>OW152827.1:9166136-11566136 GCA_933534255.1 Iphiclides podalirius | reverse complement strand
ATGGCTTATATCAGAAAAGTATATGGGCTGGCATAATGAGAGCTTTTTTCGTGAAGCGATAGCGCAATGAGAAATGACGACGCATATATCAAACATCGTAAAAAATGTTCACGTACATTATTCGCAAATCGCGTAAGGCAGTAAAAACAGACAAAACCAATAACAAAATAATTCACATTGAATAGATTGGATAAGACCTATGATGATAATGATAAGCACATTATTAAATTGTTCAAATGTTTTAACAATTGAAGACATGAGTGGATGAAGGGGATATAATACAATTTGTAAATGTTGAGAAAACTGGCATCAAAGTTTTGTTGCTTGTTGTTGAGATAAATCGTTTTTATTTTTGATTATTTGCTAACTATTTATATCAAATTATAGTAATTATTGACACCTACTAATATGGAGTGGAAAAATAAGATTAAAGTGTAAGAATATGAATTTATTGAAAAAAAATATGTACATAACTCCTTCATTCATTTCTTGCTAATAAAGAAGTTTCATACTTAATTTAAGGATGAATGAATTAACTACATAATTAACGTAATAAAACCAAAAAAAATTAAACGTGTGTCGGGTTAATCTGGACCTACAAAGTGTTCATAATTCCGGTTTCAAAAATTTTATCTGTTCTTTAATATTAGCTTTCTTTTCTTCAGAAATTGTACCATATTTTCTTTGTACCCGTTCAACTAAAAAGTCTTCTACTTGTCCTCTTTTTTTAATATATCCACTTTTCTAAAAGGCGTGTTTTCATCATAACTTTCTTTGTATAAGTAGGCACCGAGTTCTTCTACCCTTATCCACTGAATACCGTCCCTGAAATTAACCCTTTGCTTGTTTTCGTCTTTTTTTTTTCTGTTTATCAAATTGAGTTGATTTTACAACTAGTTCATTTTACGATAATGATCCGTCATAACATTGATTCTAACATTGTTTCTATATACTTTGCATATAATCTCTCGATATTGTTCAGGTGTATATATTGCCTTATGCTTGCGCATGATCTTTTCGATGCAACCGAAATCTCTATCAGAGTCCAGGTAAGAATGACCGACATCGGGAAATTTGTGGTCAATGACTTTAAAATAACCCTTCATGATCATGTCTTGGTAGATAAATTTTTTATTCTGTCCAGCACAGGAGTCCATATAAATAAATGATTTTTTTTTGCGAAAAGATGGATCCACTGCAACAAATCTTAGTAGGGAGCTAGCATCTTCAACAATACTTCTATCGGCTACATCTTCTGTCCACAGCTTTTTGTTTGGTCTGGTCACTAACATGGATGCCCAGATTATAATAAAATTCCGTATAATATTAACAAAAAAACCGGCTTCAAACCGGAAACTAAAAAACATTATTAATACTAATAACATTTGAGGATTGCCCTCGATTTCTCTGAGATTCCATCATCAGATCTGGGTTACCTTATCACGGTACTACTTTTGGGATATCTCCTTTCCAACAATAAAAAAATCATCAAAATCGGTTCATAAACGACGAAGTTATCCGCGAATACACATAAAAAATATATATACGGTCGAATTGAGAAACCTCCTCCTTTTTGAAGTCGGTTAATAAAACCAAATCTGGCGTAAATAGAATGCCTTAGAAGTCAGTATTTTAGGAATTGGCATGGTGTGTTGTAAGTCTACTGTGAGGTATAATAATCCATTGTCTTTATTGGGTTAATCTGTTGTAATGGCTTCAATCGCAGCGTGGTAATTCAAATGAAAAGCACGTATCAGCCTTTCATTTGAATTTCTAGCATCATAAGTTGCACACGGGGTATCCAAAAGAGAGATTAAATTCAGCAACGAAAACTTTTTTTATAATTATGTACTTATCTTAATTTTATTTTTTGCCGGTAATTTTAACTTCTCAAACATCGTTAAATAAAGTTCGTGCATTTTAGTGATTTTTAAAAGTGGTGACAAATAACTTTTGTTTGCTTAATGAGAGACTGTTCCGCCGGAAAGGTTGACATACGCAGTTTTTTGCGTACCTCTTCATCCGTTTCATGGGGACGATTATTGGGTCTGCCTCATCTATCTGGAAGTGGAACAGAAGAGCCACTGTTGATTTTGTGGATTATAATATCCACCTTCTTCCGCAATATTTGGTACAGACCACACAATCCCAATTAGCAAACCTCTGTTGTTATGCTTTTGTTTTTTATAAAATATTTGTGTGTTACTTATTTTTTTGAATATAATAAGAAAAATGATACGAAATGGAAGAAAGAGACAAGTACATCACATAACACCTTCATCCAGAACAACGCAAAGCCCGCGCGTGTTTTCTGGCACTTCCCTCATTCATCCGTGCAAGAAAGTAATATACTTATATAATTTTAAATTAAAAAATATGCTAAGTGCCCATGCCACTTTTTTTCATTGTGAATATTATTAACATAACCCCTTCATCTCTTGCTATCTCTAAAACTAAGCTCAACAGCGGTGTTTTAAGGTTTAATATAGTTTTTAAGCACATAACAACTTCATTCGATGCAAATACAGATTTTTAAAAAAATGTAACATAACCCCTTCATCCACTCATATCTTCAATTATTTTAACGCTGAACTCGTAATTATCTAAATTATCCATTGTCACTAATGAAACATACACAGTTTGCAGAATTGGATTGCGACATCTTTCACCACCAGTTATTTTAGCATGCCTGTAACGTATGCTAATTAAGAGTTTGAATAAGTTATATGTATAAAACTTCAAGTTCAAAGCAGTGAACGACTTTGGACAAATTAAATAGACTGACCTTCGCAATGATTGGAAAAAAATATATCTGGTAACTAAGCGTATATACGTTAGCAGAACAGATAACATAAAAATATTTAGTTAACCTGTTGTTTTCGTTTGCTATCGAGTTTTATACAGTCTGCTTTAAGTTGCACTGTGCAGTGCACACAAACATGCATGAAGTACGTTCTATTCATGTATTCATCATTGCGTTGGTATTTGTAATATTTTTACCCTATACTCATCTATTATACATATGCCCCCGGATGGGGCCATTTGTACACAGTAGTTACAGATTGTAACAGATTCCACTGTTGCCAATTGCAATCAGTTGGGTGGTCTTTGAATACAATGAAGATGTATATGAGCCAAGATTAATTCATTAAGAGATTTTTAAAAAAGTTTTTGAGTCTGTATACATCGTACTAATATCGAAGACACCTTCAGGGTTTCTCTGAGAGTGGAGAGTGGTTAGTCGATATTGCTATCTTTTAATTTTTACAGCTTTCCAGGTTTTTTGAGCCCTGGGTAATCAGTAATAAATATATGTATAATATAAAGCATGATTATTTGATGGTAGACGAAAGGCGCAGTTATTTAACCGTGTTCATCAACCTCTATTTCCCCGCATCTTAAATCGCATACGTGTGTTGAAAGCAACAATCACACGAAAAACAAGCAAAATGAAGAAAATTTGAAAATGCGTTTGCCGCTTGCAAACAACATTTCTTTAGTATAAAATATTCGCATTTTCAGCTTAGATATTCGAAATCACTATTTTTATCATGACGCTATCTAAATCTTTATCATCATGCTATTTTGACACTTTTTGTAAAATATGTCACCGAGTAATTTGATAACATTGACATCAGATGTAAGTTTCAGTTCGAGCGGACCATCTTGTGTCCGATAACACTTATGAACATTAAGTCTTTTTTTAAACTAATATCTTTTAAGGCTGTTTCATCTAAAGGGACTGTTTCGTCTACAGACTACATTTAGTCTGTTTTACCGGATTTAAAAAAAATATTTTTTATGCGAGAAGATGGCAAGCGAGATGGCGGTTCACCTGATGTTAAGTGGTAACCGCTGGCCATTGAAATTTGCAACACATGGGTTGCAGATGCCACCTTATAATAAAGTGGGCCCCTGCTACCTCACTTATAACACACGAAACGCAGAAGTATCTGTAGTATAAAATATAATTGTTTTTCAATAAATTCTAAACTACGTTCTGCCGATGCACAGTGACCCTAGAGCGTCTTAAATCATGGCCATATGTAGCGTTTGCTTACTCTAGCTGAATTGGCTAGTTGTACTCACTTTACTCGCCATGATACAACAAAAACAGCAGATTATTTATGTTCAAGTTATCACAGTTCAACATAAATTGCGAGTCATATTTCATTCATTTATTCCTACGTCATGTAGCAAGGTTATGTTCTTTTATTTATTAACTTAATTGGAGACAAACAGAAACAGAAGACATAATTGAAAGTAATGTTTTATAATGTGAGCAGATATTTACCGTGATTCACTTAATTAATAATAATAATATATCTATTTATAAACCCAACCAGACGAGAAAATTTGTAGGCTGTGCAAATATGATATGTTCGCTTAAAGGATGTCAGTATACATTCTAAAATAATATTAAAACATATGTCTATGAAAAAGTAAGTTAAAAAACATTAATAATAGAACAGAGAACAAAATGACAAATAATTAAATGACTAAAAAATAAAAATGTTCGATATAATTGCACATTATTAATTCACTGAATAAGTTTAGATTATTAATTTGAAAAAAATTCTTTTATACTGTTATAACATTTTTCTATTAACATGTCGCGTCCTTTTTTCTTTAATAGATTTGTGTTTAATTCCTTTATTTTTTTCGGGAGCCTATTATATATTTTGGTGCCATGCAGAGTATACTCTTGCTCATAAGTTTAGTATTAGTTTTAGGTAAACAAAGTTTGTATGCAGTTAACAGTGATTCAATGTTTAAAGTACTAGACAATTTCCATAGAATATATGCCGCTTTACTTATTTTGTTACACACTATGTCCGATTGATAAGTCCATGTTAATCTAGTGTCGATTGTCAAGCCTAAAAACTTTGTGTAGTCAACTTTATTAATTTGGTGTCCACTGTGTATTACTTTTAAATTTACATTATTTGCACATCTTTGATAGAACTTTATAAATTTAGTTTTATCTAAATTAACTTGTAAATTATTTTTTTTTTAATTCTTGAATGATTTGTGTTAGATTAATGTCTCACAAAACAATTTTTAATTATTTTTATTTTATTTTTTATTTTACTTTTTACTTTATTTTATTAGGAAGTTTTCCTAATAAAATAAAGTACAACAAATTAGGTACTTATTTTAAAACAATATTGTAATATATATAAAGTTTTCACCTTTAGTAAATAATTATGTTTTAAGAAAAGTCGAGCAAGTGATGAAAGAAAAAAAAAGAAAAGAAATAAATTACTAAAAAAAAAGATTAAAAAGTACTAAGAAATAAGACTTAAACATCGTAATTTAAAATCAATAATAAAGTAGAATTCGTTTCCAAGCTCCCATAGTTTAGATATTAAATTAAAAAATTAACTAGGTATAGGAACGTATTTTATATAGGTAGGTATAGATCACATAAATGCGCAAATCAATAATGTGTGTACCTAGATGTTGCACTCCGTGCATTAGATTAATTTAATGTCTGACAATTAAAACAAGTCACCTAGTCTCCATACGTGACTTTTTTTAATTCACGACCCTCCGGTCGTCCTACACTGCGATGCCCAGGTCCTGCCATTCAAAAACCTTTCTACCCATCGGTTATCGGCTCTACGAGCTATATGGCCGGCACATCGTCACTTCAGCTTGTGAAGTGACGACCTGTGCGGGAAATCGATGGATATAGCTGAAATGATGATGATGAAAACAAACCATAATAAAAGTTGCCTGTAGTGTGAGTACTGGAGTTGTCGATTTTTTACAATTTCATCCACACCAAGCCCAATATTCAAAAGGTTGTCAACGGATCTGCAACCCTCGGGTGTAGCAGATGTCCATGGACGGCGGTATTCACTTAACATCAGGTGAACCGTCTGCTCGCTTGGCAACTTTTCACATAAAAAAAAACACCACCTCGATGTCCAGCGTTCGACTACAGCGCAATTTTCAAGGCATTTCCTGCCGCACTGGTTCATGGTCCATGGTGCGAGGTGCATGGTTCCAGGTGTCAATGGGCGGTGGTGATCACTTACCATCAAGTGAGTCTTTTCCCATAAAAAAGGTGTGATTTGGTCATAAAGTAAGGTAGGGATTACGGATATAAGTCGAGGCGAGGTCTTAAACTCCAATAAAACGGTGGTACCCATTATTTTCGAACGCTCAAGAAATTCCCTCCCAATGTTTTAATTCTTTGATAGTAATGCTAATTATCATAATATAATACACTTTCACTTTTATGAATACACACATTTTAATTAGTTATTGTATTTGAAAAACACTTTTTAATTAGTTATTGTATTTAAAAATCAATTTAGTTTTAGGATGGGGGACATAATGATGTCTTTCAATGAGATACAATAATTTTAATGCACAAAAAATACAAAATTAGCGAGCGGCTCGAATGATCATTCAAACGGGGCATTATAAAATTGATAGTGGATTAAAAAAATAAGCAAACAAGATGGCAGCTTATGTTTCATCAATAACTCGTTTTATCAATTTCTTTATCAAAGTTCATAGGTTATCACCGTTCAAAGGGGTAGAACCGCCATATTTTATAAAAAAAGGTCTGTTGCGTTACTACACAAGTTGCCGCTTATCAATATACTTATTGATAAGCGACAACAGGGTAGGTGTGGTTAGTAATGGCTTTGGACATGTTAGAAAGGGGGCGTTCATTAATTATGTGAGGTAAATTTAGAGATTTTGTGACTCCCTCTCCCCCGGTGAGATTTCGTGAGATTTAGCTCAAGCCCCACCGCAACCTCTTAAATGCATTGGATTTATTCAAAGACAATAAAATATAATTTGCTTCATATTTTTCTTTAAGACTTATCTAGATTGTTAATATCAAAATTTCTGAGAAAGTGGACTAGCTTTGTCTTTGAATTTGAAAGTAAAGTGAAAAGTAAACAATAAAATACTTAAATCATTACTACTAAGCTTCATAAAAGAATATTCATTCTATTTCAGTCCAGGGAGATGTGACTATTGGAGCCAACATATCCACATGGTTTTCAGTAAAACCATCTGCTCCTTTAATGCTGGTGTAGCCAAGGCTTATCTCTCGATCGCTTCCCTGCGGAGCTGTTCGATCTCATGCTGAACATGCTGTAACAAGTCCTCTTTTGTCATATCGTCTTGGCAATATTTTAAGATTAATACTCTGTTTCTTTTTCAATTTGAACCAATGCTCGGTGGCACAAAGAAATGTGATCTTTCAACTACGGAACTACTTATTTTGTTATCTGATGTAATTGTTTTCAGTCTTTACACTATTAAACACTAAACTTCAGTTATCGCAGAATTGTCCGGGAGCTCGCTTTTAATTCCATATACTCGAGCAACCTCAGTTCGATCCCCGAAACATCGTGAGGAAACCTGCATATTTTCGATATTAATAAAATATTTCGAAATAAATATTTCGAAGATATGTGAAGTCCACCAATCGGCAGGGGCCGCGAGATGGACTATGCCTTGATACCCTCTCTGTACAGAGGAGGCCTTTGTCCAGCTGTAGGACATTAGGCTATTACTACTAATTATATATGTACTAAAAATACAAAAATTTTATATATTACTCGAATAATCTCACTGTGTTTGGGTATATTGATTATTTTGCTTTTGCTGAGAGTTACACCTGTTAATTACACTATGTAAGACACCCTAAGACGAGACTCTAAAGGCTCATAAGCAAAATTGAAATATACGATATCAGTATCTACAAGGTCAATACAATAAGTTACTTGATAAGGTATCTATCGTGCTAATATGAGAGCTCTTAGAAATAAACGTTAATTGAGGGTAAAAACAATTCAACGTTGTTATTTTCAAAACATTGATACCAATTACGATTTTGGCTGGATGACTCCGTGGCGCAGTTGCCAAGTTATTGGCTACGGCGTCGGGGGTCGTGGGTTCGATTCCCACACGGGACAACTATTTGTGTGACCCACAGATAGTTGTTTCGCATCTGGGTGTTTGTCCGCGTGAAATTTATGTTTGTAAAACGTCCTTTACAACACAGGATAATATTATCCTAAAGTAAGGACAGTGTTTTTTAAAAACGAAGAAACGAAGAATTACCATTGAAACAGAGGTTCATTTTAGTGTTATTTTGCTCGTTGAAAGATAACTTTTAAGTGGGCTTCACGAATGAGGTTTACATTAAAACGAAAGGTAAATTTGCTATGTTACGGTATTGTTATTTGCTATACACCGTGTCGTTACAATCGCGATAATAAATTAACCCACACTAACGCTACTTGAACTAATAATCATAAAAAATATAAAACGTTTAAAAATCCATACTTAAAAAAAAAACATATTTTTCAAACAAACTAATGAAATAATAAAGAAAAAAAATTGTAACATCCTATACAACTGACTGATTCATACATTCAGACACTTTTTAAACGGTTTTATTTAGCTCGACCCGTACGGAATTTGTTTGTTTATTTATTTGGGTCAAAATTAGAAATTGAAATTTAAGCACCTTGCCGTTGTCAGATTGATCTGAAATTTGGTACACACATTTAATTTAGATGACAATACAATATTAACAAAAAAAAAATTTAACAAAAAAACATAAAATAAAACCGTTTAACTTAAAAGTTTTTTAAAGTAATTATTCATTCGTTGCCGCAGCGTCGCACTACAAATCTCTCCTTCTAACAGTTTGTTTTATCTCTTTCAAATTCATTCAACCCAATCATATGTTTTGTGACCTTTACAAATGAATTTATATTACGGTTTTACACGTAAGGGTGTTCTAAAACGTTAATTTTGGAAAATTTTATAACTCTGTAAATATTGATCTTTAAAGAATGTAAATGTTTAATACAATTTTATAAAGTTATCCTCTATATGTTTTCCATTTATTGACGCGGTTGTAACGACACTCTGTATAACGCGAAAATCAAATAATAAATTACTTTTCGTCAATATGTATTGTCAATTTAAGAAAAATAGTTCTTCATCAATGTAAAGGACACCGTTTGCTGTTATTGCTAACCTGCTCACATGTATACAGCACAAATAAACCACCCGACATATACATTGCTTATATGCTAGGAAAAACTCAAAAAGAAATGCATTTAATCAAAGCATGTATTGTCAATTTAAGAAAAATAGTTCTTCATCAATGTAAAGGACGCCGTTTGTTGTTATTGCTAACCTGCTCACATGTATACAGCACAAATAAACCACAAGACATATACATTGCTTATATGCTAGGAAAAACTCAAAAAGAAATGCATTTAATCGAAGCATGTATTGTCAATTTAAGAAAAATAGTTCTTCATCAATGTAAAGGACACCGTTTGTTGTTATTGCTAACCTGCTCACATGTATACAGCACAAATAAACCACACGACATATACATTGCTTATATGCTAGGAAAAACTCAAAAAGAAATGCATTTAATCAAAGCATGTATTGTCAATTTAAGAAAAATAGTTCTTCGTCAATGTAAAGGACGCTGTTTGTTCTTATTGCTAACCTGCTCACATGTATACAGCACAAATAAACCACAAGACATATACATTGCTTATATGCTAGGAAAAGCTCAAAAAGAAATGCATTTAATCAAAGCATGTATTGTCAATTTAAGAAAAATAGTTCATCAATGTAAAGGACGCTGTTTGTTGTTATTGCTAACCTGCTCACATGTATACAGCACAAATAAACCACACGACATATACATTGCTTATATGCTAGGAAAAACTCAAAAAGAAATGCATTTAATCAAAGCATGTATTGTCAATTTAAGAAAAATAGTTCTTCATCAATGTAAAGGACGCTGTTTGTTGTTAGTGTTGCCCAAATGTATGCCGCACAAATACACACCACATACAGACTGCTTGTGTTCTAGTCACACCTCAAAAAAGGAAATTAAATTTTTTCAGTATGAATTGTCAATTTAAGAAAAATCTTCATCAATGGGACGCCAAGTGTTGCCCGCATGCCTACATATACAACTGCAAACATAAACCACACCACATACAAACTACTTGTGTGCTAGTCAAAACTCAAAAAACTAACTGGTATTTCTTTAAATAGCCATTAGGTATATGAATTACGAATCCAGTGTGGTATTTAGAAAGAACCTGTTCTACACGACAATATGAATTAGATTAATTGAATGACACCCAAAAATAGTTACTATTAAGCAATATGCGTGAGTGCATTATCAAATCCAATATCCTTAACAAAAATACGTTCATTCGAGGAAGCCTTAATCCCTTTTTTCTGTTTTAGGTATAAACTGGCTATAGTATCAGAGTACGATTAGAAAAATCTACGGACAACTTTCTATAGTCACCACACTAGTTGATGACATCAAAGCTTTTATCATTGTTTCCATGTAAAAAACGAAGATAGGTTACTTTTTTCTTTAAAATAAAAACAGAAACAATTATTTTCAGTACAACTTGTTAACTCAACACAGGTTGTGTTGAGGAAAGGCATTTGAAAGAAAACGTTATGAACATGGAATTCGAAACCATTTTAGGTATAGATCGAGCATAATGAGCATTAAAACAACATACTATTAAGTTGTTTTATTGCTCATTAGTCCGTCTGAGTGCTAATTATTATTGAGCCCAAACTCTAAACAGTCTTTTACAAAAACTTTGTTTTAATGAAAGTAATTTTGTTATCATCCAAATCAATGTCCGTAAAAAATTAAATCATGGCCATTTTAGCTAAGTCAGGGCCGATAAAATATATTAGATCAATCCATCTTATCTATCTAATATCTAATTAGATAATAATTGTTTAACTGTAGCAATAAATCTTGTTCTCATTGATTGATCTAAAAGCCAGCAGAAAATTATGTAGATACAAAATTTTCAACAGGTAATGTATGGTAAATAAAGATGTTCAGGTTATTTAAACAATTACAGGCGGTAATAATAGACAGTGTGAAAGGAAACGCGTTACGGCGATGCCGCGTTTTCATTTCCGATTTAAAAAAAAAAAATTATATTATTAATTAACAATGATACAAAATATTTTATTTATTATTGATGCTTTAATTAAAAATAAATTATTAATACTATTTTAATTAGTTATGTATATTTTTTTAAGATTTTTTTTCAACAATGAGTGCGTGTGGCACTCATTTTTTATTTAATTTTTACTTGATGTAACTTATGAATGTATATATAAAAATGTCACAGTTTTTTTTCTAAAAATTATGCGAGAGTTTTATCTGTACATTTTAAAATTTGGTCGTGACTTAATATATATTATGTTCCTAGATCAGTTACAGTGGGTGAGGTGAGCCTCGTGTTTCTAGTTATGGAGTCGAAACGCAAGTCGACGATACAAATCGAAGCGGTAAAGACGTCTCAAAATTATTTAAATTAATGAAAATCGATCAGAAAACAATAATCATTGTTATTTTCTTATTCCTGTAATCGTATAATACAACGCAGAATAATAGAAATATTTTTTTCACGTTTTCTTCCTTTACATTATTTTGAAATCATTGTTTAAACTATACTTTTTTAATAGTAGCCTAAGTAAAATTGGACAAAAACATTGCCACAAAACAAAGTACTGTTAGCATAAAAATCTTATGATAATTCCAGCTACATTTTGCCGAGCCCAAGACTTACAATGTCGTCAATTATGCATGCAGTATATTAAGAAACAGAGGACCCTAAATTACTTGGACATAAATTATCCCATAGAATTAGGGAAACATCGCATTGTGATGGGATTCTTGGAATCTGATTCCCTATATTAATTCAGTTCAGTCAAGCACGTCGGCCTCAGAAACCATACGGACGCCGTCACTGCAAACGTGGTTGTATTCTCTTTATTGTCTTTGACGGCAAACAGCAACTTCCAGGAGCCTCAACAAGTACTGAGTGAGTTTTATTTCTTCGTATTATTAAAATAATAGCAATTAACACTTAAGTTTAAATTTTGTAAACTAGCTTTTCGTCCGCGTTGTAGCCCTTAAATACATATCTTTCAACACTTTCTAATTAAAAAAATAGCCTATGTCCTTTCTCAGGCTCTAGACTATCCGTGTTTAAAATTTCATTTAAACCGGTTCAGTAATTATAAATAAATAAATAAATATTTAGGACACATTTGTACACAACATTTTCTAGTCCCAAACTAAGCAAAGCTTGTACTATGGGTACTAGACTACTGATAAACATACTTAAACATACTTTTCTTTTGTAAATACATACATATTATACATACACACCCAGACACCAGAAAAACACAATGTTCATCACACAATATTTTTCCAGTAGTGGGGATCGAACCCACACCCTCTGGCGCAGGTGGCAGGTACACTACCCATTACGCTATTCGTGGGTCGGGTTTTGGCGTGATAGCGAGACAGACAGACAGAGTTACTTTCGCATTTATAATATTAGTATGGACAGTTAATGCCAATAGCAGCTAAGATATGTTTGTAGTTCAAAATAGGACACAAGTATTACTTGTTGAGTTTGGCGAAAGCGATTCCACATATTTTGTGGGTACAAATATGTTGTTAACGCAGCCGAAGTGAAGCCGCGAAAACGTCCCAATCGGGATGGCTTGTCATCACGGTCAAATGGCGTTAAAAATTTCAAAAAAAAATTTCTCTAATACCCATTTTCACCATCTGTCCATCCATCCGAAGACATCTAAAAATATTTAAGTGCTAGTTCCCTTTTCACCATCACTTAGCGTGGCACTTAACAACAACATCATGTCTAGCATAAAATGTCATTGACTGGTGTGAAAATAAAATATATAAAAAATCCTCATTCTTGTCTCGACAAATAAAAAAACGCGAGCTTCACCAAACGCGCTTAGCAACACTGTGTGGTCTTGAGGCGCGGTGGGAGGGGTGGGCAAATGAATAAAAGATATCGACATTAATTAATTATCGTGTCGAAATTTTTAAACAGTAGTACTTTTCGCACGATTAATCGTACATAATTATTATCGAAGATGAAAAAAAAATGTTTTATATACGTTTCGAATTTCAAACAGACCAACGTAAAAAACGTACTGCAACGTATCACTTATCTACATAATAACGTTACATAAATACGTTTTTTACTTATCTACATAATTTATTTTGTATACAGCGTGCTGTTACCACCGCGACAATAAATGAACACACATATAGAGGATAACTTTTTAAAATTGTATAAAACATTTACATTCTTTAAAAATCAATATTAAAATTTACTGAGTTATTAAATTTTCTAAAAAAAAAACAATTTTAGAACATCCTTACGTATAAAACTGTAACGTAAAGTTCATTTGTAAAGGTCACAAAGCATATAAATGGATTGAATGAATTTAAAAGAGACAAAACATACGGTTAGAAGGAGAGACTTGTAATGCGACGTTGTTGCAACGTATGAAAAAGTCTCTGAAATTATGAATCAGTCAGTTGTAGGTCAGTTGTAGTCAGTTGTTGTATAGGATGTTACAAATTTTGTTTCTTTTTTACTTAATTAGTTGGTTTGAAAAATATTTTTTTTTAATTATAGATTTTGTTTAACGTTAATATTTTTTTATGATTATTGGCAAGTAGCGTTAGACGTGTGTTCATTTATTGTCGCGATGGTAACGACACGCTGTATATGTAGATACGCGCCCGAAGCCGAGTTAATTTTTACGAAAATCTCAAGATATTTCATCTACTTCGTACGGTTTGGAAAAAAATATGAGAGTAACATTTTTAAGATGCAAGCGCTCGTGGCAGTCTATGGGGGAGGCCTATGTTCAGCAGTGGACTCAAACAGGCTGAAATGATGATGATGATGATGAAGCGCTCACTGAAGGTCAAAAAGGGACACGATGAAGTTGGTTGCAAAGCGACCAATAACAAATGGCAACCAATAACAAATTTTTGACATTTAGCTATAATTCGAAGTTATTTAATTAAACTGCCATCAATTGCATTTAATGTCTTTTTCACAAAGATTACTGGCGCAGGGAATAAGGTTTTCAGTTATTTTTCTTTTGTTACACTTAAGAAGTATAACTTCTTAAGTGCGTAAATACATACTTAATCTATGTTATTAAATTAATATCCTTAAAAAAATTAAATCAAAGTTGGACCAATATTATATTCAAATTTGTCTGTCTAAAGTGAGTGTCGCACAACGGCATATCGCGATTACAACACATGTCGCATAACAACATGTTAAAATAGCAATTTTTTGGATATATCGATATTTTTACCCATCCCAAAGTGACTATCGCGTCTCGCGTGCGCCTTCGGTGTGGGAGTTGCTCATCGAGTTTCATTCGCGTGACGTGATTTTTTTCAACATCTTCAGCATTCGTCATCATGT
The DNA here is from genome assembly GCA_933534255.1 of Iphiclides podalirius. Taxonomy (NCBI): domain Eukaryota; kingdom Metazoa; phylum Arthropoda; class Insecta; order Lepidoptera; family Papilionidae; genus Iphiclides; species Iphiclides podalirius. Next base: position 11,551,797 of record OW152827.1, on the reverse strand, counting down.
TATAGTCAATTTAAATAGAACAATCATGAATTACATACCTACTTCCCTCATGTATTACAGCATCTGTTGGCGAAAAGCCGTAAGAAAATCTATTCAGTATTTTTTTTTGAAGAGATTGGCTCTTCAAAAAACAACTTTTACAATTCGTTAACAAAAATTTACAGACATCATTTTACTTAGTTTTTCATTGATCTACTTTTTCGAAAGGTAAGGTAAAATTAGAGTGTTTTGACTTTTGTTTTTCCGAACGAACGATTTAAAATTCTTCCCTTTATGCTTTGTGTCCCCAACCCATTGTCCTGTTATGGAAGGTACAAACAGAAAAGAGGGAGAGTGATCCTACCACAGTGAAACTATTAGTGTAGGTATGTCTGTATTATACTCACGCAATTTGCTAAAGTCATTAAAGAATATAATTCCATAGACTAAAAATCCATAAGAGAAAACACGACGAGAAAAGATTTCCATAATACAATCATTCCTCGTGGTTATGACTAAACACAACTTTAAATATCAATGAATACGTCTATTTAACAGATTACCAATTGATTTAAGCAATAAGCTATACTAGAGAAGCTTTAAAAATACTTAAAAAGTTCCTACTTGAAAAATGTTATTATAGTCCCAACGACAAGACGATAATACAATTAAATAACCTTCAATGTGTTAAAAAAATTTCCTGACATTTTAAAATTATAACCATTGCTTTTTTCGACAAACCATTACTATTTTTATTACTTTTTTTGACATTTTATACTTTATTTTATTTACAATAATGAGACATTATTTCTATTGTAATTTTATATAATCGTAATTTTGACTGCGAACCAATTTAATTGTAATTTTTTGCACAAATTGTGTTGTTATGAATAAAGGAATATATTAAAAAAAGGCTTCAATAGTATTCGCGCTGAAAACAAGAACATGAGTCATATAAAGATAAAGATTAATAAATGAATCAAAAGAAATTGTAGCGCATAAAATGTATGATCGGTGATTATAGTCATTTTGTTATACGTTGCAGGTTCGACATGCCGATAATAGTGTTCAAATATTTCCGCGTGAAGGCGTTAGGCGAGGGGGGGCGTATGTTGCTCGCGTACGGCGGTCAAGAGTTCGTCGACCACAGAGTCTCAGACCAAGAGTGGCCTACTTTAAAACCAAGTGAGATTCATACATCGTAGCAGTATTCATTTTACCAACAGGCTGTTTTGAGCGGGATAAGAAGAAATAAAATCCCTTTATTTGACATCATTTAAATAAAATTCAAGTATACAGCGTGTCGTTACAACCGACAAAACCACAGACAAAATGCGACCAAAACTTAACAGACAAAATGCAAAAGATAATTGTAAAATTTCTTATTAAATATTTACGACATTAAATCTATCTAAAATTACATATTATTTAATAAATCTACCATCCATCCACGCGGCATGGTGCCAGGAACGCTAGCTGCGTTTCCTCACTGAATAGTTATGCTTAACCTTTGAGCGAGAAAAGAACCAGCTCTCTTGTCACCAGCCGCTGCGTAAATAAAAGTAAAGTAAAGTAACAGCGACATGTCCCACAGCTGGTCAAAGGCCTCCTCTATACAAAGGGTATCAGGGCATAGTCCACCACGCGGCCCCACTGCGGGTTGGCGGACTTCACATATCTTCGAAATATATATTTTTTTGTTATTATTTCAAAAATATGCAGGTTTCCTCACGATGTTTTCCTTCACCGCGGAGCACGTGATAAGTCAGCACTTAAAGTTAAAAACTTCATTGGTGCCGGCACCGGGGATCGAACTCAGGTTGGTCGAGTATATTGAATTAAAGGCGAGCGCCCGGACACTGAGCTATCACGGCGTAAATAATGCAAAAGTAAAATTACTTTATCGTATCTTTGTGTTGATCTCGAGGAAACCAGGCAACAATAGATGCCGGTATGTGGCTCAACAACAGACGGGTGATTGAATTCGCAAAGCGTATTAGCTTTTTTTACTTGTTGTTGTTGATGATACTGTATTAGGGCCACGCAACAGTCTTCGTTGTTGCATGAATGGGCAGATCACGACGAGGACGAATTTATCATAAACTTTTTGTGCGTCTCTTTGTTTAACTTTATTTAAATGTTGCCATCAACAAATTACTTATAGCGACACCGTTTGGTCAGCTGCCCGTGTTGGAGGTCGACGGCAAGCAATACGCTCAGAGCATGGCGATTTACCGCTACTTGGGCAGAAGGTTCGGTCTCGCCGGCGATGACGTGGAAGAGGAGTACCTAATCGACCAGGCGGTGGAGTTCTACAATGAACTACGCTTAAGTGTGTGTTTTATAAAGCATTGAATAGTGGTGGGGCCACGCAACAGTCTCCGCTGTTGCACGAATGGGCAGGTCCGTCCGGGTAAGTGCCACGACCTCACAGAAGACCGGCGTGAAGTGGAAGTGTTATACTTCTGCGCGTAGACCATCATACTGTTACTGTTTTTATATACCAATATACCGCTTCTGCGTTTCGTCCGGTGAGTGAGGTAGGTGGTAACGCATTTATAACCATACGGGTGCTACATTGCCAATGGGCGGCGGTGTTCACTTAACATCAGCTCGCTTGCCATCTTGTCACATAAAGAAAAGAACCGCTTTTTCATTTGTCCAAATTAGCAACCATTTTTTTTTTCAGACCTAGCCACTAAATGCTATTGATGTCCTCACTGCGTGATGTCAAAGACTTAAATGATTTCTTTTTACGCATTTTTCGCAATACTTGACGCCATATAAATGTGTTTCCTTTATAGAAATCACACTTTCTCAAATTACAGTAGTTAAAAACCAGAGATATTGCTTTTGCTATCGTATTTTTAGTGCTGGTTTAGACTTTGCTATAGGTAGCTTTGGCTATAGATGTAGAGCAAAGTATTTTAAATAGGCATAGTTTTTTTTAAATAGATCTACAAGTCCAAATATTTTATAAAATCTATTATAGTCCCTGAGTTCTTTTTGTACTTTATTTATTTCTGCTTTGTTCAAATAGTAAATGAAATATTTTTTCATTTTTGGTGGCTGCGTAAGCATTTAAGAAAATCATTTTCCTATACAGAAATGTGTCGTAATTAGACTGTTTCATTTCTGCGTAAGCTTAAATCATTTATACAGCGTGTCGTTACAACGGCGACAATAAATGAACACACATATAGAGGATAACTTTTTAAAATTGTATTAAGCATTTACTTTCTTTAAACATCAATATTTACCAAGTTATTAAATTGTACAAAACAAACATTTTTAGAACACCCTTACGTATAAAACTGTTACGTAAAGTTCATTCGTAAAGGTCACAAAGCATATGAATGGGTTGAATGAATTTAAAAGAGACAAAACATACTGCTAGAAGCAGATGCTTGTAATACGACGCTGTGGCGCGAGTTGTATAGGATGTTAAAAATTTTGTTTCTTTTTTACTTAATTAGTTTGTTAGAAAAATATTTATTTTTAATAATGGATTTTTTTAACGTTTTATATTTTTTATGCTTATTGGCAAGTAGCGTTAGACGTGTATTCATTTATTGTCGCGGTTGTAACTACACGCTGTATACAAGATCAACGTAATAGGCATTTCAGCTACATCCCTCACATATTATTACGTGAAGCAAAAACTTTGTACCGCTTTTTATGAAAATTACGCTACGCGGACGGAGGAGTATGAAATGTCCCACACATATAGTTTATATGGAGGAGTGCGGAATGCTAATATTTTTTTAATTATAATTTTTTAGTTATATTAAATGCGTCTCTTTTCATAATTTACTTCATAACTGTGCAATACGTAACTGCACTTAAAAGATCTTTTCTCATACTCCTAGCTGCATCTTTACACCGTTTTGTTTTGCTTACCCAGAGGCCTCAGCAGTATACCACGAGTCCGACAAGATTATCAAAGCCAAGATGCACGATGACCTGATGAAGAACTATTACCCATTCATGCTCAAGAAACTGGATGACGTAATGAGTGAGAACAACGGATATCTTGCCGCGGGAAAGGTACATACAGGGAGATTTTTTTTGAGAAGTGCCCAAATTTACACAGGAGGTTCAGACTCGGTAGTATAATCGTTTATTGAAATAAAAAACAAAGTTTTTTTTTTCCGAAAAAAATGCCATTCTATTCCCTATAAAACAGAACGTGTTGACAATGCGGCAGTCATTCATAAATACCTAAATTTTACTGTGCACGAACTTGTGTGCGGTTTAGTTATGAATGATCGCCCGTAAAATAAATGAGTTGCGTATAATTCACGCACTTTTTGAGATAAGTTCAAATTAATGTAATTAACTACTTACGAGTGATATTTATCATTTTTTATATAATATTATATCATATCATATTTATCATTTTTAATATAATATTATTTATGTCTAGAATTTAATCAAAAATGGATACACTTAGAAAAGCCACCCTGTATATTTTATTCGAGATATCATTACAATAACTGATAAAGCAGACAAATATTTAATGCTGCTATTGACCCCATTGGCGTCACTACCCCAACTGATAATGAGATAGACTAAGAGCTCTCTTGCGCTAGAAGGTGTAGGTTCGATATCTGGAAATGTCTGATTTATATATATCTATAATTTAAGAAAAAGGAAGAAAATTGAAAAAAAGAAATACATATTTAACAAAAGTTAAACGCCTATCATGTGCCTAGCGGTTAATGGGTCGCGTGGTAGACTTATATGCGCTTATACCCTCTATACAGGCGAGGCCGCTACAGAAGCCTACTATTACATTAATTTAATTTTTTTTTACAGAGAGAAAGTAGGTGTATTACGTTACCTACCTAGTTCCCATGGTAGCTTTTGGGACTAAAAGACTGTGTAAAAATATGTTCTGAAGTATTTATTTATTATTTTACATTAAAATACAAAGCATGTAAAGGTAAAGGATCTTCCATTAGGAATAATGAATATAATTCTGATCGATAGAAGAACAGCTGTATATAAAGTATCAGGCGCTGAATTACTTGTTTTTAATTTCATATTTATATTACAGAAAAAATAAGTACTACCTAGTGCTAACAAGAAATAGTGAGTACTTATCAGCCGATAATTTCGTTCACGTCTGTTGAGCCTAAAAGAATTAGTAATGAAATTCGACGTGACCCAAAAACGAAACCAATTTTGACATTCATTAATTTGGTTTATACAGTGGCTTTTCCAAAGGTGCCCAAATTCATACAAGACGTTCAGACTTAGTAGCATAATGGTTTATTGAAATAAAAACATACTTTTTTTTTCAAAAAATTGCCTTTCCATTCCTTAGATAAAAGAACTTGTTGACAATGCGGTAGTCATTCATAAATGCGTCATATATTTTTGAAACGAACTGGTGTGCTTGTTAGTTGCCCATAAATCACGCACTTTTTGAGATAAGTTCAAATGAATGTAATTAATTAATTACGAGTGATTTTGAATATTTATCATTTTTTATAGAATATTATTTACGTCTAGATTTTAATAAAATTAATGGATACACTAAGAAAATTCTCCCTGTATATACATTTATTTTGCCTGTGATAGGACCACGCAACACTCCTCGCTGTTGCACGAATGGGCAGGTCCGTCCGGGTAAGTGCCACGACCTCACAGAAGACCGGCGTGAAGTGGAAGTGTTATACTTCCCCGTTGCGTCCCGTGAGTGAGGTAGCCGGGGCTCACTTTATTAAAAAGTGGCAACGCATCTGACGCACTGCGGATGTTGCAAATGTTTATGGGTGGCGGTTATCACTTCACATTAGGTGAACCGCCATCTCATTTGCCACCATCTCACAAAAAAAGATACATCCGTTAAACAGGAAGAGGCGTCGAATGATGTCATCGTATTTCTTAACTTATAGTGACACGAAATTGTTATTAACAGGGATCAATATTAACGTTTCAGTTAACATGGGCCGATTTCCTATTCGCCGGTATGTATGACTGCCTGAAGATGGTGTTAAAATTGCCCGACCTGGACGTCAGATATCCGAGTTTCAAGAATCTTCATCGCAGGGTCTTGTCCCTACCTGGAGTCGACGAGTACTGCAAGAAAGCGCCTCATAGCGAATTTTAACAAAAATTATCTTTGATGCAAAGTTGAAAATTTGTTTAATTAAAATTCAGATACTTATTTGCTATGAATAGGGTTTTATTGAAAGACATTAAAGTCCGTCGAAAATTTGTTTAATTAAAATTCAGATACTTATTTGCTATGAATAGAGTTTTATTGAAAGACATTAAAGTCTGTCGCTTTAAACTATTTAGCTCTATAGAATAGCATGCAAATGTAAATTAAGCAATTGAATTAGGGTATTTATAGGACAGGCATCGATGAGTGTCAGAGTTGGAAATAAATTAAACTGTATGTAGGCTTTTTCAGAATAAAGTTATGATTATTTTTGCCATGTAGTCCCCAGTGTATAGCTGGAATCGCTGAGGGTTCGAGATTGGGGTGAAGCGCCGGTTATTTAAATCTTTACTTTAGTTTACTAACATGCGCGGCGGCCTTTTTGATATCGCACTCCCCTCACCTTCACTTTGCTGCCAAAGATGCGACGATTCTCTCGTTGAGCACCAATCCCCCAGTTACGTGTCTCCAGGGTTGACGTCCTCTCACTGTCGCAATCATCATCCGCGTACCGTTAGACCTTTTCTCACTTGCACTAGATACACTTTCACTTCACTTAGTACTCCCCTTTTCCTTTACTTCTTCCTCTTCCTTCCTCTTCGAGTTTCATTGTTTTTTTCTTTTAACAAGCTTCCTCTACAGACTCGTGATCCGTACTCTTAAACTCGGGCCCCATTTAAAGGCCGCATTGTGATCGTCTTTGCGTCTTAAATGTTCTAGGGGCGAGTTAAATTTCGATCGTCTCTTCCGATAGAGGTTTCCGGAATAAGAACCATCTTTTACTCTAAACTAATAATGGTAATGGGCCGGATATAGCTTGAAGGACCGATAACCGATGGGGAAGTAAGGTTCGCGAGTGGCAGTCTAGTGTTGGCCATCGTAGGATGACCAATCACTAGTTATTTATTTCTTTGTTTCTATTGTTTCTGCGTATTTTAAGTTAAACTGAGGACAAGATACCAATGGTGTATGCAATGCTTAAATGTTTTCATGAGCTTGTTCTGTTTGATGTTATCGTGGCTGATTAGTTGTAAAGAATGGACCAGTTCCGTTGGTAAGGAAACAAATAGTTTCGATATGGACCAAGCTAACAACCAAATCAAAAAAGTACACCTTCAATTGACTTCGTGGCATACTTTAACATAAATTTATATTTATATAATATAAGCTAAACAACAAGGCAGAAAAATACGGATACAATCAGAAAAGGCCCAAGAGAAGAAATACGAGGTGAAATTAGATTTAACAGGAAGAGTATCTCCATTTACAAATGTTACCTTAATAGTAATAATGATTATTAACTGCCATTGCTTTGCAATTTTAATTCCGTAATTCCATTGTATATTCTATCACTAAAAACATTGTGTATTTATTAAATAGTTTTAAATCAATTTATCTTTTCCGTTGACTTAGTGATAATAAAACGATTTTTGTTTTCAAATCCAATGTCTATTTCTCCTCATTGAAATCCCATTTTCTTGAATGAGAAATGAATAAAAAATAAAGAGGAATACCAAGCGACATGGCGCCCGGGGTCAATCCAAGACGCGCATTGTTTTCTCTTTGACCAATCACTAGTGACGACCTGTGCTAGTGTGCGGGAAGTCGATGGATGCAGGTGGCTCAGGATCGTACTTCGTGGCGGTCTGTGGGGGCTATGTTGAGCAGTGGACTCAAACGAGACTAGATTCTACGATTTATCTACACATTTCTAGTTTCACCTTAAGTGCCTAGACTAAAACATAAAAAATATAATGAAATTCAATAGCAAAAGCGAGATTCCTGCAATGAAAGCCAATTAAATGAATCGAAAATGATTAAAGTTTTTTAACTAAGTAGTTTTGTTACATTTTTAAGAGGTCATTTTTTAGAATTTCTCCTGAACACGTGTTTGTACTTCTGAATGCTACCATATTGTCTAATGATATTCGGGCTTCACACATATCGTTATACAACTACCATGATGTTACATAACATCGTTTTTATCGAAGCTTGGATTGTCTTCACCGTTCACGGATCTGTTATATATTTTTGGAGAATTTTTGACGCTAGTCTCCACTTGTTCTATTGTATCCATGAGCGGCATGTCTTTCGTCTCTGGCGTGTTGAGAAGGAGGAACCCGGAGATAGCAGCAAGACAGCCGAAGAGTATCGACGGAAGAATTATTGAGACTGTATTCTGAAATTACCGTTTACGACGTATATGGCTTGTTATAGTACTAGCATATTGTTTAGTTTCTCACTCATAAGTACAGGCGCTTTTTAAGTAGGTGGCCAATACTTAAGTCGATTGCGTGTCGGCAATCACCGTCTTTCAGCGACATCTATTGTCGATCAGGTCGAAAGTACCAGCAAACGGATAATCTTGCAAGATCAAGGGTAACGTAGTGTCTTTTTGTCTAGAAAACGTATTACAGCCGGTGTTCCAGCAAGTGTTTCAAATTATAGGAATTCGCTTACAACCCATATATTTATAATACGAGTATGATGTCCACTGTGATCGACAGAACTGTGGTAGGTTCACGCAACAGCGTTTGCTGTTGCACGAGTTGGCAGGTCCATCCGGGGAAGTACCACGACCTCACAAGAGACCGGCGCGAAGTTAAGGTGTTATCCTTCTGCGTTTCGTCTGCTGCACTCACCAGGTTACCGAAGCCCGCTTTATTGAAAGATGGCAACGCATTTGTGACTACGGGCCTTGTAAATGCCCATGGGCGGCGGTTATTACTTAAAATCGGGTGAACCGCCAGTTCGCTTGCCGCCATCTCATATAAATAAGTAAGTTCCTTAGGACAGTGGTTCAACGCTGCTCTATCCATAAAAGTAGCTGTAAATATAGCCACAGAAGCATTTACTGTGTGATTGGTAACATCCACTAGATTTTGCACCGTAACAATACCATTGTTGCCAAATACCACTATTTTTATTTAATAAAAAAAGAAAACGAGCAAAGAAACGACCCTGCCTCTGGCGCCGGAGGGTCTGAGTTCGAATCCCCACTACTGGAAAAATATTGTGTGATGAACATAGTGTTTTTCCAGTGTCTGGGTTTTTATATATTTATAATATGTATTTATTTACAAAAACTGAAGTATGTTTATCAGTACCCATAGTACACAGTACAAGCGTTGCTTAGTTTGGGACTACAAAAAGTTGTGTAAAAATGTGTCCTGAAATATTTATAATACGCTCACCACTTTTAAATCGCATCGCTTTTAAATCTAATCGAATGTATATAGAATCAAAAATATGCTTTGATATCAGCTATTAGGCGGTATATCACTATATAGTATAAAAAAAAGTCGTCCCGCTGTCTGTCTGTCCCTATGTATGCTTAGATCTTTAAAACTACGCAACGGATCTTGATGCGATTTTTTTACTAGATAGAGTGATTCAAGAGGAAGGTTCATATGTATAATACCCTGGCAGTATTTCGGAGATGAAATTAAATGCTCATACCAACCAGTATTGGGGTTAGGGGCGCCAACACGTTCCCAACGCTGGACGTGAGCGCGCATATACCAATCAGTGTGCCCCTGACGTTCGTAGGGAAGAGTTCCATAGTGTACATGACTACACCCGTGAAGCAACCAGACACCAGCAGTTTACCGATCAGGAAGAACGTAGTTTTTAACCACGTGTAATCTATAAAGAAGAGATGTGTCAAACTTTAAAAAAAATATTTGCATCTAATGTTTACATTATCTTGCACCTCACGCACAGAAATTCACTGTAAATAAGGGACAAAAGGGACTAATTTCTATCTCTTGGCGATGTAGGGTAGATTGTGAATTTACCTATTCTTTTTTAATGTGAAAAGTTGCGAAACGAGCAGACGGGTCACCTGATGTTAAGTGAATACCGCCGCCCATGGACATTTACTACACCCGAGGGTTACAGATGCGTTGACAACCTTTTGAAAATTGGGCTCCGGCTACCTCATTCACCACACGAAACGCGAAAGTATTTGTCATACTTCCACTTTACGCTGGTCTTCTGTGAGGTCGTGGTACTTACCCGGACGGGCCTGCCCATTCGTGCAACAGCCGAGGCCGCTGCGTAGCCCTACCACCGTAATACGACGATACTTGTTCACCGATAATAAATATAGACAACATTTATACTGCATTATAGTAGGTTAAGAAATTACCAGGTTAAACAGTTAAATGGTAAAAAGTGGCATACCTTCAGGGAAACATACCGATGTAACACAGAGCAGCCCACATGCGATGTACCCGCAAACCAGCGGAAGCTTCCTGCCAAACCTATTCATCAGATACAGTGCCAATAGCTCTCCGGGATACGACATTAACGATGCCAACATGAAATTCGTATATCTATTCCCCGGCAAGAACACGGAGTTCACCATCAGGCCGTAGTAGACAAAGCTCGCCGAAAATCTGCAGAAAGCGCCTATGAACAAACGCTTCATAATCTCTTTCGATTTGAAAGCGTCAGCGGATGTCTCTTTCTGTTGATAGTTCACTATTTTGAACTCCTTTTTAAGACCCTCGTCCGTCATATTGGCCAGTTTTTGTTTGTCTATATTTCTTTTGTTGACTTTCGCTATGTGCAGCAGTGCCTTTTTAGCATCTTCTGTTTTTCCGTTCAGTATTTGCCAGCGCGGGCTCTCCTTCAGTAGGAACATGTAAGAGAGGAACAGGAGAGAAGGGCCGTAATGATTCTTACGAGGTTTTTCCAGTAGGGTACGAACATAGCAATCCCGGCCAATACCGATTCGCCCATGTAGATGGCATAAGCGAAAAGTAAACCAGACAGCAGTCTCTTCTCCTTTCCGCAAATTTCTACCACTGAAATACAAGTGAAATACTATCACTAAATACGATCCTGAGCCAACTGTATCCACCGACTTGTAAATTATTGGCAAAATAATAAAATATTCATTATTTGAACCTTATCTGGACATTTCTAAATATGAGGTTTCTATTTTGTGAATCTATATTATTATATATTCCAAAAGATGATCGTTAAAATCAATAAAACTTAATAGGTATCATTTTATCTGTTGCAAGGAAACTCTGGTTACATGCCGCGATGGCAGACATTTTACTGTGGTAGGGCCACTACTGTTGCACGAACCTCGCTCATCCGGGAAAGTATCACGACCTCACAGAAGACCGTCGTGAATTGTAAGCATTATACTAGATTTTTTTGTGGTTTCAGTTGTAACTTTGTTAAACGGTTGTGACGCATCTACAACCTCACAGGTGTTGCAGATGTCACATCAATTGAACCGCCTGCTCGCTCGACAACTTGTCAAATATAAAAAGACTGTAAAAGTGATTTATGACAATTTAATAGAAAAAATTAATTCCTATTTTTTTTTTGTTTTTTTTTTTTCATATCTTTGTGTTTTGGAGCTATGCTATCAAATGTGGAGCTATCAAAAAATATATATTTTTGGGTAGTTTTTAATTGTTTTCTACCCCCCTGGAATTCAAAAGTGCAGGTTTGCCAACTAGATGATAATTTTACTCATTTTTTTGGGATTCATTGAATATTGTCGTAAAGTTTGTCTTTGTATTATTCGTCGTGAAAGCTTGTCTTTAGGAATATCTCAACTTACTTAAAACCATTACTGCTGTATATGTTCCTCCTGTTATGACAGCTTCCAAGACTTCTATGAATATATATACATTATATGACGATACGAATGCCTTTAGGTGTCCCAGGCAGCTCCCCACGGAGCAGAATATTAAAGTAGGCTTGCGACCAAATCTGGAAATATATTGTAGCTCATTTCATTCGGATTCGCTGTTGCACAAATGGGCAGTTCCGTTGGAGTAAGTACCACGATCTCATTGAAGATGAACACCGGCGTGAAGTGGAAGAGTCATGCGAGGAGTATTCTTCTGCATTTCGTCTGGTGAGAAAGGTAGCCGGAGCCTACTTTATAATGAGGTTGCAACGCATATGCAACTCTACGGGTATTACACAATTGAATGGGTGGCGGTTATCCCTATCAGGTGAACCGCCAGCTGGTTTGCCACCTTCTCATGTAAAAAAAAAAGTTTGCGGTTTTGTTACGTTTCTTTTTGTGTTTTCAATAAGTACACATTTTTGGATACCTTGTCATAAAAAAGGATATTTAATTTTACATAATATTTAGAATTGCGAAAAACTGAAAACCCACGCAATGAGAGTTTCGTATCAGAGATAAAAGAACGTGTTTATGCAATACTTTTTATCGTAACAAAAGAAAAAATGTGGATGCACTTAAGAAGTTATACTTCTTTAGATAAATTTTATCCCCTGTTCCAATACTCTTTGTTAGTAGCGTCACAAATTACGGGATTCTTCGAACGGACGGATTTTTCTCATTCGCAATAAGCTAAAACTCACGGTCTATAAGTCACATCAAAATGACCACTTACTGTAGTCTTAAGCCTCTGTTAGTGTTGCTAGGTAAACTTTGAAATGTTCTTTATTTTAGAAAGATCTTCAACTTTACAAAGCTTCATGAAACTTGGAATCTGACCTATTACCTGTCAGTCATCCATCCGGAAGCCACAGTTCCCAACAGCATGCCGATGCTGTGGACGGTGCCAACCATGTTGGACTTCCAAGGTTGACAGGCCAGATTCAGCTATAAAAGTTGTAACTATTAAGCAATGATATTTAACTACTATAGCTATGTTATACATTTACAAAATCACAAGTTTTGTTCATTATAAGAAAGAAGAAAGAAAATCTCTTTATTTGACATCACTTAATACATTATACATATTTAGAAATATTTTGTCCAAGATTTTTTAGGCAACCCAGTTTTAATATATTTTCTAATATACTAAAATTATTATAAAATACATTTTATTCTAATATCAGCTCGGTGAAGGTCGATTTAGATTCGGATCATAGACCATTAGAGATTCGCTTAAATACGATGTATAAGCAAAATAAATTTATTCACATTGAGTTAACTGGCAGGAGATACGACAGAATATTTGTCAGTAGACATAGTTATGGAGACACAACAGAGCACTTCATATGCCGTAGTTTTTAAATTCACTTGATCTGTCTGGTGTACATGAGCTCCATTTAAAATAAGGAATCGAATTCGATTCATCATGTTCATTATGTACTACATGATATATGACGCCTTGTATTTCGCTAACTTTAGAGTCGAACTTGGTAGAATTTACAAAGACGCACGACGGCATTTTTATTATTGTAAAATTTATGACACGGGTCTTTTTCGCCGCCCTGCCTAACGCGGCGAAGACGAAAATGCGAACATCTTTGAAAACATGTAATTGTGACATGATATGGTTTTTGTGATCAGCACTCGACACGTTTCTCTTCTATGCTTACGCGATAGATAAAATCACTTATGACGAGGTACTTATGCAAAATATTTTGGGATTTTAATTGGGACTTATACTTTTCATTTTATACCACAATCCTAACTTGAAGTTAGAAACTATATGAAACTATTTACCTCCGCTATCAAAGTGTCATTAGTTTCGTATATCCATTCCGTGCATTCTTCTAACGTGCCAGCAAAGCTTTGTTTGGTGCAGGCCTGGCCGATATATTCCTTGAAGATTGGTCTCGTGCATCTGTCCGTCGCATTGGCAGGCCACCAAGTTTGGTTGTAAGCCGCAAAATCTCCATCACATTCAGGTATGCGGCAACTGTGTGTAAATATACAAAAATATTATGTCAATATTTCATTTAAAATTTTATTTTTATTAATCATCGTTTAAAAATTCCCTCGTACATGCAATTATTATAAACTGCTATAGTAAAGACAATTGCGTGTTGCAAGCTTCTAGGCCTGAAACCGACCACATTGTTTACTCGATGATTTTGATGTTTGTATATTTATGAAGCTGTGCATCTTTTACCACAAACGTATCTACGACTAAGAGCGCTCCTCTTAGTCTACGAAACAGTGTTCGCTGTTGCAAGAATGGGCAGTTTCGTCTGGGTAAGTAGCACGACCTCACAGAAGACGTGTTGTAAGTAGAAGTGTTACACTTCTGCGTTTCGTCTAGTGAGTGAGATAGCCAAGCTCACTTTATGAAAATGTGCAATGCATTTGCAAACCTGCGGGTGTTGCAAATGTCCACGGGCGGCGGTTATCACTTAACAGCAGGCGAACAGCCTGCTCGTTTATTACTTAAAAAAATTATGTTCTTGAAAAAAAAAAACAAGGGTGGTGTAGGACTACTGTCTATCTCTATCTCTATCTGTGTATATATTACTGGATAAGATAAACTTACCGGTAGTTAAGCTCCCCGGCTACGAACACATAGTTTATGTGGGTGATTGTAACAAAAATCGTCGAAATACACGTGTACAGGTACTGAACAATCTGGTACTTTCCAAATCTCTCCATGATTTCGCCGATTTCTACTTCACCATTTCTGTTGCTATCGCTTCCACTAGCGGCCATTAGTGACAATTGAAGCACACTGCCCTTAACTTCAGTTCATCTGTGTTTAAGGTACTGTTGCTCAACACGAGGTACACCTTCGTGATATGACAAAACGCAGCAAACACGGCCGCTTCGAAAGTGTAATAAATTTGTAAGCAAGGTCGTCATGTTGATAAGCTTGACTATGAAAATGAAAATTTGCCAATGTTCTAATTTGTTTTTCACGTTTTAATCGCTGAAGTTTACATTTGTTTTTTGATGAGCATTAAAGTAAAAAATAAAGTAACAGCCTATAATATAACTAAATTAAACTATATTTACGGATTTATCGCGTTTTATTTTACATAATTTTTATTTAACGAAAAATAGTAAATATTGAAATAAGATTTTTTTCACATACTTTATTTTAATGCAAAAGTACAAAGTTTGTTTTCATATAATAAAGTAGAATATTATAAAATATGGTTGGCAAACCTAGTTGTAAGACGTATCAATAATCAAGACATAACTCTTTTATCGAAACCGTAAATTTTTTCTACTTTGAGAGTATTCTTTTTCCTCCTCTTTTTATTTTGTTCCCTTTCTTTCTTGTTGGCTAACAATGTTGACCTCTCAATTGTGTCCATGAGAGGCAAATCTTTTGTCTCTGGTGTGTTAGAGTAAGAAGAGCGCCGTAGAAGATAGCGGTACCGCAAAAAAACATGGACGGTAGAATGACGGAGATCGTGTTCTGGAATGAACAAATTATACTTTATAGTCTTCCTTTTAACCTTGAAATTTAATTCAATGCATTCATAAAGCAAAAAGATGAAAAAAATGTGATTTATTTATAGTATAATTGGGTTTTTGAAAAAAAAATTATTGATTTTTTTATGTATTTTAAAACTTTATTATTAATAATATTGATATTTAATGCAAACGACTTCAAAAAAATTTTTTCAATTAATTATAAACTATTAAAAATTGATGAAATTTAAATAAAAATCACGTGACTATAAACGCGCCATGATTGGTCACCATAGTTGTGACGTCATAATGTTATAGCTATTTAATAACAGTACAGCGTTTACGGGTATTACACGTGACTAGACAATACTATTGAAAATTTATTGCTGAAGTACGAGTTGTTAGTTGGTTCCGATTAGCTATGTGTGATAAAGGATTTATTAAGGCAAAGTCTGATAATATCCCTGATGTTGATATATTAAATGACATTCGGTTTAATTCAAGGTAGTAAAGTCATCAAGGTAGTAAGATACATGAATTTATTATTTAAGCACTTTAAATTATCAATAAAAAATTTTTTTTAGTGCTATTATTTTAAAGGTTTTGGAGTCCACTTAAAAAAAATTATTCACTGAACTTTACTTAAATATATAATAATTATTTGATTTGTATACTTAGATAAATAATAATTCATACTAACATCGAAATGATCTTCACAACAAAAAAAAAATCGATTTTGATTTGGGATTATCACGGTGCACTGCTTGCCACCGCCAATCCGCAGTGGGGCCGCGTGGTGGACTATGCCCTGATACCCTCTGTATAGAGGAGGCCTTTGCCCAGCAGTGGGACATGTATAGGCTGTTACTTTACTGCTTGAAACCATTTATTTCGACGTATCTTGGGGAACATTTAAAATCATTTTTTCAGGAGTTGTTTTTGTAGTATTCGTACATAATGGTACAAAACAAGAACGATAACTTTTTTGGTTCGACATTTTTAATATAAATTTAAATATTTAAGGCGCTGTATGCAGTAAAAATAGGTTTTTCAAAAGGTTTTTTTAGCAAAATCTACACATTTTACAGCAGCAAAAAAAAATTATGTTAACCTTGATCGTACATTCTAATGGACCATTGTTTCCAAAACATATTCTCGATATATTTTCTGGATAGAAAAAAATCATGAAACTACCTCTAAAAGAGAAATTCAAATCAAAAAATGAATGTAATATATCAACAAATCTTAATGAAATTAATATCAGTGGTGTAGAATATATTAATAAAAAGGACTGTTGTTTTAATTTTTTGATTGATGTAAGGTATTTGTAAATATTAACTTAATTCATTAAAATTAATTCGAACGCGATGGCCAAAACACCACGCCACCGCGGCGTTGTTTCGGCTCTCTTCCAATTCCACACGTTGAACAGAGAGCGCTGAGGCGCCTTGCTAGATGGATCTATGCCGCTCATCGCCCGCTCACCGTTACGAAATATGTTTCGTATTTATTTATTATTGACAGTTTTAATATTATTAGTCCTTCCAAAACACGAAACTAAAAAATATATATTCACATATTTCGTATTTATAAATTATTTGTATGTATTAACAGTTGTTAATTAATTTATTTAAAGCGTTATTTCAATGTCTTATCTCGTGATTGGTCTATCAGTCCTATACATACAGTATATAGGACCATCATTCTTTATGGATTGGGTTCAAATCCCTAAATTTTTTGTTGTACTTATTGTTGATTGTTGTACTTATTTGGAAATATTTCTTAATTACCATTTAATTTTTGTTGATTGTTTATTTTCATAAATAATTACAACAAAATATTATTGTATTTGTTCAAAGTTGAAACAGTTGGAGAACAATCTATCAGTAAATAAACCAACTTTTAGTATTAAAATTATTTAATGTCATCTATTTTTTTATTAAAATATTTAATTTTTCACCCTAAAACGATAATTTATCTTATACACGAAAAACAATTGTTTTATACTTTTTATATTATTAATTTGTTTATTTCCCAAATTGAGCCATTTTATAAAATAAAAACAAAATAATTTGATGGCTAACAAAATAAAAGTGAAAATAATATAAATAATACAACGCCCACTCGATGAGGGTTTGAACTTGAGACTACAGCAATAGTTTATCGTTGTGTATAACACTCGGACCAACAGGCTACACGAGGTCTGTGGAAAGTGACAAGTGATTCTTGTTATAATTGCTGTCGTTTATCGATAGAAATAAAGATTTTATCGATAGTTTTTTAAATTTCACTTTAGTTGAGAAAGTAATATAACATAGTAAATCTTGAACATTTAAAGGATAAATTAAAATTCCTAATATATAAAAAAATGTAATAAAAAAATTGTATTCGTAATTTCTGCCAAAATTTTATGAGCCATTTCTTTAAAATAACAATATAAACCATGAAAACAAAAAATAATAATTATAGGTAATATGTCTTTATTAATTTATTAGACTTTAAGATGTATTTTTAATTAATTCCTTTTCCATTTAATTACAAAAAATAATAATAAACAGGAAGAAGATTTTCTAAAATTGTTGATTGCTTTCTGATACTTTATATTTGTTTGTTTATTATTATTCCTATTATATGATATAAAAGTAAAATACAATCATGGTCTATAAAAGATGTTATAGGCATCATCTGTGTACATTTTCGAAAGCCTTCCATGATACTATCGATAGTATCCTACGGCCCATCAGTACACACACACTAGGTAAAGAATGACTTGGACCAGCGGCGCGTCGACGAAAAACGCGCGCAACGCGCCGCTAAGCGGCATTACCCCTCCTCCGCTTCCTCATACTTCACCACCCAAATTGTTAAAAATTCACTGCATACAGCGCCTTAACTTACTTTTACGTGTTAGGACCATGCAGCAGCCTCGGCTGTTGGACGAATGGACAGGCTCGTCCGGCTAAGTACTACGACCTCACAGAAGACTGGCGTGAAGTGGAAGTATAACACTTTCGCGATTCTACTTTTTTTACTTTACTGGTGAGTAACGTAGATGGAGCCCAATTTTCAAAAGGTTTTCAACGCATCTGCAACCCTCTAGTGCAGCAGATGTCCATGGGCGGCGGTATTCACTTAACATCAGGTGAACCGCCTGCTCGCTTGCCAACTTTCACATAAAAAAAAGCCAAACAAACGGCGTGGGTGTTGCAAGCGATTTAGTAGTCGTGGCTGTGTCGTTGAATGAAGAATGGTGCTGGTATTGCGTTTGGCTACTCCCCTATCCTCGCCACGGGGTTTCCCCTACCCTCTGCGGCCGTCAAAGAGTGAGTAGTGGAACCACAGATCATGGCAGCCGTTAGGTGCCGGGAGGCTTGCTAATTGTTAGCAGTGGCTCCCCCAGCTCCCATGACCATGCCATGTCCTATCTAATTCTATCGCTCGGTTTCTGAAACACTAACGGCCGGTTTCTGACACACTGATCATCGTAGATGTCAACTAATGAGCTGTCAAATAGCTTTTCAAATGTCATTTTAGGTACAATCAGTGTTTCAGAAACCGAGCGTAATCATCGTAGATGTTTTTTTTTATAAATTTTTAAAAGAAACATTGCCCTTACTTTAGGATAACATAATCCTGTGTTGTAAGGACGTTTTACAAAGAAAATTTACAATAAACAATATTTACAGTAAACAAATTTCACGTGGACAAACACCCAGATTCGGAACAATTATCTGTGGGTCACACAAGTTTCAATAGTTGTCCCGTGTGGGAATCGAACCCACGACCCTCGGCGCCGAAGCCAATATCTTGGCAACTCCGCCACGGAGTCATCAAACTAATCAGCTGTCAAATGGCTTTTCAAATGTCACTTGGGTAGCCAAAAGGATGGTTAAACTCTTTGAATTGATAATTCTGATTATTAAGAAGATCATTCTGGTCAATTCAGAGAATTTAACCATCCTTTTGGCAGCTAAAATGAAATTTGAAAAGCCATTTGACAGCTGATTAGTTGACATCTACGATGATCAGTGTTTCAGAAACCGGCCGTTAGTGTTCTAACAATTTCCCGCCTTGACGTGGCTGATGGAGTTGGTAGCCGTGGCTTGGTCACCTAAGGTGAAGCAAAGAGTAACCCACACTGGGTCGGCACCTGGTGCCGCTTCGAGTGGGCTCATTGAGGCCATTCTGGATGAGAGTGCAGAGACAAGCACTTACAATAAAATTACCATATGTTTTTAAAAGGAACACGCTTTGTCCGTTAAGTTTGTTAACACTGTTTTTGCATAGAGAAATAATCTTTTCATATATGTCCTATACATATAGGAAAACATATGACATGATTTTCTATAGAATATTGTCCAAAAGGATATGGTAGTAGTAGAAAATAATACGACATTTAAGATAACTATTATTTTTTATTATTTGTGTATAAGCTCATATACTTATTTTTACATCTTACTAATACGGTTTTTCATTACAGCTTTTAAGATAATAGTTAAAATATTGTCAAAAAAAAAAAAAAACTCCGTTCAATTTATACATTTCGTTTTAATTATTTTTTTATTCCCTAGTAAAAAAATAGAATCATTGAAATGTCTTTGAATCAATTGCGTTTCTAACATTAAAGGATAACATCACAATTGTAGTATTTTGACATAAATTATAAAATAAAATGCTTGATCTTATAAGAAATGCCATCAAGACTATTGATGCAACAGAAATGATATAAAGGAAGCAGAGATTCAGGAATAAATAAAAATATATTTAATAAATAAACAAACGGAATAAAAAACGGAAATGAATATATTATAGTATGAAGAATGTACTCCTTTTAATTAAAGTATGCGTGAAGTGAAAGTGTTATTACGTCTGCGTTTCATTTCGTCTGGTGAGTGAAGTAGCCGGAGCCCACTTTATTAAAAACTGGCAACGCATACGCAACCCCACGGGTGTCCATTGGCGGTGGTTATCACTTAACATCAGGTAAACCGCTAGCTCGCTTGGTACCCTCTTACAAAAAAAAAAATAATCCCGAAAAATAGTTTGACCACTTTTACACCCAGCAAGCTGCTCCGGTCCCTAAACTACTACGCCCGTGATTCCCCTGCCATAATGTTCTGTTAAAATTGCTGTTATAAAACTTGTGAAAACAGAATCAGAAACGAGTGTAAAAGAGAGTTGAACTACTGAGTTGTATTCATGAATTGATTGCGGAAGTAAAATAAAAGGTCTGAAGCATCACTAATCAAGTCATAACACTTTTATCGAAACCGTAATTGTTTTCTCCTTTGAGATTATTCCCTTTCCTTCTCTTTTTATCTTGTTGGGTAATAATGTTGACCTGTTCAATTGTGTCCATCAGAGGCAAATCTTTTGTCTCTGGTGTTAGAGTGAGAAGAGCTCCGGAGAGGATGGCGGCACCGCAGAAGAACATGGACGGTAGAACGACGGAGATCGTGTTCTGGAATGTAACAATTATATTTTACAGCCTTCAATTTTAACTTTCAATCTTTAATTTCATAAAAATATATATATATATATATATCGGTTTATTTTTTATTTAATATCTTTCAGAAAAACGAGTCATCTGAAAATGGTATACTGAAAGGATTTACACGACAAAACTTTTTTTTTATTTTGTCGCTTTGCCTACACTGCTGCAAAGAAAATATATTTTTTCATTAAGACATTGTTCGAATAACGAAATATATATATATATATATATTTTCGTTATTCCAACAATAATATATATAAATATGGGGCTGAAGTATTTTCCTAATGGCATCGTTTCCTTTGCAAGTGGAGTAAGTGCATTTTCATTTTTATTATATTCAAAAACATAACTTATAATTGAACCTATAATCGCCAGATTAACATATGCAGTATATGTTAACTAAGCGACTTTTGCAAATAAAAGAGTATGTATTAACAATAACCACATCCACAATGTTGATAATAGTCATATGAATCATGTTGATAATAGTCATACGAATCATGTTAATAATAGTCTTTATTTCACTAAAACAACTACGTGTGAACTTTAGTGCGACTAGCTTGGTGTTTGATTCCTTTGATAAAACGTGTATACTGTTAAGATATATAATTAAGTTCTGTCATTGTCGCTCTGTGTAACGATAAAAAAAAGGTAGTTTCTGTCTTTCCATTTTAATAAGGCAAAGGGAAAGGGTGACAGCATAAGGTAGTATTATTTCCCCTCTCATCTACGCAATTCTCATTTCGTTAAAATTCAAATTAAAAACATTTCATTTGCTATATAGGATTACATTGATGTTCACACTATAGTCTGGGGTGTAAACCTATTTAATGTATAAGCCAAAGGTAAAAATTACAACTTCATTTGCTTTAGGCTCTTATAAAAGTCAACACATAACAAATTTCCACTGAAAAACGGATAGAAATCAAGTTCACATAAGTTCTTAATAGAGGAGTAGAGAGACTAACAAGACAGCAGAAGCTTACCAAGATCGGTGTCAAGGGGGCCAACATGCTACCAATGCTGGACGCCAGCGAGCATATGCCCAGGAGGCTGCCTCTGACACTGGTTGGGAATAGCTCCATGGTGTAAGTGACCACGCCGGTGTAGCACACGGAAATTACCAGCTTTCCGAATAGAAACAGCACTATCTTCAGCCAAGTATAATCTGCAAATGAACATAGTTAACCTCGTTAGCCCCTGCGACATATCAGCTTCGCTGTAGCAATAATTTTACTTTACTCACTTTATTATTTCTACAATTATAATATACTAATGGACCCGATAGACGCTGTCCTTTAAACAATTGTGACTGAAATCCGAAAATAACTTATGAATAAAAAAAAATGTGGCCCGAATTGCGAATCTACACCATTCTCGACCTGAAGACAACACAAAATTTCATGAAAATCGGTCCAGCCCTTTAGGAGGAGTTTAGTGACATACACATGTACAGAAGAATTATATATGTAAAGATTAATACAGTGTCAGCTTTAATGGTCTATTATTGCATGAATCAGCCAACCCTAATGAAAAGGTACAAGGGCAGGGCCGGATTTAGGGGAGGGCAACCGGGGCAACAGCCCCGGGGCTCCCACAGTGGAGACTTCGGAAAAAAAATTCAAATTCAGACTAATAAACAACTTCTTCCTTCATATTTTTTTTTCATTTAACTTTTACCTACGGTACTTTGTACAAACATGATTACATTAAATATTAACAGAAATCAATAGAAAATTATTTGGGGCTAAGGGGCCTCCACTCCTTTGTTGCCCTGAGGCCTAGAGGTCTGGCTCTAAATCTGGCCCTGTACAAGGGTATCTTAGAAGATTGGCGTGAGGCTCTTAGGCTATTGCTTTTGAGCGGCGGGTATCCGGGGGCACCCGCTTAATAGCTTGGTCATCCACAGCGAAGTCACGAATAATCTCCACTGGACTCAGGTTTATGGTGGCAGAGCAAATCTCCCTGTCGCCGACCTGGAGTCATGGGGGCAGAGGAGATTTAGCTACTGTCCCTATTTTCCGCGTCTCGGCAGGGCTGGACCGATCTTGTAACAGTTGTGGGGGAGACATTTCCACTTCTGGGAATCGGGAGGCTAGCTGCTTAAATACTATCAAGTGCTATTAAGATACAGCATACAGTATACACAATGATGGTTTTCGGACTTGATATGAAAATAAATAAGTCATTACCGCATTGCGCATCAAATAACTTCCTAAACAGTCCGTTGGTCGAAATTAATGTTTGTACTTTAATGTTCAAATTTTAATATAAAAATGAGGTTTACATCTCAATTAGGTGAATTAAAGGAAACTGTTATTAATTTACCTTCAGGTACCCAAGCTGATCCCGCGCAGAGCAGGCCGCATGTGATATAACCACAGATCAACGGAAGCTTTCTGCCCACTTTGTTCATCGAATACATCGCCACCAGCTCGCCCGGATACGACATCACTGACGCTAGCATGAAGTTGGTATACTTATTTCCCGGCAGGTACACAGAGTTCACCATGAGGCCGTAATAAACGAAGCCGACCGTAAATTTACAGAAAGCGCTGATCACCACTCTCTTCATGATCTCCCTCGACTTGAAGACGTCGCTGTAGCTCTCCTTGTGCTCGTAATTCTCCATTTTGAACTCTTTTCTCAGACCCTCCTCGTCCATATCAACCAGCTTTTGTCTGTTTATGTTGACGCCATTAAAATCCGATATGTGTACAAGGGTGCGTTTTGCCTTGTCCGCCTGCCCATTCAAAATCTGCCATCTAGGGCTCTCTTCAATGAAGAATAGTAAGACGAAGACGAAAATTGGCGGTGTGTATATGATCCTGATCAAGCTTTTCCAGTATGGCACGTACATCGCTATGAGAGCGAATAGCGTCTCACCCAGGTATATAGCATAAGCGAAAAGCACACCGGAAAGTATCCTGCTCTTCTTGCCCCCTATTTCAAGCACTGTGACGGACATAAGAATAAAAAAAAATAGTTTAATTTTGATCAGGTACTTGTTGAATACTTAAAGGAGCTAAAAAAAACCTGCCAAATGCAGATCGGACTTGGGCACGAAGGGTTCCTTACCTATTATCTATAAAAACTGCAAAAAAAATCATGTCTGTTGTATTGGAGCCCCACTAAATGTTTTTATTCGGTTTTTTATTGTATTGTTGTTATTACGGCAAAAGAAATACATCAAAATCATTTATTCGTCGACATAAGAAACATACATTTCATCTATCGACGATCATATTGTTTAATCTACCATCATCTGTGAAAATTTTATTTTAATTTCTTAAAACTATCACGGTTCAAGAGATACAACCTGGTGACAGACGGACAGACAGACAGACATATAGGCAGCGGAGTCTTAGTAATAGATTCCCATTTTACCCTTTGCATAGCAATGCATGAAATTCCTGATGTCATTTAAAAAAAAGTTTTGTTTTTAATGTAAAAAGTTACCAAGCAAGCAGGCGGTATACCGAATGTTAAGCGAGTACGTAACATGCTTAGCTCTATCATAGGATTAGGTGAATTAACAAGCGGTGTGTCCTATTTACGAACATTGCCTACGTATTATACCATAGAGGTACATTGCCGTTCTTAAGAGAGAGAATATCTCTCAGTTGTTCAAGTCCTATCGGATTAAATGCATTAGTATAAATACGAGTATATAATTCCAGTCTTCGATGAGGTTTTGGTAAATCCCCAGACAAGACAGCCTATAAGGCAACAACAGAAATTTGAGCATGTATCATTTATACACTATGATTTTACTTACTTAGTATCATAGCAGCGCTGTAGGAACCACCGCCTACCAACGCCTCGACCATTTCGATCGCTACGTAGATGTAGTACGAGGTGGTGAAAGCCTTCAGATGACCGATACAGCTTCCGACGGAGCAGAATATTAACGTTGGCTTCCGGCCGAATCTGGACATTTCAAAGAAGTTGTAGTTTATGTTACAACTAGCGACCCGCCCCGGCTTCGCACAGGTGCTTCGCACGGGTATTATACATATAAACCTTCCTCTTGAATCACTCTATATAGTAAAAAATAATTATATGTAGCAAAGCGTATCTAGTAAAAAATATATATAAACCGCGTCAAGATCCGTTGCGTAGTTTTAAAGATCTTAGCATACATAGCAAGACACAGACAGCGGGGCGACTTTGTTTTATACTATGTAGTGATGATAGGGTTTTCTATTACATAGAACAGCATGAAGTAGAAGTAGTTCTTTATATCCTTTTTTAGTCTGATGAGTGATGACCAAGTACCCTTCTACCACTCCTTGAAATCTATGAGCGGTGGGCTAGCCGGGAAAATACGAGTACTTCGGCTTCAAAGAAAACTGGTATAGGTGGAATTGGAAGTATTCAACTTTCGCGTTTAGTTTGGTATGTAAGATTTATAAATGTATTTTGCAACAGGTGGATGGCCCTTGTTCAATTGTGGACGTCTACCGACTGATGATGTTTTTTCATCTCGACAACACATTCAATGGGGGACATCACGGATTGTTAACTTCGTTTGTCGGTAGTCGGTACTGCTCTGATTGGCGATCATATTTGTGTGTATACGTGTGTGTATGTATTTATGTCAGGCAATTGTTACTTCAGTGTATTTATGTCCGTTCACAAAAGACACAGTGTACAGAATGCGAATCGCACAACGAGGTACGGAGCGTTCCATGCTGGGCATCGTGTTAAGAGATCGCATCAGTAATACCGGTCAGCGGCGAAGGTAAACGTATAATGCGGCTTAAATTGCGCTGAGCAGGGCACATTTCTAGACATGGTAACAGCAGCTGGAGTAGAACCTTAACCGAATGGACGCCTCGAGCGTCCTGGAGAAGGAAGGCGTGACGTCGACAGAACACATACCCGATGGGTCGATGAAATTATAACAATCGCAGGAAAAACGTGAAGGAATGCGTTCAGCTCAGGACAGGGATGATGACGCAGAGGGAGGAAGCCTATGCCCAGCCGTGGGCTGATACGGGTTGACGATGACGATGATAATGAATTGTTACGTACCGATCAGACAGCCATCCGGAGAGAACCATCGAGAACAGCATGCCGATGTTGTGGATAGTACCTATTAAGTTGGATTTCCACGGCTGACATGCTAGATTGAGCTAGAAAAAGAAATAATTAAATGTTTTATCGCCGAGATGAGTGGATGCATTTGCGTAGCTATCTTTTAAAAACAGTAAGCCCTGGCTACGAATCTCACTCATTAGATGAAATGCAAAGATATAATACTTCTAGCTTGTTTTCTTCAAGGCTCTGTTACTTCCCCAGACGAATCAGCCCATTCGTTCAACATCGGGAGTAGTACTAAATTCTAGTGTTCATGTATTCTTTTTCGGGTCTTTAAGTGTCGATTACGTTGCTTAGTTATTTAAATTGTTTATTTTATTCTCGTCCTTTTTAAAAAAAACAAATACTCCTCGTCTTTCTCCAGGCTTATTATCTGGATTATTTGTGGTCAGCCCTCATACTACTTCTGCGCAAAGCTGTACCGTTGTGGGTTGCCCCTTTGTTGTGTCATTCGCCATCATGTGTAAATATAATCTTTGTGTTTAGTCAAATGTGTTAAGTCTACGCTACATGTCAGCTGATTACGCTCGTCGTTATAGTACCGCAAGGTTTGATGTAAAGTTTTCCATTTTTATAAAATTGTTTCACTGTTGGATCGCTGGTACAAAATGAAAAAGATAGTCACCGCAGCTATGACCGTGTCGTTTGTTTCGTACACCCATTGGGTGCATTCTTCGAAGGTGCCGCTGAAACTCCCGTTGGTGCATTGCTGGCTGGTCTGCTCTTTTAGTGCGGGCTTCTGGCATCGGTCTATCGTGACATTGGGCCACCATGTTGGTTTGTAGACCGCGACTTGCTCGTCGCACTCCGGGATACGGCAGCTGAAATATTTTCCTTCAGAACTTACTAGTGTTCACACGACGATTGGCGGTAATGTAGCCTTCGTTACTAATTCTTTATAAGGTACAAGAACACTCCCTGTAAAAAAGAACTTACACTTCTGCGTTTCGCCTGGTGAGGGAGGTGGCCGGGCCCAGGTGTTGAAACGTCCGTGGGTGGTGTTTATCATTTAACACAAGGAGAACTGCCGCTTGCCGCAATCTCATGAAAAAAAACGGCTAAGTGATAGTCGGCCTCGCGCACGAACGGTGCCGGTTATGTACAAAAACGGCATGATTTTGTATCCCCATACACTTACATTTATTTTATTCTGCTTTTTTGTATTTGTTGTTATAGCGGCAACAGAAACACAACATCTGTGAAAATTTCAAGTGTCTAACTATCATGTTTTATGCGATATAGCCTGGTGGCAGACGGACAGACAGACTGCGGAGTCTTAGGGTCTCGTTTTAGCCTTCGGAATCCTTAAAACAAATTCCTATACACGTTCGTTAAGACTACAATTACTCTTCTACATACCGATAGTTCAAATCGCCGGCAACGAAGACGTAGTTAATGAAGTTCATCGTGATGAAGACCGCTGGCAAACACGAATAAAGATACTGAAGCTTTTGATATTTGCCGAACTTCTCCATTATTTTGTTTACTTCGACCTCCTCTTTCGAATTGCGTTCCATGTCATTAAACGCCATTTCGAAATATCACATTCAGTCAATGCAAATTCGATAATCTCTCTTATTTCACGTCACAGTAATTACTTGATTCCGAATTTAAAAAATGGTTCGCTTTTGTGCCGCTCCAATAAAACTGCACTGAATGGTGCCATCAATACTTTTGTTATTTCGCGCGTGGCTCTCGAAATTTCGCGCCAAAAGTTTCTTTTAGAGTAAAACGGAGTGCACTTCACACGTAACAGCTAGACAGTGGAATTCCCGGTTCGAGAAATTTGTTTTAATCGTTTCGTTTAAATATTGTCTCGCGGCATCATAAAGTGTTATTATATTTACTTGTCTAATAGGATAAATGTTAAGTAATACCATATATGTTAATTGATATTTGATGCCGACGCTATCTCTAGTAATAAATGTTTACACACTATTTTCCACATTTGCTTGTTTCAGTATTTTTTATAGTCTATCGAACAAAAGATTTTGTTTATTTACAACCGACTTCAAAAAAGGTTCACCTGATGTGAAGTGAATACCGCCGCCCATGGACATCTTCTACCCCCGAGGGTTGCAGATGCGTTAACAACCTTTTGAAAATTGGTCTCCGGACATCTCACTCTCCAAACGAAACGCGAAAGTATTATACTTCCATTTTACGATGGTCTTCTGTGAGGTAGTGGTACTTACCCGGACGAGCCTGCCCATTCGTGCAACAGTCGAGGCTACTGCATGGCTCTTCCAAAGTCCATCTACAGATAGATTTGCTATTAGTTACTGCAGATAGAATTTGACGTAAGTTTTATGAAGCTGTCAAATATCTATCGCTAGTAACCAGAATTTTCTTTCGACTCGGTCAGCAATATTTTTGATTTAAATCAAAAATAACATTTCAAATAGTTTTCACGTAAAAAGTAAAGTAAAGTAACAGCCTATACATGTCCCACTGCTGGGCAAAGGCCTCCTCAGGCATATCAGGGCATAGTCCACCACGCAGCCCCACTGTGTATTGGCGGAATTCACATAACTTCGAAAAAATATTTTTTTTTGTTATTATTTCGAAAATATGCAGGTTTCCTCATGATGTTTTCCTTCACAGCGGAGCACGTGATAAGTCAGCACTTAAAGTTAAAAACTTCATTGGTGCCGGCACCGGGGATCGAACTCAGGTTGCTCGAGTATATTGAACTAAAGGCGAGCGCCCGGATGCTGAGCTATCACGGCTCTTCACGTTACTTTGTAATATTATGCATTAGTGAACAAAAATGAATCTATTGGTTGTTTTAGAGATTAATTTTTATTACTAACTATGGAATATACAAATTCTTTTTTGATAAACAAAGAAGCAGTTTAATTGTTTAATTGCAATCTTATATCAGGCAAAAGTTGAGGACAATGTGATTTACAAGCTCTGTAATACTCATGTATATATTTAATCCATACTTCTATACTAATATTATAAATGCGAATGTTTGTCTGTCTCGCTTTCATACCAAAACTACTGAACCGATTTAAATGAAATTTGGAACAGCGATAGTCTTGAGCCTGAGAAAGGACGTAGGCTATTTTTAAATGTATTTTTTTTAGCCTGGTGACAGCGGAATTTTAGTAATAGGGTCCCGTTTTACCCTTTGGGTACCGAACCCTAAGAATTACGGTAGCCCGGTTAATTAACATAATTATAAAATTAGGACATCAAACATCTGTCATTAGGACATCAATTAAAACGATAAAATCCGTATGTAGTTTTATTTATATGTGTGTTATATTCGCGTTGGTAAAGAAATGTTTGTGGTAAAAGCCTGTTAGTTTAATTTTAGACGGTTATCTCTCACACAGATGAGTAGTGTTGTTTGACAGTATTAAAACAGTGACGTATTATGATTGTTTAATAAACGAAGCTACGAAAACTATCTAAACGTTTAAGGTTATGCGATTTGTTATCGCATCGTAATCTACTTGAGGTTCGAGTGGTGACATACTGTATGAAGTGGGTTAGATCCCAAGAGATTGGATCTATTTAAATCTAATGAAAATATAGATTTATGGATTTATATAAATATGATTTATGGATTTATATTAATGAATCGGTTATTATTTGCTTAACGTATATAAGCATGAAATGGATTCAAGAAAATTATCAACATATTTTTCTTGAATCCATTCATTCAATATGAGGTCTTTTTTGATATTAAGTGGTAACCACCGCCGACCTCTGCAACACCCGTAGGGTGGCAGACGTGTTGCTATCTACCTGTTGCTATGTAACGACATTCATTAGAAGCAGTGCAGTATTCTAATATTTCCACGTCACGCCTGTCTTCTGTGAGTCGATGTTACTTCTCGGAAGATCCTGCCCATTCGTGCAACAGCAAAGACTGAGGCGGGCCACCTGATGGTAAGTATTCACCGCCGCTCATGGACACTCGCAACACCAGAGAAGTCAAAAATGCGTGGCCGGCCTCTGAGATGGGAATAGGCTCTCTTCTTGAAGGTCCCAGTATTGGTACGGAAATAATACTGGCGACAATTGATTCCACATCTTGGTTGTGCGTGACAGAAGCTTGCGTGGAAAACGCACGGTTGTGGACTGCCAAACAAATACGTGGTAGCGACAGTATGTGGCAGTTGACAGGTACTAACCCGAACAACTCCTCAGAGCACTCCCCGTGATAGATGCGATACAAAATACAAAGAGATGATTTTTTATGGGAAAAGATGCCAAGCAAGCATCAGGTGAACCGCCTACCTGATGTTAAGTAGCCAACTCATTCACCAGACCAAATGCGAAAGTATTATACTTCCACTTTACGCCGGTCTTCTGTGAGGACGTGGTACTTACCCGGATGAGCCTGCCCATTGGTGCAAAAGCCGAATCTGCTGCGTGATCCTACCACCGGAATCTACATCTCTTCGCAAGGACTGAGGGTCGAGACGATATTTTTTATGTTACAAAGTGGCAACCGAGCTGGCGGTTCACCTGATGTTAAGTGATAACCGCCGCCCATGGACGTTTGAAACACCCGTAGGATTGCAAAATCGTTGTCACCTTTAAACAAAGTGGGCCCCGACTACCTCACTCACCAGACGAAACGCAGAAGTGTAACACTTCTATTTTACGCTGGTCTTCTGTGAGATCGTGGTATTTACCCGGAAGCTCCTGTACATTCGTGCAACAGTGAACACCATTGCGTGGTCCTACCACAGTTATTCAAATTATACGATTATATTATTTTAAATATATTATACGATTGGAAAGTACCTGGCTACTGACTGTTTGCGGTCAAATGAAGCTGAGAACAGTATTTCAAGTACGACTGAATTTGCCCTTTGTAGAGTTGCAGGCAGTGGGGCGCCATGAAATTCTGCCTTTCTCTTCTCGGGACATCAAGCTTTGGTTTGCTCTATCAAATGACCCAGAATTTAAACGTTACTCGTCAATTGCACAAATCACTCAATATATTTGCCGGGCTTGGCCGCAGAGCCCACACTGTCAACAATCACCTTGATGCTGCGATCCATGCAATAATAATCTTAGCAAGCCCGTATGAGTGTTCTTAGAAAGAAGTGCTTCGTGCCGAACCCGAATGTAGGCTTACGTTACGTCCAAACTAACCTTCAATGAGTTAGGTAGACCAGATGATCATAAGACGATCTGCGTATCATTAGACTGTCCAATATTATAGAATGTCCAATATTATATAATTGAAATGTGAATTAAATGTATTTTTAGTGAAAGTAGGTGACACTTAAAATGAAACCGTGTGTGAGATATATGCTGGGACGGCTAGCCCAGTTAAATAATTCTGCGGACAGAGATCGTTGGGTTGTTACGATTGCTGGAATAACAAACTGCACATATTTGTTGATGTATTTTGAACGCTGTCACTTTTTTCGGAGCGACAGTTCTGCTATTTAAATAATCATTTTCATTCATCATAAGTCTTGTCTCCTTTCTAATCAAACAGTACGGTAACCTCCAGTAATAAGATAAATAGATGGTTAACATTATGGATAACTAGCCTAGCCAACTTCTTTGGAATATTGAAATTTGGAAAGAACAGGACTTTGAATCGCGTTGGTTTCTTAATAAGCAAAATAAAACCTATTTACTGTCGTCATGCGAATATGATGTTTTATAACGGTTTAACCTTATCTAAATGATTCAATAACCAACTCACGATAACCTCTAATGTTTGTTCTAAGTAAATACACTCGATCGTAATAATTAAGATCATAATGAAAATATATTTAATTTGACATGCTAGTGTAATAACAAAGCCACATTTGCTTGTAACTAGTTGATATTGATTGATTATAAATTTTAGCGAAATCTTCACTATCTTTTAAAAGTTACTGTGCTTTTTTTCTGATACATCAAATAGCCAAAAAGATATGTTAAAATAAAACTATTTTACGCATTTTACATAATTTACTATTGCATAGGTTTATAAGTAAGTAGAAAATTCGCCTGATTGTCTGCATATATATTAAGTTAAGGATCAAAGAGCTAAGAATTATTCTAAAGAACAAGAATATGTTTATGAATATGTATGCAAAATGGGCTTACTTATATCAGTTTTTCCCCGTTGTTTCGCAAAGCGCCTATTAATTTTTAGAGTGAAATACGCGAAGTAATAAAATGCGTTTGAAATAATTGTAGGCGTTAAAATTTTTGGTACGCCATTTATTATTTATTATTAACCATTGATTTTTATGTCCTGGTGCCACGCTGCTTCTGCCGGCATTTAAGACCGGTGTGGTGATAAAATTTATGGGAAAACTTTTGTCCACAATATATTTTCCAATCAATTAGGTCTTTTAACGACTAATGTTCATCAAGCATTCAATGACTTCAAAGAGGGAAAAACCACCTATTTATTTTTATGTTTTTTATGCTCCAATTGTAGACTTTGTAGATGGTGCTAATCAAGTGATAGTGAGTGTCAAGTAACAACAGTACAATCACCGGCTTATTTGCCACCATTTATAATAAAAAAAAACTTTACAAAACATCAGGTCTCTAAACGAGATAAACAACGAAATGCAAAATTTCATAAACATATCAAACTAACATAAGAGTTTTTGCAAGGGATAATGGTGTCTGGTTTCCCCAAGTGGTATGCAGCCAACTCTCAACCAATATTCGTCGATTGCTTGTGGTTGTGAGCAGACTCCTGGCCTCACGACCCTCAGTTCTGGGTTGGCGCACTTCATGCAGCGTTCGTTTCCGTAAGTCTGGCCATCGGACCCACAGACGGGGGCGAAGTTGAGGGGACAGATACACGGCCCCTTCGCAGTAACCAAGGCCAACCACGAAAGGTACAATAAGCACGCGAGCACTGAAAAAAAAAAAACAAATTGAGCAAATCAATTTACATAAGTTTCCGTATAAATGCATTAAACCTAGTTAGACGGAGGAGATAGTCTAAGATGACCTTGTTTTGTAATAAGCTTAAGGGAGGGTAAGCTCGTCGTTTTGGGGTAAAACTAGTATGCAGTATATTTAAAAGATACCAGTCTTGTTAATGTATAGCCTGAGGTGCTGACGGCCTGGATTAATTTGCGGGAAGTCCATGCTGGTGGTTTAGGATCTACAATGACGAGGTTTATGGAGATAAATTCAACATAATAGGAACAGTTTTACTTTGAACAGATGCTATTTGAATTTTGTCCATGAGCGGTTGTGATCATTTACTATGGTAGCGAGGTGAGGTGATTGCTGGTTTTTCTCTCTAGTCTACATTAGACAAAAAAAATAAAACATAAATTTACATATAGAGTTTGAATCCATTGCTTTACTGAATCTTTGCACGCAATCAGCAAATGCAATTCCCATCACGATGTTACGGTAAATCAGATAACTTTAATCGACTGTGTAAGTAATCTCACAGTTCGATTTTTCAATCGTCGAAGATGATAGTTTTAAGCAAATCGTTTATGCTCCTTGTTATTTTCTTATTAATTTTCCTACCGTTTTTAATCGCATTACACTCGATTGCTGTCTGATTTTATTTAGATAATGAATCGAAATAAAAAATTAGTTAAACTCATTTTAGAGTAATAAGTACTTAGCAATGGTTTTATAAAAAACTACACACATTTTCACGTAACTACACAATTTTTACACGTAAAAAATCTTCCGAGGATCAGATAATGTACGAATGGATTTGTACAATATCTGAATCTTAAAAAAAATAACCTGCCCTAATAGCTCTCTTCTTTTATTTTTTTTTAAAAAATTAGAAAAATATGGAATCTAACGACAACTCTCAAGCTAAAATCCATCAAGCCGTTCAGGCTGTAGAGCGTGCCAAACAATGATACATACCTAAATACATACTCTCGGAAAATTTAACCTTCATTCTGGCGCAGTCGGATAAAAAAAATACAGTCAGAATTTATAGCCTCCTCCTGTTTTGAGGTCGGTTGAAAATTTATTGTAAAATTAACCAATATTTCAGTTTTATCATGTGCAATTATCTTATGTATTTGACCGTCATCTTCAAGACAGCTCTTGGCGTATGTATATCGTTTGAAAGATTTAAATATTATATTTATATCTATAACCAATATTTAAATAATATATTGTGCGTCTACATCGCGAGTTGTGTGAACAATGTCCTTTGTTGAAATTGTTTTCCGTCATTCTCATCCACTATTTTCATCCACAATTTTTTTATGTGAAAAGGTACCAAACGAGCTGGCGGTTCACCTGATGTCAAGTGATAACCTTCGCCCATTGACATTTGCAACACCGTTGAAATTTGCAAAAGGGGCACATTTGCGTTGCTACAGCAACAACCGGACCGTCGCGTGGTCTTACCACACTAAAAATGTATACTACTGTATACACTGGGATGCACATACTTTTTCATATCATCCCAAGTGCACTTGGGATGATATGAAATATTGACCTATTGGCAAAGTGTAAATTGCAGGCTGTTTGCGCGGTTATGCTTTAAAATATATGGACAATGACGGCAGAAAGATCCTGAGGGGGAGAGATTCGGATTGCGTGAGTTTCACAAGGGCCTGTGCTCCACCCGTTATTGTAGAACGTGGCGTTTGGTACGGTATTGCGTGTAAGCATCTAATAAAGTAGCATCATGCTAATGTAAATATCGTCTGCTTTACGGACGACATATTGACGATTGCTTGTGGGATAAAATGCGAGGAGTCAAGGAACTATCCAACTCGTACGTCTGTGTGGGTGGGGTAAATAAAGGCAGAGTAAGTTAGAAATACATAGGCCTACCCCTGGATAGTCAAAAAGGGAGGAATTTATTGTTAAAGTTAGAATAATTGTAACACCCCAAAAACAATACATATCAATTACAGTCAAATAACACAACAACTTCTTCCATATCCAAGCACGTAAACGGTATAAATAGTCTTACAGATAACAACATATAATAAGTCATACAAACACGCGTATGTCTAGATTTACAAGTATAGGTATTAAACGGATAATAAATTAAGTTTGATTCCGTCCCGATCAACAGATAGTCAATATTTAAGCATACCAGAGTATGGTCGAGAACAACTTGATGGATACTGTATTTGTCCATCTCCCCTTCGCCAGCAATATCTATTGTGACAAATTTTTTGTTCAAGGTTGGAGTAGCTTAGACAAAAAAAAATGATATATTAAATACGATTATATTAGAAATTCGAAACCTTATGTCTTATATATCCTATGAATTAATAATGAGCAAATAAGAGTAACCGCCACACAACACTACTGCAAGGCTCTTGTCTTAACACAACTTAAAATTACCAATTCTGCATAGATTGACAAAAAAAAATTTACCAAAAAACTGTCGGTAACCCGTACTAACAACGATATTCAGACGTAAAACCCCTCGGTTCGTCCCTTGACCGTGAAGGCTGAAAAGTATTCTTAACTACAGGAAATAAAATTAAATATATAATAAAATTAAATAAACACTCTAAAATTAGTTTCATTTACGCCCGGTTTCTGAAACACTGATCATCGTAGAACTTAAGTAATTAGCTGTCAAATGGCTTTTAAAATATTATTTAAGTTGCCAAAGGATTGTTAAACTCTCTGAATTGATCAGAATGGTCTTCTTAATGATAAGAATGATCAAAGAGTTTAAACATCCTTTTGTCAACTCAAATGACATTTGACAGCTGATTATTTAACATCTACGATTATCAGTGCTTCAGAAACCGGGCGTTAGTAATGTGTAATGACGTACGATACGAAACGGAAATAGATTAAAAAAATACTATCGATAGATTAAATGTATATTTCTTACTGCTATGAATAAATTAATTCATTTGATTTGATTCGATTCGTAAAGACAATAAATTATTATACTACCACAAATGAAATGAACGCGAATGTTTTTATGAAATAGTTATAAAATAATTATTTCGAACAGAAACGTGCACTAGGTAGCGGTTGGAGAGGTCGCCTCGATCTTAACTTCGCAGGGGCCGTTTTTGACCACGCGAAGTTCCGGTCGCGTGCATTTCATGCACTGCAGGTTGGAGTAGGTGAGGCCGTCGGAGCCGCAGACTGGCCAGTAGATTCTGGGGCAGGGGCATCCGCGCGCCGCGTCTGACGCGACGAACACCAGCGCCAAACAGAGAAGCGCTGGAATTATATACGTGGTATTAAAATCGCCTTCCGGATTCGCGCCCAGACGCTTTAACCACTAGGTTAAACGGCCGTATTCCGCACCGACGAAAATCTCAACGTCTTTTATCTACATTATTATATCATACAGGATTTCAAGCAATGCTTGGCCCATATTTTGTCATATCCTTTACAGCAGATAATCGATCGAGAGATATCACCATTGTTATTTGAAATTAAAAAAATAATAGTGCTAATCTCTGCACTGTTTTCTACGTTTCTAATGTTTCATCTTATTATATTACATTATATTCAGACATTAGAACAAAAAAAAAATGTTTTTTATACCTACGTGTTAGTGACAAATGGGCGAGATAATTACTGGGTTGCGTTGCCAATCTCAGAAATATGATGGTTGTTTGAACTATTTTATAGTCATACTTTTTAAACACTACAACATAATTTATATTTTGTAACATATACAATTTTTTACGATATATACCGATATAACTGTTTTAACTGAGTATAGTTATTAAATGGTTAATTAATTAAGTTTTAAGCTAAATTAAAAATTAACTTACCAATTTTTAAGGACATTTTGTAATACTCCGATAATAGTTATAAAATGTGTTGTAAACAGTGTCACTTCCTTACGGCTTTGCTGTTTTGTTGAAATACTTTCACCTTTATATACGAACATCTTCAATGTCGCATTGATAAGCCACTTGTTCTTACACTCGAGTGATTAAACAATGTATTACTACTGTCATAATTGGTGTAAACGAGGAACAATATCGATGTGGAAATAAGGGTCTCTTCACATTCTCTCTTCATCTTTAATTTACACGACATTAAAAAAGTACAAAGCGAAATTATGCAATTTCTTAGAAGTATGCATTATTTATTATGTGAGGATTATTTATTTGTTCTCTCGTCTGCTTGGGTTTACAAATAAAAATAAAGATATAGATATACATTGTGTATAATAAATAAATATTATTATATACAGGGAGATTTTTGAGAAGTGCCCAAATTTACACAGGAGGTTCAGACTCGGTAGTATAATCCTTTATTGAAATAAAAAACAAAGTATTTTTTTCCAAAAAAAAAAAAATGCCATTCTATTCCCTAAAAAACAGAACGTGTTGACAATGCGGTAGTCATTCATAAATACCTAACTTTTGCTGTGCACGAACTTGTGTGCGTGTTAGTTATGAACGATCGCGCGTAAAATAAATGAGTTGCGTATAAATCACGCACTTTCTGAGATAAGTTCAAATTAATGTAATTAATTCGTTAAGAGTGATTTTAAATATTTATCATTTATTATATAACATTATTTATGTCTAGAATTTAATAAAAAAAATGGATACACTTAGAAAAGCCATCCTGTATAATAAATTAACAAATAGGACCAGATGGAAGCCCTCGGCTGGGGAGACCAAACGACCGAGGGTTAGGGCGAAAGGGAGAGAAACCGGTGGACGATGCGGGCGGTATCGAGCATCGCCTTCTGCATTTGAGCTTGGAGTGGTCCGTCCCAGTCGCCTCAGATGTTCGGAGAGCCTGACTGAACCCATTGGCAGAAACGCCTGTTTATTATTATTAAGAATTTTACGTAAAGCATGGAAAATGTATTGTTACATTTACGACGAAAGAATTTCATTGACGGGTCTCTAAACATTTCATTTAAGTTATGTTGTAATTCAGTTTTATCTACTGATTGAGAAAAGGAACTTGTTTGTTGCACAGGCAATGTTTACGAAAGTAATTAGAGCGCACTTGATGTGAGCAAACCGGCAATCTGTGGTGTAACTTTGTTGTATTTTTATATAAGTAGAAGATAATACAGTACGAAAGAAAATGTACTAAATATGACCTTTTTCTTATCTCTCCCAAAAACAAACTGTGTGCCGCTGAGCCTGATAAGTTACGCGACAGTTTCCAAATTGTTACAGAATTTCTATTCCAAAGAAGCGGAAATATGATAAATGTTCTAATCGTATACACTGCAACAGTATTCTACAACTTGTAAGCTAAACAACGAGCAATCCGAAAATATTTTATAAATCGCTTTATCTAATAGTTTTTAACTAGGGAATGATGCACTTCTTTAACCATTTAATTGTGAATGTAGATAAATAAACAAAAACTATGCTAAACTATGGACTATGCCCTGATACCCTCTCTATAAAGGAGGCCTTTGCCCAGCAGTGTAACTTTACTTTACTTTTTTTAAACAAAAACTTTCGGTGCTGCAGAATTCGAACCTACGTCTTCCGGTTTCGCGCCTTGAATGAACAGAGGCCTACACTACACGAGAAACTCAACTCCGTTACTATTACTTATATCTGTAACGACATTATGGCTAAACAAATCACTATGGATAATATTGACTCGCCTATGTCAGAATACAAAGAAATCTATATCCAAAGGTCCTTGGTCCTTGATTTATGAAGCCTTTTGTATATGTGATCAGACAAACATTCTCAAGAATTTTAATTCTCATAATATACAACAGATGCCCTGAAAACTTTAACAAAAATAAAATAAGTAAAAACAAATTTTCTAAATATGAAACTTTAAATCCAAAATTGAAATATTTCATGTTATGTGATACTAGCGTCTAGCGACCCGCCCCAACTTTACACGGGTGCAATGTCTAATACATAATATATACCTTTCTCTTGAATCACTCTACCTAGTAAAAAAAAACCGCATCAAGATCCGTTGCGTAGTTTTAAAGATCTAAGCCTACATAGGGACAGACAGCGGGACGACTTTGTTTTACACTATGTAGTGAAGATGACAACAGAGCTGCTGGGTCGCCTGATGGTAAGTGATAACCGCTACTCATGGATATGTGCAACACCCATAAAGTTGCAGATGCGTTGCCACCTTTTAATAATGTGGGCCCCGAACCCACCAGACGTAACACAGATATGTAAACTTCTACTTCAGGTCGGTCTTATATGAGGTACTTCCATTCGTGGTTCTTCCCGGACGGACCTGTCCATTCGTGCATCCGCGAATGTGTTGCCCTACCACTGTTATATTGGATAAGGCAACAAAATTACAGAATAGAATATTCAATCGATATATCCTTAACAAATTGAAGTATTGCTGAGTTCGTGCAATATAATTGGTTATTAAAAAATGCTAGGCGCAACACACATTGATGCAGTTAGTCACTAAAGAACCATCCCACACCTGAAAATGTAGGGATCGCTGAAAAAGGTCTCAATATTCTTGTATGGTCTATTTACCGACAAAACTCATTCGGTGTTCCGCTGGAATTAATAAATCACAGGGAATAAACGACATCATCACGAGAGCCGTGATAGCTCAGTGTCCGGGCGCTCGCCTTTAATTCAATATACTCGAGCAACCTGAGTTCGATTCCCGGTGCCGGCACCAATGAAGATTTTAACTTTAAGTGCTGACTTATCACGTGCTCCGCGGTGAAGGAAAACATCGTGAGGAAACCTGCATATTTTCGAAATAATAACAAAAAATATATTCGAAGATATGTGAAGTCTGCCAATGGCAGTGGCGCAGTACACAAAGCAAACGCAGTGGGGCCGCGTGGTGGACTATGCCTTGATACCCTTTGTATAGAGGAGACCTTTGCCCAGCAGTGGGACATGTATAGGCTGTTACTTTACTTTTTTTTAAACGACATCAATTCAATAAGTTTCATCAGACATATAACTTTATGCGTATGAGGGCATTTTCCGTTATGGAAACTCAATAACGATGATCTAGGCAAAGTTGGTTTACGACTACAAGACAACTTGGTATCGCTTTAATATGAATAAAATATATTACATGGTTTTTACAGCTAGATATAAAGAAATTATTGAGCATGTACTATTTACCATAGCTAATCATTCCATAACAATTTCTGATAAAAAAAAAGAATTTGGGCCTAATAATGGACGGGAAATTAACATGAAGAACTCATAAAGGGTAAAATTCGCTCTGATTTTATGTCAGTGGTTGCATCTTTAAGGTAAATAATGAAATGTTTTTCGTATCCCATTAAAAACTAACATACAAATATCTTATTGAGCCACACGTATCGTTATCTACTATAAGTTTGGAGAAGTTGATGAATGACCAACTTAAATATATATAAGAGAACTCAAAACAAGACAGCAATGATTCGTTTTAACTCTCATTATCCAAAACTAAAAAATAAAAATACTAAACGATTATACATAAAAAAGTTTTTTTTACCAAAAAAGAACCGACTTCAAAAATCTCTTTTAACTCCTTAAAATTATACTAAATCTAATATAAAAAAATCTTCAAAATATAACCTATATGACCTACCTAACCTATAACAAAGTTTTTGTAGTTAACTCGCAAACGACATAACCTTAAATAACATGTACAACTAGGGTAGGTAAAAAAATCATTAGTTTTTTTTGTGAGAAGGTGGCACGGGAGCTGGCAGTTCTGCTGACATTTGCACCACTCACAGGGTTACAGATGCGTTGCCATCTTTTAGTAAAGTGGGCTCCATTTAACGCATTCGCCAAACGAGGGAGTCCAACATTAAAACATATTGCCTAAGGAAATTAAAGTTTAAAGACATTGTTTTAAATACGCATATTGAACAAATTGTTAATTACTTACATTTAAAAACTCGGGTTAGCTACCCGTCTAAATATATATGGTTGAAATTTTGTATGTTAAGTGAACTATATAATGTTCTTTTGTGATAAATAAACATTTCTTTAACTTGTACAGGCTCAGGAATTCCCTTTCCCGTCTTAAAAACAAGCAGAAAAACTTTTGGCAACCACGGCTTAGCCAATAGACACGTTTGTTCCCAAACTGTAACGTGCGAGATTTGGTATAATTAATTCATAAATGAATTAATAATTAAATAATAATTCTATCTAAATGAAGCATGATAAAATATAGTATACACAGTTACATACTAGCTTTCGATCGCGGCAATATCTTTTTTTAATAAAAATCCTATGATCTTTTTAATACCTCTAAAAATATGTGTACAAAGTTTCTTGATAATCGGTTGAGTAGTTTTGGCGTGAAAGCGTAACAAACAAAACTTACATTCACATTTATAATATACGTTTACTGTGATTCAAATGAAATAGTCTCGTATGGCATCCGGAATTATCGAAATTTCCATATTTACTTAAAATCATTGTGGGACAGTTA
Organism: Iphiclides podalirius; assembly: GCA_933534255.1. NCBI lineage: Eukaryota > Metazoa > Arthropoda > Insecta > Lepidoptera > Papilionidae > Iphiclides > Iphiclides podalirius. Next base: position 11,510,616 of record OW152827.1, on the reverse strand, counting down.
GAAGTAACGCGATAAATATCGGAAATTTGGTAATTCAGTTTACAAATCGATTGTGAAGGTTATAATCTATTCGTCATGATATAATATTTGATACATGTTTATAAAGCTAATGTGTTTACTTCAATTTTAGTTAGCTCTTCAAAGAAATAACAACATTTTTTTATATTGAAAGTTGGCAAGCGAGCAGACGGTTCACCAGATGTTAAGTGAATACCCATCGATGTCTACGACACCTGAGGGATAGCCAATGCGTTGCCAGTAAAAACCGGCCAAGTGTGAGTCGGCCTCGCGCACGAAGGGTTCCGTATATCCTTAAAAAGGGTAAGGGGTACGAAAACCTAAAAGTTGGACTCCTCACTCATCAGACGAAACGCGAAAGCATAATATGTATGTACTTCCACTTCATAGGTTGTGGTACTGCGCCTGACCAGACTGCCCATTCGTGCAACAGCCGAAGACGCCGAGTCTCTCTATCACAGACAAAAATAAACATATGTTAAAATTATCATGTACTGTAAAATTCATTTTATTTACGTGTACTAACAACTAGCCGTGATAGCACAATGGGTGCTCGCTTGTAATTCAATATGCTCGAGCAATCTAAGTTCGGATATCGGTGTCAGCACCAATTAAGTTATCAATTTTATGTGCTGAATTATCACGTGAACAGTGGTGAAGGAAAACGTCGTGAGGAAATCGGTCGGAAAGTCTGCCAATCCGTAGTGGGGTCGTGCGGTGGACTACGCCTAGTATAGAGTATACACAGGGTATAGAGGAGGCCTTTATCCAGCAGCGGCACAAATGTAGTGTTGGTTGTTACAAAAGTTACAAAACAACAGCCTATTATTTCGTGTAGCTGCTACCACTGCGATACGTTGCCACCTTTTAAAAAAGTGGGGCCCCGGCTACCACACTTACCAGACGAGACGCTGAAGTATGACACTTTCCCTTCACGCCGGTATTCTGTGAGGTTGCGGTTTTTACTTGAATGAACCTGCCCATTGATGCAACAGTCGAATCTGTTGCGTGGCCCTACCACAGTTAAACCTTAAAGATGCATGCGTCTTCTTCAAAGAACGTAAATACGCATTTTTTACTCATGAACACGAAAAATATTTCGCAGTAGATGCAACTGCGGAGTTTTATGAGTTTTTTTACGATGCGAGCATCGTTCAAAATATCCTCATGCGTCAAACGCAGGCGTGAATCGAGCTTGCGTCGGTGGCAATGCGATAAACAAGCTGAACAAAATATTTTTTTATTTAACTTACAAATCAACGCGCACGCCGCCCTCGTTGAGATGCGACAAAATTTATTGGTGTTTACCCAAGACACGCTAATTCAACGATAATGTTGTCCACACAATCCCCCGTTCGATTGACACGAGTTATTGTTAAAGACAACATCCATCTTGTATATATATCGAGCGCGAGGAATATCGTTACGATTCCAGAGAAGCATTTGAGGTGAAGCACTTCGCTAAACAAGATGGCGGCTGTCAGGAAATTGTTGGTTCTCGTTCTGTTGATCTGCTGCGCGGTGGTGCTCGCCCAGCGTGGGGGTGGCAGCCCTAACAATAAGCCTCGACCCGGAGTGCAGAGTGCACCCCAGCGGCACTTCGAGAAGAGATCGCTGGACCACGAGGATGGTGACGCGGGTGACTTCTTCGATCAGCCGGCCTACGAGAACGCGTTCGACAGGCCCCACAGGATCCGAGTGCTCCCGGGCTTCCTCCATTAGACATGCATGTTAAAAAAGACAACGGGTTTGTGCAATAATAACCAAGTGTTATCGAAATATGGACGCGGTACACGCAGGGCTCAATCGAGAGGATTCTCTTCATCTAGTTTTAACCTAATCTCCATTTTACTGTTACGTTCGTTACTAATAAAATATATTATGGAAATAGCGTTGTTTTAATTGCTTCACAAGACAGCCAGCTTTTCGATCCGGATTTTATCGTGTAGAAAAATGTATATTTTACCTTAAATTTCCAATAAAGTATATGTAAATAATGAAACAATCTTCGAATATTGATAACTTAAAAAAAACAATAAAATATATAAAACATTTTATGGTGGGGGGGGATAATAAAAGGTATTTTTTTTAAATCTTTTATTAAAAAAACTACGTCTTATAATCGTTTACACGTACATATGTAATTAACAGATTATAATAATTATATTCATCAATAATATCGTGATAATATCCTAAGACGAATTACAGTAAGTTGAATATTAAAAGCCATTAATTTTAATTATAAAATATATAAAAGTTATTAATATACGTCGTCTTTCATACGTATACCACATCCTTATCTTAGAATTATTAGAATCAAATCAAGTAATATGTTTTATGTATTATTAAAAAACTGATTGGACATTACATCATGTGACAAAGCAAAAGATGTTTGCTAAAACTTTAATAATATAAGCACCTTTGATTCAGCACACAATTTATCTTAAAATTATATTAGAGATAATGTTCACATATTTGTTTTTTGATAAGTGACTTTAGTTTAGCCCTAAGGTACTTTAGCTTTGGCGTTTACTCAAAACTGCAGAAAATGTTTTGTTTGATTTAATTGTAAATTCAATATTTTGTTTAGTAATAATGAATAAAAATTAATTAATTTTATCTCTACTTATAAAAATATAATCTTTACATCGATGATAATATGTTTTAATGGCACGTATTTTTAAAAGATAACGCTAACTCATTCAAAACTTAACTACTTTGGCACATTGAGAATTCACCGACTCTTTTGAAGTTCTGTGTATTATTTTTTTAACATGTACTTAATAAATAATATCGTAACATTCATGTGTGTGTTACCGTACCAAGAAATGATAAAAAAATATTTGACACAGAATAGACCATGGCGGCCACAATAGTTAAAGGCCAAAATAAAAAATAAAAAATAAACCTTAAATAAACTACCCAAAATCACAAGCATTTTTTTCGAATTTCATTTATAATAATTATGCCACAAAGTGTAATACTCAATTTGATAACTACGTTTTTTGTACTTTATCGACATTTTTTACCACAGAATTTAATCAAATGAGAAAAGACACTGAATTGGTAACACACAATTGTAAAACTAACGATAAACTAAAATAATTCTTACAAATATCTTAGTATTTCTATTAATTTCTTTGAATATATATGAATATAAAGAATAATTCAAATATACAATACAATTATTAACGATATAATGATATTCATTAAATATTAATCGATGAACATAGAAATGTAATAATTCGCGATTTATTACAAAATGACATAAAAGTAAATTATTTAGCGACAACTGAAAGTTTAATATACGGCGACATATACATAAAACATGCACACAAACTATGTATTGGAGTACGATGTACTAATGCATACTTTAGTGCAACAAGTGCAGTAGAACAACACGAACAAAAGTAAAGGTTGTTGATTAAATTTCAGCTCGACAGTGCAAGAACTAGGCTCGTACGAGGAGAGAAGGAAAGATATTTAATTATACTTTTGCGTTTCGCCTGGTCAGTGCCTGGTAGTCGATGCCCATACTCTCGGTAGTCAGCAACACGCTTGCATCATCATCGGTTCTCACCACCCAGCAAACCACCTGTTCAATGGTTGGTGGGTTCAATTGCTGCTCTTTGAAATAAAAAAAAAAAATAGTACATTGTTACATCTTTATGTCATAATGTCAAATAACTTTTGATAGTTATTTGACATGGTCTAAATTTGGATTACGTCGCGAACTTTTTTTTTATGTGAAAAGTTGTCGAGTGAGCCGGTGGTATAACTGATTTTTATTGAAGACCATGTCCTATGGACATCTACATCACCTAAGGGTTTGCAGATGAGTTGACAAGGGTTGGACAATGCGTGGGCCCCAGTTACCACACTGACCGGACGAAACGCGAAAGTAAAATACGCCCACTTCACGCTGGTCTTCCGTGAGTCCGTACTACTGCTGCAGACGAGCCTGGCTACTTATGCAACCGAAGCTGAATGTACAGCTGATCAGCTGAACAACATAAATAGCAATAACAATTTGATTTATATTTTCTTATGTATTACAAATTCGCCTGTACGTCTTACCCTAAGATGCTATTAAGTGTGAAACAATAACTAACACGCGTATGCAAATACATAAGTAACTCTGATGCCATAAGGAGTATAATCTGTTAATCTTAAGCCTATGAAACATGAAAGTCGTCAAAATTCATGTGTAGTATCGAAATATACAAACATTTTGAATAATAAACTCTTATTGCTATCACAATGGGTGCATTTTATTACTTCTAACTTCTAACTATAAAAGACTATTTAATAAATTTTAACAGATTTTGTAAATTTATGAATACATTTATATAGAGAACAGTTTGTGTCTGAAAATTACTAAAAACTCCTTTAATAAAATAATATGAACTAACAAGCATTCGTGTGTACACGACACTCTTTGCTCAAACACTCTGTACAACACTCTGTGTTTGGGTAGGAATATTCTTTGGGGTCCGTAATAAAGAAATTGAAAGTACGGAAGAACTGACTATTTAATTCTATGGCTATAATTCGGTAAGTACACGTGGTTCCTCTTCTTCTTTATTAAGGGTTGAATGAATTAACTACTTTAATGTTATAAATCGTATTTTAACATAATATTTGGTCTTTATAGGATAAAAACTATTATTTTGACATTAAATTAATACACATTGGTTTTAAGCGATCTGTCGGCATTGTCTTTCTCATAGGTCCATTGCTCCTTCGCTTAGCGATAAAAATTTGGTGTAGCTTTGGTTCGTCTTCGTCATTGGGACTATCATCATTAAAATCGGAAAGCTCTACTAAGGAATAACTTTATTATTTAAGGAAGTTTGGAACAGTCCCAAAGGTAGAAATTAAAATATTATAATAAATTCATATGTGAGAGGGAACAAAATACTAAAATAAAATTTTAATGTAAGTAAATAATAATGTAGCCCTCGGAATATTTTAACATTTGCATATTGAAATATGGAGAGCACGTTTGTTTAAATTATTAATGCTCCTGCTGTAACCACATTCCTCCTCGTTAAATACATTTACTGATATAATATAGGTAACAATAATGTGTGAAATATTAATGTAATAGTTAATTTATAAAAAAAATATCAAATATTTGTGGTAGCTTTGTGGCTGCGAATCCCAACGGCGCGAAATAAGTTGATGTGAACACTAATCTTCGTCTAATATTAATATTCTCGGCGACAGTAGTAGCCCAAGGAGCGACACTTCTGGCAGAGGTGTTGGGGGTGAATCTTGGACTGGTCACTGACGTCCAATCCGTCTGGTTTCTCCAGTGGCCTCTGTGAAGGAAATCAAATTTAAATTGAATGAGAAACCATCTAAGCATTACAAATCCGCAGCTATTGATGTTAAAAAAATCGATCAAATGCAAGTCGAACTCGAAGGGTCGATTCCATACCATTACATACAAAATAGCAAAAAAATCATGTCCGTTGTATGGGAACCCCACAATTTTTTTTTATTCTGTTTTTTAGTATTTGTTGTTAAAGCGGAAACAAAAATAGATCATCTGTTAAAATTTTAAATGTCTAACTATCACGATTCATGAGCATACAGCCTGTCTTCTACAGCCTTCTACAAATCTTAATGTTTAGTGCATAGATTTGGCACTATAAAAATTTTTAACATTTCCAATCGTCTACCATATGGCGACTTAGCAGTCCAGGAGAGCTAGCTTTTCTGAGCTAGCGCGCTTACCATCAACGGTTGCATCGCCACTTACCATCAGGTGGGATGGCAGTCAAGTGCTGGCCAGTTTTGAATTAAAAGAAAAAAGACAAAACAGAGCCTCCTACCTGTTTGTGAGGGAACACGTTGATCCGGCACTTGATGCACTCCTGGCCGTTGTTCGCCCACGAGTTGCCGCTCATCCACTTGCGCTTGCACTTCGGACATTTGTACTCGCCGAAGCACCGCTTCTTGCCCTGGTACGGCGTCAACCCCTCGCCCTTGGGACGCGCCTGGGAAATTCGAAGGGCTTATTACGTCCGGAAACGGCACATCAGCTATAATGCCTTCGATTGGCGGTTATCTTCGAAGTCGTTCTTCCGAATAACATCCACAAACCTTCCACCATCTTATTACAGAATTCTCTATATATATGACCACGAAATAGCATCAGTTATTAAAAAATAGATCTTACGACTTCTCTTTAGAAATTACAATGATGGATGTCCTCTACATAAACTAAAACAAAATGGTATTTTTATTAATCCTGCTCATTTAAAATACAAGTATAAAATTACCTAATCCAGATCTTTTTCATTTATGTAAGTGTAAACAATTTTGAATCATTATTTTTCATAATCATTTAAGCTTACATAATCAGTGTCCAGCTTTCCCTGATTATCAACAATTGCATACTTGAACATTATTGTACTCCTAAGAAAAAAAATATGTGCATATTTAAGCTTCTGTTTTTAGTGGAAACTGAAACTAAACCTGGATTAAGTTTATTAATCGCTACTTATTTCACATCGTCTCATTTGTGCGTTTTCCTTACAACGATGTAAATAAAATCTGAGTCATCATAGCGGATAGCACATGATCTCGCATTGCAAAGTGAATAAAACCTGACAGTTTGATCCACAGTGGTCACGTTTCATTCGGAGGCGGGCATTGTTGTGAACGTGTAAATCAAATTATCATGATCTCGTCCTTTGCGTCAAATAAACACACTTTGTTTGCGTTCGCTGATTTGCTTGTAATGAAGCCGACTCAAAGCTTCAGTTGTCGATTGCAAGCAAAACTGCTAACTACTCAAAAATCTGAAGAGTAATTACTCCTCGTTTACTACGCTATAGGGTGGATATTTAAGACTTTGTAGAAATTATAACTACCCAGCAAAAACCAAGGGCTGAATATTCGTGGAAAATGAAATTGGCACAGAAAATATTTTATTATTTCTATCAGAGATCACTTCGCTTCCACTACACGCCGGTCTTCTGTGAGGTTGTGGCAGTTACACGGACGAACCTGCCCATTATTGAAGGCTGTTGCGTGGCTTGAAAACTGTACTGCTTAGACAGTGTGATTGCTGTCTAAGAGTCACATTAGGTGACGGCAAGCATTTACAAATGCAATAAAAATAAAGTAGAAAAAGTAGTACAATACTTCGATTATCGCGCGGTGAGTATTTCGACCGCTTGGTGACCAGAGAGTCAAGTAGGAACACTACGTGACCAAATGGGCGACTCGTATCGGTTACGCGGTCATAGGCTAACGTCGGCGATTATATTATTCGAGATGAAGCGATTCTCGGAACAATCGTGCTTGAGCTGCGTTAGCAATGTAACGAACGCCATTGCAACAATTGGGGCGTTGGTGAATGCTTGCCGTGGGTTTTTTATCGTCGTTTTGCTCGGTGCGTCGTCATCGGTTTGTTTATCGGATAGAAATTCTCGGAAAGCAACCGACACTCTCTGTTGTTCGAGATAAATATAATGTTACGGTTAATCCGGTGCAAGGAAATTGTTTCGCGGACCTTACAAAGCTCGTAGCCGATATGCGAATGTATCTCATAGATATTAAACATAATTCCGCCTTGTTAACGCGAAATAATTACAAAGATCGACAGAGGTTGAATAGTGTATGTATTAAACCATCACAAATATAAGATGAAAAGCGATTGTTGCATCAAAAACATAGAATTTATTCCACTCGTCATTTTATATTCTCCTTTTCTATTTCTTCACTTAGAGTAAACATTCGCGTTACGTTATGTCTCTGCACTTACGTCAGTTTCTCTTTCTCTACCCCATTCTCTACCCCACCCTAAGGTAGTCTTAATGATATTGGCATAAACCTCGCCTTTGTACTAGTCTGTGCAACTATAGTTAAATAAATTTATTCTTACTCAGTGCCGAGTACTCGAGCCGTGATAGCTCAGTGTTCGGGTATATTGAATTAAAGGGGAGCGCCCTTTAATTCAATATACTCGAGCAACCTGAGTTCGATCCCCGGTGCCGGCACCAATGAAGTTTTTAACTTTAAGTGCTGACTTATCACGTGCTCCGCGGTGAAGGAAAACATCGTGAGGAAACCTGCATAATTTCAAAATAATAACATAATAAAATATATATTTCGATAATATGTGAAGTTAGCCTATCCGCAGTGGGGCCGCGTAGGGATATTCGATATACATCGATGCATGGAAAACATCGATATTTACAATGCGATGCATCGAATCGATCCGATGTTTGGAAATGCTTTCGATATACTCGATGTATCGATGTTTTTTCAGTTTTTAGTACAAAAACATCGAATCGATTATAATAAATTACTTTCATAAAAACTCAAGTTTGACCACCAAAATTTTACCTATTTTTTATCCCTATTTGTTTATTTAAAAAATAAAAGTGTATTATTCAATAGTGGAGTGACATTATATTGTTGCGGCCAACGTGTACTAAAAAATTATGTTGGCGGCACTGCGCACGAGTCAGTGACAAAAATTGCTGTTGATTTAGCTTTTGGAAAAAAGCATATACCATGTTTCGCACATACTTTGAATTTGGTCGCACAAAATGCTATACAGCAGTGTACTAATCTGCGAAACTTGATAGCCAAACTAAAAGAAATAGTAACTTGGTTTAAACAAAGCAATGTAGCCAGTCTCGAATTACGTGAAGCAACCCAGAAAGAAACGAAATGGATACAAGAGGTCCCAACGAGATGGAACAGTACTTATTATATGATCGAGCGATTTTTGGAGCTTCGCAGCGTCGTCAATAATATAATCATTCGTCATATAAATGCACCATCGATGCTAACTGCGTCACAATTATCTATTCTCTCTTCGGTTTTACAAATTCTGCGACCGATTGAAGCTGCAACTAAGGAAGTGTCAGGTGATAAGTACTGCACTAGCAGCAAAGTAATACCACTTATCCATTGTCTTCTTTTGAAAGTTAAACCTCTTAAAGTCGAAAAGTCTCTTGCCCAAGAATTGCAGTCATTGATCCTGAAAGAGATTGATAAGAGGATGGGTTTGGGTAGTAACTCCTCTCGCCATAGCCACAATCTTGGACCCCAGGTTTAAGAAAATGCATTTCACGGACTCAATCGCTTGCTCCATGGCTGTTTAAAAAATCAAGGAAAAGATGAGAAATAGAGTACAAAATGAGTCCGTGGATTCGGATTCGTCAGATCAGTCTGACAAAGCAGAAGAAAAGTTTTCTCTGTCGGAAGATCACCACAAATTAGCCCAAAAGAGCTGGAAAACGGTGAAATCTGGCGATTCAATTTGAGATGAAATATCTATTTACTTACGTAGCCCAGTAGGTAGATTAAATGAGAACCCTTTAGAAATTTGGAATGATCTCAAGATTCAGCTCCCTAAACTTCATACAATTGCATACAAATACTTAACCATGGTAGGAACTTCAGTCCCATCTGAACGTTTGTTTTCGAAAGCGGCACAAATCGTCAATCAACAACGAAACAGACTGAAAGGCAAACGTTTAAATAAACTGTTGTTTTTGCAAAGTCTCTCAAAAGAATACTGGCAATAGGACATGTCAGTTGTTGTTTTTTTTTATTCTTACGTAAATTACTATAAAGATTTGGCTTTTACTTTTTTTTAATAAAACATTGTTTGAATTAGTGATAGTATGCATGAAAAATTGTGTTGCAGTAGTATATCTGGTCTGTGTCGTGTGAATTCTATTTCTTAGTATTTGTTGTTATAGCGGCAACAGAAATACATAATCTGTGAAAATTTCAACTGTTTAAATATCACGGTTCATGTGGATACAGCCTGGTGACAGACGGACAGCGAAATATTAGAAACAGGATTCCGCTTTTATCCTTTGGGTACGAAACCCTGAAAAAGTACTCGATGCGTATAAAATATCGATGTTTTCACCCGATACATCGAAAGACATCGATGTACAGTTCTGATTTATCGTATCGAAAAAAACATCGATGTTTTTTCAAAATGGACACCCCTAGGGCCGCGTGGTGGACTATGTCCTGATACCCTCTGTATAGAGGAGGCCTTTGCCCAGCAGTGGGACATGTATAGGCTGTTATTTTACTTTACTTTTATTCTTACTCAGTACTAAAATAGATTACCATGATTAATTTAAAATCAAATTTCATTTGATAGTACAAGATGAAGTACTAACCATGATAAAAAAAGTAAATAAGAGTATATATTATTAGATAATACGATATTTTCCACCACCCAAAAATTTTCTATAATATCAAAGCTTCGAAAGGGTAAATGTTTATAAAAATATGTTTGCGAATCGTACTTGTCAAATTTCCATTTCATTCCACAGAATCGGCAGTTTATCAATAAAACAAGAACAGAACCTAATTGTTTCGGTCAAATATTTCCGTCGACGAGAACAGAGCGTTTAATTTGACCTACCAATGTGTTGTAGAGTTCATAAACTAAGTTCGAATATGGATCCAAGTATGACGAAGCAAAAACTATATATCTAAACTAGCTAATGCAGCAAACGTTGTTTTGCCATATAAATAATTTGTAGGATAGAAAAAAATTGTTACAAATTGGTCAAGCCGTTTCGGAGGAGTATAAACACTAAAAGTGTGACACAAGAATTTTATGTAGTAGACTAGCTGATACGACAAACGTTGTTTTACCATATAAATTATTTTTAGGGTAGAAAAAAAATATGATAAATCTATTCTCATACATACTAAATATACATATAAAATTTCATCACAATCGGTCAAGCCTTTTCGGAGGAGTATAAACACTAAAACTGTTTTTTTCTGTTTTACTCCACATTAATTTCTAATATCAACGGCCCTTCGACCCCCTAGCTGATTCTGGCTTTCAATGCATAAATTTATTAAAGCGTAGAACATCTAGTGTTTTCTTTTTGTTTCGTATCATATTTCCTCACTCATGTGAACATATCATCATCCTACCCACTATTAGTACTGTTAATTCACGGATTGTGGCAGCAATGTAAATTAATGAATGCGGTTGGCAATATGCCTCGCGGAAATAGCACCGTCTACGTAGCGATGGTGAAACAATGTAAAAAGCGTAAATGTATCTTTTTTCAATGCGAGAAGGTGGTAAGCGAGCTGGCGGTTCACCTGATGTTAAGTGATAAGCGTCGCCCATTGACATTTGCAACCCCGTAGGACTGCAGATGCATTGCCACCTTCTAATAAAGAGGGCTCCGGTTACTTAACGCCGAAGACAATAAGACATGATGAGACAGAAACATAAGTGGAGTAGAGTAGAGAATAGGAGTGCGGGATTTCTAGGTGTTTTGAAATTAGATCCGCCCACATTTAGGAGTACGGCCTCTAGGTCTTTATATTTTTCCCGTCGTTATCAAACGTTCAAGGTTATCTGCTCCTCTGCGTGTGATATGGCCAAAGTATCGCACTATGCGTTTGTGTGCAGACTTTGAGCCTTTTCTATTCTAAGTTGCTTTAAGATGGAGATGTTTGTGCGACCGGCCTTCCGTGGTATTCTTAACGTACGGCGCCAACACCACATTTTCATACCACTATTATACTTATTAAAATGATGAATAAACAACCCATTCTTGGAGTAATAACTCGAAACCAAAGGAATGCGATCAACAGCCGACCTTACCTGCGGGCAGTCGCCGATGTAATGGCCCTTCTTGAAGCAGAGGTGGCACATGTAGGCCGGGGGCGGAGGCCTAGGCGGCCGCCGGAGCGACAGGGCTGCAAGCTGCTCGGCTAGGGACGCCGCGTCGTCGGCCGGCGGTGCGGCGGTCCCCGGCGCGGCGGTAGGCAGGGGACCCCATACCGAGCCAGGAACCCACTGGAATGGCAACGTGAACACCATAACTATACATCAAACACAAAAGCGACGGGTGGAAATGAGCTTGCATTACTGGCGACATAAACACACAAGCTGGGCGTTGAACAAAGCCCGTTTTACAGGAAACAACAGAGCAGGATTGTAAGTTTTATGCTTTTCGTTCGTTCGATATTTTTGTTTTAATTTGAAAATTTGGCAAGAGTTACTGTTATTTTTCTTTGCTTGATATTTAAAAAAAAAACATTGCCCTTACTGTGCGATAAGATTACCTATGCTGTGTTTTAGGACGTTTTACAAAGATAAATTTCACGTGGACAAACACCCAAATCCGCAAAAATTATCTGTGGGTCACGCATATAGTTGTCCCGTATGGGAATCGAACCTATGACCTCCGGCTCTATCAATTCCTTGGCAATTGCGCCACGGAGTCATCGAAGTGGAGCGCCCATGGACATTTGCGAAACCAGAGCTTTGGCAACCTTGAAAAAAGTGTTCCCATGTTACCACCCTCACTAGATGACACACAAAGGATAATGCCTGCCCACAGTTCCACAGTTTAAACCCTTGAATTTATGAGAAAACGTATTTAAAAAGAAACAAACAAAAATCTTTACAGTTTATGAAAAATTCGGAAATATAGATAACCTAAATGAACATAACCAATGTTGTCCTTTTAACTTTTGTCGTCGGTTTTAATGAAATAAATAAAGAGGAACATAAATGCTTCGTTATTGGATGCATAAATACGTTGAGCCGCGAAAATAACGGGTCTGCAACATGCATTACGTTCTTTATATTTTTAATGGGCGATAAATGGCGTAAATGAATAAAAAATATCATATACCTTTAATTATAATAAGTACATATTACAGTTATGTAAGTCTAGGGTCACATTCAACATAATATTTAGGTAACAATCCTGAAATTCATAGACTATGAAATAACCGAGCATTGCTCTAAGGAAAAGAATATAAAATGGATTGAGGGACAAATTTAACTTTGCCGTTGGTACATGATTGGCCCTATGTATCGACATAGCTCGCGGTCAGTTTACCAATTGGAAATAAGTTTATAATCTCAAAAACAATTACTTTCTGTGAACTTATTACATTTTCGCAATTTTTGATATTTCTCTTATATCGTACTGTAAGATCTTGCTTCTTGCCAAATTTCGTATACGTATCTCATCGTATCTCATCTTCAGGTGTTAGCGACATGATGCTGCATTGATTCATATCGGCAATTCAAGAAATTGTTCGTAATTACAGCTTGATTTAAAAAAAGCAAAAAAAAAAGTATTCTAATTTAACATTTTGTTATTTTTCAAAATTCGCCTTATATTTTCTATTAACATAAAAACTTGTACGAGTGATTCTCCAATTTTTTTTCAATTCCAATTATAAGGAGCATTACAGCTCTAATTATAACATTATTATTAAATAGCTTTGCGAGATATCTCGTTAATTCTGCGGTCCATTATATTTGACGAATTATTCTCTGTGCGCAGCCTAGAATCAACATTATTTAAATTTAGACCAAGACGTTCGAAGTTAGGCGTAAGACGAGGCTATGAGATCTCGTCAATTGGTTTAATTGATTGCAAGTGTCCTATTCCAATTGGGACCATTAACAATACAACATCTAACTAGTCTATTGAGAGGCACCATTCACGAAAAATTCATTGAAGTTACGGTAATAGTTGTACCTTCAATGATTTTTATATGTCGCACATAATATACAGGGTGGCTTTTCTAAAGGTGCCCAAATTCTCACAGGCGGTTCAAACTCGGTAGTATAATCGTTTACTGAAATAAAAACAAACCTTTTTTTTTTTTCAAAAAATTTCCATTCTATATGTACAATGTGCAAATATCGTTGAAAATTTTTTTAATTTCACTTATCTTCTAAATATTTTTTATTATTATTTCGTTAATATGCAGACATCCCAATAATGTGTTCTGCGCCGATGATCACGTGCACCTCAGCACTTAAAATTATCAATTTAATCGGTGCGGGCTTCGCGATTGTAATAGGTCTCTTCGAAATTTTTAAACGATGTTCACATTGGGAGGTTATTCTGAGGTTGAAATCACGAACACAACGGACACAGTGGCCTAGCAACAACTATTTGTGGATCACGCGAGTTTGTTTCGTGGGGTTCGATCCCCTCGCCCCAGAGCGCAATCGCGTTTGGCAATATGGAACACTTAACTATGGAACATTAACAAAAATGCAGTCAGAACTACACGAAAACTCTAATTTAGTATGACCTAAGTTGGTAAAATGTAAATTATAAGCCAAACAGTTAGATTTTACCTATCCTAATGTAATTCTTAGCTTTTTGACGAGCCTATGACCGACGAAGGTTCATATCACAGAAAGAAAACATTTGCTGTAACCCACTAAATCGGGACTTTTTACTAGAGCCCAAAAATTTTATTATAAAAAAATATTTAAATTCAGTGAGCAACATTTTCCCTTTATTTTTTTTAATTCCGTGATAGCTCAGTGCCGGGCGCTCGCCTTTAATTTAATATACTCGAGCAACCTGAGTTCGATCCCCAGTGCCGGCACCAATGAAGTTTTTAACTTTAAGTGCTGACTTATCACGTGCTCCGCAGTGAAGGAAAACATCGTGAGGAAACCTGCATATTTTCGAAATAATAACAAAAAAAATATATATTTCGAAGATATGTGAAGTCCGCCAATCCGCAGTGGGGCCGTGTGGTGGACTATGCCCTGATACCCTCTGTATAGAGGAGGCCTTTGCCCAGCAGTGGGACATGTATAGGCTGTTACTTTACTTTTTACTTTTTTTTTTAATTCACATAATCAGATTTTTAAAAACCCTTAACTATTTTAATAGTAAAAAGCTTCTAAAAGTACCAGAGATAACAGCTACATTAGTATAAAACTGTGACGTTGCTATTAACACTTTTCTTTATACGAGAAATAATAGTTCCCATATACAGCGTGTCGTTACAATCGCGCCAATCAATGAACACACGTCTAACGCTACGTGCCAATAATCATTAAAAAAAATTAACGTTAAAAAAATCCATAATTAAAAAAATATATTTTTCAAACAAACTAATTAAGTAAAAAAGAAACAGAATTTGTAACATCTATACGACTACAACTGACTGATTCATACATTCAGAGACTTTTTCATTCGTTGGCACAGCATCGCATTACAAGCCTCTCCTTCTAACAGTATGTTTTGTCTCTTTTAAATTCATTTAACCCATTCATATGCTTTGTGACCTTTACAAATGAACTTTACGTTAGAGTTTTATACGTAAGAATGTTTTAAAATTCTTTGTTTTGGAAAATGTTATAACTCAGTAAATATTGATGTGTTCATTTATTGTCGCGATTGTAACGACACGCTGTATAGTTGTTTAGCAATGCGTTAAAACAAAACAATAAAATAACTTGGTGCAATTCTTTGACAACAGATTACTGAGGTTGACATTGATAATAATAATGTAAACAGTACGTTTTATTTAAATTTACGAACATACATGCATATTGTACATAAATGAAAGATTTCTGCACTGCTTCTCCATATAAATAATAACTATGTCAAAGTTCATAGTCCTCCGTGTGCGAAATATTCTTCTTTTTCGCTTCACGTGTATATAGATGAATTTAAAAACATTTATTCAACGATAATGTGTTATTGCGTCTTTTGCTATTATTCATTACAAGAACCTTTTAACACATATCATCATTTTGAATTTAAAAATTTGTTCCGTCATTTCACTTGTAAAGTTGTATGGAATAACATAATAGTTACGTTAGCGGTTTTCACAATTTTGATTTATATTTTTTTTGTATTCTCACTCTTATGCCAGGTGTAGTATGCTCACTTTATTACTGAGTGATATTGTACAGTTACTTATAAGTAGTTTTGAGTACATTTCGTTGATTAATAAGCAGGCAGGCTTGGTGATTGGTCACGCGCGGAATGGCGGATATGCATTGTTGCTGAAGCTCAGTACATTAGAATTAAATGTGACGGCGGTGACGTCCGATTAGAATGAAGACCACGGAGTCCCAATAGGAAACATCTGGTTTCGAGAACGAGCCAGAGACTTCCGTTCCGTCGGACAAATGAAATCGCGGTAAATGACGATCCTCTGGCGATCCGCGCGTCGGTGTGTGAGCGCGCATCTGTTTAATAAGTCAGCACTCGCAGGGCTGTCGACTGAGCGAATTGATGACGTATCGTCAAAAATGTTTACTGCAAAAAACAATTTTCTTCTTATATATCAGTTTGTGAGAGACGTGGTAGCTAATTTTCCAGATGCTCGCTTTTAATATTGTTAATTTCAAGTGCTGACTTATCAAGAGGTCAGCGGTGAAGGAAAACATTGCGAGGAAACCTGCATATTTTCGAAATAATAAGCAAAAAAATATATTTCAAAGTATATGTGGACTATGATCTGACACCTTCTTTACAGAGGAGGCCTTTTGCGATAGGACATGTATAGGCTGTTACTTTACTTTACTGATAGTTATTCTATAAAAGTATCACAGGAGATTTTTTGAATTTTCGCTATAATTAATATTATTTTAAATATACTTTGATAAAATAAAATTTTAAATATACTTTGAAAAATAAATAAAGATAATTAAAACTAATTTTATATATTATTTAAATTGAACGTAACTGATATTTGTTGTTTAATATTATTCAATAACATGATTAACTTAAAACGATACGTGGCAACCCTAAATCCGCTCCAATTCGGAAACGCGTGCGTTGACGTTCTGGCTCGTGAGTCACACGCTCGGTCTCCATACACCAAACACAGAGCTTTATAAAAGTCTAGCAGTGTTTTAATGGCTGATTTCAATATGTTATCTACCTTTAGGTTTGGTTACTGGAGGAAGAATTTTGACGTAATTATTCTGGAGCTAATTTCAAATAAAACCGGCCATAAGTAAGTTAAGAATACTATTTGGCCATCACAATTTTCTTGGCAAATTTCTCATCAAATAACCGTAATACGGATGAGGAACTTACACACATGAAGGGATGTAACACATTAACTGTTTTTCTTAAATGCGTTTACTTTATACGTTTCATTAATGAAATACCGTCGTCTTGCTTACAGTATAAAGTTCACTCCATGGGCTGAGACGTATAAGACCCTAATTTCATATCTCACCGGGGCTACTGCGAGCTTCCCATTTATTCGATTTAATTCGAAACGCAGAATTCGCTCACTTTGTCTCTATGAAATGATAAAAAGCGATAACGTGTTACCGTGGTAGAGTTAGAGATGTGTTGCACGAATGGACAGGCTCACAGAAACGCGCGTGAAATTGAAGTATTATACTGTGGGCCTTCTTCGGGTGAGGTACAGGGCACCACGAATTTAAAAACTGGCAACGTCTGCCACCCTGCTAGTGTTACAAATATCTATGGGCGACAGTAATTACTTAACAACAGACGAACGGTCCGCTCGTTCCAAGGCATCAGTGTAAATACGTAGTATTTATCCATACTAATATTATAAATGCGAAAGTAACTCTGTCCGTCTGTCTCGCTTTCACGCCAAAACTACTGAACCGATTTAAATGAATTTTGGTACACAGATAGTTTAGAGCCTGAGAAAGGACATAGGCTATTCTATATAATTGGAAAGGGTTGAAAATATCTTGATATTTATTTAAGGGCTTCAACGCGAGCGAAGCCGCGGGCGAAAAGCTAGTCTTCTATGTATTAATACGTGAAGCAAACACTTTATATCCTTTTTTACGAAAATTGCGCGAACGGAATGCAGAATGCTAATATGTTTATAAAAATTAGGAATAAAAAATACATAAAATCAATAAAAAAAATGCTACCATGTATAATTAATTATGATCGAATTTCGAGCAATGGGCGACCACTAGTTCTGGTAAATACATAAAATTATAATGAATAATGATAGTAGATCAGATATTTTATATTTTGCTAAATATTCCACGAATTAATAGTTTCTCAAACTACATTCCCTTGTTAATGTTTTTTTTCTTACGTTTGGTAGTATACCATGAGTTCTGTTACGGCAGAAATATGGCCGTTCACATCCGTTTTAGTCTAGTCCATCATAGTTTCGACTTCCAACTTACTTTTACTGCCCTATGTGCTGAGATGTATGCCACGTACTGGCTACTTTCTAAAAAAAAAACTGCGTGTCCGGAAAGAAAACCGAGAGGCTTGCCAGGCCAGGTGTAAACAAATAAAATCCCATACATAGTAAAAAAAATAATATTTCATATATTAATAATATTTCATAAGTATCGCCATAATTAAAAGAGCATGTTATAGACACCGTGACAAGAAGAAAATGGTTTGGTAAAACCTAAGATATAAGTAAAATTAATTTACCACAAAATTTTTAAAGGTACAATAATATTTTTCTAAATTTTTTCAAGGGGGCTCAATGAGTGGTTTTACATGTTAGCTATACTTTGTTTTATCGAGCTAAGAAGGTAGAAATATAAACACTTTTACCAAATTACCGTAGTTTCACTTTGCACAACAATAACACTGGTATAATTACTTATTTTATCACTTTAATATCACTAATGAAACATCACTCTAACGATTTAATTTATGATACCGATTGGGCAGCACTATCGGGTATACCTCTTGTTGTCAGTCAAAGAAGAAGACGAAGACGACGAAGACGACGAAGGCAATGAAATGATTCTTGCAGCTTCATTTATACCTCACAGAATGACACTTCTTTTAGTGTTGCCAACAACCTCAAGGAATGACTTCCTTTAGTGTTGCTAACACGGCCCTCCTGCACTGTGCATGTCCCAGGCACAATGCAAAACCAGTCGCCAGGAAGAAACATGACAGAATTAACTGAAAACGACATCTTGTTTTTATACATTTGTGTTATACAGTACTGCTCGGCCATTCCTTTCCTTAAATCCCATCCAGAAATTCCACTACGTTGAATTCTATAAGATACCTTTAGTCTTATAATACTTCAAGATATTTTAATTGTCTAATGGAAAACGTTTATTCGAGAAAACCCAAAGGAACTGTTCATAAATCGTCTGTAACACAAACTACTCTAGCCATAAACTGCCCCGCAAAAATAAAAAGCTCAATTGAATAGATTGTACCGGATTACCCTAAATATTGTCTTTAGGCTTAGACAACGTTTAACGAGATTCATCACTCCCTTAATCCGGAGTAGCGCCTGTTCCAGTTCACACATTTAGTATTAGGTGGAGACTGCTTCAGCTCACTACTCCTATTCTGTTCAGTAATACTGTTACCTCTAGGTTATCCACTACATGCTCATCACTCCCATAATCCGGGATAGCGCCTGATCCAGTTCACACCTTTAGTCTTAGGTAGACTGCTTCAGCTCACTACTCCGATTATGGCGAGTAATACTGTCACCCATTCCACTAGCTGCTCTTATAATGTTATTAAGACAACAGTTAACATGGGCTTATAAAATTATCTAAAATGTTACCTTACCAACACGCTTCAATTATAAACTATAACCCAGATAACATCCCAGTTATCAATCTTAATCCACAGTTTCATGTATTTCCATACCAAACCTTAGCAGACCCTTTAAGCTTATTCAAAGTCTGGTAACGTATCGTACTATGATTCCATGAAAACTTTAATGCATAAGATTCTATTACGTCAATATATATTTTTTTTTCATTACTATACTTTACACTCGTTGGGCGCGAATACTAATTACACACAAGAGTTAAATCCCGCTTCTGATGTTAGCTATACTTTGTTTTATCGAGCTAAGAAGGTAGAAATATAAACACCTTTACCAAATTACCGTAGTTTCACTTTGCACAACAATAACACTGGTATAATTACTTATTTTACACTTTAATATCACTAATGAAACAACACTCTAACGATTTAATTTATGATACCGATTGGGCAGCACTATCGGGTATGCCTCTTGTTGTCAGTCAAAGAAGAAGACGAAGACGACGAAGGCAATGAAATGCTTCTTGCAGCTTCATTTATACCTCACAGAATGACACTTCTTTTAGTGTTGCCAACAACCTCAAGGAATGACTTCCTTTAGTGTTGCTAACATACAATAACCTGTATTATAAGTGAGGAAAAAGTATTATCATTGTAGCATATATTTCACGCTGTCAGGTAAGGAATTCCCAATGGCCGTAATATTTACTATTGGCTATAAGTGTACAAAATGCAGATTTACGATATTATTGGCAGCCTAAATATATTTGCAATAGCTTCGGACATCCATTAATCATGATTAAGTGCCTTTAAAATCGACGCACTTAACGAAATACTTATAAATCTATCGACGATTCGTTTACCCGTGTTTACGATCCTGTAAACGGCTGTTACACACAAAACACGATAATTATGCGTTTTTTGCGTTGTTTAGAAGCAAACCGCTATGTTGGCCATTGCGCGGGAATCTGTGAAAACGCGTGGGCTGTAGACGATTGGGGAGCGGGAAGCGAATTTGTGTCGAGACGTTTTTCAAATGTAATATTTAGTACGTAGCAAAGGCATAAAGATTACGGCCAGTCATGTTTTAGAATTTTCATAGACATAAACGAATAGAAAAATGAGTTTTTTTTAAATTTACCTACTTTAGGATTTACGAAATTTTGGGTTAAGAAGTTCACGTTACATAAAAATGATTGTGATTTCAATAACCAAATCCAATAAATTTACGTAGTCGTCTTGCAGATGAATATATAATTGTAGATGTGCCTGGAATTAGACGGGGTCTGAGTCATGGTATCCAAAATGAATCAAACATTTTCTTATAACTTGGTTCCGCACTTAAAATGGTACATTTTTCTGTCAGGAACTGACCATGAGTAAGATAAAGGAATCAAGCCTTTGATATTCAGGTAACAAAATTCAATCCTACCCCTTCAAACTTAACATCAAGACCAGCGCTTCACCATAATTGTACGCTATCATCTGCATGCACCAGTGGAAGCGGAAGAAGATGTATATTACATACCTACATATGTATAGAAGTATACTGTATTTGTGCCTGGATGGACTGTGTGAAGAATGATATCTCTGTTAAAATGTGAGTTTTGAGTTGTCAGCTAACAGAAGAATGTGGAAGGAAAGGACATGTTCACAAGGACATCTTGCATGGGGCACGGGCAGGAGAAAGAAAATGTGTGTGAAGAATGGAGAGAGACATACAGTTTACTCGAGCCCACCTCACCTAGGGGAAGATCAGATCAGACCATCATACAAGAAAGATTCAATTATTTTCCAGTGTTGGAGGTGAAATTTTGCCATCAATAGATCTTTTATCCTTTCCCACGTATTCTTTTAAAAAATAACTGTCATGAGGATGCAGGTTTGTAATATTTCATGAATGTACAATGTGTTATTACTATACTCTTGTATTTTGTTTGGTTACAGAAGTAATCAGGACCTTACAATCTTAACTGTTGGCAACGTATGGCAACCCTACAGGAAGTGTGATTTTCTATGGGCAGTGGTAATCACTTAACACTAGAAGACCCGATTGGCGTAGTGGATTGTGGACCGTGTTTGTGCCAGAGCGTGTGGGTTCGATCCCCAATACTGGAAAATATTACATGATGGACATTATGCTCTTCTAGTGTCGGTTTGTTGATATATGTGTAATATATATATTTATAAAATTAGGTTTATGTAGGATAATTACATAACTTTGTGTGTGAATACCTATTGAATTAGTTATATATAAAAGAAAGCATCAGGTGAACTGTCCGCTTGTTTGCAAGTTTCTTAGATAAATAAAGCTAACCTGATGCTGTTTCGTATAGACTTGGTGGTTATCCTTTATAACATATCAAAGGCGGCCGCCGGAGGTGCTAGTAACGAACCAGTTAAGTGCTCAGTAACGCGAACCTTCTAAGAACAATCGAGTTTGCAACTACTTGACTGGAAATCGGAGATCAAAAGACAAGCCGACACGCTTTAGTAGAAAATCTAGAATTAGTTTGTTTATTTTGAATGTATCTAAGAGTAGCCCCATTACCGTATAATACTTCAATTGGTTACGTATATAAGTATAACAGCAATAAGTAAAGAAAATATTTTTTCTTTACTTAAATTAAAAAAAAAACTAAAATAAACGTATCCTAAGTTACTCCTTATTACATCAGCTATCTGTCAGTGAAAGTCCCAACAGTGTCCCATGAGTGTCAGGATTAACCGGAACAAACAGACAGACAGACAGACAGAGAGACAAAAATTGTAAAAAAAATATTTTGGTATATGTACCATGTATTATTAGAAACAGACATTGCAATTTTATTTATCTGTATAGTTTTTTGTATGTAAATTTATTTCATACTTGTAATTTGGAACCCGGGTTCCATAATACCAGCACCAGATCTTTGAACACATTTTTTTTATTTTTCCAAGAAAGCATTTTTTTCCTATAATTAGTGATATTATTTTATAAATTAGTTTCTAATATAAAAGTTAATAAGTTTTTAAATATAAAGAGACAGTTCTGTGTTGATTAGTCAAATAGTTTTCTTAAAAAAATCAAAAAACAAAGTGGGGTTCCAAATTACCATCCCCTCCTCTACCTATGTGACTAGTGTACTCAAATTGAGACTATCAAATTACGCCAATTGATGTAATTAGATTGCAACTCTATTGACTGTCATCTGTTTCCGTATCATACGCTATATATTATCAGTCACGTTCACATAGATATGTCGATATATAGTTTGTATTGCCTTTACCCTATGTCTCTTTTATGTGAGAAAGTGACAAACGAGCTAGCGGCTCACCTGATGTTAAGTGGTAACCGCCGCCCATGGACATTTGCAACATTTTTAGGGTTACAAATGCGTTGCCACCTTTAAATAAAGTGGGCCCCGGCTACCTCAATCACCAGACGAAACTCAGAAGTGCAACACTTCTACTTTACGCCGGTCTTCTGTGAGGTCGTGGTACTTACCCGGACCTGCCCATTCGTGCAACAGTGTTGGGTGGGCCTACCACCGCATTGGAACATTAGCATGTCGAAGGTATGCTAATGTTCCAATTTTCTTTTACACTACAACTCGTCAAAAGCAACTAATCAAAAAACCCGAGTGACAAACCGAGGAGAAAAAAATACTGAACTTTTTTATATATAGATAGTGACATATCTATATTAGATAGTCGATTCATATCAACATGAATGCAGCATTATATGAAAAACAACTCTGATGTTTTAGGAGCGAAATATTGTAAATCATTATGATATTTTAAGTTTGAAGCAAACTTCACGATTCTTGTCGGTTATAGAGATTTTTGACGTTTAAATTGAACGTTTGTTGAGAGTATAGGTATTTATAATAAGTAATGAAATAATATTGTTCGAGGATTCAAACGAAACTCTCTTAAGAACTCTTGCATAGTTTCCAAAGCTTTCCACCGCATCGGTGTTCGATTCGGGGAATGACGGTCGAGTGCAGGTGTCGGCTATAATCCCGGCTTCCTCGGAAGCTGCACTCTATAATTAGGACTCTAGTGACCATCTCTCGTTTTCCCGAGTTGGGTCATTCGACCGCGTTTACGTAACGTTTATTTGTGAATTTTTGTATTTGTTATAATGTGGGTTCCTCTGTATTATATGAGAGGTTTCATGTAAAGCGGCTCATAATAGTCATAAGCATGATTTTAACACGTAACAATCTAATATTCAAAGCCTCGAAATATAACCAAGAAGTAGTCGTAAATGGTATTTCTTTGTTATAACTCGAGTTACACGCTTTCTTTTTTATGTCATTCGACCAAATGAGATGTTGTAATAACGCTCCTGTCTTTTGACCAGAATATAAATGACTGTTGTCTGAATTTATTTTTATAGGTGACAATAAATATGCCTCATACGCGAACTGGTTCCGTACCGATAATCGATGGAGCCGATGTCCGCTGAGACGTAGTACACATTTTACGAGCGGTTCCAATATTCCACCTATCTGTAGATATATTTGGTCTGGCTAATAATGTTTTAATAAAGACGACGCGTGTCCATACTGCGCGGCATTTAAAAATTGTTCCGCTTTACATTAATGACATATATAAGTGAATGTGACAGATGATATAGAACGTATGAGACGGAAAGAGACAACAGTCTGTAGAATTGCAATCTAATTACACCAATATTTGAGTGCCTCAATTTCAGTGCTCCTGTGTATTTGTATGTGTGTGTGTATATCTACCTCTTATTTATACATAATATAGTTAGGAGATATAATTTTGACGCGAGTATTATGGAGCCAATGTCAAATACCCATCGCCAGTAAGCAAATCTATAGATAGAAATAATGTT
The DNA here is from genome assembly GCA_933534255.1 of Iphiclides podalirius. Taxonomy (NCBI): domain Eukaryota; kingdom Metazoa; phylum Arthropoda; class Insecta; order Lepidoptera; family Papilionidae; genus Iphiclides; species Iphiclides podalirius. Next base: position 11,486,439 of record OW152827.1, on the reverse strand, counting down.
ATAACCGGCCGATAGTCAATACCGAATTTGACATTGACTTTGATGCACATATGACCGTGTGCGTCGAGCAAACTACTGTCTGTGCGTTCGGATCAATTAAACTGATGCACGAACAGAGGCGGGAGCGTGCTAACAAGCGAGATGAGAAGTTTGCCGAGCTGTTCACACTGTGTCGACTTTTCGGCGCCCCATCGGAGCAATTAGCCAGATGAGGTCAAAAGCCGATGATGAGCTGGCACCTCTTGGATACGGAGCTTATTACGGTTGGCGTGCGTTTTGACGGGGGGCGGTCATAAGCGTTGCATTATAAATAATAATGCATTGCTTCTAAATGATCGCTGTTAAATTTATGACGGGCATATAAGTTTTATACCGTTCGGAATAGTTCGTGTACGAATTCCATCGCTGGCGACGCGACGGCGCGTGTATCAAATCTGTACTTATATATAATAAATGGAGAGTCGGTTTTTTGTTCGGTTATAGGTACCTACTGCGAAAACTACTAAACGGATCGGTATAATACTTATTATATACGATGCAGCGTGTATCGGAGAATGTTTTAGTATGTAATATGTTGTAGATTACTTATCCGGAACCTATTTTTTTTTTTTGACTTAAAGAAGATGATATATCCAAGCAAAGCGGCCGGGAAAAATCGATTTTGCTAGGTTTCATTTTTAGAAAATGACCTTTTATCATTCGAATATGACGTTAAATTTCGCCACAAAATAAAATGTTATAATAGCTCGGTCGGTAATCGGGCGGCCCCAAAGCAGACTGCCGCGGTTCGTATCACGATCATGTACACTCTTATTTTTTTTTTCACTTTTTTTCTATATCAGTTCAATTTTTTTATTTCCAAAATACATGATTTACCAAAAACAGATCGAGCAAAGCTTGGTTCTCCAGGTACTAATATAATCATAGGTGCACTATATTTTCAAACGACTTCAAAAAGGGATGTTTGATTCGTATGCATGTGTTTTGTTTTAATGTACCTCAGAATGCCTTTATTTATGTTTTGATTTAAAAAAAAAATCATTGGGTTTTGTTTAGCTCCCATACGGTCACATACATTTTCATCGAGACATTATGGAACTACTCAAAATCAAATAGAAAATGTGTACCGAAGTTTTGATTTTGCTAATAATGTTGAGTCGCTGATCTTTTCTAGATCTACCGTATGTAATGTCGTATGCCAATGGCTACTCTTATTTGAATAAACAAACGAGTCGACCCGTGATAGTTTTTCGCACAGCACCAAATCACTCGCCGGAAGGTAATAAATATACTCGTAATAATGTACATGTAAGTACGAGTATATAGCAACAAAAGGTTTTATCTAACATCTATGAGTAATGAAAAAAAACATACGCAGTAAAATATCAAAATAAAAATTATATCATATTTAATTATACAACATATTTATAGGCACTCCGAACGACATTAATAGTATTTATATCAAATCCATAACGACAAATATATTTTTGCGTATTCCTTTTTTAAAAATAGCTCATATGAAGCGTTTGGTGACGATGACGCGAGTTCCATGATTTTCGTTCATCCAAAAAGTTTGCCTAAAGAAGTTTTCACTTCCAAAGTTCAGTCCACATCGCACTTACATTTAAATAAATTTATCGTACATTTTTAAACGGATTCTTTTTGTGTTATCTTTATTCCGTTATTCTATTTTTCAAATGAAACAATGTTACCATTGTTACTGTTAGAATTTATACAATGGAAAATACAAGAACCATTACACAGTCGCAATTTGTAACATGCAACCCATTGCAAAGTTAAACGCTTGTACCTTAAACAGTTCATTATTACCGTTGCAAAAACAAAATTGCCCAAAGCATTCTCTTCAAATTTCATTACACTATGGCTTATTTAACATTATTGTTAAATACTATCTGGAACGCTGCGGTTTCGTAGGGTTGACAAATTAATATTTAAACATCAGTGGATCGAATAAAAATACATTTTGAAATTATAGGTACTTAATTTTGAGGCCATTACAAACATTGACGTGATAAGTGTCAAGTACCTATTTCAGGTTTTCATACAAAGTGGTACATTTACTACTAATAAATATAAGTAAAAAATAGTGCTGATACAGTTTCACAGCTCACCCGTTACAAGTAAACAAATTTACCATGCTATAATATTAGAGAAAAATGAAATGGAACCTTTATATTAACGTGCATACACCGAAATTGTAGATTTCTTAAAAGGCTTGAATGACTACACGCAAAATATGTAGGAAGACAATAATTATTTATCTTGGTAGTGTGTAATGTTTTTTTTTTAATGCAATCATATATTTTAATGCATAATTTAAAAAAATATTAGCATTCTGCACTCCTCTATATATACTATATAAGTGTGGGAAATTTAATACTCCTCCGTCCGCGCAAATTTCGTAAAAAGGGGTACAAAGTTTTTGCTTCACGTACTAATATATAGATAACATTTGACATACGTAAGTATGGAGAAATCATTTGAACTTAAACTCTCTGTTTAGGCACAGTTCCGCCTTTGTCGTTCACGTCGCAAATAAATGCTGAACAACAGTCAATCGTTGTTGTCAATTATACTGATGTTTATTATTGAGGATTTTAAAAGGCAAAGGTTCAATGATTTACGGTTTACGTGAGAATAACAGAGGTTTAATGCAACCAAAAATTACTGTATAAGGGGATATTTGACCTGGTGAACGTATCAAAATTCTTTTAAATATTTTATCCTATCAATCCAAATTCTCGTGTGTCCTGTGACGAAATACGAATCAGTCTACAAAACGTCATTTAAAGTAAAAATAAAAATATAAAATAAAAAAAAGTGACGTGTTCGCGTAGTGCAAGCATCTTTAAATTATATATAATTACGAGAATAATCTTTAAATTAAGATTCGATACCATGAATCAAGCGAATAGAATCAGTAAGACTCGATGTCAATTATCTCTATATATTCAAAGGCTAGTCTCATTTGGACGTTATAAATTACGCACGACTCGCAAATTTAGGCCAAACATGCGGAAGAATCTAGGCCCATGTGTATATACTTTCTATGGATGAACACGTAAAATTGGTAAAAATAAACAATAAATTAAAAGACTAACATTTTGCTGCACTAGTTTCTTAACATAGGGTCATTTTAAGATGATCTGGGTATTTCTTCCTAGCACTCAGTGATGCAGTTTAAAATTTCGGGGACCGGGAAATAAACTCGTTGTTTTAGTATATGGCACTTCGTTGTTTTAGTATGCATAATATTGCATAAAGCAATATTTGCGAATGTAGTACTCTAAGAATATCGGATCGTAAAATCAAAACCGTCTAATGCCTGATGATTTAGAACGTCATTAAAACGCTTACAGATAATGTCAACCACAATAATTAAAACATCTTTGTATAAACTGTCTATCAAACCAATATTTCTAAGCTAGAGTTACTACTCTGTTAAGCAAATGTAGAGTGTGTATACAATGTCTGCAATGCCACTGGGTTTATTTATAGGGACAGTATTTAACAATTTGATCACAAGTTTGGTATTCAAGTTCAAGAGGATATCAGAATTAGCGAAAATTTTATGTAACTTTTTGTGAATTCTTGCTTTATCTTTAGCGTTTACTTGTAGCAAAGTTGAACTTATAAATAGTTCGGTAAAGCCCTTTACAATTGAACTATGTTACATCGGCCTTGCGTTTGCGTCTATAATTGTGCTCGACACCAACTTCTTGCTGTGTTAATTCCACCGTATTTCTTGAGAGTAATGTATTTACACTCAGAAATCTGTTTAGATAATTTTATTTTATCTGTTTCCAAAGAAACCGTCGCACTTACCGAGAAAAATATCGTAAAATGATCGAGCGTTGACAACATTCAAAATCAAATCAGCGACCGTACTCATGTTTACAACTTGACGATAATCATCCAGTGCTGCGAGATATTTCAGCTTACGAGTCGCCGGAATATCAAATTGGACTTAGCGTGTTCGAAATTCGAAAACGCTCTAGATTTTCGCTAGGGTTGTTACCTGATCGTTCTGGTCGTGGGTCAGATAGAGCCAGCCGAGGAGCGCTTGGGGGCAGCCCTCCGTCTTGCTGCACCACTGGGGCAGGTCGGCGCCGATGGCGGTGGGCGACATAGCACCATCGGTGGTTCGACGCCGTGTCACAAGCTGGCGCGTTTTCAGGGCATGTCAGGGCGCGCGGCCCGGCGGCTCGGTATTTTTGGATCGCAGACGGACGGGATGCGCGCGCGCCGGTTACACTGTGACTAGCCAGCCCGCCGTTCCTTAAGACGGGAGATGGGATCGCGCGCGGGACGTGCCCGTTTATCGATATCGATGGACTTCTCCAACTCCTGGCGTCTACGGTGAAGCGGTTGTCGAGTTTGAACTGATCAGTAGGTACATGTTTTAATGAAACTCAGTAACATTTTATCAAGTTGATTGAAATTATATTTTTTTATATGAAACAATAAACGAATTATAAAATGGCCATTAGTTAGATGTTGTTGACATTAACAATGATAGCTTTTATACCGAATCAACCTAATTGCAATTTCACTTTGCCTTAGGTAAAAATTTCATACTTCTTTTGTTTTCTTTATTAAGTTTCAAAATAAAATTAAATTGTCGTCCATGCAACAGCTCCCACTTCCTCAAAGAAGGGTGAAGCGGAGTATAATTTTATACCGTGGTAGAACGCTGAAACTTTTGCTGTTCCACGAATGAGTAAGATCATCCAGGGCCATGACGTCAAAGAAAACGCGCTTGAAGTGGAAGTATTATACTTTTGCGTTTCGTTTGGTTAATAACGTTCAGGTACCGTAGATATCCAGGCGGGTTACCGCTTACGAACTTTTATTGAAAAAAGTCCATTTGTCCTTTTTGGAAAATATAATAAAATTTACGTTTGTTTTTGCAATACATTTCGTTGACGCCGTGAGCCGTGCGATCGTTGCTCTTAATATCTATCGATAAACGTAAAGACAACCGTGTCGCGTCCTTAATCGAAACATGTGGGCGCAACCGACGCGCTGGGACTCCGTGGAGCAATATTTTCGTTCAGCCCCCCTACCACGAAACTCCGATCGCAATTCGGACGCTCGCCGCTCTCAAATGGAGCGACGAGAAGTCGGGAACGGGCATTTCAATATTTTTCATACGAAACTTCGCACACTCAATACTGTTCTTTCGAACGATCATTCGATTTTAGCCAAGCTATGTTAATCATGAACGATAACGGATTTCGCTTTAATGAACGACTTAGCTTAGTAATAGTTTCGATTGGTGCTATTTAAAGATTAAAGTTGTCTGAAGGGCTACCGTTTCAACGATAAGTAAATGTGGCGTATGTTTTAGGTTTGTAGTTACGTTACACAGATAAAAATTACATTTTCTGTTTACTTCGTTAATATTATACCACTGTTTTCGAATTCGAGGATATTTCTTTTTTAGCTTACTACTTATGGTACTTTGCAAAGCTTCGTTGTTGCCACGCACTTAGAAGAATCTAAATCACGTGAAGTGAATTCTGGCTGTGGCGAATTCAAACGCGTATATCGGCGAATATAAATTACCTCTCCACTTTATTGGATGATGTATAATGTTGCCATCACTAATCTATTTAAAAATAAAGCTAAAAGTAATAGTGAAAGTACAAAAACATGAATGACTCAGATACGCAAGAGAATTATCTACTTGATTCTACATCAAAACTACTTTTTTTCTTCCAGAAACATTGAAACTGATGTAGCACATACTACATTTGTTTTATAATGTATTTGTAAGCTACGAACAATGTTGAGGCTCCATACACACTTGCGATCGAAGCACTTTGTTTTTGTGAATGCATATTTTGACGTCAAATGAAGATAAGTTCCAAAATTCACAACTAAACTTGTGAAATAAGTGCCACTCCAAAAAAAGCTTTCAGCGATTGAGAGTTCTACATTAATGTTTCAAGAGTGGTAATCGCAGGAGCGCTTTTCACACTAAAATAATTTCGAATAAATAATTTAGTGTTAAATATTATTTGAAGTGTTTCTTCGGGTGACATTTTATTGAAGTTACGAGCTGAGAAAGCGAAACGAATGACATTTTATTTAAAATTAAAGACGTGCGTTCGAGTGGACACCGGGTTTGCAAACGAAATACTCAAAGAGCCGTCAGTGATCAACCAAAGATGGCGGATGTCTGGAACCGACTACCATGGATGCAAATTCCATCTTTAGAAAATAATGACGTAAATAACTCTTCGTATTAAATGGCGGTAATTTGTCTAGACTGTCCTTTTGACTTAATCTATTCAAAGTCAAAGTCAAAGTATATTTATTCAATATAGGCCTAACTTTAGCTCTTATTGAACGTCAACAAAAAATCTACCACCGGTTCACTAAACTAGACCTGCACAGAGAAGAACCGGCAAGAAACTCTGGGGTCTTGTTCTTTTTGTTATATATTTTTTTTGATGCAATTATACACACTTATTTAGGTATAAAATCACATTCATATTGTTCAATATTCTTTATTATTTAACTAATATCCAATATCCTTCAATGTTTGAAGGCGTGTGTTAGAACTGAGACGTGGTTCTTCACTGCTGGCCGTATGAGAAAGCTCAAAATCACTTAACGAGCCATTGAGCGGGCTATGCTCGGTAGTTATGCGTGATAGAGTCCGCAATGAAAATGCCTTCATCCGCAGTAGTAGAAAGATACACTGCACTAGATAAAGTGATGCAGGTGGGTCAGGGTTCGAGTCAGTCTATGGGGGAGGCCAATGGTTAACAGTGGAATCTAGCAGGCTGAAATGATGATTTAAATTATTAGAAAACCTTAATGAGTGTGGCTTGTATCAATATCGAACCGGAGTCTAATGATTTATCGGATGATCACCAAGTTATTTGTTAGTTGACTCTTGCCGGTTTACTATCACAAAGCATTTAATCATTAGAAAATTCTAACGTGAAACGACGTCTAACAAAAAATGTTACTTTAAATATTTATTTATTTCAGTGCTTCTAACGGGACGCAACAAAACATAAATATGACGAATTAAAAAGATAGGTGAGAGTTTTGTTCAAACTCTTCGCTGGCCAACTTTTTTATATTAAGTTCACGCGCGAACTTAATATTTCTTATTTAAGAGGCACCTTTAATAAACGACCTAGAACAATGTTTTATTGCGGGCATCCATCAGCCCATTGCGATACATCTAACAGTTTGGTCCCATCAGCGTCCATTGAATGTATTGTATCTAACGTTAGTGTAAGTCGACCGATTTGAAAAGTCGCTACGCCGGGGCGCCGCGCTCGACGCACGCGGTGTACACATTTGGCGGCGTTACGCGTTCGGGACATTCTTTATTGCGTTCAATTAAATAGCGTCATGAGTACCAATTGACTCCATTACAGTGCGTCGTCGGCCGGCGTTTTATTTTTAACCGAACGTTTTCGTGTGGAGATGTCGTTTTCTTTAATGCTATGCGGACTTTGCCGAAGATAATTTGACGCTGTTTTCGGTTGCAGGTTAGGAATGCGTTTCCGTACAATTATATATATATACGAATAATTTTACTATGACTATTATTTATTGCAAGAATAATTTGACAATATCAACTGCAAGTAATAGAAAGGTTCTCCTGTTGACGCACGAACTAGTAGATTTTGACTGCTGCGAATGTTTAAAAAGTTAAATTAAAATAAAACGTCTTACCTTGACTTTGACTTTCATGGCGTAAGAACCTTGGTCCGTCGCTTAACTCAGGCATGGATCTAAGGAGTTCATGAACCCCTAATCCTGTTCATAAATTTATAATTTTTCTATAACGAATTGATCATAATATCTAAGATTTTATCTTGTTTTAGAGAACTGTTGTAGAACTACGAATGGGCCAGACCGTCAGGTTAAGTACCACGACCTCACAGAAATGAAAAAAAATGAAAATATTATTTATTAATATATAGGTTTACAATTGATACAATACTAACCCCCACACTAGGCGCAGCCCGTCCTATGGGGGAAGTTAATGATTTCCACAATTTAGTGTCAGCACATGAACGGTAAACACAATTTGAACCACTTAGAATAACAAAAAAGAAAAATAAAAAAAAAAATTAAAAGAAAATCTAGAAACGGTTAAACATAATTATAAAAAAAAAAGATGTGATAATAATGACAATAATTTAATGATGAATAGTTATAAACGAATGTGTGCATGTGTGTCCTAGGTGTGAACTAGGTAGCAACGCATCTGCAATCCTACGGGTGTTGCAAATGTCCGTGGGCGGCACTTATCACTTAACATCAGGCGAACCACCATATCACTTGCCACTTACTCACACAAAAAAGAATAGAGAATTCAATAATCAATTACCGTAAAAATTTGTATGGTATTATTTGTACTTCTCAACTTCATATCAGGGTCCGCGCCTGCCCTTAACTCGTGCCATGAGAACAAAGAAAGAAAGAAAATAAATTCATTTACCAAAAAACCTATGTACATAACATGCAAGCCTTAGAGGGCTAGCCATCCAACACATCCACTAAATAAACATGAAACTGAACCTGGGACTAGAGAGATCAATTGGCGTTTTAAAGCAATGCCGTTGCTTTAAACTTTAAAACAACACAAAAAAGATTTATTGTTGCGTAATAACAATAGACTTCGATAATTCGACATCTGTTTAAAAGTTCTCCTTTCCACTCAATAATGAGCAAAAAAACTTTTGTTCGCCCATTTTTCGACTTTGTATTTTACTGCAATGCGTCAATTCATTTAGGGTGGGTCTGACATGACCCGATTGATTATACCCTGTTGGGACCTCTCTAATTATTCTTAGTATTAATGATAAATATAAATAATTCTCAAGCTGTGATAGCTCATTGTCCGGACGCTCGATTTTAATTCAATGTACTCGAGCAACCTGAATTCGATCCCCGGTGCTGGCACAAATCAAACTGTTAATTTTAAGCGCTCACTTATCACGCGCTCGGCGGTGAAGGAAAGTATCTTGATGACACCTGCATATTTTCGAAATAAATACAAAAAAAATTTCGAAGGTATGTGAAGTCCACCAATCCGCAGTGGGATGGCTTGACGGACTATGCCCTAATACTGTCTGTACAGAGGTCTCTGCCCTGTAGACATATATATATGTATAGCCTGTTACTTCACTAACTTACTTTACTATAAATATTTCTAGTACTTAATATTATTGTTAATATCTCATGTGATTTAAAACTGTTTTCTGTATTATATAATTCGATTTTGTTTTTATTAGACACTGAATATTCTTACAGGCCAGTAATACGTTTATTAAAAGAAAAGTCTGACAGTTACAATTAACATTATTGCAACAAAATTGACAGTTGGTTTTAACACGTCATGTCTCGCTTTTCTTACCCTAGTTTTATATAATATCGTTGTGCGTTGAAAAAAAGATTCGATTGATACATTACTTGAGTTTTGGAATTTCTTTTTACCATTTTCCTGAAGAAAACCCAAAAATTAAGGGTAAGTGAATTCTGTAAATTTTACAATATTTCCATTTTATCCTTCCATACCATCCTTTATTATTTAAATTCTATGTATACGTTGATATATGGTTTTTTGAAACTTCGATTATGCAGCATAATCCTAGTTAACTTAACTCAAAATTCTGTAAAAAAAATTGTAAATTAATCACTATTTATAATGGGCTAAAATTCATTTCATTTCATTTCATTTTTTTTTTAAAAAAACATTACCCTTACTTTAGGATAACATTATCCTGTGTTGTAAGGACATTTTACAAACATAAATTTCACGCGGACAAACACCCAGATGCGAAACAACTATCTGTGGGCCACACAAATAGTTGTCCCGTGTGGGAATCGAACCCACGACCCCCGACGCCGAAGCCAATACCTTGGCAACTGCGCCACGGAGTCATCAAAATTTCGAATAGTACATTCCGAATAGTACGTCTCGTTTATCAAGCTAGAAAAAAAAATTAATCTATAGAGAAATGTTAATAATTAAATAATTTAACAAAATAATTTAATTATGTAGATTATTTTGACGGATTTATCGCGTTTATTTTTAAATTCGCGGCGTTTCGAACACTTTCATAGTCACAGGACAGACATATTAGACAGACAGAGATATTAGAAATCTATTAATGTCATTGTTAACCCGGCCTATCACCAGTTTTTAAGTCATTCTTTTGTGTCCCAAAAACAAAACCCATTCACATAAGAAACTAGCGACCCGCCCCGACTTCGCACGGGTGCAATGCTGACACTAAATATACTCTACTATATTATGCATGTATCATACGTATAAACCTTCCACTTGAATCACTATCTAATAAAAAAGAAACGCATCAAGATCCGTTGCGTAGTTTTAAAGATCTAAGCATTCATAGGGACAGACAGCTGGGACGGCTTTGTCTTATACTATGTAGTGATTATCAACTTAAAAGGATGTTTCGAAAGTCTGATTGTTGAACTCATTAACCGGATTGAGTGATATTGCATAGTTGTGCATGGTCGTGATATATTTATAATAGTGCTATTGCGGCTACAAAATTACTGCGAAGCGATAAGCTACCTCGAAACGTATATAATGGCACAAAGTTGCAGACGGCTGTGGCTAGTTCTTGTTTAATGTACACAAATATCAGATTCCGAGTAGCGGGTCGCTCAGTGCTGCTGACATGCTCTTTTGTAATCTATGCTCTTGGTCTGCGGTTACCTTCCCAGAAGGCTCACGTAAGCTTTTTCTGCGGCAGCTTCCAGGCAACGGTCGAATGTAGCTGACCCGTTTCTACCCTTTGGCATCGTCACTTTCCAACTAGAAAATCATCTTAAATGAACTAAGCAATTTGATAGTCATCTTAAGTGAACATACAAATCCCTTGGTAGGACCACACAGCTTTGCGATTTCCCCATCGACGAGGAACAGCTTTCGGGTGAAATTCGATTGAACGCTTATAAATTGAGAATTTCGTTCGATAAGCGTGAGGTGGAATCAAAAGTTTCTGCGTTACACCAATGATATTATAAACAAACAAAAACGAGTTAGATGTGGCACTAGCGTAAGGAAACTGAGGCACTCAAATTTCCGTTATATGGTGTAATTACAAAAATTTTTCGCCAATTGGCGTAATTACATTGCAACTCTATGGACCGCTATCTGTTTCCGTATCACACGTTCTATTTCATCTGTCACATTCACTTATATACGTCATATAATGTAAAGCGGAACAATTTATAAACGTCGTACAGTTTGACAGTTTGGATATCAGTTTGCACATGTTTCTTCTCTCATACTCCTAGATGCATACTCCTAGACTTAATTGCCGTTTATATATTGTAGTATAACCTACGTGCCATTAGTATTGTGTAAAGATAACAAGACCTTTAAGCACTCTAGTTATTATGTATGTGTTATGGCTCGGTGTCGCCATTGGTAAGCTATTGGCTTCGGAGTTGGAGGTCGTGGGTTCGATTCCCACACGGGATTTGTGTGACCCACAAATAATTGTTCCGGATCTGGGTCTTTGTTTCCCAAGGGGGGTGGACGTCAGGCAGGCGGCCGATCGTAAAAAACATAGCCAAAACCACTTACAACCCCAACTAGCCGGCGTCCTTCTTTCTGTCCGATTACAACGTAGGCGTCTTCAAGGCAAGAGTGAATAGGTTTTTACTGAGCTAGCGCGCTTACCATCAAAGGCTGCATCGCCACTTACCATCAGGTGGGATGGCAGACAAGTGCAAGTCAGTTCTAAATAAAAAAAGAAAAAGAAAAACTAGGTGGGAAAGGGTTAGGTGGATGATGATGAAATATGTGGTACATAATACATAGTAAATACTTGATATTTTTATAATTATGTTTATATAATCCTTCTGTGCGTGGAATATGTGACTAAACTCCTTCTAAACCACTGGTGCGATTTTGATGAATTATTTTGCGTGTGTTCAAATAAATGGATTCGATACACAAATCGGTCTACTCCACAAATTTTTTAATTAATTTTCATTTCTTACTTGTTGGATTTAACACCTGTGTACAGGACAGCGTCTGTCCGCTAGTATTTTATAAATAACAACATAGCAAAATAAAAAAATAGAATGCTCATTTGAGATATATCGCTTTGTCTATGGTCGAATCTTTGGCGGTAGTTGATTTTGGTACTCTTGAAAGCTTCCTCGAAAACTAATTTGAATAAAAACTTCACAGCTTTGTTTGTATTCAATTTAAGTTTGTTTAACTTCGACTTTAATGGCGGTGGCCAATTGACTGGGGCTATCGACCTGTGATCTCGGGTTTGAATTTCAATACAGCGCGCTAAAGGTTTTATTCTTTTTTCAAAGCTGTTATTCGCTAAAATCTTCCTCTTGTATTTGTGGGGGGGGCCATGAAGGTGTTCGGTCATAACATGTGTCGTTTTCTCCTACGATGAAGAGCATTCTTCGTTTATATTTTTCGTCTATCATGTTATAGTAAAAAACAACTTGTTAGTAACAAGTTTTTTTCAACAAAGTAATGGTAACAATTTGTTACCATTGCTTTGTTAGCTATATGCTATTATAGCTGAAACTTTAGATGCATTGCTATATTTGAGGGATTTTGTAATTTATTTTCTTGTGCAAACACTTCCTACTGTACTATAAGATAATCCTGTGTCGTACAAAAATAGAACTAGTCATCAAATCTCTTCTGTGTGTCAAAAATTGCAAATATCATTTGTAGCGCGATTTTTGCTTCCAAAAAACAATTATAAATCCGCGTCTTTGCGTAAAATAACACACGCTATCAGCAATAAGCATCTAAAGTTTCTTTCAAAGTCGTACATGGCGTACCAGTACATTACTGAGTTGCACGCCAGCCGGTCGAGTCGATGCACTGCAATTTCATATAGATCTTTATCGAATTCCTTGCGTAGCGGCCTACGTAGCTGTATAATGTTGTGTATTATATATTTACTGATGTTTAATTATATATTAACTGATGTTTTTGCTTTCCCGAAAATATTAAAGCTTCATCTGACTCAGAACCGGTGGGCTAGCCAGAACCCACGGGTTTGGGAGAAATGTTACGGGGTAATGTTACGTTAGTAACGAGACCACAATCGGGATTTGTTTTATTGATTTTATTGTCTTGTTCCTTTAGTTGTTGTTAATTTTAAGTGCTGACTTCTATCACGTGCTCTATGGTGAAGGAAAACATCGTGGGGAAGCCTGCATATTATCGAAATAATAACGAAAAATAAAATATTTCGAAAGTATGTGAAGTCCGCCAATCCGCAGTGGGGCCGCGTGGTGGACTATGCCCTGATACCCTCTGTACAGACGAGGCCTTTGCCCTGCAGTGGGACATTTAGAGGCCGTTACTTTACTTTTAGTTTTATATCATCGCCAGCATAAAAAAGTCCACTGTTGGATAAAGGGCTGTGCAAAAACTATTGCATGATTATTAGCAAGACTGAACAGTAGTTCTACTCCAACGATGATTACTTCTTACTGCCTACCAGCGTCTTCAAGTGTTATACTAATAGTACATTGATTTATTATATAGAGCCGTGATAGCTCATTGTCCGGGCGCTCGCTTCTAATTAAATATTCTCGAGCAACCTGAGTTCGATCTTTACTTTTTAACTTTTGACATTGATTTGGGATTATTTTCGAAATAGGATTTATATATAATTTTGCCCTTTTCCGGAGTGATTTTGATTCGATGTTGCCCACAGTGGGACATGTATCGTTTATTTACTTTATTTATTCTTTATTGAAAATTCCTCAATTTTGATTCGATGTCACGTATCGTTTATTTATTTATTTATTCTTTATTGAAAATTCCTCACAAAGGACGCACTTAATGCCTATTGGCATTCTCTACCAATTCTCTATGGTTCATTTCTACTAAATGATATAACCTCAATAAATCAGCCTTTTGCAGTCCTATGCTGGACATAGGATTACCCAAGGGCACGCCACAGCGCACGATCTTTCGTCCCATTTACGGTGGTAGGACCACGCAACAGTGTTCACTGTTGCACGAATGGGCAGGTCCGTACGGTTTAGTAGCACGACCTCACAGAAGACCGTCAGCGTAAAGTAGAAGTGTAGAACTTCTGCGTTTCGTGTGGTGAGTGAGGTAGCCGGGGCCGCTTTATTGAGAGGTGGCAATGCGTCTGCAACCCTACGGGTGTTGCAACTGTCCATGGGTAGGTGGTTATTACTTAACATCGGGTGAGCCGCTAGCTCGTTTGCCACTTTCTCACGTAAAAAAAAACGTTTTCCGTTACTCTCGAAAGAATCTCACTTATCCTAAGTTCTTGACAATGAGCTTTGTGAAAATTGCTTACATGTTATTTATAACACTAATCTTTACTCCAATTACCTTCAACTTTGGTATGAACGAGCCGGTTCGCCAGGGAAAATACCGCAACTTATAGACAATGAATAACTTATAGAGAATTATCGAAAATGTAGATGTACGAGTGGACATAAGATGAACAGCTCTTCTCATTGAAAACACCCCTCAGGCTGAAACACGTCATTAGCGTGCTGTAAGCGATTGAATTATTATGTCAAAGTCAAAACTTCGTTATTCAATACAGGCTTATTTTAAGCTGTTATTGAACGTAAAAAATACCACTGGTTCACTAAACTAGAAATGGCCAGAGAAGGACCATCAAGAAATTGCGGTTTTGTTATCTTTTTTTTTTATTATGTAAGCATACAAAAATAGTTAAGTTAAAAAACAAACAGCAGCCTTGCGAGTGCAAAGCAAGAGTCATTTCCACACCCCTATACACATGACATATGATATTGTCTCAAAAAAATGCCAAGACAAGCGTTAGATAGTTTGTTTTCGCGGTTAGCCGATGGCGTGGCAAAATTAGCAGCGCGAGGCGTCGATTTGACTCGGGGCCCTTACGAATGCAAGTTTAGCACCAACCGAATTAAGGTCGTGCGGCGCGTTAGCCAAGTGCGGGCGGTGGGTTACGTGGAACCGTACCCTCGAACTTAAACTGTGCTTGGTGGTATGTTTGTGCGCTGATGCAGTGTGCACACTAGTTAAATTTAAACTCCTTGGAGCCGTTATAGCCCAGTGTCCGGGCGCTCGCTTTAAGCTAAATATCAGACTAAGCTCGATCCCGGTGGCGGCAATGAAATGGTTGGTTGCAATTTTTAGCGCTGACTTATCACGCGTTCATCGGGAGGAAACCTCCATATTTCCGAAGTATAAAAAATGTCTCTGAGATATATCTCGAAATAAATATGAAGTCCACCAATCCGCAGTGGGATCGCGAGGTGGACTACGCCCTAATAACCTTTTACAGGGGAGGCTTTCCTACTGTACTTTGACTGGTGACGGAAACTTTACATAGGGTACAAGGACAAACATCCATTTATATTTCCCTGTATAATTGGTATTAGATAAACAAATAAGCATCGCTTTGTGGCTAAGGTGATATATCATTATTTGTCTTTTGCAATCACAATGTAACACGCTTTTATTTATCAAAAATTGGGTATATGATAGTAGAGTAGGTAAACAACCTACTTGTGATATATTGTGACATAGACGAAAATGGTTATTTATCGTTAAAGGTTACAATGTAAGCTATCTAATGATATTTTTCTTATCATATTAAACATATTATTTTTGAATTTTTTAGATCTTTCATTAACAAGAACTTATTTTATTTTGTCAACAAACATGTAGGTAGGATATTTTTTTTCATTCCCAAAAGAAGGTTTCGCTCTAGGTGGACGCGACGATGTTGATGAGTTCCGTATCAATAAAAAAAGTTGTGTTAAAGCTCGCACACTATTTCACCGTGTGTATTTCACCTCTCAACCTTCTTGACCGCGGTCGCAGCACGCCAGGGGTCGCCGACCGCTACCTCGACCACGGCCCGCCTTACCCCCGCGCGTTAACTTATCGCGGCATCTGCGTAATAACACCTCTGCCCCGGCAGAATTCTTATTACGTCACGTGTACACTATTGCGCACAGAGCAATTCTGCGTACACTCCCATGTGATGTAGCTTATCGGCTACGCATTGCATACACAACCTGAGTGACGATCTGATCTGGCCCTATCACTGATCTAGTAGTAAGGCCACGCAGCAGCTTCGGCTGTTGCACGAATGGGCTGGCTCGTTCGGGAAAGTGCCATGGCCTCACAGAACACCAGCGTGAAGTGGTAGTTCTATTCTCTCGCGTTTCGTGTGGTGGGTGTGGTAGCTGGGGACCACTTATAGTATTAGTATCGCATCTGCAATCTGCCAGGTATTACAAGATGTCCATATGCGGCGGTAGTTACTTAACACCAGGTGAACCACCTGTTCATTTGGCAGCTTTTAACATAAAAATCCTGTATAATTTCCCCCTGTAGAATAACATTATGGCATAACATTATCTTGGTTTTCCGTCTACGTGGAAGCAAGCGTCTTGCATTGTAAAGCGTTTCTGTTCAAGTACATAAACGACTAGACTTTTCGTGTTACAATTTCAGGCTTTTAAAGATTTTTCTTCTATTCTGTTCTCTCCCGATGCTCGCCGTTCCATTTCTTTTGAGTTTGACTGGGTATAATATAGTATGTTTAATGTTTCCTTTTTTACCGGAACTAAAAAATGGTAATTTTAGTAATAATTAAAAGTATACAAATATACTTAAAACGAAACTAAATAAACCCTTTAATGATTATTGATAATTATCTTATAATATTATGATTTAACAATGACCCCATACGCGGAAATGAATTTTTGCGGAAATGAATTGAAGGTTTAGAGAACGTCAATTCTATGTACTAAAATCATTCGTTGTTAGCTCTATGTTTATAACTTGACTGTCCGTTTGGCGATTATAAATTAAATAATTATTTGAGTTCCTAAACAGCTGCACGGTTTGGAAACACGACACGTGCTTTTAAATTTTTAATTATACACGTGCGTCGTTCTAGAACCTTTCCTAGTCTTATGTTCTTACGCCGTACACTGTTTTTAAATAATTTATTAATTCACCAATTAACACACCCCATATACACCCCACATTTGAAAACCACAGTTTGCAATATGTCATGTATGTTATAACTGCGTTTCGCAGGTTGGATTCCTAAGATGATTATTGTTTTCAGTGTTAATTATTGTTAACAGTCTGAAAAGTTACTGGTGAGATTTGTCGGTTAACCCTGGGAGGATAAGTCACACAGTGATTCTGACACACAACTTTCTTTGACATCTTCTCTTAAGCGAGCTGGTGGTTCACCTGAGAGACCCGCCACCCAATGGCCATTTGCAACACCCGTAGGGTGGGTTTCAGATGCGTTGCCACCATCTCATAAAATGGGCTCCAGTTAAGTCACTCACCTGACGAAACGGGGAAGTATAACACTTTCACTTCACACCTGTCTTCCGTGGGGTCGTGGTACATCCCCGGTCGGACCTGTCCATTCGTTTAGCAGTAAAAACTTTTGCGTGGCTCTACCTCAGATAAGATATATATACAGCGTGTCGTTATCACCGCGACAATAAATGAACACACATATAGAGGATAACTTTTTAAAATTGTATTAAACATTTACATTCTTCAAACATCAATATTTACCGAGATATTAAATTTTCCAAAACATACAATTTTAGAACATCCTTTCGTATAAAACTGTAACGTAAAGTTCATTTGTAAAGGTCACAAAGCATATGAATGGGTTCAATGAATTTAAAAGAGACAAAACATACAGTTAGAAGGAGAGGCTTGTAATGCGACGCTGTGGCGCGAGTTACATAGGATGTTACAAATTTTGTTTCTTTTTAACTTAATTAGTTTGTTTGGAAAATATTTTTTTTTAATTATGGATTTTGTTTAACGTTAATATTTTTTTATAACTATTGGCAAGTAGCGTTAGACGTATTTTCATTTATTGTCGCGATGGTAACGACACGCTGTATATATCACTTTCGGTCATGTATGTAATGAAGTGTCTAAAGATTTGTATTTCGTTGGGTGAGTGAGGTAACACCGGCTCACACTCTTTTGCCTCATACTCATCATAATTAATAATTTCTTTGGTACCGGCATAAGGCACCATAGAAATTATTAATTTAAACTAGGTTGGTGGAATGTTTTTTTTTTATGTGAGAAAGTGGCAAACGAGCTGGCGGTTCACCTGATGTTAAGTGATAACTGCCGCCCATGAACATTTGCAACACTCGTGGGGTTGCAAATGTTTTATTCAGCCGGGTCACCTGTAAATAAAGTGGGCCCCGGCCACCTCACTCGCCAGACGAAACGCAGAAGTGTAAAACTTCTACTTTACGCCGGTCTTCTGTGAGATCATGATACTTACCCGGACGGACCTGCCCATTCGTGCAACAATGTTGCGTGGCCCTACCACCGCAAAATTATTTTTATTTGAACTTAGATAACTTTATTGAAACTGAGCAGTCATGGTTCAATGTTTTTATGTTCTACGTCTTTATGACAAGCTTATAATACGAAGGCAAAAAAAAACTGAAGTCTATAATTTACTTCTGGTCTCCATAGCAAACTTCAGAAGCAAACCATTATATAGTAAAAACTTATTTCTCAATCATTTGTTGTAGTGATCTTTTTTGTTAGCCGTCTAACGTAATTGGTTTAAGCCATGGTAACCTATAAAACGTTTGGACTAAGGAATAATCATTACTGGATAAATGGTTGGCAATGAGGCTCATTATGCATATCGTAATTTTATGGCAACCCACTGTAAAAATAAGGGAGGGCTTTATGGCAAAATGTTTAAGCGTTAATCTAAATAAGTTACTCTTTTTATTTTGTAATAAAGAACATTATTGTTTTGTTCTCTTCAAATTGAAACTGTCAAAGCAATATTGTTAGACCGTATTCGTTTTCTTTGAATCATACACACATAATATATAAAATCGTGCGTAAGGCTTATAGGGAGGTTTGGTTATTTAGACGTTAAAAAAAATATATCGTTGAGCTCCATTCCAAATTCAATTGAAAAATCTAACGAGAGTTAAATCTCGATATAACATTAGTTGAGGATAAAGTTAAGTGTTGGGCTAAACAAGCCCAGGAGAATGGTAGGTAGGTCGAAGGCAGTTTGCAATCTTTGATCCTCCTAGGGTGGATTGTAAACTCATGATGACCTGTAAGTACTTTATCAAAGACGTTTTGATGTGATCAGCCCTTAGCTACAAACAAGCAAATTCAGAATATCAAGAAAAAAGGTAAAATAAATTCCTATATATGTTCCTCAGTTGAACAAAGGCTTTCTCTACATATATAGATAATTATTTTTGGGCATATTTTTACGGAACATTCTCAATACATACTAGATAACTGATAAACATACTTAAACATACTGTTCTTTTTTAAATTGATACATGTTATAAATGTATAAACCCCAAAACACTATGTTCATGACAATATTTTTTCAGTAAAGGGTATCGAACTCGCACCCTCCTGCGCAAGACGCAGGTTCGATACCCACTGGGCCAATCAAAGAAGGGGGTCGTCAAAGATAATCATTGCGATTACCTAAAGCACTCTGCGGCCGTGCCTTTGGCGTAACCGGCCCCGACCGCCGTATGCAAATGAGGTGTGCGGTTCAAAGTCCCGGAGTCCAGGCCTGATACCCGAATGTCGTGCCTCCCCGTTGCACCGTTCCGACGCTTTGATTTACGACCACGGCGACATTTCTCCTTACTGCACGCCGGCTACTAATCACGCGGTGTGCGTTTCGCCGGCGCCACCGCTGTGGCTTTTGTCTTAGCTCTTCTTTTTGCTCTTGCTCTTTATACACTGGGTGGGGTGGACATTATTTGATTGTTTTTTACTATTTGTTATGTCGGCAACAGAAATACATTAACTGTGAAAATTTCAACTGTCCTAACTAGCATGGCTCATGAGATAAATTTTTTGTCATTACAATTATTAGATACTAATTATGTCAAATTATGGCAAATTAATATTTTTTTTTTAATTTATTTAATCCAGTAATAAAGTACAATAACATAAATTATTCTCTGCCAAACTGTGATGCAGTTTGTCGGCAGCAGTTCTCGTGAATAGTTACATCGATGTACTTCAACCTTACTAATATGACACCTATGTATAATATCTATATATATACATATGTCTATGTATGATATGTATATACATCTAAATACAATTTCTTAATTATAAGTACCTATAATATATAAGTTTATCAATTTATAATATGTTAGAATAAAATAAAATAAATATCAATTTACTTGGTTCCGTGTGTGTGTGTGTTATTATGTTTGTGCATGTATGTATGTGTGTGTGTACTTGTGTATGACACTACAGAGTTGACTAATTACGGACATAGGGATAGGTAATGTTTTATTAATTTGTTTTTCAGCTAATTTTTATTTTTTGCTTCTAAATAAGTGTTACGTGGTAATTCATTAATTAGGACCGGTGCAATCCAGCGTCGTTCCCGCTTACCATATACATTTTTTACTCTAGGAATTACAAGACTTGGCTTTCTTGTTGAGCGAATTGGATATATATAATCCTTTTCTTGCCTATACTGATCGTTGTTAATTTGCTTACATAAGATGTGCAGTTTTACTTTAAAATCTATCGGGAGAACTTTACATATCTTAAACAGCCTTTCATAATCGACCACGCAAATAAACTACTAAGTTACCATAATAAGTAATCACGTTAATTTTATTTTTTTTTAATTCTTAAATGCACATGATCTCACCGGTTTAACGGGCTTAATACCGTTACGTAGGCTTTTTTCAGTCTACGACGTCGCGCGTTCTTCACCACCCGCTTACGTAGTGCTACGCCGTAGCTGCTCTTACAGCGATCGACACGTGTTAATTATAACTTAATAATTGGCGTAACATACAGGAATAAATTATTAGAATTAAGTTATATAGAACTTGAATTATACTACAATATTATTGAATCATCGTGAAATGCGGTGAGTTGTCACAAATTATGATCTTTATAGTCTGTTCGTAGAAGGTTTTATTATCGGAATTTAATTCGATTGGATTTAGTGGTACACATTTATTACACTTTTATTTCTCGTTAATGGAGGCCTCTTTTGTTTTAAATTTATTCCTTGTTTTAAACTGTTTTGAATAAGGACACCGTTTTGATAAAGATATTTTTTTTAGCTTTTGTTTAAATTAACTTTTATAAAACTATATGCATTAATGAATTATAGAACTTTTTAGAATACTCAAGGTACTGGAAAATGTTTTAAATATGGAATTCTTTCGATGCTTAAGATAAATATCTCCGTGTCAAATATTATCTGCTAAATATATGTTTTATCCTCTAATGCACATACCAAACCAAAAATATTGCGGTTTTCATTCATTTAGACTATTTATTTTTAAAGTGCTGATTTGTCAGACTTCTTTCCATAATCAATCCTTTTAAAATCATATCAATATAGCTTACAAACTTCTCCCCCGAAACTACTTTGACTTGTAAATTTCAATAACATTTGCTTACTACCAATTTAATAGTAAACATAAATTGTTTTTTTGCATAACAATTGTTGTTTCTATTCTAGAACAGACACGCGGTTGTCCTACGTCCAACGATAAGTGTTAAGTTTGATTAAGAACAAATTTCATCTTAATCGTTAAAATGGATTTATGAATAAAGCTGTTCTTAATTTTAAAATCTTATCTCAAGCATTATTTTAATATTATACTTCATTGTAGAGGCTTTTTATAATTACAAAGTAAACAATATCGAACAACCATGTATGGAACAATTATATTCTGTTCCCTACATTACGTTTAATGTTATGTTTAATTATTTTAAAATAATTAAACATAACATTCAATACGACTTTTTTTTTTTACTGGTACTTCACTAGCCCGATTGAAATTTGCTAACTTTAAAAGGAGTAGTCTAGTTTATTATAGCTTGAAACAAGTGTAAATTGGATGAACTAGATTTCCTTGCGATAGTTATAGTTTGAAATTTATTTTTAAAATTTATATTTTTAAAATTTGTCAATTATTAACTCAATTTTCTTGACAAGACTCGCTACCGCACCGAATACCCTCAGAATGTACCGCTACATTTTTATTGATCAGTATGTTTGTAATATTACGGTAGGGAATCGGCGGGGACACGCGATGCCACGATTTTTACGTAAACCTTTGCTGCCTCAAGTTTGAAAAGTTTCTAGTTCGTTACATGAGCAAATTTATTTTTAATAGACTTCGCAAATAAGGCGATAACAAGATCTCAATAACCACAGTACTACATTTTGTTTCGATCTAGTTTCTGATGCACTTTATTACTGTAGTATAAATGATTTCGGTACCAACTCATGGAACAACAAATTAATGACTTGTGACTTGTGTTTTGTTCACACCGCATACAGTGTATAGTCGTTTGATAGCGTGCGAGATGGTGGTTCACCTGATGTTAAGTGACAACCGCTGATGCATGGATATTTACCACACCCGTAGGGTTGCAGATGCGTTGCCATGGCCGTTTAATAAAGTGGGTCCCGTTTACCACACTCACCAGACGAAACGCATAAGTATAACATTTCTACCTCACGTCGTTTTCTGCGAGGTCGTGGTACTTCCTCGGACAGACCTGCCCATTCTTGCAACAGCGAAGACTGTTGTGTGGCCTTAATATAGAAAAATCATCTTAATGGTTTAGTTACTTCATGGACATATGGTTTCCATTTCACTTTATTTTATAGCAACTTAAAAAAAACAGATTTCATATCATTATCACATTTCATATTAACTTATCATTTCTATAAAAATATGTCATTGTCTCTATTGAGAGACATGACTATATAATATTTAATATGCTTTGGCTCTTTCTACAGTCACATATTACGTCCTTAAACAATCCTTGTAAGTGACGTGATATCAAATCATCACCTCAGACTAATATTAAGCTTGGGAGAAATGCCTACGCAATATTCGATGGCACCGTTCCTAAGCTAATGGTTTCGGTGCCGAGGTTCGTGGGTTCGATTCCCACACGGGACAAGTATTTGTGTGACCCACAGATAATTGTTCCGGATTTGTGTGTTTGTTTCCTAAGGAGCGTTGATGTTGGGCAGGCGGCCGATAGTAATAAAAACATAACCAAAACAACTTACAACATAATTCACGTTGTTTTTTTTATGCGAAAAACTGCCAAACGAGCAGACGGGTCACCTGATGTTAAGTTAATAACGCCGTCCATGGATATCTGGTACACCCGAGGGTTACAGATGCGTTGACAAACTTTTGAAACTTGGGCTCCAGCCACCTCACTCACCAAACGAAACACGAAAGTATTTGTCATACTTCCACTTTATGTGAGGTCGTGGTACTTACCCCGACGGCCTTATGCGAGGTCGTGGTACTTACCCCGACGGGCCTGCCCATTCGTGCAACAGCCGAGGCTGCTGCGTGGCCCTACCACCGTAAAATCCCACCGACCGTGACGACCCCACCAAGTTTTGATAAGTCCAGGAGGGTGAATGAATGAATGAATGAAATATACTTTATTGTACACAACCAACGGATATTGAAGAATCAACTAAAATAATACAAAACTGTACAATAGGCGGCCTTATCGCTAGGAAGCGATTTCTTCCAGGCAACCTAGTAAAAGGAAATAGTAAAAACAGTAGCATTGGGTAACGGTGTACACTGAATTAATAAGAGAAACTTATAAGTCAAAATATAAATACATATTAATAAATTATACATAAATACACATGCAAACACGATATATAAATATATACGTTATAAATAATGTATAAGTATTTAGATATAAGTTGACAACATCGAGGAATGGAACACAATGATTAAGGAGGCATAAAATGTTTTCTTAAAAGTCGCTTGAAAATAGGTAGGGATTGTGCCCGCCTAATATGTAGTGGGAGAGAGTTCCAGAGCCGAACAGCTTCCACAGAAAAGGATTTGGAGTAGAAAGATGTACTATGGGGAGGAATTCTGAGGATTAAATTGTCATCGGAGCGGAGAGATCGATCTGGGTGAGAATCACAAAGATACTCAAATCGCTTCTTAAGATAAGGAGGGGTGGTTGGATTGAATAGAACAGAGTATAAGAGCGAAAGAAGGTGAGTATTCCTGCGAAGGCGGATTGGAAGCCACTTGAGCTTATTTCGGAATTCAGAAATGTGGTCATATTTACGAAGTCCAAATATGAACCGTATGCAAAGATTTTGGATGCGCTCAAGTTTATTATTTAGGGTGATGACGATGAAACGCATGCGGATTACCTTTGGTCACTCTTCAGCGACTCCGCGGGGTTGCACCACTTACGCAGCAGTAGTGGAATCGGAGGGAGTGGAGTGTCAGTATTAAGATGCGCCGTTCCCCCTACCCTCCATAGTCGAACGTGGTGAGCGGAGAAACCACAGACTGGCCCACTACTACTAGGCCTGGAGGCTTGCTACTCTCGCTTGCGGCCGTGGCGAAGCCGAAGGAGGCTAAATAGTAAGAAAGCTTTAGGGTTGCCTTGCCAATGCGCATCATTTAGAGTAGATGACTCCGTGACGCAGTAGCCAAGGTATTGGCTTCGGCGTCGCGGGTCGTCGGCTCAATTCCCACACGGTACAACTATTTTTGTGACCCACAGATAGTTGTTTCGCATCTGGTTGTTTGTCCACGTGAAATGTATGTCTGTAAAACGTCCATACATGATATTGTTATCCTAAAGTATGGGCAATTTTTAAAAAAAAATTAAAAAAGGTTGCCACCCGCTCAAACGCCAGAGCGCCGCCGTGTTTTTCCCGTCTTCCGTTTTGCCTCAAACGCGTTGGCTGCTAATGTGGCCAACGAATTTTAAAGTATGATAGCGTACTAAATATTATAAATAAGTAAAATAAATATTATACTTAAATATACTGAATTAAAAAATATGGAAAAACGTGGGGTTTACTACCTACTTTTTTACCTTGGGAGAAATCCTTTATGAATCTCCCGCCGCCTTGTGGGTGTTCCCGATGAATACGGTACCTCCACTAAAAAAAATTATCTACTATATACTATATTTCCTACCTACCTTAAGTTGCATCAATAGCGCATCGCGTTCTTTAAAAAGTGACTCATAGTTTGGAAGTTGCCAACTATCGGAAACATGTCCTCGCGATCGCCAGCCCCCGAACTTGCCTTCGCCGAATATTTCCAAAGGAATCGGCACGCACGATGGGCACGCCACACAGGGTTTCTGTCTTACCCCTATTTCGTAATTCTCTAGTGATCTTGCGGAAATTGCTTTTCAATAAAATAAAGGGTAAATTATTTTGCCGGATTTTTTGAGCTTATTTATTACTAATTTATTCCTTAATTCATTGCTAAATTAGGCTTAGCCTTTTGTTGAGTCATTCAACCCTACACAGGTAATCTTGAGAACCTAACCGCCTTTAACCATAGCTCAGTGTCGTATCCTCACGACGGGTTGTTTTTATCGGTTTTTTTTCACCGTTGTGTATCGCCGAAACGTGTGTCACTCTGTCAAAACGAACAAACATACAACACTATTTCCGCGCCGCGCACAAATCGATGACGTCACACACGCAGCCTTGGGCGCCCTAATTGCGACAGGTTTGTCGCGAGGCCGACATTGACAGCGAGAGAGGCCGCCACGGCACGTGCCCGCGTGTATCAATTTTTTATAGCGTCCTCGACGCCCTATCTCCGGATGCTTATCTATTAATGCTCATTGATACGGATATTCGACCGGTGCTGTGCAGGCAGTGCTTTCGATAGCCTTGATTTTGACTGGAAACAAATGTTGACAATAATACCAATATCTGTAAATAGAACTACGACATTTTACTTGTAAATGTTTTATTTTTATATCGGAAGGTGGCAAAGGCTGGTGGCTCGCCGGATTTTATTGACTGCCGCCACCTAGCGAGTAGTTTAAAAATACCAGTGGGGGTTGCAGATGCGTTGCCAGCATTTAAGAGTGGGGCTCGATTGCCACAGACGAAACACAAAAACACAAAAGTATAATAGGTACTTCCTCTTTACGCCTGTCTTCCGCAGGACTTACCGGACGATCCTGCTCGTTGTTGCAAGAACATAAGTTGCACCGTGGCTGTTCTCCGTTTACTTAAGTTGTGTTTCGAGTGGCAAGTGTTTCGCATTTGTTTCCGATGTAGAGATGTTAAAAATCCGTCTGCACCTTCCTGAACTATACAGGGTAAATAGAATTGAATGAATGAACAACATAATTTCCGCTTGGATTTGAACTCGGGTTGCTCTAGAACCGAGATAAAACCGAGCGTCCGTTGACTGAGCTACTCTAATAATAAGTTTCTTAATAGTATAACCGTGCTAGCTCAGTGTCCGGGCGCTCACTTTTAATTCAACATACTCGAGCAACTTAAGTCCGAACCCCGGTGTTAGCACCGATGAAATTGTCAATATTCAGTGTTGAATTATCACATCGTGGGGAAACCTGCATATTTTCTAAATAATAACAAAAAGAAATATTTCCAAGATGTGAAGTCCGCCAATCCGCAGTGGGGCCGCGTGGTGGACTATGCCCTGATACCCTCTGTACAGAGGAGGCCTTTGCCCAGCAGTGGGACATACAGGCTGTTACTGTTGGGCGAACCTATGTCAAAAATAAAGGTTCGCTCAATACATGGCGTGCGGCAAATACTTAGGCACATAGATTACCAGTTCTATTTGCGATTGTTTGCGTTCGACGCAATTATGCGGGCTCGGGGCGACGGTAATTCATTCATAATTGCCACCGTTGACAACGCTTGTCCGTGACCCGTCACATCGCCAATGTTTGAACAGACATTTGTCAAACACGAACACTGCCCATCGGTGTTTGAACGCGCCGACCTTGGGAGCAAAAGCTCGATCCGAAATAGCCACCGAATATTTGTTGACGCTCTATGGCGTTTGCGTATAAACTTTTTTCAATAACGATAATGGTCAGGCCCACTGAGTAAGCGGTAAGTAATTACGATGCTTTTTCGATTACACAATTTACTTTTTATTCAATAACGTCGGTCGATTTGATGAATTACATAATTGATTCTGATTATTATATTAAAATTTTCCGAAAAAAAAAAAAAAAACGAACAAACCGACGGCGAGATTTTCATGTTTCTGGCAATTAGCCGTTTAGCTTAGTGGTTAAACCGTCTGGGTGCGAATCCGGAAGACGTGTGTTCGATTTCCGCAGCTGTGATAAATTTACGTCCTTTTTTTTTCTGAAAATGTTTATGTCTCATTTAAAGTGCAGTAATTAATTAGCGCCATGAAATTTCTAATTATCGAAACTATAAGTAGGAACTTTCAACCCAAAGTCTGATATTTGTAATTTATTGTATGTAACATTGTCTTGAAGTCGTTGTGATATATTTTGAAGTCATACTTCTTTCGGCGCATATGGGAAAAATTATGAGTGCGCGTTAGTAGTAATCGAAGCGTAAAGAAAGGTTCAATTTGGCTGTCTTTCTCCTCTTAACACGCGCTAGCTACCTGAACAAACTGGAGCGGAAAAAACAGCTTATTTTTTTAATATTAGTTAAATTTATTACCAATTTTTATTACCGTTATTTTATTTATTACTTTTTATTTGTTATTTGTCCCTGATATTCAACATTATTTATTATTGTGGTTGTGTGCAATGTGTAATGTGTGGTCTCTATCAATACCAAAAATTGCCTTACTGTGCCATCTCCTCCTTTATTATATTAGGATAGTCAGATGAGGAGACATATCAAATGTCAATTATATAATGTTGCACTGTTATATTGTGTTATGTTTATCAAATGAAGGAAACGGTGACAATTTAAATGTAAATATTTAAGTAAAAAGGACAGAAATCCTCTACTCTGTGATTAGCAAAGGCGGGCCGTGGGAGCCTGGCACGCGGTGTGTAACCAGCCCGCAAGACATAAGAGATGACGTTTTTGTCAAACAAATCAAAACGAAAAAGAAACACGTTATACGTTAAAACTAGATCAACTCAGTAATTCCGTTACGTTCTTGTCGCTATATCGCGTAGAAAAAAAGTATTTCGTGGAAATCTTATACGTTTCAGTCAACCTTTAGTTTAATCTTTTATCTCTTTTATAAAAAAAAATACTTTAAATTCTGAAAACAATCGTAAATGTATGCCTATGATAAAATTTGCAACCACTTTTTGAATCAATTGATGAAATTATGCAATTTATTAAAAAACTAATAGCAGTGAATCACAACTTCATTGCTAATATTATTACATTTGTTCTCATAGACCCCCGTCGGGGTGGGCACGTTATGTGAATTACGTTGATAGTTGAATCGGCTAGATTTTTATGACTGGCCGTTTGCAAACCAGAACAACAACAAAAATCTATAGGTCCCAGAAATATTTGTCTTGGAACTGAACTCTGGCACCGCAGCCTAATAGTTTAGCAACTGGCTTATCTATACACAAACAAGTCGCAAAACACCATTATCTCACTCTCTCTCGGGCCGGCCCTACACCGCAGGCCGGCCCAGTGTGGGTTCCTCTTAGGTTCTTCGGGGGTGACCAATCCACGGCTACTAGGCCCCTCCGCCACGTGAAGGCGAGAACCCGGTCGGAGGGGAAATTACGTCAAAGTCTAGTCTTGATAACAAGTTATATATGATCAATTACAAAACCTTTGTGCACAAAAGAGGTGAACAACCGAAAAAAGCGAATCGCAAAACATAAATTCAAAAAATCTTTGATATCCGAACCGTTGTTCGCCACCGTTGTGTTGACACCGCGCGTGTTGGAATCAGAACGCCATCGCCTGTCGATGCCACCGTTGGCTGGCTTTAATAATTTATAATCTGTAATTGCGGCATCGGTCGGCCTCCGTCGTTTCTTTAATAGTTCCATAATTGCCACGTGCACTGCGCTGTTAGGCGCGCCCGCGAAAACTGTGCCGCCACTGTTAAAAGCTAGAATAAAAATCGGCCGGTGGAAATACACGGAAATAGAGCCGAGGATCTGCTGAGTAAGTTCTACCTATGAATACGTCATCAGCTACCACCGTGCTGGATAGTCTAGTGGTAGCCAGTTGATAGCGAAATATGTATGCTCGTAATACATGTATCATTATCATCATTATTTCAGGCAGTTTTAGTGCTGGATATTTAATGTGGTAGGGCCACGGAGCCTCGGCTGTTGCATAAACGGGCAGTACCACGAATACCACCATCCGGGTAAGTACCACGACCTCACAGAAGACCGGCGTAAAGTGGAAGTATAATACTTTCGCGTTTCGTCTGGTGAATGAGGTGGCCGGAGATCAATTTTCAAAAGGTTGTCAACACATCAGCAACCCTAGTGTGTAACAGATGTCATGGGCGGCGGTATTCACTTAAAATCAGGTGAACCGTCTGCTCGTTTGGCGACTTCTCACATGAAAAAAAACGCGGCCATGTAACACCATCCTGAGCCACCTGCATCCATCGAATTCCCGCACATTTGCATAGGTCTTCAAATATTACATGTATGCAATGGTCATCATTGTGGTAACTCACAACCGAGCATGAGGAGGATACAGAACCGAGAAAGGTGTCACTTTTTGGCGTCATGAGTCATTTACTTTTTGTATATTTCCATAAAGACGAGTTTATGCAATTAGTGCAGTATCATCATACCATCACCATACCAAAAACAAGCTATGCCCGTGATTTCTCTTCGTAATAGAGTTCGCAACGAAGCTATCCGCAGTGGAACAAAGATAACCAGCATAGCTCAGAAGATTAGTAAGCTGACGTGACGATGGGCCGGCCATGTAGCCGATGGACGGATAACCGATGGGGTAGAAAGCTTTTCGAGCGGCAACCTCATAATGGCCATCGCAATCTGGGACAAACTCTACTAGATGGAATAACGATCTGCAGCAGTGGACTCTACAGGCTGAAAAGAATGAATGAATGATTTTTTTATTTCTCATAATTTTTTAATGCTTTCAGTTTGGACTTTATTCCTTGAGGATGTGTCCCCTGGGCTCCCCGAGCCACCATGCATCGTCCGGCTACCCTCTCGCCTTCCACTCCTAACAGCCGCGGAATGGACAAATACGAGCAGCTAGCTGTGGTGAGCAACTTATACTCTATTATGGGGCGATTCCAACCGCCATTTTATCCAACAGTATTTAACCACATCATGTTAGGTTGGCTTAAAGTGATACTTCGCGAAATCATGAATCTTTAAGTACAAAATTTATTTCTACAAGCCCGTATTACTGTGTATGCTTCAATATAACCTACGATATTTTTTATATGAAACGTAAGGTGCTCCATGTTGGTTTCCGTGTTATTTGTAAGTTGTGTATAACTAACGCGGATTTAAGTCGCGCCACTATGGTCATCTTTGCCAACGCCGGCAGTGGATCCTGCGAACGCAGCGACACCAGCTGGGCGCGTTAATCTTTGAAACAGAAATGCAAAACCTATGTATTATTTTAAACTTCCGTTTTGTTCTCCTTTATATTTAATGCATATTAGTGAATTCGTCATATCAACTGACACAATGTCTCAAACGACTACCTCGCCAACATCCATTGCGCGCAGTGCTGTGGACTCCATTTCATGCGGGACAAAAATTCCTGATGTCACAATACATTCCTGCCATGGAATGGGTTGAATATTCCAACTATTATTTGTTGAAATCTGTAAATGAATGACGAATCCAAGAATGTGCTAGAGAGATATGGTTAAATATCTTCTTTCAAGCAACATAGATCTTTCTAGATCGTCCTGATTAGATAATACCAGAAGATTAATGATGTTTACGGTGCTAGGAATTTTTTGTATCTTTTCAATAGAATGAAATCCTTTTTGCTTGATCTTCGAATTAACCATGACGTTGCAGGTAGGCGAGGGCTCGTACGGCGTGGTGCTGAAGTGCCGTCGTCGCGACACTGGACAGCTGGTCGCCATCAAGAAGTTCCTCGAGACGGAAGACGACGCCGCCGTCAGGAAGATGGCGCTGCGGGAGATACGCATGCTCAAGGTATCTTATTCTTTCTCCTGACCTTACCCTCTTAGGTGGGATCGGCACAATACGTGAGCCATGTCGTTGATTTTCTCGACTAGGTTTTTTTTTAAACGGCATTATCTTTGTGTTCCTTTTACTCATTATAGTACAACTAAAACATTTATGAAACCTCCAAAAAATTTGAAATCCAGTTTTGTGTCGATACCAATATTACATACTATAATACAACGCATAATAATGCGTTATATTTCAAAATTGACACCAACTATGTCAGAACTGTTCATTACATTGTCATCATCGTTGTCAAGTTCAGATGACGACGATGATCTGATCAAAAATGTATATTTCAGAAGTTGCGTCACGATCACCTCGTGAACATGATCGAGGTGTTCCGAAGGAAGCGTCGCTTCTACCTCGTGTTCGAATACTTGGACCACACGCTTCTGGACGAGCTGGAGGCGTCGACTGGTGGTCTCGGCGAAGTCACCGCCAAGAAGCATCTCTATCAGCTGCTCAAGGGCATCGACTACTGCCACCAGAATTCTGTAAGCTATGCGTTAGTTAAACTTTTTGTTGCCCACTTGCAATCTGTACATTTTAACATTTTCCGTGTTGGCACAGTAAAATATCTTTAATTTGATTAAAATTTGATTTCTCAGCATTTTCATCATAAATTGAACATTAACTGACATCACATTCTATTTTTGTATTATGATTTATAGTGTTATGCATCACTGACGCATCCTGTTGCCCTCTCATTAATCTTAGTCAGCATATAGTGTAAAGATATTCTGTAATTTACCTTGTGATAAACCCTACAATAGTATTTTAAGTTAAAAAAAATTACACCATATAGAAACTGAACGGTAATTTAAAATGCAGATTGATATCTGTACAAACAATTATTATGGGACTTGCATGCTAGAGAATTAAATTCAAAAAATCAGGTTTTTGGGCCAATATCAAATTAAAACAAATAACATGATCGAAACCTAGCGGTCTAAACGACTGACTGTGTTGTCTATGGTCTAGGTCCAGTAACAACATAGTTTTATTTTTTTCATTGGTACTAAATCTTTTCGCTTAATTGATACATCGGTGAGTTACGCTACCATCTAATAACATTGATGGCCGGTTTCAATATTCTATCTGTAGATTTGGTTACCAGCGATAGGTATTGGACATTAGCTCTACAATACGTCGTCAAAACTCTTCAATCATCTCCAGCTACCAGATCTACATATAGATAGAAGATAGAATATTGAAACCGGGCGTGACACGACCGCCCTTGCAGATCATCCACCGCGACGTGAAACCAGAGAACGTGTTGGTGTCGCGCGCGGGTATAGTTAAACTGTGCGATTTGGGTTTCGCGCGCGCCCTAGCCGCCCCCGGCGAGCCCTACACAGAATACGTGGCCACGCGCTGGTACCGCGCCCCCGAGTTGCTGGTAGCCGAACACAGGTGTGCCTACACATCGATTCACCCGTTTGTGCATCGACCTCCTAGATGCCGTCGCGCAAATTTCAAACGATTATAAGAGAAATGACTCTGCGTGTTCTGCGCTCGTACCGTATAGTGAAAAAGTGTTAACAGAACAGAAATTAAATTTTTTTATAGTGCTAATCTCTGCATTTATGAAACATTAAAATTTAGGGCCTTAGTGGCTAAGGCGTCATGCCGCGAATGCCGAAGACGTGGGTTCGATTCCCACAGCGGCGACAATCTTTTCCTACCTTTTCTACAAATGTTAATGTTAACAGAACCGATTGAAATTATAAAGAAACAGAGCGTCTGACCAGCCTTTCACCGAGTACCATGAATCAGATAATCTTTGTTCGTTTCCCGATTTATCTTAACTTACCTCATAATCCAGAATTTTTTATATTGCATCCATGTTAATGTTCTCACATATTATCCCAATCTCTTGTCATTTTGAAAAAATAAAATTAGGTTTGGAAAAAAATGAGTTCTAAACATAAGGGAGGCACTTTTGAAGGTACGGGCCAGAGGTGGACATCTGGGCGATGGGCTGCCTTTTCCGCCGAGATGCTGACCGGTGACCCGCTGTTCCCCGGCGACTCTGACATCGACCAACTGGCGCTCATCATCAGAATCGTCGGTGAGTAACTTACTGAAGTCGTTTTGACGGACCTAAAGAGTCCCACAAGGCCTCATTAAAGCTCTCGTCTGTCGAACAGTCGCGTGCAACGGATATTTTTGTAGTTTCTAGAAATACTGTTGATTTACTTCTAATAAAACCGGCAGACCTTTTCATCAATAAAACTCGAGACGACATACACGACAAATCACAACAACACGTACCGCAGAGAAAACACATTACTACGTGTTTTCTTGTGTAGTGAATGATTTGTTTCCTTTTTTATGTGAGAAGGTGGCAAGTGACCTTGCGGTTCACTTGATGCTAAGCGACAACCGCCGCCCATGGAAATTTGCAACACACGGTGGCAGATGCGTTGCCACCATTTAATAAAGTGCGCCCCGGCCACCTTACTCGGCAGACGAAACGCAGAAGTATAGCGTTTCCACTTCACGCCGGTCTTCTGTGAGATCGTGGTACTTCCCCGGACGGACCTGCATAATATACAGTATACATAATATACAGTATACATAAGTATACATATATGCGTGACGTAGACTGTTGCATGACCCCAACCACAGGTCTATGCGTGAGATTAAAATTTCACACGCAAAATAGTCCCTCTCGATTGAGAAGAGCTTAAAACTGTGATGCGGAGATCACCCTCTTTCTTAGGTGTTATAGACAATGAGGAGTTCCGAACGAATCCCTCTCGGGCTGCAGCGTTCCGTGCGTTTGCAGGGAAGCTGGCGCCGCGCCACCAGCAGGTGGTGTCGCGGCTGTCGGGGGGCGCGGGGGGCGCGGGGGGCGCGGGGGCGGGGGGCGCGGGGGGCGCGGGGGCGGCAGCGGGGGCGGGGCGCGGGGCGCTGCCGGGGGCGGGGCACGCTCGGGAACTGCTCGCAGCCTGTCTGCGAACCGAGCCGAGAGCCAGGCCCCCGGCGGCGACGCTCCTCAGACACAAGTGAGACTATTATGTTTATTTACATTATTACAGCGTCATTCTACGCGAATGATAAGTTTGTGAATCACTTATCCAGACCGATGCCATACGTTAAAGCGCGTATATCGTGCAGATGTCGTGGTGATCTCCACGAAGATGACCTCACTTGTAACAATGAGAACCTGAATAGGTAGGTGACAGTATTAGGTAGTAAATATTAATGACGATGTTATGAAAATAAATGAGAATCGTGTTAATTGACAAAAGTCTGGACCTCACCAGGG
Source organism: Iphiclides podalirius (assembly GCA_933534255.1). Taxonomy (NCBI): domain Eukaryota; kingdom Metazoa; phylum Arthropoda; class Insecta; order Lepidoptera; family Papilionidae; genus Iphiclides; species Iphiclides podalirius. The sequence continues at coordinate 11,452,111 of OW152827.1, read as the reverse complement.
AATCCTAAGACGTTAGTCATCCTAAAATCTAGGTATTAGTTAACTATAGAGTTGAAATTAAATATAAACAGCACATCAGGAATTAAAATGCCGCATTATAAAATGAATATACTATGCAAATATGAATATAGTATAATGGTAGTGTATTTAAAATAAGTAAGAAACTTGTTTCCTTTCAGATACTTCACAGTAGACGGCTTTGCTGATAGTTTCAACGCCGAACTGAGAACAAAGCTCGGCAAAGATATCCAGGTGAGAAGCTAGAAAGAGAGAATGAGACAGTGAGAAAGAGAGGTGTAATCTAGAGTGAGCGATGAATACATGAAATACAGAGCGTTAGATTTTTTTATGTGGTACATCAAGCGAGTAGGTGGTTCGCCTGATGTTAAGTGATTACCGCCGCCCAGATGCGTTCACAATTTTTTTAAAAAGTGACACAGGCCACTCCGGTTTTTCTATGAGGCTCTGCCAATTCATGCAACAACAGAATTTGTTGCGTGGCCCTATCAATATCAAATAAATATCAATATAGTTAAAATAATATGTTTTCGCGCATGCTCATGTTGTAGATGTGAACGTCAGAATTAATACTTGCATTTTGCGAATATTTGCATATCTTTAAAAAGTTTCACTTTTACACAGCTGCATCCGTAATCTTTATATATGTCTTAATGTCTAGGCTTAGATGCTAGACGGTTAGTTTATGTTTTATCACGTTATGCACATGCAATTATTCATTAATTATTCCATCTGTTTTTTGTAAGCCACCTCCGACACAGCAGAGTACCACTCGGAAGCCGAGGCAGCAGTGGACCCTCAGTGTTTTATCGGTATGTACTACCTTTATAAGCTGGAGAACTTGAAGGAAAAAGACAGGGAGAGAGTGAGGGAGAGGGAAAGGGAGAGGGAAAGAAGAGAAAGGGAAAGTCGGTGCTCATCTTTTGGTGATATTTTCCATAAGTACGTACCATTTTATAATCCGAAATGCAGACATAGATGGCCCTAAAAGTTCTGAGATCATTACTTACAATACCGTTTCATGCGGGGGATGTCGACGACATAGGTAATTAAAACGATACGGTAGCGGTAAGCCTCTGAACGTCTTGCCGCGCTCCTCACTCCGTACTTTTCCATTTTCTCTCAACAGGATAACAACAGGTCAAGAACGAACAGCACAGCCGCAGAATCGCTCATCGATTACAACTACACTCCGAGTGAGTAGATATTTACACAGTTAAACTTGGAACAAAATACACATAGATACCAAGTAAGCAGAATGTTTTTATAGTTACCGGGAAAATTTTTAAATTTCTAAACGTGTTATTTAAGTACCTTCAATAGATTGTTTTATAGAGAAATTTGATGGAATTTCGATAAGTTTATCCCCTCAAGGGAAGCCAGGTTTAGCAAGCTAGATTAGTATAAACAGCAACTCTATATTGCATTTTCTATATGTGTATTTGCTTATATGTGTGCATTTTCTGCGATTAATTTGTTTGTTTTATACAAAAAGCGGACTAAATTAAATGCCAAAGGAATTTCTCGCCTGTCAACTCGACGCAGACCGGAAATGAGTATCGAAACCATAATGTTCTATGTTCTGTATTTAAAGATGCAAACGTTAGTTGAATGTTTGACTAATAAAATTGCATTTTGGAAGGTACGGAACCGCAGTTGGAGGCCGCGCCGGCAAGTAACAAACATTCCTCAGTCATCACGACCCCAACGTCTGATAGCGACGAGGTGAGACAATATCATCTCGTAATTAACTTTAACGGTGGTAGGGCCACGCAGCAGCCTCGGCTGTTGCACGAATGGGCAGGCCCGTCCGGGTAAATACCACGACCTCACAGAAGACCGGCGTAAAGTGGAAGTGTAATACTTTCGCGTTCCGTCTGGTGAGCGAGGTGGCCGGAGCCCAATTTTCAAAAAGGTTGCCAACGCATCTGGCACCCTCGGGTGTGGCAGATGTCCATGGGCGGCGGTATTCACTTAACTTCAGGTGAACCTTCTGCTCGTTTAGCAACTTTTCACATTAAAAAAAAATCTATTCTATTCATTAACTTCTTTGGCGCAGCGGCTGAGCATATCTTCTACTGCGCAATGTGTTGTTGTCCCACACGGGACAACAATTTGTGTGACCCACAGACAGCTGTTTCGCATCCGGGTGTTTGTCCACGTGAAATTTATGTCTGTAAAACGTCCTTGCAACACACGTTAACGCTATACTTAAGTAAGGGCAACGATTTCAAACTGGCTATCTTTGTATGGGATGCGTTGCCACCTTTAAATAAAGTGGCCCTAGCTACATCACTCACCAGACGAAATTTAGAAGTGTGACACTTCCATTTAACGCCAGACTCCTCTCAGGCCGGGCTGGTACCTACAAAATTTTTAAATGCAATTTTATGTCTTTCATCGATATGCATCAGCGCGGGAAGGAATATGCACGAGAATACGAAATGAAAATAAGGTTTCGATGATTTACCGTCTGTAGCTGTGTACATAAAGTGGAGGTTTTAGCCCAGTTGTGGGGTTTAATCATGAATGAATTGTGGTGTATAATCATTTTTCTACGGGACAATAGGTGATATAATCAGATAAAAATAAAGAATGTGTATAATGTAGCATACATATTGTATATCATCACATCATATATGAAACTATATCTTATATTACTTTATATATAATTTCAAAGTCATTCGTACGCAGGCGGTCGTGACGCTGCCAGCTCCGAGGCCAACTATTCCTCGCTCTTTGGCACGCGTCGTCAATGAAACCTTCCAGGTCGATTGGTATTCTCAAATTCTATCATTTCGCCTCCGGCACTTATTCGCAGAAGGAGTTTTCAAAACAGACTTATTTGACTTCACTACTTTATTCCCTTATTTAACATAAAAAAGCGCAAAATTAAAGACCCAAAATCCACACTCTGAACTGGTTGTGTATACCATATATTTTTGGCCATGTGTGTAAAGACAAATCCAATTAGATTTATGTAATTTGTATTAGATACAAGTATATTTTATTATTTAAAGACACCCCCACATTTACTTCTCTCAATGACTCTCCGTTTTAATAAATAAAAATATAAATTGACGGCATTTTTATTTACATTAATTTACATTGGTTTCCAGACTTTTCCAGTGCCTGTTAATTCTTATCCGCGAACACCATACATTAAAAAGTAAGTCTTATGGAAAAATATATTTATTTCCTTTGACGAAATCTTGTTTACGTCATTATTATGTTTTCAAAATGCAACAAAAGTATGTTTTGCATGCCCATGGCTACATCAGATTAAATGATTTCATCTGTTTATTTAAATTATTGGAAATAAAATAGGAATACCATTCCGATTTTCTATCCAATAATTCCGGAATACCATTCCTATTTTCTTTCCAATATCAAGATCTACAATCTACATCTACAATATTTAAGAAATTCTTGCCGCTTCTTATCTTGGATTCTTCGAAATTAGTAAATTGGTGAGAGTTTTACCCAAGAGCTTTTATCAAGCCATTTACTAACACTTTATTTTAACACTTTCATAAAAAATACTAAATAATGATTGTCATGAAGTTAGCTCCAATAATGTAATAACAAGAGATTAGAGAAAATGATACAGATAGCGGAACTTAGCTGATATTTCTTTTTTTTTATTTTTTTATTTTTTTATTTTTACATTATGATCTACCAATATCAAATGGCGACAGGGTTAACAGCAAGCTGGTGATGGATGAAGACCTGCTAAGGGGCCGCGTCAACAAAAAGGCGAACAGGAACCACGCACCAGATTTCTCTTTGCCGTACGTCGCCGGAGGTAAATTTTGTACGATACGATATATACGCGGTCAAATTTAATTCTAATGTGTTTATTTATTCAATATAGAAATCAAAATCAAAAAAATCAAAATATTTATTCATCGAAATAAGAAATATACATTTCATCTATCGATAGTAACTTTTTTAATGTACCACCTTTTCGTAATGAGGTTCCTCTAACGGAGAAGGAACAGGCCAAAGAAACTCCGTATCATCTTTTTTGTCATTTTTTTTCTCAATGAGAAAGCATCTCCTAGAAGAAGCATTACACTCACTTATTGTCAAAAAAACTACTACCTTAGTTTTACTACTTGTAATTGTTCTTCAGTTGTAAATATTAGCTATTAGTGTATAAGCCTATCCAAAAGGGACGTGCCAACGCTATTTTTTTTATTTTGGTTTTAACAAACATTGCCCTCAATTTAGGATAACATTATCCTGTGTTGCGAGGTGACATACTTTTTTTACATACTGAAATTTCACGTGGACAAACACCCAGATGCGAAACAACTATCTGTGGATCACACAAATAATTGTCCCGCATGGGGATCGAACCCACGACTCCCGACGTCGAAGCCAATACCTTGACGACTGCGCCACGGAGTGATCTAGGCGCTATCGGGGCCTATTGCATTGGGCGAATTATATTTGCTATTAAATATGACTAAAAGCTAAATGATGAATGCTAAACGACCTATATGACTACTGTTATATACCTCGTTAGCACATAGCATTTCAAATATGTGTAAGTGATGTATACAAGCATCGTTACCTTACGGGTTCGTCAGTTGCTCTTCACTTTCTCATGCTTATCTATTTTCCGTCCCTCCCCTTTCTTTGTTTTGTGTCAGTCTACCTAAGGAGATTTGCATCGATCAAATCATATCATCATAAAAAAAATATAAATCAATACATTTACATGTTTCACTTCGATAGCTAGCAACAGCCCTGTCAAGAAGGCGAAGAAGCCTTTTATTCAGCACAATGTAAAATCCTGCGACGCGTGGGACGCAGTAGTGAGTAGTTTGCAATTATTTTTCAAGCCTTTTATAGCGGTAGGGCCACGCAACAGCTGTTGCGCGAATGGGCAGGCTCGTCCTGGAAAATAGTGAAGTGTTTCTCTCTGGCGTTCTGTACGGTCCAATGACCTGGACCCAACTTTAAAGGTTTAAATTGCACTGTTTAAAAGCTCGGCAGAACCCCGCAGAATACGATGCTGCGTACCGATCGAGCCGAGGTCCGGCCCTCTCGGGCACCCTCGAATCGGAATGCTAAACGCGTGCTGAGTGACAGCCCAAGCCGAGGTCCCCTCTCGGGGACCCTTGAGCCTGATCACTCCATGGAGCGCCCGCCAAAGCGCCCTAAGAGCTTGGCGGCCTCCCAAACCGGTAACAATAATAGCGTGACGGCCCGAGCCCTCGAGCTTAGTCACCATAACGCGTAATAATATTACGCCGAGGTTCAGGCTAGGCGCCTCGTGCGCCAGGTCACCTCAAGTCCGTCGGATCTGTAAAGGCCCCTAAGGCCAACAGTGGCTCATCCAGCCCAAAAAAAAAAAAAAAAAACGATGCTGCTTACTCCAGATCGAAAGAGGAAGTATCACGGCCTTAGTAGTCGATTTAAGTATTAGTAGTAGTAGTTGTAGTGTCTAAGTAGAAATATCTATCTGCCTCTGCCCTTTGCCTGGCGAGTGAGGTAACACCAGATTCGTTATCTTAAAAGTAACCCATGGTTTCCCATGTATCAGCCTATACATGTCCCAATGCTGCAACCATAGTAATTAAAGCTTCGCTTAGTTTGGGACTAGATAACGTTGAGTAAAAATATTTATTATTATTTATAAATAAATGTCTGGGCGTATATAAATGTAGGTAATTTTGAATATGTACCTATTAATTTATAAAAGAAAAGTATGTTTATCACTTACCTAGTTTCCATAGCTTAGCACTGGTCTTCTGTGAGGTCGTGGTACTTACCCGGACGTGCCTGGCCATTCGTGCAACAGCCGAGGCTGCTTGGCCGTGCCAACGCTTACATATTTATATTTATGTGAACTTTGTACAGCGCTTTAACGGAACAGACGTGAGCCTAAACTCGAAGACCAACCTCCCCTACATGTGACTATATAAGCACGGCTTCTGGGGGCTGCCTCGATATTGAATGTCGAGTGCGCTCCCCACTACAAGCTGTGGCAATCTCTGGACATTACTTTTGCGTCATAAATAGAAAACGGAACCGTTTCTCAGACTGCACGATTATAGTGTGTGAGTATATTGTGTGTGGTGTAAAATTTGTGTGGTAAATAGTGACATTTCATTATTGCGTGACCACCATGTTTTAGATTTACGCATTTCTTCAGATGTTGGTAATATCTTGATGTAAAATTTTGATATTATAGTTTTTTGTACTGTTCATTTTAACTGTTACTATTGATTTTTAATTTTTAAACGTTTAAATTGTTTGTGAAAAAAATATAGTAACTATTATTTAACAGCAAAAGTTGTAGTTGTCCGGGAAAGAAATACTTATTTAAATATTTATTAGAAATCTGAACACTTCTTATAATGTTTAATTAATTTATTTCACAAAAATAGCGAAATATTTATAAAAAATAACATTTCATGTTATTTACTACCATTTTAGATACGTAAGTTAATATTAAAAATTTTAATTGCAATATTGCCAAAAGCCGTCGTACGGTTTTGGCGGGAAAACAATTTGGACAAATTTTCGGCGTTAAGTTTTGTTACGATATGAAAATTATGTTATTTTGTAAATATGTATAGTGTTAACATTTTGAATACACGCGATTTGATGACAAGTACGAGTTGTTTCATTTTTGTACAAGGATTAAGTAGAAATTAATTCATGCCGACTTATGTGTCTTGCCAAAATTTTATATTTAATTTTTCAATAGCGACATTACATCCACCAATAATCACTGTATAATATAGTACTAAATGTACCATATTTTCATTGCAATTGTCGCACTTGTTTTATATGAATTAAACTGGAACATATCCACTGCGTAGGGTGGGAAATTTTAGAACGAAATTAACGACATTGATCTGTTGTTTTGTTGTTTTTCACCGACCTCTTTGTTTGTCATAGGGAGATGTCAATGAAGAAAATCTATATTATTCATACATTTATTTATTCTAATTGGCAGTTTATGACTAAGTAAATGGTATACATTATGGAAATGGAGGAAACTGAAAAGTTGAAAAAGACACAAAATTAGCAGAAATAAAATATAATATTTTGAAATGTTTGTAGCATCAAGAACTTAAATTTAGTTAGTAGACATGTCATCAATAAATACACATTGAAATGTCCATTCTAAAATGTATACATTTTCTCTTACAAACTAAACGTTAGCGAAGAATACGAGCGACAGCTGGATTTTTCAATCTCCGAGATCAGTTCATATTAAATATATTTGTGAAGTTATACTTCTTGTGGAGCGTTTGGGAAAAAATATGAGAAAAATATTTTTACGATGCGCGCCAACATAACGCGCCAAGCGACCAACTTTAGGATATTATTACCATGGCAACCAATAACTTTTTGACATTTATATCGGTAAATGTCAAAAAGTTATCTAATTAAAACGTTATCAATTGCATTTACTGTCATTTTCGCAAATAAAAGTAGTGGTTGAGGGCTACAATTTTTAGTTTCTTTTTCTTTGGTTACACTAAAGAAGTATAACTTCTTACGTACGTACGTACTACACACATTTTTTTATTCGAATCAGCACCAACGGGATGGCCCTTGTATTATACACGTAAACGTTAATGTAATTAAAATGAACAGGCAACATTGGGTTTGTAATGTTACCAAATCTATGCGATAATTAGCGCATATGAATATAATGATGTATTCCGCTAGATGGCGGAACGATCTTATAGCTTGGCGATATTACAATAATACAAAAGCAACCTTATAACGCTAGCGATAAAGCAACAAATCAGATGACTCCATCGGCCACGCTAGGAACGTCTATTAGTCTAGTAAACGAGTTAATTACATTAATAATTTAACTGGCGTCTCTAGGTGCGGACGTAAAACAATTTGCACAATAAAGTGATTATTGTGTTATTAAATAAAACTAATTATTCTGTTTTTTCTTAATTTTAGTGAAATTATACTTCTTTTGGCCCGTTTGGTGAATAATAGTGAATTTTACGCAGACACCTAAAAACATCACCGACTTCATGGTGTTACCAAAATTTTTTATTGCATTTGATGTCTTTTTCATAAACAAACAGTACTGGCACAGGGGATACAATTTTAATGACTTTTCTTTTGCTACGCTAAAGAAGTATAACTTCTAACGTGCTGTACGCACACAGATACGTACTTTTCAATAATACGTTTATTGCAAAACACAACTTGGCGTGTCCAACACAACGTCTACATCTACGTCGAATACAATGACTGCTGCGAAGTTAACACGTAAGTTGCAGTGAATGGGGGGGGGGGGGGTGTTGCAAATCAGAAGACCGGCGGCCGCTCTGGTGGGCAAGCGGTGGTGAGCAGCTCACCACCGCTCTCCGTTAGGGCCACCGTCCTGTGGTACTTCACCAGGTCGGCTGAAACGATGGGAACAATTTGTTGTTCATCTTATTGCATATGAACATCTTCAGTGTAGAATAACGCTAAAAATTCGGTACGGGTGCAACGCCGTTTCAGTTGGCAGTGCCTGGTGGTCAGGTGTCAGCCCATGGGTGGCATCGCTTAGCATCGACTTGACTGCTCGATGAATAAGGGGAAGGTGATACTAATGATGCGGCGATGATTGTCTGCACGAATGGGCAGACTCGTCTGTCTCACAGAAGATGTTATATTTCGCGTTTCGTCTCACGAAGTGACCACAGCATACGTTATAAATGTGCCAACGCATTTGCAACACTACGGGCGCTGCAGACATTTATGGGAACTTAACATGAGGGGAACCGACAGCTCGCTCGCCACCTTCTCACTAATAGAATATAGTGAACATAATGTACATATGGGCGGGCTATTATTGTTAACTTCTTCTAGGCGACCTTAGAGTACAGGACCTATCTGACCAGTTTTTTTATGTCAGAAGCAAGCGAGCTGAAGGTTAGGTTAAGTTAAATGATAACCGCCGCCATGAACCTTTAAAACAATGAACCTTTAAAATAATAAAGTTGGTCCCTGCTAGCTCACTCACCAGACGAAACGCAGTATAACACTACCACTTCACGCCGGTCTTCCGTGAGGTCGTGGTACTTCCCCGGACGGGCCTGCCCATTCGTGCATCAGCCCCAGCTGCCGCGTGTTCTGCCGCAGATAAAGTCCGCGGATCCACCTACCCAGGGAGCCGTGCACCAGGCTGGCGGCGCCCAGCAGGCGGTAGCCGCGCTCCACCTCCACGAGGTAGTGCTTGCAGCGCGACTCCGCCCGGTAAGAGAGCGCGTAGCCCCACACCCTCTCCGACACGCGCACCAGGAAGCTGCCCACCTCCTTTCCACCGAGCAGCCGCTCCGCCTCCGAGCGGGAGATGACACCTGCGAGACAGTGTCACCAACTATTCAAAAACATACTGAAGCAATTCTAAAACCCGCTAGAATACACTAGATTCTAACCAAAAAAATGAGAAACACTTTTAGATTTGGTTTGAATTTACCTCGAAAAAAAACTGCACTTGTAAATAAAATCCTAAATTTAGATAGAAAAAATATTTTGTGAACTAAAAAACAACTCCTAAGTTGGTATCCGTGCTGCGAGAACGCCTCATTAACCGATTACACCTGTGGTGGAGTGCCCGCGCCCTGAGGCACTCCACCGTTTAAGGCCACGATCCCCGAGGAAATTTTTTCGATGAAGAATTAAAATACAGCGAAACAGTCGCGAATGAACAACCACTTCTGCAGTGATAATAATAATTCGTTTAAAGCTTTATACGGTGGTCGAGCCACGCTGTAGATTCTGCTTTGGATCAAATTGCCGAGTCTTGGGATGGACCACTGCCCCAAGACCGGTATTAAACAAAACTATAGCATTTGTTCGTTCTGAAGAATTTGGTAGCTGGGGCCCTCCTTAAAGGTTAACAACGTAAGATGACTGAAAACCCACACTCCTAAGGATTACAGCTAGCATAATGGGTCAATCCTAGCTCTCTCAAAGCGCTGCAAAGGGCGTATATGCGATGATAAAATACCAACCGTGGAACCAGTCCACTGGCTTGTTGTTCTCGTCAAATCCGACGCCCTTCTTCAGCTCGTGGGTTTTGAACCATTCCACAACTGCTTCGCGATTCGGGGGCTTTCCCGCTGAAAGGAAAAGCATTAACATTTAGTAAACACATAACTCATATTAATAAAATATTAATGAAATTCACTATAGCCTAGTCGTTTTCTGGGTGAACAGCTACCACAGTACAGTTCTTAATAAATATTGCATATCGACCTTTGGAAAGAGACAATTGGCTAATTTCGTACGGCATTGTCTCCGTCGCACGAAACACTACCCAGTCGGGTAGATAGTATGTGACAGGGATAACGCTCTACAGAACCGAAATTAATTGAACTGTCTCTTTCCAAAGGGGCGACTACTAAAACTGCGCTCACATCAGTAAGGGAACAACAAAATCTTGGATATCATAAAGTCATAATTTAAAATGTTTTAAGACGAAAAAAATTTAGTCGCTACAATTTAAAAAATCCATTAATTGTTAAAAAAAAAATTTCTAGCAGCCATCGTAATTACGTTTTAATATATCTTAATATATGTATATAATTTCTTAGGTCGTGGGTTCGATTCACAGCCACAGATAATTGTTTCGGATCTGGGCGTTTGTCCACGTGAAATTGATGTATGTAAAACGTCATCCTACAGTAAGGGAAATGTTTTTAAAAAACAAAAAAAACTCGTATTTGTATATTATATAACATCATTAGTCGTATTGAAATTTAAAACTTGTTACATGGTAATTGTGTATTATATGGGTGTCTTGGTACAAATTACAGATAAACTAGCAGATAACTTCTGTGGTAGGGCAACGCAAAAGTTATCACTGTTGCACGAATGGGCAGGTCCGGGTAAGTACCACGACCTCAGAAGACCGGCGTAAAGTAGAAGTGTTACACTTCTGCGTTTCGTCTGTGTCGTGAGTGAGGTAGCCGGGCCCACTTTATTTAAAGGTGGCAATGCATTTGCAACCCTACGGGTGTCGCAAACGTCTATGGGCGGCGGTTATCAATTAACATCAGGTGAACCGCCAGCTCGTTTACCACTTTTTCACATAAACAAGTAAATTTTTTATGAGCGAAAAAAAAAAACCGACTTCAAATTCTCTGCTCTGTATTCACTTTATAATTGATTTTCAGTAGTTCCCTACTTATCTCCGGAGCCCAAGATCCAATGCCAATCAAATTAATATGGGACATGGGAAGCACCGGCTTTCAAATAAAAAAAGAATCACAAAAATGGGTCGACTCAGTCGAAAGTTCTGAGGTAACAAACATACAAAAAATACAGTCGAATTGGGTACCTCCTCTTTTTTTGAAGCCGGTCGAAAAGACAAGACACGCGAAGACAAGAGAAGCATTCATACCTTGAGTGGGACAAGGGGTTGTGTCTATGTCTGTGCTGAGACGGTGGGCCTCTCTGGCGGCGCGGGCGATCTCCCGCATGGCCGCCTCTGCCTCCTTGGCTTTGCGCTCTGCAATTGTATGAATGAATGAATGAATGAATGAGTGAATGTCTTTTATTGTCCACCACCAAATTAGGATTTACATAAAAGTGACAATAGAACAACAAATTTATGCAACGTACATACGCCTTATCGCTTCATAGCGATCTCTTCCAATGGTATTATTTGATTTTGTTTTATTTTGACCTATCAATTGAATTATTAATTTGTTTTTAATTCAATTATTACTATGGGCTTTTGCCTGATCTTGCCTTTTGCCTGCCTCTTAATGAATTTATTCTTCTCGGATTGCACCGGTAAAACCTTAATCGAAGCCAAGTGACTAGACATTGGTGTGCTGTTTTGTTTACTAAATTGACATCACTCTTGAATTGACAATTGTCACCACTCACCTAAATGTCGTTTGAAGAATCCTAATAGATAGCAGTCACCCTACCCTCACGATAACGTCGCTGCTTGAAAGAAAAAGAATGGAAGCGGTGACGTCATCACTCACCGAAAGTTCGAAGGACGCTTATAGAGAACGGACGGAAGGCGTGACGTCATCACTCACCCTGCTCGCGCCACACGGCGTCCATCTGCTGCGTGGTGCGCTGCGCGTCCCTCAGGGTGCGAGCCCTGCGAGCCCGCAGGCCGCGCAGTATGTCGCCAGCCCTCGCGGCGGCAACACGCCTCTCCCACGCGGCCACCCGCAGTCCCACGCCGTCCGTCAGACCCATGCCCGCCTCCTGGACGGAGCAAGCGAATAGAGTCGGACTTCTTGATGCTGAACGTAGTGATACCACCAAGTATCAGCCTATTATGTCACACTAAACGTCTCTGTACAGGGGGTATCAGGGCATAGTCCAATACCTCAAGTATCAGCCTATATAGGCTGATTCTTGAGGTATTGCCTCACTGCTGTGTAAACGCCGCTTCTGCACAGAGGGTCCACCACGTGATCCCACTGTGGATTAGCGGACTTATGAATCCTCGAAATGTCTTTTTTTATGTTATTATTCCGAAAATATGAAGGTTTCCTCTAGATGTTTTCCTTCTCCGCTGGGCACGTAATACGTGAGCACTTAAAATTTACAATTTCATTGATGCCGGCACCGAGGATCGAGCTCCCGATGCTCGAGTATATTGAATTGAAAGCGAGCACCCGGACAATGAGCTATCACGGCTCCTATACCACAAGATCTTCCTCAAATACAGGAAGAGCCATATGATTATGACTTCAGACTGATTTTTAGTCATACACATTTTAGTAAATATTTGAGCTTATGGCTCATTCAATAATATCAACATTTATTACAAGGAGCTGCAGCTACGGCTGTTACACGAATGGGCGTGCTCGTCCGGGGAAGTAACACGACCTCACAGAAGATTAACGTGAATTGCAACTAAGGTAGCCGTGGCCCGCTTTTTTAATGTTGGCAACCCATTTGCAGCCCGTCAGATAGATTTATATGAGGCTGATCGTAGACGTACATAAGCGGCGATAATCCATTAACATCAGCTACACCGCCTGCCCGCTTGAAAACTTGTCGCATAAAAAAGAAAACTTTCTTAACCTGATTTCGTGATCATCCGTGTGAGCCGTGTTTGTAAAATGTCCGTGCAGCAGGATAATATTATAAGTCAATGGCAGTGCATTTAAAAATGCTTAATGTAGTGTATGTAGGTGATAGCAAAATATTAACAATATAAACCAACCTGCAAGACATCTCTGACTTCCCGCTTGCCCTCGATAAAGTTGAAGTGCATCGTATTCTTGCTCAGGTCGAGTTTGATGCTGTCTTCGTACTCGGCTTTCTCCAGCTCCTTGGGTGACGTCACCTCGGGTCCCATCTCATCGATCCTCGCTCTCAACTCGTCCACCGTGCAGTACAGGTCTAGGGTATCTTCTAGAGAGTCCACATTTTTTGGTGATAAATCGAACTTCTGCAAAAGAAATCAACAATTTTGATGATGACATTGTCGGTTGTTGAGTAACGATTGTTATTCGGTTCTAATCGTCCAACACCTCAATACACAGTTATATTATATAGCTAAATCTAAAAGTTCTATGACCAATATGAAGCTGCCACTCAAGGACCTTTATTCCCCATCGGTTATTAGTCCTACGAGCTATAGGGCGGCCCATCGCCACTTCAGCTTACTAATCTTCAGAGCTATGGTGGTTACCTTTTTTCCATGACTTTATACTACAGGCAACAGATAAATACGATTCATTTAAGCCCCCTAGTTAGACAGATAATTAATTTGGGAAAATCTAAAGGAAAACTGAGTCCACCTGTTCTAACGCATCCAGTGGCTGATATTCGATAAGATGAGTGAGCTCCTTCTCCACGGACTTCCTCAGCTGGTGGGCCTCTTGCCTCGCCTGCATCAGAGCGCGCTGCTTGGCTTCCTCCGCCAGGATGTCCTCGATGGAACGGTCGTCCGGATGCTCACCCATGACCCATACCTGCGGAATACGACCAGTTCTTGGTACTTCAGTCCTTCAATCGACCCTGGCTTCACACGTGAAAGGTTTTTAAGAGAAATACTTATTTTTTAAGTGTAATGCAGTATCCTGCTATTGGGTATATGAGCTGAGGGTTGTTTCAATCTGCCTAGCTCAATTTTCGCGTGTGTAACATAAGTGTACGCCTGCCTGACGTCAACCCTCCTTAGGAACAAATACTCAAATCCTGAAAAATTATCTGTGGTTCACACAAATACTTGTCCTGCGTGGAAATCGAATCCAGAATCTAAAGCCCCGACGCCGATGACAATGGCCAAGCAACTGGGCCACCGAGCCATCTTAATATGAGTACCATCATTTCTGTATATTAAGAGGTGACAATCAACCATGCGGTTTCACATGTTGATAGTGTTTGCGGCGGCTCTTAAGAAATAGATACCCTCCATCTGCTTATTTCATTCAGCAGAAGAGCAAGACTTTCTTTTGCTTACGCCAATTTTTTACGGGCCTATTTCCAGCCTGTTAAAATATAAGCAGAAAACTATTTAAAGGATCAACACAACACGACCTTCTCAGCTACTTGTGTGCATTGCTCGGTTCTTCAAACAAAGTGCTGAATGTCTAGAATTTCATACTGAGGACATTTATAAAAATCATTCAAAGAGATTCCACCAAGGATCGCACAATAAAATGTTTGATTCGTTATATTGTCATGCCAATATAACGTATCACACATATATTCTTTTATTTACGTAGTTTCTTTGTTCTGATGTTTGAACAATGAATGTTATTCCACGGGAAGCCTATAAATGTCACATTGTTATTATAATTCACCATTTGGTATTAAAATTGCTCATGACCCACTTCCAATTGGGCTTGCAATTTGATAGCGCATTTACCTTAAATGCAGGATAGCTCATATAGGGCAACGGATGTTACGGGCGGCTGCGGTGTTAAATTACAGCAAGGTTGTTTTACGATGCCCATTATTTTTACTTAAAAGCGTTTTTTACAGTTTTACTTAGCTAACTAGTTTTTTACATATCTTGACTGTGCGGCATAAGATCTTTTGAGAATATTAATGCTAATATACTTTGTGACGTGATGGGTATCCTAGGTTAGTTGCAGTTCAAGAGAGAATATCTTTATTCAATATAGAAGCATTACTTATTGATAGTCAAAATACTATGACCTGAGAAGAAACTGCGTGATAATTTTTTACCAATTCTTTGGCATTATAATGTGTTTAATATCCTTACAGTCAACTTGAAAGTGCCTGTGTTATCATTTAAATAATCACTAACGTTACAATAAACTTTATAATATAACTTTAAACACACGTTTAACAGACGTTCCTTTACAATTTTTTGAAGTAAGGAAGTGATGATATATACGATGGCCAGATCCCTGTGGTGATCGAAGAGTAGAAAAACGTATATCAAGTCTCACAACGGTAGAACAATCATTTGATCAGCTGCCACGGACGCAGCATTGACCCAGTAAAGCCGACGCGGGCCTTGGAAACTGTTAAGCCATGCGGAAAAATACAAGTCGTGTTTGCTTTGCACAGTGTTTATCACTGCGAACCTCGAGACATGCTCCTTATCTTCGGTTTCAACGTAGACGCGCCCACCAGGCCCCATATTGTCGCTCGTAAAATATATTCGTTAGATAAGAGCACATGAATAGGCGATGACCTTAAGGCTTTGGATTGGGACCTGGTCGTACATAACAGCGGCATACAGTTACACGGCCTTATGAATTTGTTGTTTGGCGAGCGAAATTCTCTAAACAACAATCATATCCAAATAATAGCTACAGTTAAACAAGTTGTCATGGTCTTAACTATCTCTGCGAGATCTCAGGCGAAAAGAATTAAGAACTTAAGAATTCGTTTCTTGTTATACTAGACATTGTAACTGTTGTTGCTAGAATATTATTTGCTGACCGTTGTAATACATATGTAAGATCATTTTGCGCGGTCGTTAGCCCAATTTCCCGCGTTACGTCACTCTTTATACTAAGAAAGCGGATCAGAGAGTTTTATTGCGACGTGAAAATGAACATTTCGGCGTAATCTAACTAGAGAAGTCCACTTCTTGTATAACTGTTTGTCGTAAAACTTCTGGTAACATTACATGTCTTCACGTATCGCATCAAGGAAAATATGTCCGAAAGCGGAATCTAGTGTTAAATTTATACGCATAACCTACTCGAAATGATTTTAACCCGGTTAAAAGATACAATACAACTTTGCAGTGTTGCGTTAGAGTTGAATTATGTAAAGTTTGCCGTTTTCTCGAAATCATAACTTTAGCAGCCTTAATAATGATTTTATAAACGGGCACATCGTGCAAATATTTTGCGTAGTGATTAAACTCAAAGAATGTAATACGCTTAAGCTATGTCGGTTACCTTTGTTCTAGTGCGGATGTCTCCGTTGCGAACGCTATCACAAATACCGAGCATAGCCCGTTCCCTAGCTCGCTTAGCGCCTAAGTACTTATGGTGAAACTACTCTCTAGGAAATAACGATCTTGAATGAATGAATGAATGAATGAATGAATGAATACTTTATTGTCCACAACACATAACAGGATACACAAAATTAACAATAAAGATCTTGACCCCGTATGGCGAGATCTCACTTATTTATAATCAGTCCTGTGATCGACAAGTACATCCAGACCCACCCCATTTGTAGAATATACACGTTTTGAGGCAACTTGGGATGGCTTCCACAACAGCCAATGGCAATTAAAGAGGTGGCCTCCGAAGCCACTTCGCGCAATAGTCTTTGCCAGGAATAGATCGCGTCTGATGTATCTATTTCGCAAATATGCATTTTTTTTTTCAGAATTTTTATTAAACCTCGTTAGTGATTCCTTTCTGAATAAGCGTGACTAAATAGAAATTAGAAACTATATTTTGTTTACTTTTGCTTGTTACCATAATGTTAATTATTACAAAGTTAACCTCAACTCTGTAACAAACTAGTCATACCATTAATAAGTATATCAATTTTGAACTAGCTTTTAGCAATAGCTTCGCGCGCCAACTTTTCTTGGTTAACTAAATAATAGTTCTCATTAAGTTTTATAAAAGTTAGAGCGCCCTTTGTTAAAGCAGAGAGTGATTTGTTAATGCAGCTATAAGGCTAATCCAATCTAATTTCGTCAAAATCCGTCCAGTTATTGCGGTGTGAAGAGCATGCAAACTTGAAAATTTTGATATTTCTTATATCAATAGGCTAATAGGTACCGAGAGTATGACGTAACCAGATTGAATAGAGAACTCACCCAGGGCTCCCCATCCTCGCCTTTGAGGAACTGGACCTGCTTTTTGCCAGCAGCCTGGACTCTGGGACCTTCAACTTCCTCCTTGCTCACTTTCTCATCCCACATCTGCCAACGACGCACCTGGAATTGACCGAACATTGTGTAAACAACTTTATATGTTAGATGAAATATACCATGACATAATACATCGTTTTTTAAAATTTTTTTTTTTTTTTTTATGTGAAAAGTTGCCAAACGAGCAAACGGTTCACCTGATGTTAAGTGAATGCCGCCGCCCATAGACATCTGCTATACCCGAGGGTTTGCAGATGCGTTGACAACCTTTTTGGAAATTGGGCTCCGGCTACCTCACTCACCAGACGAAACGCGAAAGTATTTGTCATACTTCCACTTTACGCCGGTCTGAGGTCTGAGGTCGTGGTACTTACCCCGACGAGCCTGCCCATTCGTGCAACAGCCGAGGCTACTGCGTGGCTCTACCAATAACTGCGTGGCTAAACCAATACAGACTAGTGACGATTGGAAATCATAATATGCGTAATGTGCAATCACCGTGTGCAATTGATCATTTCGAATAAGTTCGTTCCATTGTTGAACACAATTAATGAGCCACAAACGGAGCTTATCAGCGGATGCCGCGTCATTACGTCAATTCCGAGCGAACGGAGCGATAGCCTTATCGCGGGTTAACTGGCGCCGGAAACAGAAATGGGGTTGGGCGCTGATAACAGTGCGATGCGCCCCGGACAAACACGATGACGACTCCTGACGGATGTCAAACTGAGGGTTAAGTTATAACAGCTTATACATTTGTCCTCATGTTAGACTAAGAACTCTAATACAGTTTATTGGAGATGACGAATTAGCTAGCGTCACACCTGTTGGTAAGTGACCACAGTGGGCCAAGCATTCGATACACCACTCCACCACCACAAATGGTGTGTCAAATAAGTCACGTTTGCCATGTTTTAACAAATAGTAGCCATTTCAAACAAATATTCCAAATTCTATTGTATAACGTGTTTCGAGTTCTTTTTCTTCAAACATTTTCGTGAACTGTTGATTCTTAAAATCAAAATCAATGTTTTCTGTGTTTTAGTATGATCATATATGTATTTAAGACATTTTTAGGACACATTTTACACAACATTTTCTAGTCCCAAACTAAGCAAAGCTTGTACTATGGGTACTAGTGATAAACATACTTTTCTTTTGTAAATAAATACATATTATACATATAGAAACACTCAGACACTAGAAAAACACCATGTTCATCACACAATATTTTCCAGTAGTGGGGATCGACCCACCCTCTGGCCTCAGGAGGCAGGTATACTACCCACTACGCCATTCGGGTCGTCAAAATGAATACACTACTATTAACGCAAAATACACAATATTTCAATCCGCGTCTTATCATGTAAACGTAAATACATCCACAATTAGTGGTGAAATTAAGATCAGGACGGACAGACAAACAAATAATAGTCAATTTATCAATTCTTTTCTCTCACTTTATTTTTAGAACGTACAACACACACCTTGAGATGGCCTGTCTAATTGGTACCATTCAATTATCGTGTGGATCTAGTCACGAGGTTGGATCGCCGCACCGAGAACACGTTCAGAAACAAAGCTCTAACCTAACATGACCTTGAGGAGCCGTGACCACTTGCATTAGCCCAGGCGCCAGAAAGCTTTGTCTGCGCTGCATTGTCCTCCGCAGGGCTCTCACTTCCGGGTCTTGGCCTTGCATTGTCACGCTAGCTTGCCGATTATCGGAGAAAATTACGTTTTGTTAGGCTATTTTTAATCATGCCAATACCTAATCATAGAACTGTAATGCCTAGTAAATGAAGCTAATACAAACACGTCAAATCACGCATACGTGCCCACTGTACTGAGGGCCTTATGAAATATTTTTTTATTTAAGAAGTGCAAGCGAGCTGACGGTTCACCTGATGTTAATTGATAAACGCTAAGTGATTACGCTTAATATCAGACGAACCGATCTCTTGCTATCTTGATGCATTAAAAAAGTATATTTTTTCCAGTTTTATTTTTTAATTTTTTGATTAACTATGCCATCGGAAACATGAATACAGACGGTAGTTATGTTCAAAAAGATGAAAAACATGTTAATAGTATCATCAATAATAATGTTATAAACAAGACTTTTAAGATAATTGCAAGATATTCGTCGAAGCAAGGTTTTTATCAAATTATGTTATTATATTTTATTTTTATCAATATAATATGTAAATATTCCATATGATTTTTAGCAAATCCATCGGCTCATCACTAGCACGATTTGGTACAAAATGCGCATTAAAAGTGAATTAGCCAACTCGGTGTGCCATTGTCCGTGAAATCTTTCTGTTGATTATCTTTCATCGCCGAGCGAGAAGCAGCAAATAAAACCTCTTCAAGTAGAGCAAGGTCTATTTTATGTATTGTAAAAAGACCCTCTATGGCTTACTGCGGCGTCCGCGTATTCCTGTAGTCCATGAGTCAGACGACGGCTTAGTCGGCGCGAATGAACGTGTCGAGAGTTCTCGAAGTCTCGCGGGATAATGGAGAGTAATTTATGGACGCTCAAACGGGTAAGGAATCACGAATACCCACGTGATTAACGGTCACTTCGTTACAAAGTAACTTAACGATTTCTTTTATTCTCTATTTTCCTCTACATCTTTTTTGGATTTTATCCTGAGCATGGAGCGGTTCCAAACTTAGTTTCTGTGGATGATATACGCTGAATCATGAACTTTGTAGAGGTACAGCTTTTATCAATTTTTTGCGAACCTTCGTTGGTTCCTCACACCAACAAAACAATTCTCGTGCGCCACATACCTACCACTTGGATAATCCCAGGGAAGTCAAGGTACTATCGAATAGAGTTATAAAGAAACAAACACTACTTTAAATGTCCACTTTTTCCATCATTTTGTATTTGTTTAAAATGTCATGTCTCCTGAACTGAGTAACTGTGTCGAGGGGACCACTTCAGTACTACAGTACTTCAGGGCTACTGCTCTTGCACGAATGGGCAGACTCGTCCGGGTTTCAGGCCGACTACGTGAAGTGGAAGTGTGATAGATTCAAGTGTCCTCTGGTGATTGAGGTAGCCGGAGGCCACCTTTTAAGCATTCCCAACGCTCGCAACCCCTAGATATAATATCCTCCTTCGCAACCCATAGAATTTCTAGATGTCCATGGGCGGCGAAATCACTTAACGTTGTGTGAACCGCCTGTTCGCTTGGCAACTTTTCAAACTAAAAAGCCCTAAACAATAAATCACGCTGGTGGTGGCGATTGACAACCATTTTTGGGTCACACAAATTCCCTTCAGAGTCAAGATACTCAGAGCTCAGCGCGCAATGGCTGGTGCCGACCATTGAGAACACTTACGCCATCCGTGCAGTCGACCAACGGACCGCAAGCCAAAGCGACTAAAGACATCTACCCTGCATTGTTACAAAGAAACGCCAAATCGCCAGACGCGCCCTTGAGGTGGTTTCTCAAAAAAATCAGACGTAATCGTTATCTATTGTTAGAAAACCGAAAATCAGGCAAAAAAGGCCGCTCAGCGCGAAAATGGCGCGAAATTGCGCGGTTTGTAGTGTGGCAATCGCCGCGGCTATAAAGCTGCTTGCAGACTTTAGGTTAATTTTTTTTTTTTTTTGTTCTTGATGAGCCACTGTTGGCCTTAGGGGCCTTTACAGTTCCGACGGACTTGAGGTGGCCGGGCTCTCGAGGCGCCTAGCCTGAACCTCGCGTATTTATTATTACGCGTTATGGTGACTAAGCTCGAGGGCTCCCGAAGGAACCTCGGCTCGGGCCGTCACGCTATTTAATTCACCGGTTTGGGAGGCCGCCTAGCTCTTAGGGCGCTTTGGCGGGGGCTCCATGGAGTGATCAGGCTCAAGGGTCCCCGAGAGGGGACCTCGGCTGTCACTCAACACGCGTTTAGCATTCCGATTCGAGGGTGCCCGAGAGGGCCGGACCTCGGCTCGATCGGTAGCTGTTATCTGACTGGGGGGATCTCTAGAGCTATCGTTACTACCACTTCGTAAAGCGTTGGCGCTGGGAGAAGAAGTGGCGGAAGAAACTCCAGCAACGCTTCTATCTTGAACTGGGGAGAACCTGCCAGGTACGTGGCGGAACCTAGTATATGTTTGCCGCACTCGCCGGCGAGTGCGGTTTGTGTTGGTGTGCTTGCGAAGTTTTTTAATCCTTTCGATGGCGATAGTCGTCTCATCGTCAGGGAAATCGAGAACGTGTCGCGGTCTACGGTGATTGCGGCGGAACGTACCTAGCGGCAGGGGTCTGTAGGTGGCGGCACCTACGATTAGCGGGTTGGGATGCGCGGCGGGGTTGGGATGCGCGGCGGGCTTTAGGTTCAGAGAACATAAACCTTTTTATAGGAAGAGTTAGCAAGCGAGATGCACATGAGATGAGATGAATATGACGGGATACAGAAGTATTGCCAACCGTTACTGGACCCCGGTTACCTTTGTATATAGCTCGGCTGTATCGAAATATATCCGTGTAATCCATACTAATATTATAAATGCGAAAGTAACGCTGCCTGTCTGTCTCGCTTTCACTCCAAAACCACTGATTTAAATGAAATTTGGTACACAGATAGTCTAGAGCCTGAGAAAGGACATAGGCTACTTTTTAATTGGAAAAAAGTGTTGTAAAGGGTTGAAAGATATTTGTTTAAGGGCGCGAGCGAAGCCGCGAGCGAAAAGCTAGTCTGTAGATATATCCGTTGTACCGTTATAATCGACTACACAACGACGAAAAAAACTTTTTACTGAACAAAAAATAGTCAGATTCAATGTTAAATACAAATTAATTACATGTTTTCTAACCTAGCTGACGCGGCATGGTGCCAAGAACGCTAGCTGCATTTCCTTAAGTAATGCGTAATCTTTGAATAAGAAAAGACCAGCTCTCTTATTACCAGCGACAGTCCTTCGTATCTTACAGCCATTGCTTTTCAAATAAAGTTGTTTAATTTATGAAAAAACTTGTATCGTTTAATTTTAGATACTTTTATGTTTTGCACCTGCGTCAAACTTTCTCTACTCCCAGGATTGACTGGAAGAGAATGCTTAATAGCTTATAAGTTTGCCTTTTGTTTAGCCTTAAGTTGAGGTGTAAACAATAAATTTTTAAATAAATAAAATAAATATTCTGCGTTCAACGCAGTGAGTGAACAGCTTTACTGGTGAGTCACGGCTTCATAGAGACAATCAGCTTTTCCGTAACACTATTAGTACACACGATTAGTTACACCCATTGTAGAAGGTTACAAAAGTTACAACATCTATGTTTCCCTCCGTTCTTTGAAAGACAACAAGGTTCCTTAATTCCGTAGTAAGAATCAATTCGCCATATGAACTCTATCGACTTCGGCAAATTGAGCAAGGGCCCTCCTAAGAACAAGTCTCTGTTGTCCAATTTTACTTAATACTAGTTGGTAAAATTTGTAGGAAAAGTACCAAAAGATTGTCGCCGCTGTGGGAATCGAACCCACGTCTTCGGCATTCGCGGCCTGACGCTCTAGCCACTGCGCTAAACGGCTGATAGCAACACCGACGAAAATGTTAACGTCTTTTATTAATCGGTTTTATTTAGCTCGACACGTACGGAATTTATTTGTTTATTTGGGTCAAAATTAGAAATTGAAATTTAAGCACCTTACCGTTGTCAGATTGATCTGAAATTTGGTACACACATTTAATTTAGATGACAATACAATATTGTAGTTTTCAGTGCACAAAAAAAAAACAGAAAATAAAACCGTTTAACTTAAAAGTTTTTAAACGGTTTTATTATCTACATTGTTTTTTGGCATTTGAAGCAATGCTTGGCGCATGCATTGTTAAATATAGTCATATTAGTTGTTAAATAATCATATTTTACTTGCTTACCTTTTACTAAGTTAAGTCACTAGCTTTGATGTCGACTAAAGCTTTGTCGACTACGTAAACAATAAAAATATTAATTGTTAAAAAAATATATTTCATTTATATTTTTAACAATATTGCACACATAGTTAAATGATTATCGAGAAGCAGTGTGTGATATATGTATTTACTTATCTTTATTTATATAAATGTGTGTGTATGTCACTGAACTCTTAGACGGCTCGACCAATTTTAATGAAATTTTATGTGTGTCTTCAGGTCGATTCGTAAATGCTTTAGATTCACAATTTGTTTTTATTTTTAAATTGTTGTCGGATTCAAGTCGTGTGTACAGAACGTTTGTTCGGCCCGCTAGTATACGCATAAAAATGAAATTATCATTTGTCTATACGATGTGCAGTGGTTTTTGCCAATATTATATATACATGTCAGCCAGTAAGACTAATGTCAGTTACCTGTTCCTCGCGCATCTTGCAGAAGAGCGTTTGCTTCTGGGTCTCGTCGAGTTCCGCGAGGATCTCCGGGTCAACCCACATGTCGCGCAGGATTTGCTGCAACATTGCGCCGACTCTGCGAAAGAGAAACATTAAGTGATAAGTAACAATTGAGTGTACAGTTCTACGAAGTTAAGTTATAGTATAGTAGGTAGGTATTTTGTTTTGACTTACGTAGTTGTCGTCTGACTCAGGTAAACGTTAAAATATTAATATGATTTTATTTATAATTGAACTATGTATCAATGTAATAGCTTATTTGGTGTTACCCACGAAGGGGGTAGAATAAAGAAATAAGATCAATAGTAATACTGCCTAATATTTGTAGTGTTCCCAAGATATTTAATTATGAAGTTATGATTATTTCAAAATTCAAAGATTTATGGGCTCAAGTAAAGACTAACGTATTTTTTTAGCCGATATGGATATTTGACAACTTTCTTAAAGCAACTGGATGGCCAATTATAGGAATATGTCGCTTTAAACGATAAATTTTTGCTTAATTTATCGTTTAAACTCTATGCCATGCTGTAACTTAAGTCCGAGCATAATTTGCTTTTTAAATGTTGGCACCAATATATTTAAACGGAATCCTTGTAATTATCATCTGAATTCGATTAGATAGATTTTATAATTTTCTCAAATTCACGTTTGGTAATTAATTAAAAACAAGTTATAAAAAGCAGCCATTTCAAACGTTCATTTTTGGAGCCTGTGAGGTCATCGTTGCAATACTTTATCACGGAGCGATAATAAGGAACGTTATTGCCAAATTAAAGTATTCATACATAAAAAGCAATAAAAAAAGGTTGAATTTATGTCCATAAAACAATCCTTAGTTGATGCCGTGTATAAACGATTAATTTGTATCTGTATTTCTGTAAAATATTTGTTTCCGGTACGCATTCAACATCTCAAAATACTATATTCAAAGATAATATTAAAGGTAGCAGCCTATATGGCTGGGAAAAGGCGTCCTCTACACAGACGGTATTCGAAATACATTTTTGTTACTATTTTTAAAATGTTTAGGTTTGTCTGATGTTTTCCTTCACAGCTGAGCACGTGAAAAGCCAGCACCAAAAAATTAACAATTTCATCCACCGGATTTGAACTCAGGTTGCTCGAGTATTTTGAAATAAAAGCTCGCTTTAATTTAAAATAATACCCGGTCACTGAGCTATCACGGCTTAATTTAAAGGTTATATAAAGCTTACCAAAATTAAATAGCAAATAATAAGTTTTGTAGTACTGCACAAATAAAAATATCTATGAACGCCACGAAACATTTTTTCGCACAAAGAAAAAAGTGACATTTCCGAACCGTAAATGGCGGGAAAGACGAAGCGAGAATTAGATCGTTTCCGTATCGTCTAATGACCGACACGCGTGCCTGCAATTAACCACAGATTACGAATTATTTCCGGATAATCCCATGCGCTTGTACCAGCTGACCTCGGTTCAAACGTTAACATTTCTTGAGAAGGCGAGCGATACTTTTTTATAAAAGCACTTATTACAAAGGAAGTCGTGAGGTCCCACTTCGATAGTCGAAGCGGAAAGCGGACGAACGAATGTTTTTTTTTTCTTTTTATATGTAAGCAGTGTTACTTGGATGAATCCCCTTCATGAATATTAATTGTTAGAACTTGTATAACCACGCGTGCGGTAAGGACATCCGAATAAAAAATGAATGGTAAATGTATTACGTAAGCATTAGGAAAGATATTTTATTTTCCAGTGTCAAGTTGTAATGACCGAAACACTAATATTCGATATTTAACACTAATACGTTTAGTATTTAAAAGCTTAGATTTTAATGTCAAATCTTTAAAAATTTCACGCGTCACGGCAATGCAAAAAATTAAAAATCATAATTTTCAAATACACTATTTAACCGTTCTATATTCTGTACCAATAAATATCTTTTCTTTAAACATGTAACATTATACTTCCACACAAGTATTCCAAACTTACTTACAAGCTAACAATATGGACATAATACGACATTTGACACCGCTTTGTTGTTAAACAGAATACGCGCGTAAGCAATTTCAAGACAAGGTTTAATGTTGGCAACACTACCACGAATCCTGTTTATGTTTGTCATTCCAGCACCGTGCACGGATATAAAAGAATTTTTCACATACGTACTCAATTGGTAAACGATAGTATAGCGAAGTACGAAGTAATTTCCCTATACTTTATTTGCCAAAAACCTACAAAGGGACTGCAAGATATTTGCCGCCAAACTGTCATTACTTTCATCGATGCTTCAGAGAACCCTCAATTAAAATACCTATAGGTACTGTTGAAGAAAACATCGAGTAACAAGACGTGTGAAAATTACTCGAGCTCTGAACTTGTGACTTCCTAGCTACTGGCAAATTGATATTACTTTTAAATTTAAAAGAACATCGACGATAGAGAATAATCTCTTTTGAAAATTTTGACATGAAGACCCGGCAAGAACGCCAGATCCTCACGTCAAAATTTGCAAAGCTTTTAGAAAAAAAAATTTGTAAATTGAACAGATCACTCCGGCTTCGCCTTTGAAATTAACTTACACTAACTCAAATAAACGATGACTACGCATTAAAATCCAAATACATCATACACTATTCCAGAACATTCGTGCGCGTCCCTTTTGAAACACGGACAGTTTCAACTTCCCAGAAAGCGTAAAACAATACGTGCGCCGTATGCGGCATCCTTTCGGTGTGTGCATTGCATTAACAATCCACAGCGACATCGCCCAGGTTCAGTGTAACTTTGCCGGCGGTATACGACACGAAACACGATTCGTAACAAAATCGTGACACTTATAAAGCTTTGGTGCCGTAACAACTTACTCTGTGGCATACCGCCGCTTCTATACTAAAATAAAATAATAAAATCCGGCCAAGTGCGAGTCAGCCTTGCGCATGAATGGTTCCGTACCATTATCTATAAAAACGGCAAAAAAAATATCATGTCTATCGTATGGGAGCGACACTTAAATATTTTTTATTCTGTTTTTTAGTATTTGTCGTTATAGCGATAACAGAAATATATCATCTGTGAAAATTGCAGCTGTCACGAGATACGGTCTGATGACAGACGGACAGATAGACAGCGGAGTCTTAGTAATAGGGTCTCGTTATAGTCCCTTTGGGTACGGAACCCTAAAAAGTGAGACGTGTGTTTGTGTGTAATAGATAAACTACCATTACTAACAAAAAAACAGTAACCAGTAACGTCGCTCATATGATTTATAAACATTCACGCAATTTAAAACGGTAAAAAAAAAACTTATTTTATATAATTATATGGACTTGGAAAGTAAGAGGAAACATAATATTCAGCACAGATTATGATCGATAATTTTTCTATACTTCGATTTATCTACCCGCGGGAAACTAATACAGGTTTGCTAGGTAACGTTTAAAACAAACAATACTAAATAATTAAGCAAGATAAAATTGAATCAGTGTGCTCCATACATAACGAATCCATACATAACGAAGCCAAATAAGTGAAACGTTCCACGGATATTTGAATGACAATGTTTGTGGATGTAACGGTAATGGAGTGTCTGATTTCCGAAGTAAAACACTGTCACAGATCACAGATAATGTTGGTATTGTAGACATACCCTAACGAAAAAAATATCATGATAAATCGAACACCGAAATGACTTTGTAGTTCAAATATTATCTTATTTTAATACACAGGGCAGGAAAATCGATGCGATAGTTTGCTGTGCAATATCCCTACCTATGCTATTTTAAAGACGTGAACGCTATTATATAATATCATAAAGCCGATGATAATAATTTCCATGTAAATTGATTTTATTATTATTTAAAAACATATCCATTATTTATGCATGGCACAACATTATTATGCATATGCATGCTGAAAGAATCGCAAGATACCAGTGTTGTAGTTGTATGCAAAACCATTCGTACATTAGATTTATCAAGGATTGTAATTTGTAACACGGAGCATAACAAAGGAACCGGTATCGTCTTATAAGAAAATAAGAATGAATTGAAACACAACTATTCAAGGTTTCGTGCCATTTAGATAAGTCGACGAGTGATATTTTTCATATTATCTGTCATTAAATTAGTGTTAGGTATGAAAGTATTAAGTAATAGAAATGTAACATTTATTTTTATTATTTTTATTTCACTCAACACATAAAATTAAAATTCAAATACATCATCTGTGAAAAATTTCAAATGTCACGATTCATGAGCTACAGGCTGTTGACAGACAGACTGACAGACAGGCAGCGGAGATTTCGTAATAGGGTCCCGTTTTACCCTTTGGGTTCGGAACCCTAAAAACTATTAAGCAGATATGGATATACCTGACAATATCGTTCTTAGTTCCAAATATTAAAAGAAAAACATGGATTTGTTCAGAAATAAGAACGAAGAAAAAACTATTTTTAGAAGTAAAATTTTAATTAAGCCTCAAATCTTAATACAATCTATTAAGGAAAAGCTTCTTGCGTTGGCATAAACGAAAGTAATATACATTTGAACATCAATAGTGAGTTACGATAGGGTTATATCAGGGGGTTTAATTTATGACTTTTATAGAATTGTAATGCTAAAGTATATTTTTGCTGTTTTGCAATAATAAAAAATCAAATTTGTTTTCACATACTTTACTTCTTTTTTTTTTAATGCCAATGAACATGAAGACATTAATCCCATCCGGCTGTACAAACTAATACGTTTGCAAGAAGTAAAATATTATAAAATATTGTAACAGGTTGCTAAATCGAGGAGATTATCAATTTTGAGCAATAGACCACGTTATGTTTGTGGTTTTGTAATGAGCGATGTGTCTGTGGAGCGATAGAGCTGATTCTGCAACTGAGTATGGCCTAATAAGCTGAATTTATTGCACTGATGTTACTCATTCTCTTATTACGACGATGAACCCTCGTCTTTAAGTGATTTGCTTTCTTTTTCTCGTCCCGAGTTAAAAAGTGACTGCCAGCCCTACGACCACCGATCCTATTACGAGAATTTCACAGGTTACAGGTTACCGTATTCAGTCCAAACGAATAGACTTCAAACGGGTTAGGACATAACTAGCTTCTTTCAATGATTTGCATGACTATAGACGGTGATCATTTGGACTAAGTGATATGTTATTAAGAGGTTGATGATTGTAAAGACAGAAAAAATTAAGACATTCCCAAGGTATTCAAAAGGTTTTTAAAAATTCAATATGTTTTATGTTACTTTTAATTATTATTGGAGTATAGATTCCTAAAATCAAAATATTCCAATTAGCGACAGAACGACCGTAGAAGACTTACTAGGGTTATTAAAGCTGCTGGTAGATTGCATGTCATTCTTCGTTTAGATGAAGAATAAACATCATACAAGAAATATAGTTTATGGCGCTTCGTTTTATTCTTAAACTGCTGAGATCTCGAACATTTTACAGCATTCGTAGCCACGGGAATGGCCGCAACATTCGTCGCGCTAATATCTTAGATTACGCGAGTTACCGTCAGCTTTTTGTGGTCGGATGCTGCAAGAACTTCTTGCTATCGACACAATTTCAAAATTTAGTACCAATTGTTCTGATAGGATGACCATTACAAGAACACATTCACACACTGTTAATTAATATAAGTTAACATAGATCCGATCTACAATCCGGCTAACCGGGAGGGACTTAAACGTGTGAGATAACTGAATGGAGACGCAAGCCGATTGCTTAAGAGATGAATCTAAAGGCTCAAAACTATTTCTTAGTTTAGTCATTCATAAGGCACTGTCGGACAACTGATATGACATACATCTTATTACACGCATTGACCCGGATAGATTATTTTTCCAATTTTGGAAAGTCAAAGTAAATTTGTTGGTGTCAGCTCAAAACTGAGATTTCGTCCGTCACTTGGTTAGACACAAGTTGCTAGTTTGGTATCGTTTTGTCTATTTCTTAGACTAAACAAATATTATTGAATTTACATGTATAAATACATATTTAATTATGTATTACATGAGAAGAGACTAGTTTCGTACAGGTAGGATTATTATGATATTAAGAATCTAATGGATTCCAAAGGTCAACTTAATCTACGTAAATGGAAAAAGCCTTGTAACTCATTTGTGATTCCCATCAAGTTTGGTCAGAAAGTCTTAATTAAGGGCCGATATTGCTCATAAGAGTATATTCTATGAAACGTTCATCCACCTCTATATAATCAGATGCTGCGTTGTCATATTAGGTTAGTTTGTAAGGCCTTCGCAACTACCACTGCAGCTATACCCTTGTTAGAGTATAGAAGGATATAGAAATCAGAGACCAACGAAGACTGGCGAAAGAATATAGACGACTCTGACCATCTGGATGATAGCAACGCATCAGTGCGTCATCGTCTTTTGAGATTAGTTCTTAAGGCTTTCACATAATACCAATGACGAAGAACGTCATAGAGTGGCGAGGCCAAGGCTCATTGGCGGTGACAGACAAAAGACGGTCGTGACGAACGGTTGCACCACTACCTCGCTAGCATAATGGCTAACGTATAGTTTAAAAGTGAAGGTGACTTGGAAATACCGATTGTACAGGACAGGTTTAGGCCGGTACAGGGATGCCACAAGCGACTAGAACCTACATCTAAAAGCGGCTTGAAATAGTAAAGGAAAAAGTATCAGACTATTCATGTCCCACTGCCGGGCAAAGGCCTCCTCTGTACAGTGTTATTAGGGTATAGTCCACAACGCGGGCCCACTGCTGATCCTTTTTTTCGGAAATAGTTTTTATTTATTCACGATGATTTCTTTCACCGTTGAACACTTAAAATCAACAATTTCATTGGCACCAGGATTTGAAATCAGATTGCTCTTTTATAACGAATTAATAGCGAGCGCGCGGACTCTGAGCTATCACGAGTCAGCTTAAATTCAGTGTTGTAGGGCCACCCATGGACATATACAACACCAGATCATAGATGTAGGTGCGTATAAAGGTGAGCGCCGGCTACTTCGCTCACCAGACGAAACGCAAAAGTAATACTCCCACTTCACACCGGCCTTCTGTGTCGCCGGAGTAATTATCCGAGCTTGCCCATTCCTGCTACAGAAGAGGCTGATACGTCCCTTACACAGTTTTGGATACTGATAAAAATATCTAAAGTAAATGTGCCGATTAGTTACAATCTTTTGAAGAGTACGTCCCGGTTACATTTCTTAGCGTAATATTTTCCACATCACACCAGTCTTCTGTATGTAGGTATAGACTATATTAATCCCCCCGTCTGTTTGTGCCACAGCAGGTTGCCACGTCGCCAAGATCTCTTTGGGCTGCCACTACATACGATAATTTTTTGTAGTTTATTTTAGAACAAATCGAGATTAGATCGTACAGATGATGTTTACAATAATTATATGTTTTCTTAAGAATTAATCAAATTTATTAGTTATTTAAAATTTAAGATTTATTAATTACTCAATTATAACACAAATATAGGTTTGTAACAATCATTCAGTAAAAAACGCATCTATTTGTATGTTTATGCCCTGTATCAACCCTAGCCGTATCTTAACATTATGTTGCGCAGATTTTCTAGGCAATAAGACCCTATGAGTGGCCAATCGTGAAAATATGGTCTATTTTGTTAGGTTTTAGGGTCGACTACAACATAACTTTTTAAATAGATACAAGCTAGAATTGGACACAAGTTTACTTTATCTAACTTTAACGTACTAACTATTTGCAACACGCAAATGTATCTAGTGTGTCAAAAATGTAATAATTTAAACGTGTTATTCTTTCCAGAAACTATTTACTTCTATACTTCATCAACTTTAAGCTTTTCAACTACTGACATTACGTCTTAGAAGTACTAATACTTGAATATATGTCTGTTTGTCTTTGTTTCTCCTTCACGCCACAACGGCTGCACAGATTTCAATTAAATTTGAAATAGAAACAGCTTATACGCCGGGTTTAACTTTTACGTTTCTTTATTTCAATAGCCTCGCGGATCATCCTTGGAAGGAATCGGTGTTCTTTTGCAAGGATTTTCGGTTGATCAAATCTAATGTAGTGGTTGGGGCGGTCTAAAATATGATCACAAACTGCAGACTTCTTCAACCGTCGGTGCTTCACGTCGTCGCGAGGCTATTGAAATAAAGAAACATCCTAATTTCAATAGAGAAGATGGTTGGAGTTTATCATCTGCTTGGGATCCCATAATTTATAAAATTAAATCTAAGCACACCAACACTGCCAGACCTCAAGATACCATAAGCTCCTTCTGCGTGGATCGGAATAAAAAAAAACAAAATAGTTGACGGTAGCCTGGGTTAACTTCCCGTGACCATGAACGCTGGAAAGGGTTCGAAACGTCGGGAATTTAAATCAAAATTAAAAACGCGATAAAATCAGTAAAGTAGTTTCATTTTATATGTATAATATTCGCGTAAAATCAAGAAAAAAATATTGATGAATTTGATTGATGACTCCGTGGCGCAGTTGCCAAGGTATTGGCTTCGGCGTCGGGGTCGTGGGTTCGATTCCCACACGGGACAACTATTTGAGTGACCCGCAGATAGTTGATTCGCATCTGCGTGTTTGTCCGCGTGAAATTTATGTATGTAAAACGTCTTTACAACACAGGATAATGTTATCCGAAAGTAAGGACAATGTTTAAAAAACAAAATCCTCACGAAAATTCACAATGACCATTAATATCCATAAAGAAATTACTCTCACCAAATGAAGCCTTAAGTACTTTTTTGAAAAAGATGACAAGCAATCAGGTGCTTGATGTGTGACGAGTGATTTTTGCCGCCCACAGACCATGAAGCGTCATTTGCTATTTTGATTATCCGCGGGTGCCGAATGCAGTTGTTTTAACGATCCTTAAATTAAGAGATTGAACTCCTGTTATTTCGCCAGACGAAATGCAAATATATAAACACTTCTGCCTTACGCATTACGGTTTTTTTGTGAGGCTGTGGCATCTCCGCCCGAGACGGCCTTCAAGGAACAACAAACCACTGCGTAGCACAAACATAGTGAAGAAATCATTAAAAGGTTTATTTATTATGTTTCGTTCATCAAATCCCTGCATCACTAGCCTATCGGCACTTCAGTTTACTAATCCTCTGACTAACCGACATAGCTGTATAGATCGTAGAACCTTTACCAGATAAAGAATGGTTCTCTAGTGGCAGCCTCGTATTTACAATCGCCGTGTAGGATGGCCCTATTAGATGGAGTGATGCAGGTGACTCAGTGTTGTGCTCAGTGGGAGTCCGTGAGGGGGGGCCTATGTTTAGCAGTGGACACGAACAGGTAATGATGATGATGATACATCAAATCCCGCGTGACGAGGCAGCATTTCAAATGAAATCAGATTTTCGTCATTAAATCATCAGGTTGCAATAGCCGGATCTTATTCATTCTCACTCGAAATGTGTTACGAATTTAATACCGCTGCTACTTTGAGCTGTCGCTCTGTTATATTTCACAGACATTTATACTGCGGCTCAGTATAATCGTCGCTTTATATTCCAAATGAAATTATAGGTCGGCGTATCGTTTATCGTCGCAAAATAATGTGAACCACAATACGAAGAAATCAGAGCTCATGAGCTCGGAAGTTTTTCCTCTAACAGGTTCAGATTTTTCCTCTAACAGGTTCAGATTTTTCCTCTAACAGGTTCAGATTTTTCCTCTAACAGGTTCAGATTCTTCCTCTAACTACTGAATGGACCAAAGAAACGGAAGAAAGAAGTTCAATAGTTTGCAACACGCCACGGTTCCCTGAACGACATCATCCGTAGGACTCTTGTTTCCATCAATGTTCCATCTATATTAAAGCCCTGTGGCAGTTTTCGCGACGATGGTAAGAGACCCGACGGTTTAACTTTGATCCCTTGGGAGAGAGGCAAAGCCCTTGTTTGGGACGCCCCTTGTGTAGACACTTTGGCTGCCTCTCATCTAAGGGGTACTTCGGTCAGGGCCGGGGCGGCATCAGGGTCAGCGGAAGTAAATAAATGGCTGTGAGTCTTTATGTTTAGATTATGTATTTGTGCCATTTGCTGTTGAAACTTTAGGTTCGTGGGGTCCCTGCATATCAAATTTTTTTAAAGGTTTATGTCCTAGGCTTAACGCCGCTGGTGACGAGAGAGCTGGCTCTTTTCTCGCTCAAAGGTCAAGCATAGAGGAAATGCAGCTAGCGTTCTTGGCGTCATGCCCGCGTGGATTAGGTTTATTAGATAATATGTAATTTTAGATAGATTTAATCTTGTAAATGACTTATCAATAAACAATTTATAAACTTGAAAAAAAAAATGCTTTGCATATATCCCTATAAATAAACAAGTAACATTTCAAACATTTATATTACATTAAACGTTTTAAATACAATGCCTCTACATCATACATAATTCAAGAGATAGCTCGATTGGCATTATGGCACAGGTATTATTATTACACACTGTTACTTAATGGACATCCTCTATTATTACAAAACAATATGTTTTGTTTGGAAATCTCGTTCTTCTGCTAACATAATAGCTTTGTCTGCACTACGGCATCAAATTCTTGAAGGTTTTTTTAGGTGTGAAATTGATCTTAAGAGATAACCGCCGCCCATGGAAGTTTTCAACACCAGAATGCAGATGCGTTGCCACCTTTTAATAAAACGGGCCCCGGCTGCCTCACTGGCCACACGAAACGCAGAAATATGACAACTCCACTTCACGACGGTCTTCTGTGAGCTCGTGGTACTCCCGGACCGAGCTGCCCATTCGAACATTAGCCGAAGCTGTTTCGTGGCCGTTGTTGGACGTTGAAGACAATAATAAAGTAATCAAGACATTTAAAACTAACACCCAGTTTCCGAAAGCGCAATCAATTTTAATTTACGATAAATCTCTTGTCAGTTGTTGTTTAACATGATCTGAGTTGCTAGAACGTCTTAAACAACATAGATTTTGATTTGCAATTAGTCACTGATTAACGGACAATCAACAGAAAATCGAGTTTCTAAAAGCGTTTTTCGGTGGTCAACGAGCTGTCAAAAGTTTTATTAAGTATTCTGTCAATTTGGACGATCAATCGTTGGTTAAAAATGTTATTTATCAAAAATCTTAGTTTTTATTAAAAATAAACATATCCCTAATACGTTGTTAGGACGAGTTGAAGGGGCGAGGTGGCGAGCGAAGCGAGCCGGCGAGATCCGTAGCGGAGCGAAGGCCGAGTG
Organism: Iphiclides podalirius; assembly: GCA_933534255.1. Classification (NCBI taxonomy): domain Eukaryota; kingdom Metazoa; phylum Arthropoda; class Insecta; order Lepidoptera; family Papilionidae; genus Iphiclides; species Iphiclides podalirius. The sequence continues at coordinate 11,417,176 of OW152827.1, read as the reverse complement.
GGTGTAGCGACACTCAGGGGCGACATAGCGAGTGTTCTGGCGAAGCACGTGGGAGAGTCAAACTTAATAATGAAGACATATTTTTTATATTTCTTATATTTTTGATTTTTATTTATTAAAATTACATGCTTTTAAAATCTTCATCTCTAATTTTTTTTTGTTGTTTTATGTTAAAAAATATAAGAAATATTCAAAATTTATTACTTCGTTGTAGTTTGATACTCCCACGTGCTTCGCCAGAACACTCGCTATGTCGCCCCTGAGTGTCGCTACACCCACTCGGCCTTCGCTTCGCTTGGGCTCGCGGGCTTGCGCCACTCAGGACCTCCGACGCGAGGCTCTGGCTCCGCCTTTTTATGTTCACTCTAGGGGTAGGGACCACAAGACCACATGGAGTCGGGGTGCTCTGTGTCGGATCTGTGACTCATTTTGAACCTAACTTAATTTACATAAAAATCACGGATAAAACCTATCAGGTTGAGTTAAGTAAAGTCAAATTCAATTTGTATTAGTTTATATTTCACCATGGTGACGTTAAGGGCTTTTAATAAAATTTGTAATCGAGTTTCGAAATCGATATTAGCATATTGGCTGTATCATTATTTTTGATGCCTAATTGTATGTCAAATTTAAAACCAAAAGAATTTCCCGCTCATTTATATTAAACATATATTATGTATATACCTACATTATTGTATTAGACTTATTTTTTAATAAAAATTAATTTCAATCGGAATGAAATCGTTCTTAGAGTACTTTTTGATTTTTTGTTTTATCATGAATTCCAATAAAAAAATTTGAATGTTTTAAGTGTGGACAAGACAGTGTTTTACGGAAGGTTTTTAAATGTAAAAATGTTGAAAATAGTAAAATGGTGGATTGTCTTAGTAGAAACAACAAGATTTAATTATGTTTTTTCTCGAAAACTAGAGGTGACTACCGAATTCTACTTGTTGATTAATTCGTAAGTGATATGTCTCTATAGTTATGTGTTGTTTAAATTTTTCTTTTGTTTGCTATATAAAAGTAGTGGGTTGCTGAAATTTTACCTTTTCTTGAATAAACCTTCCAGAAACCCTAGGCAGTTTAACAAGAGATTAACAGCTGATCATTTTTGACATAGTTTTATGTGATTGCTGCTTCGATGGCCTTTCGGAAACTGGGCATAAGTGTGGTTGTTACTATTTATGTCGAACTAAACTATTTCGTCGAATTTAACTTAACGGTTACTTTGGACCATGGTGACAGGACAGACTGAAGAGTTAGTCTTCTTACTGTCAATATTATCTCGAGCTACCTCCAGTTTTATTAGGGTCAATGGATGCAGGTGGCTCAGTATCGTGCCTCGTGGCAGTATGTGCGAGGGTCATATCGTTACCAGTAACGATGCAGTCCATCCTGTCACCATTAAATAATTCAAAGCGATAAAATCAAGAAAAACTTATGTAACAATGTCTTGTATCCGCTAATAAAAAAAAAAACAATCAAGCTCGCACAAAATGTAAGCTTTATCTGTCTCCCCCATGCGTGGATCCGTAAACCTATTTTTTTTTTGCATTCGACTGTACATAAAAAATGTTCACGACTGCATTACGAATGACAGTGCATTTTTTTTTATGGCCGGTCGTTACGCAAGTACATTCACGTTTTTACTTAGCGTTCCATTTGGGCGGGAGAAAAAGAAATAAAAATTACACCTTAATCGCCTCGACGCTTTGGCCGTAGATATCGTAACCAGAATTCGATTCAGTAGAAGGCGTTAAAAAAACGTGTTAATTTGTAACACGCTTTTGTTGATTGTTAATCTTTAAGTATGTTAAGTACTTCATGCGTTCTATTTCTATTTTTATCTTACTTTTTTCCCTATAACCATTCCTCTCCCTCAATTTCCATTAATATGCTAGCATTACTAGAATTTTCTAAGCATAGATTGTGTCCTGGTCCGTGATTTCTATTACGCACTCTGCAAGTGTATGATTGAACACAATAATTACTTCAGATCTGATTATTCTATTCGCATTTCAACCAAACAAGTCTACATTACAGCACCTTATTCTACAGTTCTATAAAAATCTCATGTTATTTAATTATTAAACAATTACTTTACAAACATCCTTACTAATATTATAAAGGCGAAAGTTTGTATGGATGTGTGTTACTCTTTCACGCAAATACTACTCAATGGATTTTATTGAAACTTTACAATAACATAGCTTATACATCAGAATAAAACATAGCTATAATTTATATACATATTTTATGTATATCTGTTTTTCTGTCTAAATTGTTCTGACAGACGTAGTCGGGGACTGCAGCTAGTAACCAATAAAACAAAGACCGAATGAATGGATACAAAAACGGATATCCTATTTACAATAACGCACATGCAAATATACTTTTTGCTAGCCGTAATAATGTGGCCCCAATCGAGTTCTGCGCGTTGGTGCGGCCGTCCTTGACTCCTCACTCCTCACTCCACACGCCCACATGCATTACGACAGGAGGTCAAATTGAAACAAGCTGACAGTACATCCTACACCATGCTATCGGCATGAGCTAATGCAACAGCATATTAAATACTCCTGTATTCCTTGATGATAAAGTGCCAGGCCGTAAAATTTTTTTTTTTCAAAACATGGCCCTTACTTTAGGATAACATTATCATGTGTTGTTAGGGCGTTTTACAAACATAAATTTCACGTGGACAAACACTCGGATGCGAGAAAATTATCTGTGGGTCACACAAATAGTTGTCCCGTGTGGGAATAGAACCCACGACCCCCGAACCTAGCCTATACTTTGGCAAATGCGCCACGGAGTATTTTAATAGTGTAGACAGCGAGGCCTATAAAATTTTCTTTTCTATTTAAAGGGACGGAATCTGAGCTGCTTTCAGCCAATGGTAAAAGTCAGAGGTCTGAGGTCCACCTCCCATTGAGACCATCAGAGATATAGCAGACGTGTTGCCAACCAAAGTAAAAGGTAAAAAGTAAAGTAAGACTAGTAAAAGGTAACCTGGACCCGCATTTAGAGTTGTCCAATTCGATCTAACGCCTCACTAAAATATTTGAACAAGTAACAAATATTACATTGCGTAACAAAACTAGTAACAGCCTATACATGTCCCACTGCTGGGCAAAGGCCTCTATACAGAGGATATCAGGGCATAGTCCACCACGCAGCCCCACTGCGGATTGGCGGACTTCACATATCTTCGAAACACGTTTTTTTATCATTGCGAGAGTATGCAGGTTTGCTCGCGTTGTTTCCTATCACCGAAACACCTGATAAGTCAGCACTTACAATTAACAATTTCATTGACACCGGGCATCGAACTCAAGGTGCTCGAGTATCACTACATAGTATAAAATAAATCTTGATGCGGTTTTTTTACTATATGGAGTGGTTCAAGAGGAAGGTTTAGATGTATACATTATAATACATTGCACCCGTGCGAAGCCGGGGCGGGTCGCTAGTATTGAATTAAAGGCGAGCTCCCGAACACTGGGCTATCACGGCTCGACAAACAAACAAACAAAAAATGTTCGTGTAATAGCTCAGTGTCCGAGCGCTCGCTTTTAATTCAATATGCTCCAGCAACCTGTCTTCAAATCGCGGTACTGGCGGCAACAATGAAATTGTAATTTGCAATTTTATATGTTGATTTGTCGCATGCGCATCGGTGAAGGAAAACATCGTGAGGTATCCAGAATATTTAATAAATTGTAAGTTAAAAGAAAAGTATTTTAAAGACACGTGAAATCCGCCAATCCGCGGTATACACAGAGAAGGCTTCAGGTCTCACATTAAAACGATAATTTGAAATTACGAACCATCAGTCATTCTACTAACAGATACAGGTAATGTATAAAGGCATATGTCTTCAAGCAAAGACATTCACATTTCGATCGTCCCAAAAATCAAATTATATTGTTTATTCAACTGTGCATACAGAGATTGTAAAATAACAGAAACTGTGCCTCGAATCGCAAACTATTGCGTCGGCAAAAACAACATTGTAATATAAAACTAACATATTCTATACATAGTCTATATCATATAGTCTATATTCCTAAATGCATATAAGTGAAGCTGGCTACTTTTTTCCATTAACTCACGAGTCCAAAAACAAGTTAAGCCTTAAATGGAAACACTTAATATAAAAAAATCTAATAATTTTGTTGTTTACAACTGTATGCAAATCTCGAAGACTCGAAAAACTATTTCGAGTCCGGTTCGAGTTCCCTTAGATACATAAATACAAAGTGGATAAAGTACTGTGTAATATTTTCCACGAAGTTTATAGGGTTTTAAATGGTGCGTACACCGGTTATATTACTGTCAATTACAAATGAGATCACGTCTCTGCACACAGTGGGTCGATCTTCACACAGTTCTGCGGCGAGACCGGAAAACGTAACAGAAATTAATGAAGTCCTCACCGGGCCACTGAACATGTGAAGAATATAAAACAAAAGCAACACTCTCATCTTTCGGCGTACTAGTTCCTTTTGCATAATCCTTACTAATATTATAAAGTTTGTATATATGCATGGATGTTTGTTAGTCTTTCACGCAAATTCTACTGAATGGATTTAAAAGAAACTTTACAATAATATAGCTCATCACAATAAAACCTAGGCTATAATTTATATTACATATTTTATGTATATCTGTCTTTCTGTTTTAATGTTACACCTTCAGTCTATTCTACGCAGTCGCGGGGAGCAGCTAGCAGCAGCTAGTAAGAGATAGTTAAAAACGTAAATTAAGCAACGCAATTGCGTTTCAAATTTCGTAATATGACAGTTTCAATATTGTCGAAAAATGGAATAGAAATAATTTAACGGATTTTATCGCGTTTAATTAGATTTTTAAACTCCCGACAAACTCCCAGCCCTTTCCAGCGTTCATGGTCAAGCGACAGACTGAGTTGTTTCACATCTTATTGTCACAATTAACTCAGGCCGATATAAAAATTATTACCGTCAATATTTTTTTTTATTAATTCATTTTGTTCCGATCTACGCAAATGCTAGAAAGGGCCGATGGTTTCATTTAACGATGTATAATATTCGTGAAAACCACGACCCTGAAGCCAATTCCTTGGCAACTGCGCCATGGAGTCATCGAAATCATCAGTTCTAAGTACATAGGTAATTACAATCAGATATTACTTCAAACAATCTTGGATGAAATAAAACCAGATTAAGGTTCCCTCAACGTAGTCTTTCGTTATACTCCACATCTTCGCCCAGCACTGTAATAATACATTGTTATTGCAGGTAGATTAATATTCTAAAGGAAAGTTTTGAAACAAAACTTGAAGCAAGTCTTGTTCAACAGTCAAGAATGTTATGTGTTGTTTAGACCATGCAACTCATTTATTGCTTCAATTTAATTGTATACAACAGGCAAGAAACTGGCACCATGTAAATGGGCCTTAATACAGACCCATGCTATTATGTTAACTATTTGTAAGACAAACCTTAATCCGTAAAAAAGGCTTTGTTTACACAGGTGACTAGTCCAACTAAACACCGGCCTTGTGGGTTACCTTGGCCGGAAATAACAAACATTTAAAGAAAAAGAGGAATATCGACTACTTTAAAAAAAACCATTGTGTTAAAATTTAAGGTTTATCTTCAAAATAAAGTTACAAGGCATAATTCAGCTTTAATTAATAAAAATTTGAAATAATTCTGAAAACTTGAATACTTCATCAATATTATTAATACTTATTTGGACAAACTGAATCAATATTAAGAAATTGGATAGATATACAATGTATAATATTTCTAAATGTACGGAAATAACACAAGAGGTGTTTAAAAATAATAAAAAGCCTACGTTTTTATACTATAAATACTCCTATCCTTCCGAATTGTCATTTATTCATTTATTCGCCTATTGGTTTGATCGTCCAAGTAGATGTGTGATTACAAAATAGGCGCATGAGTAATATAAAGCCGTATATTCATCATTACCTTTGCCCCATTTCGCTAACAAAGACGAAAGAAGCCGTCACACGTCAGTGATAAATCTGGCGGGAAACAAAAGGTAAGCGTTCGAAAGTGGGTTAAGCAAACGAGACAAATTGGAGGTTAACACGTGACGTGATGTCACACAGTTCGCGCTGATTTCTACCGTGACAGTCTTTCCGGCTTTGACTTTCATCAGCTTATAGGCCGATGAAAGCGGACACTGAAGTGTGGAAATTTGAAATTGAACAAAAAAAAAGGCGTTCTTAATTCAAAATTTGATATCCTCACTACATTTTCTTATAAAAAAAACTGTATAAAAACGAAAGCGCACAGAAATATTCTCATGACAAATTACGAGCCGCCAGTGTTATATAATGCCGGCCGTAAAATGTGCAGTTCCAAAGAAAACAATTATTGCCAAAATTAAGAACAAAAGGCAATTTACTTTTTATTGCTCAGTGATGTAACACGAGTTAACGAGGTTTTTTGCGATTAAATGTGGAAAACCTTTTTTAGTACATACATTTTATGTAAGCATTACATTGTATACAGAGTCATAATAAAACAAACATTGAATTATATAATTTAATAATATACTCATATAATCGCTAGTGGTCATTTCAACTAAATTAATAATTTGTGCCAATTACACTCATCGTTTTTGAATAACTAAGCATTAAAAGTAAATGTGTAACAAGCAAAGTAAATATGCTAAAACTATCAATACAAACTTTCATCGTCAACAAACTTTATTACATTCCAATTGTACTGCTTGTAATTATTGCTTTCGCGAAAGCAATACCAGCAGGTTGAAATAGTATAGAAGTACTGATGGAAAAATATTGCTATCCAATTTCCACCGAGCCACGGTAAATAAAAGAGCGATATTTACCCACGGACGCTCCAATTATCTTTGCTAGGGTGCTCGTCGATTAGTTATTACTAAATTTGGGATGCTAAATGCGTAGGTAATTTGGAGATCTCTTACTTCAATACAATCGGTAAGTGCCGGCATCAGAGCCAGCTGTAGTAGACGGCGCATGTATAAGCCTGTAGGCTATATAAATATATGGGTCATGTTTTGCAGAAAACTTAAGTACGTGTAAACTGGGTCCCTGCAAAATATTTTTTAAAAGAGTAATCCTCGACTCATTGTTACGCATGGTGACAAGAGAGCTGATTCTTTTCTTTTTCGGAGGTCGAGTATAAGTAGAAGAAGTACAGGTAACGTACTAGGCACCCAACCTAGCCTTGTTAGGTAGATCTGCTATTCAGTTAGTGTTTATCAATAACGTGAATAATTTTTTTAAGTAAAGAAACAGGATATATATCCTATTGCTGGGCAAAGGGCTCCTCTATATAGAGGGTATTAGGGTATTAGATATATAAATTATCATAATAAAAGTAATTTTCTTAATATTTCTAAAATATGCAAGTTTTCTCAGGATGTTTCCCATCACCGATGAGCACGCGGAGCCTAATACTCGAGCAACCCGAGTTCAATTCCCGATGCCGGAACCAATTAAATGTTTAGTTACATTTTTAATTGCTAACTTATCACGTGCCTAGCAGTGAAGGAAAACATCATTGTTGATACAACTGTTCATATATAAATACATTACAAAGTCAACGCAACTGAACATAAATTTAACAATGAAATAATGTACGAAAAATACGATTCGATGACTCCATCAAGGTCGTAAAAACAAACGCAATATGACTACTTTTTACAATGACAAATGAAACTGTACAACAAATCGAGAGAACAAAAAAATCCTACTTGAAATAAATACGTCGAAGCTTTTAACGGCCGTTTTTCGTCCGTTTAGTTTAAAAGTCTCTCAAGTGCGAACACTACGTGCTGCGGCCCAACGCGTGTTTTGAATAGGGATGCCGAAAAAATATCGATATTTTTAGCCGATATATTTTGATCCGATATACAGCGTGTCATTACCATCGCGACAATAAATGAACACACATATAGGAGATAACTTTTTAAAGTTGTATTAAACATTTAATTTCTTTAAACATCAATATTTCCAGAGTTATTAAATTTTCCAAAACAAAGAATTTTCGAACACCCTTACCTATAAAAGCGTAACGTAAAGTTCATTTGTAAAGGTCACAAATCATATGAATGGGTTGAATGAATTTAAAAGAGTCAAAACATACTGTTAGAAGGAGAGGCTTGTAATACGACGCTGTGCGCGAGTTGTATAGGATGTTACAAATTTTGTTTCTTTTTTACTTAATTAGTTTGTTTGAAAAATATTTTTTTTAAATTATGGATTTTGTTTAACGTTAATATTTTTTATGATTATTGGCAAATAGCGTTAGACGTGTGTTCATTTATTGTCGCGATGGTAATGACACGCTGTATATATATAAAATATTCAATATAGGAATCATATCAAAAACGATATGTTATTCAAATTCGAATCCAGGACAGCTTTTTTTTGGACATCAGGGCCTAAAAAGAAAATTCCGATATATCGATATTTTTTCTTCGATGTATCGAGGCTGATATTGATATTTTTATAAATATCAATACTTTTATTTCTTCACTTTCGTCATCCCTAGTGTCGACGAACTTGTAAAGCGGCGCGACCGTTGCCAAATGTTTGGCATACGTCTTCTCTAAGTTCACGTGCCAGAATGCGGTTCCGTGTATCGAAAACCGACCGGGTTAAACGTTAACTTCAGATTCAGTTTAATGGGACGATTAAACTCGGAACGAATAATAGTGTTCTGGATTTGCAAAATGCCCAATTAATCGGGCATTTTGCAAAATATTTATTTACATGTACGCCGCACACTGTTATTACAGCGTCCAACGAACTCTACCTCTGCTCTTATTCATCATGAGTTCATTTTTAATGGTTTCTATCTTAATTCAGCTTACATTTAAAATGGTCGTAGTGCCACGCATCAGCCTCGGCTCTCGCACGAATGGGCAGACTCGTCCGGGTAAGTACCACGACCTCACAGAAGACCGGAGTCAAATGGAAATATAATACTTTCGCGATTCGTCTGGTGAGTGAGGTGGCCGGAGCCCAATTTTTAAAAGGTTGTCAACGCATCTGGAGCCTTGGGTGTAGCAGATGTCCATGGGCGACGGTATTCACTTAACATCAGGTGAATCGTTTTTATGTGAATGCTTGCTGGGCAACCTTACACATAAAAAAATCTTAATTTTTTAATTATTTGTAAATATTTTTTATATTATTTATTAACATGCATATTTTACACATTTCTTTGCCCTCACTTTAGGATAACATTATCCTGTGTTGTAAGAACGTTTTTAAAGACATAAATGTTTCATCACACCCAGTGTTTGTCCACGTGAAACGTCAATGCGAAACAACTAACTGTGGGTCGCACAAATAGTTGTCCCGTGGAGGACCCCCGACGCCGAACCCAATACCTTGGCAAATGCGTCACAGAGTTATCATATTATTATTACAGTCAAAATGTTTAGGAGTTTCAAAATTATTCGAATAGCTGACTGTGATATAAAAGAAGTTTATAGAAAAATCTCTGTACTTTGTTGATTACAATGAACCTTGTGCTGTTGCTTTTGCTTTGTTACTTCTATCGATGTATTAATTTATTTATTTAATCTCTGAATTTTCACTGTAAATAAAGCTATATTAAGGATTCCAGCCATCTTAAGGAGCACCAGAACAGTTCTTTAAATAGCCCGGCGTTTTCATTTCATTAGATCTCTATTCACAGTCTTACTTATATGCGCCTTAGAATGAAATTAATTTTTGTTTGAATGAACTTCGCAATTGGAGGACTTTAACAGTAGGGAAGGGATAATTGTGGTCTATGTGTACAGCCTGTCCCGTGACTATGGATTCTGTTTGTTCGGAGCATTGAACATACGAAATGAAATAACAATAAACGTGATTCGCTCAAAGCCACGGCATAATAGAATTTACTTTTTATTTTTTGGAACTCCACTATCTCTGTCTAGTGATACTCCACTATCTCTCCGATAGAGACGCTTGAAAATGAATAATGTAATGGGAATCACCGGCAATTTTAGGTTGAAAACGGAATACAAAAGAGGAGAACACAAAACGGTTCCGGCCTGATAAGTACAGATTTCATGGTCTCATAAACAGCGATATAAAAGGTTAAAATTATACAGCCACGGTGGCTGAACGGTTTAGTAGGCTGCCCATAAAACATGAAGGTTATGGTGTAATAATTATTTTTCCAAATCTTAGTTAAATATACATTGGAATGTTAAGGAGAGGATGTGAATAAAACTTATTATTTTTCTGTCACAATTGACAGACGCATAGAGATGTCACAATTTCTTGTCTGAAATCTCTTAATCTGACGTTTACGATCTCTTTCTGTTTATGTATGGGCCTGCTCGTGACAGGAAGTGCCACAGCGTCGCAAAAGATCGCGGCAAATTGAAGTGTTTATGCTTTTAAATATCGTCTATCTGGGAAAAAATACGTAAAATTCAAGTTGTACTAGTATTGTAAAAATTGAGAAGTCTCTTTACAGCAATAAACACATAAAATGCCGTTCCAGTCTGATAGTTATGGCTTTATGGTCTCATAAGCTACAACTAGCTAGCAACGGGTTCGGCGGAAAGCATCGTGTCAGTCCATAAAGTTTCAAGACACGTGGTCGACCTATTTCGTTTTGTATACTCTGTACGCAATATAGCACACGCGTAGGCGGTTATAGGCAGCATTTTTCCCGCCATTCATCACGGTTGGCGGTTTCGCCCTAGAATATAGTTTTATTTTGAACTGGGCAAAAGTAAACTGTGCTTCCACAGCATGCTAAGTTACAAGGAAAAGTTATATATAGTATAAATATGTAAGCATCAAATATGTAAATCATCTCTTTATGTGAATAGTTGTCATGCGAGCAGACGGTTCACCTGATGATAAGTGAATACAGCCGCTTTTAGATAACTATCTGGTGGATTATAGGGCTCTCAACATGAACAATGTGAACCCCATTTACATCGCACAAATCATTCTGAATTCTAAGGTAGAATAGACATGGAGATGTGGCGATTGACATACTATACGTATTTCAGGTATTCTCCGCTCATTCGTTGTCGTGGAAATCGATTATAAGGCAATGTAAATACGTATTTATTCTTCACTCCAAATTTATTTTTGTCACCTTTTACGATAACTACGCAAAAGTTATGTCGATCATTCTCTCCATTGCTGTAGGATTATACAACACTTTTTCATATGGTATTAAAAATATCTTTTTATACCTACTGTTGGATATCATTAGCCAATAATGCCAAGCGATTTACAAGCACAAACTATGTGTGTCAAACATCTAGATCAGGAATAATGACTTGTAAGTCACACAAACACGACTCGGCCGAACCCATGACCAGTGGAACCATTATACATAGATAGACATATTTAGCGACTGTTTTGTATCTGTATTAGAATCTGTAATATATCACCCATATTGATTTCTTGTTTTTACGCGAATATTATACATTGTGAAATGAAATTATTTTACGCATTTTATCTCGTTTAATTAGATTTTTAAAGTCCCGACGTTTCGAGACCTTTCTAGCGTTCATGGTCTGTCCCGTGACAGACCTAATTAACCGCGATAAAACCCGTTTCATTTACAATATCTCACAGAATATATTACAAACGCATTTGTTAAGTTGTACAATTAAATTACTTAGTTGATATAGAATAAATACAATCGTTTTTTAATAGACTATAATAAAATGAAGTCTTATCACAGTCTAACGCTCGGTTTCTGAAACACTGATCATCGTAGAGATTAACTAATCAGCTGTCAAATGGCTTTTCAAGTTTCATAACTGAATTGTGATCATTAAAAAGGTCAACCTGATCGATTCAGAGAGTTTAAACATCCTTTTGGTAACTCAAACGACATTTGACGGCTGATTAGTTAATTTCTACGATGATCAGTGTTTCAGAAACCGGGCATGAATGTGTCAAAACGCAAGCAGCCTCCCGAAATTGCGATACGGCGTTCAATTGCAACAGGCGTGCTCGTAAAATTACTGTGCCATTGCTGACCGAGAGTTTGCCGCGGAACGGGGCGGGTCAACGACCCCAGCGTCGCACAAACGCTCTGTAAATAAAAACCCACTGATGAGTGCATAAAAGGCATAGGTGTGCACTAGTTTTGCAGAAAATTTGCTAGTGCACTTTTTTATGCGAGGCGGTGGAAAGCGATCAGGTGACATTTGCAACACAGGACAGACTGTCTGTCCCGTGACCATGATCGCGTAAACTAGTTTCATTTAATATGTATAATATTCGCGTAAAATCAAGAAAACAATATCTGTATTGTCCCACCGAACTTATCGTACAGACATGACACGACGAGCCTGACGCCGAACGCTGTGAACAATATTGTCGTTAGTGGTTGTTTGTTAAAAAATCCCTTTGTCCTCATTTGCGAAAATATAGGATAATAATTGTAACATGTAAATTATGCGAAATCACGTGAACTACCTAATTAGTGCACGTCTTTGAGGTTCGAACCTGTGATAAGAGTCATGTCACAGGTCGTGTAATCTATCAGGACATGGTAGATCACCAATATCCGACACTATTCTCCTTAATTAATAACTTGGATTACCTTTATATGATTAGGTACCAGATAATTTAAATAAATATAATGTTACCCTTAGTATGAAACTGAAAGCGAATTTAAATTACTTTAGTTATAAATCATCATTACTTTTTCTCTATAAACATTTGAAGTTTTGACTTAAGTATACCATTTTGCGAGCATCAATGGCTGCATCACTACTCAAAAGTGAAGCATTTGCCAGTTTTGAATAAAAAAATCAAATCAAATCAAATCCACTACTGTCACAACCAGGTTAAATTAAAACTGCCTCCTCGCCACACTTGACGAACACAAGTCCGTACTTAAGAGCAAAAACGTCTAGAATTCCTGACGAGTTCTCTAATCGACGAGGAAACTCGCTCAATCGGTCAAGTGAAAATGCTAACTGGCCGCTCTATAGAAATAGCCGTTTCTAGGCGATCACCGGTCTAGAATTTCAATAGACCACTATTTGTGCCAGTCTGTGGGCAGCTCGATCTAACGCGTTAGAAATGCAAGGAGGCCAGTGCAGAAACCTCCGGGTGTTTAAATGCATTAGATTAAGGTAAAGAGATTTGTAAGACGTTTAAACTTTTATATCTTTTGTAAGTTATTTGTTCGTTAGATATTATGTACGACCCGATTGGCCTCAGGGTATGGGTCCTCACCCCACTACTGGAAAAAAGCTGCTGCTTGCCCCTGCAAAGTGCCAAGAGCCAAGGGCCAAGGCCCCCATGGCAATGTAACACCACACAATTGTATTTATCTTTTGAAATAAAATATTTCACACAGAGGGTTACACTGTATAATAATGCACAGAGATTAGCAGATAATGGTGCAATTAACGACGCAAATGGAGTACCTCTGCAGAACGCATTAGTAAGATGGTCGTGTTTTATCTGCACTCGTTACGGAAGTAAAAGATAACATTGCTTCGTAACCAACTAGGCAATTAACACTTTATCACTTCCTATATTCGTCCAATACGCATTTAAAATAGAGGAATGAAAAATGCAAACATATGTCCATAGATATATACACGCATGCGAGAAAAGAAAAAGATTTTGAAACAAAGAAAATAACATAGTAGAGTAAAAATTTACGAAGCAATAAATAGTAATATAAAACGGCGAAGAAAACAGCTGTGCGAAGGTCTGACATGCTATAAATTCATAGTCCGCCAGGCGACCCAACTGTCGATTGGCTTACTTTAAGACTTTGAAATATTTTTTATTGATACGAAGAGCAATTAAAATCGCTCCTAAAATTTAAATAAAAAATTTCATTTGTACTGGTACTGGGATTAGAAGTACCTAACTCAAAATGCCCGGCCAACTACCACATAGAATTACTACGTTTACGTCACTATTATTTTTTTAAGAATTCTTATTGTTTATGCCAGTTAGTTAATGTAATGCCAATTACTTAAGGCAATTAACCATGAGAAAATATTTTATCTATGGCCTAGTTCAGGACAGTTAAGTTTTCTCATCGAGCGTCCACTTCTACTGGTTGTTAAGTAATTATAAACATCGTCCGGAAGAATATTAAGCCATATTACTGGCGAGTAACGGAAACCTCTTTATAGAAAGCAAACTCTATACACTGTACTTGACTTTACATGGCAATTTAAATTTATTAGAAACATTGGTGCCGTATTATTATTTATGTATAAACTTGAACGAGGTTGAGACATAAGCTAGTAAACAAATACAGGGTGCAAGTGGAAAAATCTAGTTCAGCGTAATCCTAAGCCCTAAGTAAACAACGCTCGCAGAGTTGAGGGTCAAAAAGTCTTCGAACTTTTAAAAACGGCTTTTCTAATACACTTATTCCGATAATTTAACGAAACGTAACCGTCATTTTAATCATCCTTTACGTTTCTTTTACGGGAAAATTATTCATTTTACGTGATTCACAGCGGCGCGGACGAATAGTGGACAAGAAGTAACAGCGTAAAGGCATATATGACTCTTTGTTCCAGTGATCGAAATCAGGTAACTATAAAGGTTTATACGATCCTTTGTTCCAGTGATCGAAAAACGTCACAACTTTCATCGTTTTGTCCAAACGCCAGTCCATATTTCCACTCCGTCCGTCGTTACTGAAGCAGCATAATGCAAAAGTTAGCAACTGTTGAGTTTCTTGCCGGTCTCTTCTCAACAGAAACTGCTTTCCGAACCGGTGGTAAGTAATCTTTGATGTAAAATTCGACGCGTCATAAGAGCGCGCAAGCGTCTATTTCAATAAATAAATTTTTGATTTTGATTTTGAATAACATAAGTAACATATAACGAAACGGATTCCAAATATTTCTTAATAGCATGGGGAAACGACGAAAGTTTTGTCGTTTTTCGGAATAGCTCCATAGAACCGTTCATCTTCGGGTCGCTACCGTAAAAGAAAGCCGGTGACAATTACATCTCGGAGATTACTAAGCGACATTAACCACAGTCAGTTACTTTCACTCGGTCTTAGGTTAAAACGTCAATCTCTCTTCATTCATGAGCGCACGTCAGTTGGGGCACTCCAAAAGACTCGATATAAGAGAGCGTCGAATGAACATATAAATAAAAGGGAAACTTGTTTTCGCTCTTACGCGCAAACGGATAAGTCTGTCATTTTAAAATTTCCAATGATTTGTACGGTTTTCGAATTTGAAAGGATTACGTAAGTTGAGTTACTTTCATATTCATGTTCAGACTTTTATAAGAACGGGGAGATGGATTAAAGCGGTTCCAGGTGACGAAGGTAGCCCCCGATAGGTTCAAGAAGGCTTACCAAAGGCTAGTCTAGTCACTACATAGTATAAAACAAAGTCGTCCCGCTGTCTGTCAGTCTTTTGCGTTTGATCTTGATGCGGTTTTTTTTACTAGATAGAGTGATTCAAGACGAAGGTTTATATGCATAATACATTGCACCCGTGCGAAGCCGGGGCGGGTCGCTAGTAAATTATAAGTGAAACTGTAAAGTTAATAAAGTTATACCTGTTGGAAACACAATTTACTAATCCTTACGTATCTTACGGAGGTAAATACATATACCGTCATTGCATCATTTGTAAACAATGATTAGTTTAACATTTATAGGATCAATTTAAAATAGAGGTATCTTATGAGGTCATTTGAAAACAACAAACGAATAAAACATTAATATTTAGAGTGATATTTTCTTAGATATAAACAGTAACTAAATCCGCGACAGCTCCTGCTTTTTAACCGACTTCAAAAAAGGAGGAGGTTTCTCAATTCGACCGTATATATTTTTATTTTTTTTATGTGTGTTCGTGGATAACTTCGTCGTTTATGGACCGATTTTGATGATTCTTTTTTTGACGGAAAGGAGATATCCCAAGGGTGGTACCATGATAAGGAAACCCGGATCTAATGATGGAGAAGAAATGACACACTCACATCTCACATCCCAGAGAAATGGAGTGCCATCATTGAATGATATAGGTATTAATAATGTTTTTAATTTTCTGATTGAAGTCGGTTTGTTTTTTTTTTTTGTTAAAAATTATACTTGTAATTGAGTATACTCGAGCTGTCTGTGTTCAAATCCCAGTGCCGACAACAATGTAATTTGCTAGTTCCACTTCAACGTGGTAACTATTCATGTGTCCATTGGAAAATAAAAAAAATGATACTGGTATGTGCATATTTTAGGCTTTATATTATAGGTTACTTTAACTTAAAGATTAACAATAATTTATTAATTTCTATTATTAGTAAATAAAGTGCTAACAAAGTCCCCAAGTGAATTAACTAAGTTATTTAACGTTATAAAACTAAGTTAAGCTAGCGCCTTAACTTAATTTTGTATATAAAACTTTCTTATAAGAAAGAACATTTTGCGTTTACATACGTGGTGTAAGAGCACAGTAGTGAACATACACATTTCATATTATTGTAGTCTCGTCTTTGTCTTTGCCAGCCTATCGAATCCAATATGGCGGTGTAGTGGTCAACCGAGCAACCTTGATCAAAGTGAATGTCAGCGCAGATCGTCCGACGAGTTGTGTAACTTAATGTGTTTAAGCGATGCTAAGTTTCATCGGTTATTAAAGCTTAACTGCCAACTAACAGGCCTGACTTCGATTCAAGATTTATGTTATTAAGTTACCTCCAAAACAACAAAAAAGTAACTTCTAGGAATTTGAGAACCTTGTAATTGGATAAACACGCAAATAGAACTGTTGATTAGTAAACAAATAGTTATATGCTTATTTTTCGTTTACAGCTGCTGGATTGATTTTTCTGAGATTTTCAGCCAATCTACAGATTAGCACAGTTTGAAAGGGATCGGCGCAGCAATTTTTTTTGGATCTACCCGTGCGAAGCCGAGACGGTTCGCTAGTGCTAGCTAAAACCGACCAAGTGCGAGTCCGAATCGAAGGGTATCATTATCTATAAAAACGGCAAAAAAATCTAGTCTTTTGTGTGTGAGCCCCACTTAAATATATTTTTAGTGTGTGTTGTTATAGCTGAAACAGAAATACATCATCTGTGAAAATATACAGCCTTGTGACAGACGGACACACGGGCACAAGGCGGTTTCTTGGTAATAGGGTCCCGATTTACCCTTTGGGTACGGATCCCTGAAAACGGAGAAAACGCTTCGCAAAAAAGAGGTCGTTATTCAGGACCGTTGTAAAATGAATCAGTTTAATCATTATCTTAATGCACCGCGTAACAAACACGCTCGACTGCAACGGGGAAATGGGGGAGCACACATTTCTCATTCCGCAGACGCACTTCCCGGTATTTTCACTTTCGCCGGTGTTCTATCCGTGCGATGGTTACGGCTCTATCGTCAGACGTGCCTTTGTCTAATACAATACACCAAGCTATTGGTTTGAAATTGGAAAAAAAATATAGCGTCAGACATGCTATTGTTACCTAGTTATTCGAAATTTGAAATTGGAAAAAGAATTAAGAATGTGCAATGTTCAATTAAGAACAAATTTTGTTTTTCTTTTAATTAATTAAAACTATGACATAAGACTTCTTCATAATTGTTACTGGCCGTCTACGGAGGCTGAAGACTCATTACAATCAGATTAATCATTTATTAAAAAAACGAATTAACCGCCGCTCCGTTCTGGGGAATGTGAAAACATGTAATTCGGAGCGTCATCGCGACTAGCAACAAACAAAACACTCCATAACTGCAAGGAGTTTCAGTTGATAATCGCGTGTAACATTTCGGCGCTAATTAGCTCGGGGTCCATCGTAAAACGCGATTACCGCGTGAAAGTGACGTTACAATGGAATTGGTGAAAATACACCTGCTACTAATTATTAATTACGTGTTGCACTGATGCAGCTAGGGTTACAACTATGGCAACACTAAATTTTAGGGCATTCAACCTCCGAGAAGCTCTGATACTAATGTTGCCTGATGGTTGAAATTTGGAGGCCCTAAAGATCTCTTTAGGGCCATTTTGCTATGTTTGCAGAAAAATTGTCATGAACCAAACGATCGGGCAGCAAAAAGCAGCCACCATTGAATATTTGGAGCAGATTACTTAAATATGATTTACGCCACTTCCATAACAACAGCGAGGGATGAGAGCTCTCAAGACAATTTAATTAAAAATTTTAAAAATAAAATTAAGATAATAAGAACACAGAGTTTCTTCCCGGTTCTTCTCTGGATAGGTCTAGTTTAAAGAAACGGTAGTAGTTTTTTTACGTTCAATAAGAGCTTAAAATAAGCCTATATTGAATAATGAAAATTTGACTAGGACTTTGAGTTGAGGTCGCGAGGTTGGCACATTTGAATTTCACACATTTGCGACACAGGCCCGCCATCTGTCGCAGGCAGTTGTGCTGAAATAGGTTCGGAATATACTAATGTGCAAACTGTGCAGACTACACACGGGTCGAACGGTCGGTCAAAATAAACAGTCTAATAAATTGCAATGAAATTGCTAGAATTTATATTCGAAAAAAGCGTTTCCTCCATACGAGCGAATCGATTGCTAGTGTATTGACCACCTACTGCACCGACCAGTTCCAAATTATTATTATTATTTAATTTATTTATTAATCACAAAAAATATGCAAAGAATAGGCTTACATAGCTATTCTCGCCAAACTTTTACGCTTGATGGCGAGACACGGTCGATTTTCAACATAATATCTTCTAAGTATACTACTAAAACAAGCCGTGATAGCTCACAAGCCGTGATAGCTAACAAGCCGTGATAGCTCAGTGTCCGGGCGCTCGCCTTTAATTCAATATACTCGAGCAACCTGAGTTCGATCCCCGGTGCCGGCACCAATGAAGTTTTTAACTTTAAGTGCTGACTTATCACGTGCTCCGCGGTGAAGGAAAACATCGTGAGGAAGCCTGCATATTTTCGAAAGAATAACAAAATAAAAATATCGAAGGCATGTAAAGTCCGCCAATCCGCGTCCTGGTTAGACTATTCCCCTTTGTACAAAGGAGGCTTTTACCCAGCTGTAAGAAGGCTGATTTTTAGCATTACTACAGCTGGTATTTAACTTGAATTTGCAAGCATATTTGAGTCCGCACCAGAATTGTAACTCGGTAATATAGACACATTAAAAATGCGTTATCTATCGAGGTCATATTTAGCATCACACTAAACGTTGGCCGCGTCGAATGAAAGATAAAAGAATGTAACATTTATTGCACCTTGCATTGTCTCCACGTTCTATTTTGGTTTTGTACAACGCTGTGATATGATAAAACTCCGATATGAATTGATATGGTCACGTGAACCGATTTAAAAAAAGAAGAAAATACGTTTCATAATCTATTATCATCGGTAAAAACGAGGCTTCTGACGATAAAGTGATGAAAACACGGTGAATTAAACAGGTATGCTTTTTATCAATATAAATGTTGGAATATAAAGTAGTAATCTAAAAGTAAACACCTAATAACAAATTACAAATAAACTAATTTGCACCCAAAAGCGATCATTAAAAGGAAAGACGACAACAACAAGTTATGAAATGTCCGCAGCAAGTTTACTCATGCCAACCGTGTAATATTAAAGATGTCATAGATCTACGAAACTTATGCATTCCTGAATAAGACAAGGTGTCCCGTCAAAACTACACACGTAAGAGACAGCGGTACGATGTAACTTTTAATCGAGATAATTATAAGTCTGAAACTATCCAAAATATGGAATGCAGAGCATATACGTATGACGGGGCACATGAAGTATCACTAGGAGCCCCATCTAGAGGCGTACGAAACATTAATAAATCTGTAGTTCCTTGATAACAGATTCGAGGATATCCTTGGAGAATATCCTTTCTCATTAGGTGGGCAAAAGAGGATTGTGACGGATTATCTATCGCCACTTCCGGCTGAAGCCCACTGAAGTAGACATACAACCGGATGATGGCAACCAGTGGACCACACCAGTGACACCAGTGGGTTCGGTATGACATCGCAAGGACTACTAAATCACAAAGAGAGGCCTACAGAGAAAACTACAGCTAACTGAACTTACTACCTCAATTTACTAGTATGTTTCTATTAAAGGTTTGATCTCAAACACAAAGAAGAAAGCGTAACAATATTGTCTTTTTGTTAATGCATCATACTGTATCATCTGTTACAAACAATGAATGACATCGATATATATTATCTGTCGGATTGTAACCTGGTTTATTAGTAATTCGTTATTTAAGATATGTTTGCGAAAGATAAAGAAATGGCGCTTCACGGGAACCGATTAAACTTCTATTTGCGGCCAAAACAATGCTGATAAAAAGTTTAAGGTAAGTAAACAAAGATATTAGTGTAGACGTTAAATTGGGACAAGATAACACAATCACATGATTTTGTATTCAATCTTTTGAGTGTGCTCTTTTTCATTACAATAGATTGTAAAGAAATACTTTTGGCTGTTCACCCGGACGAACCCACCCATTTGTACAATAGGAACTAATGAAGCCGCTAGATGGGGATGGCTCAGAAACAAGCAGTTATGCTGATGATATATTGAGATATAGTTACGTATAGTTAAATGTGGTGCGTTCCTGACCTTATAACATTACAATGGTAAAGGCATTTAGCATGTAGACCATAAATTCAATCTTGGGTTATTCAAGAAACCTATAGACGGTAACGAAGTTGGAAACGTTGGTTATGTTTGTTAAAAAAATCTGTTTAAAATTAACCTAGTTAAGTTTTCATAGAAAAATAGCATGAATTATACTAAGAAGCCTTATTTCACGTTATCAGCTCTCCTACCTCCGTCTTACATAGAGAAAATTAATTAATTATAATTTATGAAACTAATAATCTTTCTCCACTGCTCTAATTCCTCCTATATACTTTTACGGATTTTTACATAAGTGAAAGTGGATTGCAAATGACGCATTATCGTCAAATGTTCACTCCGCTATTGCTTCACACGGCGGTGGTCCGTTTGTTATGATAATTGTCGAAGGAGATCACATATTCACTTTCTACTGTATTATTTGACTTACGCGTTGCACGATAAAATTTCTTTTTCGCGGCCCAATTTTGACATTTCACCCTCTGTGTGTGACACGCAATTTTAACGTCACGTACCCACGTTGTTCACGGACCACCCGGCAATTGCGCGTCCGTCATGACTCCCAATTGTCGTCAGCGACGAATGACGCAGCGATAAGCCCCATTGTTGTGCGTATTTGGAGCAGAAACGCGTGTTCGCTTGCTTTCAAACATTTTAATGCAGATATGTCACGTGTCCGTTGTTTACTATATAGTCACTCGGTATTTGCTATAGCATGTTATATAATAGACCTCTTGTCAACAAACATATACAACCCACTACATGATAACCAACTAACGTTGTGGAAGCGTTTTACAACCTGATTAAACACTTGTTAATTAAAATCACTATCAATCCCTGGCAGTAACTATGCAGCACCTTAATTGAACTTAGCTTTTTGGGGTTCCGTACCCAAAGGGTTAAACGGGAGCCTATTACTAAGACTCCGTTGTCTCTCCGTCAGTCACCAGGCTGTATCGCATAAACCGTGATAGTTAGACAGTTGAAACTTTCACAGATGATGTATTTCTGTTCCCACCATAACAACAAATTCTAAAAAAACAATAAAAAATATTTAAGTGGGACTCCCATACAACAGAAATGACGTTTTTTGCCGTTTATAAAGATAACGGTAAAGAACCCGTCGTGCGCGAGCCCGACTCGCACTTAGCCGGTTTTTTACTATTATTATTTATTATCATCATACTCCTCCTGCCCTTATCCCACCTAGGGAAACCGAAACACCCAGATCCGGAACAATTATCTGTGGGTCACACGAATTCTTGTCCCGTTTGGGAATCGAAACCATGACCCCCGACGCCGAATCACAACAGCAATAAAATGACCTTTGTATGTGTTCGATATTTTTATTTGCATAAAACAAATAGTCTAAAACGACAGTGCCTAATATTTATATAACCGTTGTATAACAAGTTACATTTTATACTTACGACGGGACTAATAAATAATGTAAAATAAATAGCATTATAATTTTAAAATGATAGGAGAAAGTTTTTACGACATGTTTGTTGATGGTTTTTTTTTTATTTGTATCGAGATCATCTCCAAACGTCACATTTAAAATTCTACCATGAAGACTGTAAAACGCTAATTGTCTATGGTTTGGTATTATCGGTCTGGCGGGTGTCAGCTTTGGATCTACGAATTAAAAGTAAAAGTTATTTAATAAAGAGGGCGGGCATAAAACAGCCGGTTTGCACGATTTTCACGTCAACATCTCGTTCCGCGGCTTCTCTGATGATTATTTATAAGTAATAAAAACGATTACCCAATATGTTTTTGAATTTATAACACAATTTAAAATAGCATGAGTTATTTAAATAGTCTCCCGTTAGTGATGTTGGTCGTGATGTATTCTTACTTGTTCGGTTGTTGTTTCACTTTTACCCGCCGTTGAATGTTCCCACATAATACTATTGTCTCGTATATGGCAACGCGATGAAAGTGAGCATGACAAGTTTAATTCCTCCTCAATTATCGATACGTCTTCATACCAAGTCTTTCTCCGCAACAGATACAAACTTTTTCCATTCCCTTTATCAAAGAAAATCCTGGCCAAAGTAAAAAAAAGTCAGAATTTTTTTCATCAATAAGAGTATTTTCTTTTTTTTAAACATTGACATAGCTCACACATAAGGATCAGGAAGGCGTCTAAAGTTAATGCAATAGTTGGAGTCCTGCGGACTGTATAGACGATTAAGGCATTGGAAACTTTAAAAAAGATATTTGGGTTAAAGCAAATCATACTTTATTTTGTACATCCACATTCATATTTTTTTAAACATTGCCCTTACTTTGTTTACAACACAGGATAACTTTACAACAATATATAACTATATATAACAACTATATAGAACAACTATATATAAGTAAAAATACCACCTTTTGTAATTTTATTGTTAATATTACAAGGCTTTTCTCACGCACTATTCCAGAAATAAAAACTTTTTGCAAGTATAACTTCGAAATTATGTATTTAATAACCTTATATATTAAAACCCGTTAAAGGTTTTAGGGTGGTTGCAGGTGGCTCGGGATCGTGCTTCGTGGCAGTCTGTGGGGGAGGCCTGTGTTTAGCAGTGGACTCAAACGGGCTGAAATGATGATGATGAAAGGTTTTAGGCAGTAGAGCGCTTTTTTACGTGAGGAATCGGTAGACCAGGAGGCGGTTCCGCTGATGTTAAGCGGATACCACCACCCGTGTATATCTACAACTTCTTTGTGGCAGATGCGTTACCATCTTGCAAATAGCTGGGCCCCTGCCACTCACCTTACGAAACGCAACAAGCCGTTGTCCTGCCCCAGACGAGCATGACCATTCGCTTCACAGCTGAAGGCATTGCGTGCCAAAGAATTAGACACACATTTATATACACGCTCTTTTGAAAAACATCATCAACTTATCTTTACCCTCCTTCGGCAGTCCGGTTAAAATGAGAACAATAAGCAAGTTGAATCATTCGGACGTGCGCCGTGAACGATCACAAGCTGTGCATAACTTGTTGCAGCTAAGAATAGACAATTAGTAAAAGTTATTCAATTCGAAAAAGCAAAGCCTGCACGCGTCTCACCGATGCAACAGTTACGTAACCAATCAAATACAAAATTGTATGCAATGTAACAAAGCACTTTGGAACCTTATCGCTTGGAGAGTACATTTCTGACTTTGTTCTTCTTTCAGAAATGCATCACCGTATTTTCTTTTTGTTTAAGTTCTACTTCTGCGTTTCGTCTGGTGAGTGGAGCCCTTTTTTTAGCATGTATCGATTTATATAATAAATGGTAACCAATTACGTGCCCGCCAAATAGAGTGATGGAATCTAAAATCGATTGCCTTATCGGAAAATAAATTGAATTAGGTGCAACGGCACATGAACAAAATCAGTATTAGGGGACCTTCCGAATTTGCTGAGGCCCGAATAACCGGTCGAATACTTGTCTAGTTGCGACACGATCCGCTTTTAAAGCGCTCGGTCTATATTAAAAACTTGAGTGTCCAACATAAAAGTCAAATGCGTTGTGCATTTTTTTCCCAACGAGTCCTTATCTAATAATCCAAAGTAGTTTCGGACATTTATTACATATGTATGTCTAGAATCTAGTTTAACATGTTTTGCTGAAACATCCGCGTATTTAAGTACACAGTGGCTCGGTTGTAAGACGATCAGTGTTTCAGAAATCGGGCGTTAATATTTAATTACTAGCTGTCCCGGCAAACGTTGTTTTTCCATATAAATTATTTGTAGGGTAGAAAAAATGTTTGGGGTGGACCACCCTTAACATTTGAAATGAAAAACAGATGTTGTCCGATTCTCCACCCTGGCCGATATGCACACAAAATTTCACGAAAATCGGTCGAGCCGTTTCGGAGGAGTTCAATTACAAACACCGTGACACGAGAATTTTATATATTAGATTTACTATATACCGTGCTAACAAGTCCCACAAACCGCGAACGGTGACGTAAGCCAGCACCAACTGGGAGCATTTGCATTCAACTCGGCGACTTCCTACCTCCGGAGGGGGCCGAATTGCGCAACACCAGCGGGAAATCGTGGGCCATTTGAATTTACGACGCGACAGCGGACGTTTTAGCATTTCATTTGTGTATTTTGGTGACGCGTTGCAGTCCAACCGAGGGAAGAGACGCGGGCAGGGGTGTCGGTATTGCTGCTCCGCCTATCCCCCGCAACTCGGTGGGGTTTCACCCCTGATGCAGTAAAAGGCCACGGCGACTGTGCGGCCACACTCAGCGACCCCTCCGATATAATTACAATAAATAACCGCAGGTGGTCTGGCCTTCGACTCCTCGCGCTTAGAGTCCAGTTCGTTACGGCGATGAGGTTAGCAGTGGAGCCGCAGACCGTCTGCCGCTGTGGCAGTGTGGCCTGCTGTAAGCACTGGCTCTTTTGGCTCCCACGACCCTTAAGCAGCGGGCTTGGGGAGTTTGTTGCCCATGCAAAGGGGGCCGATTAGGCCGCGCGGTTTATGTTCGAGCGCGCCTTACCGAGAGAAGTGGGTGGCCCCCCTAGAGAAACCCTTGCTAGATTTTGACATGACATAATTATCGTTATTTCACTCTCACAGTTTTATAAACACTTGTATTTTGCCACAGCGATTTTCCTCATCTCTACTTTTTCAAATAATAAACCTTTACGTTCAAAGAAACTGTTTTATTTTCTAACGGTGTTGCTAATTACGTTAGCTGATCTAATTACGTGTAATCATGATAACGCAATGCACTCTAATTACGTGATTAACAAAGGTTTATCTCATGTTATTTCCATCTGTCATTTATGTACTCAACATGGCTCCGTGCAACGTTAAGCTCAGCGTGAATAAAACATTGCAAATCCTTCTTTACTTATTTACTTGAATATATTAAATTACAGCATTATTACAACACTCACCAGTGTCGGATATAAGGAACAATTTCTGGGAAGTAATGACAAGTCCAAACAGAGATAGTGCAGAACCGAGAGGTTTTTGTTTCCCAAAACAGACACTTAAAAGATATTCGTAAAGTTTTAAATGGAGTTCCGGGACAGAGGAAGTAAGGCATTCGTCTATTTGTTGAGAAGTTGAGATTGCTAATATAGGACCTAATACATTTCGAACATCGTGTATTCGTTGACAGTGCGAAGCGATAAACAATTTAAAATTTGAATGCCAGGGTAGTAGTTATGTATTCGTGAATTCTTTGAAAGTGGATAGCGACGGATGATTTAGAATTCGAACGTCAGGGCGGGGACTAAGTATTCGTGTATTCGTTGACAGTGGGAAATGTCAGACGATTTAAAATTCGAACGTCAGGGCGGGAGCTAGGCATTCGTGTATTCCTTGTCGGTAGAAGCAACCGAGAATTTAAAATTCGAATGTCGGGGCAGTAGTCACGTGTTCGTGTATTCGTTGACGGTAGGTAGCAGACGAGAATTTAAAATTCGAATGTCGGGGCAGGAGCGAGGCATTTGTATAATCGTTGACTACGCGACATTCGTCGGAACAAAGACAACCGATAGAGCAATACCGGCTCGCCTAACCAAGCGCGGCGAACGACAGCGCCCATAAATGCCTTAGTGCTCAAGTGACCACACTGGACGACTCATTTAAAATTATTCGCTGAGATTTATTTTAATAAAGCATATGTGAATTGGAATTTGTTTCCTGCTCATCCTATAAAACTAACACAAAATTAATCATGGCTTCAAAAATGAAACTGGGAATTAAATTTTGTAAAATTAGTTTCATTTATAATGTGTAATCGCGTAAATACAAGAAATTATTATGGCTTCAAAAGTCTGTAAATTTTGGTTCTGCCTTAGCATTTACATGTTTTAGATGTAGAACTAAATAAAAGCCGTTGATAGATAATTCTTCGCCAAGTTCACAGTTTATACAGAAAAACAGTTATAAGGCCATGACGTTGAGATGACAGACAGCTTTCATACGTATTATAATACTTTGTACTTTTCTCCAGTCAGTTATCAACTCGTTGAACAGTATCTTATCGGATATTGTTACAGAAAATATCACATGATTATTCTGGTTTCGAACCGAATGTCACTTATGGCCTCCTGTGTACCGTAGGCACAGGCCTGCCAAAACCTGCTTCTATCACGTTCTATATTTAAAGACTGTCCATTCGAATACGTTTTCATGCGGAACCCAGTGTTACTAATTGAATGCGTCTGAGCAGCGAAACGATCATTGTTGCAAACCACCATTTAAAAATGAACCGTATCAATGGTGTGGAAAGGTCAAATTTGCTCAAACGCAGTCTCGATTGTGCTAATATCCACGTCGGCGTCGTACCAGTTCTTTAACGTGCCTACCCTTGAACCTAAAACAAAGGAATGTACACATTGAAAATGAAAGCATAATACTATATGTAACGTACCAACAGATCTGCTTTTGCTTATTTCGAATATATTTACCTAAACATATATATAAATTGGAGTGTCTGTTTGTAATACTAAAATAACCGCTTTTACTAAATAGATATGGATGTATACAAGGTACATATACCAAAATAGAATTTTTCTAAATTTAGATATAATATATAAATAAATATATATAAATCTGTCAGTTTGTTCCGGCTAATCTCTGAAACGGCTGGACCGATTTTGACGAGACTTTCACTGGCAGATAGCTGATGCAATAAAGGGTAACTTAGGCTTATGTCAGAATTTTTATTTATTTTAAATTCCACGCGGAGTAAGTCGCGGGCACAGCTAGTATATAATATGGATGTATAGGTAAATAAAATTATAGAGGTCTTCCGCTGTGAGCACATTACGGAAAAACTAAAGGATAGATTTAATTCTTCCGAGTTTTATTTCGCAGACAACTTATGCCCTTGTGAAAAAACTATTCTGCTATTTTCATTTAATGTACGTATGCATTACGTGTAATAATTACGTGCTTAGTTATGTGTCTTGCCGTGGGAACTGGGGTAGAGAAGTTACTAACGACCTTTTCAATGTTTTTATCTGAACATAAAATACATCGTTATTATATTATAAATAAGCTACTCAGACGAAATCACAGGTATGAAGCAGGAAACAGTGGACATATTTTCATATAACCCGATTTTTTTAACCCGTTTAATTATGTTTTTATTCGTAAGGGTTCGTATTCGGTCAAAAAGGCCCAGAAAACGCCAATCCCGCGTGCTTAGGAAACTGTTCGTACTTAGTAGACAATTTTTTCGGTTTCTGTTCTACTAAGTCCAGCTTCGTCGGTCAAAAGTATTCTAGTATAATATTTGATCTTATATTCATTATAAACTTGATATTGTTTTTAATTTTATAATCAATGCACCTACTTAACTTATTTCTCTCCATAAAGATTGACTGGTAGATAATGTTGTTCTCATTAGGTCCGCCTTTGTTAATATTTTGTGTGCATAAAGAAATCAAAGAAAAATAAAAGGCACACAGACAACATAACAACTACCTCCCCCAAGCATGTTTGTTATAACTCTTGTATCTTGTATTAACTGATGTTTGTGCTTTCAGTCCAGAGACTATTAAAGCTTCATCTGACGCAGAACCGGTGGGCTAGCCAGAACCCACGAGTTTGGGCCCTCCGCTGTGGGTAGGGCCGCGCATGTGCTCATGCGTGCGTTTAACTACGGCATGTCATCTAAGGGCCATCGAAGTAGCGGTGCGGACCGGGACCCCGATGGCCGTCGACTGTGTTTTTAGCTAATCGGTGGCTGGGGGCGGTGAGAACCGCCCTGGAACGCGGGTGTACCTTGTCTACGCGTTGTGTTGGTCTCGCCGTGCTCGGAGGCGAGGGCGAACTAATGTGTTTGTTGCTACACTAACTGTGTGTGTAGTGTTATCCGGCGGGACCCCCGACGGTGGGTCCGACGTATGTTATAACTCTTAATCCGCGTACCAGCTATCCAAGTCGCCAACAAACTTTATCTTATCCGAGTAATCTCGCGAAATCCGTCTGCGAGCTGTCACGAAAACAACGTCCATCAATCGCACCTTCCCAATCTGATAAGGTATTCACCGACACGTCTCAAACCTACGCGGGATTCCCCTGGGATCTGCGGAACTTACGGGAATCGTGGGACAGTTTTAAGCTGGCGACAAGCCTGTCATTAAACAACCGCCTACGATGCACAGAGTTTACCTACCAAATTCACCTTGGACTACAAACCGAAATTTAGTATGTGCGTAGTTTCGGGGGCGAAAAATCTGGCTAGGTTTCATTCTTAAAAAATGTCCTTTTAACCCAGTTTTCAGGGAATGAAATATATCATTCGAATATGACGGTAAATTTCACCGAAAAAAAAATTTTATAATAGCTACGTCGGTAATCGGGCGGCACCGAAACAGAAGGCCGTGGTTCGTGTCACGATCATTTACACACTTATTTTTTTACTTTTTTTACGATTTATTTTTATTTTTTGTCGATCCAGATGATTTTGTTTTTTTTTTAAAGTTCTTTCTTTTGTGAAAAACACAAGTTCATATTTTCTCATTATTACGTCGGTAAGATTGAAAAATATTATGCGTATTTCATTACTCAGTATTTGTATCTAAATGTAATTTCCAAAATACATGATTTAACAAAAAAAAACGGTCCTCCAGGTACTAAATATTACAAATATAATAAACACCTACATACTGGAAAAACACTATGTTCAACACACAATATTTTTCCAGTAGTGGGAACCGAACCCACACCCTCTGGCGCAGGAGGCAGGTACACTACTCATTACGCTATTCGGGTCGTCAAACTATTTGACATTTACCTATAATTCCCAGTTAATTAAACCGTTATCAATTCCATTTTTTCAGCAGCAAAATTTTCAGTTATTTTTCTTTTGGGTAACAAAATAATGAAGTAGGTATAACTACAAAAAAACTAGTGTGTGTACTTAATACACTAGTTTTTTTTTTTTTTCAGAAAAATAGTTTATATGTCCGTCACTTATACATGCTATTTTATAATCCCGGTAACGCCACGATTCCCGTGGGATATATCAGAAGCGCAAGGTAAGAGGACATACGACCAAATCAAAAAATAACGAACATTATATTATCACCTAAAGATAGCATTTTTTCGCTCAATGGAATTTATGGCGGTATTTCCATTGTTTTGTTTGTGTGTACATGTCTTCATTGTGTCGTTTGCTGTCGTTCGTGATGATTCAACCGGTAACGCGATTTACGTTGTAGTTGTTTTCAGATATCGGGGAGTAACTCTGTTTTAACAGGAGTATCTGTGGTAAAAGGCATTACCCCGAGGGACGCTGGTTCGAAGCGAAAGACGGCGAAAATTTTTGTTGTTTTTAATTTGTGTCCAACCAAAAATCCCATTTTATAACATGTTTCATCTTGAGTGCAAACACTAAACTGGTTGATTAACCATAAAAAAGTACTTCGCACTTTGGCGTTTCCTCTCGGCCGTTGTAATTTTCATGGGCGCCGGTTATCACTCGCCACAATCAAGCATTATTTTCATCTATTTGAAGTAAACAAGTAAATTTTTTTATTAACGAAAATAACGTCAATACAATACCGTGTTCAAAAATATCTCGCTCTGTATTCATTTTATAATTGATTTTCAGAAGTTCCCCAAGTATGAACGGAGCTCAAGATCCAATACCAATGGAATTAATGTGGGATCACACGAGAAGCACCAACTTTCAAATACAAAAAGAATCATCAAAATCGGTTCTTTCAGTAGAAAGTTCTGAGGTAACAAACATAAAAAAAAATACAGTCGAATTGGGAACCTTCTTTTTTTTTTTGTTGAAAATAAAAAATTCCGTTAAGTTACATTACTTTTTCCGTCCAATTGAAATCTATAATTATTTTATTTATGTCAAAGTAAATGTATTAGTGACATCCATGTGGTGCAATAAAGAATTTTTAATCAACCAATCAATCAATATTATAGGACTCGGCGATAAATATTGCACATCGACCTTAAGAAAGAGATGGGTTAATTACGGCTTTGTAAAGCGCTATCTCTTTCGCAGGAAGCAATATTTATCGCCGAGTAATATATTTAATTAAGTAAAAACAGTGTGCAATTTAGGATGATCTTTTCCTCCAAAATGTAAGGAAGACTAAAAACTAATTTCTTTTAAAGTCCAAATTAAATACCCTAAACATCAAATAAAGGGACATTTGATATAATTAGAATATTTGAGCATTAGTAACAGAAGTAAAAAAGTAATATGCCAGTTTTTGCTATGCAATGAGTTTTTAAATACAGTTAAATAAAAAATATGAACAACCGGACAAGGACGCGTGAATTATGTGAATCAGCCCGCTAAAACTTCCTTATGCGCTGGTCTATTTTTAAAAAAGCATTGTTTTTATTTTATTCTAAATTTAAACGTACAAGAATAGAAATCGAAATGAAATCGAGTCATAACCATAATCACCGTAATGCTTTGTTTCTTTTTCATTGCAGGCACAGGACATGTGACCCACGTGTATACATCCTCGTACAAAAAATAATTTAAACTAAAATTCTTGCCGTGCGATAAATGGATTCGGTATATGAGAATATTATGTCACGTTATTAATTTAACACAGTCCGATTCACGTACGGACAGTCTGTAACGAGCCCATTACGTAAACAGTATCAACACCGCAGATTTCGTGTTACTTTTTTTTTCGTAGAAAAGTTAAATAGTTACACCGTGGGTACCTAGCCCGTTAGGCAATTGACCGTTCAAAGTCAGCCTTAACGTTATAGATATAACGATCATTTTTGAACATTACGCCGATGTCGGCTTAAAGAAACTTTTAATTATAATTATGTATTATGTATTAAGAATTATTCAATTACTTATTTTAGTCTGTAAGTTAATTTTCATTGTACACACCTACCTATTTTCCTTTGATTACTTATTTATTTTTAATTATTACGAAAGGTATGCTGGCAGAGAACTCTGTTTAGGGTTAAGCTCGCCTTTGTACAGTCTTTTTTGTAATCCTTTATTTGTAACTGTATTTTTTTTTTTTTTTTTGTGTACAAAAAAAAAAGAAATTTTTTAAGACGTGCCGTACGACGATAAGGATGTTACAGTTATGAACTCGGTACGGTATTACGACCCTCCCGGCCTTATCAGTACCAAGTGCGTAAACACCGACTATGGCCCCGCTGGTGGCTTTGAAAAACTATACTATATTTTATACATATTCGCCATACTTCGCCACTGTGAGACGCAACAGTTTTTCGCCGCTGTGAGAATTGAACCCACATCTTCCGGTTTCGCGCCCAGCGTTTATAACCACTAAGCTAAACGGCTGATTGCCACACCAACGAAAATCTCAACGTATTTTATATAAATTGTTTTTTCCCATTTCAAGCAATGCTTGGCGCATCTATTGTTAAATACTTTACAGGATACAAACTTTTATTTAATTTTTGTGTGACTGTGAGCTATTACTAAAAAAAAATATACCTATTCTTGGTGATTTTAAGGGCATCAACTGGTCGATTGGGCCAAATAATTAACTTAGTCAAGCCACCGCCTGACTGTAACTTAATCCCCAGAATTTTTTAAACTGAAGAAAAGTGAACGGTAGTTTTTTGTCAAAATTTTATAATAGGCTGGAAAATGCTATACCTAATAATAAAACTATTAACGTAATGTCGAAAGCACCTATGGGTGAAATTAGCCTAATACAGACAGTATTAGGCTAATTTCACCTATATATTTTATCACTAAACTTATACAATGATGTTTACAAACTTGGAACTTGCAATGCGTCTGAATACTGAAAACGTTGCATTCTGTTTCATAAAATCTATCAAATACTCCTCGAACTCGGGAACATCATAAATTAAAATTCCTGAGCTACACGCTATTGCAGCTACACGCGGTTGCAGTTTTGTAAACAAACACTCCGAACTCAAGATTACAAGATAAAGCGGAAGAAAATAAAACCCACCATAATATAACTAATTGTTCACGGATAACGTACCGTAGAAAATTAATAAACGAAACTAGTCTACAATAGTAATGCAATTTTTTGCAACAGCTATAAACGTCGACGTTATTACATATTTCATAAAATTAATTTCACAATCTTAGTTAAATATTTTTAAGTCTTTATACCAGTTTTAGAGGAGCTTTTCTTCTGTTTATGAACAGAAAAATTATAACAGCGATGCGTTTTAGTGCATTGTTTTGGTAAAATCGAAATCACAAAAAAAAAGAAAGTTTCGAGCGTAAGTACTCACAATCTGAACTGCGAAGTCGATAAACAACAAATTTCTTCAGTGTTCTCTTCACAAAACTTCCGTTTCACGAAAGCACACACAAATTCACAATCGATTATTCAATAATTATTTACATATAAAAGCCGTTCGCATAAATCTAACAACTCCGTACAACGGAAGTTTAAATTTATATATCATAGATACGTACAACACGAGCGCGCGCTCTCGGCCGACTGCGGGCGGAGTGCGGGAGATACTAGCTGGTGCGTTCAAAAACGAGAAAACGCGTAGCCGCTTGATGCAGGCACGTCACTTATAAATCCGTATTTGCGAATTGAAACACAATTAGGTTTTTTTTTGCTTCTTTTCAGTTTTTACATTAAATACTGAACAATCCTACATTAGCAAGTAATTCTCTATGTTCATATTATGTTTGCCAGTGGGTAAAATATTTGCCAAACACAACCAACAACCAAAACCCAATTAGCTAATATCAATTACTAAATGCGATGTGAAGTGCCACCACGACCGATGTCGATTCTCGAAAATCGAGTGATTTTTTTATGATACTTCAACAAAATGTTACCTCCATACGAAATATGTCGTATGGAGGTAACATTTTGTTGAAGTAGCAAGTGTCTTATTTGTCAATAATGTCTCATTCTTAATTGGGATTAATTCATTAAGTTCTTCACTGGCTCGAACATCTTGGAATATACGTACCTACGTATAAACCTAAAACTATGCAGATAGACCAATCTATAAAATATTCACTATAAACTATAAAATAATTACGTAGAAACATAAATAACTGAATAAATTATACGTTATAAATATTCGGTTAGTGAAAAATGTTAAGAAATAAAATTGATAAATTAATTTAAATTGTGATTTGCAAAAAATTGCAGAATCGCATCGTTATGCCGTATGCTTCCGCCCATATGCGGCCCACAGACAGCGCAGTGGGCACTCCTAACCTAACACGCTTGAAGTTTGCTCACGCACGAGTCGTAAGCGCAACGGAGGTTATTTTCTCTCTCAAACGCGCTTTTTAGAGCGCATATTCGATTTCAGAGTGAGGAATAGTTCAAAACAATGCAGACTCCATGACCATTTTGATTGCTAACAATTTTGTTTAACAATTTTAAACATTCCTTCTCTTTAATTCACGGTAACGAAAGGAATTATGAAATGTAGGATTAAGTACTTAATGTATAAAATAGTTAATTCATAGATACTATCTTTCTGGAACTTCTCTGGACAAATCGTAACCAGATGTTTAATTTTCGCTTGAACAATATCACATTTTTAAATTTTATGGCCATATAGGTCGTAGAACCGATAACCGATGGGGTAGAAAGGGTGTCGAGTAGCAGCCCAATATTGGCCATTGTAGGGTAGGACGAACCCCCACAAGATAGAATGGATAACCGATGGATACATGTGGCTCAGCATCTTTCTTCGTTGCCGCCTGTGGTGGAAGCTTATGTTCAGCGGTGGACTCTAACAGGCTGTAATGATGATGGTGATGAAGATAAAACATAAATTTTTCTACAAATTTTAAAATATAAAAAACATTTGATGCAATCTTCCTCCAGCGTTCGCGATTCGAATTGTGAGCGATTTAATTACTCTGATATGACGTTATGGTGTTTGAACTACCGCTTCCGAACGCTGTTACACAATATACAGACAAAAAAAGCCTACATGCGTTCACAGTGTACTCGGATAACTGCGTAGCTTGGTTACTTTTATGTGTAACCAATCTTTGTAAAGTAATTCGCGGAAGCTCGAATTATTTCACAATCAGGACTGAAAGGATTGCAATCATGATTTTACAAAGGTCTCATGGGAAAATGCGTTCTCTCATTAGACCTTTGTAAAATCATGATTCCCTCAATACTGTCAATACTGGCAATACTGTCAACACTCAATACGGTCTGAATACGCTTAAAATTAATCTGCATAGTTTTAACGTAATAATTTTGAGAAATAATAGAATTAATGTGTTTCCAAAAATATTAATCGCCAATTGTTCCAAAAATATTAATGGCCCGTCGGTGACAATTCCTCATTCAGTAAAAAATAAACGCATGAGCCCCCCTATCGCACACAGAGGGTCATAGCTATCCCTGAGGAGTCTGCCTGTCTGTCATACATGCCACATGTCGGCGTTTGAATCTTTAATATTCTACGGACTGGGCAAGAACATCATTCAATAAAGATGAAGATGTCTTATAACCTTTACGGCCGAGCGACAGGGATAGCTCCTAAACGTGACATGTGGCAGGCTTGTCGCTTGTCGTGAGTCAAGCCGACGTCAATTCGGACGTCCTAGACCACACGATGCTCCTGTAGATTATTCATACAAGGAAAACTGAATAATATACATAGCGTAAAATAACTGTTCTCTGTTGTAGAGATGTTTTACAATGCACAAACAATGTCAAGTTGCGCAAATACTTATCACAGCCACGCCGACCACCCAGGTTTTTTTTAAATTATTCGATCTATCCTTTTCTATTATATCGATTCTATAGCATAGAAAGTGCTCCGATCCGACCATCGACCCGACTCCACCGCTACATGGTAAAGTTAAATCTATGACAAAAAAAAACTGTTGACCCCACATTGAAATATAATCGCCCCCAATAATGACAGACAGGAATGAGTACCTCAATCTTAGCAATGAATGTCGCGAGAAACAAGCATGTGACATTCATTCCGACGACGCAAGATTGAATAAAACAATTACACTCAAGTGGTATCTGTCAATGACGTTAGAATAACGTTTACCGCCATTTTGTTTCATTTATTTTTATATTTTCGCTATCAAAACATTCCTAAACGGTCACGTAGACTATGATGTAGATTTGAAGACGCGAGACATCTCCGTGTCTTTCACATCTAGGGAGTACTTCAAGAGAAGTAAGACCCACAAACATTCCAAATTTCTATTTAATGTAAAACTGAAACTGTGTGGATATAACTATTAAGGTTCACATTCAAATACATATTCAATTTAACTATTAACGTTAACATTACGTCACGTCGACTGTAGTCGTAGGACCACGCAACAGGCCTCGCTGTTTCAAGAATGAGCAGGTCCGTCCGGGTAAGTACCACGCCCTCACAGAAGATCGGCGTGAAGTGGAAATATTATACTTCTCAGTTTCATCTGGTGAGTGAGGTAGCTGGGGCCCACTTTAAATGAACCATCACACCTAACCAAGCACAGTCAACGGCCATCGGGGTCACGGTCCGCACCGAACCTCGATGGCCCGAAGGCGACATTCAATAATCAACGCACGCATGAGTATATGCGTGGCCCTACCCACTGAGGAGGAGCACCGGTTCTGCGTTCGATGAATCTTTCTCTCGATAATCTAAGGACTGAAACCGTAACATCAGTTATACAAAAGACAAAATACTTTATTAAAAGGTGGCAACGCATCTACAACCCTACGAGTGATGTAAATGTCGTAGGGCGGCGGTTATCACTTCATATCAGATGAGCCTCCAACTCGTTTGCCACATTTTCTCATAAAAAATTAGGCTTCTTCTTAAAATGCAGAGACTAGCACCAAAGATTAAAAATTAAATATAAAACTAAGTAAGCCAGGCTAAAATTGTCCCGACTGCGTCCTAAATTGAACAGGACACAATAACGTTTAGGTTTCCAACATCCATATAGCTGGCCAAAACACGACATTTGAACCTACATTTCGTTCCGGAAAAGGTAAGTTGAAGAACGTTATGTCTGCGTACCAAATCACTCGTATATATTAATGATGACGAAGCTGTTCAATTTCAATTAAAGAATCGACAAAGTAATAAAATATACAACAGTAAAATCAATACAAGCATAATTATTATAACAAAGAAATATCAATAGTACATTTATGGCAAATGAAAAATAATAACAGTTTGTAATTACAAATTTATTACATTACTGTGGATATAGGAACTTCTTCTGTTTCGACTAAACACATTACGGACTATACGGAGATAAACTCACTACTCGATTCAAATAATCATGTCAGAGGCATAAAAGTATTCTCTCATCTTATTAGACGTGTAATTATTTCTACAGTAAGTCGTATTAACCAACGTTCGATCTAACCTATAGTTTCAATTATTTTGTTTCGATATTTTTTAAAGAATGTATCTCAAAAACAATCTATTCACATACCTAACTATGAAAGAAACCGTGACTGTAAAGCCAAGGTTGAACAAGACACGACGTTCGTGGATTTCGATCACAATCTCAGCGAGCTCGGCAAACATTGTGACCAATACTGTTATATTTCACAGCCTAATACCACCTCTACAGGTTTCCTTTCGCTGGCCTTTCCTTTTTACCAAACTGCCAAAGGAGAGCTATTTTAAACCCACATAGTCTAGAGCCTGAAAAAGGACATTTTATAATTGGAAAAAAGTGTTGTAAAGGGTTAAAAATATCTTTCTTTATAGCATATCTATATAATTTTCAAAGAAAGATATTTATTTAAGGACTTCAACGTGAGCGAAGCCGCGGGCAAGTTAGTGTTAAATAAAAATGTTTTAAAATATTATTTCGTATACAGTTGAAAAAATTTTTTTTTATTTTTTCTGACTGCCATCCCAACTGATGGGTATACATAGGGTACATTATTTCAATACGATATCCGTGAATAAAAATAGAGGAATGTTTGATGGTTCATCGTTATCCAGGGACCTTCACAACACGAGAAGGATATTACACCATTACCAACTTTTAATGTGGGAATAGGCTCTCATCAGCTCTTACAGTCGCTATTGCTTTCTGAATTTGTTCATCCTACTATTTATATCTACAAAGAGAACATTTCTTATAGAGCACGTCTAACTAGGCGGGACGCAGTCGACGCAATGTTAAAAAAAACATTTAAACAAAATCGTATGCAAAATTGACGCGAATAATCACATATTATAAATTCCATTTCTCTTTGATAACACCAGAAAGAAAAGCTTGTAACATATATAGTCCTCCCCTCCCTACCCGTTTAGACCTCCTAAGAGTGTAAGGGAGGGGACGTCTAATTACCTTATGCCATTGTGGCACATATTACCTGCATTTGAATGACAGAGAAGCTGATGAATTCGGCAGTATTCTTTCCATTCGATATCAAATGGGTCTCTTCGGGGCGAGGGTGTCATTGAATATCATAAAAAACCATGCAGCTGATACAACAAGATCGTTCCATGTCCTTCCAGAGTACTGACATGCAGTAATCTTAATTTTGATTGGAAGACTCAAGTTGACAAGAGGGCTGCTTAGTTGGCCATGAAACTTTAACACGGCTGCTGTTTTGGATGTCATGGAAAGCGGTTTCTCTTACTATCGAAGGTCCGCTTGTCCGTCTGTCAACCACTATTAAGAATAACCTTGATGTAACCAACGGAATAGACCTTGGTACAGACCTTCCTTAGCTAGGATGTTAGGATGTACGCACCAATGCTCCCGGCCAAACGCGTGATGCACTTAACAACGATACTTTTGCTGCGATATTCGACTCCAGTGCGTAGTCACACGCACTTTATCGTTATATAATCACCTATATTCAAGCATCCGTGTAACAGTAATCAATATTTATAATCGGCACTAACATAGTGCGGTTCATATTATTTTAATATTAATTCACTAAGATCGTATTTCCGTTCTCAATTTTTAGATCGAACACGGGAACATCATCCCCTGTTAGTTATGCCAGCCCGAATCGATATGAAGAACTTATCAGTCGTTAAAAAAACCCCACTAAAAAAATATAGAATACCAGCCAAGTGCGAGTCGGATTCGCGCACAAAGGTTTCTGTACCATTATCTATAAAAATGCTGGATACAACCTGATGAGAGACGGACAGACAGACAGCGGTCTTAGTAATAGGGCCCCGTTATACCCTTCGGATACGGAACCCTAACAAATCACTGACATTGACATTTGGTTAACGAACAGTTACACACTACGGTAACTGTTTAGTTTTGAGTATAATAGGAATTTACTATTGTGATATTCCATGATAGTTGAATGTTCAAAACTATAAACGCAAACTAAAAGTATTATTTACCTACCAATTTAGTTTTTTTAAATAAATTCCTTCGCAAGCATGTGGTCGCGGGAAGTAACAAGACATGTCAAATATCTCATTCTGTCCAGAATATTCATTCAAATATTAAAGTTAAACTCGCTATCGTCAGCATTCCGTTTATCTATAGTCCTTTATGCAGAAGTTTTAATGTGGATATTTTTTATGTGGAATTGCATCATAGGAATCAGTGTTCTTTTGCGACGATTTTAGGTTCATCAAATCTAATATCATGATTTAGGGCGTCTGTGACTGCATTTTGTATGTGGTCAGCTTTATTAAGGGCCACCCAGCGAGAAACTATTCGTCATTTTTCTACAAATCTTAATACATTTTTTACTTTTACGAAAAACAAATTTCATACATGTAGTAAGTATGAAAAGCAATCGTCATAAATGGATTACATCTAGCTACGCTGGGATATCTAGAAATCCATCTCAAAGTTTGATGTGGAACATCTCGTTCACGCTATCATAGTGTTGTGCATTTTGTCTTCATGTCTGTCCGATGCAACAAGCAATACCGACTACCCCGTGGTTGAACCTCGATCGCAGTCCTTCTCTTGGATACCATACCATGTCACTGAATTGGTCCATTTGTTCTCCTATCACGAATTTACAGATGTACCCGAACATACGCAATCGTTGCGACATATGCCGACATGGCTATAAGAAACATGACCATATAAGGGCGTTTTAAGAACACACGTCACGTCAACCACCCGTAGTTATACAACCGATATTATATCTAGCCCGGGTAACCGTTCTTGCACAATTAAAGCCGACAATTGAAGCGTCGATGC
Organism: Iphiclides podalirius; assembly: GCA_933534255.1. Lineage (NCBI taxonomy): Eukaryota > Metazoa > Arthropoda > Insecta > Lepidoptera > Papilionidae > Iphiclides > Iphiclides podalirius. The sequence continues at coordinate 11,377,425 of OW152827.1, read as the reverse complement.
GTAACTAAATTGCTAATCGTTACGTGGGAAGCAGGGTAATAGAGTGATTTGTTGCATTTCTGAAGATTAATCTAGGGATTTCCTACAAAGCAAAGGTGACAATTGATGTACTTAAGAAGGTGTTGACAAATGACTGATGACCACAGAAAAAAGATATAGGTAAAAAAATATTGTATGATTATAAATAAACATTCAATAAAAATCGTAGCTAAACAAGATTTTTCTTAATAGTCACAGAGTTTAAAAAAATTCACCATGGCTGTCCGTGATCTAAATATTTGACTATTAATAATTATAACTTTTTTTTTCATCTTTGAAGATTGTTATCGAACATAAATTTTGCTTGTTTTACATTCTAGTACGTAGAACGCAATAATATAACACAATTGTTATCATTAATTGTTCAACGGTGATTAGAACCAGTAATGTTAATTTAAAAAAAAAGTAATGGAAAAGTTCGAGAGCGTTCCATTTTTGCACGCGGACATTAATCTCGCATTTTCCGCGCACTCTTGTCGCGTCGCTAAATAACTTCAGCGTACTTTCGTGTGCGAATCTTCTAATTACAAAATAGAAAGTAACTGCGTTTGTTTTTTCAAGCAATAAATAGCATCCCCGATAGACGGGAGTTATTTTGTGCGCACCGCATGATTTTTGATCCACATTAGAATTGTTGCATTTTTTTTCTTTAATTTATCTTTTTTTTAATTTACAATAGATTGTACACAATGTCATTTAACAACAAGTAAGGAAATATACCGAAGTGGAAAATTATAGATGCCTACTTTCTAAATATTATTACATTCTAAATATTTAGCATCCCTAAGATATTTAGAGAAATATTGGAAATATAAATTTGATTATCTTTATTAAATATCTGTAATTATTATCATCTATAATAAACATCTATGTTCATAAGAATGGCATTGTCAACTTGTAAAGCTCGGAAATTTGTAAATACATAATTTTATCAATGTAATATTTAAGTACGAAATGGGGTTTTTTGTTTTTAAAAATGCAATATATTTTTAACGACCTCCTATACATTTAAGTCTTAGCCTTGACCTTTGACTTTTCTTATTTCGTCTTTTATACAACTTTATAAGACTTTGGCTTTCCTTATTTTTCCTTATCTATATCGATAGCAAAACTAAAATCAAAGGCAAACACCGCATTAACGAGATGAAAGTAACATTGCAGGTACAGAATTCCGCATGAGATTCCCGACGCCTCTTCAGAACGAAAGTCTCGCATACAACTATTCTCTTTAATTAATTTTTCGTGGCGAAAATAATTGAGCTGGTTTATTACGAGGCAGTAAAACTGCTATTCGTAACCGAGAATTAACGTCAATTTGACGTATAAAGAGGCGCGATTGCGTATTTATTCAATTATCTCAATGCTCGAGTTAAATACTGGCGATTTAATATTTGCGATTGTTTTAATTATACCGCATTAAGCTTTGTGTAAATATTTGTACATTTTGTGATTCATTAAAATAGAAATGTGTAGATAATTATAAATTATCTAAAAAATGTTAATTATTATTACAGTTACTGAAAACAGTATTTTAATTACAAACTGTGCATAAAATTAGAGCAGATTGCCGGTGTGATTTAACAGGTGCTTATCTTATAATTAAGGAAAGACAACGACGAACAAAAGTTTTAAAAAATTGTTTACTAATTAGTAGTAATTAGTAATAAAATTTAAGTACCTGTTTAAGTAATAATTTTCAATTCAATTTTTATATACTTTTTTAACAGAAATATGTGTGCTCTTGCTTACATTGTGCGCGGTACGCAAATATAAAAAAAAGGGAAGAACAGACAAGTAGTAGCCTAAAGGTAAGTATAAACTAGACCATTTTCTCGAGCATTTCTAAGTAATGTAAAGTTCGTACGAATGGTACAATGCATGTAAAAACTCAGGTTCCATAGTATTTCCATAGTAACGTTCCTGCCAATACTCGAAGCTCTGTTCGACTTAATGCCAATTTTTCAATGAACAATAAAGTTTTTTACCCAACTGCGGCAGAATGTATATATGTATGTATGTATAACTGTTTGGCACGCTCAATGCCTCGCTCGAAGCCTGAACAGCTCGATGGATTTTAGCTTGAGAGGTGTCGTTAGATTCGTATTTACCGTGAGAGTGACACTGGGTATATCAAAATAAAAAAATACACAGAAACGCAGTCGGGTTTTTTAGGCTTTTTTTTAAATTATATGAGACTTGTCCCCTATCCCACACAGAATGAATAGAAAATAGATAATAATTCTAAATAACGTGCTTTTGCAATACACGTGCAACTGACTGCGTGCGTCGTTCGTCCCTGTCACTCCACGTCACCCCGCACCGCGCATCGCCCGCGCTCGTGCAAAGGCTCGATGAAATGTTTTACAAATACGCTAATTTGTACAATTGTTGTAACAAAACGGTGAGCGTGCTCGACGTCTGGTTCGTAAAAGGGTGATACATTAGAACATATCATAGTGCGACTCGATGTTCTGTTACATGTAAATGCTCTATTCTATACTCACCTTTATATTCGTGGTATCCCTTTTTTTTTTTGGTATCGGGGGGGAAATCTTGCAAAGATACCCTGTCACATTACATGACAGGGTTATGTGAGGTTCTTACCCACTAAAACCCCCTCGGTGGCCACCCTCTGTACGTTGAGAGGGACTCCGGGATCTCCCACGGAACGCACCGGTGTCCGTCAGTACTGCGCGTGCGCACTCCCCGGAGAAGGATAGCTTCCCCGGTTCCCTCACCATCTTGCAGCAGCTTGAGACCACTTCGAGCTGCTGCCAATCCGTGTCCCCTTTTAGTCGCCTTTTACGACAGGCAGGGAATACCTTAGCCCTATTTTATAAGCCCGTGACTACACGGCTGACGGGGCGGCACGTCCGTTTCTGCCGCCCTGGCGCCTTCGTCTTCGAGCGGGATCAGCCCTCTTCCGTTCTCGTTCAGCGATCTCCTTCTGGAGCATAACAGCTTCGCAGAAGGAGACTAGTGCCGTCCAAGTAGATTTCTCCACCAGTGCAGCTGACACTGCCACTTGTGGAGAAAGGTCTTGCCCGATCTTTTGGACCGACGCTCTGACTCCCACGCGGGGCACTCATCAAGTGTGTGCTGCGCGGAGTACCGGTCCCCACCACAATGGTGGCATTGCGTTGTCGGTTCGCGTATGTCGATTCTATTTCAGTACTCACCAAAGCATCCGTGCCCGGTGAGTACCTGTGTCAACCGAAAGGTGACATGCGCAAATCCCCTCGCACTTAGCCAGGCTTCGAAGCTCGGCAAGAACGTGGTGACGATTCGCTGGCGCGAGCTTCGTGGTTCGCCCTAGCGCTCGCGCCAAACCTCTAGCGCCCTTATACGCTCCTGCTCACGCACTTCACCCGCATCCAGGGGCTCGGCATCATCCTGGGGTAGTCGGAGCCGAGTATAAACTCGCGCATCCATCTCCGCCAGGATGTCCAATGGTGGAAACCGAGCGAGGATAGTGGCCGCCTCAAAGGATATCGTTCGGTACCCTCGTGCGATCCTGATAGCTATTTTTCGCTGCAGGCTATAAAGTTTAGCTCTGCAGCGTCGGACGCCCGTTAGTCGGTGAGACCATACGGGCGCCCCGTAGAGAGCCATCGATCGCGCGATCCCCGCATAGAGGCGGCGAACTCCTTCCTGGGGCCCCCGAGATTAGGCAGCAATTTGTGCATAGCACCTACTACCTTTTATCCCTGTGTTTATTTTATCCCTACTTCTAGTGAGTTTATTATGGTGCTTACCCTGAAGTTGCCCGAAGTTGCCCTGAATACACATTATAGGCGAAGTGAATATAACAATAACATAACAATTATCAAACTGTCCTTGTTGTTATATCTTCATAAAAATGATGTTTTCGCTTCCGTATCTGTATAATCCGTACACTAATAAACCTTGACTGAACGCAGAGCTCGGAACAGATCGATTCAACGAGCTTGATACAATATTCATGCGTGCCTTATCTTTTGATTGTCACCGGAGACCTCAGTTCATTCCATCACCCGCTACAATATTCACAGGGTTCCTCGAGGGATTACCAGAAATTGTTATGTCAAGTGTTCAGCTACAATGAACAATGTCAACCGACAAACTAAATCGATTTACCATACACTTACAAGCTTCTCTCGGCTCAATTTGGACTTGGAAAGTTGGAACATAGTTTAGCTGTCTCTTCATTCTTTCCTTTCTGGGAAAATCTCCAAAGAGACCCTGTTACCCGGCGTATGTACAGAATTACGAATTTCTTATGCAAGAAACTTGTTGTGATCAACAGTTATCTGTCGCTGATTATTCTTTGAGTGAGTTTCTGTGATTTTCCGAAGCTTGCTGGATTAAAGAGAATTTCCTTGACTTCTGACTATCTTCATAACTCTTGACTTTAGAAATAAGGCTAGCCTTTTAAACGTGTAATATCGTTACTGACCAGCGGAGGAAAGGGACGAAAATATTTAAGACAAACTTAGTATTTTCAAACGACATTAACACCTTATCCTTAACCTGCAACACACTTAGACTCATCTTCACCTATAGGTACAAAAGATACAAAAGATAGATAAAATATAATGTAAATTAAAATTAACATAAGGATTTTCAACAAATATAAATTAATCCTACACCACAACTAGTCTACGTAAATCTTTTAGCGTAGAATAAATAAATCTTATGTGACAGTTTATACGTTTCTACAATCAAATCCCGGAAAATGGTAAAATGTATAAATGGCTAAATTTAAGAAAATTGTAAAAGAAAGTTTGTGTATTAATAGCTAGTACAATATTAATGATTATTTAAATAATAACACACTCTGACTGGACACACTCTGGACTTTAATTTATTGTAAACATGTTCTCACCGTCAAAAAATGATAAAAAGATGAAAAATAGGCCTGATTTTCTTTCGCCGGTTCTTCTCAGGTCCAGAGGTCTACTCCATAATGGTAGATTTATTTTAACAATCAATAAGCGAGCGTAATGCTCTTATGTTGAATAAAGATATTTCAATTTCATATGAAGTGAAATCGTCAACTTTTATCATCAAAAGCTTAAGTCGCAAAGATAAAGCAGACGTTTATTTACACGATGCTTACATCTTAAGAATTCTTAATAAATAAAAATAAAATGAGTTTTGAGTTGCTAACTGAAATAAAATAAAAGCCGTTTAATTATAATTTTAACAGTACTATTGATAGTTACAAACAGGTATGGCAGTATAGATTTGACATTTTATTATCTCAAGATCAGCTTAGAATGTGACATTGACACTGAGACCGACAGTGACAGCTACTGTCAGTGTCGCTCACATAACTAACAGTCATAGATAAGACATATATATTGCTAACAGTCGATCACGCGGTGTGTGTGTACTGTGCTCATGTGCTGTGTTCCTACCTAGTTCCTAGAAAGTTCAAGGTTAACTGATTTCAAAACATTAATATTCCGATAACTTATTTAACCTATTTTTAGCTTATCAAAGTAAAAACTATGTCTGGTTTGTCATTCATAAAGTCAACTAAAGGTAAAGTTATTCTCGGCACGGTTGTAGTTTTACATCTTGCAATTTACGTAGCGAAACCGTCGTTTTTCAAGGACACGGCTAACAAAAAGCCGCTTGAAGCACCGCCAAAGTATTTGCCATAGCTCAGAATGACCTCTATCAAGAATAAAGAATACGGAAATTGGATATCGTAAGAAAAACGTTAATTCAAATCTATTCATGCTTTATAAAGGTTTAGTGATTGGTGCACCGCGTTTACTCAACGGCGGTGCTTTGAGCAGGTGTGTCAGAACAATGAGCAGCACTGGAAAATCTATGGTTTATGTAACCAGATCTGATATGCCACATAAAGGCATAGAGTTGCTTAAACAGCAGTAAGTAACCATTATCTTATGTATTATATCTTATCTCATGATACGAATTTAATTCCAGTACCCAAAAATAATAAAATCTGTACAATGTTTTAATTCAACCTTTTTAATATTAGAACATTTTTATTTTTGTAATTTGTTATTGAACTGTGAAACAGGATTTATTTAGAGACGTAATTACGTAAAATAATTTTAACTAGATATAATAACTTAATTATCATATCTAGTTACTTTAAATAGTCCAAATTTCAAAATTGTGTATTGATGCAATTAGATATGTTTACCAATAAAAGATTTCTAACTGATTTTCTCCAAGAATACTGATGTTTTGTTCATATTGAACCACTAAATATTATGGTTTGGTTAATAAACACTAAAAAAAACTTATTTTTTTTTCTCTAAAAATTACAGTTGTGACTTAAAACTCTGGGACCAACCATCACCTGTGCCAAGAGCTGAATTCCTAAAAAGTGTTGTAGGTGCCAATGGTATCTTCTGTTCTCTCACTGACAAGATTGACAAGGAATTACTTGATACAGCCGGACCTGGCTTAAAAGTTGTGGCCACCATATCAGTGGGATATGATCACATTGATGTGCAAGAATGTAGGAAACGAGGCATTAAAATTGGATATACACCTGATGTATTGACTGATGCCACAGCAGAACTGACTGTAAGTTTTATATGAACATTCTAAAATATATTTGTTGTAACCCTTTGTGAAGAAATGACTTCACCAGAGCCCAAAAATTGGAATATTAAAAAAATTATAACCCCAAACTATAGATTGTAATTTAAAAACATATGTTGCCTTTTTCTTTTTTATACATAGCTTGTAAGAAATTTCGTCTGTTTTGTTTATAGAAATAAGTTTTCTTATTATAATATTGTCTAAAGAAATAATTGATCTTTATATACCTACAATGAACCGTATTTAAAAAATTATTGCAGCTAGCTCTCCTGCTGTCAACATCAAGGCGTTTACCAGAAGCACAACATGAAGCAAGAACTGGTGGGTGGGTTTCCTGGGCACCAACTTGGATGACGGGCCCAGGTCTTGCCTCATCCACTGTTGGCATTGTTGGATTTGGAAGAATAGGTCAAGCAGTAGCTAGGAGAGTGAAATCTTTTAACACTAACAGAATTCTTTACTACAATCGTAGTGAGAGACCAGAAGCGAAAGAAACTGGTGCAATGAAAGTTAGTTTTGATGATCTTCTCAGACAAAGTGACTTTATCATATGTTGTTGTGCACTTGTACCAGAAACCAAAGAAATGTTTAATAAAGCAGCATTTGAGAAAATGAAACATAGTGCAATATTTGTGAATACAAGCCGCGGTGGGACTGTAGATCAAGATGCATTGATTGAGGCTTTACAGAACAAAACTATTAGAGCTGCTGGCTTAGATGTAACATCACCGGAGCCCTTGCCGCTAGATAGTCCTTTATTTAAGCTGGAAAATTGTGTTGTGCTACCTCATATAGGCAGTGCTTCTATTGAAGCAAGAAATACTATGAGCGAGCTGACAGCAAATAATATTTTGGCTGCTCTGAATGGACATAAAATGCCCGCTGAACTTAAATAAATTTTTTGTATGTGATACAATATTTTTTTTTTCATGTGAAAAGTTGCCAAACGAGCAGACGGGTCACCTGATATTAAGTGAATACCGCCGCCCATAGACATCTGCCACACCCGAGAGTTGCAGATGCGTTGACAACCTTTTGAAAATTGGGCTCCATATATTCCATCTGTGTAATATGTACACATCTTTATCTACAGTAAATGAATGTATATAAATATGTAGCCTGTATAATTATTTAAATATTGCTTTTCTCTAAATCAAAGTTAATCCTGTAAAATTTTATTAATTCTTGATTTTTGGATCCGCATTAAAGAATACCTTGATAAGTAAATTTTGTATACAGTAATATATAGGTTTTTCAGCTATTTTAACAACTATAAATTTCAAAATACCAATTTTATAACAAAATAACATTTAGGAAAAAAAAACAAATAAAATAATGAATGATAATTTAAACCATTTTTGTAATTCTAGCAACAGATGTTAAGAATAAAATTTAGAAAAACATGACATAACACCCCATCCAGTGTTTTTTTTATGTAAGGTGGCAAGCACTCTAGCGGTTCACCTGATCTTAAATGGTAACTGCCGCCCTTGAACATTCTGTACAGTAAATCTAGATGATTACATTTATAGATCATTGATCTAAGGGATTTTTTTTGTTGTTTTATTAATGAAAAAATGTTAAAATGTCTATATAGCGTGTCGTTACAACCACAACAATAAATGAACACACATATTATAGAGGATAACTTTTTAAAATTGTATTAAGCATTTACATTCTTTAAACATCATAATTTATCGACTTATTAAATTTTACAACAAACATTTTTAGAACGGGATGGCAGTCAAGTGCTGGCCAGATGCAAATTAAAAAAAAAAGACCCTTACAACACGATGGGTATAAAAATTAAAACATATATTGATTTATAGAAGGAGATATTTTATTTGACAGTCTTAACTTTATTATATATTTACTAGTCGTTATGCTCATGTTGAGCCTCAGATTCTCTCCAGTTGTTCTGCACCATTTCAACTATCATCTTCCACCATTTTGACTGCATAAAGTAATATATTGAACAGACAACAATAAACAACCATGACAAAACCAAGAAATAATCAGTGTCTTTTTCAACAACACTTGGTACTGGTCCTTGGAAATCTTTTGAAGTTACCAACATTGGTTGAGGGTATTCCCCAGTTACAGCAAAAACGAATGTGCAGAATGATACAAGGTTATACTCTGTTCCATTGAATTTGGCTACAGGTCTTCCATTATGAAACATCTTAAGTGTTGGCACACCTACTATCCCATACTGAGCATTAATACCATGGTATTTTAATGCATCAACTGCAACCATTTTTATATTAGGATAAGCTCTAGCTAGTGCATTAAAATAAGGTGCTGCGTGGGCACTGAATGGGCATGCTCTTGCATAGAACAAAACTATTACACAGTCTGCCTCCACATCACGGCTCGTTATTTCAGGTTTCGTTTGTAAAAGCTTAGCTAAATGTGTTCCATTAACTATTTCCACTTCCAATTCCACTCCTTCTTCATAAACTATCTCTTTGCATTTAACTAATTTCTGGGTGTCATTTCCTGTATATGTTCCATTCTCAGCAGTAATATTTGCAGATGTTACATGGTTGTAGAGGTTTATCAAAGTCTTGTTCACATCAGACACTACATTTGAAAGTAAAGATTCTGAATCATCTACATTTACAATGGCTGAGTCATCTTGATGGTTTCCTATTTGTTCTAAAGTCTCCTCATCAACATCAAATTGTGTTGATTGGAGAGGTAGACCTTAAAATAATAAAAATACATAATCAAGAAAATTATGTTTATAATCAAGGTCAAGTTTTAAAACTGAGAAATTTTATAAGTGTTTAAAAATATACCTTTAGATGTCACATATCCAGTTATTTGAATATTTACTTTTACATATAGTTTGTATTGTATTTCCTATGGTATGACTATGCAACAATTTTTGTAGTTACGCAAACGGGCAAGTCTTCCCAGGGGAGTACTACGAAAACCAGCATGAACTTATGAAATTATACATCTGCGTTTTGTCTGGTGAGTAAGTAATGAGGCCCACTTTATTTGATGCTGGCAATGCATCTTCAACCGCACATGTTACCGCAAATGTCCATGGGCGGAGTTTATCACTTAACATCAGCTCAATTGACATCTTCTTACATAAAATAGGAAGGGATTGGCTAGTAAGTTCCAAGGACGTGTAGTCTTCCCTTCGAAAACATTGCGCACCTACTATAGGACAACATTATCCTGTTTTTGTAAGGACTTTTTACAGACATAAATTTCACGCGGACAAACACCCAGATCCAAAACAATTATCTGTGGGACACACAAATAGTTGTCTCGTGTGGGTAAACGACAAAAATGTAAATAATTACAATAATTATTTAGCGAGTGGATAAGTTGCAATAAATTAGAAAAGAATACCTACATAACACTAGTATCACTGTTAACAATAGCCTGGTCTTTGGACTAAAATTCATTGTTATGAAGTATTAAACCCGGTATTAGAACAAAATTCCTATTTATTTTCCTTGGTTTATCATCTTACAGAAATACAGATACACCACAGAAACACGTACTGGAAATGAAAGCTGTAGAAGTGGGCGATACAAATCGTATCAGATATGAAAACTAGATATTAGTACAATATCCCAATATCGCTTACTGGCTCGTTCAATATCTATGTATTTTACAATATCTGATATTTCCGAAATCTGATGTACCGTGCTCGCTCGCTATAACACGAATCGCGATACGGCGATATCATACGCGTTTGCCACAATATCTGATTTTTAAACAGATTTCGAAAGACAAAGCGCGTGAGATACAAATACTCACTAGTTAGAGCGGGACGGCAAGCAATGCACGATATCAGATATCGAGCAACAAAGCGCGTGAGATATAAATACTTACTAGTTAGAGTGGGACGGCAAGCAATGCACGATATCAGATTTTTAAACAGATATTATGAATAAGTTAAGTAATTTTGAATCTTAACACCATGCAAATAAGATCCGTTTCATTTAAATACTAATCGCTGATACCACAGCGATTACTACAACGATATTATTATATTTTTATTGTTTTGTTTAGCCTTGAGCCGTAACGGGCGACAAAGCGCGCAGTTAAGTAATTTGGAATCTTAACAGCATGGAAAAAAACTCTGTTGCATTTAAATACGAATTACGGTATTAACGATGTCTTTGAAATTTTGTTCAGCCTTGAGCTGGATTGCATTGGTACTTAACACGTAATAGTAAGGGATGCCAACTTACTACTTAAGAATTTTCTGCCTAAATTAAGGAAGAAAAATATACAATGGAAATTTTTTAGGAGGTAAATTTTTTGTGAATATTTTTATTAGCTAAATTTTATTCATATTTTTGGAAAAAAATAAAAGTACACAAAATAAAAATATAATTTAATAGTGCTGTGCTGCTTTGGTGGAAATCAGACCAAGGCTTATGTGCCTTGTGTGTATATTTTAAATTCTTCCGCCCTAAGCTATAATACTGAATGTATTATTTCTTACACAAATAATAAAAATATTGCCACTCGATTGCGTGTTCTAAAAATATGTTAAAGTCAATTATTAAGCGGTATATAAGATGTTAAAATAAATCATTTTTATATTATTTCAATTTATATTTTTAATGAAATTTTTAATTTAATAATTTAAAAAAAACGCATTTTTAGTAAGACAGGGTTAATTATTAATGATCGTCGAACAAGACTTTCGACGAATAAAGTCAGAGAGCTTACGTTCCTAAACGTGAATTTGAACCCGGATAAATAATTATTAACCCTGACATAATTGTAAATATATAATGTTAAGTTTTAAATATAAGGAAAATTATGTACATAAAATGAATCAACTTTTAAATACGCCTGCACAATTTTATATTTATAATAAGTATGAAATATTGCAGGCCAGTCCTAAGCCTGGAAAAAGTATGAAGGGAAGTTATTTCATTCATCTTATATCCACTCCCTTAAAGTATACAATTTTTTTTTTTTTTTTCAGAATTCAATAAATCAACGTGGATAGGGAACCGTAAAATATCTAGATATTAAAATACATAGTTTCGAAATCTGATATTTGAAATCGATATCGGATTCAGATACGGTACTCAGAAAAAGCGATACGACCCATCCCTAGAAAGCTGTCACTGCTGTCCAGGGTTGAATTTAGGTTTGGTTAAAAATATAGAACAAAAAATTTAAAAGGATAGTATTTGACATAAAAGTACCATTCACGGCAAGTCCCGTTAATTGTTCATACATGACAACTATTAATAATCTATGGTAATAACAGAAAATGATCTATACAAGTGGTAAAACAGCTTTACATTGTTCGCTATAATTATGTGATTACGATATAACCCAAAGAACTTCTTTTAATGTTGCCATGGCAGTGAATGGTATATGTCATTTAGGTAAAGTAATGAAATTATAGTACGTTTTCGTACTATCCTTAGATATGTATAGTATATAGTACGAAGCATGAAATTATAGTGCAAATACTATAATTATAGCACAAAATCCTACCCTGCTGCTGTCACTTGTCCGCACTCACTCAGGCTGTCACCGTCCTATGTGTGTCAAATAGTAATGATTGTCGTCAGTCACCACAGATTGTAAAGGTTAGAGAATACTGCTATGTCATGCAGAGTTACTATAATATCAATAGCTTGTTTAACTATGTTGAATAATAACTAACAGTGTTTGAGCATTAACAGTGTTCATTCGCGTATTCATTGAAACAGCCAAAAAAGGAAAGAAGAAGAAGAATACTGTTTATTTTCATGTGTAAAATGCTCTCGTAATATTATTTTAAACTATAGATTTGTTATACGCATGCAAAATCACCGGTCTAAAGTGTTCCTATTTCCAAACAGAGTGATAGCACAAGTTTCGTTCGAATGGTATAAAAAGGAGAGCTAAATTAAAGCAATAAAAAAAGAGAACGGCAAATGTTTGCCACTTCAGCATAAGTTGTAAAAAAATCTTAAGGTTTAATATATAAACTTGTTTACTGCTTTTTTTTGTTTTGTATTATATTTGAGTATTATGGCACCGTCTACCACGCGACGACACTGCAGTTTGGCACTTAGCAGACTTTATATTTATCTTAAAAATATTTTTTATTTGTTACTATTTCGAAACTATGTAGGATTCCTCATGGTGTTTTCCTTCACTGCTGATAACGTGATAAGTCGGCGTTTAAAATTAACAATTTCATTTGTGCCGTCACCGGGGACCGAACTCAGGTTGCTCGAGTATATTGAATTGAAAGCGAGCGCCGGACAATGTGCTATCACGACTTTGTTAGTAGGTACGAATAATTAAATTTTTGTACTTTTTAAATTGAAAAACGGCCACTTGCGAGTCAGAAGGGTTCCGTACCATTATCTATAAAAAACGGCAAAAAAATCATGTCTATTGTATGAGAGCCCCACTCAAATATTTTAACCTGTTTTTAATTAATTATTGTTATAGCGGCAACAGAAATACATCATCTTTGAATATTTTAACTGTCTAACTATCACGGTTCATGAGATACAGCCTGGTGACAGACGGACAAAGAGACAGACAAATATTGAAGTAATAGGGTCCCGTTTTACTGTTTGGGTACGGAACCCTAAAAATAAGTTTGATTTTCACATCCATTATATTTTTTATCAAAACATATGGTGAGCTGCATAAGCACAGTACAGACAGTTTTATATTGTTATAATCAATTTAAACCATACAACTATTAAAAAATACTAACAACTATTAGTATTAGTAGCAAACTTTAAAATGTCAACATGTGAGTATTGTTTCGATCCGGAAAATATGTTTAACGAATAATTTGCGACCGGTAAATATTTACTAGAACTACATCTTAAAATTAACCTGACCTTGCGTTATCACACAACGTCTTGTATCTTGTATTAATTGATGTTTGTGCTTTCAGTCCCGAGACTATTAAATCTTCATCTGATGCAGAATCCGGTGGGCTAGCCAGAACCCACGGGTTTGAGCCCTCCGCTGTGGGTAGGGCCACGCATGTGCTCATGCGTGCGTTTAACTATGGTGTGTCATCTAAGGGCCATCGAGGTTGCGGTGCCCACCGAGACCCCGATGGCCGTCGGCTGTGTTTTTAGCTAATCGGTGGCTGGGGGTGCCGCCCTGGAACGTGGTACACCCGGTACCTTGTGTACGCGTTTTGTCGGTCTTGCCGTGCTCGGAGGCGAGGGCGAGCTAATGTGTGTGTTGCTACACTAACTGTGTGTGTAGTGTTATCCGGCGGGACCCCCGACGATGGGTCCGACGTACCTAAGTCCCCTTCCTCGACCGGGTCTATGAGGACGTTTCGCGGGCGACGCTTGTTGACGCTCGCGTTTGGATCGGGTTGGTAATTTGCTGCGCTTACCACCAGAGGGTAGGGATGATGTTCGTCTCTATCGAAGAACCGTTTGGTAAGGTCTTTGAAAAATTCGCGAATTGACGGGAGTCTGCAATCGCTGTGCAGGTCACACAACGTATTAGAGTAATAACAATTATTCTTCCATACGATGTATCACAGCTCTATGCTTTATATTAATAACTAGCTGTGCCCGCGTCTTCGCCTGCGGGGAATTTAGAATAAATAAAATTTCTTAAATAAAAGTAGCCTAAGCTACGCCTTATTACATCAGCTATTTGCCAGTGAAAATCCCGTCAAAATATGCAGATATTAGCCGTTTCAGAAATTAGCTGGAAACAAACAAACAGAAAGACAAAGATTGTAAAAAAAATATTTTGGTACATGTACCGTGTCCATATGCATTTCATCATCATCATCATCATCATTTCAGCCTGTTTGAGTCCACTGCTGAACATAGGCCTCCCCCACAGACTGCCATGAAGTACGATCCTGAGCCACCTGCATCCATCGACTTCCCGCACATTTGCACAGGTCGTCACTCCATCGTTATGCATTTAGCAAAAAGCTAATTTTAATATTAGAACTAGACACTACAATTTTATTTTTCTGTATAGATAGTGATATTATCTCAGTATGCAGGTGTTGCAAACTGTCCATTGACAGTTCAGTAGTGAGTACAAAGTTTTACTTGCACTTAACGTTTATGTCACTTTATAGTTAATAATAAGATAAAACTGTAAAATTATTACTTAAATCTGGTGGTGGATTATTATATGCTGTGTCTTTTGTTGTAGAAGACGACGAAAAGTTTTTCGTCTTCTCTACAAAAAATATTCTCTTGTCACTCCCATGACTGACTTGACATTGGCAGAATTCTCTAAATAGAAGCCATAAAGAAAGAAAGAAGAAGAATAATAATAAGTTGCACTTAACGTGTTACTAATAGTAGTTTCCTTTTCTTGCTTTGACTTACTTTTTATCTACTTTTACGTTTATATCATCATTTTATTTTAATAAACATAGAAATCGGACAGTAGAAGTAATACGGAATGGGTCTTTCAACAATTAATTGCTTGACTGAACAAAAAAACTCTTGAGTGTATAGAGCTTGGGTATTTATAAACGGGGTGTCATTTCGTCAGATAGCGTAACCCACGAATGCGCTCGCTGTGAATTATTTTATTTCACGTTGGAGGCGGGGCTGATTTAGAGATGCGAGTTAAAGTACCGTAAGTATAACGAATTGATAAATATCGATGTTTGTTCTCGTTGTGATGTTTGTAACTATTTTATCACATCAACATTTATTAAAGAGATACTAGTTGTGCGAGAGATAAGGTCTGTCCATACCCATAGTCATTACTTTATATTTTGAAGCAAATAAGATAAGTACTCGTAAAATTATTAATGTTTTGCCAAAGTGGCTTGAGGCTCCAGTCACGACTGAAACTTATAAAAAATCCAAATCAAAGGACATGTTATACAAAATAACTTCAATTGAATCAATTGTCGCCAGCGGCATTTCCTGATCGATCCTGCTCCATCTTTAAAGGCCGGCGACGCATTTGTGACTGCCGGTGTTGCGGAGGTCCACGTGCGACCACCTACCTTTATGAGAGGCCCCCGCGTATTTTTCATTTCTACCCTTAAAAAGCGAAATACGAGGCCAGAACCCGTACAGCCTATTGCTTAGCGACACAAGAAAATACAATATTTTAAATAATATTGATTACATCGGTCGGGTCTTATTGATGGGTCACGAAGACTTAATTACAGAAACGAAAGAATTTCATTCTATGCTGGTTTCCTTATGATGTTTTCCTTCACCGCCAAGCATGTGATAATTCAGCACTTAAAATTAACAATTTCATTCGTGCTGGCACCGGGGATCGAACTCAGGTTGCTAGAGTAAATGAAAATAAAGGCGAGCGCCCGGACACAGCTATCACGGCTCTTAATGATGGTGTATGCTTTTGTAAATAAGTAAATAAATAAATAATATGTTACTGTTCAAAGAAATAGTGATGTTTCGACTAAAAGTCGATAAGTCGCGAGGGGAAACGTCGAATTTCGTTTTATTTATTTCTGGCACAGTTGTTAGTCGACGCGGGAACGCTCCGCACCGCGTTCGCTCGTTTGTTAATTTGTCTAAAACATTGTTCGCGAGATTCAGACAGTGGGATTGATATAGGTTCATCAGAATGGCATCCTCGTGGGACAATCGGGTCGCGTTTGTCGTAAGATATCTCTATGGTGAGTGTTTTTTGTACGGTTCTCATGTAACCGTATTTCTCCCCATAAATAGAGTGCATACTATCATTTCTAATATAGTCTATTGATAATAGACACTTGCCGATTGTATGCATGTAATGATGAAGTAAGTTGCAATATATTAAACTGAACATAAATCGGTAGAACACTGGCCAGTAACGGGATCCCAAAATAAAATTTCATATTTCTCATTTAAATAGCGGTACGCATATCGAAAACAGATATTTAAAATACGTAAAATAACTTCACTTTGTAGTTATTATGTTATATATTATTCATCGTGTTGGAAACATTCATATAAACAATGTTAATTTTAGGATCTTTTAACGAGTTCCAATGCAAGAGACTTCATTCTGTCAAACATCGTTAAGAATGTGTATTTAACACATTTTAGATATATAATTAAATATTTTATAGACTCCTTTTATTTCCAGAAAGCCACTAGCACTAAAAGATTTTTACAGTATTATTGCAAATCCATCGAGTTCCCGCAAATGTGCGGAAGGTCTATGAATGCAAGTGGCTCAGGATCGTGGCAGTTTGTGGAGGAGGCTTATGTTCGGCAGTGGACTCAAACAGGCTGAAATAACGATGATAACGATGATTAATCAATTAAAACAACGTAAAAAAGTTCTTTCTCTAAAATACATATCCTAGATATATAAATTTACTGATACTCACCCAACACAGCGCTAAGGTTTTTTTCAATTTGTATGGAAATAAAATAATCATAATTTAAAATAAAAACGTTTATATAGACATTTATGCATCCACTACCAGAACCCCATTCCAAACCCATACCCAGAAGATATTCAAAAAATTATAATTTCCAGTAGTAATAGTGCCAAACCTGCCTACTAAATTGTCAGACTTGTTGCTGCTAAGATCTATTGTCTAGTCAAACATCTAGTGTGATGAAAATCGAGACTTAAAGAATATCATCAAGAAAGACCGTATGTTCGTGCAGGAGAAATGATCGTGAAATGTTTTCAGAAAGTTTCATCTTTACAAAGTAGACGGCGGTATTCACTTACCATCAGGTGAACCGCCAGCGCGCTTGCTACCTTCTCAATTAAAAAAATACTCTTGCATCGAGGCTCGCATTGTCACAAAATAATTACATACGGAAAAAAAACCTCGTAATTGGACGTGTATCTCAAAGAATTTATGCTCAAAATATTCATTATTAATAAAATTCAATTCATATCAAAATAGAAAAATCCTTAAATTTAAATTTGCTACTGACTCTCGGTTTCTGAAACACTGATTATCGTAGAGTTCATTTTAGATTCATTGTAGTGTTTCTGAAACCGGGCGTGACCCATGACATGCAATTCTAATTAATAATTTTCTATCCTGTGCTCCTTCAAGTAATCCTAAGCGTTCAGCACGGGAATGGAACAATCAAGGCAAGAGAGAATTATGTCTTAGCACCTGAAATCGAATGCTTTGACTACAGATGTACGCGACGGTATGAATTTGGATATTAGACTTTCTTTGTGGTATTTTTCGACATAATTGTTTACATTTATTTCGTGTTCTATTTCGGTGCGTTTCTTCAGCGTTCTAATGGAACATACTAACTGTTGGAGTATTTCCTCAGCGTGTGAGCAGCAAAATGATTTGTGATTATATTACAGATCCACGTATATTTTGGCATGGATCATTGCCGATTTGTGAGCGTGCATTGTCTTCTGGGCCAAGTGGGCGTCGGCGGAGACGTTGTGAAATACGGCTTAGATCGTGTTCAGTTCAAAATGCCGTCGAATCGCTGTCTGCCAGAGTCAGAACGGATTTGAACCGCGTCAATGAGATATTGGCTTTGGGAAATAAGGCGATCGCCACATGAAAAACAAATGAACTTATTTTAAACCGACTTCAAAATGAGGGGGTTCTCAATTCGACTGTATTGTTTTTTTTTTTCTTTTGTTTGTTATCTCAGAACTTTTGACCGAGAAAACCGATTTTGATGATTCTTGAAAGATGGTGCATCCCATGTGGTCCCATATTAATTTCATTGGTATTGGATCTTCGAATCCGGATATACTTAAGGATCTCCTCAAAATCAATTATAAAATGAATACAGAGCGAGCTATTTGAAGTCGCTTTTGTTTTTCGTTTGTAAAGAAAATTTTATGTTATTAATAGTTTATAACCATCGCTAAACCTTCATGAATGGTTGGGTGTCCTGGTCAACCGTTGGGTCGGTATAAGGGGTCCCTTCTGACTGGATTCTCGTCTAGTTGCAACGTAAGGGCTAAGTAGTGGTTTGGTCCCTTACGGCAAAGCCAAGAGGAACGCATGCCGGATCTGTAGTGTAAGCCCGTTCCGAGTGTAAATTAGAAGAAAAAGGAGCCAGGTAGTATATCCTGCTGCTCTCGATTTGACAGATCGTATTGTGAATGGTGAAATTGCTTTATGGGCCAAGTTAGATCCTCAAGCAAGATTATATATTTTAGAATGTTGCTTTAAAGCTGAATATTTAATATAATTTGAAACAGTATGCAGGTTGTGATTTAATATAACTTCAAAGTCAAAGTCAAAGTCAAGTCAATAAATTGCTCCTTAAAACGAAAATCTGAAGATACGATAGTTCCTTGAGACTTTATTGGTAATATGCTTTCACTAAATGTGTGGCATTGTTAACAATAAAGACTCTTTAGACTAAAATGTAACCAAATCAATTTTATAATTTTGTTCACATTTCATTTTACTTTCCTTTTCTTTAGATAATAACCAACCGTGATAGCTCAATGTCCGGACGCTCGCCTTTAATTCAATATACTCGAGCAAACTAAGTTCGTTCCCCAGTACCGGCACCAATGAAATTGTTAGTTTTAAGTGCCAGTGCGAATTATCACGTGCTCAGCGGTGAAGGAAAACATCGTGAAGAAACCTGCATATTTTTGAAATAATAACAAAAAATATTTCGAAGATATGTGAAATCCGCCAATCCGCAGTAGGGCCGCGTGGTGGACTATGCCCTGATACCCTCTGTACAGAGGAGGCCTTTGCCCAGCAGTGGGACATGTATAGGCTGATACTTTACTTTACTCTACTACCAAACCTGCTTAACAAGTCTATTATCGTCTTATTTTTTTACCTTCTCTTATCGATAAATGAAACTAATTTTACGGATTTATCTCTCTTATCGATTATTATTAGTACCCAATAATATTTAATTATTCCCAAGATTTTTAAGAGTGAATGGGTCAACACGGGGTCCGACTCCATTCAATGAGTGTCTCATTTTTAAAGAAGAAAGATCAATTGGTGTAATGTATATAAAGCACAATTGCAGCAACGTCGTGAAAAGAGTTTACAGAGATGCGGCCGCAATCGCTCTCGGAGTAATGTATCTGCCAAGTAAACAGCTGTTCTACAAGTCGTTTCAGTGTATTGGGCCTCGACGTGTGGCGCTTCTCGGCCTCAAGATGCCATTAACTGATCTAAAAACAAAATTGAAACCTCTTCAGACCCAGACATTTATACAGATACGCGCAGTTAACTAGACGTGAACTGTATTATATTTAGTTCTTTCCCTTGCCTTTATGTAGGAGACGTAACATATTTGGAGTAAAAATACAAGCATGCGTACTTTAATTAATGATCCAAATACCTACGAGTACAAGTAATAATTTTAGGCTGTATCTGTAAAATTTGTACGTGTATATGAACATATAACATACGAATACAGTTAACAACAGTTTCTGTAAAATTTTTCAGACTGATTGGGAATTCGTAAATAATAATATAAAATAATAAAGATACAAAACCCGCAACGGGCAATTATGACTTAGTTAAGACATAGTTACCCGCGATCTCGGTATATTAAATAAAGGGAAACAAAGAGGTAAAGGAGAACATCGCGAGGAAACCAGCATATTTTCGAGAAAACAACAAAAAATATTTCCAAGATATGCGAAGTCCGCCAATCCACAGTGGGCTCGCGTGGTGGACTCTGCCATGATAACCTCTCTACAGACAGAGACGTTTAAAGGCTGTTACCTTACTTTTTACTCGTCTCCCGCAGACATCGACTGCAACGGGTACCTGGACGCGCACGACTTCCACTGTCTGGCGCTGCGCTCGTGCGTGCTGGAAGGCAAGGGCGAGTGCAGCGCCTCGCGGCTGCAGAAGTACCAGCGCATCATGCTCAGCCTGTGGGAGGAGATCGCCCAGCTGGCGGACTTCGACAAGGTGCCGGACTATGTCGGTTATCACACACAACATACCGCAAGCGCTGCGCTCCGCTCGACGTCTAAAGTGACACAAGTTTTGACGTTGACGCGGTTTTGTTAAAATTTCCATGTACTTTTAACGATTTTATATGACAAAACTTTGCAAACAAACAAATACAAATATCTTTGTACGCCATAAAAGGCCCCGGCTACCTCACTCGGCAGATGAAACGCAGAAGTATAACACTTCTACTTCACGCCGGTCTTCTCTGAGGTCGTGGTTTCCACGGACGGACCTGCCCAGTGGTGCAACAGAAAAGACTGATGCGTGGCCTTACGAATTACCAATTGTGTAAATCGTATCAATATTGACGTTTCATAAGGTCAAAAGATTGGCAAACAAGAATATCTCGAGCTAATTTGAATAACGGGTTTTTTTGTCCAATTATGTAATTAAACTTTCTGAAATTCATGCTTTGTTATAAACTGACTTTTCTTAATAATCTATGCATATCATTCAACAGAGTTATAGATTTATAGATAAGATGGGTTAAAAGACAACAATTTAAATGCGCTAAATATATGGTCAACTAAACTTTGTTTTTAAAAGACTTGTGTCCCTTTAGACATAGATACGCCTGCAATTCTGCTTTTAGTTGTATCGATGTGTATATACGATCTAAAATAATTATATCGGCGGTGGTAATTATTCGCACACACACTGCAAAACACGTTTCACTCGCCAAACACAAAATTACTTTATCTAGGTTGTATGATGCATTTAAAATAAAACTTATGTTATGGTTTATCTGTACGTAAGAACTACTAAATAAAACTAAAATTTAAAATATGTAATACGGTAAAATCCTTCGATATACGAGTAATTTCATTTAAAATTTGCTTTACATTGTATTAGATGTTTTTTCGATTTTTTTAATTCTCTAAGGTGTAACGTTATAAAATGTGAACGATAATAAAGAAAATAATTAATTAAGCATAGTCTACGCAGATAGTGCTAAAATGGTCCAAGGGTAGAAACGCCAACGCCAAGGAAATTTGCACACCGTACCAACAGAACACTTACAAATGAAACTCATTCCCGTCAAAATTTATTATTATTTTTGGAAACAAAATTTTATTCTGCATGCCTAACAAAAACATTTTTCCTAATAATTTCGGCAGACCCTCGGGTTGTTTCGTTGTTTGCATTTGCAGCGCTTTATTAAAAATCACACCGCGGCCAATGCGCACGCTTCCCGCTTTTTTACCATATCTCAGCGTCAGCCATCTTGATTTAGTACTTAGACGATTTTTAGGATGGTATCGTAACCGTGGACGAGTTCAAGCAGGCCGTAATGAATTGCTGCGTTGGTCGACGGTACGAGGACTTCCCGCAGGCGATGAAAGCGTTCATAGAGTCAAATTTCAGGATGATAGATTTAAATAACGATGGAATACTCGCGTTGGAGGAGTACAGATACGACTGCGTGCAGAGGATGGTGTTGGAAGACATCAAAATCATAGACGAAGCGTTCTACTCTTTATTAAATGTAAGTTTTGATTTTGATTTTTTTTCTTTAACAATGCCCTTACTTTAGGATAACATAATCCTGTGTTGTAATGTAAGGACGTGTTTACAAATATAAGTTTCACGTGGAGAAACACCCAGAGGCGGATTAACTATCTGTGAGTCCACGTGGAACCCACGACCACCGACGTCGAAGCCAATAACCTTGGCAACTGCGCCTCGGAGTCATCATAATATATCGTCACGTCATTTTATACACGATATAACTAGATCGATACATAATAACTATGTTTTTCTTGGTATAATTTAATTATGGAATGGACTTGTTTTTCTTTCAATATTAAAATAATTATTCATTAATAATATATTATGACTTAAGTGAAACCATTAATAAAATACAGTTGCGAATCGCGGAATTTTCGCGCACAGTTTTGGCAGATGATGTCACAGAGATTTATGTCATGGTAATCAGACCGTTTAATAAGCGCTTTCAGCTTGAGTAATTTATGCTCTAATATTAAACGGGCACAGTAGTTGAGGAGACACAAATAAAATACTACAAATTTATTTATATGAGTACACTTATATATGTTTCTTGACTATGCCCTAACGACTTCTATGCAGAGAAGGCCAGCCCAGCAATGGGACATATCCTGGGTCTATACGGCCGTTACTTTAGTTTGTACAGTTGTATATTTCACTAAATATAATTTCATAAAATCGAAGTTAAAGTAAATGTTCCTTCAATTGCCGCAAATTTATAGGTAATTTGACGGATTTATATAATTCTTTCGTTTGTATGCCACCTGTCTCGTTTAAAACAAAGTTGAACACCAAAAATTATGTTTTACCGTTTGAAGTAAAAGATGTTGGAGCGTTGTTTTACTGAGTTAATATTTTAGCCACGAAACAGTCTTACAACGCTGTTGCACGGATGGGCAGTTCCGTCCGGTTAATTACCATGACTTAACAGAAGAACGGCGTGAAGCTCCTGCGTTTCATCTGGTGAGAGTTAACCGAGGCCCACTTTAAAAGATGGCAACACACCGTCACGGGTGTTGCAAAGGTGAATGGGTGGCGGTTATCACATAAAAAGAAATGTTTTGAGACAAATCATATAATATTTCCAATCTCGAGCAATTCTATGTAGTCATTGGAATTACGTAATTACGATTGCACTTTTAGTCTCGCATCCATTTTACAGTGTGAAAAAAGGCCAAACATATTAGAAGCTTCCCCGAGAGATACCGCAAATAGCGTCGCCGAATAAAATTATGCAACAAAATGAATAACCGTTAACGAGAACTATCGCCTGGCGCTTGTCCAACTGGGGTTTGCAACTACAATAGCGGCGTGTGCCGCGTTGTGAACTGTTCCTTAGCTTTGCAAACACGCGGATTGTTGTTTGGATATTTGGGAGCCACCAACTCTCGACTTTTAAGTACAAATACAATAATCAAACGCATTGTGTGGAGCCACAAATCGTTGCTATAGCACGAATGGGCAGGTGCCGCGTAAGTACCGCGACCTCACAGAAGACCGACGTGAAGTGGAATTGTTACACTTCAGCATTTAATCTGGTGAGTGAGGTAGCCGGACACCAATTTATTAAAAGTTGGTCAACTGCAACCCTACGGGTGTTGCGAATGTCCATGGGCGGCGGTTATCACTTAACATTGAGTGAAGATTTGAAGTCTGTTTTGTCTTATATCACTAAGAATGTTCCACTTTCATACAATTTTCAGGACGACGATCGGAGACGGGGCGGCATCACGCTGTCCCGGTATCAGGAGCTTTTCGCTCAATTCCTCGGGGACCAGAGCGAGGACTGTCCAGCGAAACACCTGTTCGGGCCTTTAGAACTTTAGTTGCTAGTGCCGGTGCTTTTAGTGCTGCAGCCGAGAACTGAACTGAGGCAGCCCGCGGTCGAAGCATCGCCAAGTGAGAAATCGTACTTCGAACTGTGATGACGTCACTCAATTGAATATATTTATGTATTTATTTATTATTGATGCGAGACAATTTCGCTTCGGAACGACGATGCGATGACTGTGTTTCATTAATAAAATTATTGTATGCGTTTTATTATTTTAGAAAAGTAAAACGTTTTACCTAGACGTATACAATCCACACAGAAGACCGGCGTGAAGTGGAATTGTAGACATAACAGCTCCGTTTCGTAAAACAACTGAACGTTCAGTTGCTATGCATTTTCTCTAGGATCTTGAGGAGTTGCCCGATATATCTTCCGAATCTTATTTACAATACAAATTAAATTAATACGGGACCACATGGGAGCTACAGCGCAAACAGAATTACTACTAAGGGGTAACTGAACGCTTTGGTCGACGAAAATGCAACGGAAACTATACGAGTTTTAAATCTTTACGCTTTATGTATCTGAACTATTATATATTTCAAATAAAAAATTATTAATAATTTATTATTCATTAATACATTAATAAAAAATTGTTGCTTGATGCTTAATAAGTCGCGCGTAACAGTTCTGCGTCAGATGAAACTTTAATAGTCTTCTTCTTCTTTTCTTTGTTGGCGGTTTTCAATGAATACGCCAATGAACACTTCTGGAGCTTTAATAGTCTCGGGACTGAAAGCAAAAACATCAGTTAATACAGCGTAACAGTGAATGACGTGTGACGTCACTTGCAATGCGCCTCCAAATTTAACACCGGCCCGTGGATAATACCGCCAGAAATAATCATCGCAACATCGCACGCAGAAATAGTGCGTGATAAGACGCGCGAAGTTATAAATAGACAAGCTTGTACGAGGCGTGGTCAAAATAAGAATAAAGGAAACTCTATTTTGAATATAATCAAAACTAAATCCTAAATCCACGAAACTCTGATTACTAACGAGCCCGCTCCTTGAGTCCTTGGCTCAACACATTTTATACACCTCTCTTCTCCATAATATTCGCCTCACCTAGTACCTTCCTCTCCACCGGTTAATTTTATATAGGACCTCAGCTACCTTCCTTTCCGCCGGATAATTTTATATAGGTCCTCAGCTACCTTCCTCTCCGCCGGATAATTTTATATAGGTCCTCTACTACCTTTTTCTCCATCGATTAATTTTATATAGGTCCTCTACAGTTACAATTACAATGAATTTGACTTTATATTTTAAAGAATATTTCATTAAATTATTTCTATAACTTTAAATTATTTTTATAAACTATATTTTCTTATTTACAATTAGCTTGCTGTACGGTTTCTAAAACTCTGGGTCCGCGCTCAAATTAATAAAACACCTGATTCCATTTTGCCCATTTATTTCAAATACTATTACAGATATCCATTAAAAGAGCAATAAACGCTTTATGTACACAATCAATAGCAAATATACAAATTAGATGTTATAAAACGTCGAAGAATGCTGTTAATGCACTATTATTTACATGCAAATACATAGATCTTGAATACGTTGAAATTGTGGTTAGCATTATCCAAAAAACCGTGTTCATGCGAACAAAAATAAATACATGTAATAATAATTTACTCATTCTTTTACCATTTAATTGTAATTTTAGGACATTATTTATAATACCCCTTGGACAAATATATTTTTTTTTCATTCAAATCATTATAAATTTTTAACATAAAATCTTTTGAATTAAATTTTATGGTTTGCAATTTTCGTATGAACACGTCTCTTGTTTATTGTATTTCAATTACAGAGACGGATTGTAAAAATATATAAATACTAACCACCCTTATAGTGATGAATTTAATTTTGGTTCAACTTCTGTTGAACATCAAAGCGATATCCGATAGAAAATTATACATATGAAAAATAATGCTAGAAGGAAATTGTAGGGGAACATTCTTTTCTTCCTTTCTTTCCTTTCGAAGTAACGAGTCTGTTCTGTTAAAAAACTCTGATTTAAATTTTGTATTAAATATCCCCAAAACCAAATAGCCAATGTAATACGTAAATAACTTAGAGATATTTTCCAAAGCGTCACGTGTTACATTTCGGCCCAATAGGGCAGAATGTGATGACGCCAAAGTAGTATTCTAGTAGTGTTCTAAAAAGATCAGTTCAAGTAATATCACAATAAAAAAAGCTTTTACTTTCGAGACGTTCTAGGATATGCAGCCTGGTAGATCCCGGCAATATTTCTATATTATATACAATCAAATAGGACTAAATATACAGTTCAAAAGAAAATAATATAGATATATTTATGTAAACATTTGACAGCTTGTCTACATAACAGATTATATAAATCATTTGAGTTTACCCTTTCTACGTACCTATTTCGATTATTAACAGGTATTTTAGTAGCGGTTATGGTAAATACTATGTCATAATATAGTTCGACGTGACCTAAAATATTTAATATAAAAAGTGGTTAGTATATACAGTACACAATCTAAAAATAGTTATTATTGAAGATTATTATATATTAATAAGAGTATTCCCGGAGAATAAGTTAAATGCATAGAAAAGTTACCTACGGCACACAAAGCAGAAAATTTATAATATAGTAATTTCTTATGATAAGGATTATGTTTGACGATTCATTGCCAGTTGCAAATCAGACTTGCGGCATATTCAATCTTGAAATATTGCAGCTATATTGTTAGCTATTAATACCACGCTTCGCGCAAATTGACTTTTAAAAGGCACAGGCAAAATAGAAACATTAACAATTTTATTAAAATATGTAGAAATGATTAAATTTGTAAAATATGTAGAAATTAATAATTTTTGTTTCAATTCAAACAAATTTTTAACTAAGTTTTCAGGAATAGATTTTATTTCGTCACTGGCAGAAAATTTTTAACACAGCCTATCCTTCATTAATTAAAGAAACTTACTCAAAAATTGCTATAACTCTCACAATTTATTTATAATCGCCTCATTTTTATTAGAGGAAAAATAATCAAATAAATTTATTTATCAATAGAACCATCTTATTCCAACAGAAATAACTATGAACTGCCTCACCTTATTTCTTAATATATTTTTAAAAGACAAAATGCAAGCACTACAGGCCAAAGCACTTCAATTTTTATTTACTCAAAAACATTACTGAATGTTAGTCCTCGTTTAATACATAGAGTGAATAATATTATCACTACAGTAAAATAGTATATGTATAAAAAAGAAAATTAAAAAAAAAATATATTTTTGGTCCATCCGAGATCGAACAGCGCAACACTGTGTATCTGACTTTACTTGGCATCGATAACAAAAACTACGGATGCTTGGCCACTCCTATCGATGTAACGATTTAAATCAAACACTGGTAGATATTTGAAGGAAAGATCGTTCGCGGAAGATTAGTGAAATGATCGACTCCATATTTAATCCTACCCAAATGGCTTATCTCAAACAGTTACAAGAATTCATATAGCTCAAGCGCCCACAGACCTGTTGAATAATCATTGCAATGTGGTGGAAACAACGGATTCGTTGACGACGGATTACAAACGTAAAAATAAACTGGACAAATCTGATGTCATCTTCCATTTCTTTATGTTCTATGACGTCGGCCTATTCACAATAACCTTTAAAAAAAAAATAACAGTTGAATTTTGTCCACGCCTCTCCATACTTATCAACCGAGCTTTTATTGAACAACACAAATGATGCCAAATTCTTATCTTAGGCGATGGTATTCTGTGGAAAATTTAATCTTAGGCCTACGTTCTTAATTGAACCGTAACTCATTATGCATCAAAGAAGCCTCTCAAAGTTGGTTAAAGGAGTTGTTGCTCGATTTAAAACAGCACAGGCCAGCGGACGCTTACGACTAATACATAAAATACACATATTCTCTAAAAACTACAACACCGATATTTTGATTATACTTATAGTTTTAATATCAATAGAATATACCACAAGGTACACAATACACACTAACAGCTTCTATGTTTTGTGATAGAAAGAACAGACATACAATATCTATTTATCACAAGTAATTTAAGTAACTCTATCGATAAATATTTTGGATTACACCCATTGATAACTATGAATTCTAATTACTCTTTATTTAATGTACTATATACCCCTATAAAATTACGAGAACTCGAAACGACGTCGTATAAAATAAAACTATTCAAACAAGTTAATAGAATTATTTTTAAAGAATTATTTTAATATCCTTATAAATATCAATTTTCGATGAATACAAAATTTTTTGATTATTTCGTTCGTGGTAAAAAATTAGAAGTTTAACTTCTCTTAACTTATTTTCAAGACGCTGGAATAAAACTAACGCGTAAACTATTATTATTTATAAAGAAAAAATTATAAATTTAGTATACAGCTTTCAATACTTGAAAATATCACAATATGTAAGTCGAGACAAATTATTAGAAAGTAAGAACTAAAATTTTAAACAAAAAATATCAATTAGAATTATGTTTCATTAAATATCATTAAACATAGCCTTTGGATAAAAAGATGTATTTCTTATTAGCTCTTCTCATAGAAATCTGGAAGTGGAAGACTGCGTATACGATCTGAAAATATCTCCACTTCTTCTATTCTACTTTGCGATTCTTGGATAATAATTGTTTTTTTGTAGTCAAAATATTCTCTATAAAGAGAGAAACCGATAAGCACATCGATTATATTTTCGGATAAATTTTCACTCGAAGCAGTACCAAATATTTTAAGGTTTACAAACAGGTCGTAAATTTCTTCACATGTTAACAATATATATCCAATATTAGCATCACTTATTTAAATCACTAATGTCCAATAGCTTGATCCTATTTCTTCAATTTCCCTCCGTCGAGATTCGCATCTGTAATTACCCAAACCTACATCTGCTCGAAGACAAATGGTTTACCTTTTGAATCTTTATCAAATGATAATTTCTCTTTTGTTGTCATGTTTAGAAGCAACATCTTATTAAAACTACTGTTCGTGACCCGTATTTAGTAGATTTTCTTTGGATATAGGTATATATTTAACATGCATCTGTAGCTTTCCGTTTCTAACATTAGAATATGTCACAATACTGAAGTTAATAACAAACCGAACGTTTAACGGAGATTTTTACAATTCAATCAATTTTCAACCAATTATAAGTTTTATTAATTTCTTTAAAATGTGAATTAAATCCACACATCATAAGAATTAAAAAAAACGAACGTAATGGTCTGTACTGAAGCACAGATTTCGAAGAGAGGATTGACTCGTGAAGACATCTGTTATAAAAAGCCCGCGAAAATGTAAACATTGTCTATGTTCAAACTGTTATGTCTGCTCTATGTTTTTACTCATAAACTGGCCAGTGCCTGATTTCTATATCACCAGTTGGCACATAGATATGTAGTTGCTGTACTCTAAATCCTGTCGCTGTAATCATTGCTGTGTGTAGGTTTGGGCGGGTAACAGTTGCGAATGCCGACTACGGTGGTTCTACATCTCGTTGGTGAGGGGCTCAGAGCTGCCCGTGGCGTGGGGCGGCGGCGTCGCGTCTAGACTGCCGTAGGTTTGGCCGCGTCTCGACACTCGCCATCGTCCCCGACGCCTGGTTATGCCTGGCGAGAAACCACCCTTGTGTACTTATATCGACGCGAACGCACTCGCACAAGCGGGGATCGCATAGGACAGCAAATTCACCACACGATAACGTTTATAACGCTATTTCACAAGCCCTCGCTTCGGGTAAGCTAGAACATTTTAATCGAAACTATTTATTCATCTTTCTGCAGCAGAATGCTTTATTTATTAACCCGTGAAATGGTTCCTCGAATACGAGTCTCAAGTCGTTTTGATAAATATCCCACAAATCGAATGTCCTATCGAACAATAAAAATACACCCTTCATTAAATAGATTGTTCGCCTGCGCGTCATTTTAATGTGAATTGCCAAAATTCGACTCTTACCAGATGCTGTACCGCTACCAAAGAGCGCTTGAATCCTCTATAATGGCGTCATTGTTTTATATAATGGGCAACAATATATTAAAATATATTACGAGAACTGTTTTTCCCAAAAGGGCGGTGATACATTAGTACAATTTTCACTTACCTGTCTTCGTGTGGTGATTTGTAATTGTGTCATCAATACATGAACAGGTTGATCATTAAAATAACCGTTGTAAGTGTTTTGATACAAAGCGTGTGCTTTAGCGGAGAAAGGTCAGCAATTAATTATTTACACTCAACTAGCTTTCTGTGGTACAAAATTATATTTATATGAAAAATGAATGATATAGATGAGGAAAGGCCCTAATGTAAGCCCGGTTATATTTTACTTAGTACGACTTAAAATTATCTTATTATATTAATTTTAAAATTGTTTTATTATATTCGTTTTATGTTGTATGACATAAATAATGAGTTCATAAAAAAATGTGGAAATTCAGTATTTTTTATTACATCGTCGTGATCTATACGATTTTTTCGCTAGTGACATATTTTATGATTTTAAAAATATATCAATTTAAAGATGACCGCCATTATGAGAGAGGGATATGGGGGAGCAAAAAAAATACTGCCTTATAGCATTAAAATTATAAATGTTAATCATGTGCTGACATAATATTAATCTATCGAATCCTTTATAACAATGTATTTACTATTCATGACGTCCTAAACTTTAACGGTGTTCCTTCTTTATTATTTGTGGAAAGCTAACATAATATGCATTAGGCGTTGTGTGCCATTTTTTATATGGTACCGATAACCACCGTAACCGATCAACAACTTTCTTTGGCATACTACATTAGAAATTTTGTAGGTGATAAAGTCACTTAGTGAAAGAAATCATTAAAAATTATTGACTTTTTTTAAAGATGATATTTGATGAATTAGTTGAATGAATTATTTCGAATTGAGTATGAAATATTTAAGCGTGGGTATAAAATATTTCGTGGAACTTATTTCGAATACTTAAAGAGTGTGTATATGAATTTGCGTATTATAGTCCATTCGCGTTAAGAAACTTGTGAGTTAGGGATGGCGATTCCTTCAAAGAAAGATCGATTTTTAAATCGATTCGAATCGTAACCTGATGAATCGATTCATAAAAAAAATCGAGGTGTAAAAAATCTTTCTTCGATTAATGGATTTGAGATCGCCATCCCTATCTATTGTGAGTCATTGTTCTTTGCCGCCCTAACAACGCCCCCCCTCCCCCCCAACCAATTAGTAAGCACAAAATTTTATATTCAAGTTCAAGGTAGACCTTCGCACGATTAATTAAATAAAAATTCCATGTTCAAGAGGAGTGATGTGAAAGAAATGTTCTACGACTTTATAACGACAATAGACACTAATCGTTGGAACTGGAAGAAATGCTGCGATCACGTAATACGAAAGGAAAATGCTGTGGAATTTGATACGTAATAGGAACTCGCAGAAGAAAATTCTCTAATAATAAATACGAAACATGAGTCAAGTAATACTGATTAAATTGTAATATTATTAATGACTTTAATTTAAGGTTATCGATTTGTTTTTTTTTTTGGAACCATTAAACTTAATGTTTTGATATACAAAGTTTTTGAAATTTTACTCCATTGTGAATATACCTTTATCCTACAATTATAATCAAAACTTAAAATTATAATCATTACTTAATGCGAATGGACTATAGAGGAATACTTATTTTTCTATAAAAATCTGCAAGCGTTCCGCTTTGTATCGGTTTTACCCATCATTTTTAGTAGCAAAAATCTTTAACGGTAACTTAAACGGTCTACTTTTTTAAGTTTTTATGATAATATGTAAACTACATATTTCAGATAATATTGTTCTACACGTAGCTATCTACGTGGTTCAGTAGCTTATTTATGTAAATGGATAAAACCAACAAAGTGACTTTGACCAAATTACTTTCGTGTATTCGTGAAGCATTAATGTCCATTAGATGATATAGTCTCTCGATTGCGATAATCTATATCTGTATCGCTAATATGTTATACTTGTTAAATAAATTTATTCCTTACGTTGTTTTGACTTGCGCGGAGGAGCTCCTTTAGTATAGAGGAAAAAGGAAAAGAGGTTTAGTATCGGAACAACATTTTGCCTACACTGTATTGTACATTGGACCTTTACGAGTAAAACTTAAGCTTCAAAATGGTAAACCATAAAGCGACCGAGAGCCGCCTTCTTAATGTACACATTCGTGTATGATTTAATAATTTAAATTAATTAGCATTCAATGAAACTACAATTTATTTGACGTTACCTGTCAGGCGGCCCCGCATCGCAATGGCGGTTCAATTTCAAAATGGCGGCAGCATTATCATGCAAAAAAATAAAATAAAAAAAGGAAAACTGGCAACACCGTACTGTGCCTTCAAAACATGCAGGTGCTATAAAACAAAAAATAAAACAAAAGTAAACATGTAAGCGAATTTACCTTTAATTACATTTACAATAAGAAAATTATGCTATTACATACATATCGTTAACCATAAACTTTGGACACATCAAGAACCCTCTATAAATAAGTACTAAGTTTAAGTAGGAGATTCCAGGGCGGTGTTATATCGTTTGCAACAATATACCCTGTGCCCATAGAAATTGGGTTAGGTTCCCATTAAAATCACAAGGCTTAGGCAATTCACTAAACACTTCTAGGAACGCTCACCGAAATCTCTTCGCGTGATTATCGCATAAGGATAATTGGGCCTAGAAATATATTATACGATAAAAATTGCGCACGGCCGAATAGCGGACGAGGAATGTCGCCTAGAATAAATAACATTTGTTCATAATCAAACCCCTCCCCATCCCAATTGCACCACTTGTGGGCTCTACATGCGTACCTGCAAGAATTACACTTCGTATAGTACAGACAGCAAGAGCAGTAGGGGTTTTGCCAACACCGCCGTTGTTTAGTCACCGACGCCGATCTTATATTGCCCATTGTTAGTTGAACGTGGGAAATGGTGGAAGGTGATTGTAAAAGATAATAAAAACAAACAGAATACAACTTAAACGTACGTGCAACGATTAATACATAAGAAAATTACGAAACATCTTACAACAAACTCGATAC
Organism: Iphiclides podalirius; assembly: GCA_933534255.1. Classification (NCBI taxonomy): domain Eukaryota; kingdom Metazoa; phylum Arthropoda; class Insecta; order Lepidoptera; family Papilionidae; genus Iphiclides; species Iphiclides podalirius. The sequence goes on along the minus strand of OW152827.1, from coordinate 11,344,483 downwards.
GACCAATTAGAGGTTTAATTAGAGGAGCTTTTAAATAAATAATATAACGCTCACAAACATATCGCCTTTTATAATACTGAAGTGATTCGATTGTTATGTTATTTAGTAATTTCTTAAGAAGCGTTAAAATATTAAATTATGCATATAATATACATATGTGTCATATTTTTTTTGCTGTCCTTACACGATTGGAATACATATAGAGCGGTAATACATCTGCACGGCTTTTTACATTAAACAGTACTAAAAACTTACAAGGGTTTGTTTAAAAAAAGGTAATATTATCATTAACTAAAGAAGAAAACATTTTATAAAACATAAACGCATCCCTTGTCTTTTTTGTGCCGTGCAGTGTACAGTATGCTAAAAAAATATTAACTAGCAAATAAAAACATTGCAATAAAAACTTATCCGATTTATGTGAAAGAGAAGAATTTTATTTTGCCATATCAGATTTTGAAGGTTTAGTAAATAACTAATAACTAAACACAACAAATTAATAAAGGACATTTAATTATAACTACACATGAAATTTACCAACAAAAAAATTAAATTCTGCCTTTCACAAGTACAAACATTTTCGTCCAACAAGATACAATTGTTCTTTTTTTATCCCACCACCACACTACTCGTATAAAGTGGCTATTCGAAACGCTACGTCTACAAATAAATATAAAAAAATTCGAAGATAATTAAAGAATAAGACATTGCCTTTTAGGAATATCCATAAATTACATGACGTTTCTCTATTCTCGTAAACAGATTAAAAAAGCATAAATGAGACAATTAAATCATGGCAAAAAGCGTCGATGCCACATTCGACAGCCCTGAATGTCAAATGAAATTTAAAAAAAATTGACAGGGACAGAATTTTGTCGCCATTCACTGATTACACATAATTAAGTACCTATTTAAGTTATCAGGGGTGTCAAAATGTCCACAGACAAAATATACATCCCACTAGTATTTGTGGGATTTAAATTGGTAGCGACAACATGTACACAATAAAAAAAATCTCTAGGAACGTGATAAGATTCGATTAGGCAAAAAAAAAAACAGGAATGACTTATCTATAGGTCTACACGAGTACATGCCAATCGTGGGAAACGAGGAACGTGTAGAAAAATATATAAATTAATGTATAAATATTTGCAATCACAGGTGCCTTCGACCGAAAGTTGGTTAGCATTACACCATGAGGTTAGCGGACCATTATTCGTGGTCACTTGAAAGTGGGAAGGTAAATGCATATAACAGAATCGGGAAGGAAGCCGCCCTCCGTAAAGACACGTCACGAAGGCGGCTCACATGTGAACATGTGTTCAGTGTGAGCCGCCTTCGAGGAAGCGGTTTCGGTTCCCGACTCGCCCAATACCGTACACCTAATAACACGTCAGCCTACGACACGAGAGTGGACAATGCACATCACTATCGCGACGCCCCGTACCGTTTTTGGCAGGCGAGCTGTCTGGTACGACGGTACCGAAATGTCCCGAGCGCCTTGCAAAAGGTGGACCGGTTTTAAAATCTCTATCTTCTTTATACAATGAAAAATAAAATTAATCTTCGTTTGAAGTCGTAAACGAAGTAATTGATAAATTAATTTCGTTGAATAGGCTGTATGGAGAAATCCCAAGCCGTTAAACTATAATAAAAATATTAACAAAAGCACGTCGAGTTAGTTTTAATAAATAGGAAAAAATGTTACCCCCGACGAGTCACACGTACAAGTGACTTTTGGGAGGCCTTCTAGACATTTATAAAAATACTCCACGACGATTCTAATAAAACAGTTAATGATAAAAGCGATTCTACTACAAGTCTAACCGAAAGGGGCGGTTCGTCGCGATCCCGACCCTATGCGATGGCGACAAGGTCCATTCTCGGGCGTCGGGGCTCACGAGAGAAGCGTTTCGAAATTGTACTGCTTATAAGAGTCGTTCCCTCTTACTCGTGTCAGCGAGGTCTCCGCTACGCCCATCTCGTTCCCGCGCAGCCTCTGATTGGCCAGCTTCTGTTTGTTGATGGGCGAACCTGAAACGCGGACCAGTTTACCTGCCTCACGGCTCTGTCACTCGCACATCAAGTGTTATAAACAAATAACGACAACAATCAACGAAACACAGCATTCCACCAATATTAGTGCACGCGACAAGTTTAACCCAGTCACGGTTTGAGAGTTAAGCTTAATATAGCGTTGGACGTCTGTCACAAATTATTTATTATTTTTGTAACAGCCCTTAAATTGTGATTCAATGTGTAGTATTAAAGCAAAATTCAAATTTGTAATGTATGAAACATTAGGTTATTCCATGTATCTTAAATAGAGAAAATATACACTATACAATTGGTTCAGTAAAATTAAACACACTTTAATAGTTTTGTGTTATTCTTAACAAAACTCTATTTTAAAAACAATTACTTTAAAGCTAAATTCCAAAAATTGCAATCATAAACTTAATTTATTTTAGATTATATGTAAAAATTTACCATTTTTAAGATTTTAAACATTATCTTAATGTCTTCTTAGGCATATTATTTACTAATTTCAAAAACATATGTCAACAAATGTCAACATTGTATGCATTTCTCATACATTTATAATTTTATATTTTTCACATGCTACAAAGCAACAATTACTTCATCACAATAAAAAGAATTAAATGCAACAATATTTCATTAGATTTAATGTTTGTTAAATTAAAAGTTAAAAGAAAATAAACAAAAGGAGAAAATAAAAAGCAATTAATGTTAATTACAAAACACCATTACCTTGTTAATACAATGCTTGATGGGTTAGTTAGTGCAAATTAAAAATGTTGTAGAACAAAAACAAAAAAAAAAAACGCACTAAACCTGGCATCGACGCGCCCGCAAAAATCAAAATACAAAGATATATGTATGTAGATAAACACAAAATATACAATATATTTTATGTTTCTAGCAATATTAATAACTAAAAACAACAGTATGTGTTAACATACTGCTGAAAAGGTCCAATATACAAGCACAATATGAATAAAAGAAGCGAAAGAAAAGGAGAAAAAAAAATCATCAAAACAACAAAAGGAATAATAAGCATGCATAGAATCAGGAGATTAAAAAGAAAAAAAAAGGAAAAAAGTGGTTTGTAAAGCGTTGGTTGAATGATAATGATTGATGAAATTCTAAGGCTTTAGACAACAGCTCAGATAAAGCTAACAGAATTAAATCTGTATTATATAATATGATAATACCTGTAGTATATGAGTATGTAAATTAAATTAATGCACTAGAAAATAAATTAATGCACTAATGGTAGAGAATGTATTAACGAAACACTGTATAGTACGAAACTTCGTGGCAACTATTTTTTTTAAATTATTTATTGTGCCTATAACCTGAAGCCAATTTTAACATTAAGTGCAAAGGCTTGTTTAATAAGATATAAGTGTAATGTGTAAATAATAAATCTTATATCTTATGAATCAATTATTATGACATAAACACATACAAGAACTATCCATAATATTAAAAACGCGTAAAAGCTCGCACTGCATGCTGCAATGGCTGTAAAGATTTGAATGAAATTTAATAATACAGTACAATATCTTTAAAATATTGTACACTAACTGCTGCCCGCGACTACGTCTGCAGGGATTAGGCTGAAGGCATAACATTCAGACAGAAAGACAGAAATACATAAAATATGTATATAAATTATAGCCTATGTCTTATTCTGATGTATAAGCTATGTTATTGTAAAGTTTCATTAAAATCCATTCAGTAGTATTTGCGTGAAAGAGTAACAAACATCCATCCATACATACAGAATAATTAATAAATAATTTAAAACTTTCGCCTTTATAATATTAGTAAGGATAGTTTTTCACAAAGAACAAATGGTTGAAAATGTGAGTATCAATACTATTGATTCAATAGTAATATAGAATAATTATTATTACCAAATCAATGTTTAATGGAAAAGTAATAACTAATGTAAGCGATTACATATTTCAGGAGTGTTGAGGTGTTATGTGGTGTACAGTAAATATCAGAACGCTTATCTACATTATACTGCAGTGCTGAAGTCTAGATTCTCTACATTACGTTTCAATGTTGAAGTATTAAAGTGTTGTGGGGCGGTGCAGTGTGTGTGTTTCTCAGCCACTCACCGATATAGCTGAGCATGACGGGCAGGAATATGAGGCCGTGCGCCGCTCCGAACAACACGATGCCGAGGTACATGCGGAAGTAGAACACCTGGAAATTCCACATAACGTGTGAGAGATTGTATTGTATTTTGTGTCGAAGAGGTTGGGTACTAAGTTCCAATGACCTGGAAAATCTTTTGAGTCGCTCCTTTGGACATTATCCCCTTACTGTAGTATAACATTATCCTGTGCTGTAAGGACGTTTTACAGACATGTGGACAAATAACCAAATCCGAAACAATTTTTGCAGGACACACTCACTCCCGTGTAGGAATCGAACCCATGATCCCCGTCTTCAATACGCCATGGACTCATCATATAGAAAGAGTTTGTTTTGATGTGGAACATCCAATACAGGTGTGGTAACGCGTCGCCTTGCGCAAATGGAAAATGATAAGGAAAAGAATTTTGATATTTAAAAAGTGTAAAAAGAACAATCATATTTTTATAAAAAAAATCTGCATATATATTTCCAAATAAATATGGCATATAATAATAATAATAATACATAATAATAAAAAAGCTTTTATTCCTTGCAAAATACAATTATTACTAGTTAGTTACATAAATTTACTTATCCTAGTGTTATTTTAAATTTTTCTTATTAATATTTTAATGAGCAAGAACCCTGTCTTCACAGGTGAAGGCCTCCTCCAAAATTTGTCAATTACGCCGATTCTGGGCTACTTCCATCCAATGTGGACCAGCGATATTTTTGATTTTATCATCCCATCTTCTCACGGGCCTTTCTATGCTTCTTTTGCCATGGCATATATATTTCCATATAAATATGCCATATTTATTTCCTGTCATGAACTTTCCTTTAAAGCATAATATTTGTACAAATTAATTTCTATATTTCACATTCCCAAGCATCCCGCCATGGTTCACTTTCTTAATATTTGTTAGATCTTTGCTACTGGCAATTACCACTGACTTGAAATAACTATACTTCTTATCAAATACATATTCTTGTTTTATGTAATTATATTTCATATATTTTAAATTTCTCAGGCTTGACAGTGATAGCTCATTGTTGGGGAGTTAACTTTATTCCAATATACTCCAGCAACCTAAGTTCTATCTCTGGTGCCAGCATCAATGAAATAGTTAATTTTAAGTGCTGACACATATCATGCTCAAAGGTGAAGGCACATCCTGACGTAACCTTCATATTTTCGAAATAATAACAAAATATTTAGAAAGATACATGAAGTCTGCCAATCCACGGTGAGGTCGCGTTTTGTATTGAGTACAGGTCATGTACAGAGGCCTTTGCTCAGCTGTGGGACATATTACACAAAGTGAAAATTCAAATTATCTTTATTTAAATAGACGCGTTTGATTTGCGCGTTCTTATGAAACATCTTATTTTATATAAAAATTAAATATCTATCAAACATGTTTTTAAGTTACCACCGGAAAGCTGTTTCTGTTGAGAAGATTTCTTGCGAGTCGCAAAACACTTAACAATTGTTCTTTTTTAAAAATATCCAGTATACATAGGCCAGCAGCTGTTACTGTCTGTTTAGTGGTAGTTTCATTCACCTGGAAGATCTGGCTCTTGGCGGTGCCGAGGACGATGATGCCGCCGAACTTGGTGAGCGTGATGCCCGAGAGGACGGAGGAGCCCATCCTGGTCAAGGCTTCGGACGCCCGCTGCTCCCTGGTGGCGCCCGGGGACACGCTGAAGCTGTGCACCAAGTGCGAGCAGAACTCCACCGCTATTCCCACCGCCATCACCTTTGGAAAGATCGTTCATTTACATGAATGAATGAAAGAATGAATGTCTATACTTTATTGCACACGAAAAGTAAAATAAACAAAATGACTGGTCTTATTAATAAAAGTAATTTCTTCCAAGCAACCTATGATGGATGGATTCAAAAGATATTAATTTAGGAGTAAAGGTATGGGATAGTTATCTTAATGAATTTACATTTTATAACACTAATCGCAATGACTTGATGGCGCCGTTACTAAGCTATAAGCTTCGACGTCATGGGTCGTGGGTTTGGTTTCCTCACGAGACATATATTTGTGTGACCCACAAATAATTGTTCAGGTGGGTGTTTGTTTCGCAAGGAGGGTTGACGTCAGGCAAGCGACCGGTCGTAAAAAACATAGACCAAACCACATACGACACGATTCACATGTGTGCCCAACACTGACCCCACCTAACTGAGATAAGGGCAAGAGTATGATGATGAGTGCTAATCTCCGCACTTAACATGTAAGATTAAGATTTCTAAAAAAAACGCAAGAAACATTTTTCGATTTCCTGTCTGGGTTCAGTCCCGCAGCGGTGAAAACTTTTCGTGCATTTTTTTATATAAAATTTTTAAGGTTAATTGTTTCTCAGCTGTAGGTAACTAGCTGAAGCCGGCAAAGTTTCGCCCTAGCTTTTTTTCATTTCTGGCAAAGCTTCGTAATGATAGGTATATTAGAACGCTGCCATTCGACAGCTATGTTGGGAGCGAATATCAAGTCAATTCAATTGATTTGGGAAGGAAACGGAAAAAAGAGCGTTATTACAAAGTAGGACAAGCTATAGGAGCTATAAAAATCTTCAATGTTCAGGGATGTTTGAAGATATGGCTGTGTTATGAAATTATTGATAAAACGCTTCCCACAATACCTGCGCTTTTAATGGAATTTGCCTACCCATGGATTGTCAGTAATAGACTTGAAGCTCAGATGATTATTGCATGGCGGGAAAACTCACCAGATTGACAAGTGACACCGCATTCAGGCTGATGTTCCACCAGTACATGAGTCCACCGAGATTCACCACAATCATGGTGATTGTTATCACCACCACCTGAAACAACACAAGCATTTCAAAAGTTGAAGTGTAAGAATCAAATTATTGATTTATTTATACAAGAAAAAAAGATTTTCCTTGTACGCCCGCTTCATAGTATTACTTTTTTCTATTAACTATTAACACTTGACCGGTATATTAGTGCGAAGATGGTTTCTTACTCTTGGTTTTGGTTTAATTGGCATTTTGTGGTTAATGATTTCTTGTATTTACATGGGTACTGCATATGTTTAGAATAATCTAACTCACGGATTTTATCACATTTAATTGTTTTTAATTTCAGTGTTCAAAATCACAGCCAGACATTCTGATATCATTTCGCATTTTGCTTTATTTAGTCTGTATATGATTAATATTATATCGTCATAGCTGTCCGAGCAATCTATAGCAATCTATAACATCGGAGCCCGGAATACACTCAGAGACCTTTTTAAAGAGATTAATATACTCACTGTTGCGTCTCAATATATTTATTGTAACATTTTGTATGTTAAAAATAATATTAATAGTTATCTAAAGAATAGTGACAGACATAAACTAAATACTAGAAATAAGGACAAACTAACTACGCCATTGTTTCGTTTACAAAAAGTAAACAGGTCGTTCATGGGGCAAGGTGTGCGCATGTATAATAAAATCCCACAGTCGATATTAAGTCTGCCACTTGATGAATTTAAACGAAAAATTAAAAGTAAACTTATGGCTAAAGCCTATTATTCTATTGCTGAATATCTTGACGACGCCAATGTGTGGGGTTAATACTGTTGATACTCACGTAGGCTAAAACAAGACTATTGTACATGTACTATTATATTGTAAACTGATTTTTTTTTTAAAAAGAGCAACTGTTGAGTTTCTTGCCGGTTTCTTCTCAACAGAAACTGCTTTCCGAACCGGTGGTAACTTACGAACGTGTTCATTTCTTGTAAAATTTTGACGTTTCATAAGAACGCGCAAGCGTCTATGTGAATAAAGATATTTTTATTTATTTATTTATAGAAATAAAATAATGATGGGATAACATGTCAAATATGTTCATATTAATTTTTTTTTACAAATATGCACAACCACGCGTTTACGATTTTAAGTGATCCATCATTCATGAACCTCGCCAATGGAGCAACAGCAGGGGAAAATTAGAATTAATGCCAGACTTCGAAGGTGGATTATCAGCTACCTCACTCATACAGACTACAAACGTTACGCGGGTCTTTTGGAGACACGTCGCTGATTCTGCTCGAACGGGTCTACTGTTTAAGGGCAATAACGATGAGATGGCGATCAACGTTCACCCACCAGCGCGGAGAACAGGTCGAAGCCCATCAGCACGAAGGTGACAATGAAGATGGAGAGCACCGATATGCCCATGCTCTTGAGCGTGTCCGGCCACATGGTGAGGTACTGCTCGTAGAACACGTAGAAGACCGAGTAGGGGAACACGCTGACGGCGTTCTCCTCGCCGAGCTCCCTCAGGCGGCGGTTGATGGTCTCCGTGAGGTTGGCCGCGACGGTGCGCGCCTCGCGCAGCGCCGAGTAGTAGTCGCGGCTGCTCTTCAGCACCGTGTGGTAGCCCTGGTAGTAGGTGGTGGTGACGGCGCCGCGCTGCTGGTTGACGGCCCGCGCGTAGGCGGCGTGGCCCGCCTTGGGGCACGCCGGGGTGGGGTTGTCCTGCAGGAAGAAGGGCACGTAGCGCCCGAAGTCGGAGGCCGACGGCCGCCGCTCCGCGCCCTGCAGCGCTATGTTGCAGCTCTTGCAGCCTGCAATACGGAAACGGTCTTATTAGTACGACCCGTTCAGCGCAAGTGGCTGCGATAGGGCCACCGCTGTCGCGCGAATGGGCAGCTCCGTCCGGAAGTACCACGACCACACAGAAGAGCGGTGTGAAGTGCAAGTGTCATACTTCTCCGTTTAGCGATTTTGGTGAGTGAGGTAGCCGGGGCATATTTTATTCTAAGGTGGGAACATATGTGTTATAAGTTGACAACGCATCTACCACCATACGGAAGTTGTGGTTATCCATGAGAGGCGGTTATCACTTAACATCAGGTGAAACTGCAGTTCACTTGCCAGCTTCTCACATACAAAAGGTTAATTATTTTTCGTGAGCACGTTATCCGTCAATAATTCAAAGGACACTGTCCTAAGTGAAACACGAGTCTACCAATATTTGTAGACATTTTTTGCGCCTTTCAGTACGGCTAATGTGGTATCTAAACAAGTATATAAAAGATATACAATATAATATATTGTATATCTTTGATCATATATTATATGCATTTAATTGGAGATCCACTAATGCAGAGGCAAATTAGTGATATGAGTTGGGTGATATGCATATTCCTTCAAAATGGTGATCTCAAACTTACCCCTAAATGTATTGGGGCAAAAGCTCGAGTTTGACGGATAGTATTTGCAGCAGCTCTCTAGCGCGGCCCAATCGAAGAAATCGTCAAGCCAAGAGTTGGGAGGCTGCGCCAGATAGGTTTCATTTGATGTGAGGTATGCTGAAAGGAAATCGATATTTACATAAATATAAAAAAAACAATATGGTCAAAATGAAAATATGTTGCTGGACCATGAATACATTAAGTATTCGACACATTCTCGGGTAGAAATTAAATTTTTTTTATAGCTATGTTCTGCACTTAAGATAAAACATTAATATTTTAATATTCTCGAGTCTTATTAAAAAATAAAAACCACTAAAAATAGCACCCTTACAACAATGTTTAATACAAGAAACCATTGATCCGTGACAGTTTACTGGTTTGATGATCATCTGAATATTATTTAATTTAAAATTAATTTAAACAATCATCGTAACCGTAACATTTTGTGTTTGTATTGTGATGTGGGACTTACAGCAAAATACAAATACAAAACAACCACTGCAATTTAGGAAGGTCAGTTGTTATCCCCTTCGAATTGATTGCCCCCTTAGTATCCTGTGTTGTAAGAACATTTTACATACATAAATTTCACGTTGACCCAGATCTGAAACAACTGTGAAACATGTGTGAAACATCTGTGTGAAACGGTAGTTACAGATTTGGGGTTCACACAGATAGTTGTCTCGTATGGACATCGAACCCACAACCCCCGGCGCCGAGGTACCTTTATTACTGCGCCAAAGAGTCATCACCGTAACATATTCATCTCACCTGAGTACAGTTGCATGGTGACGCTGTCCGGATTGCAGAACCTCGTCCCGCAGACCATGTTCTGGTGGTCCACCTTGGAGAAGTTGAGGCCGGTGGTCAGCACGAAGTAGACGGGCGGCCCAATGTTCAGGTACTTGTTCAGGTGCTGGAAGTACTTCAGCTGGAAGCTGTCGTGGGGCATCGAGAGCTCCTGGTCCAGCCCGATGTCGATGTACGGCGCCACCTGCAACGATAGAGCTCGCTTTAGCAGGGCGTATGGCACAAGGCGTGAAATTTATGTGAGAAGGTGACATCTGATGTTATGTGATAACCACCACCCATTGACATTTGCAACACCCTTGCAGTTCCAGATGCGTTGCCACCTTTTAAGTGGACCCCAGCTACCTTACTCACCAGGCGAAACGCAGACGTATTATAATACTTACACTTCACGCCGGTCTATTCAATTTATGTCACTCTAGCGTCGTTTCGTCATTTGTCTACCGGTGCCGAAGTCAGAGTTAGAGAGCTAGTACAGTGTGCGTAATAAACAGTTTATATGGCGTCGGGGTATAAACAGTTTATACTGTGCGTATTGCTGTTTCTTTCACGTCGAAGGTAAAATCGCGTTTATCTCCCTCTCACTACACATTTCAATCGCCCAACATTGTTAGGTTAAGTGACTATGCCCTAATAAACCGTGACCCCACTGCGGATTGGCATTATTGGCACATATTTTTTAAAATTTTGTTTTTGTTATTATTTCGAAAACATGCAGGTTTCCTCACGATGTTTTCCTTCACCGCTCAGCATGTGATAAGTCAGCTCATAAAATTAACAATTTCATTGGTGCTGATGATCAAACTCAGGTCGCTAGATTATATTGAATTGAAAGCGAGCACCCGGACAAAAATGCCTCATTAAAATTACTGAGCTAAATAATGTAGTGTGTAAGATGTATTTATTTGTATAAGTGATGTGGATTTTGCAGATGTAAGTATATATTTTGTAACTAAGTGCCGTGGATTTTGAAGACATATATACTTTGTAACTATGTGCTGTGGATTTTGAAGATGTATATATTTGTAACTAAGTGTTGTGGATTTCGTTTCGAAATAAAACCGATTTAGCAGGGGTTGATACTGACCGCGACTGAGGAGCAGAGCCAGGCGAAGAAGAGGATCATGACGGAGGCGCGCACCTCGCGCTTCATGAGGAAGGGCACGTACAGGTGGCGGAACAGGTTGTACAGCGCGCCGTCGCTGGCGCCCTGCGAGTCCGTCTTCGAGCCGCTCAGACAGCACAGCACGTCGAACCTGCAAGGGTGTACACCGTGACTTTCCGCTTTCATATGAACAGCATTGAATAAATATGATTTTATAATGATAAAATAAATGATTGTTCTAACAATAATTTATTTACACTTGTTATATTGGAATAAATGAAGCCTATAACAATTATATTTAATAAACTAATATTTTAGAACCAACCAACCAATGTTATAAGTCCAGTCAAATGTCATATTGACTAATGAAATTAAGCCTATATTATAATTTTGCATATACACATAACATATGGGATGAGTAAGACTTCAAGCGAATTAATGAAAACCTTACATATTTGAAGAGAAACTTCTAATGCGACTTCCAACATGGTTGCGTTAAACGTTCAACGCTCCTGGGGAGGGGGAATAGAAAGAGACGTTTCCCTTCTTTTATATCTATACATACAAACAGATAAAGAGAGAGAGAGAGAGAGAGAGAAAGAGAGATAGAGAGGGGGGGATAGGGGTGGACCTGTTGGCGTTCTGGCGGTGCGTGTCGATGGCGAGCAGCGCCACGAAGCAGGTGACCTGCAGCAGGAAGTCGACGAGCAGCGCGGCGCCCGCGTAGAGCGCGAAGGCGCGCACGGCCGGCATGTCGCTCAGCGCGCCCAGGAAGAAGCACACCGACTCCGACGCCGACGTCAGGAACATCGACGGGCCCACCTGGCCCAGCCTGCGGGCGAGCGCGCTCTTTGAGCGATGTGTCTTCGTGATCACGGGAAACGTATTCTCATTTATTGTCGCAGAGATGAAATAAAAGCGGGAAAGTTCGTCTTGTAGGTTTCTCTTATGGCCATATTTCTTTACTATCAGTATGGCGAGTTTGGGCAGAATTGTCCTAGGAACTTAAATCGCTTGGGGATTTTGTTTTCGCGTTTCATCTAGTGATAGGTCTGAAAACGCGTCTGCAGCTTCATACTTATTGCAAATAAAAGCGAGTGGTGATAATCAATTAACAAAAGGCGATAAACCACCTCTCTCATAATAAAGAAAACTCATAATTTAAGCAACTTGTCTGGTGTAATTTTCAATGAGCGGCCTCCACCTGCAAGCATGGCAACATTTATCATAAAAAACGACCATCGTCGGTGCTTCGCTGGTGCGTCGAATGTACGTACGTCCTGCCGATGTGCTCGGCCACCGTCTCGTTGGGGCGGCGCGGCTCGCGCTGGCTGGTCTGCACCAGGATGAAGATGTTGTCCACGCCCACGGCCAGCACCAGGAACGGGATCACCTCCACGATGATGAGGGTCGCCGCCACGCCCGCGTACCCGAACATGCCCAGCGAGCACACCACCGACGCCAGCACTATCGTCACGCCTGGGGACGAGAATCGCGTCATCAGCTGACTGTGGCTTCTTCTTTCTTCGCTTAATCCTCTCTTGTAAGTGCGGCAGTGTACTTTGTTACAAGACCGAAGGCGGTACACATAGTCGAGCCATGGCAGTTAATCGGAATTGAATTTGTAACGTGAGCAAGACCAAATTCCGCACACAGAGTCAAGCCATGGCAGTTAATCGGAATTGAATTTGTAACGTGAGCAAGACCAAATTCCGCACACAGAGTCAAGCCATGGCAGTTAATCGGAATTGAATTTGTAACGTGAGCAAGACCAAATTCCGCACACAGAGTCAAGCCATGGCAGTTAATCGGAATTGAATTTGTAACGTGAGCAAGACCGTAGCTAGTCCAGAGAGTAGAGACACATCAGATAATAGGAATTGAGTCTGAAGGTGGCCGAGTGAGTTGACTCATTCATGACATTTAATCGGAATTGAGTCTGTAATGCGAGCAAGGCCGCAAAGGTAGGGCCTAGAGTCCAGTCAGGGTAGTTAGTTAATCGGAATTGAGTCTGTAACGTGAGCAAGGCCGCAAAGGTAGGGCCTAGAGTCCAGTCAGGGTAGTTAGTTAATCGGAATTGAGTCTGTTACGTGAGCAAGGCCGCAAAGGTAGGGCCTAGAGTCCAGTCAGGGTAGTTAGTTAATCGGAATTGAGTCTGTAAGTAGCCAGGCTGCGAAGGTTGCCTATAGAGTGCAGTCAGGGAAGTTAATCGGAACCGAGTCTGCAGCTTGAGTAACCCACCTCCGAGGCCGAGGGTGACCTTGCTGTCGATGAGCAGCCGCGAGCAGGTGGTGAAGCGGCCCAGCGAGATGGCGATGTACGCGAACATGATGAAGTAGGAGACCACGATGGTCGAGATGTCCGACTGCGACTCGCGGTACAGCTCGTCCTCGATGGAGCGCTCCGACGTGTAAGCGATGTCCATATAGTCGGGCATCTCGTTCTCCGTGTAGTTCCTCATGAACGCGATGAACTCCTCCTCCCACTGCAGCGCCGGGCCCAGCTGCGCACGCACACGAAAACATGATGCGTGACTTTAAACCGACTTCGAAAAAGGAGGTGTTGCTCAAAGATATCTTTAAAATAATTAATAATAAATTGCTAATATTCTTTATACATACATACATACAGCGTTAATATTTAACAATCGGATGCTATATACGGGCTTCATCGCGGTAACGTGTTTCCATTGTTTTTTCGTCGTATAAAGCGTTCAGCTTCTTCATTTTTTTCATTTAGATCGTAGTGGTCGCTGGGGCTTATTACCAAACCCCTTCCACACAAATAAATAAAAACCAAATAATCAATAACTCGACTTTTTTCATTTCGCTATCATCACTGGCAAATTGAAAAATGGGTTATAACTTACCTAGAAATGCAAAGCGCAAATATAAATCCATGAACGGCCAAAAAAGGAATTAGTTAATAAATTTCTTACACAGAAAAACCACAAATTTTCGTGTGGAACTTAAATTTTTGATATTAACATTTTCAAGCAAAACCAATAATTATTCATAGAGATTTAAATAATTCCTTTAAGAAATATATATTTTCGAAGTTTAAGGTATAATAAGGTAATATTTAAGTCAACACCACTAGGATGGGAAAGCAAATAATGGAAGAACGGTTTCAGTTGAATACTACAAGGCAAATGAAGCTATCTGTTATTCGGTAAACTTAATTACATTCAATAGAGAAAGCATAGGACGGATCCATAGAAAGGTATATGTATATAGGAGGATATACAAGTAAGAATGCCAGGATACACAATAACAAGTAAAGAATTCAATCCCAGAACTCTTATATTAAGACACACTGGATCGTCTTATTCGGGATGGGGATTATAAGATAAAGGGAGAAGTAAGACGAATTATGAAATGGGGTGATGGACCAAGAGTGAGGGGATAGGAAGGAGGTGGGGGGGAGGGAGAGAGGTGTACCTGCGACTTGTCGTTCCTGTTGTTGACTAGGAAGGTGAGAATGAGCGCGGTGGCGTTGTGGTAGAGCTTGGTCTTGGCGAGCACGCCGCCCGGCGGCAGGAAGCCGCCCAGCGCCACGGCCGGCAGCACGGGCCCGCCGTACGGCGCCAGGCACTGGTACGGGTTGCTGGGGGGGGACCAATACTATGGTACAACAAGTTGCGGAACCTCAACAGCGTTCATTTCACCCTCGACAGTGGCGAAAGGCGGTGGTTTACGGGCGGTTTCGATATTCTATCTGCTGATTTGGTTACTAGCGACAGGTATTTGACACTAAATAGATAATACTCACGTCAAAATTCTATCTCCATTGACCAAATCTATCCGTAGATAGAATATAGAAGCAGGCCGTTAAGCGTTCATTTAACCCTGGATAATGATGTAAGCGGATAATTTTTTCAAACAACAGAATATCGACTAACACAAGCAGGGATTCCTACTACTACCGCTACCCAAAAAAATTACATCTATTTTTATAAACATTTAGAGAGTACGACTTTTATATTTTCATTAGAAAACTAAATATTTTAACTGTTTGGCATTTGGGCATCAAAACTTAATACGGGGATGTTTAAAATTGGTCCAACACAGAGAACTAATGAGAGAATCTCCAAAATTTGTATCGTTATCCGGCCGGAAGGACCAACTCCGGCGGGGCGCACCTGGAACAGCTGAGCACGGTGTCCAGGTACTGGTTGTCCTCCAGCGAGTCGAGGAAGTCCTCCTCGCTGTTCTGCCACCAGCCCCACACGGACTGCACCACGCAGCTGTCCGCCGTCACGGGCCCCGTGAACGGCGACGTGAGCGGCGCGTAGCAGATGTCCTGGATCTTCGTCTCGTTGCCGAGCGCTATTTAAATTATTATTCGTTCAAGCCGTTTAAAAAGCAACAGGGAAAACTGAGAATTAAATAAAGTAGTCCTTGACAGGTAGAGTTAAATGACGCACTAAACATTTACGGTTCCTGAACAGAATGATCAATTCAACGAGTTTAACCATCATTTTGGCAACTCAAATAACATTTGAAAGCTGATCAGTTAACTTCTACGATGGTCAGTGTTGCAGAAACCGATTGTATAATGAGCAGTAATTATTTACTTTTTTTTATTAATTTCAAATTATTATTTGATATTTGCAACAAGAAAGACATAAAATTACAAAGGCACCAAAATAAAGCTTAATCACTAATTTATGTATGAAAAAACCTCATGCCAATTAGACACGATGGGTTGTATCGCAACAGGAAAGGAAATTTTCATTCTCTTGCTATCTCTATCTCTCTCTATCTCACTCTCTTTCTTGTTTCTCTTCTCTTCCTTATACGCACCCATGATCCTGTTCTGCAGGTGCAGCACGTCGAGCATGAAGGTGGCGTTGAACACGGGCCCGAACTCGACGGTGCCCGACGGCGTCTCGTGCTGGATGGTGGGCAGGCCCTTCGAGCTGATGATCAGCATCTCGGTGCGGTAGAACGGCTCGAAGTACTCGTCAAAGCGGGCCCGCTCCACGCGCGAGCGCGAGTTGGGCGCCGCCCACAGCTCCACCGGGTTGGTGGTCACCTGCATCTGGTTGATACCCGTGCCGAGGGCCACCACGATGCAGAGGCCTGCGATGGATAAAGACCAACTAACACTTTGATTTAGGGCCCGGCGAATAAATCGAAACGCAGCACCGTCACCCTCATGCCCTTATCGCAGTTAGATGGGGTCGGTACAAATTTGAACATGTGAATCGTGTGGTAATTGTTGTATTTCGTAAGATGTCGTGACCTGTATAAGTTACGATGGGGTTGACGTATCTTTATAGATAAAAGCCCCATGAAGATAAAGTGGTTTTGGCTAGGATTGTTTTACAATCAGCCTTCTGCGAACACCAAGATCCGTAACAATTATCTAACTGTAGTGAGACACACAAATATTTTTTCCGTGTGGGAATCGAACCCACAACCTTCGGCGCCGAAGATAATAGTTTAACAACTGCGCCACCGACTCGACGAGTGAAACGCAGCATGGTGGACGAAATGTTTGCTCATGCAACTTTCACAAGGATTTCGTGATCAACATTTCATGCCTTCGATGCCTCGCAGTCGAATGCATTTTTCAACGCGTATAGTAAAGTAAAGTAACAAGCCCATATATAGGTACATCCCACATTCTAAACGCTTCCTCTGTACAGAAGGTATATAGGGCTCAGTTAACTACGCGGCCCTATTGCGGATTGGCGGACTTCACGTATTTTCGAAATATTTTTTCCGGTTTCACACTAATTTAGTTAATTAATTTCAGCGAAATGTCTGCTTTTATGCGTAAAACTAGCCCACTGCGTCAGATGAAGCTTTAATAGTCTCGGGACTGAAAGCAAAAACATCAATTAATACGAGAACTGGCCCTCCGATTGTCCGTCCACTCACCCAGGAACAGGACGATCCAGGGCCGGGAGGCCATGATGCAGCCCCACCACTGGAAGAAGTCCTCGAGCCTGGTCTCCGCCTCGGCGCCGAGCTTCTCGAAGAATGTCGCCTCGGCCGCCGCGTCCACTTGATCGCTCCACGGGTTCGACGTGGGATTGGTGGACATCTCCTGGTTCGTGTCCGATGCTACACCTGTTTATGGTTACAGCGCGTTACTAGCTGGAGTGACTTTTAGTCTTAACGATAGATGGCGCCCATTACTAGCTGTAGTGACTTTTCATCTTAACGATAGATGGCGCTGAAACATATCGACGAAACTAATACGTTTGACTGAATATTGTGGCCATTCGTAACTTTACGAATGGGTCTGATAGCGTCTTTGCTAGGTTTAGAATGGCATTACGATTACTTAGGGTCTTAATAGATGCTAATTATCATAGTCGTATGGAGCTAATAATAGCACTGTTCACACAACACTGCACAAGGTAAACCTTGCGCTGACACATTCCGTCGATATTCCAATAGATTGACAGTATGTCAGACAATTGATTTGATACTTTTTCGATTTGTTTAGCAGATTTGAGGCTAAGCACAAAGTCACTAACAACAAAATTTTGGAACAGGGCTAATATTTGGAGATATTGGAATCAATTACATAATATCAAACCCGTCCATCGGGATATTTTCAAATAACCCTTTAACCACCGATTTGCAGTAATATAAATTTGTACAAACTCCAGTCTAGCGAAACTCAAATAGTTCAAAAATCCATCGGTTTGTGCGACCCGATTAACAGTTCGTTTCCTAAATTTTTAGGAAAGTTTTCTTTCCCATTCAAATGAGAATGAAACACGTCTTTAGACGTGACTATAGTAGGATATGACGTCACAAACAACATTACACAAAAGCAAAGACAACACGCACAGAAAAGTTTATAGAATTTCAAAAGCATAAAACGTTTAATGAACGTATAGTTTCAAAAGATAAAGATTTGATATACTACTATAACTAAATGTGAAACAATAAACAGTTTTCTTTTTCGATAATATAGTTCAACACGACAAATTAAATTATAATTATCTATTTTCGTCTTAATACATTTTACAGTTACTATAAATGTGTTGCATTATGGGTTAGTTTAGATTCTATGGACATAGATATTACATGCAATGTAAATGAAAAAGAAAAAATCAATAAACAGGTAGAAAAAGAAAAGGCGACATGCAAATACAATAAACCAATAAAACTACGACATTAGTACAAGCTACATTAAACGTGTCCAATGATATTTGAATGAATTCTCACTGATTGAGAAGTATAACACCCCAGGCCCCGGGCCCCAGTTGCGATTTTAATATTGAGTAGTCTTATTTAGCGGGTATGGCCGAACATCCAAAATTGCTGTTTCGGGAACAGGCTACAGTTGAGTAGTGGGATTTCCCCGAATCAGAAACTTTTGGAACCGACTTCGTATTGGTACAAGTCCAACAGTGAACTTTTAAAAATATGACGCTGAGCTTTTTGAGCATTTTGCAGTAAATATAGTCCCAATTGAGCTTAAATCAAGACATGTCAGTCTTCTATTGTACGTATGAATAAGAAAGTAAACAGTTTAAAAACTAAAAATAAAATGAAGAGATCTCTCAATTGAGCTTCAACTAAATATTGGGCTGTTGAATAACGTTCTGATGGATGACGCCGTGGCGCAGTTGCCGACGTAGTGACTACGGCACCGGGGGTTGTGGGTTCGTTTCCCACAAGGGACGACTATATGCGTGTCCCTCAGACGTAAACGTCTTCACAACAAAGCATAATGCTATATAAGGGGGCAATCTTTTCGAAGGGAACACTACAACAGATCTTTTTAGATCGCAGTGGTCATCGGGACTTTCTACCTAACCGCTTCCACACAATTTGCAATGACCCCCTCAGGGTGTTGGATTTTGACATCTATTGCCCGCGGCTGTCGAGGGGGCGTGGGACTTTGAGCCCTAGTGCCCGCGACTGTCGGGCGGGCGTGGGACTATGAGCTCTATCGCCTGGGGCCCAAGGTCGAAACTGCGTCGTGTGTGCTCATACGTACTAGATCGGTGGCTGTGCAGCGGACTGGTCTCGGGCCCTCCGCCCCGCCGTGCCTCCGCGCCCCTCGCCCACCCGTCTGTCCCCAAGCACCCACGCGTTAGCACCGTCGAATTGATACGTGTACGGTGGCCGTTCGCCGTTCGGAAATCCACCTTATTGCTATCGCGCTAAGGTTCGAAGCGCTTTGGTCTTTAACACGGCTCCGTCGAAGCGTGCGGCGTGTAGGAATTAGTTTTTCTCTTACTAGTATATCTTTTAAATCTAATGACTTAAAAGAAAAACTAGCGTTTATAGGTACATAGTTAAATGTCCCTCTAAATGTATGTAAAAGTTAAAGTTTATCAAGTATGCATTCCTGGTCAATTCGATTGCGATGAATTTTAATTTTCCCGCAATGAAGTGGATTTTTGAATTTGTAACTGATACGTAATTGAGATCTCCAATAGATTATTTTGTGTGAAAAGGGTTTGAAATTCTCGAACATGTTTTGAAACCACTGATATTACTACTCTGGCTCATCTAGTATAGCTAGCAAAGTATGCTTAAAGCATTTATCGGTTTTTTTATTCCCATTTTATAAAAATTCAAAAAAACACAACTATTCCATATTACGTTGACCATAGATCTGACATACTTGAAATAAATAAATATATCTAAGCACTACAGTACAAAAAGATGTAAGAAAAGTAAGCGGGCAAGCTTTGGATTTAATATCGACCGTGATTGGTGCATAAAATGTAAAGTTATTTAACCGTCTTTAATATGGATTTCCGAACGCTGAACGGTGTATCCGTTTTAAAATATTGCATTATTTATTATAAATGAGTCTCCATGCATTATAACATCATCATAAGGAAAAGGTGTCGGTTGGAAACCAGAGTGGTTACGTTTCAATGTACATAACATGCAGAAATGTAATGCAACGCAAACTTGGTAAGAATGCAGTGACGACGACAATGTCGATCCCGCCTCGGTTTGATATCGAATTCCGGACCAGTAGATAACTGCGAGGCATCGTGATGAATTTGCTTCGTAGCTCAATATAAATCTTATAGTGCATGGCAACCCACAGCCCGTCACCAAGGCTAGGTAAAAAATAAATATAAAACGAACCAATACTGAGTTTGGTAAAACAAAATAATTTAACAAACATATCAATCAATGTAACACAATTACTTTGATTTGTACTTTTTATTTATTTATTTGTAGGCTTTAAAGTGATTAATTCTTCATTTAGGTTCAGAGTTTTAGTGGCCTAACTCAAAATATCATGGGCGATGTTATAAAAAAAATTATATAATACTTAATTATTTATCTAAAAGTATTATCAATCTTTTAGATAAATAATAGGTATATAACAGATTTTATATAATAAGTTCTCAAGTTTAAAACTTTGTTATAAAGTTTTATCACAAAATATCACGACATACTATTCCTCATTCAGCGAGCTTAAATGGTTTGAAGCAGGGAAGGAAAACCACAAAAATCACTATTCACCGAATTAAGATTTTATTACGTGATTTATTCCGAACTGAATCGAAAAACAGACCGCTGCTAATTCTAAATAACGATATAATAGAAAGAAATATGAACAAATTGTAAAAGCTATCAAAATATTATTATCTTAAAACTTTAGAAAGTGCATTGATATCGATTATTCCGTAGAGAGCTACATGAGTAGAATTTAAACAATCGTTAACCCGTCCGAACAGCGTAAGCCTTTATAATTTTACCTTTAAGCATGAGTTATTTGTAAATAAAACGCTAACGCGTGAAATTAAACCCATAGATACACATAGGAAGACACTTAAAAATCCCCGAAAAAAAACGAGACAAATCCGTTAGCCCAAAAACCTTTTTTGGGGATGTAACCAGCTAATCTTATCAATTCGATCCATAAAAAATCATACAGCACAGGAGATACAAGACAGTTCTAAGAGAGCAATGAATATACTGAATTTGTTCCGAAGTATCATGATTTAAAAGCCACTGTCTTGGCTCGAATCATTTAGACACTTAACGTTTTGTAAGAGTTAAATGTCTAAATGATTGGAAGCTGGAATAGAGAATCTACATACACTCTTCGCTTTTATTGATTTATCACGTTAAAGATGTGAGCAAATATCCAAATTTACATTTACTTCTATAATATTCCCGAACAATGTTCGTTTAGATAACGGGAAGTCGATTTAGACATTGAAAAGGCATTTCCCAATATTTGTGGCGGAGAAATAACAATCTCTTCGTGACTAAACAGGCTCGTTGTAAAGT
The DNA here is from genome assembly GCA_933534255.1 of Iphiclides podalirius. Lineage (NCBI taxonomy): Eukaryota > Metazoa > Arthropoda > Insecta > Lepidoptera > Papilionidae > Iphiclides > Iphiclides podalirius. Next base: position 11,322,920 of record OW152827.1, on the reverse strand, counting down.
TGATAGCACTTGCTGTCTCTTTCTACCACGATAGGGTCGAAAAGGACGTGAGACCTCGCTATCTTATAATCGTGCAAATACCTCGCTTGCGTTAATATGTGAACGATATAATTTCTAATATAGCAGATTGTGATAGTTTTAATTCCATTGTCATCGGGTGATAAGTAACGGTAGAAAATATTGCCCTCAGCCAACTCCTGAGTGTATTATTTGTAAAAAAGCTACATATCAGCCATATATTAATATGCAATCATGTCCTCCGTCCACCTTTACATAGTGAATATATGTCGGAGACTTTGGACGATTCTGTTTCAAAAATAAACACATATTATATACTCGGACTTAAAACCGTAAACCAGGAAATTAGGTGTTTCAAAGAAGAACAAGAAAGTACGTTCGTGCTACAGATGACGTCACTAACTAGTCTCCGACATACATAGGCTATTTGCTAATATTAAGAAACATATATAAATATTTGCATAAAATATTCCATAACAGTGTTACAAGTGATTCCATAATAATGTGATACTTGTGTTAATTTTGTATATGTGATAAATTCTGATTAAAAAGATAAACTCAAAGGCCGTAATCCGTAGTTTCATATTACTTATGGTTAACTCGCACTGGATAGGGTCCTAGCAAATTACCTAATGAGTTATTACAATCATAGTTGCTATCCAGAAATCTAAATTGAAACCAATTCTTAACAAAATTAATTTACGAATTTTAAACTCCGCGCCTGACTGATGACTGTTAATGCGTAATATATATATATATATATATATATAAAGAAATGTTATATTCGCGTAAATAGCAGGAACTATTGAATCATAAAGCATTCATGTGTTCAATTCGTCAGCTTTCGATCGAATTCATTCACAGCTACCGTCGTTACGAGTCCTTAAAAATATTCGTAACGTCCCCAACTTCCGTAACTCTCAATATAATAAAGCCAGTGTAGTGAATACGCAGAAGGAGACTCACCAACGATGTTCTCCTGCTGGTTGCAGCAGTACACGCCGCTGAGGAACAGCGTGGTGAATATGAGGAAGACGATCGCCATCACCACCGCGTAGCCGTCCGCGCCGTGGATGGTGAAGGGCTGAGGGGGCGCGGGCCGCGGGGGCGGCTGCGGGCACGACGCCGAACAGTCCAGGCACGAGCAGCCCGGCTGGCCCTGAGCACACGAGCGCGACTGTACTTAAACGTCCGTTCACGACATCAGCCGGGCCGGCGATGGACACATGACAACGAATGTACTCAAAGCCACCTCAAAACACGCGCCAGTCTGGCTCTCAACACGTTGCCGCGACTGTACTCGAGTAAACCATCGGCTACGACACCATACTGACTCTTAACACGAGCGCGACTGTACTTAAACATCCGTTCACAACATCAGTGGGGCCGGCGATGGACACACGACCACGACTGTACTCGAAGCCACCGCCAAACACGCGCCAGTCTGGCTCCCAATACATTGTCGCAACTGTACTCGAGTAAAGCATCGGCAACGACACCATACTGACTCTTAACACGAGCGCGACTGTACTTAAACATCCGTTCACAACATCAGCCAGGCCGACGATGGACACACGACCACGACTATGACGACAAAAACTAAACTGCTGGTAACAACACAAGCCAGACTGGCTCGCAAAACAGACAAACAATTATACTTGAACTAGCAACGGTAGTAATACCATCGTACAGTAACGGTAACGACAGTAATTCAAGGACCTTCCTTGCCGTGTTCAGGATGCCATCCGCTCGCGAACCCTACGTCCTATCGCAGTCGCCTTGTACGACAACACCACAAGTATCTGATAGAATTACAACACTTGAAGGCAAAGCCGACTTACGTCAAGTCCGACGCTGCACGGCCTAGTGGGGGGATTGTACGGCGTGTACCCGTCCAAGGGCTGGTCGCCAGCTATGTAGTTGATCTGGAAGGGAACGTAGGCGCCGCTGGCGTCGCCCATGAAGTCGAACCAGCGCTTCGGTGTGCAGAACTCGGCGCCCCAGCTGCCGCAGAGCAGGTCCATCGCCAGCTGGTTGCTGGACGGCATTTGCACCTGGAAAATGTGACAGCATGTGTGCGTATATCAAATAACAACAATAACCCAACACTACACTATTAATGAGGGACCGGATTCTGGGCTTCTTCGCTGCGAGCTGTTGGATCAATTCCCGCTTGGAGTCGGTAATTGAACTAAATATAAACTTTTGTTTCGCTTTTTAATGTCTGTTGGTGGAAATGCTTTTATGACTTAAAACGCGCCAACAACACAGGATAAAAGTATCTCTACATAGAAAAAAGCTAATGAAATAATGACAGACACATGGCACAGTGTTAAAATTTTAGCCACACCTGGAAACCCAATAAAATTTAGAGAAAAGTCCTCAGTTATCAAGAAATGATGATTATTGATGAAAGTAATAGAATTCATATCATCGATAGATACTAATTAGTGAATTATAGTATAGTATAAAAGTATAAAATATGAGAAAAATAAAAAAAAAAAGCGTTACCTGTCGACAAGAGTCGAACGTAGCATTCATGTATGATTCACTGAGGTGATAGTCGATTTCTTCTATCTGTTTAATTGCTGCAAAAAACATTTGAATGTAAACTTCGTTGGAAATCACAACTTTTAAATTGAATTACGGTTTGCGTTTCTGCTTTGTATTATTGTGGATTTTGCGATAGACCTTGCGAAGAATAATTGTACTGTATAAATTTCGCCAGAAACTTCTTTAGTCGCCTCTAAATGTAATGAAATCATTATTTCAAATCAAAAGGTGGCAAGTGAGCACCTGATTGCAAGGGCACCTAGTTGTATAGCCGAGCATTGGCGATAACAGAGGTTGTATATTTTTTTTATGTGAGAAGGTGACAAGCGAGCTGGCGGTTCACCTGATGTTAAATGTCACCCATCGACATCTCTGTCAATGGGTGACACTCCTATGGGTGACAACCCTACGGGTTGCGGATGCGTTGCCAACTTTTAATAAAGTAGGCCCCGGCTACCTCGCGCACTAGGCGAAACGCAGAAGTATTATTACACTTCCACTTCACGCCGCTCTTCTGTTAGGTCGTGGTACTAACCCGGACGGACCTGCCCATTCGTGCAACGGCGAAGAGTGCTGCGCGGCCCTACCGCATGCGTTGCCGGCTCTCCAGAAAAAGCTCCGGCTCCTGGACCCCTAGTCCGTGTGCATAGTTATCAACTCACTCTCGTTGACGTAGGAGAACTTGACGGGCTTGAGGAAGTTGCTGTGGTCCGGTGAGCAGGTCATGCCGCATATGTGCTCGACGAAGTTGTCGAAGCAGGCGGGGCAGCGGGAGATGATGCTCTCAGCCATGTAGATCTTGTTGGCTAGCATGGTCAGCTGCCTGGCGTCGCAGCACGAGACCCCGCCCGCGGCGATCGACGGACAGTACTTCTGGATGATCGGCTGCGGAAGAGTACGATTTATTAGCTGAGACATTCTTAGTATCCTCTGAACGTACCAGTACGTATTGTTAAAAAGAGGTGACGCAGTTGCTAAGCTACTGGATTCAGCGCCGTGGGTTCAATTCCTACACGGAACATGTACACAAGTGACACACAGATAATTGTTCCGGACCTGGGTGTTTGTTCTGGCGTCGGTCGCAAAAAACCTAGCCAAAAACATTTAGAACATGGGATATATGATACACACCCCACCTATGTCACCTATGTTGTGCCGACCCCACCTATGTCGCCTCCGTGGAATAAAGGGCAGGAGGATGATTACATGTGAATTGACTTTTGTATTCATTTCAAGTACATATCATATATTTATTAGGCTTGCGGAACAACTTTATTTTTTGTCAAAATCTTTTTGTCAAAATCTAGACGCTTTAAAAATTAAAGAGATTTAAGATTTAAAGAGGACTCGCCATGTTAGCGTTTTTTTTTTTAGATTTTTAAGGCTTCCTTCAATTGTCAAGAACACGATGTCAGTAACATAAAAACATATTTTAGTTGTGTAATTCACGAGAATTGTAAAATTCGAGGCAACATCAGCTTGGCTATATCATAAATGTCGTAAATAAGCAGTGTTATCGATCTTTCTTATCAATTGTATTTCATTAAATATTTCTTCACAATTAAAATAATTTTCCACCACAACATATCCAGATGTTAAAGGAATTAAGCGATTTAATTATGGTTCACGGATGACACATTAGATAATTTTACCGTCGAATGATGTTTGTCCGATAGATTTGAATGATAACACACTCTTGAAATTAATTGATCGCTCCAGGCTCTTTCAAGTGGAATTTAATAATTGTACATATATTTGTAATTTTTTTTGCAAGTAAAAAAAATGTCCCGCTGAGTTTCTTACGCCGGTTCTTCTCAGGTCAGTGGCTTTCCTTCCGAACCGGTGGTAGTGTTTTTTGACTATCAATAAGTAAGTGAATGCTTCTATATTGAATAAAGATATTTGACTATGACTTTGACTTTGACTTTGGTCGAATAATCTCTCAAAACCTTAAAAAAATAGACATGGATCGTTTAGACGCCGATATGGCGAGCTAAAGGTTTTCTTATACCTCGATTTCAAGAAAAAAGATTGATAATCGTTACATCAATGAATCACACGCAGCTTTAATCGCAGAGGTACGCATGAATGAACATGATGATTCCCGAAGCGATTTGACCTTTGGAGTCGAGGGAAGGGTTATCGCCTCGTTGACTCCAAGATGTTCTAAACCCCATCGTTATACTTGACATAATCATTGCGACGAGCAAAGATAAAACTCGCGACGAACACTGGATGTGTTATTTGTTGTAACATCATAACTATTTACCCGTTCCGTATAATGATTTCTGTATATTAATCCGAGAATTGTGCATAGTTGAGTGATAAACTAATTTTATGATCTACATATCGTTGAAATCAACGATTCCTAGTTTTCAGAGCAACAAACCGTGCCTGTTGATAATCTCTCTAACAACAACAATAATATTTTATGATTATACGTTACATTATCAAAATTCTGAAGAAACAGAATTTGTGACTTACAAATTATTCATCCAAATGAATAAGTTGTAAGTGACAAATTCTGTTGTTGTGTTAGCAGTAAATTGTTATTAGTGAAGTAATCATAGCATTCAGTGATGGGCATTTTCATTCTATTGGGCAGTCAGTGATGGTCTAGTTGGAAGACCGAAATTGTAATGTCGGTATTAGTTTCGAATCCCAGTTTTGAAAACTACTGCCGACCGTTTTTCAGATTTTCTATGCAGAAAAATTGTTTTTAATATCGCATCAGATAAGGTAGGATTAATAAGCAACAAGCTCAGGGAATAGTTATATGAAAAACAAATATGTTACAGTCCTCTCAACAAAAATCATTAAACGAAACCATATCCTATTGGTCTTCTATTCTTTTGTTAAAAAAAACATTGCCCTTACTTTAGGATAACATTATCCTGTGTTGTAAGAACGTTCTACAAACATAAATTTCACACGGACAAACACCCAGATGCGAACAACTGTCTGTGGGTCACACAATTAGTTGTCCCGTGTGGGAATAGAACCCACGACCCCCGACGCCGAAGCCGAAACCTTGGCGACTGCGCCACGGAGTCATCAAACTTATGTCGACTTCGACTTTTTACAAGGATCCTCAACAAAATGCCATGACCAACCAACGTTGAGCACCCATTGCTTTAACATGTGTATCATTCTCTAAACTTATTGTTTTTTTCACTGTGGTCCGTACGGGTGAGTACCACGACCTCACAGAAGACCGGCGTGACCGTGCGTAGAAGTATAATAGTTAAGTTCTGAGTTTCGTCTGTTGAGTGAGGTAGCCGGGGCCCATTTTATTATAAGGCGCCAACGATTCTGCAACTCTACTGTTGTCGCAAATGTCTGCGGGCGGTCATCACATAAGATCGGGTGAACCGCCAGATCGATTTCCACCTTCTTATATAAAAAAAAAATGAGTATTTGTTAACGTTATATTTTTGTTCTGGACGTGATTCACGCATCAGATAAGAGCTTGTAGAGGAGCTCTTAGTAAACAGTTCGCGTACGTTATCGCTAATTCGGCTCAGCTGCGTGGAGCAATGATAGCGCACCTGTCCCGTATTGCCGTACCGTATCGGCTTTACGAAAGACGCTCAAGGGCAATATATTCGCTTAGGTTCTATTCACACCGTGAACCTGTGTGCGTTTACGGTAAACCCGCCAGGTCTTTGGAGACGCAAAATGTTTATTCGCACTAAAGAAATGGCGGCAGTTGGTTTATGAGAGTCCCTAAAGGACTTTGGAGTTGCTTAGGGTAGATGCACACTATAAGGCTCGAATCACAATGTGGGGCTGGATATGAATCTTTTACAAAAGCCCTCAAAGTCTTTGGAACTACCTAATGTCAATTCACACTAAATCAATGGTGATACCTAGTTTATGAAATGGCATCAAGTTTTTGAAGTTTGTTGAAGGGCACACTATAAGTTCTGGTTAAAATTCTGATAGTTTTTTTATGGTTTGTTTTAATTAAGTCCTAACCTAAATCAAAGAAACCATAAAAAAAAACAAGGATGAGCTCTGTGACGCGTAGTGTCGTAGCGAAACGTCAACTCGTAACTGATACGGGAGAAAATTATTTTTTTTAATTATCGGTGGTTTACTTTCTATAAATACTTGATGACAGACAGTTATAAAGCCAAACTGATGTTTAATTTTAACGTGTATCAATTTGAAAATTTTTTAGTTTGTAGTTGTTGCAAATAATATACATACTAACAACAAGCTTTTAGTCTCACACTGTGGGAAAATGAATTATTACGAAATCCAGAAGAAAGAGTAGTAAAGTAGGGTAAGTTGCGCTTCGGAGGCTATCGTTATCCACACGGTGTCCCCTCTTCCTTGGATGCGTTTTAATCGATCATCAGGACTCTCGTTGAGATGGTCGATAAACGTGGAGGCTCTTTTTAATCACCTCATTCGTCAGGCAGAGAAAAAAAGAAGTTTACTAACGAGACCAATATTGGGAGTTACATTCGTTTGATAGAATAAAACATCATAAGGATAAATATAGTAAGTTTTAATGTTATATGTGAATGTGTTCTCAAGAAATGCCTTACTTATCAATTATCGTTTATCGGATTCGTTTTATGATGCTGTAAATTTTATTGCAAACGTTATGCAATTGATGCCTGAACATAATAAACGGTCTTCTGTTTAAACGGCGATAGTGAATGGCTTACGAGGTTTTTCATCGAGTATCGAAAATATTACACGTGCTGTGAGTATCGCCACGCTGGAATTCCTTAGATCTCGACGAAAGCCAACCGATAGTGTATCAAAAACCAAATTATTTATCGAAAACAATAGAGTTTAGAAAATAATGACACAATAAGTCAATAATAGATAAGAGTTTCCTATTCCGCGAAACAGCTATGACTTGTCAAACAAGTACTTATCACTTATTTAAAATATATTTTATTGATCTGTTGTCAGTTAATGTTAACTGCGTTACTTACATACATTATAAATATATATATTTACAATTATTCATTACATACGATCAGGCAAGCTTTTTGTGATCACTTTAATACGGTCTAGATACAAAAAATCGTTGGATATGATCTATGGGAACCGGAGGACAAGTACTGTATACAGCGTGTCTTTACAATCGCGACAATAAATGAACACACATAAAGAGGATAACTTTTTAAAATTGTAATAAAAATTACCAAGTTATTAAATTTTCCAAAACAAACAATTTTAAAACACCCTTACGTATAAAACTGTAACGTAAAATTCATTGGTAAAGGTCACAAAGCATATGAATGGGTTGAATGAATTTAAAAGGGGCAAATCATACTGTTAGAAGGAGAGGCTTGTTATGCGACGCTGTGGCAACGAATGAAAAAGTCTCTGAATGTATGAATCAGTCAGCTGTAGTTGTACAGGGATGTAACAAATTTTGTTTCTTTTTTACTTAGTTTGTTTGAAAAATATTTTTTTTAATTATGTATTTTTTTAATGTTAATATTTTTTTATGATAATTTGCAAGTAGCGTTAGACGTATGTTCATTTATTGTCTCCGTTATAACGGCACGCTGTATAAGTAATCATTTATTTTTTTAAATATACAAATATATCGCTTCATTTTGTTATAACGTTGTCTATAAAGTCAAAACAGATTTATTGTATGCACAAACATCCGTGTACGTTCTAGTTCGTTGGAGCGGAGCGGAACTATTACTATTACTAAGCAGTGTTATCAAAAAAGATGATTCAAGTGCAAATTGGTAAACACGACGCGTTAGTGGTATAAAGGATAACTATACTCGATACCAAAACGACCTCCATAGATGTGCCTTGCGATATTTGATGTATGAAATGAAATGAATGACCCTTTAATTTTTATATTAATTTAACTTTTAATTTTTCGGTGGTAGGGCAGCCTCGGCTGTTGCACGAATGGGCAGGCTCGTCCGGGTAAGTAAGTACCACGACCTCTAAGAAGACCGGCGGAAAGTGGAAGTATAATTACTTTCGCGTTTCGTCTGGTGAGTGAGGTGGCCGAGCCCAATTTTCAAAAGGTTGTCAACGCATCTGTAACCCTCGGGTGTAGCAGATGTCCATGGGCGGCGGTATTCACTTAACATCAGGTGAACCGTCTGCTCGCTTGGCAACTTTTCACATAAAAAAATATATGAAAAGATGCCAAGCGACTAGGTTCTTACGACTAGTTCACCTGATAGCAACTACCGGCACCTAAGTCTAGAACACCTGACGGGTTTCAGATGCTTTCTAAACTTTCAAGAAAGTGGGCACCGATTCCACTTCACGGCGGTTTTCTGTGAGGCTGTGGTACTTCCCCGGATGAGCATGCCCATTCGTGCAACAACAGAAGCTGCTGCGAGACCCTAATCTATCGTAGAAGGCCCTTACACAGGGCCGGCGTTACCGTATTTCGTTTTAGGGTTCCGTACAAAAACAATACCCTGCAGTATGTACAGTTATATACAGTAACAAGTTTAAGACTCATTAAGGAGTAAATAGTATGGGCAATTTGCATTGACAACTGTATATTATAGTGCACGACGCATGGAATCCTGCTTATTAAAAGCACTTACGTTTGTTCTGAGCCCAGGCCAACTTTTGTTGCAAAATTAAAGGTGTTGACAAGTCTCAAATTATCATAATGAATGTTTATCCATTGCATTGTACCTAAATCTAATTCCCATTGCACAAACACCACTCAAAACAGCTTTAGCTCTTGGAATTTTGGCAGGCGTTAATGAAATTTCAGAAAAGAAAATCAAGCAACGTTGACGAGATGTGTTGGTTATTAAATAAATTCGAACAATTCGGATCCGAAAAATGTACGTTAGACGGTATGTTCTTGATGAACCTTATTTGTACTATATAGCAAAGTAGTAGTGTATTTTCTGCTTTAAACAAGCTTGAATGCATCAATTTAAGCGTGTTTCAAATGCTTTGTAAGACCTTTTATTATATGAAATGACATAGATCATATTATTTAGCATTAAATCGGTTTATAGGTGCATTAGATACGGCGATGCTTACGCAATTGTATTAAATACACATCGCGCGTTGATTTAATTAACGCGTTGCGTAAAATGATCGCATACACAACATTCGTGTTTATATCGAGACATGTGATCCCCTGGGGAACTTCGGGTAGGCCAAAGACCAAGCAGATTAAGTGAATAAAGAAATTAACAGCCTATATGTCCCAATGCTGGACAAAGGCCTCCCTCGGCCCCACTGCGCATTGGCAGACTTCAATATATTCGAAATATTTTTTTTGTTACCATTTCGAAAACATGCAGGTTTCCTCACGATGTTTCCCTTCGCTGGTAAGCGCGTGATAAGTCAGCAATTAAAATTGTAACTAACAATTTAATTGGTGCTGGCGCCGGGAATTGAACTCAGGTTGCTCCAGTACATTGAATTAAAACCGAGCGCTCGGACACTGAGCTATCTCGGCTCAATTTAGTGAATAACAAATTGTAATCCGTGGGTTTGCTCATCCTTTTCAGGTGATTTTAGGGATTAAGACTAATTACTAAAGTGAAAACGCACCAATTATGCTGGCGACATGTCAACGAAATAGAGAGTGAGTCTACCCTAAAAAAGAGAAATAAAGTAGTTTTTACAAAATATAAAAGATAGATTATTTAAACTGTTATTGCTGTATAAGTGCCAATTAGTAGTGGTAGAGGTAGTTTAAGAGCAAAAAAGTTGCTTGACTTGTTTCGAGTAGATCACAACCTCAACCGCTTCGCGGTATGAGGCGCGCAATTAGTGCTTCAAACGGGATGAATAGCTCGTTAAGACGGAAAACAGTTGAAAAACTCTCGCGACTCACAAACGTTAATGCTAATAACGCTGAATTTGGCAGTCGTTCCAAAATTAAATGCTTTATTATACAGTTACTTATTCGTATAGACTTTATTAATAGTCAAGTCTTGTACGACAATAACATTCAACTGGCAGACACCTTCGTAATGATTTCACTTTCGAACACGGTTCAACGGCTGCCCTTTGTGTGTTAAATAAAAACAAACAAACAATGAATTTGGTTTACAAGAAATGACGTACAATTGACAATGATGGATGATATTTTTTTCACGATAAATAAGTGCTGTTTTGCTTCCCTTATTCCCCATAAAAAGGGCGAAACAAAGAGCTCCGATTCTATATCACGGGATAATACAACATGACATATATAAATGATATAGGAGAAAAGGTAACAAAAATATTCTTTTCGCGTTCGCCTTGCCTAAAGAAACTTAAATAATATGAAAAAATATGATTACCCGAGTTTTACCGCAGTTTTAACAATAATTTACCTTATTGGTTGGTAAGTAGTAAAGGAAAGCTGTAGAAAACTAACAAAGGCAACCGAATATAAGCCATATTGCGAGCTTGACCTAACGGGACCTAAATACTATGCCTATTGTTGGCTTTCCCTTGAACGCGTCGTCACCTTGGATACTCGCGTAGCCTTCAAACACCAACAACATACGAAACCATATCAAAAACATCGACACGCAAGCAAATCGATATGGCTTATCGAGTGGTAAACGCTTTTAAGTGTGATTCAGCTGTCTCAACCGCAATGTAGTGGAACTTTCAGCTCTATTTCGTCCCAAGATCCTCCGTATTCCTGTCCCAATCGTAGGAAAATGTGCCGCGGTTCACAAATATTTTATCAACGTGCCGAACCATCAATTTAACACGAATGTGTAGTTAAGTATATAAATGTTCGCATCGGGGATTTTCAAATACCAACGCATGTCAGTTATTCCCTTCTTCGTATTAATGTAGTGACTGTGTAACTTCTCCCGAATTAAGAAAGCGTGTTCAGATCTCACGCTGCTGAGAATTTTTCATACTTATTATGATGAAGTTAACTCGCCACGTTCTCAACGATGAAGGAAAAAATTAGAAAAACCTGTATGTTTCGATATAATACTGAAAAAATAAATATTTCCAAAATTATGTGTAGTCCGAGGTGGGTTCGCGTGGTGGGCTACGCCCATATACCCTTTTTGTCCAGCAATGGGACATCACAGATTTTTTAACTTTAACTTTACTTAAAAAATTGCAAAAAAATCTTATGTCCAGTTATAAAACAACACTGACACTTGAGACAACAACAATTAAAATAGCCGATGAGCAGGACTTTTTAATCTGAAAGGTTGGCAAGCCTGAAGGCGGTTGTTGAACTGATATAAGTAATGTCCTCTGTTCAAGGGCATCGACAAAATCAGAGAGATTATAAGTACCTTGTCAACCTAAAAAAAAAGCTATCTAGATGATCTTATATACATAACATGACTAATCATACTGAACAAAGCTAAACGAATGAGTTTTATAGGTGTATGATATGATTCCCACTAAAAATTTTATTAATTCTGCTGATATTGTGAAGATGATCAAGGACCCTAGCAAACAATCGGCAGCAATTTCTTATATAAAATCAATTTCGATAGGCAAGTAAATAAGCGACTGCTAATAAATACACAATATAATCTCTTTCGTTTACAAAAAAAGAGATTCCGAACTGAACGATCTCAAACCATTATATAAATCGACATATTTTTTACTGTAAGGCCGGCAACGCATTTGCAAGTTGATGTTCATATGATCAGCAGTGATCTATACATCAGGTGAGCCTCCCGCCCGTTTGCCCCCTTTTTCCATTATAATAAAAAAAAAATGATTTACAGATACGCCAGTAAACTCGCACTTCCTAATGACATGGACCGGTTTACGTATCCGCAATCGACCATTTCCGGGTCAAAATCGCAGTCGTTTAAAATAAAAGTTATTTAATAATGGCGATTAGTGAAAAATAATGGCATGCGTTGAATTGCCGGAAATAAGTTGCGATAAAGGAAACTGAGCAACCGACGACATCATACGTGCGTGTATAACTTACTTGTAAAGTAATCTTTACTAATTCTTATCAGATGTTACTTTAATTAATTTCATTCAAACTGACACCATTTCATTATTATTCATTCTTAATAAACAGCTATCGTTATTCGGCAAACACACAGTTATTTTCCATTTTATTTGCATTTTAGTTTACTGTAAAATTTGTTTTTTGCTTCTTAGTATAAAAATCTTCTCAGAAAATAAAATATGTCTTAAACGTATGTGATTGAAAAGCCAGAAATAAAACAGTAAAAACAGATTCTGTGAATAATCTCCATTTAGATGCCATTAAATGAAATAAAAATATACAAAAGTATTTTTACACATGCGAGTTTTATAACTACATGGATAGAATATTCTTGTCGTGATCAAAAAGGTAGACAGGTTTCTGTTATCTATATGATATATATACTAATAATTGATTTGCAATTCACACTAATGACTGTGCCGTAATAACAAATCATGTTAAGCTCATTAGCGTTATCTGATATCTTGAGCTGATTCCAAACTATGCAATCTATGTAAACGGCATTAAAATCAAGGATGCAAGGCTAATTCAGCATCCATTACATATAATTCGTACTGGCATTATTATTTGAATCAAAACTTAGTATAAAAAAAAACAGAGGATCCATATTACATTTAAAATTACATTTTAATGGTCTCCATTGTTGTGTAACATGAAGCAACCGCTGTGACAGTACAAGTACAAAGCTGCGTGTTTACAACCAAATTGCCCAAAAAGAACCTACAAGGTTTGCCGACGGCCATCCAAACTCGCTTGACGGGTAATTCGATAAGAAAAAAAGGTTAGCGCAAAGATTTCTTACGACCTTCTTACTTAAAAATTCTTTGGCAAACTTAAAAAGATAGTTTAACTTAACTGCACATAATAAGGGAATGAGAGACAGACAGACATTGATTGAACAGAACTTTCTTTAGTAGTCTTTGAAAATCCTTACTATCCTATTAATCCTACTAATATTATGAAGGCGAAAGTTTATATGTATGGATGGATGTTTGTTACTCTTTTACGCAAATACTACTGAATGGATTTTAATGAAATATTACAATAATATCTTTCTGTCTGAATGTTACGCATTCAGCCTATTTTACGCAGACGTAGTTGCGGGCAGCAGTACTATAAAATATTCGGCAGAAATGAATTAAAGTTGGGCAGCGTTTGCACACATATTTAGTAACATTCAGTGAGAAACTAATCTACAAAATGGCTAGCGGTTGCTTATATTGTCTCGTCCAAAATTTATTGGCTAAGCTTGCTTAAGAGGAGTCAATATGGGGACTGGGCCAGATAGGCTAGTTGGCACAACTGGCAGACGTCACTGCTACATCCGATTAGACAGTTGACAAACAAAAACGTTTTGCTCATTGGTATCCGCTCGGCAATAGTTGGCCTAAGAGCTAAAATACGTCTCGTGGTTTGGAAGTTTTGTTTATCCTTTTAGGCGGAAGATGAATATTTTTCCAAGATTGGTGAAATCTGCCAATCACACGGCGGACAGTGCACTAAAAACTCCGACCGAAAGAAGCATTTGACCGGAGCGAGACAAATAATAACACAACTGAGTAAATGTTCCATTAATTGTCGCATCGTATGTGCAATGTTCCTCTTAAAACATTAAAAGAAAATCTACGGTCATAAACTGTATCACCTAATGACCCTCGTGACATCGCGTGACGTGATTTTCTTCTTTGCCGATTGGTCGCCAGAGACGCGTATTTAACTTAACTACTAATCATTTCTCGACGCTAATAGTGAACAAATAACTCAGTCTACGACCAAGGTGCTGATTATTATGGCATTCGTCTGCGATAAAGATTATAAATCTGGCGTGAAGCATGAATTAGGTTCGACACAATAGTTTAGTAATAGGTAAATTAGTAACATAAATAAGAACACACCTTTTCAGCAGATTATGAGAGCAGGTTGCATGTTCTCAAAGCTAAAGTCGGCAATTATTTATGCCTTCTTTATTTTATGTTTCCAAGTAGTCGTTTATTTAGTTTGTATATAGTCAAGTAGTTTATTTTTCCATATTAATTCTTTTTATATTTTTTTTTCCAAAATAAAGTCCACAAATTTTTAAAATATTGGGAGCCAAATTTAATTAATGAAATGGCGATTAAAGAAATAATTCGTGTATGGTGCATGTAGATATGTTTTGTACCAATTATAACCGTTTATTTTATCATTTCAGCTTTTTCTATCTCAACATTATAATAAGACTTTGCGTTTTGTATGTTAATTTTTTTTCATTCGACACTGTCCACTGCCTGACTGGCATTCCACCTGATGCCAAGTGATGATGCAATGCAGCCTTTAATGATAAGCGGTAGTACATATAAAAGTGAATGGTCTCCGACAAACGGTGACATCATAATGTTAAAAAAGGTGATAATAACGTGACGAAAATTAAAATCAACATAATATGTTTTCATCAAATTTTTAATAATGAACATGATCCATTCTCGACCACTTCGCAGTTTAATTTTGTAATTAGCCTAACAGAAAAAATAATTAACGATCGGCAATTCCATAATTCGCGTTCGGACGAGTCCATTGAAATCGAACAAATAACAAAGGCTACATTACGTGTAAGCGTCGCATTCGAGAAATTTCTGCGATACACTCTTATACAGCGATGACAGGGCGAGTGGTCTCTGAATATTGGCCAACTGGCCGTAATTAATTTAATCGAGCCATCAATGAGCAGTCGATATAGGAGCAATTGTTGCCATACCAACATTCGTGGAGAGTATGGGCAACGGACGCTTGGTAGCAGCCACACGATGTATTTGCTAGATCTGAGGTCGCAAGTTCGACTCCCCGTGGTGCAACAAAAAGAATTACTCTATTTTGTTTTTCTCTAAATTCACTATTCAGTCCTGACAAAATGCCAAAAAAAGGCTTACAGGCTGTTGGTGTATATATATCTTAATATATAAACATATACACTTCTGCATGAAATCGATTAATGTAACTTACATTGTCCTTTATCCTACAATTGTATACTGTTTTAAATAACACCGTACATATATTATAACCAGAACTTCTTTTAACTTCAGCATAGCTACATTCTTCAAGAATATCTAACAAATCGAGTCTTAATAAGTCCATCAACGTAAAAGAAATATTGATTTCTATTGTACATCTGTATGGTATGTCAAATATTAAAACTGAAAATATATCGAAATATGTCTACCATTAATATATACTATAGCCATGTTACTCAGTCAAAGCGAACATTCCTTTAATCAATATAGGTTTGTTTTAAGCTCTTTTTGAACGTCCAAAAAACTACCACCGGTTCCCTAGTTTTGACCTTTAAAGAAGACGGACCGACAAAGTCCAACACTGCGGTCCTGTTATCTTTTATTTTTTTAAATGCTTTTTACAGAATTTGTTAACTTTAAAATCGGCGGAAGGGGACTTTATTTATGGGCTTTACAAGGTTCATTCGAACTCGTTACAATAAGTCGGCGAAGACTGGGGGTGCATGCGCCAAGCTCAGCGGAATTCTTCGAATTCTTTGTCGCGTCTGGATAATAATAGCATGAAGACAGACTTCCATGGATTTATTCGAAATGTTGGTAGCAATATTCCAATTACGAATAACAAAAGCATGTCCATGTAATGTGATCAGAAGTGTATTGCATTGATAAAAGAAACAAACGAGGAATAAAACATTACAAATCGCTCAAACTAATAAACCGATTTTTGTAAGAAGAAAGTAGAAAACATAATGACATAGATCTTATTTATTTTAAGTATCCAAAAACAATAACGTAACGCATTATCAAAGTCAAAGTCAAAGTCAAATATTTTTATTCAATATAGAAGCATTCACTTACTTATTGATAGTCAAAAGACTCTACCACCGGTTCGGAAGGTAAGCCACTGACCTGAGAAGAACCGGCGTAAGAAACTCAGCGGGACATTATTTTTTTTTTTTTTTATTTACTTGCCAAAAAAATTACAAATATGTGTACAATTATTAAACTCCTATTAAACTCCACTTGAAAGAGCCTGGAGCGATCAATTCATTTCCAGAGTGTGTTATCATTCATATAATCACTAATACTATAATAGCCATTAACACACAAACGTTCCTTTACAAGTTTTTTCTTGTATCTTGTATTCTTGTATTAACTGATGTTTTTGCTTTCAGTCCCGAGACTATTAAAGCTTCATCTGACGCAGAACCGGTGGGCTAGCCAGAACCCACGGGTTTGGGCCCTCCGCTGTGGGTAGGGCCACGCATGTGCTCATGCGTGCGTTTAACTATGGTGTGTCATCTAAGGGCCATCGAGGTCGTGGTTCGGACCGAAACCCCGATGGCCGTCGACTGTGCAATTAGCTAATCGGTGGCTGGGGGCGGTGAGAACCGCCCTGGAACGCGGGTGTACCTTGTGTACGCGTTGTGTTGGTCTCGCCGTGCTCGGAGGCGAGGACGAACTAGTGTGTTTGTTGTTGCACTAACTGTGGGTGTAGTGTTGTCCGGCGGGACCCCCGGCAGTGGGTCCGGTGTGTCTAAGTCCCGCAAGTTTTTTGAATTTAGCAACGGATTCATTTTGAACGTTTTCTGGGATTTTGTTGTAAAAGCGTATACATTGTCCCATAAAAGATTTACTTATTCTACACAATCTAGTTGAGGGTAGAACTTATTATATTTTATTTAGAAATCCTGATATCTAAAGTTTTTCTTTGATTCGAAACCAAATATACGTTCATGCCTTACAATTTAAAAAAAGTTACTTGATTCTCTGAAAGTTCATAATTCATCTACTGTAAATGTGCACTTTTTAAAATAATTCGGGTTTTTTATGTAAGAATATTATAATACCTATGTAGGAATTGTTGCGTCTATATTTATACATTTCAGATTATTCTGATGTGCGACGCCGTGGAAGATGATAAAAGTAAATAATTGCATGGACATTCGCTAGAGTAACTAGTGCTAAAATGATAGTCGTCGTAGGTTGAAAAAAAAAACCTATTTAATTAACATGTTCCCTAGCTTACGTAAGTTTTGTTTAACTGGTTCGGAGGGGAAAAACTTTATAGCATTCCACCTGATTGCGATTAATGCGAGCCGTTTATATCCATCCAGTACGTAGCAGAGGTTCCACA
Source organism: Iphiclides podalirius (assembly GCA_933534255.1). Taxonomy (NCBI): domain Eukaryota; kingdom Metazoa; phylum Arthropoda; class Insecta; order Lepidoptera; family Papilionidae; genus Iphiclides; species Iphiclides podalirius. Next base: position 11,305,300 of record OW152827.1, on the reverse strand, counting down.
TGAGAAGTCTCCTTGGTTGTATAAATAAATATTTTTTGGGATCATTATAAATCCAAAGCTGTTTCATATACCTTTTAGTATTTCAACTCGTATCTTGTGCATAAATCGGTCAGGGCATCTAACTTAGAAAGCTTCCGAATTACTATGAAAAGAGTTAAAGTATACGTGAAGTGACTTCTCATCATTATATATTCTTGAAAGAAGTAAAATATATAACAAATAATTTTGACAACAAAGAATCTCATTATCGCATAAGAAAAATGTACGACCAAACGCTGGAGACAAAAGAACTCCCCGTACAAAGGAAGGGGAGAAAAGATTAACATTTAGTAAAAGGCCTTCAGGCAATCCAAAATGGAAGACTCTTGTCGGATAAGAACAAAAGCAGGAAATATATAATTATCTACTACAAAAACGATAGCGACCTATTCTTATCTATCTTTGATCTCACAACGGACAACGACAAATAATTTTAAAACTTATTACGTTCTTCGCAAAGAATATAATCGAGAACTAGCTACGCGTTTATCTTATATATTTTCGAGCGAGGCGTTTCAAGTGCAAAACATTCGTTAAAACCAAATCTAGATTCTGAAAATGTTATTCTAGCTCGACTGTTATTCTGAAGCTAGCATGCGAATTCACATCGCGCACAAGGAGTATAATAATTGTTAATTCATTTTTTGATATTATTTTACTAAATTTCAGTTTTGAAACGCAAATTAAATGTTATTTGACAACGTTTGTAATAATACTCGAGGCCGACGACTGCTGCAACGAGACCCCGTTTTCGTAACGACGCATTACGTGAACATTGAATTTTAATAAATAATCATAATTTTGTTCCTTGTAATGAATCAATCTCAGTCCATTCACCATGTGTCACAGACGCAAAGCAAACCTAGACTGAGATCGGCTATTCGTAGTGCAAACAAATTTTTGAAAACGAGTTCTCGGGGTGATTCTCTTGAATTGTCTCTCCATGACTCGGTGGCGCCGTTGCTAAGCTATAGGCTTCGGAATCGAGGGTCGTGGGTTCGATTCCCACACGGGGCAAGTATTTGTGTGAGCCACAGATAATTGTTCCGGATCTGGGTGTTTGTTTCCCAAGGGGGGTTGACGTCAGGCAGGCGGCCGGTCGTAAAAATCTAGCCAATACCACTAACGACATTATTCACATGTTGTGCCAACTCCACCGAGGTGGGATGAGGGCAAGAGAATGATGAGTAATCGCACGAGTGTCTCTTTACTGTTGATTGTTATCGTACTTCTTCTGGATATTTTACAAAGACTAAGGAACTATGAGGAACGGTGAAACATCGTCGCGAGTAGAGACCGCACATGCGGTCATACAAAGCCTAATCAAGGTTCCTGAGTTTTTTAAGTCGACTTTCGCAGTACGCCACAAACTTGTTTATATGCACGGTTACGGAACGACGCCAGCGCGGGGCTGACTGCGTCATCCATCTCGCAACAGGTAAAGTTTATTACGACGGCGATATATAAACATTGCCGAGATGTATTACGTTTTGTGAACTTTATACCATATTAAAGTCGATTCAACACCGCAACAGTTTTGAACACGTTATTTCCATTTATCCATGAGGCAAAGACAATTAGCAGATAGAGTCGTGAGATTTTTTTAAGATTTAAAACGACAATTTACAGACAGTGTGAGATTTTTTTTATGATGATGATGTGATTTCAAATTAGGATTTAGGTTTTGATCATATTTTCTCAATTGTGACAGGTGACAGTGAAAATTTTATGAAAAAAGTCTAGTAGCTAACCAGTAATATCTTCCGTACAATAAACGTGGTATTTATGCATGGGGCGCACTAAATATGCAAATGTTTAGAACGTTGCACCTGACACGAATGACATCAAGCGCAGAAGAAAATAAAATTGTTTCTACGATGATATCTCTGGATACATCTCCCCGTTATAAATAATAAACAATAACAACTCCGCCGGCCAATGTGTGCGGACGTGTATTGAAGGTACGCAGTACGTGAGTGGGATTATCAATGTCATCGCTAAAAATACGAACGTGTACAGACAGAAAAAAAACATAAAAGAACATACATAAATGGGCAACTAATGCATACTAATGCATACATTAGTTGCCCAAAATGAAATACCAAAATGAATAAATGAAAACCATTTTTTGATAATTCTAATGCGTTGTTACTTGCGCCGTGTAGGTTTATATGTATACAGCGAAGATAGCACTGATGTGTGTTCAACTAACTAGTACACAAAAAGTTTTCAGTGTGTTGAATCCTCACGTTTCCGTCGTTGTCGAACTGAAATTCATTCACGGTGTTAATGTTGACAACTTAAAAGACTCGACTTACTAAGCTCTGTAATCTATTTTTGGAAGTGTTATTGCAACCAAATTGAATATGCGCCGTTGTCTAATTTCATGTAAAACTGTGTTTACGTAGATAAAACGAATTTTTTCGTATGCAAAATGAAAAATAGATAAATAAAAATACTTCATTAGGTTTTAATACATGGTCTCGTAACGGGAATTAAATAAAAACACTGTATATGAGCTATTAGAACTAAATCGATTGACATTACTTTTTCATATTTTTAGAAGCACCATGTTTTAAAAAACGCGATACAAATTCCAAAGTGGTCCGAAGTGATAGCTAGAGCTACCCTACATCTAATCTAATGAACACTACAATTACAAAGACAATATGTGCCGTAATGCACCCCTATCACAGGAGTTTATGTTCTTCTGGTATATAAAAAGTTAGTACCTGGAGGACCGAGCTTTGCTCGGTTTGTTTTTTTTGGTAAATCGTGTATTTTGGAAATTACATTTAGATACAAATTACTAAGTAATGAAATATGCATAATATGTTTCGATCTTACCGACTTAATAATAAGAAAATATGAACTGGTGTTTTTCACAAAAGAAAGAACTTTAAAAAAAAGGGAAAAAATAACAAAATAACAAAAATAAAAAATTAAAGATAAAGAAAGCAATGATCTGGAATCTAAAAAAAGTAAAAAGAAGTGTGTAAATGATCGTGATACGAACCACGGACTTCTGTTTCGTGGCTGTTTGTTAGCGGCCGCCCGATTACCGACCGAGCTATTATAACTTTTTTTTTTCGGTGAAAATTACCGTCGTATTCGAATAATATTTTTCATTCCCTGAAAACTGGGATAAAACGACATTTTCTAAAAAGAAACCTAGTTAGATCGATTTTTCACCCCCGAATCTACGCACATACTAAATTTCATGAAAATCGCTGGAGCCGTTTCCGAGATTCCAATTATATATATATATATATATATAACAATCGCTGTTGCGACGGTTTTCACTTATACTTCATTGTTACACCTTAGGCTAAAGGCTACAACTTAATGCCTAATGGCATTCTCTACCAGTCAACCCTTTTTCATGATGAGAAGTAGATGATTCACTTAACATCAGGTGAACCGCCAGCTCTCTTGCTAACTTCCCTCATAAAGAAAGGCATACGCCTGACGCACGTGTGCCACACACGTCTTCTATTGCACAGCTTGTCAATAAACGCTTTTAATAGATAATTGCGCACGAAAAGTAAACAACATACTATCCATAGAATGTGACCAGACGAAAGCAACTTTCAAATATAGATATTATAATGCTCCAACCGGTGGCCCATCCAATAATAAGGATACAGAAATTAGAAATTCAGATGATATTTTGATTAACACTGAAGTATGTCATTAAGAAACAGAGCTTGCAAAGCTCTGTTATGAAGACTATAATATCTGTCGATAAAGACTATATAGGGAAAGAAAAAGATACATAAAATTATAGAAAAAGTGATACCGATCCAATTGGATAAAAAAATTACTACGTAGATATGCGAAGTCAGACAATGCGCAGTGGGGTCCCGGGGTGGACTATGCCCTGATACCCCATGTACAGAGGATGCATTCGCCCAGCAGTGGCACGTATACAGGTGTTACTTTACTTTACTTAATTGGATCCGCGCAGTTGTTACTTGAATAAGCCAGAAGCTGCTTGTCAAGATACATGACGGAATAGTGAAGTTAGCGTTACGTTGTCGATATCTGAACAAAAAAAGTCTTTAAAACAAAAAAATGTTCCCTTTCTAAAATCGTATAAAAGTAACAAAGGAAACGCGTAAGTGTGTTAATGCTCTTAGAGAATTAATAAAAAATTATCTATCCACCTTACGTCACCCGCCACTTGAGTCACGAATTTCGCACGGCCTTTGATAACGATTGTTATTTACCAGAAATCGTCCCCATCTAACGTTGGAGCCAATATTGACTGCTGCGATAAAACGGGTATCAAGTAACACGAATTAAAATAAGGATACCGCTAATTGTCGTGAATTCAGTGGGAAAATTACATCTGATATTATATTATAACAAAGTAATCGATTTTATATTACGGTTTCGATTGGTATACTTAGCAATTTTTCTTAAAAGCTTCAATATTAAGTTTGTCTGAATAATTCGTATTGTGCCAAATAAAATCCTATTTCAACATTACATAAGAGCCTATCTTAACTTTCAAACTTTTAGCTGATAAGGTAAGAATATTACATGTCAGAAAAGAGTTGCCGTGCAACAACTCGTTTTCAATAGGGTAGAGCCTTGTCTTCGAACACTCAACTTTTGACACAGACTACTTCAAATGTTACCTAACGTAAAACAAGAAAGCAAGTAACTTAACAATATTATAATTAAATATTATTAAAAATAATTTACTCTAAAAACTCTCAACACGAACCGTCTTAGTTGGCATCTAAAAGTGACGACATTCGCTAATTTTCGCAACACTGTTGTAGGAACAGAGCGAGGATGAACCACAATCTATAAAATTCTAATATGATTGTAGTAAAATATCGCAAAATGGTTGATTTTTTTAATGGATGAAGTTTTGCCAAACATCAAGTTATGAGGTTTAGATGGATATTATAGGTACTACTATATCATGTTATATGGTAACAAGTCTTTTAGAGACAAAACTGTGTCATTAAGCACCAGTGCTATTCGTGTAACTTTCAAACCAAATAAAATTATTTCGAAAAAGCGGCATTTCATTTTTGATCGATTGTCGAAATTTATCCATGGACATTTGATCGCATTACGCTAAAATAAAAGTTTCCAAAAACAAATGAAACTGCTATAGACAAGATAGATTAGACAGATAAAAGATAGATAATCAAACTATTTATCAGTCTAAATCTTTTATATAACAGATAATATACAAAATTTAGCTTATGCAGTTTATGTAATACCTCACCACACTTTTTTAGCAACAATGTCTCGATAATCGAAACTATCACATTGACCTTTGTGTATTATAAAACATCCGTAAAACAACAACAGATAGCAACAATGTTGTATTGTTTCGATATAAGTTTAAAAATAATTTACTATCTTTTAATTAATTAATCTACCACCACAAGGTTAGAGATATGTACTTTATTTATATTTTTGCATTTAATCGTGGCAAATTTGAAAAACTATCGCTTATAATTGTAATTGTTTTGATGAATCTTATTCTGACGGAACTAGATAATGTACGAAATTTGCATGGACAAGCGTTCCAGGTCAACATAGAAGTTATGTTTCTCCCTTTGGGAAAAACTTAAATAACAATCGAGCAATCGAAAATACTAGCTTCGGTTGCGCCTGATAATAGGGAGGGCAGAAGTCAAGAAAATGTATCTTGCAATCAAAATTTCACTGAAAGGTCTTTGGAACATTGTGTTTAGCGTTTATTGAGAAGGTTAGATACTTAGAGCAGAACAATTGGAAGCAGTCGTGGATCGAGCCGTGATCTGTTAATTAGATGGCAGACCTCTAATTAAGGGCTATTAGCGACTATGTGCTTCTGTGCTAAAGTCAAATATACAAAAGTGTAATAAAATATTCCCATGTGCGTCAGCTGCAAGCATCCAAAAAGCAGAATAACGATACATAAATCTAGAATAGGAGACGAGTTATTAACACTTATAGCGAAATAGAGCCAAGTTTGCGAAGGCTTTGTCAATTTCGATGCAATGAGCTTCTAGAGCGAGGACTACCGATAAACATGTAAGCAGCATTTACATAATATTCAAAGTCAACTGCCATTTCAACTGGCCGTGATGAAACGGGAAAACCAAACGGTCATGAAGTCTAACATGATATGGGAAAAGAAAAGTCTGGAATAGGCGTCACTACCCACTACCCACCCAAAATTGGGCCTGCCTCCTGCGCCAGAGGGTGCAATCCCCACTACAGGAAAAATATTGTGTGATGAACAAAGGGTTTTCCAGTGTCTGGGTGTATATGTTTCTAATATGTATTTATTTCCAAAAGAAAATCATTTTTAGTACTAGTATTCTAGTACTATTACCCGTAGTACAAGCGTTGCTTAGTTTGGGACTAGATAACGTTGTGTAAAAATGTGTCCTGAAATATTTATTATTTATTACATGTAAATTGTGCGGTATCAATTCGCTATGGATGTTGACGCGGGTCAAGTTCCCGCTTCGAGAACTAGGGCTGCTCTGACGTCACGGCTGCATTCGCACGCTAAATATAGCTTCGTGCGCGCGCTTAGTAACCTCACCCCGTGACCCACTTAGCGAACCGCCGCCCTTGGGGGGCTCAGGTTGTAACCCGGCGAACTTGCCGCAGGCCCATGTTCAACACAATCCCAGTATTCAAATCGATGTGAACACACGAAAAGTTACCGAGTGAACAACCACAAATTTTGACGACGATGTCCATGATATAAAATTGACAATTATAATTATATAACAGGAGTCTAGACTATTTTTTTTTAATTCTCTTGAGATAAATAAATTTTATTAAATTTGATGACTCCGTGGCGCAGTCGACAAGACTCACAGATAGTTGTTTCGCATCTGGGGGTTTGGACGCGTGAAATTTATGTTTGTAAAACTTCTTAACAACACAGGATAATATTAATTTATACCAATCAGTCATATCTTTAATTTGATGCAGTTTATTACTATAATTCTATCAATTAAAGTCGTAAAACAATGTTCTGATTTTTGACCAAAATGACGAGTGGCCCATGCATAAAATTAACTGCAAGCACATGGTGTCCCCCAAGGCGTTTAACGTGTTAAGGGCTATATTAAAAAAAAGATAAAGAAAGAAATAAATAAGATAAGATTAACGGTGTTATAAGACTTGCACCTAAGTTGGTTCAGCTGCAATAGATGTTTTAGGGCCATGCAAAACGTGTACTCACCAGAGAAGCATTTTCTAAGGGCTTGGCCGGTCCATCATAGGCGCAGTTCTTCGACTTTGCCCCCTCGGTGCACACGCCATACCATATGCAATGGCCTTCTGAGGCAACGGTGGGTACCTGGAACAAACAACATTACGTAGTCATTAATTACTTTATTAACCACAAACTATTAGTTACTTTGTTAGGTAACTACCGCCCGGCTTCCCACCGGCATCAGCACTAATTATTAAAAAAATCTCCGTTGATCCATCGTCGCTAAAAACTTTATAGAACCAGCCACTGGACCAATCTTAACGTTGAAGTCTGAAAATTTCGTCTGAAACGGTTCAGGCGTTTTGGAGTCTATACATATTATACCATATATAAATATGTCATATTATATAATTATATTTACAAGTCTCTTTCTGTTATAATGTTATTTAAGCGTATAGATGCATCATTGACGATTAAATTGCCTAATAAAATCTTAATGCTATTGAAAAATGATATACGTAGTTAATGTATTATATAAGTAGTTGTGTTAGTTAACATTTCATGGTAAAATAAAAAAAATGGTAGACCACAAGCAAGATAAATATAATGCCCTTTAATATTTTCAAGGGTTAGTAAATATTTATTTTAATACTCAATACGGCTCTAATCTTTTTTATTCGCAAATGGCTAGCGCTTGACTGCCATCACTGGCATATTAGTAGCGGATCCATGACATCATAATATTTTATATCTTTGGCAAAATTTCAATTACTGCCATGAGGCGATTGTACCCCATAAGTCCAAGAATAAATAAAATGTAGGTTGAACGACGTATGGAATTGAACATCATTTAAATTTACTATTTGACATTAATATATTAAACATTACTAAATAAAAATAGTCAGCGTTTTTTCTTAATTCGCCGACTTGACCACAAAAGGTACTGAATATATAATAGCTCATATGGAAACAAATACGTACTTTTACGTTTACTCAGGTTAATATACTACATGTAGACACGTTAATAAAATGATACGTTTAGCGTAGAGCAAATATTCCATAACTTTATTCAGTGACTTGTAATATTGTAACATTTGCGTTAATGCCGTCAAAACTTTACCGAGATAATACCATATATTATTTTTGTTACAACTTTAAAGAGTGATGGAATGGTTTTTGGTATTTTTTCGTTAAATTACGTTAATACATTGTTACAATCGAAACGTCTGACTTTAGTTGGGAACCTTCTCTATCCAGAATCAAAAAAAATCTAAAACGTATCCCATACTAACGCGATTGGCCTCCAAGAGCTATTTAGGCAGGACATAGTTAATATCGTTACACCGAAAACTACACAAAATACTAATACTAAAAAGATAATCCTGTGGCTAAGACAACGGCCTCGTTTAACCGTGGCTGAAACGCAGGCTTCGTTGTTGAGTGTCGTGGATTCGAAACTTCGATCGGGACAAAATCGCATAAAATTGTAAAGGATTTGAGGGTTCATGTACACACCGAGCTTATGGACCGCCTAAACTGGGTATATTTAAGAGGACTATACATAGCCAAACCGTCGGTGGTCGTAGCAAGCATTGCAAAGCTCGTGCAACCAACGAAAGCATCATAACTAACGCGCATCGAGTAATTTTAGAAATGATGCTGGTACAGCTGTAAACACCAAAACTCTCTCGCTATCCCAGAAATAAACTCTGCGTAGCTTGTAATTTTTATCTTTGGGTTGTAAGCCACTAATCCGGATATTGAATGGTCAAAAGTAAACAAAGACTTGAGCCGTGATAGCTCAGTGTTCGCTTTTAATTTAAAATGCTCGAGCAACCTGAGTTCGATCCCCGGTACCGGCACAAATGAAATTTTTAATTTTAGTTTAGTTAGCGCTTACGCTGAATTTATCACTGTTCAGCGGTTAAGGAAAACATCGCGAGGAATATGTATTCCATGGCGGTATTGGTCGAATATGTTCGCTATTACAACGCAAACGATTCGCCAGACTACCTAACGATGTATTAAGCTTAGATTTCAATTCGATTACAATTTGCCGACAAGTGGAAGGTAAACAGCGGGACTCCATCGGATAATGAAATATCGATCCTCGAGTCGAGCGACAACGTCCAATCCAATTCGAATTACGTTTTAAAGTTTCGACTGGTGTTGGTAAAAATAATCGGTACTTTTCCATTGTCGGACGCAGGCAATTTGTTCGCGACTTTTAGTTTAATATAAACCTTTTTTAAGACTGATTTAGACTCGTGTTATTTGGTTAGGCTATTTTGGTGCGTTTCCAAACATATAGTATAGCAGCGTCAATGCTTCGACATGACCTCTTCACGTCCAAGAAATGACGCTGCTATATATTAAAGAAGAATTAATTTAATTAATTTTAAAATACTCCAAAACCCCCCTTTTTATTTCCGCGATAGATTCAGTTTTAAAAGTAATATTTCAGACGGGTCACGGTGCTTGATACTTAAACACTGACGACCATTGACTTTTAAGAAAACATCAACGAAAACGAAAAACTACTCAAGAGTGTATTCAGAAAAAGAGGGAGTAGTGCATATCACTTTCCAAACTATAAAAAAAAAAACGTTCAAAGGCCGTCGAGAAAACGCATAAACGTAGAACGTATAGCGTTAACTAAATAAATAACCTACGTTGATTACGAAAACAACTATTAAACGGGAAGAAAAGACAACATGTCAGTCAACGGGACAGTATTCGATGACAATAGGAACGAAGAAAGTCGTAAATCAATTTAACGTCAGAGCAGCCACTGTAGAAACGGACGCGTTATAGATTCGACGGCTCGACACATAGTTCGCACGAATAACAAATTCCAGGGTCCGTTACATCGACATTCGAAATACGATGAATTCATGAGATGGCCGGCGTATACGAAATGCTGAAACGGACTACATGCGTAGCGAAATTGGATCGTTTCAAACGAAAATATTTATAAGACCCTATAAATATTCTTTACTCGGTGAGAGAGCGGGCGGTTACATGTGTATACCGTATACATTATGTGCATTCAACTATACATACGAGTATATCAATACAAGTGAATACTATGTAATTGCGTTGATAACGGTTGCCAAAACAATGGGAGAATGTACCGTCTCCTATATACATATTTATGCAACCTAGCAAAGAGGTCAGAACTTACATCAAAATGATTGAGCAATTGATTTGTTTCAAACTTGTAAAACCACTAAATCAGTGTGTTATTTGTTTATACTATTAAAAATATATAGAAAATTCCCAATCTGCTTATAAACAAATTATGATGTATCCCGGCTACCCCACTCACAAGGGGAAACGCAAAAGCATAAATAAGCCGAGTGATTCGCCCGGTTTTTTGCGATGCCCTTGATACGATCTCTGGACTAGCCGCTGCGCACGAATGTGTGCGAGAATCTGTTGTTTTGCTCTAACGTATTAAAATTATTTAATTACTATGTAAAAAAGAACAAACTACGAAGCAATGTATGGATTAGGAAATTTTGTCTGTCAAGCCCTACGTATGTATACGAATCAATAAAAATGTGGTACACTATCACTGGTTTTTACTTTACGAAATGGGTAATATGTAAGTTATCATCTTTATAAACAAAATAGGGATAACGTTTTCCGTCGTAAATATTTATTTAACGCCGTATTCCGCTGTCCTTGGTTTAAACTGTCAATGGAAAAACCATTGTAATTTCTTATCTTTATACGACTTATTTACAATGTTAAATTGCGCAATTCGGGTGATTAGGCTACGACAGATGAAACCTCAAAAGCGTACACACAACAATAAAACTAGCGAAAATCTTTTTCAATGGGAATTGGATAAAACAAATTAACAGTGACTAAGCCGCGAGTATAATAGATCTTTTTTTTAAATTGGCAAGGGAGCGGGCTGCTCACCTGTTCAGTGATTACATCTGGTTGACACTGGACTGATACAGACTGACTGACACTATCACCCTTTATTCTTTTAAAAAATATTTAAGACTCGTCAAAGCTCACTTTTTTCCTCCGTAAACATTTTATCTCTGTATTATGATTGTTTTCTTTTTTTTTTCTCTTAATGAATTTCCAATGCGTTATATGGTTTTTGTCCACTTACCGTTACCTTCTGTTTATATTTAAATATCTATGTATTTATTCATATATATATTTATTTATTTATTTGTGTACATGTAGTAGTGTTGTATACATGTATACCCATATTTTCAATAGCGTATACCTAAGACACTGATCATTTTATTCTCTGTAACATGGTTGCCTGGAAGAAATCGCTCCTAAGAGATAAGGCCGCCAATTGTACCTTTATGAAATTGTTTGTTACTTTTGTAATTTTGTCTGGTTTACAATAAAGCGGATTTCATTCATTCATTCATTCATTCAAAGCCTTATTCCATACTAGGATATAGTTCATGTGTCGCGGGAGGATTTATAAATATGAGCTTTTGAACAAGAATTACCTGATTCTGAACAACCATACACGTCCCGTGTACTGGTATAGGGTGATGTATGGCGAAGCGACCAGTCAAGTTCTGATAATTTGCAAGGTTATTGACTGCCGTGTAAGCAAGGAGTATCCTATTCTTTTCAAAACTGACGCACTAAAAATTGATCCGGTCGAACGAAAATTAAAATTAGTAGGTACGGATTTAAAATCTTAAATAATTAAAAAATACCAAATGATGAGAAGTACATTTCAAATACGTTAGAGATTATCAAAACGAAAATGTAATTAACAGATTCAATGCTGTTTTTGTCGATCAAACAGATCTCAACAACCTGATAGTACCTAAATTTTGTTTTGGTGTTAAATTTACTTTCTATCGTTCTCATATTTGTCATCATTTGAATAATTATGTGCGTAAATCGTAACAATAAAGAAAGTCATTCGACATCCATGTAAATATCTATCGGTAGATACAAAAATATTTAGAAAAACAGTTTGTATCAAAATAAATTTATTATATCCCATTAATATCCGATATAAATAAATATGGCGAGCAGCGTCGGGATCCGCGACAGTGACCTTTATAATATCTCGTCCATAATTCACGAGGGAGCTAATCTGACTTCCTGCATTAGCTTATTCATACGGGATCGAGCTGAATAAGAGAAACGGACGGATTCGAAACGTCGATTTCGAAATAGGCCCCTTGTTTACTTTGCGTAATATGATATTGTTGACTGGGCTACTTGCTATACTCGAAACTGTTGAATGAAAACCTTGGGCGTCTGAAGAGGTAAACATATAAATAGAGTGCGATGTCTGAATGCGTTGTCATAACGTTTTATCGTTTTGTAAGTACCGACTCTGTTGTCCATAAACTATGCAATGCAAAAGTAAATATTTTACATTGAAACTTTGTTGATGATATATGAAAGTATGCTTTTACTGAGGTAGAGCGCTTATCAACGGCTGGGTCGCAACTTACCATCAGGTGGGATAACAGTCACGCGCCGGCTAGTTTCGAGTGAAGAAAAAATCCCTTGAAAGCAGTCGGCTTTTTCTTTAAAAACATCAGCGAAGTTTTCGAGTTCACTAATGCTCTGTAGGATTCAACGTCCCCAACTTCTATCTAACTAATCATAATATACACGGTTTGAAACTATAAACAACACACAATATAGTACGTCCTTCACGGAAAAATATAACAAACCATTGGATAGTCAGGTCCGTCCGGCTAAGTACCACGAGCTAACAGAAGACCGGCGTGAAGTGGAAGCGATATACCTCTAAGTTTCGACTAGTGATCGAGGTAACCGGGGCCCACTTTATTGAAAGATGGCAACGCATTTGTTTTTTTTTATGTGACAAAGTAGCAAACGAGCCGGCGGTTCACCTGATGTTAAGTGATAACCGCCGCCCATTGACATTTGCAGTACCCGTAAGTTTGCATAAGCCCTGCCACCCTTTAACAAAGTGGGCCCCGGCTACCTCGCTCACGAGACGAAAGGCAGGAGTGGAACACTTCTACTTCACGCCGGTCTTCTGTGAGGTCGTGGTGCTTAGCCGGACGGACCTGCCAATTCGTGCAACAGCAACACTGCTGCGTGCCCTACCATCTGTAAAATCTATTCCTGCGGATGTTGTAAATGTCCATGGGCGGCGGATATCTTTTAACATCAGGTGAAAACCCGGCCCGCTCGCCATCATCTTACATAAAAAAAAAAACAAACCGTACAGAATTGAGACATACAAAAAAATATTTCGAAATCTGACGCTTATATATCTAGTTAACGACGAAATGCAGGTCTCCTTGACCAGACACGGTGCACGAAGGTTGTATTTTCACGTCATGATGTAATCATGATCAGCCTGGGGGCCGAGACGATGGACTTACCATAAGGTCACGGGTCCAAATCTCAGTGGAAAGCACCTAAGAGTTTTCCGTTTTTCAGATTTCTTACAAAAGTCACTGTCTTACGTCATGTGGCAAATAGTCACTATCAGTCACGTTAGGGACGGAATAAGGTAACACGAGGATAACAATAACAATCTCTGTTTGCCACTTCAAGGTCAAAAGACCGATAGTTCGTTAACATTGTGACGTCATGACATTACAGAGGGCAACATTTTTTGTTCGACGTCGAACAATTAAAGTAGCGGGGCACGTAAAGTTGACTTTCAAGCTGTTTACTTTAATTAAATTGTAACAATGCTGGACGCGTCTACAAAAATTCTAAAACTACTCTTCATCTTGAATGCAGAGACCAGCACAATAAATAATGTATATGCACTAATAAATAATAAATAATGCGTTAAATCATAAAGACAAACGTTGCTCGTTTATAATTGATTTGTATTTTTGTAACAGTCGATAGAAATAGGGATAAATCCTTTACACCGTCTCGAAAGATGACAATAATGTTGCACCGAAAGAGTTACAAGTGTATATTCTGAATAGAATTTTAGTCACGTTGACTACATTGTGAGGCTGGTTCGAGGTCTTCAAAGAAGGAAAATGTTGTTGATGTGGGTTGACTCATGATAGCTCGCAAACGTATGTCAGAATTTGGAGCTATATTGCAATTAACCTCAAAAAGTAATTCATCAAACTATCAGGAAAACTGCACACTGTAAACGATCCATTAAAGAGGATTTTTCTAAAAATTGTGACTATTAAACTTATTTCATACCAAACAGAGATAAATAGTTTAGTAAAGTTTAAACTAGTATGATTAGTATTGAAAGAAGTTTGAGAAGAGAAATCTTAATATTACCATCTACTTTAAAACTTGTAGAAAAAGTACGAAAAGATTGTCGCCCCTGTGGGAATCGAACCCACGTCTTCGGCATTCGCAGCCTAACGCTCTAGCCACTGAGCTAAACGGCTGATTGCCACTGCGACGAAAATCTTAACGCCTTCTTTCTACATTGTTATTTAGCATTTGAAGCAATGCCTGGCGCATCTATTGTTATATCCTTTCCAGCATACAAACAATTTCGAATATCGTTTTACAACGATAATTCGAACTAGAGATGAACGACACGAATATCTTAACGTCTTTTATCTACATTGTTATTTAGCATTTGAAGCATTGCTTCAAGTTTTAATGTTTAATCTAAGTGCAGAGATTAGCACTATAAAAAAAATAAAACTAAATTACCATCTACTTCTTACTACTTGGCACTAAAAATACAACATTCGGTAAAAAAAAATTACAAAGAAATACGATGATCATAAAAATGCTTATTACATAATTTAGACTGCTCTTATATATTTAATAAGACCTTCAGTAAAATGTATACATTATTAAGAACTGCATTTAAGTTTTCCAAACTAAACTGTGTACGTTACGAGATAAAAGAATCGTGTGTTCTATTAACGTTTTCATGAGTTTAAACCTGAAAAATGACTTTCCAGTTTAAAATATAAGTGATGTTTATGTTCCTTTTGTGGTAAAATATAGATTATGATGATCAAATTTGCTCTTAATCGAAAAAGGTTAAATGGGTAGTGGGCGTTTCAAATAAAAAACTAAATCCTCCCAAACAAAATGACGCAACCGTTTACGCGCAATTATTTCCGTAACAAATGCGTCATATCCCTTGTGCATCGCATTTCCACACGAAACATCGACCACGTAGAGTTTAAATTTCTATGACGGTACACGGCGATATCGAGACAATCACAAATAGCGAGAAAATACATCATTGTGGACACATACGGTTTTGTTATTCAGAAAATTTATAATATTAAGTTACCACTAGTTGTTCTTGGGTAAAAAGATTCCATACAACGAAATCAACCGTTGCTGTCGACAAGATTGCAGCGTAATAATATTGTCGTAATATATTGTAAATAATATTGTCGTAAATATATTGTCATCAAACCAAAAACAAGTTCACTCGAACATATTAAAGCAAACCGACGACCCGGTCAGCCTAGTGGTTATTGTGTACCTGCCTCTATTGCCAGGGGGTGGGTTCGATTCCCCCTACTGGAAAAGTATTATGTGATGAAGACATTTTTTGTCATTGTATTAAAGTATGTATTTATTTACAAAAAAAATATGTTTAATTACATTTATCAGTTTAACACTCATAGTACAAGCGTTGCTTAATTTGGGACTAATAATGACTCCCGAAATATTTATTTAAAAAAAATAGCATTAAGTGCATAACGGTAAAATATGATTCCATTGAACGACCCGTGCCAATAGAAGTACGACCACGGGCGTTCCGTCTAGAAACGTCCTCACCAACTAATTGTGGCCAATCAATGCATACAAAGTTATCGTTCGAGTACAATGTGTTTAGCGTAATTAGTTACAAAGATGCGAACCTCAGTAAAAAAAAGTAAAGTAACAGCCTATACACTGCCAGGTAAAGGCCTCCTCCATACAGAGGGTATCGGACGAGATGGCGGACTTCACATATCTTCGAATTTTTTTTGTTATTATTTGGAAAACATGCAGGTTTCGTCACGAAGTTTTCCTTCACCACGGAGCACGTGATAAGTCAGCAATTAAAGTTAAAAACTTCATTGGTGCCGGCACCGTTCGATCCCCAACTCAGGTTGCTCGGGTATATTGAATCAAAGGCGAGCGCCCGGACACTGAGCTATCACGGCTCTCAGTAGATGCAAATATATAGACAAGTACTTAGAATTAAACATTCGAAAAACCTATTATAAAAATGGGATTGCCAGTCAGATCGCTTTGGTTCGCTAACCACCAACATTTTTAACGAGACGGTAACCAACGAGCGTGGGGTTATGCGATCACAACTGTCATATTGTAAACAAGAATGGAATATCATTTGTGTGGCCGAACTTTAACTGCACGAGCATCTATGGAAATCACAAGATGTACGAAAATTCCACTTCAAGGAGGTCTTCCGTGAGACCGTGGTAATGCCCCGGACGAGCCACCCCAATAGTGTACCGTTTTTACATATTTAATAACTAACTATCGTTGACTTATATGGTCTTAGTTTTTAAACGCATACGCAAGTTATTTTTTTTTTAAACTACCACAGAGGCCGTATGACTTCGAGCCAAGAATCGACTTCACTTTCGAAGTTTTGTACTGTCTTTACAATTCTGTACCTTATTTAAAAGTAGATAGAACTGTTTTTGAAATGTGTACGCTTTCATACAGAAGGCACAGCGACATTATGTGGGGTACAAATCAGGAATTTCCTGTCCGACGCACGCTTCGCGTGAGTCACTCGACTACTAATTGTTGGCTGTACGTCTTTATAAACTCGTTGAGGAAACTGTAGTATTTCTTATAATACACCATTCAATACATAGGGAAATGATACATAGGGGTGGTACAAATACGCGATTTATTATGTTAGGGCTGGTGAGAAATCGAGTTATCTGTAAACCGAATTCCGCAATACAAAAACAAACAATTCTAAAAACAACCTTGTTTTTTACGACTAATTTCTTTTTAGTGCTAGTCCAAAACTAAGATGAAACTTTAAATTGTGATTTTTTTTGTCCATAAATGAATAAAAACTATGGGCGCTGCGAGAAAAACCGAGAAAAAATTCTCCAATTAAAACAACATTGTTGTTTTATACCAGAACGTGCAGTGGGAGTAATACGGAAAACGATTGAGACTACAGCGGAAACAAGACGGCATTACTTATCCCCCACAGCCCAATAAGTAGCTATACCTAGAAGGCGTATACTTCGCAATTCCTAGGAAATGCAGGGACTCATTTAAGGTTTACACACTCCATGCCGGCTCTACATATTTTTCCCGAAATTCCAAATTGAACACTGCGTACCACGTTCAAATACCAGACGGCACGTTTACCGTTCGGAAAGTATTCTATCACTACATAGTATCTGCCTATACATATTCCACAGCTGGGCAAAGGCCTCCTCTGCACAGAGGGTATCAGGGCATAGTACAGGTCCTAACGATGTTTTCCTTCACCGCTGAGCACGTGATAATTCAGCACTTAAAATTGACAATTTCATTGGTGCTGGCACTGGGGATCAAACTCAAGTTGCTCGAGTATATTAAATTAAAGGCGAGCGCCCGGACACTGAGCTATCACGGCTCCATCACTACATAGTATAAAACAAAATCGTCCCTCTGTCTGTCTGTCCCTATGTATGCTTAGATCTTTAAAACTACGCAATGGATCTCGATGCGATTTTTTTACTAGATAACAGTGATTCAAGAGGATGGTTTATATGTATAATACATTACACCCGTACGAAACCGGGGCGGATCGCTAGTATAGTATAAAACAACAATCCAGCAAACTTGAATCACTTCCGAGTTACACAAGGAACCTAAAAAACAACGAGTTAAATGAACATTGTACACAAATATATTTCTCAACGGTCCGTCATAGGAATAAAGAAAACTCTTGGCCATCGTGTCATGTATACAAATAAGGTAATCGCAAAAACTTACGTGTAAAATGATAAGATAAGAAAGACATAAAACTTTTGCAAAGTGAAAATAGGCGAGTATTTCATACTATGCGGCTGATAACGCTATAATGGCAAAAGGCAGACAACTGTGGTAGGGCCACGCAACAGTGATCGCTGTTGCACGAATGGGCAGCTTCCGTCCGGGTTAATACCAGGACCTCACAGAAGACCGGCCTGAAGTAGAAGTGTTACACTTCGACACTTTAGAAGCGACCCACTTTATTAGAAACTGGCAAGGCATCCGCCACCCCACGGGTGTTGCAAATGTCCATGGGCGGCGGTTAACTTAACATCAGGCGAACCGCCAGCTCG
Source organism: Iphiclides podalirius (assembly GCA_933534255.1). Taxonomy (NCBI): domain Eukaryota; kingdom Metazoa; phylum Arthropoda; class Insecta; order Lepidoptera; family Papilionidae; genus Iphiclides; species Iphiclides podalirius. The sequence goes on along the minus strand of OW152827.1, from coordinate 11,286,826 downwards.
TTTGCCACTTTGTCACATTAAAAAAACATGTCGAATTAATTTCGCATCGAACTGACAATGTGAGATTAAGATAATTCGGTCCCCTTTTCACACTTCTATCTCTTTCTCTCTTCATTCTCACCATAGCAGTCGACAGCACACAAACATTGAAACATAAACAGAAAATCGCACCAATGTCGGAAACTAGACATCGCCTAACTACGAGCTATAGACAATTTCGAACAATTTAAACAAGAAAATAATACTATCATAATTGTTAAAAAGGAACAAACAATGAACGCAAAAAGAAACAAATTAAGAGTGTGAAACAATACTATTATTGTGTTTGTAATTATACTATGCGGCACACACGCGGACAGCATTGCAATGAGCGATAGACCTCTCCCAACATATAGAATAGCAACATGATGTTAATTTGGCAGAAATATATCTTTACGGTAAAAATACGAATTCGTCATCATGTACCAATAAAAGAACATAATAGTCGTAATCGTCTGTCGTGAATGACTAAATGCCGCGACATTAGACCAATGTACGTCAAACTAATGTGTCATACAAACCGAGCTCGGACCGATAATAATAAAAACTTAAATACAAAAGTCCAATGAAAGAGTTTCTAAGTCAAAGACAAAATAATTTTACTTGGTTTATCAAAATATTCAATCAGCGGGAAATTTAGTCAAATTAGATACGAGTATAATTGAAAATTCTCTTGAGCTCATTATCTGCAACAGCTATAATCCTATCAACTACCAGGCAACGAAGAAAGTTGTGCGATAAAACTTGTTGTTTTTAAAGACAACTATGTGTTAAAGAACCGTCTTACGAACAAAAAATTAAACGTCCATCCAGATCCACTTACTAAACTGTGCCAACCGATTTATCAAATTATAATTTATTCCGAAAATACGATTATTAACAAGTAAAAATACGAATGTCCCAGTTTCAAATGTCCTCCACATTTTCTTGACGAGCTGGACTGAAATGTTTCGTTACATTGCTGAAGTGGTTTTGCGTCTGAAACAATTTCGCCCAATGATTTGTGCCCTTTCCAATGTCGTCTGAAACCGAATGAATTCGTCATTGACATCGTATATTCATCAGGATTAAGGGCCGTTCTAAGATAACCGTGTACCTCTCTCTGTTATTATAAAATTCAGTAACATAGATTAACTTTGAAAGTTGAGAAATGATGTGTACGCTGTTTGACGTTGACGCATGAAATGAAGGAAACATGCTAACATTAAATGCTAATTGACTAACAGAATCGGCGAATTACGTAAGAATATATTTTAGCGTATAGCTTAAACTGGAACTACTAGACGACTACTATTCCACTAGATGAAAAGTGTTGTTGTTAGTTAAATAAATTATCCTAGTATAGATAACAATGTTTAACAATTTGTAACAATGTGTATATATATTCATGTGGTTTACGGTTGTAGGGCCATGCAGCAGCCTCGGGTGTTGCACAAATGGGCAGGCTCGTCCGGGTAAGTACCCCGACCTCACAGAAGACCGGCGTTAAATTGGAAATATAATACTTTCGCGTTTCGTCTGGTGAGTGAGGTGGCCGGAGCCCAACTTGCAAAAGGTTGTCAACGCATCCGCAACCCTCGGGTGTAGCAATGTCTATGGGCGGCGGTATACACTTTACAACTTTTCACATTACAAAAAAAATTTGATTTTTTTTATGGAAAAGGAGGCAAACGACCAGGCGGGCCACTTGGCGTTAAGTGTTCACCGCCGTCCACGGACGATCAACACCAGAGGAGTCACAAATGCGTTGCCGGCCTTTAAGGAAGGAATTTTCTCGCAATGATGGAGTCGTTAGTGGAGTAATTAGAAATGTCTGCATTACTACATAGTATAAAACAAAGTCATCCCGCTGTCCGTGTGTCCCTATGTATGCTTAAATCGACACGGGCACAGCTAGTCTTAAATATATATTTATCTCTTTTCTACACTGAACCATACGGAAGTTATGCCCGTCGGACGACAGAGAAGTTCATCTTTTTCCTTGCCGCACCACAGGGAAGTTGCATGAAAGATCATCATTGCACCCGTGCGAAGCCGGGGCGGGTCGCTCGTACAATATATTAAGCTTTAGACGAATTCATCACCCGGTATCTCTCATAGTTAGAATGAATAATTTAAATCATAATTTATATGTCGTTCGCTGAATCACCGAGACTCGTGAGAAGGCTGCAAGTCAAATTAACTTAGCTACTTTTCGTAACAGCATTATATTAACTTCATTAACGGCTTAGCGCTATTTGTACGAGCCTCGAACGATCAATGCGGCCTTGACGAAGAGCGCAACGGGTAATGCATATAGTTATGGTTCATACGGCAACACCGAAAATAATTCAGCACGCCAAATCAGTGCTGTTACATAGTTCCCCAATGTTATTGGTACCGATTTACGGATATGTACCTAAATATGGTATATTTAAATTAAAAAATGGTATACCAATACAATGACACTGATATGCAAACGCAACAGAAAAAGCCTCGACATTTAAATTATATTTCAAGTTTTAGTTATTATGCTAAAATTTAAGAAATACAAAAAAAAAACATACACGGTCTGTATCAGACAGAATTATATGTATTGTATTCACTCGGTACGCGGTGTGTGATCAATGAACCTTTACGAATACCACGATTTCCTGGTACTCGTAAAGTTTCGCAGATTTCTACACGTCTACAGATATCAAAAAAACCCTGGTTTGTAGATCGATCGGTACATCGGACGAAAAAGCGATAAACATCCTTACAAATCGGTACTTATATCTTCAAATCGGCACTTCGAACGTTACTGGCTTTGTTGCAGGTAGCCTACACGGGTTCAACAAATCGCTAATCGCGACTACACCTTTGCGCGACTCGACGCAAGGTCGAAGTCGTAAACTGGCCGTTTACGTATCGGTATCTTTCCAACGCGCTTCCTGTTGTGGTCCGTGAATAATTTCAAATTTCGAACACATTAAGAAAAAAAGAAACTATGGGATAATTTCATAATTACAACCTATTCACGTGGATTATGAAAGTCCGTATTTTATGGATTATAGGAATAACCTCCAGTCTCAATTCCACCATTGTTAACAATCCTGATATAATGTATTGCTTTAATTTTTATTTCGATAATAGCTTTATATATTTCCGTATCTATGAAAAAAAAATTATTAGTTCTGGTTTAAATCTATTTCCAAAGATCACCTTCGGTATTCATTTCTTCGCCTGAGATAATGACAAGCCAGTGACCGCACATTGTGAAACGGGTGATGCGTCAACAACTTGTTAAACAATTAACACTAATTGTCGATGAAGATAAAACATTCGGATTCTTACGGTGGCCATATGCCAGGGCAGGCTGTGATTTGTTTTTATCGAAAAAGTGGCAAATGAGCGGGCGGGCCACGTATACTCGCAATACCCTTGCCGGTTTGAGGAAGGAATAGGTTTTCTTGAAGGTCCCTAAGTCGTTTCGTCTGGACATACCGCTGAGGATATAATTCCACAATTTGGTTGAGAATCCTCCATAGCCGATCACTTTCCCTTCGTGAAATTCTAGTAATAAATTAAAAACCGCTACTACGCTCTAACAGATTCATCAATAATCATATTATTCATAGACTTAACGCCCTTTTTTGCATTTTTGATGTATTTGATTAATCTTTTGTTTCTTTATCGCCTTATTAACTGCGTATTTTTCAATTTTGGGGACGACAGTGTGCTGTTACCATAAGTTTTCAATATCACAAATGCTAAAATTTAAGGATAGAATTAAATATCATTATTTAGTCAATGGGGCAGTCAGTTTAAAAGGTCAGAGGAGAAGAAAGAGTTCTGCTTCACCTCGCGGTGATGTTTTTCGAGAAACACAAATACGTGATTAACACAATGACAAATTGTTTGAAAGTCTTAGAGACGATTAGGTTACGGAGAAACGCTATAAATCGATTTGGCAAACAACGGGAGTTATAGGAAATGATGTAGGCAGGTTCAGCCACGAAGTTCCAGAACGAGGAAATTACGGGAAAGCATCATAGCGATCTCAGCAATTTAACTCGATATTTCTTGTAACCAGGTGACCGGGCCCAGGGTCGCATGATTAGATCAATAATTGCAACATAAAAGTAGGCTCTCCGATCTCAGTTAGCACCTTTATACAACAACCAATTATATTCTTCTCTTAATAATAAGAAGTGATCGATTTTTTTTTTCGTTAGCGTGATCGATGCGCGAAGGAGAGTTTTAGATTTGTATACTTGTGCTCGACTTTCTGGCCACCACGACGTGGTCTATTAATACCTGCTTAATGTATATTCCCCATTAACAGTTTGTATCTGATCTCTATCAATGTATGACAACGGACTCTTTAAATTTCGAACACATTTGGACATGCATTAGGACTGCTAAAAACGTTTTCTTGAACTATAATGATGAAATAGTCTTTAAATCGGAGCTGAAACTCAAGAAAAAATCTTTTGGTTAATATACCATGGTGGATCATGGTATATTAACCAAAAGATTTTATATAAGCAGCGAATATTGAGAATCAAAATCATTCGTTAATGCAAAACTTCTATTTATGTGCTTCGTTCGCGCTTAACCGTGAATTATTTATGCCCCGCATAAATCGAACAGATGCCGGAGATTATTCAGAAACCAAAGTGACGGTTCTAAATCGGCCCTAAATTAAACATGAACCACAAAATAAGACGGATGCGGTTGGCAGCGCCGTTTCTAACGTCGTTTCGTATTAGAAATGCTAATGCTTATCGGTTGGGTGGAACACAATGATGACATTGAGATATTCGTAACATTTCAAAGTGGGGCACGACCACGTGAAAACATCGAAACTATTTCGTACTGTAGCAGGGCCACGCAACAGTCTTCACTGTTGCACGAATGGGCAGAGATCCGTCCGGAGAAGTACCACGAGATCACAGACTGGCGTGAGGTGGGAAGTGTTATCCTTCTGGACCTGGGATCCTACAAGAGGAGAGCATATTCTTTCCTAAAAGGCTGGCAACGCAATTTCAAGCCCTCCGGTGGCGCAGATGTTCATGAGTGGCGGTGATCACTTTCCAGCGGGCGAGCCTCCTGCTCGTATGCCCCTTTTTTTCCATAAAAACCGCCAACTTGACATGTTCTGTATAAAAATACCATATTTATATCATAATTACGAAAGTGAAAAGGTTATAACTCCAAAGCGATATAGTCTACAAAGGAAATAACTCATTATAATAAGACAAACACTGTGTAAATGCAAGTAGTAGAGGCTTGTTGGTCGTAAAAGCACCAGTCCCGTGTTCGATTCGATTCCAAGTAGTCACGATGCAAGGTTGGAAACAGACCAACAATCAAACGTAATAGCTTTTAACGTGTTTCAACTTAATTGAGTGTTAATTAGGCCGACTCTGGGAAAACTACTCGTAGGCAACAACAGCTGTAAAGATTCTTATAGTAATTGCACAAATCGATGAACAACACTGAAAATCACAGTGGGAACAAGTAATTAGTTTTACAAACTCAAATTAAGCAATCGCCTTCGGCGCCGAGGTAGTGTATTCGATTCCCAGACGGGACAAGTGTCTTATTGAACCACAGATAATCGTTCCGGATCCGGGTGTCCCCAATGAGGATTGACATTTGGATTTTGTTAGCGGCTGGTCGTGAAAAAACCTACCCAATACCTTAAATACCATGATTCATGTGTTGTGCCGACCGAGAAAGGAAAAGAAATGTGTGCGGGTAACCTTAACAAGCGATTGAAGTAAAACTAAAAAAAATATTGAAAATAATAATAATGTAGTTTATCATTAATAATATTTTTTTTTATTTTAAATGTATAGTTCAGATACATAACACACAAGCTTACATATAAATGTAATAAATCGAATGCTATATAAACGCGTCATCGTCGTAACTTTTCCGTCGCATTGTCGTTCGTCTAAAGCATTCAGTTACTTCTTTAGGCGCGAATAAGGGATTCGTGCCTAAAGAAGTTTTACTTCAATAAATATCAGCATATGCAGTCTAGAAAATAGCATGGCTTTATAAGTAACCCCAGAACACATTGATTGCGCAAATACGTCACAAGCCGGCATTTCTCATTTCGTACATTTATCAAGAAGAGTCTAGGTCATAAAACTATTTGACGGCCTTCATCTATGAACACTATTCTGTATTCCTAATATCTTAATCCGGGCTTTCGTCCACTTCGTTAATATTTTATCTTGGCTAATGTACGCAATACAATGGTACAGTATCTTCATTTCTAGTAGTAACGATGTGCTTGGATTTACTATTACGGTATTCCAAGCTGGTTAACACTTTCGGAATTGAAATGACATGTTTTTTTTTAAATCGCTAAGCTCGCGAAACATCATTAGGGGTCGGTGTTCTGTATGAATTTTTGTTTTGTCCTACCTTTGTAACGGAGTCTAATTTAAAGTACTAACTGTATTAAAACATGTAGAAAAAGTACGAAAAGATTGTCGCCGCTGTGGGAATCGAACCCATGTCTTCGGCATTCGCGGCCGGACGCTTTAGCCACTGAGCTAAACGGCTGATAGCCACAGCGACGAAAATCTTAACGCCTTCTTTCTACATTGTTATTTAGCATTTGAAGCAATGCCTGGCGCATCTATTGTTATATCCTTTCCAGCATACAAACAATTTCGAATATCGTTTTACAACGATAATTCGAACTAGAGATGTCGCCATTGCTTTTTATAAATTTTAAAGTTCTTTATAGTGCTAATCTCTGCACTTAAGATTGAACATTAAAACTACTAACTGTAGTCTAATGTAAACTTATTTTGGTAACGCTACGTTCTAAACGGGCCTGAGAAACATTTAAGCATATTCCTAAGTTGGATTAACATAAATATGCGTTGGAACAACACCCGGAAATCAAATGCTCTAAAAACAACTAGCAAGAAACCCGACAGAAAAATACCTATGAATAGCATACATTTTCGCCTCGAAACCTGTACGAAAATAGCATCGTTGTGTTTTTTCCGTGCCTTTAGATCTTTCGTTTTATGATAAGCAATATGATGTACATAAAGTAAACAATAGAAAACGGGAAATATATTATAATATATATTAAACTAACTCAATAGATTTTTCGTTCGCAAACGCTCGGTTAGATTATTTTATGGCAAACCGACGCCATTCAATGAAAAATTCACTTTTTTTAAATTAACCCCGAATGTAAGTTGTGATAATACTATGTCGTTGAGGAGTTTTACAGACACAAATTGTACAAGGAGACCCAGATGAGGAACAAGTAGTGCTTACTACCAGGAGTCCCTAAAAGTACTTATCCGTTAGTGTTGATAGAAACAACGAAATAGCCATCCGAAACGACGAAATCTATCTCAGGGCGCGCCAATCGAAATACCATATAAAACCGATATTAAATCACACGCAGCATTCACTAGTACATACAGTGATCGTCGCAACATGAAAAAATAAAATGAACTGAAAGGCTGCATCGCCACTTACCATCAGGTGGGATGGCAGTCAAGTGCTGGCCAGTTGCAAACAAAAAAAAAATGAAGTGTCACAATTTACCGTAACAAAAGACAAATTCATGGTAACCTTTCTTCGGGTGTATGAAATTCTTTGCACCTACAAGAGGAAGTCCACACGAAGTGACGTGTTGTGCGGATAGAAGGCCGTGTCTGCTTATTGGGAAACGAGCGCGGTTTAATATTCATCGCGGAAGTTTCGAGAGCGGTCGGACGCGCGCGTCCGTGAGCGTCGGCCGGGGCGGTCGGCGGGGCTAAGTGTGCCGCGGTTCGAATCTCGAATGAGAATTGCAAATATGCATTGTCGACACTGCTTCCCGACAACTGATGATATCGAGCTAGTTAAAACAATGGAACAATAACAAACGCAAACATATGACGACCCGATTGGTTTAATGGGTAGTGGTCTTTCACCAGACGGTGTTGGCTCGGTTCCCACTACTGGAAAAATATTGTTGCAGAACACAGTCTTGTTTCCAGTGTCTGGGTGGTTAGTATGTTTATAATATTTTCTTACTTCATTTATTTATCTTGATTTACAAAAAAAAATATTTATGTATTTTTATCAGTTATCTGGTAGCAAGAGTTAAATGGTAGCTTAGCAAAAGCGCAATTCCTTGATATTGGTTGAAGGAAAACGGAAATCTGGAAAACGTATAATGCATCTAGCCACCAGACCAGATGAGTTCATTAAGGATTAGCAACAACTACGAAACTTATAACACAAGTAATTAATTACTGTTTTGACACAATATTGTTTCATAAATTATTTTTTAACTATAGAAACAGCATAATTTGCTGCAAAAAAATATTCCCCGCGGGTATGTCAAAGACACAACTTATTGTACGCCATTATCATTTATGCTTATTTCGCTCGAGACTTGGTTGGTACTTTAATTACGTGACAACCCGTGCACAAATAACTGAGCAAATAGGGAACCAAATTAATGCCGCGCTCTCACTAGAGCTGTGCGACACAGAATAGCTACACGCAAGAACGATGAGATTTGAACGTTGGCACTGACACATTTGAAGCCCCATGGATGAGTACATGCGCGGCCCTACCCACTGAGGAGGGCCTCAAACCCGTGAGTTCTGGCCAGCCCACCGGTTCAGTGTTCGATGAAGCTTTAATAGTCTAAGAACTGGAAGCGTAACATCAAATATACACATGTCATACAAATGCATAATTGAAGCCCTGTTGGCGGGGTCTTTCCCCGCACTGGTCTGTGAGAAGCACAGCCACGGAATGAAACTATAGTAAAGCACCGACGTGGCGTCGCGGAAATGGAAGCCATAGAAAGCGTTCGACGCTACGGGGCTCTAAACCAGGGGTGGCCAACTGGTCGATCGAGACTAGAGACTAGTCCAATCGATCGTGGCAAGGTAAAAAATATGAATACATAGAATAGACTGCGCAACGTACGACAGGGTGTTGTCAGTGAACAGTAGATCTAACCAAGGTGGGTCTAACCAAGTTGGCCAACTTTATCTATCGACCAATTATATACTTCTTGAAATCTTAAATAAACAGTTCAGTACTCAATTATCTCGTATTTTTATTTTATTAAGAGGGATAATATAAAAGAAAATTATTCTTAGTAACTACTTATTTATGTTAGTGTGAGCATTGCGTTTGAGACTCTTTCGCTAGATTAGCAAAATCGGGTTTTTATTTTGAAATTTCCAACCTTAAGGAATTTAATGATACAAGATGATGCTGCATCATTTAGTGATTAGGTACGTTGCGCAGTCTATTCTATGTATTCATATTTTTTGCCTTGCCACGATCGATTGAACTAGTGAGAGACTAGGGAGACTAGATTGGATCCCTGCTCTAAACAAGGCGCATGTCAAGAACTCGCTAAACGGTCCCTGTGGCACGCCATTGCATACCTTCGAGTGTCTTAAAAATCACTACGATACAACCGGGCCAGTTGGAATCGTTTAACTTTCGCGTTCCAAGCGAAACTAAAACTAAAAGTTAATAAATATAAACAAAGAGATTATATCGCTTATGGTCTTTGAGACAGGTAAAAATTTGATCAGTTATTTCCTGGTCATTTCAATCTGTCACTGGCTCATGTTGCAAGAGGTGACAAGCGCCGGGAATGTAAATAAAACTAGTATAATAGAAATCGTAAAAATGGTTTCTTATAACAATGTGAAATGTTCGCGTAAATACATGAAACCATTGCAAAACTAGACGAATGTAATTAATGCAAGTCACGCAATGCAGCCGCGCAACGTTTGTCGAATGCTTGACATTATTATATTTGCACTTGTCACATCCTATATTAAATCTAGGATGTTGCGAAAGACATACTGGCCGCGGCACAAGGCTTACGATATAAGGTCCAGTGATGTCTCGTTTGAAATAAAAGATATAGTTGAGTGAGAATTCATAATTTCATTAGCAAAAACCATCTAAGACATTCAATACAACTTTAAAAGTTTCCATGATATAAATTTTTGCCGATATTTGACTAAACAGTCGTTAGACATGCGTTACGAATTCACCTATATCGACCAGCATGGCTATCCCAAGTGCACTATAATACTGGGAATGAGACGCAAGGGGCTGATTGGATTCACTTACGAGGGCCACGCAACAGCTTTTGCTGTTGCACAAATGGGCAGGCTTGTCCGGGGAAGTACCACGGTCCCTTCATAATGCTTAAAGTAAAGTAACAGCCTATACATGTCCCACTGCTGGGCAAAGGCCTCCGGGTATCAGGGCATAGTCCAACACGCGGCCGCGAGCGCCTGGACACTGAGCTATCACGTGTCATAATCCTTAACGAAGGTAATTTCAATAAAAGATAAATTAAAAAAAATTCGAACAGAAAATGCGGGGCCATCTTCTCTTGGACGCATGCAAATTTCGCGCGGCCTAAGAAATGCCAACATAAAGATGGTATATCGCGGCATTGTTCTCTAACCATTACAAAGCATGCGTCAGGAGACCATATCTATCGTGACAAAAGAAACCGAAAGAGATAAGCGGAAACCAGTGCGCTTTAAATTAACTCATGAAGGAAGACTCACCATTCATTCAATGGATTCTTCTTTAATGGTTGGTGGATGGATGGTTTTATTCTATTCAACAGCTGCCTATTTTCTTCTTTCCCCTCCCTTTTTCCCACGTAGATGGAAGAGAGACAACATTCGAATTATGTTCTTAATGGTATTGTCTGCCTAACGTCAACCCTTGGACACAAACACGCAAAACCGGAAAATTATCTGTGATTCACACAAATGCTGTCGGGAGGCGAATCCATGACCCCGACGCCGAAACCGGTGGCTTGGCAACTGCGCCATTCAATATTATAATGGAAATTGAGCAAGTGCTTCGCCAGACGGTAAAGCGGCCCCGAAACGATCAAAGCCGACTGGGAATTTTACGGCTTTTGTGACGGTGAACCAACCGCCAGTCACCTAATGTTAAGTTACAGCCGCCGCCCATTGACATTTGCAACACTCGTTGCTTTGCCACCTTTTAATAAAGTGGACCCTGGCTATCTCACTCACCACACGAAACGCAAAACTACTTCCACTTCGCGCCGGTCTTCTGTGAGTTCGTGGTCTTTACCCAAACGGACCTACCCATTCGTGCAACAGCGAGGACTGTTGCGTGGAACTGTGATAGGAATCACAGTTCTTCTGTTTCTACTCCGCCCAATTTCCTCCTATCTATTAATAAACAGCAGGCAGACGATAATACATTTTAAGTAGGTAGGATTTTCCTTCAGTAATTATCGTTTGGGGTAATCTTAAAAGTACCCCTCACGAGTACAAGTAAGCCTAGCTCAAGGTTCAGTCCGCTTTTTACGCTACCATTTTAATCTTTACCCAACAACCTTTACAACTTTTTAGCTTGTTAAAATATAATTGGGATCAGGTTCAAGTAAAAACCTTTTCAAAAATAAACGGCCAGTGAACGAAAAGGCCGTGTATTTATGCTAAAGATGGAAAATATGGAAACTATTTTTCAGTTTTGTTATGCAGATAAAATAATAACGTCATATATAATTGCGTAGTGAAATTGAAAGAGGCTTATTAAACTAACGGGTTATGCAGCATTAACTACTTCTCACCAAAGTTATCATGTGTCAAATGTCACAGTCGATGAGCTTGTCACCGAACAGTAACGAGAGACTGTGACTTTCACACCAATTTAGAAAAAAAAAAAAACTACCGAAACAAGTCATCGCAATTAGAACCAGCTACCGCTGTACCCCAGCCGCCAGGCAAGCAGTGCCTTCGATTGCCATCCATACTATTTCCTCAATAACGACGACCTTTACGATATGCGTCCTTTCCTCTCTTCCGAGAGGAGTTCGCTTTGGAAGGACACGATCGAGGTCAATGACCCATCGATGCGCTAAATGTTAAACTCCTCGCGACAAGAGCAACGTCAATTTTTTCTGTGCAATTCGTCTGTAGTTCACCAATTCATCATCCTCCGGCCCTTATCCCACATAGGTGGTGTCCGAAAAACATGTGAAACATGTTGCAAGCGGTTACGTTGACTACGTTTTTACCACCAGCCGCCTGCCTGACCTCAACCATCCTTGGGAAACAAACACACTGGGTGTTTGTTTTGTTTTGTCCGGAAAACTTCACACAAATACTTGTCCCTCGTGGGAATCGAACCAACGACTCCCGACGCCGAAGCCAATAAGCTTAGCAACGACGCCACCGAGTCATCTTTTTAAGACATTAATTAATTAAAAGCAAAATTTAAACTGCGCGAGTTACAGTGCAAGGTAACCTAGCGTGTTTAAAAGGCAGCAAACGGAACATATCGATCACTATTTTGCCGCACCGTTCAGGGTGAGCGCCCAACTTGTAGAAGGTCGCGCCCCTGAAAACATGTGTTCACCAAATAAACCCTTTGCTTTCATGAGCCCGAAGCGTTCATTACGAGGTTCAATTTTGCATTTATAACTTGTTGACATTTAATGTTCTCTACCTCAGAACTTTGACATTTAAGAACCGATTTTAAATCTTCTTTTCGCATTAGCTCCCTTCGTGATTTTGAATTGTTTGTGTTGTTCACAGATTGCCGAAAAATATCAACTCAACGCCGTCAACCTTCATGTAACACTTCGCCATCCTAAAATAATACGACGTGTCCGATTGTAACTTTCAATACAGGCTTCATTCTTTACTCTGTGTGATCATAGCATTAACAAAACAAAATGCTTCTCCCTCCATCAGCTAGTTTGTCTGTGCTGAACAGACTTCATAAAGACATTTTGATGAACGTACGATGGAAAAATCTAGAAAAGGCGACTTGATCAGATAGATATCAGGGGAGTGTCAATGTAATAACAGATGTTAATTATCAGAATCGACGCAATGTATAAAGCTAACTTTATTATTAACTAGTCTACTAACACGAAAATTGGTTTGCCAGACGACACAAAAAAAACCAAATCGACCGAATAATAATCACCATACGCATATTCGAACTAGCGTCAATTTGTCCCATTTAAACCAACGCACAGCGAATGCGTCAATAACGATCAGACGTCTCTTAACATCTAGAACCAATTGTAGATATATACGTTATTGGTTTCAATTAGTTTTAATTGCTGCAGATGAATCGCTCATTGACGTGGATGAGGGTAGGATAGGAGAATGCCGTCCAAAATTGTTCACATATTTTTATGGAATGTAACATTCTTTAAATATTAATTGCAATTAAAAAAGTTTGATGTACATCCTGTTACCTGATAAGCTTATAAAACACTTTTTTTCAATATAACCTCGTGACTTACTGGACAAGTAAAAACAAACTTTAGTGTTGTATTTGCATTAGTATACAACTATAGATGAAACAATACCAATGAGGTTTCAATATTTTTACTCGATACATTATCGGTCATTAAGTGTTGCTAATTGTGAAATGTTGTATATATTCGCGCATATTACGGCTGAAAATATGAGTGTTAAATTCATAAAGGTTTTTTAATTAAAGTCAATAGAAGTACTTTTAAAAATTATTATCAATACAAAAAGTACTTGGTATCGGATGTAAGTATCAATATTAGTACTTATTTTTACACATTTTGTTTCATCCCTATATACAACAACAGAAAAATCTTATAAATCTCATAAATGACTGCTTAAAAGTTATTAAAATTATAGAGCATTTTCAAAGTTTGTTCCTGCAAGTAACATACATAAAAATGTGTGCATGTTACTTCATTGTTGCTGTAAATCTAAGTATGTGTACTCCTATTTGGCAGAAACAATTGAAGGTAACAATAGTAAAAAATGGTAACCTGTGATGTGCATCTAATCTGTGTGATAGGTATTAAATTGTTTCATTTAAGACTTCAATGTAACCATGTTGTCTAGATATGTAATTAATTTACTTATACAAATCATTCATTAATAAAATGTATCAATAATACTTACAATTAATTTCATATAAAAAATTACATTTAAATAAACCTGTTAAATTATGAATATCACAATAATTGTTTGTTTTTAAATAACTTTATATGGATCTAAAAAACAAGACTATGTACTTTTTTTTTCCATTATAACACATATTATGAAATTATGGAAATGCTTGTTTTAGGAGTTTATTGTTATTTATTTTAATGGCAATACAGAAAAGGAACAGCATGTCTCTGTAAACAAAAGTATTTCTCTTTTTATCTTTATATACTTAAATAATTCTTCTGTACATGTTTGTCACTGAACTCCTAAATGGCATGACCGATTAAATGAAATTTTGTGTTTCTTCAGGTCGATTCGAAAATTGTTTAGATCCACTATTCAGTCCACAACATATTTTTTTTATAAATTGTTGACGGATTGGTAAAAATTTAAGTTTACAGGACAATGTCTGTCCGGTCCGCTAGTATAATTATAAAAATCTTGCTATTTACATATTAAAAAACTATCTTGGAAGTTTGAGCTTTAAACTGTGCATACTTTTGCCTTAGGCTAATTAGAAAATTGTATAACTTTTTGGACACTATATACTATGACCTAATCTTCTTGTATTAACTGATGTTTTTGCTTTCAGTCCCAAGACTATTAAAGCTTCATCTGAAGCAGAACCAGTGGGCTAGCCAGAACCCTCTGCTACCAAATCTTACTATAAGTGGACAATGTATAAAGATTGTGTTATTTACACACAATCTTTATACATTTTTCCCTTACACACAACAATGAAATTATTTCCCAAGGAAAGTGTTAGCACACAAAAACTTCCATAATTCTTCGTAAAATTTATTCATCAAACACAATTAATTTATTTATCAAACACGATTCACAGAAATCATGTTTGCCACCATTGATGAATATAGGCAAATTTAAATTAAAGTTATATGTTTTCATAAAAAATACTTAAAATCTTTTATAACAAATTTATGAATATATGAATATATGATATGTTCTGTTAACAATTTGTTTAAATCAAAGTCACTAATTTTCTTTAAAATATTTTAGCAAATAATTAAAATATTTAAAATTTATAAACAGTTATGAAATAAAAATTATTTGCTAATTGTGTTATCCATTTGCTGACATGATCACAGCATTCTGCAAACATTTTGCATGGTCAACTAGTTTAGGTAAAATTTGTAAATGGATACAGTATGATCTATTAAAACTTCAAAATATTTATCTAGATCTTACTATTAATCATTAAGATCATTGGATCAATTCAGAGAATTTAACAATCCTTTTGGCAACTCATACAACATTTGAAAATCCATTTGACAGCTGATTAGCACAGGGTGAAATCAGGAAAAAGCCTGGATTACATGTTACTGTTTATACTATGTTTTGTAAACGGATGCAAGACAATTGTTAATTTTTTTTTACCAAATGTGAAAAGTGAATGTCTACCAAGAAAAAAATAATTTCTGAATATTTTTATGGCGTAGCATAATAAATACAGCGCTGAAGCCCGTAATACGTAATAACGGTATACATATTTATCTTTTAAAATCATTCAAGAGTTCGCTTCGAATTTAAATAATACAAACATCTTTGTTTTATTATTCCCACGAATAAGGAGACCTTCTCTGTCAAAAACAATTCGGCAAGGTGAATGTAGGTAAGCGTAAATCATATTTCGTTTCCATACGCCACGATAAAAGCAGACAAATGCTTCATCTGGTTTACTCATGAGAGTAATTAGCGCGGAACAATGATGTATAATGATTATTCCTAAATACTTACGTATTCTGCGATGTGTATTAAAAACAGGTATCCCAAGAACGGTAGAGATTTTCGCAAAAAGCTTAAACCGCCGTCAGCCATTGCGCAGCACTAGTAATCACAGTTATATTTAAAATAAGTATTTTGTCATATCATAATTACACGGTAGACGTATTTTAATGGAGTCGACACAAAATGCCGTAATTACTTAGCTTAGCTACACCCTTCTCTTTTTACAACTAATAATCGAATGACCATTGACAATTCACCAAAGAGTATATATTCTACTGTTACAATGCTAATTTTGATCACAGAATATACATTAAACATTAAGCACTTTAAAATTTAATCTTGCAAAAACTTACTATGTAAACTGAAAATACAGTAAACAGTTTCAAAATTAAATAAAAGGAAACTAAATATTTTCAATTAAATTTCCTAAAATTTTCTAATTTCAAGTTGAATGTTATGTTAAAGTAACGACAATATTTTTTTTTAAAAGAAAAACAAAGAAAAAAAATGTCTTAGTTGTTTGAACTGAACTTGTTATTTTTTGTCTGATTATGACACCACTGATAGAATGTGAAATATACATACTTATGCATAATTTTCTGTAACTGTGACTTTGTGATTAGGCAGAATCATAGAGTAAAGTAATAATAAAGAAATGGGCAGAATACATGATACTATAGGGGACCGGGGTGCTAGAGTACCCAATGGCTTGCTCGGAATTATGTCAGGAATAGCAACATAGATTACATCTGTCACAACAGTTTCGTCTAAGGATGTGACATTGAGGGAAAATAATCGATTTATTAAAAATCGATTATTTCTTCTGTATTCTTCATTATTACTCTTTCCTATTATTCGAAAAATATAATAAAATCAAAATCTCAGCGTGCTATGAAGCGGGTTATGCTCGGTATTTATCTGCGCGATAGTTTTCGCAACCAAGACATCCGCAGTAGAACAACGGTAACCGATATGGTTCAGTAGGTTATGATATGAAGAGGCGATGGGCCAGCCATATGACTAGTAGAGAAGAAAGGTTCTCGAGTGGCAGCCTCGTACTGGCCATCGCAGTGTAAGACAAACCCCCACTAGATGGAGTGACGACCTGTGCAGGTGTGTGGGAAGTCGATGGATACAGGTAGCTCAGAATCGTGCTTCGTGGCAGTCTGTGGGGGAGGCCTATGTTCAGCAGTGGATTCGAATAGGCTTAAATGATGATGATGGTTTGAAAAGTGCCTGTATAGCAATAAAACTAAAAGATTAGTATCGTATTAATAATTTATCAGTATCAAAGTCAATTAAAATTAGTATAAAAAATAACTAAAATGAAAACCTTCAGGTTTCATAACTAAAATACAAAACAACTATTTTTGTTGAAATTTTAGACTTTAAACAATAAAAAAACTAAAATAATGTTTGCCACAATATTCAATGCCATTTTTCATTTTTTAAGAATCAAATCTGTTCAAAAACTATTTTAATTAATATAACGATTTTAATTTTATCAATTTCTCTTAAAATTAATTTTACGATTATTAAACAATTTTTATTATTGAAAAAATCGTTTCTCATTATAGATTATACGAATAAAAATAATAGATTATTATGAAAATTTATTATTTTTTATTTTACATCCCTATTCCCTAGTATGAAGTTTCGTGACTCGTCGCACAGTTTCAGACTTTCAGACAAATTACAAATATACAGATTACAAAAGAGAAAGACCAAAATCAGAAGTTTCAGAATTTCAGAAGTTCCGACTCAAACTCAAGCTCAATTAGGTTTCCAGTCTATAATTAGACCAAACACAAACTCAATCAAAGAGAATATAATCACTACGTCTTAACTTAATAATATCAATGTTTTGGTATTCTCTGGTGATCTTTATTCTTTAGTAATGGAACGTAGGGAAAGACAAAGGTGTATTTATGTGTCCGCTCGTCAAAAGAAGAAGCTCATAGAATTAATGACGAAGCACCCAGAATTAATATCTTGCAAAGTGACCAACGACTTTAATTACAAAGATTCACAGAAGATTTGGCAAAATATTGCTAATGAATGCAATGCTATACCGGGAGCTAAAAAAACTTGGAGGCAATGGAGAAAAGTATGCACTGCCATGATTTAAAATAATTTTAAAAAGTCAAGGGATACTTAAAGTATATTAAAAACATAGGAAACCTGTTTTTTTTTTTAAGATTTTACTATAAACTTTTAAACATTTAAAATTTAGCGCACAATGCAAAATCCTCATTATTTTTATTTTCAGACATGGCATGATTTGCGTTCGAAAACTAAAAAGAGGCATGCGGAGACTAATGGAGAAATAGGCCGATCCACCTTAATTCTCACAGAAGCAGAACAAGAAGCTTTAGGAATTAAAAGTGCATCAGAATTTACACTAGAAGAGGACATTAATAATGAAAGACTAACTGATGATATTTCAATTGCATCATTAAGTGAACCAGAGTCCTTAGCAGATGAAAAAGTCTGTCTTTCTACAGAACGCAAGTCAACTAAACTAAAAAATAATTCCAAACAGTCCTCAAAACATGCAAGTAATTGTTATTTAAACTGTGATATGTTAGCTGCACAAGAGCAGAGAAAATTAGAGTTAAAAGGTGATTATCTTAATTTCAAAAAAGAGTACTTAAGGCAGAAATTAAAATTATTAAAGGAGCAAACGGAGGCTCTCAAAACGATAGCTAAAGAACTGTCAAAGTGAATTTAATTTAGTTCAATAATGTTTTACATACTGACTTACCTCCTAAGAACACAAGTAATATTTTAATTTATTTTAAGTAATTAATAAATTATCTTTTCATTTTTATTAAATTAAAATGTATCAGGTCTAGAATATGAAAAAAATCCTTAATGAATTACTTTAACTTTTTTTAAGTTAATGCGAACTGCTTATATATGAAATATACAATTAATAACATTAGAAACTTCTATCTTGCTAAAAAAAAACCTTGTCATGGTAACATTCAATGTTCTAAGGATCACTATAGTGAATAGTGTAGACATTGCCTTCTGTGTATCATTGTCAAATTTACTGGAATATGTACAATGTGCTTCACAACTAGTGAGCTGTGTCTCAGCCATGATTCCTACAATTTATGCCGTTATTGTTGTACAATGTACAGATTTTTTCAATCCAATTTTTACAGTAACATTCTAGACAGATGTCTACAAACTGAGGCTTGAATCAAACAACTATGATGTGATGCATGCATTTTTCTAAGGTTATTGTTTAAGTCCATGATTAACTTTGCTTCTCATTCTTCATAAATTGGTAGAAAGCTTGAAATAAATTCAGTTTTGAAGAGAAAAAATGAACTAATAGTGGAAGGTACGTTTTATTTTTTGTTATCGGGGGGAAATCTTTAAAATATACCCTGTCATCCCTTCACATGACGGGGTTGTGGGGTTTGTACCCACTAAAACCCTACTCCGGGATCACCTACAGATAACCGGTGTCTCTTACAACAAGTACTGCAAACCTCTGAGAAGAATGATGCTTCCCCCAATTCCCTCACCATGATGCAACAGCTCGATACCACTTTGAACTGCTGCCAGTCTGTGTCCCCTTTTAGTTGCCCTTATGACAGGCAGGGGATACCTTAGTGACCTTAGTCCTATTCTATGAGTACTTATGGAAAGTACCTAATCAGGGAGAGTGACTTGATTAATTCTTTTATTAATAGTGTAAAAGCAAATTACCAAATTCTTGAAGAAGAAAATATTATAAACCAATATAATTGATCGTCAGTGACAGTTCGACGTCGGTATGTCTAATGATTTATTAACAATTTTAACCTTAGTCGTTAGGTCTCACTATCTAATGCTATCCAAGCCACGGATCTTTGGATCGTGTCGTACGTAACGTGTTATACATAGTATGGTGTTGTGGACTGCAGCGGAGCAGATGGCGTCTTCGAGTTGTCGTGCACCAGCTACGTTCTCACTTCTTAACCCGCGGGTCGTCAGCTTGCAGACCTCTTCCGCCGAAGCTGTCAAAGCCGGGTTAACACTGAATCACACATCATAAAACACATCCAAATATAACACACTTAACATTTCTGCGTCATGCCTACCCGCCACCAGTGAACAAATAATAGCTGTTTTAACTTCTTTCTACACGTGAATGTGGAATAGTGCAATGTTAAGCACCGCCTCCATGGCCAAAGTTGGTGTGGATTAGATGTCTCCTATGATAATCAGAGGCTTATCTTTGCAGGATTAAGTGAGGCAACGTAAGTTGTGTTAATTTGTTAATGTGAGAAAGTGGAAGCGAACTGGCGTTTCACCTGGTTTTGAGTGATAACCGCCGCCCATTGCCACTTGCAACGCCCGAGGATTGCATATGCGTTACCACCCTATAACAAAGTGGGCCCCAGCTACCTCACTCACCAGACGAAACTCAGAAGTATAGCACTTCACGCCGGTCTTTTGAGAAGTCGCGGTACTTACCCGGATGGAGCTATCTATCCATTCCTGCAAAAGCGAAAACAGTTGCGTTGCCCTACCGGTGAGGGTCTCCTTGCACCATTACACCATTTACGTTACCATAGCTCTTATTGTGGCTGTGTATATCCACAGTGCATGCCCTGGCCTTCAGACCTCACCTTGATCTAACTAGCCTGCAAAACGTAGGTGTGTCATATGACTAAGGTTTGTTGAAGAGGGTGGGGCACAAACGTAATACGGTTTTAGTGGCATTTACACATAGTTTTTTATCTAAGCACCACCGTACAATCATCCTCAGAGCATTTTGCTTAAAAATTGAAACAGCATTAGGGCAATTACCCCCCAATGGTTATG
Source organism: Iphiclides podalirius (assembly GCA_933534255.1). NCBI lineage: Eukaryota > Metazoa > Arthropoda > Insecta > Lepidoptera > Papilionidae > Iphiclides > Iphiclides podalirius. Next base: position 11,266,250 of record OW152827.1, on the reverse strand, counting down.
ACAAAGTCATCGGCATATCTCTGCGTGTACAAGCCTGCTAAATTAAGTTCCTTCAATCAGGCTATCAAGTCGCATCAATGCCTCTTTCTTCCATACATCTAAGTATGATGTCAATAGAGATTTTTTCAAAAGCTCCCTTTATATCAAGAAAAGCGCAGAGGGCCACTTCTTTGTTAAGTGCCTATTCTAGTTGGTCCGCAAGCTCCACAAGGGCTGTTTCAGTTGATTTACCTTTTCGATAAACATGCTGTCCGACATGCAGGGGTATTATGCGAAGGTAACCTGGGGTGTAAATAAATCACTTTCTTAATTGTTTTCTAAAGTATAATGAATTTGAATGAACACTTATTGATTTAAAGATTTAAGGATAAAACTTTAAAACACCTTTATCCCTATTTTTGAGGATGTAACTCATTCGGGCCCTAGTCTATAACTAGCAGTACATATCCCCAAGCCAAGCTGGCATTGAACATTTGGCTTGGGTTTTTTACAGTTTCAATGATGAAGTGTTTACCTTTTTGAATAATGCGGGAAAGATCCTCCCCTCCGGTCTTATAGAGCTGGAAGCTGTCAAAAGCCTATGCCACCTCATGGGGTTTTATTATGGACGATGCCCTTATACAGGTCTAAACCGTGGGTTTGGGCTTTGCTCTTCTCTGAAAGCTATCTCCTTGATTTAAAACTTCCGACCCAGCGAAATGATTCGGGCGAGGAGCCAGCGTAACATATATATAAACTGGCAACCCTTAATTTCAACCCACGCCGTTTCTTTCACTCTCCTAAGCAAGAGTCAATTTTTCTTGTAGCACTGTACTGTAACAACTTATGTATATAATATAGAAAAAATAGGATTTATGTTTTGTGTATGTCGTTTTTAATTTTATATTCTTGGTCATAAATAAATTTAAAAAAAACTATGTCATCATATCCAAACGTCAAATTCACTTATTTTATTTGTCATTTGTCAAGTTAAATGTCGACTTTGATTAGACCAATGTTATTTTGCCATTTTTTTGATTTCTATTGTTCCAATTCATAAGTATCACAAATGTGTAGGTGTTTAAAATGATATCGATAAAAAATGATCAGAAAAGATTATCTGAATTTTGTGAGGCCAGGTGCTCTAAGAGAATCTAGACCCGCTTTTAAAAACGCACCTCTAAGTGGAACAGAAGCAAGTAAATTATATCTAGAAGAAGTAAAAGAAGCCAAGGACCCACAACCAGTTGCAAGCGAAAGTGTTATTTTTGATAAAAGAAAACATAAAAAAAGGAAAACAAGTGAAAATAAAACACATTTTTGTGAAAAGGAATTATTTCTTTCAGTACAAAACAATGATATTAGTAAGTTATTATGTATATTAAATGCATATCCTGATAAATTAAATATATTAGACACTTATGGTTGGAGCTTACTTATGATAGCGTGTCAGGCAGATGCTGTGGAAATAGTTAAAGAGCTTCTTGAACGTGGGATTGACACATCTGTGAGAGATAAAGCAGGTAATTCTGCCTATAGTTTAGTTATAAAAAATAGAAACATTATCATAGCAGACATCCTTCTAAAACACAGATCTGTAGAGCAAGATATGAAAACACCATTGCAAACACAAGAGAAAACTGCAACTGAGGAGTACATTTGTATTATTTGTGATAACAAGAAATTTTCAGATAAACAGCAACATCTGTCCTCTACTTTACATAACCTAAATGCAAGCAAAGGTAAAAAAATTCCACCTAATTATGCCATACCGGAGTCAAATAAAGGTTATCAAATATTGTTAAAGGGGGGCTGGAACAAAGAGACAGGATTGGGTCCAGATGGGTCTGGAAAAAAATATCCTATTAAGGCTGTTCAGAAATTAGACAAGTCTGGTCTTGGACATGAAAAGAAGAAAATACAAAGAGTTTTGAAAGAAGAAAAGTCAAAGTTAACAAATTTTAAAAAGAACAATTACAATAGACACAGGCAGTTAGAAATTAATTTCAGAAGAGAATTTTATTAATAAAGCTTGTGTGTTCATAGTCATGCTTACTAAAAAAACTTTAATTACGCAATATCTGACGCATGTCTGAGTGAAAACTTTTATGTAATGATATGAAGCATAGATTCTATGACAAATAGCTTTTGAACCATTATAATATGCAGCAGCAAGGGATAATGCTACTACTTACATTTTTAATTAACCTTATATTTGAGCTTGTGTGATTTAATTAAAAATATGGAAATAACTGCATTTTAATTTTTAGGTTTAAATTTAATCATAAAAACAAATAGTGATAAAATAGTACTTTATTTAAAGGCACTCAACAAGTTTAAAAACTTCCTATTATGTGTAAAATGTAAACTGCTACAGCACTCTAAATTAAGTAAAATAACAACTTAAAAACAATTTCTAATGATTTATATAGTACAACCATAAGGAATATATTTTTGTTTTGTTTTAAAATATACAGTATTTTACATAACATGTATAAAATAATGAAGTTATTTATTTACAAGCTAGAAAATTGTCATAACAAAATTGTAATCAGATATTAACTAATAATAATGGCAAATGTTTAAAATCCATTTTAAACTTAGAGCAACTAACAATGTCATGAATATATACATACATATGTATATTCAATTATTTGGCAGTATCAAAGGTTTGGAGCAACCCAGTCTAGGAACTTCACAGCAAATTCAAATCCAACAAAGCATGCAGCATTTGCTGGAAAAGCTCTTATCATAACAGGTGTAACACCTTTATATAAAGCTAATGGACCTTCTTTCTCCATTAATTGTTTGAAGACATCTCTCATACCATTAGGATATGTTCCTTCTGGAGCAGTTTGAAGCCTACTCTTGAGTACATCGGCTGGCATGCCCACTAGCCAGTTAGCTATACCAGCACAACCACCTGCTATTATTGTGGCTATCATCTTCAGTTTATTGCTTGCATCCTCTGGAACGAGAACCTCTTTCACCCATTCATATGTCATAAAATACATACCACTTGCTGGTACATCTCTCAATATTGTGGCCACACTGCCTTTATAAATACTCCTTATTCCACCCTCTGCATATAACTGCCTGGCGCAGTCGACCATGCCTGCGTACTTCTGTGGTGCATTACCACCTTGTTGAATTTGGAGTAGACATTTAATCCTTTCACCTGGCGCCATTATAGAAGTTGTAAAGACGCCAGAGAATGCGCCTGCAGCAAATAGTTCTGGTTTTGTCAGAACTTGATTATCATCTGATTTAATTAACTTTTTCCCTAAGCCAAAACCAAAAAAGCTGATTGCAAAAATAGGTGCCACTCCTGTTAAAGGCGCCGACATTCCTTTGTAAAGTCCTCGAAAACCTTCACGTTGTATTGTCTTTTTACAACAGTCCCATGTACCAGTATAGATTGCCGTTTTTCCTGGTTCAGGAAGCGGCATTGTTTGTAATCTTACTTTTATCGTATCCATAGGATGGCCTGCTAATACAGTACAAACTCCACCAAAACCACCACTTAGGAAATATTTTACGGGACTGCTTTTTTCAGACATTTTTGCCTTAGATTAATAAAATAAATAATTTGTGCCAAAAGAGAAAGCAAGGTCGAATAGCTCCACTGTTAATTAAGCTGAATTTATAATGAAAATGTCAAAGTCCACTGTCGGTTAACTAAAAGAAGTTACAAAAAGCCTATGGCAAAGAGTACTTTTATATATCTGAATTGGCCTACGGCAAGAAAGTTGGAGACAGATCAAAACCAATATACATAGACTAGAGAATAGATTATATAGCTTGATATGCGTGACACCTGTCAATAAAATTACGACTATCAAGATATGGATTTTCAGACAGCAAGCAAGCCAATTTTGAATTTCATCGACACGAGGAATAGTGATGCGCCACGGAATAGAGAAAACAGGTCGAAGTGCCATGTGGGCGCAACTCGACGACCACAGTTAAGCGAAAGTGTCACTAACTGAAGACATTAGGCAACTCGTATTGCCTATTCTGACGCGATTGGAGACGACATGCTGTGAAATATTGATTATACATCCTATTATAATGCTGTATTGCGTAATTTTGCGTAAATTGCGTATGCCGAAAAAGAATGTCTTAAAATCATTGGTTGTGATGGTTTCACATCACAAGCAAGTGTTATTTTAGGGATTTTGACTTCTTATATTTTATTCTACTTTTTCCTGTTATTTTCTTAATTTAAGAAAAATAAAGGGCTCGGAATAACGCAACCTTAATTGGGTAATCATATTATTTATTTATTGAACTAGCGGCATCTAGTACGGTTTTTCATTACTAAGAGAGTTGAAATATGGAGGGTAGAGATGAAAAGTGTCCGTCAAAACGCATTCAATAGCGGCATTGTAGGATAAATTTTAAGCCCGATTTACATTGGTCAAGTGCTTAGTAAATTAGGTAAGTACAGCGAGTTGTGAAACCGTCAGATAGTGGCAAGTCAACTTGGCTTGCAAGCTACCTTGAAGAGGTGGGTCGTATCACTTTTTCTGAGAATCATATCTGAATCACATTTCGGTTTCCAACATCTGATTTCGAAACTATGTATTTTAATATCAAGATATTTTACGTTCGCGTATCCATCTTAGCTATCGCTATTCGCCACTGTCCTTGACCAATGTAAATCTGGATTAAAATAAAGCGCTAAAAGTAATTAAATTTTGTTATCTTCATTAAGAATCACATTTTTGGCATTACGGTAAAAATGTTGGTTGTCTAAAGAAATCATAAGAGAAATTTTTTTAAAAATATTTTCTACAATTTTTGTTTAAATACTTTTCAGAAGACCAACATTTTCGCTTCAATTTCCTTCACTGTATTATTCCATTCAATTGAAAATTAAGGCAAAAATCTTTGCGCTATTTATTATTTATAATTTTTTTAATAATATTATTTTATTTGGGGTTTTTCATTTAAACTTTAGGGACAAATTATTTGTGAGAGTTGGTAACATTAATTTAGTTTATTATTTATTTCGTCAACATCAACATACAAATGTCAAATCCGATTTTAAATAGAACATTGTTGTTGTGAAAATGAATAATGATTTTGATCATTTATAATTGTTTTTAAACTAGATAATTATTGACTCTTAGGAATATATAAAGAAATTACTGGAAATTTATAAGAAATAATTAACGAAATGTCATGTTCCAAAGAAGAAATTGAGAAAAAACGTTTAGCAGCATTACAGAAGAGGCAAAATAAAGTATTCACATCCAGTGGTCACTCTGAAATTATTGGAAATTCCCATTTAAAACCTTCAAGTCCTTTTTCCTCTAATAATTTACGCTTAAGTCCAAACTTAAACAACGAGCAACGTAATTTATTCCATCCTTACAAAAGACCGGACACTAATTATGCAGAAAATATTCCGATCACTAAAGTTGTAAGTGGGACAATATATTTGATTTCCGAAGACAGATTTGAAGTAAACCCATCAGAATTTTGTCCACCACTCATTAACATTTTCAAATCTATAACATCCAGAAGTTATGGTAAGTCACAAAAAGTTATTAGTAGTCCAAAGTTTTTTTTTATTTAAAAAAAAAGTGGCAAACGCGCGAGTAGTAAGTGTACTACTCGCGCGTTTGCCACTTTTTGTTTCATAAGACTGCTGGCCTTTTCAAATTTATTTATTGCAGCCAAATTACTAGTTAGGAGATTAAAATTGAATATTATAGACCCTTACTCTCTCTTTCCAGTTAAAACACAAAAGGAAAATAAGTTTCATTATATGCTGTTCTGTTAAGACTGTGTTTCTTTTGGGTTGGGTTACATTCACGCATATATATACAGCATGTTGTTACCATCATGACAATAAATGAACACACGTCTAACGCTACTTGCCAATAATCATAAAAAAATATTAACATTAAACAAAATCCATAATTAAAAATAAATATTTTTCAAACAAACTAATTAAGTAAAAAAGAAACAAAATTTTGTAACATGCTATACAACTCGCGCCACAGCGTCGCAATACAAGCCTCTCCTTCTAACATTATGTTTTTTGTCTCTTTTAAATTCATTCAACCCATTCATATGCTTTGTGACCTTTACAAATGAACTTTACGTTATGCTTTTATAGGTAAGGGTGTTCTAAAATTCTTTGTTTTGGAAAATTTTATAACTCTGTAAATATTGATGTTTAAAGAATTGAAATGTTTAATACAACTTTAAAAAGTTATCCCCTATATGTGTGTTCATTTATTGTCGCGATGGTAACGACACGCTGTATACACATCCCGCTACCAGCTCTCTACACAGCCTATCAGCTCAATTTTCCATTGACATCTGTCGAGTTACGAGTTGATATTTTTTTACAGAAAGGTCACATTAATATAAGCACACACGCAAGTTTCAACATGCAGAAACGCATAGTTTTTGAGAAAAAATTATTTAAAACTTGTTATTTTCCCTGATAAAGTGGTGGACTTTCTGAGTTTTACTAATTTGACTTCAAAAAGTCAATACACAGTATGCCAATGTGATAAATGTAATATAGGAACGAGCAACATCAAACTCATATCGAATGTAAAAAAATTTTTTGAAAAATTTTATGAGTCACAAATCCGACACAGAGCAATTCGACACCGATAGATTAGATTAGAAGGTTAAGGCTTAGCCTTAACCTCCTATCTAAATTGATATGTGTAGTAAATAAAGGGAAAGTGAAGTACTTACTTAAATTAATATTTCATAATGATACAGTAGCTGCTGGTCTAGTATGACTTATTGTGTTGATTTATATTTATTCATTTATGTGTATATCAACATTAAATATTAGTAAAGTGCAAAGGCAAAGTGAAGAAATTATCATACTTGATGGGTTAACCATATGTAGGAAAAAACATTATCTTTGCAGATGCCAATACTAAGTTGTGGAATTTTTCAATTGATGACTATGAGGAACTTATGACTAAAATTACACCCTTAGCTCCACATGTCGTTCTTGGTGCATTACCCTCATATGTGCTTAAGGTATGTTTTTATGTTTTTTTTATTTGAATCAATTGTGCCAACACTCTTTAAGCTTAAATTCACCTCGAGATTTTAATAGCTAAATCTTTAGCTTCATATGCCCTACTGCCATCAGTTCATTGACTTCTATTTTAATATTTTGTCATATTATTGTTCTGTTAAAAAAATATTCTATTTTATTATTAGTAAAATATGCTATTGTCTTTTATGTATTTTTAGGTCCTCAAAGAACAGCAGGTTGATCCAAATAGTATTGATATAACTCCTATAGAACCAACTCTAAGGAACCAACTTATGCCCTTTCAGGAGCAAGGGGTCAGGTTGTGTATATATCTATACTGACTTTTATAAGTATCTAGGTTTTTATGGCATATTGCCCATAATTATCATCATCCTTCTGCCCTTATCCCAACTAGGTGGGGCCAGCACAAAATGTGAATCATGGTGTTAGCAGTATTGAAAAACAATCACCCAGATCGAATCACGATATTTGTGGCTCACTCAAATACTTGTTCCGTGTGGGAATCGAACCCACGACTCCCGATGCCGTAGCCAATAGCTTAACAACGGCGCCACCGGTTTATTGCCTATGATGTCAATTGAATATCTGTCATTATTGTCATTCGAGCCGTGATAGCTCAGTGTCCGGGCGCTCGCCTTTAATTCAATATATACTCGAGCAACCTGAGTTCGATCCCCGGTGCCGGCACCAATGAAGTTTTTAACCTTAAGTGCTGAATTGTCACGTGCTCCGCGGTGTTTCGAAGATATGTGAAGTCCGCCAATCCGCAGTGGGGCCGCGTGGTGGACTATGCCCTGATACCCTCTGTATAGAGGAGGCCTTTGCCCAGCAGTGGGACATGTATAGGCTGTTACTTTACTACTTTTACTTTACATTATTGTCAATTGAACTAAACTGATAATTAATATTACTTTTAGATTTGCCATAGCTCATGGCGGTAGATGTATGATTGCCGATGACATGGGACTTGGCAAGACCTTCCAAGCCTTGGCTGTCGCAAGTTACTACAGATTGAATTGGCCATTGCTTATCGTCACAACATCTTCTATGAGGTAATTTATCTGTCCGAAGACAATAGTACTGAAACATATAATGTACCTCAGATGTTGAAATTGTTTCTTAATTGGATAGAAAATTATAAAACCTATTTTGCTTGACAGGGAGACATGGCAGAGCAAAATCCATGAACTACTACCATCTGTTCCAATGATGAATATTGCAACCCTTAGCAGTAGTAAGGACACTCAGTTAGTAGCAGACCGTCAGGTACAGCTGTTAAATATAAACTTGTGTGTCCTTAACGAAATAATACAATATAATAACAGCTGAATGTCCAATTTGTTCGATAATTTGAAAAAAATTGTTAAATATAGTTTTTATTTGAAATACAATTAAATTACAATTATTTGCAAAATAATTAAGTAGGCAAGCAAGCCATCGTTACCAGATGTTAAGCGATTACAGCCACCCATGGCGGCTCTAATGGCTTGAAATTGCCAACCAGTAAAAAACTCTTTCTTGATTAATAATACTTCCAGTTTCTGGCTTTAGTCTTTTCAGTATTAGGAAATTTTTAAATTATTGTTGTTTAAAAAAGAACTTTATGAGATAAAGTTGGAACATTTAAATCTACTTATTTATTAATATTAATGTATTGTTTCAGACCGAGGTGGTGATAGTAAGCTATAAGATCACAAGCATGCACACAGATGTTTTGAAGGATAAAAAGTTTGGAGTTGTTATTGTTGTGAGTTGTACAATGTTGTTGGAAATTCACTGGAAGTATTTCTAATAACAATAGCCATTTACGAAAGCCATAGGCGATGGTGTTAAAAAACCCTATTGCTAAAAAACAATAAAGATAAAAGACCTTAAGATTTTCGTCGGTGTGGCAATCAGCCGTTTAGCTTAGTGGCTAAAGCGTCAGGCCGCGAATGCCGAAGACGTGGGGACGATTCCCACAGCGGCGACAATCTTTTCGTACTTTTTCTACAAGTTTTAATATAGTTAGCAATTTCAACATTTAACAAGTAGTTAGCTGCCCTGTTCAAACTTATGGAATTTAGATTTGACATCGCGAGAAAACCCTGCATATGTATGTGTTAGTAGTTTCTTATGTTATACCTATTTCATTTTTATTCAGCACCACATAGTAAACAACTTTTTTACTTTTTGCGCTACTTCCATTCAAGATGAAATTACCGGTTTCCGATGTAGGGTAAAACGGGACTCTATTACTAAGAAATACTTGAAAACAGAAAGAAAATAATATTTATGTGAAGCTCCCATACAACAGACATAATTTTCTTTGCCGTTTTTATAGATAACGGTACAGAACCCTTTGTGCGCGAGTGAGACTCGCACTTGGCCGCTATTTTTAAATAATTTTAGTCCCGCACTGGATATGAAACTTAAAAAGTGCAGGTAAAATTGTAGACTCGCACTTGGGCGGATTTTTTCAACTTTTTTTATGTGAAAGTTGCTAAACGAGCAGACGGTTCACCTGACGGTAAGTGAATAACGCCGCCCATGGACATCTGCTACACCCGAAGGTTGCAGATGCGTCGGCAATCTTTTGAAAATTGTGCCCTGGCTACCTCACTCACCAGACGAAACGCGAAAGTATTTATACTTCCAATTAACGCTGGTCTTCTGTGAGGTCGATTACGGTACTTACCCGAACGGGCCTGCCCATTCGTGAAACAGCCGGGGCTGTCGCGTGGCCCTACCACCGTAAAACTGTTCACTTTTACTAACTATGCGTTATTTTTTGCTATGCGTTTACAATATTATACAAACTCTTCTCGCGTGTTGGCTAGTTGGCTACCGTCTTGTGTAAACTCTGTCCTGTGCTCACAGGACGAGTCGCACCAGCTGAAGTCCTCACGGGCCCGCTGCACCGGCGCCCTGGGGGCGGTGGCCAAGAGGGCGTCCAGGGTGCTTTTGCTGAGCGGCACCCCGGCCCTCAGCCGCCCGGCGGAGCTGTTCACGCAGCTGGCGCTCATCAGGCCAGGGCTCTTCGCGTCCTACACGGAGTACGGTGCGTCCGCCATTTTTTCGGGGGTGAGGGGGAAATGCCTACGCATGCCCGCCTTCGCGGGGGCAAGAGCTGAATTGAATGTCGGACTCGCACCGACACACGACACACATCGATATGCGCCTGTCTGCCGATGCAGGGCCAAAAGAATGCTTTCGCACTCTTCAGCGCTGGCCGCCTCAGCAGCCCCCTCTGGGATTAATTCCCCTCTCCTCCATGTAAGGTGGGCTGAAACATTCAGTTCAGCGCCTTCCTTCTCTACTACTGTATAAAGGCTAGGGACTAGCCTTTATACAGTAGTAGAGTCTTTTAGTTGAGCCACTCTTACTCTGACTTGCAAGTCCCCCGGTTGTTGCTGATTTCACGCGTCATGTCTATGAAATAATATACAGGGAGGGTTTTCAAAAGGTGCCCAAATTCACACAGGAGGTTCAGACTCTCTAGTATAATCGTTTATTGAAATAAAAAACAAAGTTTTTTTTTTTCAAAAAAAATTGCCATTCTATTTCCTATAAAACAGATCTTGTTGACAATGGGGTAGTCATTCATAAATACCTAAATTTTACTGTGCACGCACACAAACAAAACTAAGCGCTCACGATAAATCGGAGAAGAGCCGTGCCGGTACGGCGGAGTCCATAGCGTTGCGTCATAAAACTTCGTTCCTAGGCATGAGATATACATTCTATACCCGGCCTCAAAGGTACGGGTATTGCCGTATACCCGGTGCTAAAACCCAGTATCAAAATACCTATAGGTATTAGTTATGTTCAGGCCTCCTTTTGGAGACCCGGTATGGAATTGAACCTTTCTTTGGTTGGAATTGGAACATTTAGATGTTTTTTTTTAGCAATTAGTTTTTTTAAATTGAGATTTAATCAGTCTAAAATAAGCTCCATCTTTACTAACGTAAAGAACCCTATTATCAAAAAAAAGTAATTCAAAATAAATATTACTGTTTAACCTTATTACGCAATTATTTATTTAACTTATGGTCATAGAAATAAAGAATAAATTTATCTCAAGGAATTATTTGGTATAAAATGCCTAAATCATACGTTTCAATTCGGGCATGATCGAGAAGAGCCGCCGTAAGCGTTCGGGGAACTTCGTACCTATTCGGCCGGCGGGTTGTCGCGAGCGTTAGATACCGCCACCGTCGGACGAGGCGGCCATACCTATCGGGTATGGAACGGGCCTCTGCCGTACATACCCGGTATGCGTACTGGTATGTTCATACTGGGTATTTATACCTGTTCCAGTATATACGCCTCATCCCTATTTGTTCCATTCCCTTTCACCCGCGCGCGGCGACCGCTCTATGCGGCCGCTGCCCTTAGCCTTTCGTTAGTTTCAATTTAACCGTGACATAATTAAGGTAGCGCGTGCTATTTTTCGATTTATTTTCTCTAACGATGTCGGAACAACGACGCAGTTATTAGACGCGAGTATTACGAGATGGTACGGTGCTACATTTTAAGTGGTGAAAGTTTACGTGGTGCGCAGTCTTTATGAAAGTGATTCTTTACCGCGTATACAAAGACAGGCAATGAACTCAAGTGTGCCTAATCGAAGGATGATTTTGGCAGCCAACCAAAGGTTATTAGATTTTGGACAATTTTCTACACCGGTGCATATAATGCTCAGACACAAGTAATTTTAAATTACTCCATTTTTAACAATTGTTAAAATATCAGCGAGTGTTTTTGTGACTTAATGAATAGATAAGTTTAATTGTTGTAAATAGTTGATTCCACTTTTTAAATACGCCATAATGGAGACACTTAGAATAGCCTCCCTGTATTTGTTTCAATTTTATTACATATTTTGATTATAAAGTACTTTTATATTCTTTTATGATGACCTTTTAGCAAACTTATTATATTTGTATACCCTGAAAAATGGATAAAAAATAGTGATGTAAATTAACAGTATTTTTTAGGCACAGGCCTAAACTATATTTCGACAGTAAAACCTTATTATTATACACCAGGTAAGAGATATTGCGCTGGCAGACAGACAAACTTCGGTTGGGACATGACTGGGCAGTCGAACCTAACGGAGCTGCAGATCATACTGCGGAAGAAGTTCCTCATCAGGCGGACTAAGGAACAGGTCCTTACATCATTGGGGGCCAAAACGAGGTCAGTCAATATGACTTTCATTCGCTTGTATAATCGAAACTCTCGTGGCCTATAGCAATCGGCCTCCGCTCTTATTCGACGTGAAAGTAAAGTGCAGTATATACATGTCCCACTGCTGGGCAAGGCCTCCTCTGTACATAGGGTATCAGGGCACAGAACCACCACGCGGCCCCACTGCGGATTGGCGGACTGCACATATCTTCGAAATATTTTTTTTTTTATATTCCAAAAATATGCAGGTTTCCTCGCGATGTTTTCCTTCACCGTTGAGCACATGAAGTCAGCACTTAAAATGAACAATTCCATTGGTGTCGGCACCCACGGATCGAACTCAGGGTGCTCGAGTATTGAGTTAAAGACGAGCGCCCGAACACTAAGAACACAGCTAAGTCTGTGGGTCTGTGTAGCTGTGTGTCTGTGTGTTTGTGTGGCTGTGTGGCTGGGTGTCTTAAAGTTTTTCCATCGACTATCTCACAAGACTATCCAAGCATTGGCTGTCGCAAGTTACTACCGATTGAATTGGCCATTTCTTATCGTCACTACATCTTTGATGTGGTAATTTAAAATTCAGAAGACAATAGTACTGAAACATGTAATATACCTCAGATGTTGAAATTGGATAGAAAATTATAAAACTTATTTTGCTCTCAATCATCGCATCTACAACGCATCTGCAACCCTACGGGCGTTGCGAATGTCCATGGGTGAACATAAGATGATCAGGCAGCTCGTTTGCCACCTTCTCTCATTAAAAAAAACACGCGATAATATTATCGTTCAGTAAGGGCAGTTTTTTTTATGTGAAAAGTTGTCAAACGAGCAGACTTTTCACCTGATGTTAAGTAAATACCGCCGCCCATGAACATCTGCCACACCCGAGAATTATAGATGCGTTGACAACCTTTTGAAAATTGGGCTCCGGCTACCTCACTCACCAGACGAAACGCGAAAGTATTTGCCATACTCCCACTTTACGCCGGTCTTCTGTGAGGTCGTGGTACTTACCCGGACGGGCCTGCCCATACGTGCAACAGCTAAGGCTGCTGCGTGGCCCTACCACCGTACAAGGGTAGTGTTTTAAAAAAAATACGATTCGGCCCTCCCAACGCCGCCGACCTTGGATGACCTCCGACAGGGAGTCGGTGCTGCTGGACCAGTCGCTGCTGCAGTTCACCCAGGAGGAGCGCAAGGGCCTCTCGCAGATGGCGGAGACCCTGCGGGGGTCCAGATCCTCGGAGAGGCACGCGGCCCTGCTCACCTTCTTCAGCGAGTCCGCCAGGGCCAAGATACCCGCCGTCTGGTGAGTGAGGGGGACGGTTTATCTTTGGACGATCGGTGCACACTGAAGTTATTGTATCCATTGGGTTTGGCGTAATCAATTTTCATCTGCATTTTCTAATCAATGAGATAGCGAAGCTGACCTGATTCTTACCTGAAGTACTTTACTTTGTTTACTTTTGTTTTTATTTTATTTTTTACCATTGCCCTTACTTTAGGATAACCTTTCCTGTTTTGTATGGTCGGTAATAGGGCTCAGTTTTACCCTTTGGGTATGGGACCCTAAAAAGCTCTGCTGCATCATCCGCTCGGTGTTTCCGTCTTATCTTTTAATACCATTCGAAATTGTCGTTGCAACATTGCACAGTCGAAGTTCCATTAGATAGAACCACTATACAGGGTGGCTTTACTAAAGGTGCCCAAATTCACACAGGAGGTTCAGACTCAGTAGTATAATCGTTTATTTGAAATTCAAACAAACTTTTTTTTATTAAAAAAAATGGCCATTCTATCCCTAAAAAACAGAACTTTGAAAATGCGGTAGTCATTCATAAATGCGTCGTATACTTTTGAAACGAACTTGTGTGCGTGTTAGTTATGAATGATCGCGCGTAAAATAAATGCGATGCCCATAAATCACCCACTTTCCGAGATAAGTTAAAATGAATGTAATAAATTAATTACGAGTGATTTTAAATCACAGAAGACCGGCGTAAAGTGGAAGTATAATACTTTCGCGTTTCGTCTGGTGAGTGAGGTGTCCGGAGCCCAATTTTCAAAAGGTTGTCAACGCATCTGGAACCCTCGGGTGTAGCAGATGTCCATGGGTGGTGGTATTAGTGGTATCACTTAACATCAGGTGAACAGTCTGCTCGTTTGGCAACTTTTCACATAAAAAAAGAGTGATTTTAAATATTTATCATTTTTATGTAGCATTATTTATGTCTAGAATTTAATAAAAAAAAATGGATGCACCTAGAAAAGCCTCCCTGTATTATAGCATATTTACACAGCTACATATTTTTTCCGTACAGAATAGCTAACTTGCGTTATTCCCAGCAAATACATCAAGCAGCTCCTGAGGGATGAGTCGACGGGCAAGTTCCTCGTGTTCGCGCACCACAGGAACGTGATCGACGCCATATGCCTCACGCTGGACGAAGCCGGCACGCCCTACGTCAGCATAGTGGGTTCGACCCCGACGCACACTCGCGCCGTGAGTACTACTACCTTAAGCAGCCCCATTGGCGCGGCGGTTAGTGAAGTTATCTACCGTTCTAGAGGGTGCGGGCTCGATCCCCTACTGGAATATTGTGTGATGATCTTAGTCTTGTTGTCCACAACATTTTTTTTATAAAAGAAAAGTATAAACTTATAAATGAGTAGATAAAACTGTCGCAAAATTGTTTCGCCTCTGTGTCGGGATTCGATCCTGCACCGTCCAGACGCTCTAGCCAATCAGCGGTGGGGAGCAAATACACGACGTACTATCTTTTTTGCTTTTATTGGATAAGTAGAGATGTCGCCTTTGCTATTGGAATTTAATTTTTAATTTTCAGCGCTAATCCTTGACCTAACCTGAGATGTAAACTATAAAATTAAACTTAATAGTACATCGTATGTTCCATCTTAATGCAATATATAATCCATTATATTATAATAATAATCTATTTACTATTTAACTGCGATCGTGATTTTTTTTTCGAAACTAGATAGAGAACAGTTGAGAAACGAATCGAGGGAAGCATGACGCAATTCCCTTACGTGATATTTTCTCCACCAGCACCTACCACAGTTAATTTGCGACGCGTGCTCTGGCCCACCAGGAGCTGGTGGAGCGCTTCCAGCTGCAGGAGAGCTGCCGCTGCGCAGTGCTCTCGCTGACGGCAGCCAGCTCGGGCCTGACCCTCACCGCGGCGCGGCTCGTGCTCTTCGCCGAGCTGCATTGGAACCCTGGGGTGAGCCTTGTCTTGTTTTATTGCTTTCTCTTTAATTTTTTAACATTATCCTGTGATATAAGGAGGTTTTATACACACAAGCTCGACGTGGACAAACACCCAGATCCGAAACAGTTATCTGTGGCTCACACAAATAATTGTCCCGCGTGGGAATCGAACCCACGACGCCGAAGCCAATACGTTGGCAACTGCGCCACGGAGCCGACCTTGTCAACCATTCTTTTGGTGTTCCATCGGTTCGAGTTAGAGAAATCGTCACGTAAGGGGATTGCGTTGTCTCCTCGATTCGGCTCTCTACAATTCTCTATCTCTTTTCTCTTTTTAACCCGACCGATAACGACTGTATCGTATAGACTCTGGACCCATGGTCTCCTTGTAGTCGACTTTTACTCACACAGGAGACCGGCGTAAAGTGGAAGTTATATACCTTGTTCTTTTCGTCTGGTAAGTGAGTTAGCTGGGCGCATATCCTAGCGTGGAGCCGTGATAGCTCAGTGTCCGGGCTCTCGCCTTAATTCAATATATACTCGAGCAACCTGAGTTCGATCCCCGGTGCCGGCACCAATGAAGTTTTTAACTTTAAGTGCTGACTTATCACGTGCTCCGCGGTGAAGGAAAACATCGTGAGGAAACCTGCATATTTTCGAAATAAAAACAAAAAAAAAATGTATTTCGAAAATATGTGAAGTCCGCCAAACCGCAGTGGGGCCGCGTGGTGGACTATGCCCTGATACCCTCTGTATAGAGGAGGCCTTTGCCCAGCAGTGGGACATGTATAGGCTGTTACTTTACTTTACTACTTTATATCCTAGCGTGGTATGACAAGTTGGTGGTGTTGCTGCTCGCGTTCAGGTGCTGACGCAGGCGGAGAGCAGGGCGCACCGTCTGGGCGTGGCGGGCTCTGTCTGCGCCCGTTACCTGCTGGCCAAAGGCACCGCCGACGACCACATGTGGCCCCTGCTCCAGGATAAGCTCAACGTAAGCGACCATCTAACACTTTACTATCCACCACCTGGCCCTACCTTCCATTCTTCCATCACCACCTACCACTTACCCCCACCTCCCCAATACCCATCACGTAGTTTAGCACTGTAGTGCACTTTTTTTAACATGGACTCATCTTCGACTCGACTTACCTATTGTTTTTTTTTTTTAACATAATTTTGTATAACTGTTTAAGTCTGAACATTTTGATAAATTTCAACATAATTATTAGAAGTAATTCGTTTCGCTGATTACTAATTTTATCACAGGTGCTTAACGATGTCGGTCTAAGCGGAGAGACGTTCGAGGATACAACTATGACGCATCAGGTCTGTCGTGTTTTGTTTTAATGTAATCTCCAGATTGCTTGTTGTAGGATATTGTCGAATTGTATAATTCAATCCATTCCATTTTACTCAGGAATATTTTAATTTATGACTTTAAATGTTATTCAACGATATTTTAAGCGTGATAAATCAGTGCTCAGAAGTAAAACATCGTGAGGAAACCTGCATGTTTTAAATAATAACAAAGAAATAGATAGATAGATAGATAGAAGATAAGTCTGATAATCCGCAGTGGGGTCGCGTCGTGGATTATACCATTAGCCTGTGTACAGAGAAGGCCAGCAATGGGACATTTATGGGCTGTTACTTTACTTTTCTTTAATTATTTTGAGCGTTAAACAATCCTGTCACCATTAAAATGACTAAACCTGGTCGTACTGTGTATGGTTAGCAATATCATTTAGTACGAAAATGTCGAAATTCGTACGCTCACCAAACTACTATGCTGTTAAGTTTTATCAATCCATGTTTATCCCTGAAGGGGTGGACAGATATGGCTTAAGAAATCTTCATTAAAATTTATTACTCCCAAATGGATTACATAAGGGAACTTTATAAGAGACTGAATTCCTAATTCTGAAGTGCATACTTTTAATCATAATTTCGATATAATATGTATTTAACACTCGGCATTTAAAACTATTTCTATCAAATATTACCCTTTTCTATCAATGAGAACTTTTGGTATGTGTTTAGAATGAAGTATAACCCATTGACCCATCTATTACGATGGTGACACTCATCTCTGCAATTTCAGGAGAGCAAAAATATATCGCATTATTTGACGCCTAAGTGCTTCAAAAACAGGAACGACTATATTCCCGGTACGAACATAAGGAAGGTTCCGTTGCGACCGCAAATCGCTGATGCAAACGACGAAAACGCCAAACCCGATACTTCAGCTGCCTGCATCGCAATGGATGGGGATTTCAGAGTCGACGATATAGAGAAATCCTTCCTAGAAAACGACGAGGATGACGAACTAATGGCCAATTTGGATTTATGACGGGCGATTCGACTCGTAGAATAGATTTGTGGAAATCTGTACAGACGATATACGAATAAGACAGAAGACACTTTCAAATATATGATGAATCAGTATTTTGCTGTTAACTTTATGTCATTAAGATTTGCGTTAGGGACACTATTGATATTATATACTCTTTTACATAAACTTAAAAATGATTTCAAGTCCTCAATGCTTGTGGGGGAACTAAAGTTATTTGGGGCTGGTTTCCTTGATACTATAGCACTGTGTAAAATTTTACTTTAAATATTTCTAAGAGCTGCCTTCAGCGAAGAAAATGTATATTAGTATAATTATTACAGCTCATATTTCTCAATTAATTTTGGTCTGCACTATGAACATTATTTGTTTCTTGTTCAATGGGCTATTTTTTCCAGAAACTGTAATTGTTTTTAACATCCTTTAGTAAATATTCCAACTTAAATCGGAAGAAATATTCCTCGTTTTTTGCGAATATAATCTGTATTCATAAACTTTTTGCCATTCATACCTCTTTTCACCATCTTATTAACATTATTAAAGATATCATCTTTTTGTTAACAGCTAACAACTTAATTATTTATGTACTTCTTTATGTGTGTGAGCCTTAGTTTACTTTTTTTTTTATAAAAATTTTCATGTTTAAAAAAATTGTAACTTAAAATTTTTGTATATTTATAGTGTATTTGCTTAATATTTTTGTACCATAATAAAGAAGGAACAGAAAATAAGAAATTTTATTACTGATATCCCTTATTATCCAACTTCTATAATGTGTCAAATAACATTCCTGTCTTTTTCTTTATCCTACCCTTATCCAACCTAAATTGGGGTCGGCATAACATGTCAGTCATGATGTTAAGGTATTGGTCAGGTTTTGTACGACTGGCCACGTACCTGACAATTACCCTCCTTGGTAATAAATACCCAGATCCGTAATTATCCATGGGTCAAACAAATTCTTGCCCCATGTGAATCGAACCCACGACCCCCGACGCCGAAGCCAATAGCTTGGCAACTGCGCCACGCCCAATCCTTACAATGCCAACCGAGGAACGAAATCAACACACTGTACATCGTGTGTTGGTTTCGTTCCTCGGTTGGTTATACATATACATGATAAAAAAATTAGCGATATATATGTATATATGTATATATATATATTTATATATTTATATATATACATATGCATAATATATATCACAATAAAGACCCAACCCCGGCTTTGCCAAGGTGTATTAATTGTTATAGTTAATGCTCCACTAGTATTCCTCCTCATGGTCAAAGAGTACAGTACTACATAAAGAAGTATAAAATATATATCCTATATCAATCTAGAATATTATACCTTTAAAACGATGAAAGAAACGTTTAAATAGGATCCGCAAATCCTGCTAATAATACCTTAGCATGCGGTACCTTTCAACTGTGCTAGAAATATAGATGGATACGCGGGACATTGACATTGTCATACAAAAAACACATTATTAGGAATGTAATCATCAAAATAAACAAACTTATCATTCAAATGATAAACTAATACCAAATATATAATACTAGAACAATGAACCTAAAACTAAAAACCTTAAAAAAAGTAATATAATAACTAAAATATATTATTATAAGGAGTCCCTTTAGGCAAGGTTCCGAAGATACTGGCAGCGTTCCTCAGTTTCATATACGTACAGAGACTACCACAAATTAAATTTCACTATATATACACCAGTGTGACCGTGTTGCTTTGAGACTAAATCTGTCTTATACGCCGCGCCCACACGGATGACATCATATGTGATCGGACGCAGGTACGCTTGCCTTCTCAACATTCAATACAAACATAACTATGAAGTAACGCTTTGCGTAACGTGACCTGCCATGACCGACCCTGTCACGTCACACGACTGACTCATCGAAGTGTTTCAACTAATATTCATGTCAGACCAAAGAGAGACCAATACCATAACCACAGTCAGACCAAAGAGAGACCAATACCATAACCACAGTCAGACCAAAGAGAGACCAATACCATAACCACAGTCAGACCAAAGAGAGACCAATACCATAACCACAGTCAGACCAAAGAGAGACCAATACATAGTTTGTTAGTCAAAAACTTATTGTATACAAGCGAACCCGACAGACATCCTGACTTAAATCCGACACCAACTTATGAATAAAAAAATGTGGTGGATCGAATTGTTAATCTAAATTCTAAACCATTCTCAAATCGACCTAAAGTCACACAAAAAAATTCATTAAAGTCGGTCCAGCCGTTTAGGAGGAGTTCAGTGACATACACACGTACAGAAGAATTGTATATATAAAGATTGGTAAATATTGATAATTCTACCCATATCCTCTAATGCAAAGACTCTTATGCCTAGGATTATAGGTACTGTAGATATACGTACGTATATAGGTAATGGATCTATATGTACAGATTTTTTATACATTGCGGAGAAAGAAGTAGATTTATTTCTTGTACGATATCGTCGCTTTCGATTAAGTCGTTATTCGTATGAATGAGTACGTTTCGACCACGCCGATTGTGCGCACTGATTTATACTAAAAACTTGGTACATAATTAACAGAGATTATGTGGTTTGCGCGTACAAGAAATAAATCTTCTTCATTCTCTAAAATATATATATACCAAGAAGACTTATTCTCATCGGACGACATTTACGCTTAGACAGAATGTCCGTATCGTATTGGAGAGGTCCGCACATGTTTGTCATACGTCAACATAATTTCATTGAAATTATGTTTTATAAGCGGAAGTTGGCTTTACCAAAAAAGTCGGACGCTTTAACGCTTCTGTTCTGTTCTACAATATAAAGAACGTTTTAGGACAATATGACGATATTCAACGGATATTGTAAATGTTAGAAAGCGAGTTAGATTAATTTAAAAAGGTAAGAAAAAAATGAAACGTAAATATAAGGGACGTTGATTGAAATAGTACATTGTAGAGTGCATGCTGCTCACGTGCAGTTTGCTAAGACGCTGGTGATAATATAATAATTGAATCTAAGCGCAACGTCTTAACAATTTTTCTTTGTTTAGTTGCTGGTATCTAATAACGTCATTTATGGGTAGTTTAGAAAGGGCTTAATTAACAAAACAGCTTTTATTTTTATTATTGTTGGCTACAAACTTGGCGAAGTTGATAATGTTGAGAAAATAGTTTCACTTTGCGTTGTTATGAAACAATTATTTTTATACGAAATGCGAATAATAGGTTACAAAGTTCTCTTTTTGAATTTCACTTTAACTCGTTAATGAATGATTAATTCTGGCTTGCCTTTCGTCGGTTCTGGTTTACTGTTCCCCAAGTACAGTTGTGCAATTATTTATAAGATGATAATAGTAATTATAAACTAAGGCGTATATTAAACTGGTTAAATACTTATGTTTCGATTTGCAAACTGGGGGCAATGTTTTAAATAATACTTTTCCATTTTATAAAAAATGTTTAATATAATATCAGAAACTTAGTTTAAATAATTATCATAAAGCTCATTGTTAACAATAAAAGAATTCGAGCAATTAACACTACATACAACCAGTACAATACAATTGCAATGTCGCTTTACATACTACAGTTACAATTTTTTAAACGACATAGCTGCATAACTTCGAGGCCTAGGCATTTAACTATATCACAATTTGCAGACAATGACTTTGAAGGATAAAATTACCATTAATTTACGTCAGAAATTCTATAAATGTTGTGCGATGGCACGATGAGTTGTTGCAACGCCTATTATTTATTTACAGAAAACAACCTCATTCTCTCGTATCACATTCGATCTGTTAATGCTATTGCTTAATGTAAAGACATAAATTTAAAAAAAAAAGTAAATTTGGCAAGCGCTCTCCGACAGTCGGCATCCAAATCGATTGCGTCAATAAAATGACGCAATCCTCACTGTTTTTGTACTTTAACGGCGCACCTTAAGGTGCATATCGTATTGACAGATTAGGATTCATCGCAGGATCCGAAGCTCTTTATGGTCAGCTGGTTTCCCGCGCATTTCATCATGCACCTGTTGCTGTAGGTGACACCGTTTGAGGCGCATACGGGTTCGAGATTCCTCGCGCAGGCGCACAACTGCTTCTTGGGGGTCTCCGACTTCAGCTCGTCGCAGGGCTCCGCGCGCAGTACTTGAAGGTCCGGGTTGGATTCGCGCGCGCAGTTCAGCATGCACGGGTTGGGGTAGGTGACGCCGTCGGTGCCGCAGACCGGTCTCAGCAGGCGGGTGCACACGCAGCTATCCATCTGGCGGCCAGTCCCGCACGGCCCCTTGTTCCTCACGGCCAGCCCCGGCTGCTGGGCTTGGCGACAGCTCAAGCTGCACTGGTTCGGGTACGTCTCGCCGTCCGTGCCGCACACGGGGTTGAACTCGAACGTGCAAATGCAGTTCGCCGGCGCCCTAGTCTCGCAGCTACCGCCGCTCACCATTCTAATGCTGGGGTCCGTAGACCTCGCGCAGTCCAGCAGGCATCGGTTGTTGTAAGTCCTTCCGTCGGAGCCGCAAACCGGCCTCCGCTCGCGCGTGCAAACGCAAGGCGGCAGAGCCCGCGCCACGGAGAAGTACGCGCAGACCAGCAGAACAACACCTGATAACAATGCAATCAAGTTATTGTTAAGCAATTAATCTTACGTGAGCGATAATAATAGACGAAATAACAGGAAAACGCTAATAGAGATATATAAACTTAAAAGCACGATTGTTCTAAATAGCAAATGTTACAATCAAGTTACGTTAAAAGGTTACGTTATTTTGTGAGGTATCTGCGTATCGTAACCTGACCAGACGCTACAACCAAACAACTGAGCTAAGCTACCGATAATTAAATTAAATTTTTTTAAGAGTGTGAACCTTTTCATTATTAAAAAAATACTTGGCTCAGTAGTTCCTTTTATTATCTATACAAAATACATCACATCAATCATGCTCTGGCCACCTTCGTGTTAAATTATACCATTATGTATGCTAATATATAAATAATTTGTAAGTACTTCGGACTAAGTTGGCCAACGTAACTTGTTGTATGAAGGTCTTAGTTGCAATAAAAAAATTACGTAGATAGCATGATTGGTTGGCTTTAATTAGTAACGTATTTAGTACTATTAGTAGTTATTACACGTAGTAGTATCGTCATTGTACTTAATATTGTATGCCTGTGCCCCACTGCTGGGCAAAGGCCTCAAAAGATAGAGGGTTATGGATAAGAGTCAGCGACGCCTTCCCATAGTGGATTGGCAGAACGATTTCTCTTGTGCCGGCAGCTACCACGTCTACTGAGATTTAATAGCATATTGAGGCTTATAAGACTTACTAATTGCTGCCCGCGATTAGTAAGTCTTATAAGCAAAAACTATAAATCACTATACTTATTAGTTGTAGAAATATATGTATGAAATTATAAAAATGCTTAGGTTCATAATCGAATTCTAGTACTGTTCGACTCAGTAGTGTACCAACCAATAGTAATTAAATCAATTTGAAATACGAATAAAAAGTTTTTTTTAAGAGTTTTGTTTAATTATTGTAATGCAATACATTTTGTGTTTTGATAATTTCTTTAAAATCTACTTGTAGGATTATTTAAAATGAAATAATAAATATTCAAATTAAAAAACAGTAACGTTGAGGTTTGACATTAACACGCTTGGTGATTTAATTCTTTCATCATTATTATTTTTACTATAGCCCTTAATCTTACTAATTATCGATGTATGTATCTTGGTTCGATATGTAAATATTGTAAGCGAGCGATCATTACATCGATGAATAGCCGATTTAATATCGTAACAACAGCGTATAATGATATCAAAAGGAACTTACCGAGGGAGTACATAACTGGCAGTCGCAGAGGGCAGTTAAATGTTGAAGAAATTCAATAAAGCAGCGCACTAACCAATGCGATGTTCACTGTTGCAATGATACTCCGGTGCCTGGTGCCGTTCGCTTATATTTCGCTACAAGTTTCTCAAGCCGCCGACGAGCCCGCAAGGTCCCGCGTAAAACCCCCCCGTGTTGACGCAGCGAATGAATGCAGGAGTATTTCCCGGCCCTTAGTAACGCGATCATCTGCGCGATGCTTGCTAAATGTGACGACGCGAAAACACCTCCGTCAAATGCAACGCTCCGTGCCATTTTGGTTCGTCGTTAATTTAGAATTAATTTTGCTTTTCCATCGCTAGTCCACTACACTACTACACAACTACACACTTAATATCATTTTAAGTGCAGAGTAGTTAAATTGTAGAAAAATGTTTTGCTTTGTCACCAGTAACAGGAAAATTTATCAACACATTTTCAGTTTCATCATTCATTGTTCAAATTGTTGTCCAAGTTCTAACCACCATGCCTAGAGGACTAGCAATAGATAGATTATTAGATAATATGAAATCTAGATAGATTTGTTGCAAATATTGGATTTACATTTTTATTTATTAAAAAAAATAATAAATTAGAATTATTGTGTTATGATAATTGTTTTTTTACAGAGAGTTAATTAGCGAATATGAATTACATAATTTTGTAAGGAAAAACATGTCATGTGAGATATAAAATCATATCTCATATGCATAGATGTATAGACGTGCGGGAGAAAGAGGTGGTAAGATTTGTGGAAAGATGAAGTCCATAATATCTGTCCACAATAATATGATTATACATAAAATAAACTTAACCCTCCGGGAGACCCCAGAAATCCTTTGTGGTTATAGATATCAAACCAGTCAACGATAGTTCTGCTTATTAGATTTATTCATTTGTATACAATTAATTATAAGAGGTTTTCCTAATGGCATGTTAAGAAATGGTGACAAGTGACAACCTAGTTAACAGTTTAACGTTTTGTGAGTGATCCAAAAAATGCATTATTGCGTGTAGCACTGTTTTTTTTTTTAACCGACTTCAAGAAAGGAGGAGGTTTTTTTTTTTTATGTTTTGTTACCTCAGAACTGTACCGATTAGTGTACCGATTTTGATGATTCCATTTGATTTTATTTGAAAACTGGTGCTTCCCACGTGGTCCCATATTAAATTCATTAAAATTCTTATTGGATCTTGGGTTCCGGAGGTAATTAGGGCACTCCTGAAATTCAGTTATAAAATGAATACAGGGCGAGATATTTCAAATCGCTTTTGTTTTTTCTCAATAAAAATATGTACTTCTCTAATTGAAAAGTTGACAAGCTAGCAGGCGGTTCACCTGGTCGTAATTTTAATTAAATCTATTGACCATTCGCCCGTGGTATGGCGACAAAGCACAAAATAAGATAAGTGAAATCTAGACAGCATTGTGTCTATATAACTATGCACATGCATATTATAATAGTTTCGCGTTTCGTCTGGTGAGTGAGGTAGCCGGAGCCCAATTTTCAAAAGATTGTCAACGCATCTGTAACCCTCAGGTGTGGCAGATGTCCATGGGCGGCGGTATTCAGTTAAAATCAGGTGAACCGTCTGCTCGTTTGACAACTTTTCGCATAAAAAAAATCTGTATACACGTCGTTGCCCTACTAGCCGATTACTATATTCTGATTTTAATTGAGTGTGTCGTGTCTAACGAAAAACGGAAGAATACGTAGGTGTTTCTTGCGTGTTTTATATCGTGTGTGTAAGGATGTCGACCGCTTAGCTAAGTGGTTAGAGCGTCTAGACGCGTACTCCAGTAGACGATAATTCGAATCCTCGCATCGGGGATAAAATTGCGACAATTTTACCTACACATTTTAAGTTTCATATCCATTGCGGAGATTAGGACTAAAATTAATTTTAAAAAACCTAACCATTATCTATAAAAACGGCAAAAAATCATGTCTGTTGTATGGGAGCTTCGTTAAACATTTTTTGTTTTATTCTATTTTTTAGAATTTAATGTTATAGCGGCAACAGAAATACATCATCTGTAAAACTTTTAACTGTCTAACTATCACGTTTCATGAGATACAGCCCGTTGACAGAGAGCGGTGTTAGTAATAGGGTCCCGTTTTACCCTTTGAGTACGGAAATCAAAAATGAGAACAGCTGGTCTTCTCCGATTAATTAAACCGAAAACATTTGATTTCGTCTGTCTATCCCCGCTACGTTTAGAACAAGTGAGAGTTTATATATGTAAGTTTCGTAAGTAAAGCTAAATTGAAGAAAGAGAAGCCATCGGAGAAATAAAAGAAGAAACTTAAAAAATTGATGCGTGTACTTATGTACGCGCGTGAGATGTTATTCTTTTTTGGCATCAT
The DNA here is from genome assembly GCA_933534255.1 of Iphiclides podalirius. Taxonomy (NCBI): domain Eukaryota; kingdom Metazoa; phylum Arthropoda; class Insecta; order Lepidoptera; family Papilionidae; genus Iphiclides; species Iphiclides podalirius. The sequence continues at coordinate 11,240,212 of OW152827.1, read as the reverse complement.
TAAAATAGTTTTTAATTACATGCAAATAATTAATTACAATAAAATAATAAAAACAGTGGAAAAGGATATAAATAATAAAAGTATGAAAGCGCCATCTACGTTCTTTATTGAGAACTGATTGTTGACGGGCGAATGTGATTGAGACTATGCTGCCATCTATAATAAGCGGTTTAGCGGGCAGCTTCAAGGGTGTTACTTTTGTGTTACCGTGATGCGCGCATCTTAAAATGTCACTTTCATAATTTTTTTCATAACGCGCCTAAAGAAGTATAACTTCAAAAACCTCTTGTTAGGAAACATCACTCGTCCCACTACCACGCCCACTCCCCCAATACTCGTTCTCAATTTTACAATTAGCTGATTATTTGGCAATCAATATTTTTTATCAGCATATTAAGATTTATCTTGATATGTTATTAATCTATCTCTAGAAGCATTGCAAGTGTTGTAAGCGGGCGGGGTAAAACCAAATACATACGACGCTCTCAATACAGCTCTAACACGGTTGGCGCATTTGTTTGGTATTTTATTAGCTAGCTTTAGTACCATGGGTAGCGAGTTCGATTCTCTTTCGAATTGGAGAGCTAGCCTTAGATATCATTCCAGGATCTTTCAAGTGGACTTCAATATATTGTAAACATGTTTAACTTTCGAATAATGGTAAAAGAAAGTTGATTCCTCTTTTCTTTTCCGAAACGGTAGTAAAATAATTGTTACAATCAATAAGTAAGTGTAATGCTTCTATATTAAACAAAGATATTTGATAATTATTTCGGGTCCAGTTGTTATCAGTTATCCAGAAGATGACTCCGTGGCGTAGTTGCCAAGGTACTCGGCGGTATAAGGGCTTCGGCGCCGGGGATCGTGGGTTCGATTCCCATACGAGACAAGTTTTTGTGTGATTCACAACCGGATCTAGGTGTTTATTCGCAAGGAGGGTTCACTTTGACACGCGGGAAAACAGGTTCATATTTTAAAAGATTAATTAATTGGGATACAGTCGAATGATTAGAAAACCTTTTTGAAACGTACTCAGAAATAAAGTTAATAAATTAGCATACTGATAGTAACATACAGCGTGTTTTCTTATAGAGTAATCTATTGCCGCCGTAATCACCCGATATAATTATAAAGTTGATTAATGATTAAGGCCATATCGCCATGCCAATGAATATTTTCGATTAAACTAACAATAACTATGTTTATGCATTAACCACTGAGTTTATTTAGCCCAAAAGATGAGAGTAATCGTACATTTTTTCCCAAGGGTGAGACAGTAATGGACAGGAAATGCGAATTTAACTATTTCCAATTTCTTATAGAAAATGCGCATCTTGCATCTTACATTTTAATACAATAATTTCCTGTTTGTTTCTAGTAATTTTTTCAACTCTATTTTGATTATTACCATTGATTTCAAGTAAGAGAACAGGTTACGGGGAACGGGCAATAATATATTTTAAAGCTTCAATGTCGATTATCTTTTTTCTTTTTAAATAAACATATTTTACAAATTTTGTTGCGTTTATTTTAAAGTTATTTAAATATTTTGCAGTGTTCATGGTCACGGTCAAATAAGTGTTCGAATGTTGTGAGTTTAGGTTTAATTTTCTGAACTACGAATTTAGGTTTTAGTTTCGAAAACGTAACAGAGTCTACGGTCACAGGACAGGAATTAAAAACAAAACAAAAGCGCCATTGTTGTCGTTACGCATACTGGTAAGCTTTAATAATGCATGTATATAATTTAATAAATAAGGATTATTATCTTTTTTTATGTATTTAAACATATGCGATACACCATTTTATATAGTTAGTTATAGATGGACAAAGATGACGATTTATAGTTAGTTATTGGTTTGCAAACTTTTACGAACCACTAACTGAATATAAATCGTCGAGTATAGTAGTAATAGATAAGTATAGTGATAAAAAATAATGTGAAAATGATAAAAGAATTTTGAAATCAAAACTTCGTCTGGACTACTCCTTACATCTCGAAAATTGTTAATTACATAACTTAAAAAGTATAGACCGTAACGAAATAAATTTAAAAACATCTGTTGCCATTTTCTTCCTTTCAACATAGCTACAGAATCTCATTTGATTTTATTACAACTTGTTTTGTAGGTTATGTTAAATAAGTTTTCTTGCGTTCATACATGTATAAAGAAAAAAAAAAAAAGTAAAGTAACAGCCTATACATGTCCCACTGCTGGGCAAAGGCCTCCTCTATACAGAGGGTATCAGGGCATAGTCCACCACGCGGCCCCACTGCGGATTGGCGGACTTCACATATTTTCGAAATATATTTTTTTTGTTATTATTTCTAAAATATGCAGGTTTCCTCACGATGTTTTCCTTCACCGCGGAGCACGTGATAAGTCAGCACTTAAAGTTAAAAACTTCATTGGTGCCGGCACCGGGGATCGAACTCAGGTTGCTCGAGTATATTGAATTAAAGGCGAGCGCCCGGACACTGAGCTATCAAGGCTCTTATAAAGATACAGTGTAAAGAAAAACAACAGGTAATAATAAAGTTCACTCGTGGGTACAGAATACCACATCAATGTAATCAAGCTCAACATCAACTGGTTGTTATAATATATTTTATATCACTACACTAACAACAAGTAGTAACATTTGTTTGTTTACATCTAATTTTGGAAACTATGCAATTGATTCTAAGTATTGTTTTTTTTTATTTATGAAAAGAAAGAAAGTGAGAAAATCAATTTGTTTACCAAAAAAATAAGCTACATTACCCTTGAATAACATGACCTACATTTTGATTAGACATTAAATGAGTTATATTAGAACTCCTAAGTCTACATTAAATTTTTTTCTTTCAACGAAATGATATTTATATTAGTAAAAATAATTCAAAGTTGACATTGTTACATGAAAAGCCTGACCAAGTAAAGTGATTTGATAGTTTTTCAACATCTGACTTTGCTAGTCTTCTAATGGATCAGGAAACATTGCATCACCACGATAATTGCTGTAAAGCGAAGATGCATTTGCATAACGAGCGATCTGTAATTGTTGGCTTCGCACGAAACTCTTTTTAATGTTTATTGTCCTGTTGTCAATCCAAAATAGAATACAATATAAATGGTAAATCACTCAAATTCAAATCGTTTGCCGTGTCTAACTGAATACGGGTTGAATATTAAATACAGGAAAAAGTGATTCCCCTAGATCGAGCAAAATTGCACTAGACTACAATGGTTTATTAGTCTATACCTACTTAAATTACGAGTACACTTAGTCTTTTCTGTATTTTAAAGGTAATAAAGGACATATAGTCGAGCAGGCGTTTGCCAGCTAGGCCTTAGGCTGAGCCCTTAAAGCCCCGGGATTTGCTGCAAAAAAGGTAGGTAGGGCGGTCGGGTTCTGAAAGGGCAATAGGTATACAAGAAACTAAACCGGAGAGCGAAATCTTTTAGCTCCAACGTGGATTCTCGTCAGAATGTAGGCGTGTATGATCGGGATACCATTCGCGTGCGTCATTAGCATCAGGTGAACCGTCATCACGCTTGCCACGTTCTCACACAAAAAAAAATATTTATACCACATACATATTTCTTCTTTAAGGATCCCTCACTGATGAGGATCGTGACCACATATAAACTGTCTCCGTTTGCTTCTGTCCTGTGCCAGTTTAATACATCGTTGTAGAGTTTCTCCTGTTGCCTCTACAATATTTTCATCTGTATTTATATCATGTTGCTTATTGTGTAATTATCATAATTATTATTTCATTAATGCGACTAACTTGTGAAAGACGATTTTGAGTACTGGAGGTCACTGAAACGAGACTTCACACTATTGACTCTATTGATCTTATCACTTATCTTCTGTATATATTCTGAACGTATGTATTTACACTGAACTCCTCCTTAATGGCTGGACCGATTTTAATGAATTTTTTTGTATGTCTTCAGGTTGATTAGAGAATTGTTTAGATTCACAATTCATAAATGTAGAAGCAATTACAATTACAAATTACAAAAGATATTTTGAGTTTTTTAATTTAAAACCATTTCTTTTTTATTACAAGCCACGTAGCGAGTCTACTTTTTGACATCGAGTGCCATTCAAAGAAATGTATAATACACGACAGAGTATAAAGCATAATAGCAGTAAAACCCTTAAGGTAAAGGGAATACGCAGTTGACATAATCATGCAATTGTTAAGTATTAATGCATTATATTTTCGTCGCCACCGAAACTGTCTTTCCTGTGATATCACCGCATGGCAAACTGTTGTTCATGTTTACTGTGCTAATTTTACAATAAAGCTGAAAACGAGTAACCGAGGCTCGTCAGCGTTTTTATTATGTCATGTTTTTTTTCGGAAATCTTACTCGTATTCGCATAAGCATACAGCGCCATCAGACAAAAAGTAAAAGGTAGTCTAAATACGAAGTCTATTCATCATTTGGGCCGTTTCTGGAATAATCGAGAGTTAGATTTATGCGCTGGTTTAATGTTGTAGGATACAGTTTAATATGTAGGAATACGTAAAAATCTTTTTAAATGCTTAACTCATCAGTCTTTGTTCATTTCTGCATTCTGCCCATATCCAACCGAATACGCAATAACTTAAATGAAATAATAACTATATTTAGCTCGCTCGTTTTTAAGGACGAGAAATAACCCTTTGTGATAAGTAAATATTTTTAACACTTAAAATAAGACATGTATGTCTACGATGTTGATTCATGCCACGGCCAGTGCAACCATTAATTAAACATGGAACCCAGACCAAGCGCACGCAGTGACCATACTTGAATGACACTTGTGAAATTTTCTTTCGTTTTGCAAATTCATTATTGCTCGTCACAACATCCATTTTATACGACATGTTCGAATCTAATTTGTTAGGAATTTATCGTCGTTTATGTTATATCATACATTATGTTTTTCATTTTCAAAAGAACAAAGCATACCAAGCCGCGATTAAAAGCTAGCTTAAAGTGCTCGCCTTTAATTCAATATACTCGAGCAACCTGAGTTCGATCCCGGTGCCGGCACCAATGAAATTGTTAATTATAAGTGCTGACTGATCACTTGCTTGGCGGTGAAGGAAAATATCGCGAGGAAACCTGCATATTTGCGCCATGATAACAAAAAAGTTTCGAAGACATGTGAAGGCTGCCAATCCGCAGAGGGGCCACGTGGTGGAATATGATGAAATGTCCGTGAAACATTGAAAATACTACTTAAATAAGGTGAATCCGATTTTGGCTATCATTTTAGATCATAAGATGTACGTACGACGTAACAAAGACCTGTGGAATTGTGTAAAATAAAAATAAAATAAATGATGCCCTGATCCTCTGTACAGACGAGCCCTTTGCTCAGCAGATTACTTTTCTTTTCGAAATTAGAAAGAATTTTAGTCATAGAATATTTTCTAGTAGACAAAAGTCCTCCATCCATGCGATGACACCGTGGCGCAGTTGCCAAGGTATTGGCTTCAGCGTCGAGGGTCGTAGGTTCGATTCCCACATTTGACAACTATTTGTGTAACCCACAGACGGTTGTTTCGCATCTGGGTGTTTGTCCGCGTGTAATTTATGTTTGTAAAACGTCCTTACAACACAGGATAATGTTATCTTAGAATAAGAGTAATGTTTAAAAAAAAGAATAAATACAAATGCAGTCACCCTACGCGACATCGTTAAGTATTGTTTGTTTAAATAATAAAACGTAGCACGTTGTTTCCTGAAGGTCGGAGTTATTGGGTTCGTATTCTTCACAGCACGTTTATAGATGTTGACGAGAAGTTCGCCGTATTAACACTGATTCACTCAAATTACCACTATTCAGTATATGTTATTGTGTGCGTCCATTAAAAATTGCAGTGCATTTAAGGGCATCTAAGTTTATAAGCACTTCTTGGTTGTAACATCTGTTTATGTAATGTATTTAGATAGAAAATACGTGATTGAATTGAATTGCATTCCTTTAGTGATGACTCCGTGGCGTTGTTGCCAAGGTATTGGCTTCGGCGTCGGGGGTCGTGGGTTCGATTCCCACACGGGACAACTATTTGTGTGGCCCACAGATAGTTGTTTCGCATCTGGGTGTTCGTCCGCGTGAAATTTATGTTTGTAAAATGTCCTTACAACACAAGATAAGGTAATCCTAAAGTAAGGGCAATGTTTTAAAAAAAAAGATAATTCATCATATATTATTGGTACAAAAAAAAGTTCTGAAAATTTATAGTAGTAGTTGATTACGTTGTTGGCTATAGTCTATACCCCAACACCATTTGTAAGAGATTTGCCATTCTGTGTCCTATTTCATGTATACGCAGTCGGTTTACTTATAGCAGGATTTTAAAATTAAAAATAATTCAAACAATTTGAACATTGCGAACTACTCAAAGTAAAAAAAATAATTAACTAAATGTGTTCAGTGCAAAAAAAAAAACTTTTGCTACCGATGTTTTATTGAAAAACATTAATTCAAGTTTGATTTTTTTCCATTATACTAAAACTTAATTACAGGTATCGATATTTTTGTTTCACATCCTTAAAATACGCACCAGACTTCCCTCACAGGGTGATTTAGCCATGTATTTTAAATATAGCTATAATTTTGAAACAATCGTGGACAACTTGTTTAAGTTGTTCACGAACGGCTTCAGGTGTATGTCAAGTAATTCATTATTATTAATATTCAAACCAAAAAAAAAACACATATATTTTTACATGAAGCCAAAAACAGGATTCTTAAATTTTACAGTGTCTATAAGTCTTGCGCCGCCACAATGGTTTTATCACCAGGTGTATAAGCCTTGTACCGAAGGAATGGAAAGTATTGAAAAGTTACTACCGCAGCAAACGCGTTATACATCAGAATAAAACATAGCCTATAATTTATATACATTTTTTTATACCGTAGAATAGGCTGAAGGCGTAACATTCCGCCAGAAAGACGAATATATTGTTACATGGCCAAATATTAAAAGGTCTATATTCCGCGACGAAAATTTTGTTTACATCAAAGTACATAATACAGTTGGTTTGTTAGTACCAGCCTTGTACGACGAAAAGATAATGTAAGACATCAAGTTCATTTGTAATTATCTAAGACTTATTGTGAATAGATTTTCCGTCTGATTTTGGTAGGTTATTTTCTGTCTCGTTTTCAAGTTTACTGTCTTTTTTTTTAAGCCGTGGATTGGAAAGGCTATCGAGGACTTTTAATGTTTGCCTCATGTAGTTGCGACTGAGCTGGGTTTATTGCATTGAGGGCGGGGAACAATCACAGCCTTACAGACAGACACAACTTCAGACTGCAGTACTATGGTAGTTTACTCCCCTGGTAACCTTGGATTAATTAACGACAAATTTCCTAGTAATACTCTTGATAATGTCGAAGTATTTTAACCTCCAAGGTTGAAAATCGTTGAAATTGTGAGACTTACCAACGAGGGGTAAACAAGTTTGGGGGTTTGGGCAGTCTCTAGTCCCTGTAGTTCCGATAAGAGTAATCTGTAAGTTATAATAGTCCGCAGCTTGATATTTGTATTTGCAACCATCTTAGAGAAACATTTTATTTTTTTAGATACAAGTCCATTTTTTTATTAACGAAAAACAAAACAAAGACCCAATAGCAATGAAATTATATGGGACCACATGGGAAGCACCAGCGGCGACAATCTTTTCGTACTTTTTCTACACGTTTTAATGTTCAATCTTAAATGCAGAGATTAGCACTATAAAAAACTTTAAAATTTATAAAAAGCAATGGCGACATCTTTCGTTCGAATTATCGTTGTAATTCGATATTCGAAATTGTTTGTATGCTGGAAAGGATATAACAATAGATGCGCCAAGCATTGCCTCAAATGCTAAATAACAATGTAGAAAGAAGGCGTTAAGATTTTCCTCACTGTGGCTATCAGCCGTTTAGCTCAGTGGCTAGAGCGTCAGGCCGCGAATGCCGAAGACGTGGGTTTGATTCCCACAGCGGCAACAATCTTTTCGTACTTTTTCTACATGTTTTAATAAAAAAAGAATCATCAAAATCAGTCGAAAGTTCTCAGGTAAGAAACATAAAAAAAAATCAGTCGAATTGAGAACTTGCTTTTTTGAAGTCGGTTGAAAATGGTAAAAATAAATTCGGTGCTGCGGGATTCGAATCGGCGTCTACCGGATATGACAGACGCTTTAAAACCTTACCTTACTTATTATTATAGAAAGGTAATTATTTTCATTCGCAATGACAGTCCTCGGAATGTTAATAATTTTATTAACGTAACTAACACATTTAGACATGAGGGAAAAAAATGTATGAACGATCCTGAGGTATGTTTTCTTATAAGCCCTAAATAAATACGACAGATAACAAAATGCCTTTAAATAGCGTGGCATATGCGTGACTGAACAGTTAAAGACACCGAACGTTTTGAACCAAAACATTTAATTATCCATCTATTTTAGATACATCTTTTGATTAATAACGATGCTGATTAAATTTGGTAAGTGATTTCCCTTAAGTTAGTTTAATCAAATTAGGAGTTCAATCATCTTTTATTCTATAAATATTTATAAGATCTTCATGGTGTGAAAAGGCCATAGATAAGTGAAGAAAATGATTAATATTGGTGCTCTCCATTAAGGCGCTGTATGAAGTAAAAATGGGTTTTCAGAGGGATTTTTGACCCCTTTTCCTGTTAATTAAAAAAAAAAAGATAATTAACAGGAAGAAGATTTTCTTAAATTGTTGATTGCTTTCTCATACTTTATATTTATTTGTTTATTATTCATAAAAAATCATAGTCTATAAAAGATATAGGGATCATCTGTGTGCAATTTCGAATACCTCTCACCATACTATCAATGGTATTCTATGGCCCAAAACTAATCGGTCATGAATGAAGATCACGCGGTGCGCCGGTAAGCAGGGCTAGCCGTCCTTCCCTTCCCCTGCTTCTCCACCCAAATAGTTAAAAATTCACTGCATACAGCGCCTTAAAGACTAACGTTTTCCAGGTCTGTCCTTCGCCGCGATCTGTTTGTGCGTAGCGTTCGCCATGCCGCCCTGCCGATGTCCGCTAGCTGGTCGTCCGGTGTGCGGCTCCAACGGACAGACATACACGAACATGTGCTTCCTGATGTGCGCGGGCCTACGCAATCCTAACGTGACGCTGGCCAGCAGGGGGCCCTGCGAGCCCACCACTACCTCAGATCCGACCACAGCCCATCTCCTTGGTACCGAAGATACCACCCAAGTGGCCAGGGTGCGCACCGACAGCTCTTTGGCGTCCTAAGCATGCTAACTCCTGCACGCTCGATTGTGCTTGTAGCGGGAAGCCTTCTTCAAACGCTAGTTACGCTAATTCTAGAGACGTATTTTTTGTCATGTGAGAAAGTGGCAAACAAATTGCCGGTTCACCTGATGTTATGCGATACCCGACGCCCGTGGACATTTGCAACACCCATAGGGTTGCAGATGCGTTGCCACCTTTGAATAAAGTCGGCCTCGGCTACATCACTCACCGAGAAACGCAGAAGTGTAACACTTCTACTTCACACCGGTCTTCACACAGTAATAAATCACTTCATACAAACAGTATAGTCTCATAAACGGTCGTTTTGCGGGAAACTAATTGGCGTAGTGGGTAGTGTTTTAATTGTGTTTTTATAGAACACGGGTATTCATGTAATTGTAAAATGTATTTAATTGTAAAATTATAAAATTGTATAATTTAGAAATTTAAATTGTTTATAGTGCTAATCTTTGCACTTAAGATTGAACATTAAAATATAATAGACGTGGGTTCGATTCCCACAGCGGCGACAATCTTTTCGCACTTTTTCTACATATTTTAAAATTGTATAATTATTCATTTACAAAAATAAAAGTATGTTTATCCCTTACCTAGTAGACATAGTACAAGCTTTGCTTAGTGTAGGCCTAGATAACTTTGTTTAAATATATCCTGAAATATTTACTTGTTTATTTAAAGAATTTGTAGACATTCTTCACCCTTTCCTACACCCTTATCGTATAACACTTCACGCTGGTCTGCTGTGAGGTGGCTGTGCTGCCCATTCGTGCAACAGCAAACTGTTGCGTGGCCCTACCACAATTAAATCTCACCTTTATAAATATAAAAATCGTTAAACGGAGATATTAAAATTTTATATTCAAAAGAAGTGAAGGCAGCGGTGAAAAACTTAATGGCCCACATGTTGTACGTAATTGTAATATTTAGTCTGTGCAAGTACTGAAGTTTTGCAAAACTTCTAAGATTTAGGTCTCCCACAAGGTGGACGGACGACATGGTAAAGACCGCAGGGATGCTTTGGATGCAGGCCGCTAACGACCGGTCGAAGTGGAAGTCAATGGGGGAGGAATATGTTCAGCAATGGACGTCCTACGGCTGATGTGATGATGATGTAAAGAAAGTAAAGTAACAGCCTATACATTTCCGACTGCTGGGCAACGGCCTCCTCTATACAGAGATAGAAAGTTAAAAACTTCATTGGTGCCGGCAACGGGGATCGAACTCAGGTCGCTCGAATAACGAATTAACGCCGAGCGCCCGGACACTGAGCTATCACGGCTCTTAATAATGATGACGATAACCTAACATTTTTATAGTCTGTAAAGTATATAATACACTAAGAGACTAAAAGCACAGACAGCATGTAACAAATACATATCACAAATTATCAGCGCGTATTAGCGTCGACAGTTTTTTTATTTCTAATTTGTTACTAAAACCAAAAAGAAGTCTGCGTATATCTGTATTTAAACGGTAGTAAATTTGTGGCTTCATTTTCTTCTCAAAGTGACGAATATGTGTTTAATGTTTTTCCTTTCACATACTTTTGAATATATTTTAGCTCATTATTGTTCAGTTCCTCTCTACTGTTGTTCCTTAGCGATAGAAGTGAAACTTCATCGTTAATTAACCAGTGAGATACACGTGTTTACATTGGAACGTGTTTTATTCGCTAAAGCCACTACGCGTCAAGCTTTACTGAAAGCCCTGTCACGTTGTTGTAGCCGGTTCGGGACAGATGTCGTTTATTAAAAATGAAGAATGTATTCGGAGTGTACCCCGCTGAATAATCCTGAAAAACTACATTAAATTAATGTTTGAACCATTTGTAAGCCTCGAGGATAGTACACTAGATAATATTTAATGGAATATCTTAGATTATTTACAAACAATTTTCATTAGTAGTTTAGTTCATGGCAGTTTAGTAATAAATTTCTATAAGTTTTATAGTCTTATAGTCGTAGTTAGTATTATAGTCGCAATTCTTAAAACCCTGAAATTGAAAACAAATGAACCATCCGTTTAAATATTTGAAAAGCAAAAAATAGTATGGAGGTGCCGGGACTCGAACCCAGGACTTTCAGCATGCGAAGCAAACACTCTACCACTGAGTTACACCCCCAATGAAATACAGATCTCAATTCTAGAACAGTTTAGACTATTATTGATTTAAAGCCCTTTCCCGACGGAGAGAGGTATAGTCTAAAACTTTAACCTCTCGCTCTGCAATGACCTTTGATATTTCAATATCGAAGCGTTTTCTCGTTGTTTCAGATAATACCAATTTAGCCATACATTTGAGAAGGAAAAATTAACAGTTTTCTATTGTTTTGTTACTACTATTTACTGTTAACGGTCAGTTCTTTATTTACAGAAAATCATAACTTCTGAACATTGCGTGACAGTCAAGTTATTTAGGTATATGTATTGCTTTGTATTCTATATTTTTTATTATACATAAACATTTATCATTATTGCCTATATAACTGAAACTAATTTTTGTCCTTTTTTTTATTTTTCCGTGGGAAAAATCTCCTGCCACTGGATCAGGGGAGTAGAGTCGTTGACACGTTGCACCTGTCTCTGTCGCATCGGTCGGGGACACGCAGTATTCCGCCACCCCAGGCTAAAATCTCATGCATTTACATTTGACTTCAGTACTACACAATAAAAAGCTTCTGCATTTAAATAAATGGCTGAAAACCGATTTTATAGCCCGATCTCGCTATGATCTCGGAAGGGAACCTAAAGTATTTATTACCTTACGAACTATTTGGTACCTTACGAACCTATATACATAATCTTTTATGTAAAATTTGACGATTCATAAGAGCGCGCAAGTGTCTATTTGAATGAATATATTTTTGATTTTTGATTTTGATTATTCAAAGATTAACTTTAATTGAAAAAAGAATAACATGGAGTCCCTCCGCGCGGAAGAAGTGAAACCTCGAGTGCCACGCATTCACTCTCGCTCTGTCTCTTTCTATTCCCCCTCCCCAGGAGCGTTGAACGTTTAACGCAACAGTGCTTTCATACCCCCTCCGCGGTAGCGTTAAACGTTAACGCAACCCTGTTGGAAGTCGCATTAGAAGTTTCACTTTAAAAAGATTACATGTCAGCGTAATATTACCTGCTTTTGCCCTTGTCCGTACTAGTTAGTAATAGTTACTATGACCAGAGTTTTTTTAGGATGCCTATTTTAAATAACACATACAAACTGGTTTACTGCAAAAATCATTTATTTTTATACATTACGTTTTTTGTTTTTCATGCTATGCTAAAAAACAAAGATTTGTTTGATACTCGTGAGCACGCCACATATAGCTATCCAGGGGAAAAGGAGTTTTTTCGAAATGTAAAGTTTCAACTTTAAGCGTCAGTTCTTGATCTTGGCTTATTGTTATTGATAATGCTGCGTTCAGGAGAAATTACACTGTTTTAAAATGGGGAATCGGTCTTAAGTCTCGAAATACGGGGAGTTATATTTTCTCCACTTGCTATTCCAGTCGTGATTATAGCTTTTATATGCTCGTGCTTTATAAAGCTGCAAGCTATAGACCGGCGATAATATCTCGCTCTATTAAGCATACCAAGCTTTTTAGAAGCCATCTTTGCTTTACAACTCTACATAATTATGTAGAATCTCTATATTTTGTCCATAAAATGTACAAAAGTAATTCAGGAAGATTATTGTTATATGATACGTCATAACGTGCGCGATCCTTCAGAATATTTAAATACTTACGCCCGGTTTCTGAAATTCTGGTCATCGTAGAAGTCAACTAATAAGCTGTCAAATGGATTTTCAAATGTTATTTGAGTTGCCAAAAGGATTGTTAAACTCTCTGAATTGATCATTCTGGTCATTAAGAAGATCATACATTTGACAGCTGATTAGTTGACTTCTACGATGATCAGTGATTCAGAAACCGGACATCAGTATCTCTCGTTGTGATCAGAGAATTGTTTTCACGATTGGCCGCCCCTAATGTCGAGCCGCCCTAGGCCCGGGCCTTGGGGCAACTCCGCCGCTGTTGATCTCGCAGGGCCCCACGCTGGCCAGCGTCACGTTCGGTTCGCGTAAGCGTGCGCAGTCCAGGAAGCACATGCTCCCGTACGTCTGTCCGTTTGAGCCGCACACTGGATCAGAAACTAGGGGGCACTGGCACGGCAACCTGGCGAACGCTACGCCCAAACAGATCGCGGCGAACAACAGACCTGGAAAGTGTTAGTCCTGAATGTAGCGTTCCGATACAAATCTGTTTGTTTACTTAAATATTTATTTATTTATTTTTATACTTCATGCACAAAACCCAGTACATAGGCGGACTTAATGCTGTCAGCATTTTCTACCAGTCAACCTTAGGGTGCTACTGACAAGATAGAGGAATGGAGACAGATCGATGAGGAGGACAGAACAGAAGGCGATCTATGGCCTTTATCACAATATGATAAAGACCGAGAAAGAGAAACGAGAGTAAAAAAAGAGTACAAAAGAGTACATGAATAGATGAATAAACTTTCGCTCAAGTGACTTACCAAGTTTAAACAGCATCGTTAAGATTTAAAAGGTTTAGATGTATAGTAGATAGATAATTACATTTTTTGGTTCAAATCGTTTGGTGCCTTTGAAGAAGAGATCTGAAAACTATTCAGTCACACAACGGTAACGCTATTTAACGGCATTTTCTTATCTATCGTATTTATTTAGGGCTTTTAAGAAAACATACTGCAGTCAGGATCGTTCATACAATTTTTTTGCTTCACGTAAAAATATACATACCTATTAGTTACGATAATTTATTAGTTTTTCAAGGACTGTTATTGTGGAATAAATTTTAATAATTACTTTGTTATAATAATAAATGAACTAAGGGTTTAAGGCCTCTAGCTGCCTTACTCGGTAGACGCAGGTTCGAATCCCGTAGCACCCGAGATTTTGTGCCATTTTACTACTACAAAAAATTCATATTCAATTTTAATCTCAAGTACTACAAGCACAAAAATTAAGTTATTTATGATAGTTAATTGAGAAATTATTATAAAATTGTTTTATAACCAACGCTAGTTTTTCAATATTCTCCATTACCAAGATTATATAAACAAAATTTGTCAAATTATTATTTTTTTAAAACATTGTCCCCAATATTGGTCAAAATTTTTCTAAGATGTGAGTTTGATGGCATATTTTTGATCTTTTTTCTTATCTATACTTATATTCAGGAAGACAATGCTGCGTTTTCCTGTTGTTATTTCTCGTGTTATCTTCTTTATAATTGTAATCTAATAGTTATAAACACCTCGACAAAATGGTAGGTAATATGTATATTAACTCTGTACAGAAGGTTTTTTCCTATCGTGTGACGAAAGTAACCGTTAATTTATTTCACTGTGGGTTCGATCCTCACTACTGAAAAAATATTTTGTGATGAACATAGTGTTGTTCCTGTGTCTGGGTGTTTATTTAATGTATAATATTTATTTATTTACAAATGAAAAGTATGTTTATCAGGTTTCTAGTACCCATATTACAAGCGTTGCTTAGTTTGGTAATAGAGAACGTTGTTTAAAAATGTGTCCGAAAATATTTATTTGTTTATTCATTTTATGTTTAAAAATATTTCTTTGTTTTTTATTTTTTCAACCAGGAACTTGTTCAACCAGGTGACAAGCAGATGATAAAAGGAAATATAATGTTTTGTTTTATTTATTTATACATAGATAATAACAGATACTCCTTAAGAAATAAAATGTAACAAGAAGCTAAGTAATGACCTTTAATATTAGTTTACGGATGACCGACCCTCATTTTGGATTTTATGTTCTTTTAACAGCCAATGCCACAGATAATAGACTACTTTTAAATAATGTGTCTGATGTGTAACTGGGCAGATTTGTAATAATTTCGTTTGCGGTTTCAGACGCTTTGAAGCCACACATTTTCTCTGTATTGTAACTTGATTTTTATTATATTACGCCTTCCAGATGCTGTTTAAATATGGTAAGCAGTTCAGGCGTATTGTTTTACATCGTAGAAATCTTATAAAAGAAATTTCATTTATAAGATTTCTTCTTTCTCAAATCTATATTCGTTTTTGGAAAACCTTTATAACATACATTCATGGATTGTTTAAGCCCTTAGAAATTACACCTGTGCCTTTTTGAAACTATATGAAACAGGTTTTTATTATGAAACAGGTTAGGTGATTAAGGTTTTTGTACTATAATTTTTTATATACATAATTTGCATACATAAATTTTTATTACAGAGGCAATTGTCATTAGTCAGTTAAAATTTTACCTGTCGAATGATGTGTGACTTTGACAGCAATATTAGAAAAAGAAATATGTATATGCATCAATGATATAGATGACGCATGTCCATACTGCGCGACGTTTCAAAATTGTTCCGCTTTACATTATATTATTATGAATACATGATTATTATGATTATTATATTTCATATAATAATCATAATGACATGAATGCGACAGATGACAAGTAGTGGAACAATTGAAGCCGTGTCCCATCCCAGGTCTGGCGCTTGCCGCGATGTGCTGTGGCGCGGTGGTAGCCAGGTCTCCATGTGTTTGCCCCCGGCATCCGAATCCGGTCTGCGGCTCCGACGGGCAGACCTACGGGAGCGCGTGCTTCCTGCAGTGCGCGCGATCTCATAACCCGGACCTCACTGTGGCCAGCGAGGGCCCTTGCGAGCCACCAACCGCCGACCCCGCCGACGAAGAGTTCGCTCGACCCCCTTTCGATATTAGGCAAGAGGCGACCTCCTGCAGTTGCCCTCGCAAGGCCCAACCCGTTTGCGGAAGCGACGACAACACTTACCACAACCCGTGCATGCTGGACTGCGCTCGGAGCGGGAATTCTTCGTTGTACATGAATAAAGACGGCCCCTGTGACAGGAATCACGTTATGCAATGCTTGCACGAACACGACAAGAAGCTTCGAATTGATATCAGCCTTAGCTAATGTCGCCTATAGCGGTTAATAATTGATGACGTCGCGTTGTAATTTAACATTGTTTTTTCATAGGTCGTCTTACTTTTTCTCTGCGAAATAAAAAAAATCACTTAAATTTGTTTTTTTTATTTTCATCACCTTAGACCTGCGTATGTAATGCTATATGGAAAAGCAATTGATGGAAACGGTAATTTTTTGGGCTGGTATACTTGTTTCGACGTATTCAAGGATTTAATATCTACTTTTCCTGATACGCCTTGAGTTTTATCGCCATTCTGCCTATAGTAAATATGTGTAGATTGGGTAGTGAATGAAAAAGGTATATTAAAGATAAAAAATACAACATAAGTAAATACAGTACCTAATAAAACTAACTGATAAAGTTCAATAAAATTTATGTATAAAGGCTCAACATGTTCACTGCGTAACGAGGCCTAAATCATCCTTCATGCAACTTCCCTGTGGTGCGGCGAGGAAAAAGGTGAACTTCTCTGTCATCCGACGGGCATAACTTCCGTATGGTCCAGTGTAGAAAAGAGATAAATATATATTTAAGACTAGCTGTGCCCGTGACTTAGTTCTGGAAGTACTTGTTCTCGAATTTTTTTAAAAAAATCTAAAATAAAGTAGCCGAAGTTACTCCTTATTACATCAGCTATCTGTCAGTGATAGTCCCGTCCAAATCGGTCCAGCCGTTTCAGAGATTAGCCGGAACAAACAGTCAGAAAGACAGACAGACAAAAATTGTAAAAATGTTATTTTGGTATATGTACAGTGTATACATCCATATGCATTTAGTAAAAAGCGGTTATTTTAATATTAGAAACAGATACTCCAATTTTATTTATCTGTGTGTATAGATGTGCTAGAGCCGTGATAGCTCAGTGTCCGGGCGCTCGCCTTTAATTCAATATACTCGAGCAACCTGAGTTCGATCCCCGGTGCCGGCACCAATGAAGTTTTTAACTTTAAGTGCTGACTTATCACGTCCTCCGCGGTGAAGGGAAACATCGTGAGGATACCTGCATATTTTCGAAATAATAACAAAAAATATATTTCGAAAACATGTGAAGTCCGCCAATCCGCAGTGGGGCCGCGTGGTGGACTATGCCCTGATACCCTCTATATAGAGGAGGCCTTTGCCCAGCGGTGGGACATGTATAGGCTGTTACTTTTTTACTTTTATAGATGTGCTAATGGTCTCGGTCTCGGTGGTATACCTTGGTACCGGATGTCTTAGGCCTCGTGCCGCACTGAATATTGTAATTTTAATCAGGGCGGAACGAGGCTGAAAACGTCCCATACGTCGTCCCCTGGTCTCGTACCGCACCCCACGCGTGCTCCCCGCGACCAGTATTGTGAGTGATCTTGACCATTTGTAACATAAAATGTGATTATGAATTTTAAAACATACTTGTAACCCGCTCCGGCGTCGCACAGGTGCAATGTATTATACATATACACCTTTCTCTTGAATCACTCTATGTAGTAAAAAAGACCGCAATAAGATCCGTTGCGTTGTTTTAAAGATCTAAGCATACATAGGGACAGACAGAAAGCGGAATGACTTTATTATATAATATGTAGAGATGTCTCTACATATTATAAAACAAAGTCTGCCACATCTGCCTGTCTCTCAGAACGCGATAAACTCAAGAAGTCTTAAACTGTTTTTTAAACTGCTTTCACCAATGGGCCGTGCGATTGATTAGGAAGGTTTGAGAGTATAATTCATTAACATTTTGTTCAAATTTTCTGAAATATGACAATGATTATGGAATTAATCAAGATCTGTCGCGATAACCTCAAAGAGTGCAGGGGTTATATCCCTGCTGACAGATACACATAGAAAATACAAAAAAATCCTGTCGCTTCTGAAAATAAATCCTGTAACAAAATAAAAATAGATGCCACTTGCACAAAAACCAAATATTTATGTAAAAAGAAAGTGATTGAATGGTTATAGGGTATGAATTACGATGACAGAAAATCTCGCATCGTTTTTAATATAATATTTTTCCTTCTAGGCAAATTAAACAACACGGGTAAACAAGACACGCATACATATACATGAAAAACTATCGAGATAATTTCGGTCGACACACCACCCCACATGTCGGTTACCTCGTGAGCCAGGTCCAGACATTTTGTCTTCTTATCTGATTTGGCTTTCACGAGGTTCTCGTCGTATGGAATGGTAATGTCAACCAAAAATAAGTACCCCGTACTCGGTTATGATTATTTTTATTAATAGTCCTTAACCAAAGGTAAGTCATGTAAAATTACGTAACCTTGACCTACACTAAAAAAATCCCTAAGACGATTTTTAAAGCCCTAAACAAATATTACAGATAACTTTTAAAATAGCTGGTATGATAACTAAACAGTTTTCGTATCAATTTCTCTGACGACTCCAAGCGGTTTTCACAAAATCATTTAACTATAATACATGTATTAAATAATACTATATAGTATCTTGAAAATGCTGTTTAAGTTTGGTAAGTTATTTAAGCAAATTATTAATTATAGTGTACAACAGTAGAATGTACGAAAAAATTTTATGCTCAAAAACGGTGGTCTTAGCCTCTTAACAGTCTTCGCTGTTGTCCGACCAGAGAAGTACCACGGCCTCACAGCACAGGGCCGCGAGTGAGGTAACCGAGGCCCATTGTATTAAAAGTTGCGTTGCAAATGTCTATTTGCGGCGGTTATCACTTAATGATGAATCGCCATCTCCTTACATACAAAATATTTATTTTATTTATTTCAAAACTTTATGCACAATAACGTACAATGGCGGACTTAACACCATTACGTGTTCTCTACCAGTCAACCGACAATTAATTACATAAATATACACGTATACTAATATTTATATAGATATTATATATATATATATATACTACAAATATACATACACAAATATATACATACCTACATAGTATTAGATATTTTAGAATTATGTCAAGAAGAGGAAATTCAAGCAACTCGGTGTTCAACATTGTCGATTATCTAAATAAAATTTAAAGACGGCACGTATAAAAGTCTCTTATGTCAGACAATTTCTGATAGAGATGGGTGGCGAGTTCCAGAGCCGTACAGCTTGACCTTGAAAGGAGTTGGACATAAGGCGGAAACGATAAAGAGAAATATGAAGGGAGAGATTGTGATCAGAGGGAAGGTAAGAAAATATGAACAAATTATCTGTTAAGAAACAGAACAGTGAGAATAGAATCGGCAACTGTCCTCTTTTCCAGGTCTGCCGTTTGCCGCGCTGTGTTTGGGCGTAGCGGTCGGCAGATCGACCTGCCGATGCTCCAGGGCTTTGGATCCGGTGTGCGGCTCCGACGGTACCGAAACATGTGCTTCGTGGAGTGCGCGCGCTTGCACCACCAGGACTTAACACTGACCAGCGAGGGCCCTTGCGAGCCCAT
Source organism: Iphiclides podalirius (assembly GCA_933534255.1). Classification (NCBI taxonomy): domain Eukaryota; kingdom Metazoa; phylum Arthropoda; class Insecta; order Lepidoptera; family Papilionidae; genus Iphiclides; species Iphiclides podalirius. The sequence goes on along the minus strand of OW152827.1, from coordinate 11,220,487 downwards.
CCCGACCGTATTCGCTACCACCAAACTCCCCAGCGAAGAGTTTTCCCGGCCCGGGTTCAGCACCATCCGCGACCCCGATAGCTCGGGGACTTGCACCTGTCCCAGAAATGCCAACCCTGTCTGCGGAAACGACGGCTTAACCTACTATAACCCGTGCATGCTCTAGTGCGCTCTAAGCGAGAGTCCTTCCCTGTACTTGTACAAAGATGGTCCCTGTGACAGCGTAGAAGTTGGCCCAGAGGATCTTTGCGACTGCTCCCCCAACAATACGCCAAGGAGTTATGTGAGTTTAAGCCAATGTCTAATGCGTTGCGCGGATTATGCCTCCATGGACTCGTTTATTGAGTAGTTCCTAGTAAGTTTGTTCTGCGATTTATTTATAAGTTACACCAACAGCATAATGACACAGATATTATGACCTAGCAAAAATAGCATACCTAACTTGTTAAAAATACAGTTATTCTGGAGACACATATCACCATTTTGTTTTTTCGACTATGAACTTGCCATATTTTATTTTTGTGATAAGGTGCCAAGCGAGCCGGCGGTTTACCTGATGTTAAATGATAGCCGCCGCCAATGGACATTTGCAACACCCGTAGGGTGGCAGATGCGATGCCACCGTTTAATAAAGTGGGCCCGGCTACCTTACAAACCAGACAATAAGCAGAAGTATAACACTTCCACTTCAAGCGGGTCTTCTATGAGGTCGTGGAACTGCGAACTGGCCCTACAACAGATTTAATCTACCTACAGTAGTTTAGGTATGTGAATTCATACTGACTTTTTATGACAAACTTATTTTTGACTTTTTGAAATGACGTTATTTCTCCGAAGTCGTAAAGCTCGATGATATTTACAAATATTCTTAGCCAGGGCATTAAACTTGCACATGCCTCTGTAAACAAATTAATAAACGATATAACCCCACGATAAGGAATAAATACATCGTATATCGTCGCGCCAGTTCAAGGGCGTGGCGCGTATTAATTTTAACGTTTGCATCTTATTTCGAAACAGCTTCACGTTTACCCATTTAATATTATCTTAAGTTGTGTGACTCAATAAGCGTTTGTCATTAACTCTTTATGTAGCCCAGCCCTACCATGTATTAATTTGACATAATTACAATTACTACGAGTCGAAGATTGATCAAAATTCTATCGTTTTTTTTAAAATAGTAAAGTAACAGCCAATAAATGCCCCACTGCTGGGCAAAGGCTTTCTCTGCACAAAGTATCAGGGCATAGTCCACCACGCGACGCCACTGCGGATTGGCGGAGTTCACATATCTTCGAAATACATACTTTTTTATTTTTTTCGAAAATGTGTTTTTCCTTCACCGCTGTGGACGTGATAGTGATCCATAGTCTTCGCTTCACGTATTAATTTATATTAGTAAGTTATATTATATATTATTTAATAGTAATATATATTATAATATATATCTACCCATGCGAATCATAAGTTCTGTCACTTAATGAAAATGTGCACTATTTCAAATTTCATTTATTTTTAAATATGATTTTGACGCAAAAGACGAAGTTACGGTTATAGCATTGCATCCGTGCGGCCACGCGCCAAATCAGATCAGATTCGAACTATTGAAAAGTTTGAATATTATCAAGATTCATTTATTTGTCCATCAAACGATGTAATGAAAATTCAAATGTAGAATACAGAAAATTAAGTGGTCACCCTCGCACTGTTCTATTAGTGATAATGCTGTGAAGAGGGGAATCCAAAGAAAGCCCGTGCGTAAGCAGAATCTGTTAGCAGAATCTTCAGATGGGTAAACTGTTAGCCCTTCAAAACCAGGTACAAAAGAGCCTGCAAACTTAGGGTTTCGAGCTTATCGAAGAAAAACAGAGTACATCGTTTGGATGCGCATTTTATAGACCTTACTAGAGAGATCCCACGTTTTATTGAAGTGGTGCGCGGTAAAAAAAACACCACGAAATTATTTTTTCGGATGTGAACATTTGAAATATTTTTTTTATAATATCCTCACTTTTATCTTACCTCCTCATGATGTTTGCCTTCACCGAAGAGGGCTTGGTACTTAAAATTGCAATTAAAAATTACGAGTTCTAAAGTTTTTTATCGTGCTAATCTCTGCACTTAAGATTAAACATTAAAACTTGTAGAAAAAGTACGAAAAGATTCGCCGCTGTGGGAATTCATTCATTCAAAAAAAATCTACAAGCTTCAATGTTTATTCTTAAGTACAGAGACTAGCACTATAATAAAACTTTAAATTTCTAAAAAGCAATGGCGACATCTCTCGTTCGAAGTTATCGTTGTAAAAATCAATATTCGAAATTGTTTGTATGCTGGAAAGGATATAACAATAGATGCGCCAAGCATTGCTTCAAATGCTAAAAATAACAATGTAGATAAAAGACGTTAAGATTTTCGTCGGTGTGACAATCAGTCGTTTAGTTTAGTGGCTAGATTGTCAGGCCGCGAATGCCGAAGACGTGGGTTCGATTCCCACAGCGCCGACAGTCTTTTCATACTTTTTCTACAAGTTAAAATTACGTTATTAATTAAAATACTGAATAAAAATCGTGCGCCCCGACACTGAATTACCACGACTTAGATAAACTTTACTACTTTATAATTTTAGAATAATTTTTAAAATAATTATTAGATTTTGACATCTGCACTCAGAATTGATCTTAATAAGGTTTTAACAAATTTTTTTTCTACAGATCTTAACCTCTCTTTTTTTACGAGTGTATTAGAAGAGAAATTTTGTTGGAACTTTCAACTGTTTCGTGAGAAACAGTTTAATTTTAAGTTTGGATTTTTTAACAGATTTTGGAACAGTTTTGGATGTACATATGAGGGAAAAATAGAAAAGAATAAAGCATAAAGAGTATACGTAATTTTTTTTAATAAAATATTTAAAGCGAGTCACATTGATAGCCTACGTTTTAATTATGCAGATTTTATTGTCGAATACAATCCATTTACAACTGTATGTTTTTTGTCATACCTTTAAAAATCACTTCAAGACACATCAGCTTAATCAGAAACACAATTATTTACTAAATGATAGAATAGAAGTCCCTATTAACAATATTTCGTGGACTCAAAAAAGTCACTATTAGCTGACAATATTTCGTTGACTCCGTAAGAAACTGCACCCCGCTCAAAGTGGAATGACGTCTACGCCGAGGGCTCGCAAGGTCCGAAGCTCTGCACAGACAAATGCTCGCCGGCGCATCGCATCAAACACATGTTGTCGAACGTGACGCCGTTCGTCGCGCAAACGGGCTTGTAGTCCCGTGCGCAGGTGCAGGAAGGGGTCTCCTGCGGCTGTTCGACCACGCTGACGTCATTGCTGCAGGGTCCCGGGTGCTGCAGGAACAGGCTCGGCTCCGCCTCGGACGCGCAGTTCAATAGGCACGGGTTCGTGTACGTGTTGCCGTCGCTGCCGCAGACCGGCTTAGCGGATCTGGGGCAGGTGCAGTGCTGGGCCAACTCGGCCGCCTGCCTCTTCGCGCGGCACTCACCCTCGTGGCTGACGCGTAAACTGGGCACCTCGGCCTGCCTGCAGCGGAGCTCGCACTCGTTCGCGTACGTCTGCCCGTCGCTGGCGCAGAGCGGTCTGCTCTCGAAAGTGCAGAAGCAGGGCGCCTCGCGTTTGCACCTGCCGACAGAGTGCAGCGTGACGCTCGGGTTCGTCGACCTCGCGCAGTTGAGCATGCACTCGTTGCTGTACGTCTGGCCGTCGGAGCCGCAGACGGGCTTCCCCTCGCGCGTGCACACGCACGCCGGCAGGCCGGCGCTCAGCCCGACGCAGGAACCCACCAAGAGGACGGCGGCTGTGGACACGGAGCGAATAAAACACCACGCTACCGAACATAAGGGATGGTCGGTAAGATAATATTAATATCTAGAGAATTATACCTAACGAACCTAAGCCTGACAGTTTGAAATCATTATTAACAAAATAAAACACAGCCGACTTCAAATATCTCGCTCTGTATTCATTTTATAATTGATAATATCGGACTACATGGGAAGCACCGGCTTTCAAACAAAATCAAAAAAGAAATCATAAAAATCGGTACATTCAGTCGAAATTTTTGAGGTAACAAACATGCAAAAATACTACAGTCGAATTGAGAAGCTCCCCCGTTTTTCTAGTTGGTTATCATATTTATCTAAATTTATAAATAATAACGTTGCTTCCTTTAGGCGATTATTTCGTGTTCGGCCAAAAATTTGCGAGATACCCTAAAGTAACCACCGTTACAATTCGTAACGGCCGATTGCAAATGCCTTTTTATCGTTGTTAAAGAGTGATTGATTCTCCACTTTTTTATGATTATCATAATCTTTATCCTTATGCTTTATCTGAGTTGCAATAAAGCGATGACCATTTAATTCTTTTTTATGCAAAGTTTTGAGCGATAAAGTTGTTGTAATTATTGTATTAATTGAAAGTATTGACTTTCAATAATTATCATAATATATACACAAAGAATTTATTTAAGTTATAAAATTAATTCATATCGGTACACAAGTATGTAAATTAATACATCATAGGTACGAGAAAACAAAAAAATATTATAATAATTTATATATTCACGTTATTATGTTATGGACGAAGATCGCCTTTTAAAAGACCTTTAAATTTTAAAAAGAGTTGTTCTATTTTAACGAAAAATAATATCAGATATAAAACTTTAGTAACGTTTTTATTGATGTTTAATATTTGTGAAAGATGACATAAAACCGCTGATTAGTGAAAAAACTTGACTTATTTTGATTAGTTACAATTTATACCCAATGAACATGAAAAGTTAAACAAAAACTTTAATAATATCATAAGTTAAGTTATGAAAAAAAATCATTAAAAAAATTATGAACCTCTTATGATTAGACAAAGTTGTTTACTATTTAAAAACTATAATACAATACTAGCAGAATTAAGAAAATCCAAATAATATTTAAAATTTAAAACTAAAATGTTAAGCGACCGACATTAGTTTTAGTAAAACCTCTACAAAAATACCAAAAACTATTGACGACGGCAAAACAAAATAGTAAAAACAACATAGGCAAAAACAATAAATCGATTTTAAATATAGCTGTATATAGCCACAGGGACTTTAAAGATGCAATCTACTCACCGAATTGGCGAATCTCGAAAATCATATTGAGGAATCCGTTTAAATTATGTGTTATGATATATAGACTCTGTCAGTCGGTCGGATCTGTGACAATGAATCTTGACGCCTCAGCCGCGCATATTTATATGCTTACAAAACCAAAGTACCACACACGTCGGACACCCAGCCGTCTTCTGTTAGCTGAGTAAATCCCCACTGACGTGATTGACTGCAATGTAAACAAAGGACGACTTCAACGAACATTAAATGACCTAAAGCGGTTTGCTTAGACGTTTGCACACACATAGAACTGCGATATTAAAAAGGTGTTTAATGCATGCATGCATGTGCTTAAGTTACTCTACAGCCTATTTAAGTGATGATGTTTTTCTTTCTGAACTGAAACGTGAAAATCAATTATAAAATGAATAGAGAGCGAGATATTTGAAGTCGGTTTTCTTTTTAAGGTCTTTCCTAATTAAAAATAAATAAATCTCATATCTATATTTATATATATTATAATAAATTTTATATATAATATAAATATTTTTTTATAAGGTCCGGAAATATTTATTACATTAACGACCGGTTTCAAAATACTATCTACTTTATATACTATTTGGTTACAAGCGATAGGTATTTGATGACAGCTGATTAGTTGACATCTATGATGATCAGTGTTTCGGAGACCGAGCGTTACACCCAGTTTCCGAAAGCGCAATCAATTTTAAGTTACGATAAATCTCTTGTCAAACGTTGTTTAACATGATCTGAGTTGCTAGAAGGTCTGAAAACAACATTGATTTTTATTTGCAATTAGTCACTGATTAACGGACAATCAACAGAAAATCGAGTTTCTGAAAGCGTTTTTCGGTGGTCAACGAGCTGTCAAAAATTTTATTAAGTAATCTGTCAATTTGGACGATCAATCGTTGGTTAAAAAAGTATTTTATCAAAAATTTTAGTTTTTATTAGGAATAAACATAATTCCCTAATACGTTGTAAGGAAATTCATGTGTTCCATTACCTATTTATTATTATGCGAACATATCATGTGATTAGAAAAAATTGAAAATGCAATTCAAAAGTTAATAAATAATATGGATTTTTTCACGTTCTGTAAAGTTTTTTCTTGACATTTTGCATGTATTTATATAAATAAAATTTTATTATAGCTCGGATTTTTACGTTGGCAATCACAAGGTGACAGGACTGGATAGTGACGTTATTTTAAGTTTTGTTTAAAAAGGGACAGCTATACAATAGAAAGACTTAGTTCAAGTTAATCATTCATTTCATTCATTATCCAATGTTATACAGTGATTATCAAATTTTTCTTGAACTAACCTTCCAGAAACCCAAGGCAGTTTAACAAGAGATTAACAGCTGATCATTTTTGACATAGTGTTATGTGATTGCTGCTTTGATTGGCCTTTCGGAAACTGGGCATTAGACTATTACTATTAACTAACCAAATCTATTTCTGTAGATTGTATATTGAAACCATAATATTTTATATTGAATATTTGAAACCATTGTTCATAACTTATTAGCTTTATCTGCTTTATTGTATACTCATATGCAATTTAAATAAAAACTTCCGTAGAAAACAAAGATACACGACGCAGCATCACTTTGTCTAATTTTCACATGTTTGTATCTGTTTGGTCTCAATAATTATCTCTAAACGTTTGTCATTACGTTATGTCATTCCTACACGTTTTATAAAGGTTCTACTTACAGTACGTACGCAACAGACCAAGCGTGTGTGGCGTGTGTGTGTAGCGGCGCTCCCCGGATGGCCCTGATCATTCATGCAACAGAGAAGACTGTTGCTTGATCCCACCGTAGTTGGAACCTCATTCTCAACAAATCCTCGAAAATACTCTGGGTATCCCAACTAGAATCAGCGCCAGCTCATCGGGCAGCAAGCACGTAATAACTAGCTTATCATGAAAACTACTAAAACTGACACGACTTGTGTTCCTCTTGCTGCTCAGATTTAATCCCGTTGGATTAAAAATATAGCAATACTAGCTGCTGCCCACGACTGCGTCTGCGTAGAATCTGAAGGCGTAACATTCAGGCAGAAAGACAGAATACATAAAAATATGTATATAAATTATAGCCTATGTGTTATTCTGTTGTATAAGCTATATTATTGTAAAGTTTCAATAAAATCCATTCAGTAGTATTTGGGTGAAAGAGTAACAAACATCCACTCATACATACAAACTTTCGCCTTTATAATATTAGTAAGGATTTGGAGGAGAAATTCTTGGCTAAACCTCATCAGAATTGGGAGTCGCAAAGAACCCTTGATAAAAGTATAAACATAAATAAATAATTGCGGTCAATGGCTGGCCCCGTAGGTTGATGGTCAAATTTATTAAACAACAAAGTTATAGATTAATTTTAATGAGGTGTTTGTGACGGAACTTATGACCCGTCTAGGTATGTGGGGTGTTGTTGAAAAACAGCGAACGCAAAAATGGATTGAAGGATGAAGAAAGTTTCACAGATAACGACACGTCATCAATAAAACGAGTTCAGTATTTTCAACGTAAATATTTTTATTTACATAATCTTTTTATCTATATTTAATAATAAATTGTCCTTAATGAACAAGTCACTAAGGTCCCCACCAAACACTAGATAACGACAATTCCCGGTAAAGATCAAGGAAAACGGAGTGCGTGAGACTAGTATTTGGTAAACATACCAGTTTGTTGTGTTTGCAAATATTTGTCCTGTAAAATATTATACGAGTATTGTCTGACAGTTCGCCTTATTCGCAGAATACGCGGTCACTTAGCAAGAAATAATTATCCTTTTTGTTTTGTGGCGTAGTCCACAACTCGACCCCACTGCGGATTGAACACACGCCTGGTACATAAAGACTGGTGACAGACGGCCAGGCAGACAGCGGAATCTTAGTAAAAGGGTCCCGTTTTACTCTTTACATACGGAACCCTAAAAATTAACAGTTTTGATACTTCCAATGTACGTTGAACTCAGAACTATATTATCTGTCATATTGGTTGCGGCACATAAAATCATAAAACATCATCTGTTGTGGCGGCGGGTCGAAATGCGGCCAGTGCGTTGCGGATCTTTCTCGTCTCGCCAGAATTGGTTAGATTAAAATGATTATAACTTTGCGAAAACATGATGTATACAATTTTTTGTCCTGTTAGAATGACCTTGAACCCAACTTCCTTAGGTTCGATTCGAACCTGGATATGCTAAACAGGATATGAGCCAAGAACCAGGGAAAGCGGCGGGCAGATATCGACCTGAACCGCACCAGAAAGTATTTTAGTTGTTTATGAGACGGCAAAAAATTAGAGGATATCCATACTAGTATTATAAAACTACTGATCCGATAAATTGAAAAACTGTCTGCCAAACTAGCAGACGGTTCACCTGATGTTAAGTGAATACCACCGCCCATGGACATCTGCTACAACCCGAGGGTTACAGATGCGTTGACAACCTTTTGAAAATTGGGCTCCGGCTACCTCACTTACCAGAAGAAACGCGAAAGTATTATACTTCCACCTTACGCTGGTCTTCTGTGAGGTCGTGGTACTTACCCGGACGAGCCTGCCCATTCGTACAACAGCCGGGGCTGCTGCGTGGCCCTACCAGCGTAGACCTTCCGTCTTGCACTAATACTAATAGATAGCCCCTTTATTGAGAAAGGCTATATAGGCTAATTTTTAAGCACGATATAAAATGTAGTACATGTGGGCAGAGCCGTGGGCAAAAAGAAAGTATAAAAAAATTAAATCAAGAGTCAGTGAACTGTTTCCTCGCTTGGCAACTTTTCACATAAAAAAATCTAGCTTAAGATTATCCTGTATCAAACAGATCTAAACTTTTCATATATAATAGATTACAATGATATAATAATAGTTTTGAATTAATGCCAATGTATGCAATAGTTTAAATGTTAAGATATTAATTATAAAGAAGTAAAAAGGAAAACGAACCAAAATAGTGTGTTACAAGTCATCCGCAGTGTTAAAATAAAGAGCTAAAAGTTAGTGGTGTCAATGAATTCTCATTTTCAATAGAAGTAAATGCTGATGGTACTGCGGAGCACAGCAACTCACAAATAGGCAATTAATGCATGCATATCTTAACGGAAGATCGCACGGCTCCATAAAAAAGTAAATACTCAGCACAGTTACGCTATACCTGAACAGTTAACTGCTATATGGTTTTTATCGCCAATTACCGGGCGGGAATAAAACATTTTATTCGTTTTATTATCCTTTTTTTAAAAATTAACGGAAACAGTGTGATAACGAATTAAGTACCCGTAGGTATATTAAGGTAGTTGTGCGGTGAAAGTTAAAACCTTGCTTGTATTGCAATTGGTCTCGCACTCGAGCCCGGTGTCAAATTTTTAGTTGAGCGACACCGATTTTCCCGCCAATGGATTACAGAGTTGGTAAGAAATAAAAATGCTCAAATTAAATTATATTAATTATTTATAAAAATGTATTTTTTAAAACTGCTTTTGCACTAGATTGTCCAAATGCAGCACATTATCCAAAATATTTATTTGTCTTTTTTTTCATGATTATTTTACGATAATTATTTATATGTTTAAATCCGTGATAGCTTATAGTCCTGTGGTACTTCATTGTCCGAGTGCTTGCTTTTAATTCACTATACTCGAATAAGTTAAGTTCAATATTCAATATACTCGAATAAGCCGAGTTCAATCCCCGTTGCCGGCACCAATGATATTGCTAATTTTAAATGCAGACTTATCACGTGCTCAGGGGTGAAGGAATACCTACATCATCAGGAAAACTGCATATTTTCTAATAATAACAAAAAAGAATATTTCGAAGATATGTGAAGGCTGCTAATGCGCTTGTTAATTTCGTGTACGAAGCTATTTGATGTTTGTTAATTGCGCTTACAAATGCTAGTTTGTCACATACCTAGCAATAGATTTCAACTAAATATGGATTAGAAATAGTTAGGATCGATTGCTGATGATAAAAGCGGCGCATGGACGTTTTTCCAGAACTGATTGCAGATGCATTGCACATATTTGTGGACTTAGGCTATTGGAGTCGAAACGTAAAATTATTATATTTATTTTATTAGTAAAAATTACAACATAACACATATACACAAGTTTGCACCTATAGTCCATAATTATATTAGAAGAAAATCGAGCCCGCGCAAATGATGAGATAAAAAATTAATTTACCAAATTAAATACGTAGTAACTACATCAATGATGTTGAGAGCTTTAAAATTAACTGATATTAGAAAAATATTGCTTTTTTAAAGTTTCCTTAGGCAATTTTTCCCCTTCGTTCCTTAGTTTATCAAGTAGTGATGTAGTAGACGTAATGCCGGTCATCTGGAGCCGTGGTACGAGCTTCTCCATTCGTCTCCTGTACCAGCAGACGGCTACATAGCCCTAGAATATTTAAGTGGCCCTACCTCAGAAAGAGCTATGTTTACTCAAACTACATTCCAATTCTTCACGAAAAACTCGGTTTTCGTCCCGACATATTCCCCGCTAACAACAAATCCTCGCTCTTTATGTATGAGTTCCATCTTCGATGTGACAGCACCTTCTGCTGATGTACTTTACGTATTTTTTTTTAAATATATCCTATGCATTAAAAAATTACCATTAGTTTTGAAGTAAAACTTCTTTAGGTGCGACTAGGGAGTAACTCAGATTTTTTCTGACGGAAGTAGCGTCATAAGTATATGTCATATTTTAAAAATATTACATATACTTATGACGTTACTAAATATTTAATCATTTCAGTGATATATGCCGTCAACGCCAAAGAAGTTTTACTTCAATCGCGCGTATAGGTTACACGCACACACTTTTTTTTTATCGGACTCCACCGATGTAGCATAGCAAATATCCATGGGCGGCGGCGACTATAGAAGCGACTAGACTATAGAAGGCGATCAGGTGACTGTAGAAATAAAGAGGGAAATCTATATTAAGCAAATTCGATTGCTTTTTCGTTTACAGTTGCACTCCTGGTACTGATGATGTCTCCAGCTCTTAGTAGGCCTGATGAATGGGCGTCGGGGCCCACCCAATGGACCACATGGCCTACTTGCTCTTGTCCAAGAATATTCTTCCCACTTTGCTCAACAAACAATCTCAGTTTCAAAAGTCCCTGCGAATTTAAATGCTACGCTGACGCATTTAAAACAGATTTCGGAATAAAACTAGATGTAATTAAAGACGGACCCTGTGATGAAAAAAAAAATTCTTAGTCATATTATATAATCGATAAAATAAAATAACAAATTGTTATGTTCATTTTATTTACAATACCTTACATTACAACTATAATTAAATACAATAAGTACTGCACAATACACATTTCCTATATAAGCAATGACATTTAACATTTACAATATAGTAAACCCACACTTTCTTTTCCAGTGATTTTTTTAGCACTAATGTATATTGGAGTGCAAGCAAAACAAAAATCTTGGCTAGATTGGTCTGAAAAGGAATGCCCCTGCACAAGCGAGTACAAACCTATATGTTCTAGTGACATGAGGCGTTACAAAAATCACTGCACATATGAATGCAGAATCAAATATCTTTCAGAAAATTTCAAGCCACTTATAGAACCAATTGACTGTAAACTTCTACCACCTACCTTACGAAATTAAAATTGATGTTACATTGTATATTTCGGCAAGTCAAAAATGTACACAAATCAAAATTTTGCTATAATTAATGAAAAGAAAAATAAGAAAGTTAGTATACAGCATGAGGATAAAGGAATGCAATGCAAATATAATACAGTTTGTTAGACTCTTCTGTTCACACTCTTTGTGAAAACTTATTTCCATTTTGAATATTGATATAAATAAAATTAAGAATACAATCTGAATGTTTATTTGTTGTTGTCTAACAGATACTCAAAAGCAATATTTTTGTTACTTATTCTGTCATCCATGAGTATATGAAAACTCTCATGAGTTATCACCATTTAGAGATGTTACATTTTTTTTAAATAATTACACTATATACATGTAATATAATACACCGGGATTCTTAGGTGGAAATTATAGTTTAGAGGGCATTAGCTCATCAAAATCATATTTCTTTCTTAAAAAGTCTGGCTTATATACATCAGGTGGTAGAAAACATTGTAGAAATAAATGAGTAATTAATCCTGTTATACCCCAAATTTTATGTTTCCCATAGAGAAAAATAGGAAGTGGATGTTTCTCAAATTTTAGATGTGCATGATTCCTTACATCACATAGATCTTGCATGGGTACCGTAAAAATTTCTTCTACCTCATCAACATTACGACGTAGTACGGTTGGATCAAAATTTACTATTTCACCAACAACTGGAGTGATAAGGATGTATTTATTGCGTCCCTGTACAGAAGGCATTTCACACCATATGTCTATGTTCTCGCGGGCAATTCCTATTTCCTCTTCAGTTTCTCGAACAGCTGTCTCCACTACACCTTCTCCTGGGTCTCGCTTCCCACCTGGAAATGATACTTGACCACTATGATTTTTTAAGTTTGATGACCGTAGAGTATATAGAAGAAACACTTCTGTGTTCCGCGCACACAAAGGTACCAAAACAGAAGCATTTTCTTTTATTTTTCCATTATTAAAAAAAAACGCTGGTAACTCTTTTAAGTTTGCCACACATCGCTCGCGAGCTATACTAGATAATAAGACCTGTGGTGTTAGAGACATGTTAATGTTAGTATTTCCTTTTTACTTGTCCATATTTTTATCAGATAGTACAAAGTTTAAAAAGTAAGACTTTGACATCTGATGAATGCCAATGACATTTTGATTTGACAATTGACATCATTAAATTAAGGCTGCGTTCCACTAAGCGCCCACAACGATCACGCTCACGACCGCAGTTATTCCCGTTCCACTTGCTTGTGAGCGTTACTGCCGTAAACTCAAGTGGAATGGATTATAGAGCGTTTTGAGCGTCGAGGTAAATAATACAAACGGCGAAATAGAAAAAAGGAAGCAAAAGATTTAAGAGGTTAGGTTATAATCTGTAAGCCTTGAAAATAAACTTAAATAATTATTTTTTTAGAAATTTAAATTGTTTATAGTGCTAATCTTTGCACTTATTTTAATGTTAAATAATTATTGTTTAAACCGATTTATATTGAAAAAAATTATAATTTTTTTTTTTATATTTAATATTAGTGGTGTATTTAATTAATTTACGTTCAAATGTAATTAAAATGTCTTTTGCGGTGACTCTTTGAACTTAGACATTTTGAATTTTTAAAATGCCGCCAATTTTCTCAACGATCACTTCGACCCACCTTTTTAGATGGGTCACCGTGAGCTTCGCGTGAGCTTTAGTCATGACGTCATAAGTGACGTTTTGGCCGCGACCACAACGACCGCGGTCGTTATGTGGAACGACCAAAGGAGCATTTTGAATCGTTGTGGGCGCTTAGTGGAACGCAGCCTTTGTATGGCTATCTATGTATTTTGTAATGGCAATATAGAGAATAGTTCAGGATTCATCAAAGGACTATCTATATATTATATTTCATATTATATATATTATAATTCAGTACATATGTCTTATCTATGTGACTACCCATGGTGTGAAATAAATTAAAAATAAATTAGGGTTTATCCTTTTAGATTTCTGCAGATAAACTGGCAAGAATCTCTGCGGACGAAATATGTTAATTTGTTTGTCTGTGTTAGGTGATTAGAGTCTTCTATTAAATGGAGCGGTGAAGTTGAACGAGGCCTCAGTTTAGTTGACCTTTACAAGCGTTTTATTCACTTCACACTTGTTTCAAAAGAAACTGATTTCGCTGAAGTTATTTAGGAGTTCAGTAAAATGGAGGCAAGAAAACACATAAAATATGCCATAATAGAAATATGCAATATAATTACATGCTTACTGTTTACAGTAATAAAAAAAAAGTCAAATCAATTCATAAGTGAAATTGGGATTAAGCTGTAGACGTTAGAAAGACTAGCAGTAGTAGTAATTTTATTTATAAATTGTATTAAAATTATAGACGAAACTCAGAAGTATAACACCACTTCCACCTCACGCCGGTTTATATGGTTTTCCAAAGAAATTGTCTTATTTCCAAGTTTTTTAATGACATCCTGTTGATTATCATCTTAATCTTTAGCTCGCATCCGTAGCTTTGCCCCAATTAATCTTTTATTTATCCATATCTAATTATACAAAATAACACTGTATGCCCGTCTTCTGTGAGTTCGTGGTCGGATGGACTTTCAGTATCACTCTAGTAAACATAGACAGATTTGTTAGGACTTTCATCTCATGTTTTGTCTCCATGTAGGTTGAAATTTAAAAAACACTATATTATAACAAACGCTAATATTTACTTCTTAAAAATTGACTAAATACAAAGTTTCAAGGTTTTATCTTCGATAATGACGAACTCCCATACAAATTCATCCCTTATTTCAACTCCTTCGTCTCCTTTACAAAAACGGTGTTCAAACTATGTCCTTTCCCAAGTCTAGTCTATTTATGTTTTTCTAGGCATCTGTCAGTGTCTGTCTGACAGGCTGTCACGTTTTAGGGCAGAGCTTAGCTTAGCTATGTGAAATACGAATAGCATAAGTCTTGTCTTGAACAAGTTAAAAAAATGTACGTAATACTTTATTGTATTGTCAAATAACTGAACTGTACACATGTATTTGATTTAATGGTTATTGGTTTATTATTTTAAAAGCGTATAGGCGTATTACCCACGCGGAACAGGCAGGTTCGAATCTCACAGCGCCAAAAGTTTTTGTCTATTTGTTTATAAAACATTTCTTTAAATTTCATCTTGCATGTAGAGACAACACCAAAGGCACCATATCTCGTTTCATATTAGTTTTTGTTGAATATCATTTCAAAGGTGTTTCATGTTGTTAAGTATGCAGGTTAGATGGTGCCAAGCATTGCTAAAAATGCAGTAAGGAAAGTGTATGGATATCCGCGCGCGGTAACTTCTTCACCTCAAGGGCACACGGAGCCCGTGCCCAGGGGCCCCGGAAGGAGGGGGCCCGAAATTGACACAAAACATGACATGACTGTACACGAAATATTTACACGACCCAGCCTAATCGTGCGTTGTACCCAACGTATTTAAAGATCAAAAATTGTTTAAATCAGGTCATGTATTAAATCTGTCAGGTTATATTTCACCACCAGCACACTTGGTGTCCCGTGGAAAACTATAACATTTTAGGGATAAATTCAATCCAGGATAAATTCAATTCGGACGTGAGTTATTTGTACATCCCCTGGTGCAACAAACCTTTTTTACTTTTCAACAGGCCCCCAAATTCTTGTGTGCCCTAGGGCCTCGGTATGGCCTAAGATGGCATTGTCTGCGCGCGTTACCCGGAAGACGTAGGTTCGAATACCGAAACTCTACAAAAATTATTAATATAGAAAAATATAAATTCATGAGCTAATGTACAGTAATTTTCACTGTTGAAATAAAACACAATTATATTTGTCACTTTTATTAAATGTACAAAAAGTTTATTGATATAATAGAGTTTGAGAAGTTTATTGTTTAAAGATAATAGCAATCGTAATATATGAATATTTATAATATCAATTCTTTTATGCTTACATTTGTAAACTTTACATGCTAAACTATCGATTTAAGAATACACATCGAAGCTTGTTGAATACGACTGTTGGCATCTAGAGTTCGAAAGTCATATTTATTTCGTAAGAGGATGTGGCAATTGAAAGAGCGACACATCTGATGACAAGCGATTAATTCCATCCATGGCGATTCACAACAGCAGCGTGGTTTCCGTGCTTATGTATTTTATGGCAGGCCATCAAATACCTCATTGACCAGACGAAACGCTTAACTATCAATACTTGCACTTCCGCCCGAGTCAGCCCATTCATGCAATAACAGACGCTACATTGTGGCACACCTACAGTAAATTTGACCAGTTAGGCAGTTGGTCGTGCATACGTGCATGCTCGATAGGTTTAAAGATATAATGTACTTATTGTCAGTTTATGAAATTGAATTTGACTTAGTCTTTGTGCTGTAGCTTGGTGCGGGTTAGTCACAGTTAGACATAACTAGAGATTAAACAAGTTTTACTCAAATTAATATTAATTTCGATTATCGATTCACAGGGCCTAGCATTTAGTGTCGATTGAAAACTGAAAAATTATCCGGAATTTGATTCGGGAAAAAACGTATTTAATACAATTATTATCATCATCATCTCGGTCTGTTTGAAACCACTTCTGAACATGGGACTTCTCCACAGACTGCCACAACGCACGATCCTGAGCCAACTGCATACATCGGCTTCCCGTACATTTGCAAAGGTCGTCACTCCACCTAGTGGGGGGTCGTCCTACACTGCGAGGGCAAATACGAGGCTGCGACTCAAGAACCTTTCTTCCTCATCTTTATCAGTTCTACGAAATATATGACTGGCCCTTCGCCGTTTCAGCTTACTAATCTTAGGAGCTATGTCGCCTATCTTTTTCTACTGTGGATGTGTTCCTTGGGAACTCTATCACGTAGCGAAATACCAAGCATAGCCCGCTCCATAGCTCGCTGAGCGACTGAGCTTTTTCATATGCAGTAAAGGGCCACGTCTCAGTTCCGTAGGTCATCACTGGCCACACAACAATAAATAATAATCATAATAAATACTTTAAACGTTGGGAAATACGAGATTCATTGCGAATGTATATATTATGAAAATGTTTAGTAAGCCGTTAATATCCTATATTGATCGATATAATTTTATCCATCCAACCCATTGACATTTTTATACATAACCAGATTATGAATTTAGAAAGAAAATTTACTAATTAATACGATTTATTTTATTTATATGACAGGTATAGGCTGTTACTTTACTTTTTTTATATGACAGATGTCACACTCACCAACCTACAACGCGCGGGCCATTTTGCATTATTGAATATGGTTTATCAAATGTATTTGTATCAAAAATACTAATTTCTTATAAAATTTTTGGCTTTTTTAACTAATGGACTTATTTAATATGAATGCTTACTTGATACTTACATGTAAATGCCATTTTTTTTAAATCATTTTATAAAAGCAAGGCACAAAGCGGTACATAAGCTTATAATATTGTAAGATAGAAAATGGATCATATACCTAATGATAAACTAAAATAAAAAGAATATATACTATGCCCAAAAACTAAAAGGAAAGCAAAATAAAACTCAAATAAAAAATTAATAATATTTATCCATGTTTATTTCTTAACGTTTAAATTATTATCTAGCAACACTTAGACAGTCATGTCAACGTTCTGCGCTAACCATAACGTTTACATCATTGCTAAGTATTAATATTTTATACATTGTCCAATTGACATGCTGATCATTACCCGCCCTTCTTTTTGTGTACTATGTTGTATTGGAAAAATATTTTAGGTTACTTATATTGTAAATTTTGTCGATGAACTTATAATGTCGCCAATATTTATTTGGGACATAAATCTCAATTTCCGTCAAAATAATATGTTAAATTAACAATTCTCGATCGTAAATATCTAAATGTTGAAATGTACTTTCACATTTTAATGTTTTAAATCATTTTTGGACCACATCAACAAAAGACTCGTAAGACTCTAAGTGAAAAAGACTCTAAGCAAAGAAATAAATTTAACGAATAAAGAAAATGTTTAAATAAAAACTAGGAATATTTAAGTGTTTAACTAATGTGTCCCGTCGAGAATTTCTTGCTGAAGGGTTTTAAAGGTTAAAGTCTTATAAAAATCACTTTTCATAAACAAAAAAGCAAATTAGATAGAGTTATATAGAAAGTATGCAAGATAGTAATTATTTTAGATGACAAATTTTAAACACATTCAATCCGTCACTTTGCAATTACGAAAGTACGTCAATATCGGATTGAAGAATCAACAAGTCTTAGTTAAATAAAAAAATAAGTACTTAAAATATAAGTACCTTCAAAAAAGGTAACTTCGAGGCAGGCAAGAGCGCTCACGATATTTTTTTCATGACATAAAAATAAAATAATTTAATCTCGAAATTGGCTTAAGAAGGCAGAGGCATAATAAAAAAATGGCGTTAAAATCAATAATTTAAAAATTATTACAGGGTTGAAAATATAAAATACTCTAAACTAAACCATTAAAACGACTATGCTAAATCGTACAAGTTGCCGTTTATTTTTTTTTTCAAAAACTGCGCAAACGTAATTTACGATGGCATTAACATGTCCTGGCGCCTCTGCCCATTTCCGATTACGTGTGCTACCTAAACGATGAAATTTTCACATAAAACCTCTTTCTAACAAAATAAAAAAATAATAATGGCCGCACACACTTCCCACTAACAGTGATACAGAGTCAAACCGTGGAACGGGCCGCGGGAAGCTTGCCATCGTTTTCATACCTAAAAAGTAGGACAACAAAGTAACAATCACCACATTAAAAACATAATAATACCGTACGCGCCGGACCATGTACTCCAACTGAAATGTACTAAACCATGTATTGTGTATCGATCCCGAAAACAGTTTTGGCATATATCTGTTTTTTTTATCTCTGATCGTTTACAAATTTTGCAACAACGCAACGTGTAGATTAACGGAGATAGATACTATTAAACAATTGTTTGGCCAACACCGAACATTCGGTTGTCGTCGAAAGGGTTTCGCTGTCGTTGCGAGTGGGAGTTATATCGGCATTATTCCATATACACGAAGCACACTCTAGGGATGTCGAAGGTGAAAAATATATCGATTTATCGATATTTAAAAAATATATCGAAGAGAAAATATGGGATATAGGTCTCAAAAACCCTATTTTCAATCAAAAAAAGGTATCACAAGTATTAAATATTTGACACCTACGGACTGTGCCGGATTCTAATATGAAAAAATATCGTTTTGTTGCGATTTTCGATATTATATATTTTGTATTGATTTATCGATGTATCGGATCGAAATATATCGGCTGAAAATATCGACATATAAAATCGAAAACATCGATATATTTTCGACATCCCTAGCACAATCTGCTTAATTTCTATTGTACCAAGGTTCACTATCGCTCCGCGCGTAGCAATCGCCCGTCTACTATTCGGTGGCGCTAGTGTCGTTCACGTCGATGGGGATGGAGGTGGTGAATGTTGGCGTCTCCAGCTCCTCGTGCTTCTTCATCTTGAGCGCCTGCGGGGATAAATTCCGACGTCAGGTGGGACCTATCACCGACCCTTTCGCGCAAACGCGAAGTGTGCAACGCGAGAAAGGGAAGGAAGAAACTGTCATAGCGATGATAAATATAAGTGTTGTTAGATACAAATATCAATAATGCATTTTGTTTTTATATACATATATAAATGTCACGTGGTAGTTTATTTGTCGCAAAATAATATCAATGCCCAAGTTAAACTTAAGAAAAGAAAGAAGAATTGAAAATAAAAAAAACAGAAACATACAGAAATACACAAACAATACAAGAAGGTTAATAATGCATTAATAAAATAACCCAACCCGATTCAAAACGGCAACACCGATACAAGCTCGAAATGTGTTAATATGGAAGAGCGGACTGAATATTTTATTTACCCTATTGATTTTTATGCGTACGCGATGGAGATTTTGACGGACTTAAAGCAATGAATTAAATAATTTGAGTTCAACACAAATTATGGTAATAATGTCCCGACAAAGTTAACAAGTTTTTTAAATAAAAATGAATGGAATTTAGTAGCCAAGAAAATCAGAGAACAAAAAAAGTTGAAAATTTTGTCTATGCAATTCCGAAATACAGAAAAATAGTGAAACATTCCGGTTGTTCCGTAAACTAAAATGTCTTTCAAGGATTATGTTTTAACCGCTATCACAAACTTATTATTGTTTTGACACCATACCTTTGTTGCATAATATTAAGAAAATTCAATGTAGGTACATATTTCTAATGTAAAATAAAACGATTCATTAACGCAGAAATATCGGGATCATAAAAAAATTAAAGAGGTAATCGAGTTACGAATAACAGCAATCCATTTATTTTTTTTAATTACTTTGCTATTATTTAATATTATTACACGATTACGATGGTTTTTCGCGTTGGACGATTACTCAAAGCCCCGGTACCCGCACAGACAACAACAATGCACAACGCGTTTCGTTAAAGGCAAGTGAAAGTTAGCCTTTCCCATTTTTCTTTTTGCCTATTTTTCGATTTTAATCGTGAAAAATCGTTTGTTCGTCGTTCGTTCTTTATCGTTTGCTGTATTGTTTTTTCGACTTTCCCACATTTATACAAAAAAAAAAAAAAAAAACACTAGGTTATGTTATTTTGCGCGCGAAGTTGTGGGATCGACGTCACCAAGACTTATGTCAACCGGAACAAGGAAGAAGTGGAAGGCGATCATACGAAGTGATTATGGCAAACAACGGCGAACAAACGACCCAAAACAATTATAATCCATATGAAAGCTGCAAATAAAATTGGAAGGCGGCGAACTTTGCAAGAGGTTGGGGGGGAGACGCTAAACCGTTATGAGGGCGTGGCGGAGAAACGCAAATGGTGTGGCTCGATGGTAACAGTTATTCAGCATGGGCAACGAAACGCTTCACACCCGTGACGTACCGAGGCCGCATCCGCGTCGTTCCGTTGCCGCGCCGGTGTCGGCGACATGAGCAAACCTTTTGTCGATAACTGTTGACGACATTGAGACATTTTCATAGTGAAATATACTACCCGATGGTGAGATTCCCAGTTAGGAGGTACGCTACATATATAGATAAAGTATTTTTATAGGAAGTAGAGAGCATTTGCAGTACAGCTCGCCCAAGATACAGTTTACACAGATAACCAAGAGAAATATAGAACACTAAAATGTTATACAATAATAGGAAATCAGAATGGAGATATTGTTTATTTTAATTTAATGTTGTAATATGAAACGATAGTCAACGTCAAGATGACCATAACGGACAGTTAAATTATAATTTAACAGTTACTTATTACGAATTTAATGGTACCCTTTTAATGGTAACCTTTTTAGAGAATAATTCAATTATACTGAGTATGTTATATATTTCTGTTAATAATTTACACCTTAGATTTGTGACATTTTAAAACTAGTCTCGGTTCAATTAACCATTGATCCATTCTGATTTTATATGAGTACAATTGGAATAACCGGTGACACTTTCAGACACAACAAAAAAATCACCGTCATACATCAAGGTTCTTTAGTGACTTGCAATTTAAAAAAATAAAACTATGACGCGAAAAAGGGCGCGAAAAACGTCTTGGACGAGAAAAGGCGCGCCAAAGCCTCGCTGAAAATGTCACGGACGCCGCGAAGGCGGAGGGGAGGGGGGGGGGGGGGGGGGGAATGGGCAAGCGCGGGGAGGGGAGGGATTCTTTGTCACCTGCTGCAGCTTGTAGTGGTTTATGATGTCCTGGTCGGCGGGGCAGCTCTGGGTGAACGCGTCCAGCTGGTACATGTGGTACATGTAGCGCCAGAGCGCGCGGAAACTCGTCTGCGGAGGGGGCGAAACGCGCTCAATCAGACTCGGTAGTATAATCGTTTATTGAAATAAAAACAAACTTTTTTTTTTTTTTTAAAAAATTGCCATTCTATTCCCTAAAAAACAGAACTTGTTGACGATGCTGTAGTCATTCATAAATGCGTCGTATAATAAGTCGAATATTTTGAATATTTATCATTTTTATATAACATTATTTATGTCTAGAATTTAATAAAAAAATGGATACACTTAGAAAATACTCCCTATATAAATCTCGTGTGATCTAAGACATTTTTTGATCGCACATCACACGCTTTATATAACTGTGAAGATATTGGTATATAAAGAGGTTTTGTTCGTTTAAGCCCGGTCTCTTCAGGCGACGCGTTCTTAAGCCGCGAAGCCAACACAACTCAGGCGATAAAACGTTTGTGCAATAACGACTGAATGTTTGACAACAATCAAAATTTACGTCGAGTCCATCGGCCTCACTTAGCTAGCCTTTACGGCGAGTCTTGATCGAACTTAATCTATATAATCTTATAGCGACTCTGTAATATTTCAGTCAAGCGTTTGTGATGTGCGTTGTTTTTCACTTGTCGATATTACAGTTATGTATTTGAATTACTACACACAAAGAATGAATCGAATGTACTTAGTCACGTTTTTAAAACGTGAGTGTGCGGCGAACAGAGCCGTGGGCGATCGCTAGTTTTTTTTACAATTTAACTAGCAACCTGCCCTGGCTTCGCACGGGTTTAATGTATTATACATATAAACCTTCCTCTTGAATCACTCAATCTGGTAAGAAAAACCGTATCGAGATCCGTTGCGTAGTTTCAAAGATCTAAGCATACATAAGGATAGACAGTCAGCGGGACGACTTTGCTTTATACTATGTAGTGATAAACCAGTACCGGAATCTCGAAGTCAACGAAGTATTTGCCCGCGACGCGGATGTGCTGCAGACGAGGCATCAGCTCGCAGTCGAAGCAGCACATGGTGTCGCCCGTTAGGAATCTGAAAGTCACCACAAATGTTTCGTCAGCATCGGCATATTCCGTACACAATTAATTGCCGTCTGGTCCTTCATAAAAATAGCACTTAATAGTTCCCATTTCTTGGAACATGGTAAGAAAAAGGAGCGACACATCAAAACTGGATTTAATAAAACGATAATAGTAAAAATATTATTACTAAACAATTGCGAGCAAAGTCTTAAACTTCCGACACCATAATCTATATTTGACACTATGCAAGTGTACAAATTATGTGAGGGTTGTCTGGAACCACTGCAGATATTTTAATTATTTGACGTGTTGAACAATAACATGGGAATGGGCTATATAATATGAATGCACTTTTAAGACTATGAGTATGTTATCTTCGCCTAAATCGAAAATAGTCATGCTGCTAGAGAGCTTCTTTGTTAGAAGTTATTGAACAAAGTCACGCAAAAAAGGCTCTAGGGGAGTTATCAAATGGTCGCTACTTCACATTTGTGTCCGATTGAAGTTAAGTCTATCTACAAAGATCGATCTCCCTAAATAATATCAACGGACTAAATAATATCAGCGGAGGTTGAACGGCATAAGCCATCTCATGCGTCAAGGATCAAAGATTAGAAAGTTTAATTACGTTCAAAATTCCTCTAAATAATGCCACTCAAAGAATCTAGCATTTCGCCTAGCCTTAACTAGATTACATCAGACTAGATTAGATTAGACGTGATTAGATAAGAAACTTTCAGTTTAGTTTAAGCTCGCTTCGATTAGATTAGACTGGTTCAAGTTATCCAGACCGGACTGAAACAAGTTTAGACCAAAATGCACCCACCTCGTCCCCCGGCGCTCCAGGAGTGCATCAATGCGTCCTAGATGCGCGCGTAAGGCGGCCGACTTCTGTTCATCCTTGCGCACGAGTACCAGCTTCAGTTTCGAATAAAGGTTCTCGATCAGCGACGCGACCTCCTTGTCCTGAATGAAGATGAAGCACTGAATCAGTAAGTTCTTTTAGAGATTAGAATTTGAGGAGACACAAGGCGACCTTGCACTGTCAAATGACAACGACATCTTAGGTGAAGGCTAAAGTGAAATGTTACTACTAGAAAATATAGGTGTAATGCGCTATAGGTGAATTATACAATAACAACACCTGTTAAAAGAATAGGCAAAACATACCAAATAATCGATTTCGATTAGTCCAAATAAAGGCAAGAAGCTAGTTCAAGGACTGCTGTCCTACAATTTTATTAGAAATAAGTAAGTGCCAAGTTAAGTAATAAAGTACTCGTACCTCAGAAGTTCATCGGTCACTGCGCACATACACAGTTGTGGCAATTGTTAGTCCATTTTGACAACATAGTTATTGAATGATGCGCAGATGTTTTGCTTACATACTTAAGTTTTGCGCGATCTATCGCCATTGCTATAGATCGATAAAAGATATACCTGCACGAACAGGTTGTGACCGCCGGGCACCGACTTCATGATGTGCCGCTCTATCTTCTCGTTCTCCAGAATCGCAAGGCCGTTGTCGATCAGGATAGGGGGATGCGTCGCCTCGAAGTTGGTGCGGAAGTCCGGCGGCGGCTTCTGCATGTCGACTGTCGTCACCTACGGAAGGGCAACACGTGTGGGGTAAAATAACCCATCGAGCATGTCAACATGTAGCCTCGAACACACGCAGCGAATACTCGCTTCGATTACGCACTCGCACGTGATGTGACAGGCTACTCGCTGATATGAATGGATTCAGTTTTTTTAATGTGGGAAAGTGGCAAAGGATCTGGCGGTTCGCCTGATGTTAAGTGATGACCGACGCCCATGGACATTTGCAACGCCCGTAGGGTTGCGAATACGTTGCCACCTGTAAATAAAGTGGGCCCCGGCTACCTCACTCACCAGACGAAACGCAGAAGTGTAACACTTCTACTTTAATTTACCGTAAATTATCGCAGCGAATACACTCGCGACGAGTTTTCGCGTTGTGTGACCGAGGCTTATGACATGCATATGTTTTTAAAATAACCTTTATGGACGTGTTAAAACCGCATAGCGGCTGACTTTGCATGAACTGGCTGCTTCAACCGGTTATTATCACGGCTGCCGATCAGCGTAGAGGAGACACATCCTTGTAAACATTGATATAGTAACGAGCAGTGTAGAGCCAGAGTGTTTCCGGTGGGTTTCCATTAAGTGCATTTAAAAGAAAAAGTTGTTGTTCTTCCATGAATATCCTTTACAGTTTGTAATAACCATGAAAACCATGAACTTTTGCCTTAGTCAACAGATTGATTGAGTTGTGGAATTTCAACAGTCTCGTTATTAGAAAACTCGGAAACGGGTTGTTAACAAGATTAACATGGATGATTCGAACTCAATTATAACTGAATTAGGAGTTAATTGCTCCCAAGGATTCATTATTGTGATCTTATACTCGATTAGAAGAGACATTCAGTAAAATTTCTTCACCCAGTTAGATATAATTGGTCATTTTATTTTAAAAAGGTTTAACAGAAATTGTTGCTAACGTCATACCAAGAATTGCATTCATATCAACTTAATCAATTAACTCACTTTTAAACTGATTGTCTTGAGCTCGGCTAAGAGGTACAGGTCCATGAAATACTCCTGGCAAAACAGACATGCTCCTTTTCGTCGTCCGTCTATCGTCGATGCCTGTAACAAAACAATACATGGTTACTCAAGTTACACAAGTATCTCCACTCTATGGATTAGCAATAGATCTTCCAGCCCGTCATGATTAACTTCTAATAACACTATACAATTGAAGTTAATGGAAAAGGAACATTCCTTTGTCGGCTTTAGTTATGATGACAGATAAAAATTATCTATTATTTAAAAAGGTACCGGCAATATTCAATCTTTTCATCGCACTATCGATAACAATCACAAAATGAAAACTATCAATAATCAACGTATAAAACTATCAAGATATTGGATTTCAACGATGAAAACTTTTCGGCCTATTGAAAAACGTTTCATACGTATACGTATATAAACCTGAAGATATAACACCTATTAGAGAAGAAGACACAGAATTCAACCTCTTGATACACAATATTCCTAATAAAATCTTTCCAAGTTTCTAAATCTTTGAACTTCACTAACAAGTTCCCAAATATTTTGTAAGCCGTCATTCAGTGTCACACCACCCATACTGTTTATTGTTTGGCTTGCATTACCAATTACATTCACTTAACATCTCCATGCTCATAGACAACTACGCTCGTGGCGTAACGTTGCGAGCGTACGCAAGATGAAGCCTTCGCGGCTGAATATTCATGAGGGCATTGTTGGGTGACAAGACGCCGTGTTCGATTGTGTACATTGCGTTCAGCGCGAGGACTTACATATGTCGAACAACTCTTGTGGAATTATCGCGGAGGCTTTATAGCTACGCCGAGCGATCGCGCTTGTCAAACGATCGTGAGGAACAATTGTCGTTGGATATTAAATTACATCTGCAGAAAACTTCAGAAAGCGAAGAAAAGGCCGTGAAACGATTCCAAGAAGAGAATAGAGGATCTATAAAGGACCGAGGTACTTCGGACACGTCTTTAGATTTAGATTTTAATGAATCGTAACAGATTTTTATTTCTATTTCGTAACACACTGCCGAATGAAGCTAATACGTAGAGTTCAAACATTTGCCTAGATATGATCTTGTTTAGTCTAACATTTTAGTTTGAGGCCTTGAAATTTGTTGAAGTCTCAACGGCATATGCGGCTCAATATGTTGGAGACCGTGTGCGTGTTACGTCATAACTAATCTCGTACTCGCTAAGCTGCCATGTGTCTGACTCGTACCTAATTACTTTCGTCCAGGGCGGTTCTAATAATACAATTGCATCACATGTCAAATCCGAAGTTCTTGGTGTTACTATCTTCATTATTTAGAAATAATTAGGTATGATGTAATAAATACGTCTACTACTTCTTGAAAACTTAGTTACAGCACATGATGCTATTATTAATAGTATGATGTGCTGTTACTTAGTGTGATGCTCATTAATAATAGCATTAACTATTATTAATGAGCAACACAGTAATAATAGCACACGCATTAATGAGTGGAGGAGGAAGAATATTCGGAATATTGTAAAGAGTATCTGAATTGTGGAACTGGTAAACAGTAAATTAAATAGCTACCAATTCGCTGTTTTGCGGAAACATCGCCGCGCAGGCAAAATAACGAATGTTTCAATCTAAAAGTTTTGCAAAGAACACACAGATTCATGTCACAACCCACAGAGTATATAATTTGTAGAAGGGCAGACTAGCATTTTCAACGAAATGGGAATGCATTTATGTGTAATGTTGTTTTAGCTCAGAACCTTGACTAATGCAAAAAAGGACTAGGGTTGCTTTCTATAATTGAACTGCGAATTGTAACTGATGTTCATTTTGTAGATAGTAGTAAAATCCAAAAATATTTAACTCAACTTTCGAGCAAGTTTTGTGCACGCAGTGAAAAGTAAATGTCTATTAAAGCCCCGGCCTACATAGGCGACTGACACGGTTTTCTACTAGACACGAGTGTGCATAAAAGTGCTTTGTATGTATGCATGGGCATGGAAGCTCTTTGTTGACGGGCAATGACTCAACAGTACATCTACGGTTCGAGGTCAAAGGGCTTTGCATGCACCAGGCAATGGTTTTGTTTGCTACGAGTAGGCGACTTTCTAAAGTCGCGTAAAAGCGAAGACGTTCACTTGCGAGTCCGTGGGAAACTATTTAATAAAACAAAAATATTTCGACCATATGAATTTAAATGAGTGTTTATTCTGGCAAATGAATACGGATAACATGAAATACAAAACACACGAAACCGGCCAAGTGCGAGTCGGACTCGCGCACGAAGGGTTCCGTACCATTATCTATAAAAACGGCAAAAAATGTCTGTTGTATGGGAGCCCCACTTAAAATTGTTTTTTTATTGTTTCTAAGTAGTATTTGTTGTTATAGCGAAAACAAAAATACATCATCTGTGAAAATTTCAACTGTCTTACTATCAGGAGTCATGAGACAGGGGTATTAATAATAGGGTTCCGTTTTACCCTTTGGGTACGGAACCCTAAAAATTACCAAAGAAAGAGTATCGGGTCGGGACGCCTATTATCGATAAATGGTAATTAGAACATGAACAACTTATATCGTAACGGATATTCGCCGATCGCCGGGAACGTTTTTATACGTGAAAACCGTCTGAGCGTCGGACGCGACACGATTTAGGGACGCGCCGTGGCGGTCCCAATCGATATTCTTTACCGATGGCTTCCCGAGCGGACGATTCTTCCCGCCATCGCGGGCACGCTACGTCCGGCCATCGTCGACGCATAATCACATAAACAACGACAGCCCGACAGACTTCCGTGACAAATGGCCGCTAGCTCTCCGCTGCCGAGATTGCGGACTGCGCGTCAACGGTGAACCCGCTCACGAAATATACGCATTACGATTGCGATAAGATAAACGTGCATTAATTTGCATGCCACGGTACGACGCGGAATATGGTGTGACCACGCTACCGGAGAAATATATGATTAATTGTCGTGATTTACATATACACGGGTTTCGCTATTAGTGGGCCTAGCATCCCGCACGATACGACGCTATAGAATTTCTTCACATTAGTTCACGTTCCATTTACTTTTCTCTTTCTAAAAAAACAAACAACTAAACCCATATGTAACCGGTTAATTGGAATTATGAGGATATGGGTACAAAACGTTTCTAAATTGGTAGATTTAGGAAATTTAAGGGAATTGTACTGTTGTACTTGTTCCATACGACAAACCGACGACCCATGACGCCAAAGCTAATTCAATTTGATTTGTCGATAGCGGCTCTAGTTTCTATAGTCTATATTCAATACAAATTCAAATCGGATATTCACTACATCTATTGATTATTTTAGAACCGGAATTTTCAGTTATCAGAGACACTTAATATATTTATAGTTGCTTCATTATAATAATTACCTTTAAAAAGATATGCCGTAATTGCTTTTAAGGAAGGAACAGCTGTAGCATTTACTAAAAAGTGAGAAATAAATAAAGTGTAGGTAACTGGCGATGAAAAACCAAGTAGAAATCAATCCAACCGTTTCGGCACGAAATGAGCACGGATAAACAAAGCGTAAAAAAAAAAACATTCCTCCATTTTCGTGTAGTGTGATTTAAAAAATGCACTTACGGAAACAAAACCACTAAATACCGTATTACACAACAGTTACCTACATAAGTTGATGACCGTCAGAGATTTTGCCTTTCGGACAGCGTATGACATTCTGGAGCAATGAGTACATGTACATGCTTAATGTTTTGCTTACTACTACTACTACTACTACTACTACTACTACTACTACTAGAAAAACCACTACTAAGTAATTGAGCCGGGTCAATACTCAAAAAGACCGGCGTGAAATATTAGCATTTATGGAGTATAAAGGAGTACGATCCTGAGCAACCTGCATACATCGACTTCCCGCATATTTTCACAGGTAGTCACCGTCTATTGGGTCGTGTTACACTGCGATGCATTAAGAGTTCGCATAATTTTTTAATCTTTACGTTTCTTGTTGTGACTGAGCGCTACCAGGGACTCGGGCTCTTAAGGTTTGGCATCGCAAAGAAGAACATGCAAAAGACCATGAGCATCTTTTCTCTCGCTGCTTCATAAAATACGATTCCGCAACAAACTCTCCCGCAACCCTGACTTTGTAAAATATTTAAAAAGATGAACTCTCAAAATGCACGTAACGTACCAAGGGAAATCGGCACCGCGAGACAGTTTCTTCTACTGTCTGACATTAAGTAGAGGTAATAAAACAAAAAGAAAAAGAAGTATAAAAAATGTAGTATCTAAAAGAAACCATTTCACCAATTTTAGAAGAACTTCACTAAGTTTCGCGCGGCCTATTAAGTCTATGCTTCCAAATAAAGTAAAAAAAATATAAAAATAAAAAAAGGACAAAGGGTCCGAGACGTGCGGCATTCGGCACTGTCCCCGTTTCGAGCGAGCGCGCGGAATAGAAAAGCCGGCGGTTCGATGGAGCGTAACGCAGCCTACATAGATGGACACCATCCGTGCTGGCGGTGTGTACACAATTGGAAAACTGTAAAGCGACACGGACGCCATTCGATACGAACGGAGCCCGGTAGGTACTTATCGAACACAGCCCTCGTCTGGGGAGAAGAACTGCTTCGCCCTACTCTGAGAACTTTGCCACCCTATATTGAGCCGAAAGAATGTAACCTACCCCCTCACTCTGAGAACTTTTCCACCCTCGATTGAGCCGAAAGCCTGTTACCCCCTCGTCTGACGGAATCCTACTCTGAGATGAGAACTTTGCACAATCGATTGAGTCGAAGGACTCCGTCTGAGACGGAAGCCCCCGTTTGATTATTCAGTTTTATGAGTAGCCTGAAGATTATACTTTCGAAAGTGTTTTTTGAAAAGGACGGAAAACGAGCAAGCGTTTATAATCAGTACCATGTGAGTGGCCATAGCCGCGGTGACCACACTTAAAACATTCGAGGACATCGTCACAACTGCATTGTCAGGCCTTTTATGTAGGTATACACAGTCACAACTGCTACAGGTTTTAAACATCAAGTTAAAGTGTGTTTGTATGATAAAAAAACGATTCAATGCCAGACGAAACTTCTTACAAATTTTGTTCTTGTTATTTTAAAATATTACCCCTACCAAGGAAAACCTTATTTTTTTTTTTTAATTTTAGGCCCGGAAAAATTTCAAAAACACTAAATTAGGCCCCGAAGAAATTAGGCTTTGACACGGCCAAAGCCTTGGAGAATTGTTAGGTCTATGGAATTCAATTGACCGTGTGATGGTGTAAGCAACTGAAATTGCCTTATTTGAATTAACTGCGGTGAGGCACAGATCTAGACCACATTGAGATAGGTACTAACTAAAAAACATATCAGGCCACCTGAAACATCCCCAAAGAAGCAATGACCACCAGTTAATCAAACCCTTTCTTCAACCGTTGAGCCGTTTACGACAATAACGTCTGAATCAGGCGAGATCAAGGCATACGCGTCTAGCGGACGAGCGCCGATACGAGACGATCGTGCTCAAAACAAAGCGAGCGGCCGATGCCGAATTACGACACCGGCTCGCCACGATAGGATGAAATTCGCGGCGCCGCGCGCGGCCAACCAGCCGTGGCAAACAAACAGCGGCGGCGCCAACACCCCAACATATAGGCACTCTCGGTTTCGAGAAAACGAAAGCGAGACGCGGACGGCACTCCGATTCGCGCCATTTTCGCCAAGATGGCGGCGCGGCGGTTGAAAAAGCGCGCGCCCGTCACGGCGCTTGCCCTGCGCATCCGGCGGCCACAAATCCATCTCGGCTCCACACCGAAACACGATCGAAAGTGACGCTAAACGGCTCTGTGTGATTAATTGGATCGCTCCGTCGCGTTATCTAATTCAGTGGTTCATTTTTGCCGGTTCATAATAAAAGCGCTGGCTGTCGCGGAAATATTGCTATGTGCGAGTGAGCGTGGCGCGTTCACGACCAGTGTTCCATTTTGGGGAAACGTTGTGACTGACAGTGAACGCCGTCTATTTCAGTAAAAATAGAAATACACCTTTAGAAATCTGGACAATCCTATTTGCGTCTGTTTGCAGTCTTTTGAGTTCTGAACGAATTGATCCGACTGAGGTCATGTGTATAGCTATACAGCGTGTCGTTACCATCGCGACAATAAATGAACACACGTCTAACGCTACTTGCCAATAATCATAAAAAAATATTAACGTTAAACAAAATCCATAATTAAAAAAAAAATATTTTTCAAACAAACCAATTAAGTAAAAATGAAACAAAATTTTTAACATCCTATGCAACTCGCGCCACAGCGTCGTAGCACAAGCACAAGCCTCTCCTTCTAACAGTATGTTTTGTCTCTTTTAAATTCATTCAACCCATTCATATGCTTTGTGACCTTTACAAATGAACTTTACGTTACGCTTTTATAGGTACGGGTGTTCTAAAAATCTTTGTTTTGGAAAATTTAATAACCCTGTAAATATTGATGTTTAAAGAATTTAAAGGTTTAATACAACTTTAAAAAGTTATCCCCTATATGTGTGTTCATTTATTGTTGCGATGGTAACGACACGCTGTATATATTTTATTCAGCAGCACTTATCTTAAAGGGCTGAACAAGGTCGAAAGAACTATAGTTCTTTCGATTTTGTGGTGCACCTATAGGTAGAACGAATGAATAGCAGGGAATTTTTTCTCCTCCTCGTCCAATACTCTTATTCCAATGTTCAACATCGGCGTTGTGCGTACCCATTTCAATAACCCGACTGTCGTCTGTAGTTCTAATGAAAACATCTCAAATACACCATGTACAAAGCGTATACATGTCCCACTGCTGGGCAAAGGCCTCCTCCGTACTGAGGGTATCGCGGCATAGTGCACCACACGACCCCACTGCGGATTGGCGGACTTCGCATATTTATGAAATATTTTTTTTGTTATTATCTCGAAAATATGGAGATTTCCTCACGATGTTTTCCTTCACCGCTGATCACGTCATAATTCAGCATTTAAAACTGACAATTTCATTGGTGCCGGCACCGGGGATCGGACTCAGGTTGCTCGAGTATATTGAATAAAAGGCGAGCGGCCGGACACTGAGCTATCACGGCTCAAATTAATATCAAATTAATAACATCCTATTCAAACACATGCACAACACTACACAACACTATGATACAGTGTGTTATCAAAGTAATGGAGAAATCGAAGAACCGCGTATTCAGCGAAAGCGTGTAAATCTTACACGCATGATCGTTTCTCGAGCCGCTCAGTGGGTCCGCTGCTAATCCCTAAACCTGATCAGACATCGGGCCTGTCGTGCAGTGACCCGAGGACGGTGAAACGCGGATAATACCCGATTGCCGACCGCTCGCTGGCGACCGTGAAAGCGTGGTCACCACACTATAATACCACTACAAGCGTTAAGGAGTCGCTAGTCGCCATTGGAAATTAGAAAATAACACTAGTTGACATTACACATAATCGACATTATAATGTGAACGAATTTTATTCTTAATTGATTCTACCTTAAGTATGATTCTCGCACTGGCACGCCTCAAGTGTTAGTATTTTTCCGTAGTGGTTTATGTAAATCTAAACCATCACGTTCTATAACATTGTAAAGGGTCGGGCTTCACAATTACTTTATATTGACATGTGCTATTTCTAATTCCAAATTTACACATCACTCAAAAGCTAATACAAAAACGACTCGTTGTTATGCACATCAACACGTCACTGCGATGAACGGTTTGCAATGTGGAGATCGGCCCCTGAATAAAGTATCGCGTGACGGCAATGCCCCGTGTGATACTTGAAACAGCGTGGCAGTACTGCAATGCAATTCCGCCTTTCATTTGTCCGCTGGAAGACAAGCACGCACCTGAACGTCCGACGGTCAAACAAACGAATGGAAAGTGATTTTTAAAACTGGCCTCGTCGTAGTTTTTAATATGTGCAGGGCTTCGCTTAAACTCAACGACGACTATGATTTGTTAAAAGTTGGCATTCAAGCAGGCGGTTCACGTTATGTTAAGTGATTCACACGATCTTTTCCTTGACCACTAAACATGTGTTAAGCCTGGCAAACTATGTGGCACCTGGACCAAGCGGACAAATGATATCATAATTTTCCCGACTGTAGCGAACTAGCGAACCCAAAGAAGGAGGTGTATGTGTCTGACGTATGTATGTATGCATGAAGTCCGTCCCTATGTTCCCTTGTAAATAGTAAATTGTTGAACCTGATGAATGCCTTGACGTAAAATAACATTCTACTGTTAGTGCGTTCGTACTTTAGTTCCTAGCGTTAGTGCTACTTGGTTAAATAAAATAGATAGAAGAGATTTGATTTTTACTTTTTTTTAGTTATTCGCTTCTATTACTGGCGAAAATATTACTATAGATGGAAAGGACATAGTGTAGTAAAATAAAATTACCAACTGCTTTCCACAAACTTT
The DNA here is from genome assembly GCA_933534255.1 of Iphiclides podalirius. NCBI lineage: Eukaryota > Metazoa > Arthropoda > Insecta > Lepidoptera > Papilionidae > Iphiclides > Iphiclides podalirius. The sequence goes on along the minus strand of OW152827.1, from coordinate 11,186,735 downwards.
CATAATGCGTTCGTGTTTTGGCCATAATATTGGATTCTCATTTAAAAATAAATTGAGACTATTACGTTTTTATCGCTTTCCAGACGTTAAAACCAACACCTGCGCATAGTTTGAAAAGTGAATCCACCCACTTGGTCAGCATGAACTGATTGGAAGCTGTTTTTATAAAGGCTTCTAACAGGTCGTGCCATATGAGGTATGCTACAAGGAAAGTGGACGTGTGCAGCCGGAGAGAGTGCAACTATTTTTATGTGCATCGTTTGCAGGCAGGTTGTCGTGTAAATCTTCTAGGAATGTCGCCGGTAGCCGTGAGCGACGTCGGTCAACAGAGTAAATTAAGCCAGCGCATACATTAGATTCTACACGGGTAAAGATTCATTAAAAATGTTTTCCACTTATAAATACACATAGATTGGACATTGGAAACGCTTGGGTGGACATTTATTTTGTTATTGAAATTTTATTAAAGATCCCTATTTATTTATTTTTTCAAATGAATACAGCCTTTGTCACTCGGGTATAATGAAGCATGGTGAAATAACTTTTGAAATCGGTTCAGTAGTTTTTGTGTTTATTCGTTACATATATAGAAAAATACAAATGTTGCTACAACAATAGTATAGATTATGACCGTAATAAGTAGCCGCATCCGTATTATAAACAAAAAGTTAAACGAATACATCATTTCAAAAATAATAAAACTATTCTACGAGTCTGTCTGTTCTCTGATTATCAACTTTTTAAAGTTTTTCTAAATGTCGTGGATTAGTAGCAAAATTTAACGTGATAAAATGTGTGAAACAGTTTTATGATGATAGTACAGCATTCATTTTAAAAAAAGAAATCATTAACTATTTAATCAGGAATCGCATTTGCAAGAAACGCCCGTAATATTTATTTTAAAATTATATTTACTATTGTTAAATATCAGAATTTTTAGATATTACGGTTATTAAAAATTACAATACCAGAGATGTTTTATTCAAGTGTTAAATATTTGTATTGCTTTTACATTTTACGGAAAATTTTGTTTTACATTACTTGGATTAGTCAACCTCTACGAAGTAAAAAAGGTATCAAGTTTGTATTTATTATTTTTTTCACGAACTCGTGCCTTAGTGGTTTCGAACGCCCTCTGTTGAATACCCAGCACAATATTAACATTTTTAGAAAGAGCCGGGCTAATTTTTAAGGCGGAAATGCTGAAAAATAACAACAATTGCGATGTTGTCATTCTAATTCTTATCTAACAATCGTAATTACCGCTAAATACATTTTAAAAGCGCTTTAGTTTTGTAATCTTCCAAAGATTACGTCAAATAATACCGTATGGGGCACAGTCACGTAAATGGTAATATTTATCAGGAAATGACAAATCGTTCAGATAATTCGAAGTTTTCGATTGGAGCACATATTAAAGCATGCTTAACCACTGAATGAAAGTGTGAAAACATCTTAACTAATAGAAAAACTGAGCAACAGATATGATATACGCCATCAGTTCGATGACGCTGACAAGTGACTTTATATGAAAATTCAAGACATGTCCAAAAGGCCGCTGGCTCTTAGACGACAATTGAAACAGAACTTAAGTGTCAATGACGATGTTTTTTAATCGCTATTTTCAGTTAAGAAAGTGAAAACTTTCAATTTACGCTTGCATCTTTAAGTAGGCAGCAACTTCTGTTATAGAATGAGTGAATTTGAAACTCGTCCGGGGGAATTAGAAGAAAGAATCTGGTGAGTGAAATACCACGAGCTCATCCTCTAAAAGGTTGACTACTAATCATCACTACATAATATAAAACAAAGTGATGCCGATGTCTGTCTATCCCTATACAGGGTGGCTTTTCTAAGTGTATCCATTTTTTTAAATTAAATTCTAGACATAAATAATTTTATATAAAAATGATAAATATTTAAAATAACTCGTAAGTAATTAATTACATTAATTTGAACTTATCTCAAAAAGTGCGTGATTTATACGCAACTCATTTATTTTACGCGCGATCATTCATAACTAACATGCACACAAGTTCGTGCACAGTAAAATTTAGGTTTTTATGAATGACTAGAGCATTGTCAACACTTTCTGTTTTTTAGGGAATAGAATGGCATTTTCTTGAAAAAAAAACTTTGTTTTTTATTTCAATAAGCGATTATACTAGCGAGTCTGAACCTCCTGTTTTAATTTGGGCACTTCTCAAAAACTCTATCTGTATATGCTTAGATCTTTACAACTACGCAACGCATTTTGATGCGGTTTTCTTTAATAGATAGAGTGATTCAAGAAGGTTTAGATGTATAGTTCATGCATAATATAGTAGAGAAACACTGATAATTTTAGAGGTGCTTTTTTCTAATACAAATTAGAAAACAAATATTCAGCATTGAACCCGTGCGAAGCCGAAGCGGGTCGCTAGTCAACTAATATAAGGTCTACCGTCTGTAAATACGTACTCTCCCTATAAAAAGGTGAACATAGAATTGGAAGATTCCATTGCATACTCTTATTCATACCATCACTTAACATTCCGTTATCACGTACGAATCCGACTAATCTGTTCAATGCGGTACAATTAACAACGTTCATGTCAATTTCCTAAAGAAAGATTGATGTTGGTCCAATTTATTAATCATCATTAACGAGCAGTTATTTGTGTGTTTCGTAATAGTAAACGACGGCGATGGACGTGCAAAGTTGATTGAATTAGTAGATCCTGATAGATGGACTAGTTATTTAACAAATAATAAAAAACTATGCCTTTTTTCTACTAAACTATTGTTCTGTGGTGTTAGTTTTCAACCATTTCTTCAGAGATTCTGATAGGGGCATAACATCCATTACGTCTTTTACCGCCTTGGAGGAGAGACCTTGTTCTTTCGAGAAGTTATAGCAAGCAAGCGAGCGGCTTAGTAATTGTATGTAGGTATATGTGAACTTTCCCTCCATTACAGCACGCTACATTTTCAACAATTGAGAAACTACTATAGCGTTGCTCAAATTTTGGGCAAAGATATTCATGAGCTCATATAATATTACCGTTCGACCAACCCCATTTGATAAAAGTAAAAGTTTACTTGTTTTTCAACATCTCCTAATGTATACCACAGTGTGCACTGATTATATGTATAAAGTAAATTTTATTATGATAAACAGGGGCAAACGAGCAGAGCAGTTAATGGCAAGTGATCACCGCCACCCACAAACATCTGCAACGCTTGCAACGCCGGGGAGCTTGCAAATGCGTTGCCGGCCTTTTTGGAAAGAATATACTCTGTTCTTGAAGGATCCTACTCGTAGGTCGCATATTACATGCCGCGTGTTGCAGAGGCATTCAAAAAAGCCGTACGAATAGACAAACTTCGTAATTTTTTTTTAAATATCGGTCTCAAATGAGAATCGAACTTACTACGAACGCTGCTATAGCCAATAGCTTAGCATCTGCACCGACCTACCACTGAGATTCTTTTAAGTGTAAACGAAGGACGCTTTAAACCGCGTGACGCAGACATTCTGGAAACTAAATCGCACAGCTGCCTTCGCGACTGCCCGTTGGTCTTTATAATAAATCGATGACCTCACAGCTTTGTATACTTACATATTATTGTACAGTCATCCGTTGCATGACAGTGACATCATGACCTTGGCTCACAAAGTATACGGCGAGTGATTTAATTTTATATCCTTGCGTTAAAGCGAACGGCTATACGTGCGATAAGATAACTTTTTTCCTCGTAAAGTTGTATATGTTTTAACGTCGCTTCATGTTACGCGATAGTTTTGTTGCTTTATAATTTATTGAATAGGGCATAGAAATGACTAATTTATTTTGTAATATATATAAAGCACAACTACCTCATCGATGATATACAATCATAGCGTCATATTAAATTGTCAATTATTCATAATAATATACGCATCTCATCTTATGTCAATTATTCATCATAATATGTATTTGACAAGTTAATGAAAGCTGTAAATCCCATTTTCACGCTTCCGAATACGAGTAATCTGAAATTCACAAATAATCGAAAATACAATAGTTTCAAATTCATAATTTAGTGCTCTCCAGTGCACGTTGCTCAAGATACAAATGAGTATTATATTTTACAAATTATATTGGTAATATAGATTTGTTTCTTATGTGAATTAAATATATAATTTAAATATAAATATTCGACTTTATAACTTGATACATAATAGATATACTGTACATAATAAATGGGTTTCATTACTTTGTAACTAAAATTATCTTTTATTATAATTCATAGTTACATGCTATTGGTATAGTATCATTTAAAATGCACCACAATAAAAAGTACGTTTAGACTTTCTACATTCTTCTACCAACACTAATTTGCACTTATTAAAAAAATTGTACGAAGCTTGTGGTTTAATGTTGCCAGATGGTAAGGAAAACCTTAACATACTATATTCTTGCTAGCCTTACTAACAACCACAAACAGCCCATTTATACGAGCTGCCTTTAACTTACGAGAAGTGATCTTACAGAAAACTTGTTTGTTTAATTTTTATCTTTATTCTCAAATTTTAATAAAACTCTGGTTTCACTTTGTAACTCTACAAGATTCGAACATAACTTCCATGATATCGTGAGATGTAAATTCGCCTGAGCTGTGATGATCAATGTCCATCGGCGACGCTTATCACTTAACATCAGGTGAACCACCAGCTGACTTGCCACCTTCTCACATAAAAAAAAATTATCCAAATACAATGTCCGCGAGAAATGAAGGTAGTTATTTTAATGCAGTTCGATTTTTGTTTGTCTCCATAATATAAGTTTGTTTTTATGATATTAAAATACAAACCGGTCAAAATGTTTTTTTCGCTAGTAGAAAGGACAAACTACTGGGGAACCATGACCCCGTCGTCGGCGCAGCTGATCTCGCGTTGTGCAACGCGGGGCACTCTCGAATTTCATTATTCGAATTAATAGTACCAGTCCGTACCGAGCGTGGCGCTTAGTTTCATGCGGCCCTAGTAACTGCGCGAGTGAAAGGGGAAGTCGTCCGGAGAGCAGAAAATAGACGGCAACGGCAATCGGTTTCTTGTTTGTGCCGGTGCTCGATGCCATTTATGTAGCCCTGGTATCTACTGGCTAAGAAAGTGGAAATAGGAAAAAACATTGATGACGTTTTTGCACCTATTTCGTTATTTATTCCATAATTGCTTTTTAATGAACAAAAAAAAAACAAATTGATCATATAAAATAACTATATACGGAAGCTAGACAGTGTTGATAACAAAAATTAATCAATTCTAACTTTACAGAATTAAGTTGACTCGTTTTATGCAAGCTTGATAGCAACATCAGCAGTGTAAGAAGTTTGAGCCGGATGACGTCATACTTTTATATTTAAATTATAAAGAAGGCAGCTTAGAGGAGAGCATAATCGTCATGGTTTTTTTAAACATTGCAAATATCAGAGGTTTATTATATATTAGGTAAAGGTATTTATTACATATAGGTATATTGGCAGCACACTTTTTGCCACGTATGGTAATTTACTATAATAGTTGTAATTTTGCGTTACGGTCACCGGACACCGTTATATAAGACGATTCTTTAACATACTCAGCCACCGCCTTCGGTCAAAATATGAGTTTAGATATTATTTAACTTGAATCTAATGAAATGTATCATTTACTAATGAATGCATCCAATAAATAGGTATTTGATATATTTCACTAATTCACAGTTAGACGTTTTACAATGACATAATATAGGAGTGCATGTGGCAGACAATTTTGATAAAACAGGTATTTAGAGTTCAAAAGAATCATAGCTGATAGATACATGGGAAGATGAAATAAATACAGGTATAAGCGAGGAAAACGTATCTGCGTTAACACAATAATCACGACGAACTGCAGAGGAATCTTTTACAACAAGAGGCTAAAAATCACTTAGAATCATTGAGACTATGAAAAGAAAATGCGATCTCCAGTCAGTAAAGACTAATGAGATTTTATACGACCAATAAACAAATTTGATGCTAGTATAGCTGACGTCTTGGGTGCGGCCGTACGTAGTAATTAATTAATAAATCAACAAAACATTCCCGTAGAGAAACTAGCCAACGTACAATAAAAAGAGAAATATACAGTGTACTGAACATTAATTACTAAGGAACGGTTGTATCGAGACTATAATTATCGCACGACGCCACCGATGAAATTAATATGTACCAGAGATATTAATACTATGTAAAACGCATACAGTTAGACCGGAATATGCATGGCCGCTGAGGAAGCGGCTGTCAGCTGACTAAATTAACGGGTCAATTTTGCACGCGCTAAAATTAGACTTGAAACTATGTGAGGACAAACGGACTGTAGGTTTCCATCATTTTGTTTGTTATTCTCATCTATAATCATATTCTTCTGATCATGTAACCGAAATGGGTGTTGTACTAGCACCAGGAGCACTGGCATGGCCATAGTTACGCCTACGTGTTGTCGTTTCCCCGATTGACACGAAAGATGCATCGTGGATTTTCTAGTGGGTAACCCGGTCTGCCCGGGATTCCCACATACAGCTGGCATTCACTCACTGCGTACGATGAAGGGTTTTTCTCACGGTAAAAGGAGGAAATGAAAGAAAAATTAAACCCTTTTCCTCTAAGCAAAAACCATTTTGTAAGTAGAACATGCTTAATAGAGAAAAAAAATTTCAGAAGCTACAAATGTTTAATTGATTAAAAATTATAATTAAATTGTTTTTGAACGAATACAGGTTTAAGAACAGAAAAAGACTCATGAAATAAAGCCCTTGATTTTATCTCCACTGAATCTAATAACGAAATATACTGCATAAGCTCTCACAAGAATCCTGATTGCCAAACATATCAAAACTATAGACACCTTAAGTCATCTAACAAAAGCTAAAGTAAAAAAAAGCGACTAATGCATGATTTATCTCGAAAGCATACTGCACTCTTTAACTTAAGTTTTCTTAACTCTCAAAATTAAAGCAAACAACAGAAAAAAAGGAAAACATAGCGGTACTGTACATTCCTCCGCTGTTTTCCTTAATTAAATGACCCAATTACTTCCAATATAATTAAAACGTCCTATACCTAAAAACTCGTTTAGTTTGCGGTATGGGGAGCAGGTGTATAAAGAAATTTTTTCGCAATATTCTCGTTGAGCTTCTCAGGCGGTGGTATCTCTAACCTTGATCTATAACGACATATGTCTTTATATTCATACGTGTTAAATGTAAGGAACGAGTTGCCGAAGATATGTAGCACAGGAACTTGGCGAAAGTGTAATTTCTTATCAGAAATACCTATCTGGTGGAATTTTTGGAGCGAACGTTTGCGACCGCCTCCGGGAGTCATGCCTAATTATGATAAGACGTGATGAGTAATGGAAATAACTTTTGAAAGCTGTCTTGCGGGTTGTGGCGTGCGTCCAATGATTAACTTTGGCGGGATGAACTTGAATGAATAACATTTTTAAAGAGAACATTTCAAACAAACATTTCCCCCACTGTCGGATATACATGCGTTCACATCAACACATGTAATATGTTCCACGTTTAGAAATTGTAGGATTTTGTTTTGAATAAATTCGAAAATCTTAACGGTTATGTGGGCTCCTTACCAACTAACAACCACGGTGCCTAAAACCAAATTACTTTGGGCGGGGTTTCAGGATCTCTTACGGAACGCCATCAAATAGGAAGGATAAATTACCCAACTCACTCACTACTTTGAGGCAATCCGAGACCACACTCTGGTGGTCCGTCACTTCTGGACCTAATCCTGAGAGATTTCATCGTCCATTTTGAGTGTAAAAGGTAAGGACTCCCATCCTATTGCCACGTATCCCTTGTACGGCATGCAGGAGATGCTCTATAAGCTTTTGCGTACAAGGCTAAGATAGATAAATATAATTGATTTGATATAATTGTCATTATGAATACTGCTCTCAAGTGGAAACAGTAACCACGATCTAGCACAACACACTGCGCCGTAGCCAATAATTAACTAACACGTCAAGCATTACTGCTACCGACTTACCAATTAATTCAATAAAGACTAATTATTAGTATACTTTTCACAGATCATAGACGAACAAAGGCTCAGCTAAGCTTGATTGAATAAATTGTCGATCAACTTATATCAGAAAAATTGTTAAACACTTTTATTACTGTAACGACCTATTAATAATAATAAATATTATTATTAATTAGTCATAATAAAGATCAATTAAGATGAAAGTAAAACGTTTAAGAACGTTTAGTCACAATAAAAGTTAATAATATATACTTAAATTTAAGAAATATAAGTGTTAGTATGAGAAAATGATATTACCAAAAATTGATAAAAAAAAATCATACCAATATCATATGGAAGTAAGGTCTAATGAATAAAAGTGATAATATGTGAAGGCTCAGAGAAAAAAAATAATAAATATATAAATATAATGAAGAGCAATGAATGACTTGGGACTTTATAAGACATATTACTATGGAGTTGCATGGTACTTCTGTTCTGTACGATGATATGGTCTACGGTAAACGTGGAACCATGAATGGATATGTCTTCCGTGGTGGACATATCATCGATAGCTGGTGGTAGTTGGCGTCTTAGTGTGTTGCACTATGATACGTCGACTGATCATCTGACTTTGGGGAGTCTGGTGGTGGCTTGCGTCTTAGTGTATTCCACTATGATACGTTGGCTATTACTTGACTGGGTGGGGGTGGGGGTCCGTTGGTGGTTGGCGTCTTAGTGTTTACGCTATGATACGTCGACTATCATTCGGATCGTGAAAGAGTATGTTTGGACACTTCGTGTGTTCCGAGTATATTCTAAACTTTGGAGCTGAAGTTGATTGGAGTTGTATTGGTGTGGTGTGAGGGTGTGCCACCTACGCGATAGTCACATTGATGCATGCGGCTATATGCAGTACTGCGTCTTGTGGTATTTGCGGGGTGTTCTGCGCCTAATATCATTGCATCGTATGATTCTGGTTGACGGAGGTTCGAGGTGATGATGTCTGCTGTGTATGCGGATAGGCTGTATGTTGGCGTGTTGACCTGCGATAGTTGTATTGATGCATGTTGCATTTGGTGACATTGCGTCTTGCGACATTTGCTTGGGAGACGACGCTATTCATAATGGCCGAGTCTGCGTCTCGGTTTGATGCACATCTCAGTAGATTTGTCCAAGTCGGGTTCCTGATGACGGAGTTGCAGACTGTCTGACCTCTTTATACGTTTTATCATTATTAACGAATCTCAGTAAAGTTCCCACCGTTCGAACGAATAATGGCAACTTGCTGGTGGGTGAGACAAACTTGATCGAAAATACATTATACTCAACGTCAGAGACACTGACAAATACCAGAGTGCCTGATCTTTAACACATGCCCAAAAGCGTATTGACGTACATTCACGAAGACTGGATTTGTCGTTGACTTGTATGACGTTTACACGCATTGACATGGGCGACTTCGGTCAAAGTTTGTGCTTACGCACTGCCAAGGGGCCAAGCCCTCTTTATGCTGGTAAAACAGCTTTGCAATGGACTTCGGTCCTTTCCCCAACTCCCAGGTGGGGGGGGGGGGGGGCGCGCAATATGTTGGTTGGCGCTCACCGCACACGGCGTTGGTGAGTGTTTTCATGGAGCCTTCCCTACATTTTTTTAAATGTGGGGGAGCTGTTGACTTGTATCGGTTATGTATCGGGTATATTATTTTGAAAATATATTGTGAGCCCTTTACAAGCGTGAGAGGGAGTATACTATATACTCTGAGCCCGTCTCAAGCGAGTCGGGATTAGTTAATAAGAAGGCAATCTGGCATTATCTCTGGCTTATACCGCAACTAGTGAATATTTATCTATTCAAGATACACCTAAAAGAATCAAGTTACTAAATTAAACACAACGTAAATGAGGTCCTACCGAATATGACGATCACAATAATATTTTATACGGCTAATTATTACCTTTAGGAAGATCCTATAGAAAGATCAATAAATTATCCTGGTCACGTAATGATGTTATATGATTTATTGATATAATGGGGGAAAAAATATATAACTTATAATTATGTATACACAATAAAAGGGGGGTGCGAGTTACATTACCTATTTACAAACTATTCTGTTGTTGGTGTACAGTGTACATTGCATATTCAAGGTTATACCAGTCTTAATGAATGTTTACATTTGCCGCTATTTGCAACAAGTCTCAATTATTACTTCACAGTTTCCATAAGCGAACGTTTCAGTGTGATAATAGTAATAGTAATAATAAAACTATATATTATTTTTATTCATAATATTTATTTTATATATGCAATATATATCTATATGTTTATTTTTTATCTATAAACCCAACCAGACGAGAAAACAAATACCTAAACATACTTTATTCAGAAGAGCTAATTACATTTTAATTTCTTTCTGACCCCCACACTAGGTAAAGTCTGTCCTATGGGGTTAATGTTAAATGTATTTTAAATGTAATAACTCCATTCTCAATCGAGGTAAGGCAATTTAAGATTTTTAAATTTGAAATGTGGAAAAATACCTGCGTATTTTTAATTATTCCGACAAATCTGTTACAATTCCTATAAAAGGATTTGCACTATGGTCGACGCTCTTATTAATAAAAAAAATTGCCAACGAAACCGCGCCCGCGGCGCACCAATTCCTCGGAGGGAACAGATGAAAAATTTCTAACGGTTCCGAGAATGGCGCGACGACGCTTGTCGCCATCGTCCGTCGATTAGCTTAATTACGGACGATTGTGATCGGCCCCGTTGTCAGCACGTGGCGAGTGTTGTCTGCAACGTGTGACACGTGTCCCATACAAAGACGCTCGAATGTTACCATTTTCCGGGGCATCGGCAGTGTCGAAGCTTTGTATGTTCCGTGAACTTTTGGAGTTTGTAATGCTCCGTCGGCTAGGTCAGACTTACTGTTGATCTAATTAGTTGGTTGGATTAGGGTGGGAGGTAAGCTGGAGTGCCTAACCGGCTGGATATAGTTCTTTATTGCATTTTTAGCAATTCTTGGCGTTTATTCGAATACTAAGAAATTAAAAAGAAAACTGTCCAAAGCGAACATTTTTAACACGGTTTGATTTAAAGGAATCCAACTAGCAAAGAAATCGCGAGTACGTAAGATGTTTAAGAAGTATTATCAATATGGTTACTTATCTAATAGATAGTTAATATCTAACCTTTAATGCTATATATCATATCTAAGAAATGTAATATATCTTATCCACCTTTAATAATATAAAACCGCTAATGCTCAGTGGGACACGCAATTATAAGCAGTTATTTTATAGTTTGCAACATTTAAAACCAGCTACAAGGCAAACGGCTCGAAAGGGGGAGAGTACCTAACCGCCTCTCTTATAGATAGAATATTATAAACGTAACAGTCGTATGCGACGAGTTGACGGCATGATTATCGCTTTAGCCATATTTTCAGACACCGTTTTGCAAAATCAAATTAACACTACACGCTGAAATAAACTCTGTTAGTAGCATCACCAAGTCTCTGAAAAAGCAATAAACACATCTCAGCCAAGGACACCAAACTTCATGAAGTTTAGTATGTACACAACTTTATGACTCCGGGCACCGGCTGATTCTCCATTAAATTCCATTAATTTCTTCTAAATTTGAATTCGATATGGGTTTCATCAAGACGTCATCATCCAAGAAATATTGGAATTGCAATGAACAGAGACACAATGATGACGATTATTGTTAATCGGCTCAGATCAGACTACTTGGAAGTAACGGGCTCGTAATCTCGGGCGACTAGGCTGATGATCGCTTGACTGTCCGGTCCACTACAGTAATGCTCGACGATAAGACAAACGTCACCAGTACGGGCTCGTGTTACGTCCAGCGTTATCGCGCTGACAATAAGCCGGACGCACGAAGGCCCGATAGCTGACGCGAAATGAGGAGCAAGCAAAAAATTATGCGAGATAATCAAATGAAGCGCTTTTTCAGCCGCGGCTCGATTGCACTCGGCGACCGATGAGCACGCTAATGAAGACGACGACGATTAGAAACCACGTCGCATGTTCACATCGACACGATAGTGAAACGTCTCTTCGGATGTTGACTCAGCGCAGCGGTTTTAGCGCTTGACAGGTTCTATTGACTCCCTGGTTAGGATAATATCTTAGACATCCAGATGTTACTGTATGACTGACCATGATTATCGCGAACGAGATTGGAAATCGAAACTGGCAATAGAGAAAGAACCATACACTATTGTAACCAGATTTAAAGATTGATTTTGTTCTGATCCAAATCAGAGCAGTCTTTCTCAACTGCCGATTGATTCATAAATGGAATCATGGAAACTAGCAGGTCCTTGGTAGAAGTCACCTTTGCCATCTCATGGGATACAAATATGTTCTACTTCAAATTTACGTTAACGGAACGGTCTAAACGCATTTATATTATGAATGCGAAAGTGTATTATATATGTCAAGGTTTGTTTTGAAAAAGCTTGGAGCGCGACAATAACAATTTTTTACGCAAAACTGAAACAGTCATAGACAAGAACTAATCGCTAACTGTTAGCATTTAAAAGAAACCTTGAAATAAATCACGATGGAGATACGAAGAGACCAGTGGAACAGTGGACTGTACAGTTGATTTGCCCGTGATTAGAACACGGTCCACTGCAAATCATCCAATTATATGTATAATTAGTAACTTAAAAAAAAGTATGGGGGTACTTCTATACGCTGGTAAGAAGTTATACTGCTTTAGCGTAACAAAAGAAAAATACTAAAAATTTTATCCCTTTGCCAGTACTCTTTAAGATATAAGATCAAAGCCAGGTTAAGCATCGCAGAACCAGTATTAGGCACAACCAGATTTAGCCTATTTTTTTTGTAAACTAACGAGGAACGCAATGAAACGTCCTTACAAGTGAAGATAAAGCAAAAACATCAACTTCACTCAATTTCTTTATGCGTTTCGCACAGCGATGTGAACACCCTGATCTGAACTTAAGGTGCCAAGTTTGAGATATAACATAAGCAAACAACATTCAGCCAGAAGTATAATTTATATTTACATACCACCAAAAAATCAGTTGCCGCTCCCAAACTGAAAGCTGGAGAGGATTACCTGTAACAGGAACAATTTCAATTTAGGTATAACTCGACGAATTTATCGTAAGCACTCTCTACAAACATTTTTTAATTGACGTCGTGATTGTTATAAGGCTGTGATAATTTAGCGAGCGTGCCTAATTCACCCACTTTCCCCTTCAAAGCGCGATATCGGACGATTTCCTAAAACTTTCCCCGATTAGTACTTTAGATTATTCGCAGCCAGAAAGAAATTGAAAATTAGATGGACAAAAAGTAAGACTGTTGAAGTATTTCTCACCCACGGCAAAAGTAGAGTTGGACGAAGATAAAGTCATGGTTGTGTAACATGCGGGAATATACCGGATAGCTAGCGCAGCTGAGCTGTTCCGCAAAGATAAAAGAAGGAAGACTTTAACGAGCTGTTTGCTAGCAAGTTGGAGAAGCAACTTAAGCCGAAGAAGAAGCGATCCCACGAATTATTGCCTCAGCCCGTGAACATCAATAACGCTCGTGGGGTATAGTTGGGTCACCTTACGCAATAGACGTAATCCTAAAGTATAGATACATCATCTAACTTCACCTGCCTTCTTTTAAGCCGTGATAGTTCTAAAGAAGTCGATCCATGCACCAGTAGAAACTGTTGCGTGTCTCAAACAAGGAACTTGGAACAAACACACAAAAGCGGCAACGGGTGATGATTCGGTTAATGCATTTACAAAGCAATAATTAGTGATGAGCGATGATTGCACGGAAAGACTTGCCAAAACTTTTTGACAATATTGTGCAAACAGAAACGTTTATAAAAATGAGCATAGACGAAACAGTTCAATAAGTACCTCCATCCTGTTTGACATATAATCATTGAACATTTTTAAAGATTCACAAAAATGAACATACCCGATAATATACTAGTAATTTTAATTCGTTGTAATACACTAATAGCTCGAGGTATGTCACAAAGCCTGCACGAGTCACGTCGCGACAATATTTAACACTTAGCAAGTGAAGTACACTCGATAATTGGGACGGCCTTGGCAACGTCAAGCGACGACATTAGAGCCGCCGTCTTATAAGTAACCCAATATGTAGGTAGGTTCATCTGCCTGATTTTTCTGTAGCACCGCGCTACGGGGAGGTACGAAGACCTCAAAAAACCGGCCAAGTGCGAGTCGGACTCGTGCATGAAGAATTCTGTACCATTATCTATAACGGTAAAACAATCATGTATTGTTGTATGGGAGCCCCACTGAAATATTTTAATATTCTGTTTTTTTAGTATTTATCGTTATAGCGGCTACAGAAATAAATCATATTTGAAAATTTCAACTGTCTAACTATCACGGTTGATGAAATACAGCCTGGTGACATGCGTACAAACCCTACCCTTTGGGTACGGAACCCTAGAAAAAGATTAGAAATGTTTATAATAATGTTAAGTCATGTTTAACTGTGGTAGGACTAGGCAACAGTCGTCGTTGTTGCACGAATGGGCACGCTGTGGCACGTACGAATAAGTACTGCGACCTCACTGAAGACCGGCGTTCACCTGATGAGTGATGTGTCCAGTCCCGTCTATAAGGTTCACAGTTAGTTCACGCTACTGTGAACTTACTGGTTATCATCAGGTGAATACGCTCAATAACGGAGAACAAATTCTTTAATAAGTCACTTGGATTCAAATGTAGGCTTCCGAGGCCTTGAGAACAATTACGCCCGGTTTCAGAAACAATGATCATCGTAGATGTCTAGTAATCGGCTGTCAAATGGCTTTTCAAATGTTGTTTGAGTTGCCAAAAGGATTGTTAAACCCTTTGAATTGATCAGTATGATCTTCTTAATAATCAGAATGATCAATTCAAGAATTTAAAAATTTCAACAATTTGAAAAGCCATTTGACAACTGATTAGTTGACATCTACGATGATTAGGGTTTCAGAAACCGGCCGTTAGTGTCGTTAATTTTGACATAACCGAAAGTGCTATATAGAATGTGTCATGACGTTCGCCACACGAGCTATACGAACATGACAGCGTTGCGTAATTATAAGTCAGGTTTGTTGTGGACGACGAATTTTATCGATGCGTTGCTTAATGTTTTTGCACATCTAACTGGATGATGTTTAAACTAAGCATTAAGATAACTTTTTATTAAATCTGACTAATGGCTAATTTTAATATACGTTGCAGTGCCGCGTTAGTTTATCTACCAACTCATAACGATTTCCATTGGATGAATTGTTTGAATATAATTGGACATTTTATAATATTTAGTTACAAAAATACGATACTTGAACTTACTACTTCCGTGAGTATCGCGGCCGGTTTCTGAAACACTAATGCCCAGTTTCCGAAAGGCCAATCAAAGCAGCAATCACATAACACTATGTCAAAAATGATCAGCTGTTAATCTCTTGTTAAACTGCCTTGGGTTTCTGGAAGGTTTGTTCAAGAAAAATTAGCTAATCACTGTATAACCAATGATAATGAATGAAATGATTGATTTACTTCAACTAACTCTTTCTATTGTATAGCTGTCCCTTTTTAAACAAAACTTAAATTAATGTCACTATCCAGTCCTGTCACCGTGTGATTGCCAACGTAAAAATCCGAGCTATAATAAAATTTAATTTATATAAATACATGCAAAATGTCAAGAAAAAACTTTACAGAACGTGAAAAAAAATGAACTTTTATCCATAATAAACAAGTAAGTATTATAAAAAGATAGAATCCATATTATTTTTTAACTTTTGAATTGCATTTTCTATTTTTTCTAATCGCATGATATGTTCGCAAAATAATAAATAATAAATAGGTAATAGAACACATGAATTTCCTTACAACGTATTAGGGAATTATGTTTATTTTTAATAAAAACTAAGATTTTTGATAAAATACATTTTTAACCAACGATTGATCGTCCAAATTGACAGATTACTTAATAAAACTTTTGACAGCTCGTTGACCACCGAAAAACGCTTTCAGAAACTCGATTTTATGTTGATTGTCCGTTAATTAGTGACTAATTGCAAATCAAAATCAATGTTGTTTTCAGACGTTCTAGCAACTCAGATCATGTTAAACAACGTTTGACAAGAGATTTATCGTAAATTAAAATTGATTGCGCTTTCGGAAACTGGGTGTAAGTCGTAGAAGTTAACTAATCAGCTGTCAAATGGCTTTTACAATGTTATTTAAGTTGCCAAAAGGATGGTTAAGCTCTTTGAATTGATAATTTTTATTGATTAGTTAACTTCTAAGATGATCAGTGTTTCATAAACCGGGCATTAGTCGTCTTATTTAATATAAATGTTACGTTTAACAGCATCATCCTTTGAGAATTAGCTAAACCAGAATATGGGTGTCGATCGTAAACGACCACAATAGACAAGAGTTATTGACCGGGCCTAATTGAGAGGAACAGCAGAGTCGTCCGGCACGTCGATAGAATGAAACAAGGGAGAAAACGAAGGCAAACAGACCGAGCCTAATTTCTAGAACCTTCGCGAACTGGACCGCAAACCGTTTGCGGTTGCAAAAACTGGCGCCGCTCTTCGCTAACGGTTGAAAACTGCTCTAAAATAAATAAATAAAAATCAGCGATTCGGTCGGTAAGACGGCTATGGGCCAGTTATGGGCGACGCGAAAGAATGTCGTTATGATTTCTGTTTACCGCAAAATAGAATAACAAGACGATACAGGGTAATTGGAGGTGCAGGCTAGGTCTGCAGGCTAATGATGAGTTTCAGGCCGAAACTATATGACCTATATAATATTATACATAAAGCTTCATCGATCGCAGGACCTATGGAAAAGTGAGTTTCAACGAATTTCATAATTTTTGACATCTAGATGCGAGCCTTGCGATAAGAAATTACGTCTCTAACTCCCATAAAAGATTGTATTTTTTTTAACATTCGATTATTTCCGTTCAAAATATGCCACAAAAAGATAGATATTTTTGTATGGCTGTCTATATCTAATAATAGCTACTGCTTTAGATTGATCACCGAGAGACGTGTGGTAATAAATTGTGTATAGTGAACGATTATCTCAAATAACTTGAACAAGTTATTCCGCAATTAAATTCTAAAAATATGAACGTGATTGAATCGATTTCAACAAAGTCTACCCGGATTTCATTGTAAAAATCATCAATAGACACGCAACACACATAATATTATATGTTCAGGTCGTTAGTTTGCGTGAGGCGGTTGCAGTTTACTATCCGTATGACTTAACCCGCATTTAATCTTCACTACATAGTATAAAACAAGGTCTAGGTATGCTTAGATCTTTTAAAACTACCCAACGGATCTTGATACGGTTTTTTACTAGATAGAGTAATTCAAGAGGAAGGTTTATATGTATAGTACATTGTACCCGTGCGGAGCCGGGGCGGGTCGCTAGTGTGCTAATAAAAGTCTAACGCTTAAACCGGTGTGCTTAGATAGATGAAATTTTGTGCAATAGTTCCTTATAATAATGGGCAATAACATCACTATTTATCTTCAATTGTTAGAACAGTTAATAAAATCTTTTGTACAAATGCTCCGCACACTGTCAATGCTGTATTATATACAAAAAAAAATTAAAAAATAAGAAGGTTCTGTAATACTAGCGGCCCCTGTTTCTATCGCGTTTATATTTAACTATTTTCCCATCGTTTTGAACTCTCGACCATTCCCGTGACCATGAACGCTACGAAAGGTTTGAGACGTGGTAAATCCGTAAAAATAGTTTCATTTTGTAATGTGTAATCGCGTAAATACAAGAAATTGTCAGACACGAGAGATGTTTGCTGCCGTGAGATATACGAAAGGATTTCTAAATACCTGCTGTATGGATTTAACAGATAAAGCACACGGCTAGTCCACTAAGATACGTATAAATAGTTAAATAGTAAACATTCGATATGTGTCATAGTTGCGCAATCAGCTCTTGTAAATAGTAGAATAGCATGATCTCACGTTACCAAGTGGCACATTGACAAACATGGTTATAGTAAAGCAACGTTATGCTTGTAATTGTCATTACACAAGACTCGGGCGTAACGTAGAGTACAAAAAGCTATGAGAGATGTGTACTATTGACCGTGTGAAAGAGTGGATTTATGTCACGTTTTAAGCGATCGACGATATATATTCACGCTTGTCTTCTAAACGTGACGGACAGCGCTGAGAAGGGAAACTATGATATGCCGCTGCATGGACTTTGTTGAATTATTATTCGATATAGGCTTGTTTTAAGCTATTATAACACACTAAATTAAACCTGTCCAGAGGATAATCGGCAAAAAACTCAGCAGTCTTTTTCGAAATGATGTATAAAATATTAGTTAGGTATACCTAATTTTAGCAGCAGACAACAAGTGCTGAGCCAGAGTAATTTTCGCACATCCTTTTCCTCCATGTATTCTTCGACATTATAATAAGCCCTTTGGATAACAATAAATTTTTACAAAATGTTTGAAATTGTTAACACTTTGTTATTTGTGGATGTAAGTTAAGCTATGCATGGTTAAACCAAGCGAATATGATAAAAAAAATAGTGCAAAACATAAGAACTTCTTTTAAAATTACAGCTGTGCACATGTTGAAAATCTGGTTTTGAATTTTTAGCAGCGTTTAATTTAGTGTCAATCAGACACACAATAACTCACAGAGCAGTGACTGCATGATACATCAGTTCTGTTCCAGTAAAAGCGCATATGGTGACATTTACACAGATGGTAGGTTAATAATGATTTAAGGAGAAATATGTTGGCCGGGAGTCGTCTCTGTCCGCTCTATATGTATGTAAATGCGTGGCATAAGAACTAAATCTGTGAGCTGGTGATGAAGTTAAGGGCCATAACAGCGTGATTTAAACCTAAACAGAACCCCGAGACCGCTATGGCGTTTTCTATCACGATAGCAATATACCCGGCGGCGTAGGAGACATGCAAAGATCTAGTTTGGGACATTACTAGTAATTTACCCCTGGAACAGCCTTCCATTTACCTCTGGAACTCTGGTACTTTAATTAGGACTGAGGCGACAGCAGATACGGCTGCAAAGGGCCGCAGGGTCTTAACACAACGTGATGTTTAACCATTCAACACTGCATTCAACACTGCTGCTGACTGTCTTTGAAACATCTCCCGCATGCAAGCTTTATTAGATGATGCGTTATTAATTGTCATATGCAAATATTTCAAACAATTTTCGATGTAAACATAGAGTTAGTCTAGGACATTGAACTGTGGTAACTAAGGTAGGGGCACGCAACAGTTCTTCGCCGTTGCACGAACTGGCAGGTCCGTCCGGGTAAGTACCACGACCTCACAGAAGACAGGCGTGAAGCGTTAAACTTCTGCGTTTCGTCCTTTGAATGAGGGGGCGGTGGCCCGCCATCAAAAGGTGGCGACGCATCTGCAACCCTCCGGGTGTTGCAAACGTCAATGGGTGGCGGCCATCACTTAACACCAAGTGAGCTGCCAGCTCGTTTGCCACCTTCAGACATTACAAAAGGAAAACTGGCGCCTGTTTTCATCATTGCGACGTTAACATTGGCGGTGGATACGAAGTTGAGCAATGTGGACTGATTACGTGACGCCACCGCCACATGGCGTGCGTATTATTAGAGCAACGGAGATAAACAAGCGTTCGCGGTTGTGCTTAATGCGCTAGAACTTCATCTTTTTATTTGATCGGGGGCCTCGTGGTCGGGAACGGCGACGCGATTCACAGAAACTCACAAAATAGGGGATTCCCGGTTTATTGTTCTTACGTGCGAAAATCTCACATTCGTGTTGAATGCACAGCATCTATATTGGTAGAAATTGTATAGAACCTTGTGTATTTATGAAACAATTTAACGTATAGTATCTATTAATATGTGTAATAAAACCTTACCAGACGAAAAACAAAAGTATAATACTCCAACATCACGCTCGTCTTCTGTAAGTTCTTGGTATTTCAGTTTAAGTTCTTGGTAGTTCATTCATACCACATAAGTTCTGTTCTTTTCTCTATATTTCTTTGTTATTCCAATATGCTCCCATATGCTATTAATTTCACTTCGTTGTAACTTTAATTAATTAGTAAGAGTTCTGGGTGAGCATGCCGGCGAAAATATCCGAGTTGGGAAAAACGAAACAAAGCTTACGTCACACATTACCTAGGTCAGGGGTGATCAACGTCTAAGTACGTTTTATCTTAAAAAATTTATTGCAGTAGATTCAATTACTCGAAGTGAGTCGTGAAATATGTATCGAAGTTTATATTATATAGATTAGGTCTTATGTCAGTTTCTGTTTAAAAATATCACGAGCCATCGAATAACAATCTACAATAATAATACTTTTGCATACAAGATCCGTGTTTTGGATTATTTTGTTTCTCTTTCGTTTAATGTGTTTTTTTTACCTACATTATACTAGACTAGGAGCGGTAACCTCACCGCGCCTTTGTCCCGGTGCATTGCGCCCGCTGATAACGCAATAGCGATTAGATAAGTCTGTTTATCGTCGGCAATGTTCACAGTTGAAATTGGGAGGCTTAAGCTGGAGCTACTTAGCAAAGGCCTTGCCTACATTAACGATAATAACCCCTAGGAATGAGATGATCGCTCCTAAGCTGTTTCTAAAAAAAAAATATGTACTGTATAACTATGTATTTGTGGAGAGAAAAAAATGACAAAAAAGAGGATACCTACGGAGTTTCTTTCGCCTGTTTCTTCTCCGTTAGAGGAACCTCATTACGAAACGGTGTTAGATTTAAAAAATGACTATCGATAAATGAAATGTATATTTCTTATTTCGGTAAATAAATGATTTGAATTTTGAATTTTGAAATCTTGTGCCGTACGTGTAATTTAGCGATCGCTTACACCACAATGGGTTTATGAGTCGTCTCCTTTTGCATGGGTTACAAATGTATAACGTCTACACTACACGATGTACACCGATATTGCCACCGTGGGATAGATAGATAGAACCTAGCATAGTTTTTAGGTAACGCCAAATTGACATGTGTTACAATGGTTGAGACAGATAGTAACGTCTTTAGCTTCGGCAACTGGCCTCAAAGAAGGTCGGTTTAAAGTGCAAGCGAGTGCCATTCGACTTGCAGGGCACCCTCTCAAAACTTGACAACACACATAAACTTCTTGTATTCACACCAATATTTTACATTTCAATACAAACTAAAAAAATTTACGGCTTTGATCGCGTCTTATTTTTATTTCAAAATAACAACGTCTCAAATGCTTTATACACTTTACAGCATTAATTGTAAAATTGTAGGGTCACCCAAAAGTCTTCGCTGACACGAAAATGCATACGGGTGAGAACCACGACCTCACAGAAGACCGGCGTGAAGTAGAATTGTTGCACTACCGCGTTTGAGGGTGAGTGAGGTAGCAGAGGCAGACTTTATCCAAAGGTGGCAACGCATCTGCAACCCTACTCGTGTTGCGAATGTCCATAAGCGGTGGTTATCACTCTACATCATGTGAACCGCATCAGTTGCCACCTTAACGCATAAAAGCAATTATGGTCACTGGCCGTTCCAGTCAGTTTTATTAAAATACACCAATTGATCTAGCAGACATTCAAGCAAACGTACTTCTTGCTCGAACGCGAATTTTTATAAGAAGACTTTCGTTTTTCGGGCTCACAACACGTGGCGTGGATACCTATAAGGACCGCAAGCGTGCGTCGTTTAATGTTGCCATTCAGCTATTATAGAAGTCGTTTCCTGGCGGACCTTGACCGAGGTGACGTCTTCCGGCAATTACGCAGTGTTGTAAACAGTTCTTTTTTTATTTGAAACATCATCATTTTTTTTAATGTAATGGTTCACCTGGTGTTAAGTGAATACCGCCGCCCATGGACGTCTGCTACACCCGAGGGTTCCAGTTGCGTTGACAACCTTTTGAAAAATTTGGCTCCCGCCACCTCACTCACCAGACGAAACGCGAAAGTATTATACTTCCACTTTACGCCGGTCTTCTGTGAGGTCATGGTACTTACCCGGACGAGCATGCCCATTCGTGCAACAGCCGAGGCTGCTGCGTGGCCGTACCACCGTAAAAACAAAACGCCGGTCTTCTGTGAGGTCATGGTACTTACCCGGACGAGCATGCCCATTCGTGCAACAGCCGAGGCTGCTGCGTGGCCGTACCACCGTAAAAACAAACATTTTAGTCATCGAGCGAGCAGGCAGTTCACTTCATGTTAAATGATTACCGCCCATGAACACCTGAGTGTTTTTTTTGTTGCAATTGATAGGGCGTAACCTTATCTTTGGCACGTGAATTTATCGTAGCTGCTTATCAATAAAGCGCCGTTTCGATAAGCTGTTGATAAAAACCTTCCTTGGTCATAATAACGCTAGTTTTAAATATTATTACAAATTACACAACTCAAATCATGTACTTTCAAATCGTTCAACGAAGTCTATTACGGCTTAGTCAAATCAACAATATCAATGTTACACGAACGGTAATCATTTCATTACGTGAACGTTTCAAAAAGATTACAAAAAATCTCACTCCTATGAAAAGCTATAAACGAGTAGTACATTGGATGTTAGCAAATGTAGCTATGACCTTTTTCGTTTTACTGAAAAATCATTACAATCAAGAGACATTTAAGATATAAAAATAAGAACTATAGCTATAGCTATAATAAGGCTCATGCACTGTCTTTAATGTAATTTCAATCAAAACAAAAACTTCTTAATGCATTTAAAATAAAAAACGTAAAAATTAAAAAGTGACGTGCGCGTTCAATTAATGTTTTACTAGAATAAAGCGACTCAGAGAAACTAAAAAATATTATCGCGCGGAAACGGGACGATATCATAAATACATACAATTGGATACAGTATGAATCATGCGTCGCTTATTAAAATTACGTTATACAATAGTAGAAATTATATTGTTATAGTAGACCGTGCAAACATACTTATATTTTTTTTTTAAGATAAGTAAGGTCCAACGCGTAATATCTTTTGATCATGAAATGACGTTTAAAAAAGGGGAATTCCCAGTAATATTAACAATAATGTATATCAACTATTACTACGAACTAACGTCGGATATAAATATAAGTGAATCACTCATAAAAAGCGTTTATTGAGGCCCACTCAATTCAAGACGGGATTTGCAAACAAAACCGATGAGCGAAAATCGTAATTCCTAAGATAATGAAGTGAAGATATGCATGTTATTACTTAAAACAATCCTAAAAGAAGCTGATACATCGTGATGAAATGAAATGTTAAATGAAAAAGAAATATATAAAGAATTGTAAAAAAGTAATTGGTAGGAAAAACTACACGGCATGAACAATGCCGTGTAGTTTTAAGTTTAACTATCTCTGCACCACCCTAAGGTAGACTGGGAGATAATGCCTATGGCTACTATGTCTACCTTTATACTTTATGTGCATTAAGAAAAAATAAATAAAATAAAATAATCATGCAAGCAAATGCCCGTCCTTATCCAGGCTTATCAGCTCTCAGAATCTGCTCACAAGTTTTGCGTTCTAGGAAGCCAACGTACTGATAGCGAAAACATCAGTTATATAAACATTAGGATCTTGAAATTGTATTTTTTTTTGTTGTATATAAATGACCAAAAATGGTGCTGCGGGGTTCAATCCAGCGCTTTCTGATTTCTAAGCTAAGCGGCCGATGACGTCACGAGTCGACAATTTTGACCGTATCTCTACGGACTGATAAAATTAACCTTTATGCCGTTTAGCTCAGTGTCTGGATGTTCGTGCGCGGGGCGTCGAGGGGAACGAAAATTTCGTCCATTTATCTATAAATTTTAAATTTCATCCCAAGCTCAGTGAGTAGCACCATCAAAATCATTTAAGTCTTACAAAATTAGCTTCCCTAGTCCGAAGAGCGAGAGTATCCGGCAAACGCAAGCCTGGTTAAGTGAATCTTCCCATAACCGTCACCGAATGTGCCCCTGTAGGCAGCCGGCGCTTTTGCGCGGGACGGACGCATCCTGAGTCTGGTTTCGCGGATCCGGTTATGCGATGAGTCAGCCGACCTCGTTGCGACCTCCGCCGCAACGTCCGAATAGCCCCCCCCCCCCCCCTACCCTCCCCCTCGCAGTTTCATATTGAGGCTGACATCTTATCCTTCGTTACAACTTAGCTCTTCGTTACGATATCGACGACAAAGTAAACGTAGGCGAATTGGAGAAATGTCGTTATCACGTTGCGATCTACGTATGTTTTCGACTCAATAAGGAAGGTTCTCAATTCGGTCGTATTTTTTTTAAACGTTTGCTACCTCAGAACGGCGTCATTTAGTTTATTTATTTTTAACCGATTTTAAAAAATCTTTTCGCCATTGGTTGTTTTTCCTTAGTATTGCACCTGGGTCTCTGGAGGTACACGACAGAACTCCTCAAAATCGCATAGAAGATGAATAGTTGGTGAGATATTTCAAGTCGGTTTTGTTTTTTATTAATAAAACTTTACTTCTAAATTGCGAATTCTTTATACATAAGAAAATGTGCGTGCTAGCAAGATCATCGTTTAAAACAGCTTAAGAAATAGTTTATGGTCATACGACGAATTTATACCTAGGTGCTTTGTGATTTACAAGAATTAAGTAATAGTACCCGGAGGACCGAGCTTTGCTCGGTTTTTTTTTTTTTTTTGGTTAAATCGTGTATTTTGGAAATTACATTTAGATACAAATAACTGAGTAATGAAATATGCATAATATTTTTCGATGTTACCGACGTAATAATAAGACGTATTTTCTTATGACTGATGTTTTTCACAAAAGAAAGAACTTAAAAAAAAGGAAAAAAATTACAAAATAACAAATCGACAAAAAATTTAAAATAAAGAAAGCAATGATCTGGAATCGAAAAAAAAGTTAAAAAATAAATGTGTAAATGATCGTGACGCGAACCACGGCCGTCTGTTTTGGGGCCGAACGATTACCGACCGAGCTATTATGACATTTTCTCTTGCAGCGAAATTTACCGTCATATTCGAATTATATTTTTTATTCCCTGAAAACAGGGATAAAAGGACATTTTCTAAAAATGAAACCTAGCTAGATCGATTTTTTGCCCCCGAATCTATGCACATACTAAATTTCATGAAAATCGCTGGAGCCGTTTCCGAGATTCCGATTATATATATATATATATATATACAAGAATTGCTCGTTTAAAGGATAAGATATGTATTATTTACAAAAAAAAGTAAAAAGCTACCACAGATTTTGAAGAGAATTTTTAATTTGTTTTACATCATATATTCATCATCACTGATATCTATCAACACTGATATCAACGATACTAGAGTTTATGCAGGTGTAGCCAACCTTAAGAATACGCTTGAAGTTACCCATTAAAGGTACCTATAAACACTTATTATTTACATGAGCTTTTTGTTAGACCATGGCACTGCCCTCATTCATGATAATGAAATGGCATTACCTAAAGACCAATTAGTTCGGTCATTCTCCATACAAAGTCCTATTCGCAGTGATAATTTAAAATTGAATAATTGAATATTCCTAACGTAACGGACGTAAACTATGACGTCATTGGTTTCACACGAAACGTTTTAAACACGCCTAATGGGTTCGTTACGATAAGAATAAGGTCTCCGTAAATAGAGGATAAGTGGTTTTCACGCGTTTCGCATTCCACTTTCCGGTATTAGGAACTGGTTATATATTAGGAGTTTCCTCTTATACATTAATTCATAACTAACATTCATCAGATCTTCGCTTGCGCTTGTACTACACGCATCAAGTCAATAGCTCCCTACGGAAAGATCTAGGTAAAACTTTTTCAATTTTAAATGTTGCCATTCATCCTCTAACATTTAAATAAAATTTTGGATCAATATTAATATACAATTATCAAAAAATATTGACATTTGATTTAAAAGCAAAGCTACATCGCAAGATACTAAAAGATGACAACCAAAAAATACTGTTAATTTTTCAAACTGTTGGCCCTAATAGAAAGTCCACCTAGTCAAAGTATTCTATTAGTTAGTACAAGAGGCAACATACATTTTGAAAAATACATTCAATTTATTAAGTAAAACGGTAATGTACGCTATAAACAACGCCGCCTCCACAACAATATTGTACTATGCATAAACCATGTTATAGAAACAATAGTATCAATGGATATTTCTAGAAGCAATATGACGCGAACGCGCGCAGTAAACACGTAATACTAAACATCTAAATTGCAGTCAAAGTAGTAAATTGAATGGGAACATTATAATAGGAGGAAAATAGCATGAAGTAATTTGTTCTTAAACGTAAACAAGACAGAATGTTATTCGTTCGGATAATTAATATATTTAAGCTCTTCGTGAAATTATTATAAAAGACGAGAAAAATCGATAGTTATAATATTAATGTAACATGAACATTAAAATTCGTAAAACACCGCTTACGTAACTGTATGTCCCATTTTCTCCTGGTTATTTCAAGTTATTGTACATATTATTTAACAAATCACATGTTTATACTGTTCAACATATATATAGCCTATTGGCCTGTATATAGCTATAAATAGTTTGAAGGTCGAATAGGAAATGGATGTCCAAAAGATATAGAAACGCGCCGATCATAAAACCGTCGTGAGTGCATGTTTATACTCACGTCACGTCGTAACTACTGTACGTATTTACATGAAATTTTGAAGAATCATCGTTTGTAGACCAAATTAAAGTATAAGATCTATCTTATCAATTTTATTCCAATTGTTATTCAATTACAACTGAAAGGGCTCAAGCGTACAATGCAGACGAAACGCAGAAGTGCAACATTTCTACTTCACGCCGGTCTTCTGTTAGGTCGTGGTACTAACCCGGACCGACCTGCCCATTCGTGCAACAGCGCACACTGTTGCGTAGCTCTACCACCGTCACTATTTTATTATATAAGTAATAGGAAGAGACGATGGAGTTTAACAGAGCGTCTGCAGTTCACAGCACCCTCGCACACTTTTCAGAGTGTAGTCTCACGACACACTGAAATCCTTATCCTTATCAATATTATAAACTCGAAAGTTTGTATTTATGGGTGTTTGTTACTCTTTCACACGAAACTACTTCGCTACCACATCAGAATAACACACAAGCTATAATTTACAAAGCGTCAATTAAGTTGAAACAAATTCTGCGAGTTATTCTGGTGTATAATAAAAACTAATTGTTGATTCCCATTGACCGCGCGGGCGAAGCCGCAGTTAAAAGCTAGTTAGTACTTATAGCGGGAGAGGTTTATGAACGAAGAATGGAGGAAATAAGAGAAGACACGAAGGCCGTCAGTTGAACAGATATGGTGGATGCACGGCGATTGGTCACGAGTTGTGTTCTCGCGGAATCTGCGGGCGCACGCTGAAAGCGGAGGCGGGCGTGGCGATGCGATCACGCGAGGGAATTAATAACTACTCATGCTGGAGGCGCTACTTGAAGAACGCTGGCCTTGTGTTGAAGAACAGTGTTTTATTATGTAAGATAGCAAGCGAACGGGCGGTTTTTTAATAAAGTGGGTCCCGGTCCTTACTCACCAGACGAACAGACGAAACACAGAAGTAGAACAATTCACTTCACGGCGGTCTTCTGTGAGATCGTGGTTAACGAACTTTAACGACACCACGCAACAAAGACTATTGCGTGGTTCTACCACAGCTTTACACTTCTAGCCCTAGCCCACGAGTTCTGCGCTCGATGATGCTTTAATAGTCTACGGATTGA
The DNA here is from genome assembly GCA_933534255.1 of Iphiclides podalirius. Lineage (NCBI taxonomy): Eukaryota > Metazoa > Arthropoda > Insecta > Lepidoptera > Papilionidae > Iphiclides > Iphiclides podalirius. The sequence continues at coordinate 11,158,860 of OW152827.1, read as the reverse complement.
AAGCAAAACATTAGTTAACGTAGTGTGGAACGGTGCGTGAAAGGTAAGGTGCATAAAATAGTGAATCGATCTTATCTTAGTCAGATGATAAGATAAGGCTTTTAAAGCTTCGACGGTCGTGGGCGTGTAATGCCATCAGGTGGGATGGCAGTCAAGTGCAGGCCCGTCTTGAATTAAAAAAAAAACTTCGGCAAGTGTTAAGCCTTCTGCGGGACTTCGAGCAAATGAAGGCACAAATGCAGATGTGTAGGAATCGAGAGGAAATGGGGAAGTCGCAATCGCTACTTACCCTATGGATAGTCTAGGACATCTGCCTGCATCCATCCGTTAGCTTGAGCGTCGTTTTCCACTAAACAATTTCAATAGTGACAAACTCAAAAAAAGTACAAAGTAAAGTACATAGTGACAAATTTAAAAAAAGTACCTACAAGCATTCACGACTATAACAATCACATGAAGCGCCATTAAACGGGTAAAAAGAAAAAATACACTGCGCATCTGTTTATAAATAGAACGCAACGCAAAACGGTCGTAAACAAACGAGCGGAATGGACGCCAGCAGTGTGACGGGTACCGACTACCACGCGACATTTAGTACAGCATTAGTATGGATCCGCACCTGACATTTCCGCGACCTGGTTAGCAACGAAGATATTTAAATAACGAAATTCTAAAGCGATATCGCTCAGCCCTGTCCGTCGCGGTGTCACAAGTGAGGAACCACCTTTATCAATGTATCTTCTGCCTCGTAAAATTGAAACGCGAGAAAGGCGTAATGATGTAACAGCTGCGGGGACGCAAACCGCCACGCCATATGCGATCAGAATACTCCCTCTGGCTTAGATGCACTCGACTGTGAATTATTAAATCATACATGTATGCATATGTATGGTGTGTGGATGAGCACCTCACAAGTGTTTATTTGAAAATAATTAGTATCACTTTTGGAGTGTGCACGTTTCTCTAGCAATGTTTATTATTGTTGTGTAACAATTTATCGGTCACGTTTCACGAATCAAAACTTGACTGGGTACTAAATATGTACATTTGAATACTGATCTGATATCAAATTGTATAATCAAATCATTTAAAAAAAAACGCAATAGAGGCAACCCTAGCACCGATGCTGTATCACAATAGACATTTTCAAACTACCTTGCTATTCCGTTACTTTACGGATAATTGAATAGATAATCGCCCATGATGCGAACACAGCGAAGATGATCATCGAAATTAATTTAAATAGCGAACACGTCGCATCGGCCGCTGTCGTTCAAGGTGCAAGCAGATAATTGGTGACCGTACATGCTCATAATAATTCTTTTGACAGGGGGGGGGGGGGAGGGGGCGGATTCTATAAAAGGGGGGAAATGGCGGAACCCTAACGATGGGGGTTCGAGCTTTAAACACCTGTCGCTATAGCGTTTGAAAAACTACATAAAGGTCAGCTCGGCCATGTAAGGAAGGCCTGCGACGACGTATATTGGTCATTGAAATATATGGACGAAACACTAAATTTAAGTTTAAGACAGTTATCAAGTGACATCTTGTTTACTTCATAGAGTGAATTTGTTTTAAGTTCCAGTTGGAGGCTTTTTATTTGTTTTGACTGTTCTTTATAGACAGCTATCTGTTGCAGTTAAGTTGAATTTAAAAAGATATGTATTGTTTTTAGGGTTTCTCAAGTGCAAAACTGTAGCGTTTGTGCACGGCATACATCGGCCATTTGTTAGTCCAGACTTTGTTAATACAACTCTTTATCGCAAAGTTGACCCAGAGTAACTTAATCGTTGATCTAGGAGTTAAGATCATAAGCTTAATAAACTTAACAATAACTCTATACCATTATACAAAAAAAGGCGAAAAAGCGAGATATAGAATCAACAATAATTACTATTTTTCTATTCAAAGTTTTAATTTAAATGACGAGTGATTGATAAAATTATCTTGCTCTCCAATTGTTATACAAAATGTGAATATTATGGTATTAAGGAATGTCAAATGGTTTTAAATTGACATTGGCAAACTGATACCATGTCCTGTTGCCAGCAGACTTAATTTAAACTAACAGGACAGGCGAATGCCGTTACAGATAAAATTATATTAGTAGGACGTAGAAAAATTGACAAGAAAAATCGCCAATTCTTAGCTTGAGGGTGAACAATGATGCTTTTGAGTAGTTTGAATTGAACACTAAAATCTGGTTGTCAACACATCTACAAACCCTCGGGTGTAGCAGATGTCCATAAGCGGCGGTATGCGATTAACATCAGGTGAACTAGCCTACTCGCTTGGCAACTTTTCACGTTAAAAAAATATTAAAAGCAAAATTAATGCGTAATGCGCATAAGAGATGTTTATTTTACAATTTTTTGTTGTGATTAAATCTAACACCGTGTCTTATAAAGGGACACTCATGTTAAAATAATACCTTCAAATATCTATTACACTGACCGTCTCCCGCTGCGGGTAGAAAAATATAGACTTTTTTATGCACATGTAATTTTTGTCCGTTTCTAAAAAGAGCCTTTTCTAGCGGCGGCATTTCAATCAAAATTTTAAGATAAAAGAACACTTATTGTGGCATAACTATATGCCATAAACATGCTATATGCTATCGCGACCCTTTTTATAAATAATGATGTGTTCTACAAATTCGTAGTACATTACTTTATTCTATCATCAATAGTTTTCGCAGCGCACGCGATGTAAAGAATATTTTAGGTAATTTTTGTACACTTTGGGTTACATTATTGAAGTTTTAGTAAGGATCCCTATTATTTTTGAAAATATAATATAGCCTATATCAACCGGGGATAATGTAGCTTCCCAACAGTGAAAGAATTTTTCAAATCGGTTCAGTAGTTTCGGAGCCTATTCAATACATACAAACAATCAAATCTTTCCTCTTTATAATATAGAGAAGAAGATATAGATGAACTGACATCCCTCGTGCTGGCCGTATTCGGTGTCGACACTATAAAAAGTTTCCGCAAACGAATTCGAATTTCGAAACGCCGAATTGGCGGCCCCGGCTCGTTCCGAATCGAAAACTTCTCGAATCGAAGCGACGGCGGCCGTGAACATCGATTGGACGGTCGTGAATGCTGCAGTCGAACGTTGCAACCTCTCACTTTTCTGCAGCCGGATAGAAATTCTACATTTTAGAAGTTGCTCGTTGAATCGAACTCATTCACTAAAAACGCGCCACGGCAATATTCTTGAAACACACGACGATAGGAGAAATGGTTTTATACAAGAACGGCTAAAGGTCGAAATTATTCTTTAAATCTCAATCAAAATTATTATTGATAACACGCGGAAAGTTAACAACAAAATATAGGTCGAAATTAACACTAGCACAGAAAACAAACACAAGAAATGTCATAGATCATAACCTTTCTAAAAGCACAATGACATTCTTACACGTAAAAAATATTAACTATGCATAATCTGTGGCAACATCGACATTTCATAGAGAAGGTTACGCGGACAGCGCATAATAAGGTTGCAGCGCTCGCAATAGCGCTGGTTTCGTACAACTTACATAAGGGACCGGTTCCGAGCACGAAAGACAACCGAGATGATCGACCTAGAACGGACCAATCTGCTTACGACTTCAACTGGGTAGGCACTAGCTGAGGCATAGACAATGAGGAATTCCGAAGTTAATCCAAACTATTGCAAACGAAACAATGGCAAAGGAAACCATAGGATACATCAACGTTACAGACGTTTTGGCTTTCGAGTTTAGGTGAAAGGTCAGAATGGATGGATGATCTAAGCGATTAATTCTATAAAAGCGCTTTGCCACGAGGGGCTGCTTTAGTCAAGAAGTCTTCCGCGACTCGATCTTCTTGTCTTGTAGCAAAACAATCACTGCAACTCTTTATTCGACAGTCATACATTTGTTTAGGGACATAGGCCCCATTTTACCACCGACTCAAGTGTGTTTCCATACGAAGATACACTGAATTTCAACATTATATTACCTAATGTTACAAGTTATAAATCAAATAGAAGAAAGTATCCGAGACAAACTTCTCACCAGGCTAAGACTATCTGATACCACTCAATTAAGTCGGCGTGTATATAAATTTCTCTGCGTTTTATGTGAAACTTAATCCATACGATGCTTTGGTACTAGTCATCTCGATGTACATCTTATAGAATGCTCTAAACAATAAGGTCTATTATAGTCTGACCAAAGTCCGAGACTTGGTCTAATGCATAAAATATAAACGTTCTATTTTATTACGGTTGTAATCGTAATAAATAATCGCCTTTTGTTACGGAAATTGATATTCATGAGCTGTTTCACAAAAAAGTGTTCATAATCTGATAAATCGATTAGCAAACTGTAATCTAAATCGACTTCATTATAATCATCGTAAATAAGATTTAATCCGCCAGTTACAGATTCAACCGTTAGTTTGCAGCTGGCGTTTCGATAGCCGCAATGTAAGACGATTGGTATACATAATTACATTAATATTAATAAAATCTTATATGTACAATAATTTCCGGTACAAAATTGAATTTTGATAAATTTCTTAAATGTTTAGATCGCAATGATTATTTCAAGAATGCCAAATGGTACATTTCACTTTATGAAACTGTTTTTGAACAAAGGCAAAACTTTAAGTGTCTACAACACTAGTGCCTACTCGGTTTCCTCACGATATTTTCCTTTAGCAGTAAGCACTTGATAATTCAGCACTTAAAATTGACAATTTCACCGGTGCTGGCGCCGGGATTTGAAGTTAGATTGCTCGAATACATTGAATTTAAAGCTAGCACCCGGACACTGAGCTATCGCGGCTTGATTAGCAATAACGGGGAGAATAGAAGAGCCGGGGCGTTTCCAATACGTGCCTCGCGACACAAACAGTCAGAATGGAGCTAAGGAAGACGGATGGTTGCTAGTGACGTGCGCATTTAATAATCACGTAAATGGAGGACATACATAAACATTTCGTTGCAACGAAAGCACGGAACGTGATTCTTTTAAGTGAACATCTACAGTACAAAAAGTTTAAAGATTCGTTTCCAACCTTTGGTAGGAAAATGGGCTCTGGTAACCTCAGACGGAACTCATATAGTAACATACTTCACACCGGTCTTCTGTGGGGCTGTGGTACTTTCCCGGACGGACCTGCCCATTCGCGCAACAGCGGAGGCTGCTACAAGGACCCTCCACTATGTTAAAGTCCCGCAGCATCGCGTGCTGTTGTACTGTGTTTTATGCACGTATGTCCATTACACGTAATCAATATTCATATCCGAGTTTCATTATATAAAATGTATATTTACCGAAATGGGAAGTTATTGTGAGCCGAAACCAAATGATATCACTAGCCCACTTCGATAGTCGATTAGTTTTCAAAAATAATCGATTTAGGAACATAATGGAGCTTGGAGCGGATTGACAATTGACTATTTGTGGCAACAATTATCTGGAGACTCCGATAGGCGTTTACGGAATGAAGCACAATTTGGCGCAATTAATGGCGAAAAAGTTGATTTTTAATTTTAAATGTTTCTTGTACACAGTGAATTCTTACAGTGGCTTTTTTATTTAATTGTATATACAACGACACTGCATCTACTGAAATGATAGAATAATATTCTCCCTCTTGAACGAAAAAAAAAATTATGACGACATTTAATACCAGTAAATTGCGCAACCTATTAACACAGATTATTGGTTAATTTTCTTTTGTAACGCTAAAGAAGAATAACTTCTTACTTGCGTACATAACACACTTATTATTCCACGATCCGAATACACACGTTGCGAAACAACTTTGATGCATTAGGGATTTTTTTTATTCGTTGTGGATGGTAAAAGGCAGTCGCAATGTCACAAACAGATACTGGGCCGTAATTATTACGAATGGCTCTTAATTATTGCGATAAGAGCCTCTCGGTATTCAGTTAAGAGGATTAATGTCCATCGCGACATTATTAATAAACGCAATTATGATCAGTTGGGTGTCAACGGACGAAGAAAACCACCACTATTCATAAGTTTAATTTTCCTTGTCCTAAGGTTGTCTGGAAGAGATCGCTCTTTAGCGATAAGACCGCCTTATTGTACCTAGCTTTTAAGATTTATTTTATATCAACTGTATAAAACTTTTTGTGGTGTACAATAAAGTATATATAATAATAATAAGATTACGAAGAACGTGACCGAAAGGCTTAAAGGATGATAAACAAAATGACGGTGCCCCAAGTCAGAACAGGTTTACAATTTTTTTTAAAACAAGCTTTTATCAGATAGTTGTTACTAAAAATAAACTCTTTCATTTCATACCCACTTATTTATATTTATAATATCCACTACATTACGATAACCAAACGAATGTTTTGATTACCATGGCGATCATCCCTGGAAACAAACACCCATATCAGAAACTAATATCTGTTAAAACTAATAACTGCGCCACCGAATCATCAACAATTACTCGCACGTCTGAATTAAAAAACGTACTTTTCAAGCAAAAAAAAAATGTAACAACACACCTCAATAATCGTCACTAATGGTAACCTAGACCGGTGTTGACGGGCTTTAACTATCACAGAAAAGAGATTTCAGTGGTACAGCATTCAGCAGCAATAACAAATCACTCGAACGCAACTGTCGTGTTTCGCTAAAACGTTAGCTACGCTCAATTAGGCATTAGAAAAGTGCATTAAAACGTCCACGTCGAACGTACACGACACGCGATCACGGGCGGGGAGCAAGAATGATTCGCGATTAACATAAAAGCGACATAATGGTCTTGCCAATTGTCACTGCTATATGGGAGAGGCTCGATAGACCGACGTCACTTTCCCCTGCGCCCTGTTTCAGTTTCTAAGGTACGCGTGAGCTCTCTCCCGCGGAATGCTGCCTGTAGGCCCTGCTTCTACGCAACTACAAACTCGAGGTTGTGAGCAGCGAATTTAAAAAGTCTAAATATTAGTTGTCAAACTAACAGATCAATCAGAACGAACGAACCCAAACAGACAAAACGTATCGTACATTATAACGTAATTGTGTACTAATTGCCATGTAATACGTATTTACGCAGACCGTTTGCTTCGCAATTAACTATTCGCTCAAAGCGTACAACGCCAGTCTAGATTTGAGGCGTACGTGAAACCAATTAAGTTTGTATAATACACTGGCGTCTCATAAAGCTGATGGATGGCCAAAACAAACAGTACATATTGTACATATGATCTTTAGTCACGAAATGTTTACATTCTGTATCAACCATTCTTAGGTCAACAACCAGCCCAAACCACAGAGCTTCAGTCTCCAAAAACCAAAACCCAGGGATTCATTTGTCTCCGCAAACCAAAATCAGAACCACAATATCCAAAAAGGATATGAGGTTAAGGTTATTCATCTTTTTAAGTTATGATGTAAAAAAAAATAGTCAATTCATTATTTAAAGCAGACAGTGAAACTATGTTATTGTCTATAAAACTTACATGATTAATTTAACTCCTTAAGTAAAATAAAAAAAAAAATATTTATATAATAATAATTACTTCACACCACTTCATTATTCAAATTAATATATTTTAAAAACATTGTTTTGCAAGTAATAAACAGACTCACAGAAAAATAAAGTGTATGTATATATAATTAAATATATATCTTCTTAAACTGAGCTTGAAAAAATGTAGAAAATAAAATAACTTAAGTGCTACAACCATAAGCAAGATGCTTTTTAAAACGAAATTGAATGTAAATATTAAATTCTTTCCTAACCCTAAGGATATTTCTATAGATGTTACTATATTTTTTTATTTTATAGAAAATTTGATAAAAGACAGGAATGTATACTTTTTATTAGTGACATACAAAGCTACTTTCACCAATTTATTCGAGAAATTAAACATGGGGCATTAAATAACACAGGGAATCTTGGCTAAAGTCCAAACTGTCTGAAATGCATTTGTGATTGTGAATATTTTTTTAATATATACATCTAATATTTATGAATTTTCGATTTGTTTAAAAAAATAAGTTACAAAAAAAGAGCTTTTATTAAGAAATATTTTCCTTCCATTGGATGGAAATTATACTATATTTGGGTGTAATGAATAATTTTATAGCAGTTACAAAAAATGTAAACAATTTTATGGTGGTTATGGTGTACCTTACCACAAGCATTTAAATACAATAATCTATTTGCATAATAATTCATGTAAGTAAACAAAAAAATATGATGGATCCATCATATTATTCTTCATTAATTCTAACAAAACTTTCCTCAATCAAAAAGATTTTAAGGTGAATTATAATTACTTGAGTTTAAATTCAGAAGTGATGGAATAAATATGTTTAAGTGGCCCAAACTAAGAGAACACTTAATTTAAAGTAACCAAACGTTTATCAGTATTTCAAGTTTACATAGGTATCGTGTGGTTAATTGTATGTAATTTATCCAAAATTTACGATGTTATTTTCATATTATTGATTTGCGCAACATTTACAGCAATCGATTTTATTTTTAAATCTTATAAGATTATTATAAGAAAATAATTTAAAAATACTTGTATCCAACTTTAACATTTTAATCAATAGATAAAAAGTGTTGTAAATGACCCAAATCACCTATAAAAACTCATGTCATGTCGTACAATAAATAAGCAACCTTAATTTTAATAGAGCCTAAAACTTACATTTGATAAGTTATCTATAGAACATGATGGCTTTAAAATTTAACAGCAATAGTACTATTTGCCAACACCTCAAACTCTCATCAGGCCGATTGCGCGTGTCGTTAATGTTGCAAATCTAGCGCGTAAATACGTAGAAATATAACTCTACCTTTATGATGAGCTCGATCTCTGGTACGTCTCCGTTGGCTGTCCCATTCTCAGCAATTTCATCCGACATCGTGAACTATAAAACACTCGAATTTACAATGATTTCAACACACTATCACAACCACCACTACTAAATAACAATGACTGACTGACGCATTACCAACTCACTTCAGCTCAAATGTATGTACATGTCTAACTTCACGCAAAAGGAAACGAAAAGAAGAAAAATCTGTCTGATTAAAAATAATTTCATATTTTTTCTTTTATTAAAAATACGAAAATAAATGTTATTCTGTTTTCTTTTTTTGTAATATATTATCAGAGACGCAATGAAATTCATAAAATATTTCATTGAAATGAATTAAAGATCTTTACGTTTGTCCGACTTAAATTGTAAATGAGTTTTATACGTTGACTTACATTTTAAAGAATGGAAACAATTAATATTCAATATTGTACGCAGTTGTTGATAAATCCTTTCCTTTTGTTGATTGTTGGCACAAAGACTGGAATCTACGGGTTTAATGCTCTGACATATCTTACCACCGTAAATAAAAAAATATAAAATTGTGTTTATGGATGTACGGTGTAATTAATGTTCCTAATACGTGCTTAAATAAATGTTGTATTTACATTGCGTTTCTAAATATTAAACAATAATGAGTGGAACTGAAGAACGACAGGGATCGTCATCTGTAAACAAAGAAATGAGTTTTGCAGAGAGGCAGGCGGAACGAATGAAAAGGCTACGTTCTTTGCACACTGCTAGAAACGAAGCTAGAAGTCACAATCATCAAGAAGTCGTCGCTGAAGAAACAAGGAATAAATTACCTCCAAATTATGAAGCCAAACGACGACAGGCTGAATGGTTATTGGAGGATCAGAAAAAACGAGAAGAAGCAGCGCTACAAGGTAAAGAATACGATAGAGTAAAAGTTTTAAACATTTCTGCGATCGAAGCTGAAAGACTTGAGCGTAAAAAGAAGAAAAAGAATCCCGATCAAGGTTTTTCGACGTACGAACAAGCAACAGTTAGGCAGTACAATAGGCTTGTTAAAAATATGCCAGCTGCTGACATGGAACAGTACGAGAAGCAGAAACAAAAGTATGGTGACGCATTTTACGGTGGACCAAATGTCATAATTCACGGAATGCATGAAGATCGCAGGGAAGCAGTGGATAAAATGGTTGATGATTTAGAAGGTCAGATTGCAAAACGGGCAAAATACTCACGCCGTCGTATTCACAACGATGACGCAGACATTGATTATATCAATGAAAGAAATGCTAAATTCAACAAAAAACTCGAAAGGTTCTATGGAGACCATACAGCAGAAATTAAGCAGAATCTGGAAAGAGGCACTGCTATATAGTAAGCTTAATTAAAATATATGATGCAAAATTTTCAAAATGTATTTTGACTGATCCATGTATAACATTCAGTAGTTATATGTTTAATAACTGCTGAACAAAAAGCAAACTTGTATTAATGCTAAGTAAAATAGTGTATACCTGTTATTTATAGATGCACATATTATTTAGGGCACTATAATAAAATAAAAATAAATGGAGTTTGACCTTAAGTTGACTTTAAAAATACTAATATACCTGGTGTTAAAATTATAAGGCAAATTCTTAGTTACATTAAATATCATTTTAATTGTTTTTTTTAGTATTATATATAAAAAGTAAAATACTCTTGACTCTACTTGCCAATAATCATAAAAATAAATACAAATATCAAAAATCCATAATTAAAGAAAATACTTTTCAAACTAATTATATAACAAATTAATAAAATTTGTTACATCCTATACAACCACAACTGACTGACTCATACATTCAGAAACTTTTTCATTTGTTGCCCCAATGTGTTACAAGTCTCTCGATCTAACAGTATGGTTCATCACTTTCTAATACCTTGAACCAATTCATATGCTTTTTCACCTTTACAAATAAACTTTAAGTTTTATATGTTGGGATGTTATAAATTGTTTGTTTTGCAAAATTAAATAACTATGAATAATGATGTTTAAGGAAAGTAAATGTTTAATACAATTTAAAAAGAGTTATCCTCTTTAAGTGTGTTTATTGATGATCGCGTTGCATATTGAAAGATACTTTTAAATATAGAGTAAATGAAACACTTTCTTACTTCTTCAATATAAATGTACTTCTAGTTATGGGATTTGGGTGTAGATTATAGTGGTGATTAAAACAAATAAATTAAACAAATTTCCATAACAAGTTTATTTTGATACATGTGCTGATAAAAATAGTAAGAACATATTGAATATATAGATATTTTGTATTCATATGAAGGTCTAAATAAGCACTAAATGATTTTTTAAGTAAAATACTTACAATATCTGTGCAAGTATATTCCCTGCTGAGATTTGATACACAAACTATCGATAATGCAAGAAACCTTTTTTCATTAAATACTGGAATAGGTAATATTTAAAATTATTAAAAATCAAAGCAGACTAATATTTTTGGATCAATGAGAATATTAGTTTGTACCATTAATTGAGCCAGTTGTGTAAAATTATATAGCTAGACTACTTGCACAGATAGCTTCTAAAATTGATTAAAAGTTTTAGAAGTAGACACCTTATACATTAGTACTTACTCATATATACAGTGAGCATGAGTTGATTTCCTAAAGAAAAATGCTTATTTCGTAATACATGTAAGAACAGAAATGTCGACTAGAAATCACAGTGATCATAATTTCCTAAAATCAATTTTTTTGTAGAAAACTGATGCCTTATATTTTTTCAATCTTAACTTCAATTTGAAAAATAATACATCAAACCTGTTCAGAAAATACCAAAAAAATTGCCTATTATTCTGTTTGCTAACACCAAATATATATTTAGACCACTATTTACACATTTCATTAATGAATTTATAAAAAACAAAATGTTTTAGTACACGGTTTTCATAGCTTTGCAGTAAATTAATAAAATATATGAAGATATATGTATGTATATTTTTATATTGATAGATATTCTATTGGATTTAGACCACCAACGAACGATTATCGCCAAGTTAAATATGAAAAACTTCTAAGCAATGACGATTTATACAGGTGATTTTTTAGACGAAGTACATACTTTGAAAACGTTAATTGAGGAACGCTCATAATTAAAAAAAATATCAATATTTTGTTTTGACAAGAAATAACCAGAAAAATATCAATTCAAGGATTGTTTGTTTATCCCGTTAAGAGAGGTCACCCTACAGTCTGCAGTCATAAGAATATGCATGAAGTTTAAATAACTAAAGGAGGGCCACTGAGATGAGATAATTTCAGACATGGAACTCACATTGACATAGATTCGATAGCAACAAATCAAACAGCGAATAGCAACGGTAAAGTGAGATCAGCGGCTAGGTTATTGTATTGAAACAGTAAGACAGGAATTTCTAATAAGTTGTCCACAATGTTTGAAAAAATTAAAAATAATATTTGAATGAGGTCCAATTATTTACCAGATTCAGATTTAGAATCAAATTTTGCATATGCTCTGTTAATATGTCCGTCGTCTATAAAATCATTCTGTATATAGACCCTACATATGCCAGATCGGTGCACTAAAACTGCTAATGTATACAATTAACATTTAGCAGTAGGCGCAGAAAGACAACATTATTAAAACCGTCATACGCTATCCCTGTAATTACGACATGAATAAAAATTTTGTGTTACACTGTTATAAACTGCATAAATGTACGTGTAAATACGCGCGTACAACATACATAATCATACTTTGTATGATTATATACTTGCGAAGTATATTATCGAAAAAAGTAAATAAAGACCACACTTAACGGCGGTTGAGAAGCAGCACATCCTTGTGCAGGTAAAGTAATTTTTTTTGTCAAGTGGTGGCAAGCAAGCCGGTGGTTCATATGCTGTTAAAAAATTAACATGGACATCTGCACCAGAGGGGTTTTAAATATATTGTCAACCTTTAAAAAAAGTGGGCACCAGTTAACTCACTCACCAGCCGAAAGCGGAAATACATCCACTTTATGCTTGACTCCTGTGACGCCGTATTACTTCCCAGGATGAGCCTTCACATTCGTGCAACAGCAGTATCTGCAGGTTGGCCCTACCAGATAAAGTAGTAAAACAAGGTGTAAATAACATTTGGAGGTATCATTATCATAATTTGCTCCTATTATTTGAACTTAACTGAATGCTGAAAGTCTCCATAAATTATCTGATAATTAATAAACGACTGGAAGTTACGGAAAAATGATGTATTCAAAGCAGAATTAAGAAAGGATAAAACAGTTTAAAAGATATTACATAGGTAGGTATTTTAAAAAGAAAAATATCATCGCCTTTGATAATACACTTGTCAAGTATATAATCAAAGACAATCGCAATAGGCATTTTAGAATGTGTGACAACCATGTTACAATTCTATAATAATCGTATTTAATGAGTGACAAAATTAATCAAATCCCCATAGCATAGCAGCCAGAGGCGTTGACGACCGACGATGGTCTTAAAGGGCCTCGCAATAAATATCTATCATCGAAGTTAAAATAAAAATGGTTTCGGTATCGAGAATTGCCTAGGGCCCCGCCCTAGGCAATTCTCGATACCGATACGCACATTAACAATTGGATTATTTACACCGCCCAATTTTCCGGCGTAAATTTTCGCCTGTTCGTAGAATTGTGTTTATCATCATAGTTTTTAAACGGTTTTATTTAGCTCGACACGTACGGAATTTATTTGTTTAGTTGGGTCAAAATTAGAAATTGAAATTTAAGCACCTTCCCGTTGTCAGATTGATCTGAAATTTGGTACAAACATTTAATTTAGATGACAATACAATATTGTAGTTTTCAGTGCACAAAAAAAAAAAACAGAAAATAAAACCGTTTAACTTAAAAGTTTTTAAACGGTTTTATTATTCAAAATTGAGATAACTTGAAAAAAAATCGAAGCCATTGAAATTCAGATAAATTAAATTAATTAGAAATTTTGCTAATGCGATATGAAAAGAGACACTTTTAGCGAATTTTGCCGACGTCTTCGGCTGTTTTATTGCGCTACTAAATACTGAATAACCATTGATTAAAATTGTCCCTACTTTGTAAAATGACTGTCAATTCTTTATCAGGGTAATAGTTATTACTTAGGATCATCGTATTTGGCTATGTCTGCATATTAGCTTGTAAAGATTTTGCTAATTATCACGTACATTTTATAAAGAATACCTTTAGAATAAATCTGATTAAAAATATTATGACCTATATCAATGTGAAACTAGCATGAAGTGTTGACAATTTGCTATAAAATTAAATATATCATAGAAATCTGTAATGTATTCATGTGAATTGATATTTTAATCCAGTGACAAATGTCAATGCACATTTTATTACACTGACTACATAATTTATTTTTAACATGACGCAGAAATTGCTTGTATGGAAATTAGTGTTGGATTTTATAATTTGAACGTTTCGATTTCTACGTTTGTTGATGGGATCGTGTGCCCATTAAAATATAATTATTCATTTGTTTCCCACATTAAGTTCGGGCACACGCAAGTTTCGATTTGGCCATGAGTTGCAATATAAACAAATACCTGTGTATGGCCTGTGGCTTTTAAACATAATAAAAATTCTGCCTTTACATCTGCCTGATGTACGGCGCACGGGCACCATGCCTTGGATTATATAACTTGGCGGAAAAATAGATAGAATATATGTATAATTTAATAGCCTTGCATTGTTTTTTGTAACCTCTAAGCTAGGTATATTGAATTTTTCGGATCACAGGTAACTGCGTGATATTTCAGACGAAGCTAACAATTTCTGGTATACAGCGTGTAGTTACCATCGCGACAATAAATGAACACACGTCTAACGCTACTTACCAATAATCATAAAAAAACATTAACGTTAAACAAAATCCATAATTAAAAAAAAAAATATTTTTCAAACAAACTAATTAAGTAAAAAAGAAACAAAATTTGTAACACCTATACAACTCGCGCCACATCGTAATAAGAGGCTCTCCTTCTAACAGTATGTTTTGTCTCTTTTAAATTCATTTAACCCATTCGTATGCTTTGTGGCCTTTACAAATGAACTTTACGTTACAGTTTTATAGGTAAGGGTGTTCTAAAATTCTTTGTTTTGGAAAATTTAATAACTCTGTAAATATTGATGTTTAAAGAATGTAAATGTTAAATACAATTTTAAAAAGTTATCCCCTATATGTTTGTTCATTTATTGTCGCGATTGTAAAGACACGCTGTATAAGCACTGACAATATAAATTGAAACTACATGAAATAAGTTCGCTCAAGCTGTACGTAGAGGGAAAATATTGTCCCTTCCGTTTTTTTGTTGAAGAGCTTTACAAATTCAAATCAATCGTAAACATACAGAAAAATTATCTGCCGGTCCTAGAAATTGTTCGGGGAATCCAGCTTGCGCTCCTTACAGAAAGCGCCAACAAGCTGCCATTAATCTCAAATCATTCAATTTTTTGGGCAAAATTTAATGAACGTAGGAACTTTTCGTACACGTATCTCAGTAAATAAAGAACTGAATTAACCAATAACTTGTCTGTAGCATAACAAAAAAAATAGTATATGTACGAAAAGCCTTTTATACTTTGAAAACGACGGAATTCAGTACAATTCACAGACTACTCTGCCTTTCTGACGATTATACAAAGGCTCTACTCATATATTTTTTAATAACTACTATGATATGAATTTAAATTTAATCGTTTGCAGTTAGTTTTTTTTTAAATAATTTCGTATTGGCAGATTATATTTGTATTATGAACTTCAATATAACATTCTTAAATAATTAAGTTTTACATATTTTTATAATTATCATAGTTTCGTGAAACATAAAACATTTTCCGCGATACATAGCATACGAAGTAATCACTATGAGACATAGATATAATTTGATATAATTAAATTAATGTAATTTCCTATCCACCTTAAGTGCAGCAGTTTTAAATGTAAATAACGGGCAGTTATTCGCATTTGGTACAACAGAGCACTCAATGAGAATAGGAAAAAAAGACTGAAGAAAGTGGAAGCAAATTTTTTCACAATATATAATAACAGACTCTAGCTTAGACATTTTCATTGCAAGAACTTTATAGTACATCACACCATCATAGATACAAATGCCATTTTGACACAAATGCCCATTTATCTATACTTTCTCATTATTTTACGCTCGCCATAATGAAATAGTCGCCGCTATCGTCCCGTTTGGAATGTGAACCAGAATTTTATTTTTAACAACAAATCAGACTTTTATATATTCCTAATATAACCAAATGCGAATATCACAGATTCAAAATTCGATATTACTGCCTACTGCACTTAAGATAGTTAAGTGTGACTTAAGAATAAAAATTTCCATCGCGTCTCATAATACCCACGACCGCACAATTTCTGCAAATGAAAGATATCGCTTTGAGATTTGCCAATTGTTTGCCAATCAGCCACAAAATGGGGTTTTCATCGCATTAGTCTATGTTGACATACTTACTGCGCCGACCTGGCATCAGGCGAACGGTTATTCCATCGGGTGCCCGAACTGTATGGAAAATAAAACGCATTTCAGCACTTGTACAGCAAAGTGGGGAAAAAAACAATAGACTCGCAACACAACATTCCACTGACAACATCGTGTTAGATTTATTAATTAGTGTAAAAAGGACTTACCTCGACAAACCAGTCATACCAAGCTTATGCATTGATATACTTAGATAAATTTCAAAAACTAGAAAGGAAACACGGGAATCGAATTTATTGACCAACATTTTATTGCCTAATATACATATATAATCTATCACATTGCTCTTACATTGATATAATTTATTTAATAATAACATATAAACTTATTGTAATAAAAATATACAAGTTGTGTGGACGTCATATATCTACAGCTACCATTGTGTTATTACATCATCGTATTTTAAAATGTGTTTAATGGCATCTAATAACAATATTTAAAAGCAAGTATTGTAGCCAAATTTCTTAACCAGTAAATGTCCAATTTGGTACACCTTTAAAATGGAACCAAACTTGTTTCCGTTTTCTATTTATTTGCACAATTATGGTACAATTTAATTTAATCGAGCTAATTAGCCTCATCATTTACATGTTTGTCTTTAGTGAACTACGGTAAATATAGAATTTTTGAAATTGTAACACTTTATATGTGTAATATAATGGTGTAATTCGTCTTATACATTTTTCTTATCCAATTATTTTTTTTTGATTTAGCTCAGTTCAATCTCCTTTACATTATAAAAAGTTTTATTCCAATTAATAAGTACCGGTCAAGTGTGAGTCGAGCTCGTACGCCAAGGGTTCCGTACCTACCCATTATACCGCCATAATAAAATTGGCAAATAAACACCCCAACCCCCAAAACTTGTAACAAAATTTACCTTCATTTAAATTTTTTGTATTTTTGGAACTATTCTTTTATTTGTGCTTCTTTGGAACTGGTTTTCGACCCCAAACCTATAGAGTACTTCCGGTTGACCTAGAATTGTCAATTTTGTTTAAAAGCATGGTCTTACAGCACAAGTAAAGGTAAATTTTGGTATTTACAACATTCCGCCAAAATGGAAATTTGCCCATATCTTTCTATCGTGTTGATAGAAAGACCTTGGTTTTGATACACCTGACACATGGACATACAGACGGACAAGAGAGTGATCTTATAAGGGTTCCTTTTTTTTTTTCTTTAAGGTACGGAACCCTAAAAGTGGCAATATAGAGCTACAATCAAATGTGTGTCAATCATTATTCTATGGAAAATATAACATAAATTTATTCCAAAGAGAGATTTAATATGATGAATTATGAACTAAGAAATTTAAAATCTTCAGAACATATGCATGTTCAATTTTATTTAAGTATAAATTTAACATTATACATTTATCAACATAGAACATTTAAGTGGAATGATCACAGTTGACTTGAATTTTAATAAGCGATAAAGTAGGTACAATTTTTATTTAAACTTCATCTCAACTTTTTTAGTTTAATTCAAAAGAAATTCAATATTTATTTAATTGGTATTTAGTATAATGAAGGGAGAAAGCTTATTATGATAATTTATAAAAAAAATCCCCAAGAAAAACCAATAAGGTACCTACCAATTTAAGTCAAACTTTAAAAAGTTAAAATTTTACTTCAACGTGCTACTACTACATAAAACTTTTCTTTTTTTGTAAAAATACCAAACATAACACTAATTAAGTCATTATAATAAATTCCTTAAACATTAAATATAATGGAAATATAAAGCTTTTTCAACAGAAATTTCTTTTGCAGGAATTGCATATTCAATGTTTCATGTAAATTTTTAAATACCTTATTAAATTAAATATTGTATTGTAAAATCCAACTCAATAAATATATCATTTCTATAAATAGGTACTTACTTTTATTACTTCCCAATCACAAAAAATATTTCCGTAAAAAATTTGCTAGATAACACACAATACAACATAATTATGTATCTTTTTCTAACGCTATCGCATTGGGCGTATGTCTGATAAGGTAGTTATTATGTAAAATAAATAATCGTTAGTCACGGACTAGTAAAACGGTTGTCTTCTTGTCCGTGTATTTATTTATTTGTTTGCAGAAAAGGCAACCCGATTTAGACAGAAACAAACAGACTATAATAGTGATCATTTGGAACAAAAATAATTGATCTTTTTCTAAAAATTCTAAAAATTATGTAAATAATTATTTGGTAAAAAACATTTCGTTGATTTCTACTAACATTTGTGATGAAGACAATATTTTTTGAAAAAAGTAGGGCTTCCATCTCTGGAGACTGCTACCTTCAGTTTCGGGAAAAATGGGACTTATGGGACTATTCAAATAATTGCTGTTTAAAAGAAGTTATTTTTACACATGAGACATTCAATGGTCATTGGTCACGATTTTGCTTGTATGGGGTGGATGCTCACGTCAGATGGTAAAAGTAACAGCCTATACATGTCCCACTGCTGGGCAAAGGCCTCCTCTATACAGAGGATATCAGGGCATAGTCCACCACGCGGCCCCACTGCGGATTGGCGGACTTCACATATCTTCGAAATATATTTATTTTTTTTTGTTATTATTTCGAAAATATGCTGGTTTCCTCACGATGTTTTCCTTCACCGCGGAGCACGTGATAAGTCAGCACTTAAAGTTAAAAACTTCATTGGTGCCGGCACCGAGGATCGAACTCAGGTTGCTCGAGTATATTGAATTAAAGGCGAGCGCCCGGACACAGCTATCACGGCGGGTGGGGTCATACACAATAAGGTCACACACATATTTCAATAAGGGAATAGTATTTCAATAAGTGATTTAAAATCACGCAATGAAGATGAAAAGAAGTGAGATGTGGCGGTATATATATTAGAAACAGATGATAATTTTGCGAAATAATAAGCCTCTGGTGAAAACTATTCCAGAAAATGTCGAAGTAAAACATTATTGAAGAGGCATTTGAACCTATGTATAAAGAAAAATGTGAAGAACTTCTTAAGATAGAAGAACAACTGCAAAAATTGATATTAAATCCACAAACTGTGTTCACTCAAATCTGGCTGACATTTTCAAAAATAGCAGTGCCAATGAAAAGGAAATGGGAAAACTACAGCATAGTTACAACATCCACCTTACTATAATATGGAAATCCTTGACTAATGAAAATAATAAAGGAAATTGACTCGCAAACCAACATAATCCTTTATTGTGGTGGAGCTATAGCATCAAGTGCATATAAAGGTATTGCAACCATCATTCACACTAACCTATAGCCGTCAAACTCAGCAGTACCAAGTGCACAATTATTCAGTAGAACAGGTTTAATATATAAACCCCTAAGAAATGGATTGGACGGTGACAAATCTGTTGTTTGAGAAATATAATTTGGGTCTCCTTTTTTAAGAAAAGAAGAGACTTACACTTGTGCTACTGGCCCATTTAGAATAAAGACTATTTGACTTTTTTAGTAAATCCTGAATTAATGTTTGTTTCACTTCCACAGCTCTTTGTCTCCACATCCGCTTAGAAGGCCTCCATTACAACCATAATACAGATATATAATTTAAGAACATTGAGGAGCTCATAAGTTTAAAGACAAAAAAGCAGCCAGTACAAGAGCTGAATAATTTGTTAACACTCCATGTCTTGCACATAACCTTGCAAGTAGAAAAAGCTCTCTAAGGAAACACTTAAACCATTGCTATAACTATCAAATAGCTATCCTACTAGTGCAGAATCATCCAATAATAGTAGAAGTTGTATAGATCCTCTCTGTCTAAAATTAAGTACTCTTTGCTTTTTATACATAATAATTAGTATTCTTTGTATTTGAATTTGTACCAGTATGATTAAACTTTATAGAAATATCTTGTACTGATTGCTGAGCCAATGAGTATGAAACCAATTTTGGAAATACTCTTGAGTGAAATTTTCCCGGAACATCGAGATTAGTCCGAGTCTCGATTCTTTTTCCATGTCTCGTAAATATAGCGAGAATGCAAAGCCCTACTAAAAAAACATATGTAAGACTTAGACATTATTAAGAGTATGGCCAAGTGTGAATATTTTCACTTTAATATATATTTGAAATGACAACAACTTTTGAAAATTAGTAGTTGTGTATGTGTTATACAATACATTGGCTCATTTATGCACTGGTGTGCATGAAAATAGTTTCATTTAGTTTAATGGATTTTTATATATGCCTTATTCATATAAAATAGTTAATTTATTGTGATATGAGCAATAAAGAAATGTTTGAGCAAAGATAAAAATAATTCCAAAGAAAAGATTTCATATGTATAATTAATAAAACTTTTTTGGCAAGGCGCGATAGTCTTATTTTTGAGATCTTGTGATGCCTCATAGTTTGAACAGTCCAAATGTGATGTATATATTCAACAACCTATAAATATTTTGCCGATTAATAAATATATAACTTAGACAATAATATAAACTAGTAATTTCAATATTAATTAGAGACCTAAAATGGTAAATATAAACACAATTTAATCTCGAACGCTGTATAACCCCTATATACATATTAAAAATTCGTGATTCCCTAATACTATAATACAAAAACTACAATAGCACAAGTAGCTTTAAATTTTTTTTTACTTAATATAAGGCACCTTATAGGCCAGTACTGATTAATATAATTTTTCTAACCTTTACACAATAAAACTTTTTCTTTAAATGTGATAAGCATCACATTACAACCTTATGCATTAGCCAATAATAATTGCTTAAATAATAAACGTATTATTTTAGTGCTTCAATTTTACAGGCAATTTATGATTTTGAGGCATTACTTGGTCATCGTAATGTAATACATTTACATATAGAACATTATATATTGATCAATTTATAAAAACTATATGAACAAGTATATGCACATAAGCTTAGCCTAAATGGTTAAATCAGTCATTTATAGAAGAGGACACACATGCGAAGAATTCTGAAACAACATTAATAAAAACAGGAACAACTGTAAGAAACGACAAACAATGCAAAACAAACTTTATCATTAATAAATCGTATGAGCATGCTACCAAAAACATGCTGGGGTTAAATATTTTCTAAAACCACAACACAACACTGTTCTGTCATCTTCAAGTGTTCAAAACGCAATTAGGAATGCTTAACACCCGAGCGCACTGAATTTAGCACAATAGGCACTGTTTAAGGCAAATCTGAAGGAACTTGTCAAAGTCAAAACATTCTTTTATTCTACGGGATTTGCGGAAGGCTCTGCGAGCGTAATCCCTGAGCCACACTAGGGAAAGACGAGTTTATAACACAGGGCACCTCATTCACGTCAGTTGTTTCAAGGGAGGTGCCTCGAGCAACTCCCCTTCGGTACTTATCTCTGAAAGAACCGAAGCCAGAGTCGTGGTTCCTGGATGGGGACGTACCTACAAGTATGCGGGGCATCTCGCACTCCTCACATTTGGTCAGCAGCTCGTGATTACGAAAAGTGCACATATGGCACTGCCACATTGCACTAGGCCGCTGTCCTGTATAAATGTTCCTGTAGAAGCTGTCTGAATCATCTGGCTCTGAAAGGGTTTTTAATCAAATGATTTAAACCTTCATCAAAGTCTAAAAATCGTCTCTAAGATATGCAAAAGCATGTAGAATGTTCTATAAAAGTAAAGTAACAGCCTGTACATGTCCCACTGCTGGGCAAAGGCCTCCACTGTACAGAGGGTATCAGGGCATAGACCACCACGCGGCCCCACTGCGGATTGGCGGACTTCATATATCATCGAAATATTTTTTTTTGTTATTATTTCGAAAATATGCATGTTTCCTCACGATGTTTTCCTTCACCGCTTAGCACGTGATAAGTCAGCACTTGAAATTAAAAATTTCATTGGTGCCGGCACCGGGGATGGAACTCAGGTTGCTCGAGTATATTGAATTAAAGGCGAGCGCCCGGACACTGAGCTATCACGGCTCTTTCTATGTTCTATAACAACTTGGTAACTTATTTGGAAAACTTTTAGCAAGCATTTTCTTACAAACATAGTATGTGAGCATTGTGGGTCAATTAAGTATAAACTATACAGAATTTGTTACCTTACTAGCGGGCTGGCGGTTCACCTCATGATAAGTGATTACTGCAACCCAAGGACAATGGTAATAGCTGACAGGTAGCAGAGGCATTATCAACCATTAAAAATTGGCCCCGATACCTCCCGCCGTGATTACCAACCCACCATACGAAACGCGAAAGTATAACCTTCCATTTCACGCCTGTATTCTAAGGCTGCAGTACTTACCCAGACGAGTCTGCCCATTTATACAACAGTGAAAACAGCTGTGTGGCCCTACCACAAGTAAGAGGTGAAGGAAAGGTTGTAAGGGATATATTATGCTACATACAGAGATAACAAACATTTCTATTGATTGTTATCAAATGGAGTTTCCAATTTCTACTAATAATTTATTACAATGTTATGTACCCATATTAATCATATATACCTATATACAGGCTTTGGTAGTTATTTCCAGCTCATTGTAACTGCTACAATATATTATTTTACAAATATTTTACAAACACTAAAGTATTAACATAAAAACTTCGTAGCACAGATTTTATTGAAAATGCAAAGCCGTATATTTAAAAAAACGTTCTTACCATTATTGGCCATTTCAAGTCTTTTAGACAGAGTGTTACACTCATCTCGTAATCGCTCAACATATTTCTTGAGCCGTTGAGTTGTAGTGGGCGATGGTGGCGGAGCAGCTAATATCTGAGTTTCCCGGTTAAGTTGGGCAACTCTGCTCTTTTCTTGGGCTAAAGCTGTTGCAAGCCTAGAGAGCCGCTCTTTTTGCCGTTCTATAAGTGAATGATCTGGAAGTTATACATTTTGCGAAATATTTTTATGCATGTTTATAAAAACATATCAAGAGTTATAATTCTAATGAAATCAAATTAAAGCATTATACTGGGCTTTGCATTGCTGTTTCATGATAAATAAGCTTCAATTAAAATTAAAAGCAGTTTGTATGATGTTATTCTTACTATTTATTCAAAAGCTACCCTGAATTTGATTACCATTGTACCTATTGGTGGAAGATAAATTTTATTTTGAAAATATATTTAATTTTATTATATTCTATACTGCATGATGTAGTATATACATGATTTAGTAAGCAAATGGTTAAATTTGAAATATGTAAACATTTTAAACCTTCCTGTATATTAAAGGAAGGGGCAATCAGTGCTTTACAATATAATGATTTTTATACTTCAATTTAATGTAGTGGATATAAATAAATATAAAATAACTAATATATGTAAGATATAAATTAATAAGTATTGTGAAGTCTTATTTTTGGAATAAGCTTTTCATGCTTCATATACATATACTTCAAATTATTAAATCTTTCATGAGACAATAAAAAAAAAAAATTATTATAAAATATTCTTCCCACAGACCGTGAACTCATCCCACTCATCATGTTCATCAGTGTAGTTCAGCAGTTTAATTTTTTCGCTAGGAAAAAACTGTTTAACGGAGTGTCCTATTATATTTCAGATAAATTAATGAATCATTATAATGACAATAAAATTAAAAAGAAGTCACATACCAACATTAATGTGGTTAGATCCACTAGGTGGCTCAGGCGCTACTCTTGAAGGTCTGGGTGATTCCAGCTTTGTCGGTGGTGGTTGGGGGGTTGGAGGTGGCGGTGGTGCTCTTCGCCGTGGCGGTCGAGCTGTGCTTGGGCTAACGGTTACTGTCACATGCCCCTCAAAGCCACCATCATCCTCCCTCATTTCCCTAACTGGACTGGCCATGTTCGAAGTTGGCGTACAAACAGTCAAATTTACTGACGTAATAGCTCTTGGGCTATCATAATTCTCCATCCATGGATCAACATAAGAATGGCTTAAGTCCATATGGCAATTCACATTTACAGATAAATTTAATGGGTAACCGCATTCCCTCCTGTATGTTCCAGGCTTCTCTTTAGATTGCTGAGTGCCCTTTTGCGTTGAGGTGGCCGGTGAAACTGACCTACAAGGATCTGGATCTGCCTCTTCTAATGTCTCTTTAAATGCAAAATCTGAATTCGGTTTAACAAAGTCAAGTGTATTCGGTCGTTTTGGTTTATCTTCTATTGATTTTGAAATTTGAGTTTCTTTTTTAATGGTCTTCTTCTCTTTTCCCTTCTCCAATCTTTCATTTAAGTTGCATTTTATCTTGTTACTTTTCAATATTCTGTAATTTGTGCTTTCAGGTTGATTTATATCAGAGCCATTACTAGCCTTTCTATTATTAGCATCCTCCTTTTCATAATCCCTATTTATTTCTTTTTTATCATTACTTAGCTCTGGATCACTAGGCGACTCGGCACTATATTTAGCATAACAATTATCAATATTTATAATTGTTATTGGTGAAGCAGTTTTATCAGATTCCTTTTCATTATTAACATCAACCACATTTTGATTAGCATCAGTACTCACTTTTTTGTTCTCATTCTCTGCAGCTGTAATATTAGAGCTCACAATAGCTTTTTGTGGACCTTGGCAAGTTACAGACTTTACCACCGATGATTTCACTACCTCATGCTTTGTGATGGGCTGATTACGACACTTTATGGGTGCATTTACTTTGAGCTCATTGAGCTGTCGGGCGGCG
This sequence comes from Iphiclides podalirius, assembly GCA_933534255.1. Taxonomy (NCBI): domain Eukaryota; kingdom Metazoa; phylum Arthropoda; class Insecta; order Lepidoptera; family Papilionidae; genus Iphiclides; species Iphiclides podalirius. The sequence goes on along the minus strand of OW152827.1, from coordinate 11,133,798 downwards.
GCCGACGAAGAGGCATGATAAGCGTGCGTTAGGGAGGCCTTGACTTCGCTGTGAAGATGAGTCTCACAGGCTTGTTTATCATGGCAGTACAGCTCAATAGTGTTGGACACAACATGGTCAGGGACACCAGGGAATTTTTGTTTCAGCTCATGGAACAATTGCATAAGCGATATGTTAGTACATGCACAAGGTGAGGGACTCGCAGCGTTTCCGGAGGGGGCAGACATCGCCGCCCATCCTCGCGGGGGCCAACCTCTCCGCCACGAACTCTGCCCTCACCACAAGTTTATTTAAACTAACGCTCACCGGTGTAGACCAAAAAACATTGTACAGGGTTAATGTAATTTATTGTCTTTCGTTCGTGACGTCACAATCCTTAAAATCACTTTCCCGCAGTTACGTATACATACTTCAATACGTATTCACACGTTTCATGACTTGTTAATCCTAACTGCACACATGTAATGAAAAATAACACATAACGAGACTACGCTTGATTTTTATATCTTTTGTTATCATCTTTCGAAAGCTATTTTTTAACTTGTTGTAACTCACTTTAATGGACTTTCATAATTATATTACACAAATTCGTAAGATTTTCCCGTCTCTCATAAAGCAACATACTTTTAACTACAAAGGTATTAAACAATACTGCATCCAAAAATAAAATTACGAAAATCGCATACTTGTCAACCCGATTCTTCCATTTTAGCTATAGACAAGTTTATTTTGTTTTTGAACCTTTCAATGTCGCTATAATTTTTTTTATTGTATTATTAAGTTTTATGAAGGTTTCACTTGCAATAATATGAAAGAAAGCTATACAAAAATATAACTTTGTATTAAAAATAATAACGTATTTTAATTTTATATAATATCTCTGATATGGGACGAGGACGAGATTGCTTTCCCGAACAGAAAACACCACCAGATAGAAATTCATCGTTGAACATTATTTTAATTTTAAAAGTTTTTTGTAAACTTAAATTTTCTTTTTTTGGATTTAAATGTTAGGGTCTAAGAATAAAAGTACCTACCTTTTTTATGTTTAACAGCTCTGGAGTCGCAATGTAGGCCTGAATAGAGAAAACACATTGCCATGTGCTTTTGGCTTTAAGGTTTTGTTACCAGGCCATAAAAATCTTTATAAAAAGTAGTACAATGTCACTGTCAAAACTCTGTCAATGTCAGGTAATGTCATCTTGGTTTATATTCTCTTTGATTCTGGTGTTTTCTTTTGTTATTTTAAATTATTGTATTTACAATAACAGTTATTGAATAACTATAAACAAAACTACAGGACTCAGGACTCGCAATATTATCCTAAAATGGTTGACGATTTAAGGAAATATCTCAATCATTTATTAGAAAAGTGCGTAGCCTATTGAATGTGACATTGTTATACTTAATAAATTTGAAAATTTATAGTTCTTTCCATTCTTCCCAGGGTGAATGGTCTTCATTGCATTTTAATTACGGATCGAGACGGTGTACCAGTGGTGCGTGCGGTAACGGAAAGAGCACCGCAATTGGCTCTTAGACCTAACTTTATATCTACATTTGGCATGGCTACAGATCAAGCAAGTAAACTAGGTCTAGGTAGAAATAAAACGATAATTTCCATGTATTCCAGTTATCAGGTAAAATTGTACATTTCTTGTCTTTTAGCACAAAATATTTAACTTTCATAATTATATTGTTATTGCGTCAAAGCATTACTCATATTCCAAACAATATGCTATAAGCATATTTTTTTTGACAGAATAATACAAAATGAATGCGGAAAATGTTAAGTTTTCTGGTAATTTTATTTGGCAAAGAAAGATCACTAATGAAATAATCAACAAGCAGAATTAAGCGGTCACTTTATAGTTTTCAAGAAAAAAAATTATAACTTAATATTTTCACTGAAGAAATCTGCCATTTTAATAATTTGATTGTTTTTTAAATATTTAGTCTTCATTTGTTCTTTATAGGTAATTCAGATGAATAAACTTCCCCTGATTATCACATTCATTGGTAGTGACAACTGCAACACTGGCCACATATTGTCTCTGGAGAGTCAAATAGAGCCATTTTTAAAAGACTTGGCAGCTGTGGTTGCAGACGCCCCTTAGGAATCATGGAAAAACCTTATTTTATAAATAATAGTCATACAATATATTTTATAATTATAATAACATGAAAAAGGTTTAGAAAACTAAATGAAAAAAGTTTAATAAACATGAAAAAGGTATTGTTAACATTTTGTTGTTATCAAAAATATATACTGTGTCAGTTTTTAAGGTTTAAATGGCTGATTAAAGCTGATAAGTTCAGTACATTCACATATGGAAACAACAATTGATTCAAGTTTTTAACACAGTTCCTTTTGTATCCTTATAATTGGTCATATTTTATACAGAATAGGCATAACTCTGAGATATATAAATTTCATCTGACACATCATTTGTACTACATCTTACAATATGAACAATATTCTCTACACCCTTTTGTATTTATTCTCAAGTGTAAATATTATCTTATATTCAAATATAATTGTTTTAATAATTTTCTATGAATGCTTTTATTTGTCTTATTAAAATGTATCAAAAGATATATGCAAGCCCCTTATCGCTTTATAATTCTACAACAGTGTGAGATGATTGAAACATGGTAATTTAGTAACATTAAAATGAATTCATTTATTCTGTTATAAGTAACTGTACTCAAAATAACAATGTATTTAAAATTATTTGTAAATGCTACTCAAACGGTATTCAATAATAGTACAGAAAAATGAATGAATATGCATTATTTATTATTATTGTAAGACTGGTGTTAGTAATGGCTTTCCATAAAGTGCATTAACGACGTTTTTCGCTGTAAGGACGGCCATAGAGTTGCGGGTTGCTATCGTAGCACTGCCAATGTGCGGGAGTATGACTGAAAAAAATGTTGCAATTAGGATTTTTTCTTTCTACCTATACAAAATAATTTGTCATTAGGTATAGGCAACTTGTGATCCCGCGTCAATCCACAAAATAATTAGAAATGAAAGTAATTTATAAATATTAAATGAAAGTAATTTATAAATATTTTTAATAATAAGTACGAACTGAAATTAGCTATTTTACATTAGGTAACATAGTTTATGGAAGGTTATAAAACAAAAATTGTTAAAAAATATTTACAAATATTGGGAAGCGTGAGTAGCTTATGATCCTTGGGTAGAGGTTCTGGCGACGTCACGTCAAGTCCCGCTGCATATATATCTCTATTATTCAGCGCGTCATACAAATCATCTTGGTTGACTAGTTCTGAAAGACAACAGATTTTTAGAACTTATAACGTGTTTATATTTTAAAGTACAAATTGAAATGAGCTCATACAATTATAAATAAGGCATTCGTAATCCTTATCGATAGCTTCCCTAATTCAATAAATAATATCTTTTTAATTTCATGTGCCAGTTTGTCTAACATATAAAAAGTGATTTTCGCGAAATTAACAGCATACGTGTTTGAAATTTTTGGGAAATTGATAAATTACGATTACGAAATACAGATTAAAGTATAAAAGTATCAGCATATACATGTCCCACTGCTGGGCAAAGGCCTCGTCTGTACAGAGGGTATCAGGTATAGGCGACCACGCGGCCCCACTGCGGATTGGCGGACTTCACATATCTTCGAAATATTGTTTCATTTTATTATATGGAAAATATGCAGGTTTCCTCACGATGTTTTCCTTCACCGCTGAACACGTGATTATCAGCACTTAAAGTTGAAAATTTTATAGGTGCTGGCACCGGGAATCGAACTCAGGTATATTAAATTAAAGGCGAGCGCTCGGACACTGAGCTATCACGGCTCAAAATACAGATTAAAACATTTAAAATAAGAAAAGCAAGCGTCGATTAAAAAAAAAGCAGTAGGGCCACGCAACATCCTTCGCTGTTTCACGAATGGGCAGGGCCGTCCGGGTAAGTACCACAACCTCGCAGAAGACGGGTGAAGTGGAAGTGTAAAACTTCTGCGTTTCGTTTGGTGAGTGAAGTAGCCGGCGCGACGCATCTGCTACCCTACGGTCGTTACAAATGTCAACGGGCGGTGATTATCGCTTAACATCAGGTGAACCGTCAGCTCGCTCGCCACCTTCTCACATAAAAATGTTTCTTTACCTCCTCGGCCAACGTTGATAAGTATGGCGTTCCTCTTCATTTTACCAAGCGTGGTCTTGTTGATCATATGTTTGGTCTCGTCGGTCAGTGGCACAGCCAGTACGACGAAATCGCTCCGAGTCAGCAAGCTGTCCAGGTCCACGAATTTGGCGCCCAGCTCTTTGGCTGCGTAAAGAGAAATGATGTAAAACTGCTAACGGATTTTAGATCTGATCGCAGCTGCATATGACAACGTGGCACGTTCAAGAAGTCGAAAGGCGGCACTGATGAAGAAAAAGCCATTACAATTGACACAAGGTCAAAGCTGTTACGGAAATAATTCCGATTACATTGTCACTAGTTGACCCGTGCGAAATTTTCGCACACTACCGTGATTAGTGACTGAATAAAATAAACAATGTGCAAATAAATGTTTTTATTGCAGAGTAAAGGTAAAATAATTCATTTACTCATATTGTCAACAGATGGCATTATCATACATTCTTTATAAGAAGTTTTTAAACAACAGTGTTCTATGGAAAAAACTTTTTTCTATTTGCCTTTCTTCAATATACAAACATACTATTTTAAAATATTGTTTTAATAATTAAATTTGATTCGGAGTTTCGGATGTTTGGCATTCCGACAAAAGAGAACACCATTTACAAATTATAATCATACAGAATCCTCCTTTTCTAAGTGTATCCATTTTTTAAATTAAATTCTAGGCATAAATGTTATATAAAAATGATAAATATCTTAAATCACTCGTAAGTAATTAATTACATTCATTTGAATTACTTATCTCAAAAAGTGCGTGATTTATACGCAACTATAACTAATACGCACACAAGTTCGTTTGTGTGCGAGAACAATAAAATTTAGGTATTTATGAATGACCACCGGGTTGTCAACAAGTTTTGTTTGAATGTAAGAATAATTATTAGAATAATAATAGAATGATATATTTTTTGACAAAAATGTTTGTTTTTATTTCAATAAACGATTAAACTACCGAGTCAGAATCTCCTGTGTAAATTTGGGCACCTTTAAAAAAGCCTCCCTGTATACATACTGAGATAATATCGCTTGAGCCCCTACCTTCCGGTTTCTCCCGGTGGCCGGTGTAAAGGAATTGGCCAACTTCAAAGCCACTCAGACGTTTGACCACAGTCTGGCCGATTCCACCGAGACCGACAATGCCGACTGTGCTGTCCTTTATGTCTTGCCCAAGTACTTTGTCGAAGCCAATTTCCCACTCCCCGCTGGAAAAGACGAAATCTGTTAAAAAATTGTGACTTCCGATCTTCAGTTTTAACGATTTCTAATTGTCTCAACGTTCACTTTCATTTAACAAAAGTAATTTGTAATAAATTTGTGACGAATTGATAATTCCTGACGTAAATTTGTGTTTAAATACACCATTATATAAAATTCAAAAGAATGGAATAATACGATTAGTCATATATTATGTGAGCACATCAGGTTGACAGATTTGAAAGAAGTATTTTTAAAATTTTATTGATTTTTAAATGACAATTAACTGTATTACTTTAAGAATCTCGCCAAAAGGCATCATAGTGTGCGCATATGGAGATATCTTTATCAACACACCTTATCACATCAACAGTTATGTCAGCTGTCTGTTTATTTTTATCGATTATATAAGTCACACTACTCTGTCGACGGCTTTATCTAAAGTGCCTGCCTTTCGTTTTATAGAATAAAATTCGTATAAATATATAAATTTAAAAGAACACAAAATTTACTTAACAATTAAATTAATTCTGTATCAGTTGCATTGTAAAAAGCGACTTTAAAAAGCGTTTTTCGCGAGTCGTTTATTAGACTAGACGGACTACTAGATTTGCCACGTCTTCTCGGGAACTCAATATAAATTTAATATACATTACAAAAATTATATTTTTTTTGTCAATACAAATTAACATTAAGATAAAAGAAACAAATAGTTTTGTAATACCGATATAAAATGTTATTTACGTTTTCACTTTAAAAAGTCGCTAAAGACGTCGATTAACTTCAACATAAGATGCTCTTCAAAATTTCAAACCCAGAAAGGTTTGCATGGAGTAAACCTGAACCCTCGCATAGGATATCTTATTTGTCAACCTGAGAGACCTCTGACCGGTACACTCATAAGTATAGAATACTAGCTTCTGCCCGCGAATACGTCTGCGTAGAATAGGCTGAAGGCGTAACATTCAGACAGAAAGACAGATATACATAAAATATGTACATAAATTATACCCTTTGTCTTATTCTGATGTATAAGCTATATCATTGTAAAGTTGCATTAAAATCCATTCAGTAGTATTTGCTTGAAAGAGTAACAAACATCCATCCATCCATACAAACTTTCTGCTTTATAATATTTGTAAGGATCTTCAATAACAATATCTTCACAGTAACAGTCGTACCTGCGCACTTGCTCCAGGTTTTCGGTGAATCTCCTGGCAGCACCTAGCATGAGGGCCACAGCGATATCGGCCACTGCACCGCTCAGAACATTGGGCGTGTTAGTCAGTTTGATACCGCGTCTCTTCAGCTCTGGTACGTTGCAGTGGTTGTAGCCAGCTGACGCGGTACTCACTATCTTCAGCTGCGGACCTGGAGGCCGAAAGTTTCTGAATACGCGTGTTCTTAATTGTTTGTTACTTTGTGCTAATTATTTAATTCGATTTCATATGAATGCTTTTTTAGTCTTTTCTATCTTTGTTATTATTCTTATACTTAACTCATTTCAAAACTATTTATTTAATATATTTATTTAATAAAAAAAATTACAAATATAATAAAAAATATTAACTTTGAAAAAGTTAGCTTCGTGAAGATGATCTAAACATAATTGTATTATATGATAAACATAAACATAATTGTATTAATAAATCGTATAATTGTATTATACGATTTATTAATGCACTCATGTTTGCAATCAATGTAAGTGAATTTTTTGTGTGAATGTAGTTGGCCATTTTGAAGCTGTTATGCGACCAATTGACAGTGGAAAATCGTTTAGTCGTAACGGAAAATATTTCAAGGCGAGCGAGACTTCAGACTATGTGGTACTTACAGTTAAAACAAAAGAATACGAAGAAACAGAAATATTCAATGACGAATCTGTGTCACATATACTTGACAAAGGCATACGCAAAACCTCTGTTATGGTAATCACCCTAGACATTTTGCGCATGTCTTTGTTAACTCTTGTTAAAGATATCGTAGACAAATATTTCCCGTAAATTAATCTCCAGAAATCTCATCTGTATTCGTTCGCTTCTAAGTATAAGTAAAATAGATTTAAATAAGATTTTATTTTAAATTTAAACCGGACGCCAATTTTGTGTCAGTGTATCTGGCAAAAAGACTATAAAGCCGTTGCTGGAAACGTTGGAAAAGCATCTTATTGACATTGAGATTATCCAACGACATTATTAATTTATTATTATTAATATAATACTTAAATTATTATTAAGTACGTTTTTACCAGCTCTATCCAGAAGCTCCTTCGTTATCGGGTGGTGAGAAACCCATATGAGCGCAGAGCAACCTGGTATGAGTTCAAACAGTTCATCACGGTTCTTCGTCGCACCTTCCTCGCCGAAGTTGAGGTATCGGGACTTCAATACTGTAAAACTGAAATTGGAAAAAATATATTGGGGCAATTAAAATATGTAGAAATTATACATATTTTAATGTTCAATCTTAAGTGCAGAGATTAGCACTATAAAAAATAAAATTTCTTAAATTTCTATATTGGGGCAAATTGGGTCATGGCTTAAAACAAGTATGTTGATGTATAAAAAAATGTTTGTAGGTATATCTTTTATTACATAACTGCAAAACTGAAGAAGCCATGTTTTCAATGTGCGTAAGTGTAATGTGTAATGATTGATACTAAATTGAAATTTGTAGAAAAAGTACGAAAAGATTTTCGCCGCTGTGGGAATTGAACCCACGTCTTCGACATTCGCGGCATGGCGCTTTAGCTACTAAGCCAATCGGCTGATTGCCACATCGACGAAAATCTTAACGGCTTTTATTTACATTGCTTTTAGCATTTGAAGCAATGCTTGGCGTATCCATTGTTATACCATTTCCAGCATACAAACAATTTCGAATATCGTTTTACAACGATAATTCGAACGAGAGATCTCGCACTTGCTTTTTAGAAATAAAAAAAAATTATAGTAATAATTGATACTTAAAAAAAATTAAAAGTTAGGCCAGGCCCAAGGTAAGACTACGCGATATTCTTCACTTGCGTGGCCCTAAATGGTCAGGTCCGTCCGGGGATGTACTACGACTTCACAGAAAACCGGCGTGAAGTGGAATTGTTACACTTCTGGGTTTTGTCTGGTTTTGTTTTGTTTTTTTTCTTTATTAAAATGTGGGAAAGCATCTACAACCCTACGGGTGTTGCAAATGTCCATGGGCAACGGTTATTACTGATCACAGATAAATCGCCAGTTTGCCTGCCACCTTGTCACATAAAAAAATGTCAACAACCATTACGTATGGATACATAAATGTAAGAAAATTAATGGACCCTTCATGTGAATTAGGGTGCTTTTTCAATAATGAGTAAAATATCAAATATATGGTGAAAAAATTAAAATTACAGTGTGTTTGGGACATGGAAAATATTTTTTTTGTAAAAGTTAAAAATAATAAATATAAAAACTTGGTTATTTGAATTTTTCACATAAATTTATGTTATGTAAAAAAAGTGTTACAATAGTTGTAGATCTTTTTATTACCTACAACTTTGCCATTTAACTTTTTTCAATCGGAGTTGTAGTTTTGCCAGAAATCGAGATAAACCGTTTTTACCCTTAAAAACTCACCCCCTTCCATTTCCCGACCTCAGATCGCCCGTTAATTATTTTTCCTTTCATTATTGTTATATTCTCTTACTTTTGCAATGCGTTTCATCCTAGTATTTTTTTAGTATTAAAAATTATAGACCCTGGTCTACATATCTTGTCTATTTGTATACTTGTTTTAATCTGTGCACCCTGCCATTTTACATCTGCGCACAGCACAACAAAAAGTTGAAATTTCTATTAGCTGTGTATTTAAGAAACGTAGAATTTGTATTCCTTTAATACGGAAGAAGTTTATAACCTTAAATAAACTCCACATAACATATGTGCATTTTAATAACGTTTTTTTTATCACTAACTGCTTCGGGTAAAATTGTAATGACTGTTAGTTACTTAAAAAATGACGTACTTAGTTTGAACAAGATAAAGAAAAATATTATACATACTGTTCTTCTAAAATTTTCATTCCACTTTCGGGGAAATCGTTTGAAGAAACCAGAACCTTAAGCGATTTTGTCATGTTGTTTAACGCGACGTCCACCGACAGTGCTCTATGAAAGACTGACGCGATAAATACACCATAAAGTATTTTATGAACCATTGTTTTATCATATGTACAAATCGTTTTGATAGCGAAAGTTATCTTTTAAACGATTGATATGCGCGCCACCGGACTGGACAAGGCCGGGTTTATAACTGACCGATGACCAGAAACCAGAAAGAGCAAATAGGAATAAGATGGTAGGTATTTATAAACAATCTTGTTAGATTGCGTTCACTTTTCACAGCTCACTACAAGTAACGTATAACGTAAGTTGTTAATGGGAGGTATAATTATGATACACTATTAAGACAGGTTAATTGTCGCAAAAAATCTTATTGAAATATGCATAGAACAGGCAAATAGCCATTGAATACATTTTCAATTAAATTAAATTTAATGTTTGTGTCAAATTAAATTTTTGTCAACTTAATTGTAGTGTTTTTTATCTATCGTTAAGATGATTTTGTTTTATTTCACGTTGCGTCATCCGCTTGGTAATTTTTTGCTACAATGTTTCCTAATGTCTTATCTAAAACATTTATCTATATCCCTCTTCTTAAGTTTTCATGTAAACTAAAAATTACGTTCTTTTTTCGTGGTAACTGCTTTCAAACTTTCAATGTTATCTGTACATATTTACATAAAATTTTGTAGTTTATAGTGCTTCGGAAAGAGAAACCTCTTATTGAGTTATGATGAGTAATATGACTCTTCAAGACCTTTATTATCAACTATTTGATGCTTCTACTAAGCAAGAAAGTATGGAAACGAAGTTGGTGACTGTAGGAAGTAGTTAGTTATAATATAATATAATTTCATTATACTTAATAAAATATATTTTATTTAACCAAAAACTAAAGATGTGTACGTATCTCTGTGCTATAAATAGTTGAACGAAACAATTACTTATGTTTTTTTATTTTCTCACGAAATTAAACTTGCATAGGCTGGGAACTTCTGATAACCAACCTAGTCGCTGGCGGACGAATATACCATTACGATAATATTACATAACAGCGGCTAATGAAACCACCGTATAATACCGCACCACATCGCAAAGAATATCTACTTGCTCTAGGAGAACCATCTTTATCTGTGTCGGTAGGAACTGTTTCTAAAATTGTTTATTTTATTCTTAAAATAATTTGAAAAGTGGTTAGGTAAAGCGACAATATACTCGTACATAATAATACTATTTTATGTATTGAATATATAAATTTTTGATTTAAACCTCAAACATTTTTGGCCTTTTATTCTTGAATTTCAATGCTATTAATCTCAGAAGATACATTAGTGAAGAAAGATATCGTTTTAAGATATTGGATGTTTCATCGGTTTTCCCTCTAAAGCTTGAAGTATATTGTTGGCTGCCATCGTAGCCATTGCATTTCGTGTGGCAATAGTCGCACTGCCCAAGTGCGGCACAATGACTGAAATAAAAAAAAACATTTATCTATGTCTATTAAAAAAAATGGAGGCGGAAGGCCTATGTTTAACGATGGACTCGAACGGGCAATGTGATGATTGCGAAATGATGATTAAAAAAATATTCATTTAGAAAAAATATTTCCTATGAATGCTGTAAATATAATCTGCAACTTTTACGGACTGGATGAAAATTATTTATTACTTTCTTACAATATGGACTCATAGTATCAACATGTCTTGACAATTTTAATAAAATCGAGTTATATTAGTGAAAATTAGTAATACTTCTTCAAATACACAATGATGTACCATCATTTAATTTTGTTATTACGATTTGCTCCCTGGATGTACTTACAGCAATTGGGTAGCATCAAAAGAGGATGGTCATTTGGCAACGGTTCCGGTGTGACCACGTCAAGGCCCGCGGAGAATATTTGTCTTTCTTTAAGCGCAATGTACAAAGCCTCTTGATCCACAAGGCCTGCCGAAAACATTACTTTGAAAATACTCGAATAATCTGCATAATGTTTTTTTTTAAAAGTCAATATATGTACTGTAAAAAAACACAAAGGCATTGCTTATATAGAAATTGCATGTCCAATGTCCATGTAGTGCCACCCCAGTGTTTGCGGGGAGCTCGGTTTGCGAAATTGTTGACGAGTGAGACTATTTAAGACAAGTAGTCCAACCTGCCTAGGTCCCAATTAGAGAGAGGTCACTCGACGGATCCAACTCGGTTGAGCAGAGTTCGGCAAGCTACGCAGCGTTTTTGCTTCCAGAATACCACAGTCTAAAGGCAAAAGTCTTTGACCAATGCATGATGTCATTGACGACCTACGGCGCCGAGACATGCTCTTTAACCATGGGCTTCCTTTCTTTAACTTGATAGAGTGATTAAAGAGCAAGGTTTGTATGTATAATACACTGCACCCGCGCGAAACCGGGCGGGTCGCTAGTATTTTCTATTCAGAGAAGATATATATTCGGCAGAGGAAGTTTACAGGCTGAAATGATTATGAGAGACTGCACATATTTAAATGTTCTCTTTTATTCCGTGCGCGTTTTCCCGTAAATCATGCACCAGGGTGACGCAACTTTGCAGGGAAAGTTATGATTAAATTTGAAAATACCATACAAGGGCGTTTATTTCGTAATGACGATTGTAATTTATAAAGTTCCCAAATTAACTATTCTCCTGTTAAGTACATACGTATTTAGGTAAATATTCCCACCGTATTTTTACAACGATGATATGACTTGTTCGGATAACTGACCTCCCCTCCCGATGTTGACGAGCACAGCGTTACTCTTCATAAGTTTGAGAGTGTTGGCATTGATGAGATGCTTGCTTTCCTTAGTCAGTGGGCAGCAGAGAAGGACGTAATCACTCTCCTTCAATAGCTGTTCCAGTGGAACACGCTCCACCCCAAGAGCTTGCGCTAAAGTCAGAGGAATGTTTTTATTGTAAGACTCCTGTTGTATTAAAGTTCGTGGAAAACTTGATGTAATCGAACCCACGTCCCACGTCTTACATGCTTAAGTAGTTTACAGTTCTCGGCGACAAATATTGCACGACGACCTTTGGAAAGGGACGATTCGCTAATTACGGCTTCGTATAGTGTCATCTCTATCGCATAATTGTATAAGGACTGACGAACGTAACGTTCGTAGTTTATGACAAAGATAACGCTCCAAGAGCATTATTTATTGCAGAGCCTATACTAAACGTACTATATAAAAATTATACTATATAATACTAAGTATACTTTGTGTTACTGCACTAATGGGCAGCCTAGTCCGGCGGAGTACCACTACCTCACAGAGAACCGGCGTGAAGTATAAGTGTTATACTTCTGCATTTCGTGTGGTGAGCGAGATAATCGGGGCCCACTTTATTAAAAGGTGACAACGCATCTGCATACGAACGTGTTGCGAATGTTTACGGGTGGCTATTATCGCTTAACATCATGTGGACCGCCAGCTAGTTTGCCACATAAAAACCCGGCCAAGTGCGAGTCGGACTCGCGCACGAAGGGTTCCGTACCATCATCAATTCATCCGTTCATCTATAAAAACGGAAAAAAATCATGTCTGTCCTATGGGAGCCCCACTTAAATATTTTTTATTCTGTTTTTCAGTTGTTGTTTGTTTATTTATTGTTATAGCGACAATAGAAATATCTGTGAAAATTTCAACTGTAACCATCACCGTTCATGACAAACAGTCTGGTGACGGACGGACAGACAGACAGCGGAGTCTCAGTTATAGGGTCTTGTTTTACCCTTTGTGTACGAAACCCTAAAACTACTACAAATTAAACTATCGTACCCCCTTAAGTTGAAAAGTAAGGTAACCTTCGGGCTTGTCGCTCCGTCCGCTGTATAAGAACCTGGCGACGTCGAAGCCCTTCAGTCTGCGCACCACCGCTTGCCCCACTCCTCCCAACCCCACCACGCCGACGGTACTCCCTTCTATGTCCTGCCCCAGCGTCCACTGCACGCCGTATTTCCAATCGCCTCTTAGAATTGAAAATAGTGAACATTTTTAATGTTTATTCATTCTATTCACAAAAAGATCGACTTAACCAAAAACTTCATCTGATTGTAAGCGAGGATCATCGCCCATTCATCACGAGATTACAGCAGAATTAAAAATATTATAAAATATTGATTTCTTGTATTTAAGCGAATAAATGCCATACATGGTTAAATGAAACTATTTTACTGATTCTAGTTTAATTGTCGTTTGATTTTTTACGTAAGTTAAATATAAGAGTTTATGGTCTCAGTACAACGAACAGTCGTAAGTGACGTTGGTAAACTATTGGCTTAGGCGCCGAGGGTCGTCTGATCGATTCTCACTCGGGGCAAGTAAATGTGTGAACCACAGACAATTGTTCCGGATCTGGCCAGGTAGGCGGGAGGCGACAGGTCTATCGCAATATATCAAAGTCCTCAATACTAGTGTTAAAATAAAGCCTTATTGGATAAAGCCCGTAAAAGGATAATGTCCACTTCTGAATGCCATTGCGCATAATACCTCACGATCTCATCGACGCCCTCTTTGAATCTCCTGGCAGCCGCTATCATGAGTCCAACTGTAATGTCTGCCACGCTGTTGTCAAGCACGTTGGGTGTGCTGCCGATGGGTATTCCCCGACTAAAAACCTCGTCCAAATCGATGTGGTCGGTTCCGGACGACATTGTGGATACCGCCTTCAGACGAGGACCTGCAAACCCATAGCTTCCAGATTTAAACAACATTGAGAAAAGAGAGGGTCTTATAAAGAAGAAAACATTTTAGGAATTAATAGAGGAAAGAAGACTGGAAATGCAAATAAGACGAGTGTGTATTATAAAAATATGAAAAGTGTAGGAAAGAGATAATGGAAGTTAAGAAAAAAAAAACAACGGGGAAAGGTAAAGTCCACGATCTGATTTATAAATTTTTGTCGAGTGGTTCTCCAAAAACTAATGTGTTGAGGTAATACTTTAACCTTAGGTGAACCGCTATCAAACTAATCATTCTCTATCGTTTCAAATACATTTTTTTCTATCGTTTAAACTACATTTAGATAAATCTTTAAACAACGCCAATATTTTGGCTCTGATTGCTTACGTGATTTAAGTGTCACCTAATTCTATCAATTTGAATTACCCGCTAGATCCAGGATTTCTCCTGTAAGTTGGTGTTTTGTGTTCCATATAACAGCGTCACAATCTGTTATGGCTTTCTTAATCGCTGGCAAGCTCTCCGGTTCGTAATCTAAATAAGGTAAGACAACAGGTTCCGTTCTGAAAACGTTATAAATAATAAATTTATTATTAACTCATGGTACTTTGTTAATGAAATTGTAAATTGATCAGTCAGAGCGACAGAGTAATTCAGTACCATTTAACTATCAGAGGAGTTGTATTATTAATGAATATAATATAACATGAAATTCGTAACTTTTTATTAACGTAAAGTTTTTTTCCACTTTTTCGTAATAAATGACACATTAGTCCCTTAATGCCCGATTTCACCAACGACCCCCAAAAAATCACATAGATAGCGGATCCCTAAGCTAAAGAGTTCCCTAAAGTATCCCATAACTAAATTTACTTTTCACCAACGTAACAGGCCCCTGACTATTGGACCGCTCCATAAGTGACACATATTATTGTGAGGCCATTATACGTCCTCCTAAATTTAGCGGACCGTTTAGTCAATAATTGACCGCTAAATATTGGTGAAACGGAAATGGTCCCCTACCGGACCACTAAGTTTGCTAAAGGACCCTTTAAATCTTAGGGGTCGTTTGTGAAATCGAGCATTAGTCTTTGATTACTCAATATGTTAGTGAAAAATTACTAATTGTCACATCAACGGCCGTTTGTGATAAAATATGATGTAACGCAATTGCAAAATACTAGCTCTTCTTGTTACTAGGTCTTTTTGTTTTTCACTCTGACAAATTTTTACACTGAAACAAAACTTTTGCTGAAAAGTCAATTCTTTAATACTTAAAATTGTTGCATTTGTTTAAGTACCTTTACGATTTATACTTACTTCTTTTTCAAAATTTCTAAACCAATGGCTGGATACGATTTATTCACTACCAGAACTCGTTTAAGCGCCATCTCTTGGTTGACACGCCAATTTTTCTCCTACCGTGATGATGTCGTTTAGGTTTAACACGTCCTAAAAAAAAATTACGAATGTCAAGGTGTGTTCAATTCAATGTATAAATGGGACAACATTACGATTATTATCCCACCTTTAGCCTGATACTTACGATTCGACACAGAATTCTTGCCAGAATTTTCTTGCAATTATGTAAATATTAGTATTAATTTTCACAAATTGATTAAACCACCAGAAGTTGTAATTGGAACACGTGCTTCTTGATAGAGGAATGTCAATAGACTGTGTTAGTATCATTTAGAAAAGTTTTAAGTACTTATGTTGAGAGCGTAATACAAAGATGTATTGACAGATAAGATAATAATCAAATCGTTTAAACAATATAGAACTGTGCAAAATGATGCAGTACGTAAATATGTTAGACAATTTTTTTATATAATTTATGTTTTATGGATGAATACATGAAAATTATCTTACACAATTTACGTATGTAGTGTAGATTACAGGGTATAATCGGCACTGTTTTACGAAAGTGTACATAGGTGTTTCTATATTGTCGCCGAAAAATTTAAATTTTCCGGTAGTTTTGTTAGTATATTTTCATATATAATAAAAAAATTATAGTAGAAAGCACCGTAGTAAGTATTTCGAAATTCATTCTGCTCGTTTCTTGCATATTTTGTTTTATTTATCAATTATAACATTTCTATTTCTTTTCGAACATTATAGGTATTTAAGCTTATTTTTTTTGTAAAGTAAGTATTTATGTATTTGGCATTTTGAATAGAGTTTTGAGTTTTGAATTTGAGTTTGTTTTAATTTTATTTCTAAAAACATTCTCCAAAAAGTTGTTTGTATTGAAATATTTTATTTGTAATTACTTAGGAAATTGAAAGAAAGGGTTTAATTAGCAGATTGTAGGTTGTAGTTAGAAGACTCACTGATAGCAACTCATCTATTTTTATGATAGCGCCATCTAGCGTTGAATAGTTAATATTAATAAACACTAGAATAATATTAGAAACATCTAGTTTCCTTTGTTGAATAGATGTCGCATGCGTTAATTTCCGTATAACATTTGAAACTATAATATTACGTATAGGCAAATAGTGTGATGCTGTGTTTTACTCTACTTTGGCTGATGTTTTACTTTCAGTCCATAGATTATTAAGCCAGCATCAAACACAGAACTCGTGCGTTAGCCAGATACCACCAGCTTCATACGACCCTCGGCGTTATGTGCTTATGCGTGTGTTATCTATGGGGAGGAATTTTACCTAAGGGCCATCGAGGTGCGGTACAAAACGTGATACCGATGACCGTTGACTGTATAAATCCTGGAACGCGGGAGTATCATGCAAACACGTAATGTTGTGTTTGCCGGTCTCGCAGGCGAGGATGAATTATTTTCTTGTATACAAATGTGCGGGAAGCGAAAGATGCAGGTGGCTCAGGATCGTGCTTCGTGGCAGTATGGGGAGGAGGCCCGTTTTATGTGAGATGATGGCAAGTGAGCTGTCGGTTCACCTGCAACACTCGTATTGCAGATGCGTTGCCACCTTTTAATAAATTGGGCACGGCTACCTCACCAGACGAAACCCGGAAATATAACAACTCCACATCCCCGGATGGATCTGTCAATTCGTGCAACAACAAAACTGCTGCTTGGCTCTACCACAGAAAGTCATTCGCCCTAGCTTCTTGTTCTGGTGAGCTGTAGTATTTCGCGTTTAACGTCGATTCGCCATGTGTGAACCAGTCACTTTGGACGCGACTAGTAATTTTTTTGACCAAATAGAAGAGATCGAAATAGTCAGCGAACAGCGGGAGTGTTTTATTATTATGAACTCCGTGTGTTTCGATATATCTAACATTTTTGTATACAATAAACGAAATCGGTAGATACTTGACGTGCATTTCATCAAATATCTGAATAAAACTACTGTGAAGTATTTAAAATTTGGATAATAGTTTTGTTTCCAACGTGTATGTAATGTTCACACAGATCCAAGAAATTATTATTCATTCAAAATATTCTTACGATAAATATTTGCACGTCGTTGAAGCATATTATTTAACAGCTTTTTGCACAAAAGTCTACAATGGCGGACTCGACAACATTAGATGATCTCTACCAATGAAATAAGATATAAGTATAGAAACTTAGGAGTCTATAACGTGACCATGAACGCTGTACAGGGTTCGAAACGTTGGGAATTAAAACTAAAAATAAACTTGATAAATCCGTAAAAATAGTATGCCAACATTACAGTGTTCAACGTAAATTTTACAAACATAAATTTCTCAAACTATATCGTCGAAGCACCTGTTACTTTTGGGTCAGTTATGTTTACATCATACAAATTATTAGTTATGTGTCGAATCAAGGCCTGCGACTCCGAGCCAATTAATGGGCAACCATTAAGAAAACGTTGCAGTCAAATAAACAACTTGGACCGATGAGAAATATTACATTAGAAGTTTCATAATAGATATATGGTCTTGAAATGTGCCGGATTAGAGGCAGAAGGGGTGAATAAATCATAAGGTAATTTTATTTGGTAAATTTATAGGTCAATAAACCGGACAGTGTTGTTTTCAATTATAAAGATAACTGGATTAACACGTATATCCCTTCGGATGCAGGCATTGATTAGATAAACAGTTTTGTTTTATTTTAAATAAAACTATTAACATATGATTGACTGAACGATGAAAAGTCCTTTCAATCAATTCCCTAACAGATACCGTACAGTATAGTTAGTTCTGTCATCGCACGCAGAGGAACACTTATTTCGTGTATTATTTTGTGGTTATGATATATGGCCGGTTGGATGATAAAATAATCTTATTGTGCTAATTGTCCTCTCTTGTTAACTTTTAACCGAGCCATTTTTTAAATATCTAAACACGGCCTTTTTAATTTCAAGAGGACAGTCAAATTTCTTGCTCAATTGTACTAGATGGTAAATGGAGATCGCCGCCCATGGATACAACACCACATCCCTATCTAAAACCAATAACTTCCATCATATTAAGGGAATTGTTCATACCATCATAGACGATGAGGATTCTTGTCGTTTGTGAAAATGTTGGAATCTCAATTTTAAATTGGGTACTACGCAGGCTCCTTGATTTTTTCCTATTAGCGTGGTTAATGATAACTACGCTGTCTATTTATGCGTAGTTTATTAATTATCAGTTTTGACTAATGGTAGGTCAGATAAGTCTGCAATTTCACACTGGCGTATCGTTATCTCAGATAATCTTTTCCTGTGCTGGACAATTCGTAGTTCGGAATTCGAAACGGCGTTATCGATTCATCTACACTAATTGTTTTACGTTACGATAGTGAAAATAATAATTATATTATTACCAAGTACCTTTTATGAGTCATACAACAACACCGTCTTTTGATAGCAACATTTATTAGTCCGGAGCAGCAAGGCAGAAGATTTAAAGTTGAATGAACGGAGATTGGGCAAGTAATCACCAGAAACGCTGAATATAAACACTACTAGTTTAAGGCTGTCACCTGTCAGGTCAGGGTGCGTCCCCGGACGAGCTGGTCCATTCATGGAACCGGAGAAACTGTTTTTGCTATAAGTACTCAGACCCTGAGCCGTGATAGCTCAGTGTCCGGGCGCTCGCCTTTAATTCAAAATACTCGAGCAGCCTGAGTTCGATCCCCGGTGCCGGCACCAATGAAATTTTTAACTTTAAGTGCTGTCTTATCACGTGCTCCGCGGTGAAGGAAAACATCGTGAGGAAACCTGCATATTTTCGAAATAATAACAATTTCGAAGATATGTGAAGTCCGACAATCCGCAGTGGGGCCGCGTGGTGGACTATGCCCTGATACCCTCTATATAGAGGAGGCCTATGCCCAGCAGTGGGACATGTATAGGCTGTTACTTTACTTTTACTCAGACCCATTTCATTCCACGGAACACTTATGACCATATAGGATGGTTATGATAAGTGATATAAGTTACGTAGTTAGATATAACTTATAACGTGATTTAAATATGTTATGATTTCAACTACGACATCCTCTTCAAAATAATTCAGTTCATAGCAAAGTAGAAAAATATATTGTTACCTACATATTTAATATTTATATTCAAGTTTAATTCAGTCTACTCGTAAGTTCAAAACTTGGTGTTGATTTGTTCATTGACAAAATTGTTGATGCAATTTTAAATGCCGATTAAATTGATATTTTACAATAAATTTCTCCCTATACATATCGATAATGGGCAATTATTAAATATGTAATAACATCCCTGGCCA
Organism: Iphiclides podalirius; assembly: GCA_933534255.1. Taxonomy (NCBI): domain Eukaryota; kingdom Metazoa; phylum Arthropoda; class Insecta; order Lepidoptera; family Papilionidae; genus Iphiclides; species Iphiclides podalirius. The sequence continues at coordinate 11,113,922 of OW152827.1, read as the reverse complement.
TTTACTACGTTCTCTGCGTTTAAGTTAACGTGGGGAAATCTGTCTAAGAAACAATGAAAGTGTAATTCGAAGTTTAATTGAAGCCTGTCATAAGTGGCTGTCTATGGGAATAGATTGGGCATAATACATGCTGTATGTACATGTACTTATAGGCAGAATCTTCATCAACGGGTTTGTTATTATTCTATTTAATTATATTCTCTATCTCATATTAATCATCAACCATATTTAATGTGTCGTATCCCTATCAAATGAAGTAAAAAAAAAATAATAAAATCAGTGTCATAAAGAAAATAAATCCGAAAAACATGCGCGCCTTTTTATAAGTTTCACATTTTATATAAATCAAAATGTCTCAGCGTTTATTTCGCTTATTGTAAAAACAACAAAGATCGGTAACTCGGCGCAGCCGTTGCAGTAACCATATGGATTTTATACAAAGGAAAGTAAACAAACTAACATCTGGCAACAGGCGGAATCACAACTACCGTGGCCCCTACCATTGGCCGTTTAAATGCTAATATGCTAATATCTCAAACAATACAATCTTCTGTATGGGTGACAAACGGGGTCATTGCCAACATAAAGAATGTCGCCCGGTTACTTCACGTACCTAAGGAACTCAAAGGAATATGATATAACAAAAGCTCGAGCTTTTATATATATAAACATAATGAATTGCCAAATTATGGGCGTCTTAACATGCACCAAATATGAACGTAGCAATGTACATATTTTTGATATGTATGATTATTTGGAATCTTTTAATACGTAATATTTTATACATTGTAACTAAGACCTAGCCGCGATTCAGCCGCGGACGCTCGGTTTTATTACAGTACCCTCGATGGAATTTAGCACAATTTTACAAATCAACTTCTTGTATTAACTGATGTTTTTGCTGCAAACTCTATTTCTCATTGTTTTTTTGGCGCGTTATGAAAAAATGATGAGAGTGAAATTTTTAGATGCACGCGCATAACCGTAACACAAAAGTCATACCTTTGAAGCTGCCCGCTAAACCGCTTATTTTTTTATAGATGGCAGCATAATCTCAATTACATTCGCCCGTTACAGTTCTCAATAATATCATCTGCTACACCCGAGGGTTGCAGATGCTTTGGCAACCTTTTGGGCTTGGGCTCCGGCTACCTCACTCACCAGACGAAACGCGAAAGTATTATACTTCCACTTTACGCCGGTCTTCTGTGAGGTCGTGGTACTTACCCGGACGAGCCTGCCCATTCGCGCACCAGCCGAAACTGCTGCGTGGCCCTACCACATTCATTTATTTAATCTAACATTTAAAAAATGATAACATTTTATAAATCCAAAGGCAAAATAGTCTCACTAATAATAAATACATTTATTGTTATTTTTAAACAAACATGTAGACTTAAATATCTCGCAAAGAAAAGAGGTGATTTTTTTATCTTATCTGTTCCTACGTAATCAGTACGTGACATTTAATCAGTTTTTTTTACGTTTATAACCCCTATCGTGAGTGAATGAGGTCATTAATCAATTATTCTGACTCATATCCAAGTTTTGTGTATTATTTAATTTAATTATTGCCAGTAATAAAAATTGGATGAACACAACGGAATGAACAATACACATGTCACTTTACATCCCGAACATAGTTGATGTGGCCTTTGATCCGATTTTAGTTACATTACGCTCCATGGATTGACTAGGCTCAAGAGTCCCCGAGAGGAGACCTCGGCTTGGGCTGTCATTCAAAACGCGTTTAGCATTCCGATTCGAGGGTGCCCGAGAGGGTCGGAACTCGGTTCGATCGGTAGCTGTTATCTGGCTGGGAGAATTTCCGAAATTATCGTTACTAACTACTACACTTCGTAAAGCGTTGGCGCTGGGAGAAGAAGTGGCGGAAGAAACTCCAGCAACGTTTCTATCATTAACCGGGGAGAACCTGCCAGGTACGTGGCGGAACCTAGTATATGTTTGCCGCACTTGCCGGGGAGTGCGATGTGTGTTGGTGTGCTTGCGTAGTTTTTTATTCCTTTCGATGGCGATAGTTCTCTCATCGTCAGGGAAGTCGAGAACGTGTCGCGGTCTGCGGTAATCGCGGTGGAAAGTACCTTTTTTTAATTCAAAAACTGGCTAGCACTTGACTGCCATCCCACCTGATGATAAGTGGCGATGCAGCCGTTGATGGTAAGCGCGCTAGCTCAGTAGAAACCTATTCACTATTGCCTTGAAGACGCCTACGTTGTACTCGGACGGAAAGACGGGCGCCGGCAGGATATTCCATTCCTTAGCTGTACGGATAATAAATGAAGAAGCGAGTCGCTTTGTTCTTGAGCGTGGAACGTCAACAGCATAAGGGTGGAGCCCCGCCGAACGCCTGGTTGTCCGATGATGGAAAGGGGCGGGAGGAATAAGATCATGTAACTCCAACGCACACTCTCCAAAATGTATCCTGTAGAAAACCGGCTGACGACTCTGCGCCTGTGTTCAAGGCTAGTGAGATTGGTTTTAACCAAGTTATGGCTATCAACGAGCCTTTCCGCACGCCTCTCCATTGAGTCCAAGTCAGCCAGATGGCATTTTGCAGCTCCAGCCCAGATATGGCAACAGTACTCCACACACGATCGGACTTGAGCCTTGTATAGAGCAAGAAGCTGTCCCGGCGTGAAGTACCGTCGCACCTTTGCAAGGACGCCTAACTTCCTTGCAGCTGCCCTGGCTTCAGACTCAATGAACCGCCCAAAGTTTTGGTTTGAGGATATTTCGACTCCCAAGAACTGAAGGCGGTCGGTAAACTCCAAGGACACCTAGCGGCAAATGTCTGTAGGTGGCGGCACCTACGATTAGCGGATTGGGATGCGCGGCGGTTTCTAAGCGGGCTTTCATCCGAGTGGTTTTTTTCGTAATACACTCGACAATAGTGGCGCGAGTTGCCAACACATGGTAGGGGACATATCGACCAGAGTGGGCGCCGCATCGTCGGCGGTGTCGGCAACGCGAGCGAGCTGCTTTCGACTCGTACTAAATCATTGCGCCGTTACATAATCGGATTCCCGCCAATACATTAATTACAGAAAATAATACTCGAATTAATAGTACACACATAGGCTCTATTTACGTATGGTAAATAGATTACACATAACTAAATATTCGAGAAGCTTATAACAAAGCAATACGCGGCGACGAGTTTCAAGTCCTCGGGATTTTCCCAAAAAGGGTGGTCAGCTGGCTAGCTATTCGCGTTTCCGGGTGAGTCCTCACTCACCAGACGAAACGCGAAAGTATTTATCACACTTCCACTTTACTTCCTCTGTGAGGTCGTGGTACTTACCCTCTTGTATCTTGTATTAACTGATGTTTTTGCTTTCAGTCCCGAGACTATTAAAGCTTCATCGGACGCAGAACCGGTGGGCTAGCCAGAACCCACGGATTTGGGCCTTCCGCTGTGGGTAGGGCCACGCATGTGCTCATGCGTGCGTTTAACTATGGTACGTCATCTAAGGGCCATCGAGGTCGTGGTTCGGACCGAAACCCCGATGGCCGTCGACTGTGCAATTAGCTAATCGGTGGCTGGGGGCGGTGAGAACCGCCCCGGAATGCGGGTGTACCTTGTGTACGCGTTGTGTTGGTCTCGCCGTGCTCGGAGGCGAGGGCGAACTAGTGTGTTTGTTGTTGCACTAACTGTGGGTGTAGTGTTGTCCGGCGGGACCCCCGGCAGTGGGTCCGGCGTGTCTAAGTCCCCTTCTTCGACCGGGTCGATTAGGACATTTCGCGGGCGACGCTTGTTGATGTTCGCGTTTTGGTCGGGTTGGTAATTTGCTGCGCTTACCACCAGAGGGTTGGGATGATGTTCGGCTCTATCGAAGAACCGTTTGAAAATATTCGCGAATCGTCGGGAGTCTGCAATCGCTGTGCAGGTCGACGTTGCGTTGATACCACTGCGCACCGGTTGCGCGGCGGATGAACTTATTTTGTACTATTTGCAACTTGTACAAGCTAGTAGGGTGCGTGTGGGCGAAGGTCATGCATGCGTAAGACATAATAGGTCGTACGCAGGTCTTATATAATAATAATTTGTGCCTTAAGGGCATTTTACTTTTAGCGTTAGTTAAATTGTGTAGCCGGCGGAGACGAACGCGGCTCTATTGCGAACGTTATTAATGTGCGTAGTAAATGACATACGCGAGTCGAAAGTGACTCCTAAGTATTTGACCTTTTTCTCCCAGGGGAGCGGTTGGCCATAAAGGGATATTTGCCCCAACTTTCTGCATTGACGAGGGCCCATTATAAAGATGTGACGGGTAAGTACTTCGTGTGAAGTGAATCGCCACACTCTTTTCGGGATTTATTTCTATTCTCCATTTGCGGAACCAATCGCCGAGGCGGTCGGCAGCGCTTTGGAGTCGAGCGGTTCGGTACTTACCCGGACGAGCCTGCCCATCGTTACACCCCGTCGTTGAAATATGTCGTGTAGGCAACTTTATCCACGTGAAGGTGAATTCTTTGGAAAGGTCATAAGATCCGACCGTAATGTGCATAAGCTATAGTTGAGCGGAAGCATCGTTATACTTGCCAGTTCAGCTGCCAACTTGCCAAACATTTCCATTCAATAGAATATATTGGCAAAAATCTTTAGAGTGAATTGCTATCCAATGAGATCAAAGTAATCGTCACATTTCGCTTGTAAAAAACTTAAAAAACTAATGTAATAGAATTTACTGGAGTGGGATATCATAGGGTTAAAGATCTTATTTAGGGTTCGTTACATTCGACGATAACATGTCTATTCTCACTCACACTGAAAGCGTTAGAAAAAGAAATCTCCCTTGTGAAAAAGGAGCCTAAAATGAGGTTTTTATGACCTATTATGTCATACGCTCGAATGCTTTGCACACTTCAGGTCGTACAAAATACATTTACCCGCTCTCCAACTGGCGTACCAGAGTAACATCGACCTGCATAGTGACTGCTGACTCCCGAAACTACCAGATCATTATAAAGATCCTTAAGTGCAGATATTAAAACTTTAAAAACTTAGCATGCCTTAAGTGTGAAGACAACGTTTTATCGTTACATAGTTGTTCCGCTGTCTGTCTGTCCCTGTGTATAGTTAGATCTTTAAAACTACGCAACGGATCTTGATGCGGTTTTTTTATTAGATAGAGTAATTCAAGAGGAAGGTTTTTATGTATAATACATTGCATAGATACATCTGTGCGAAGCCGGGGCGGGTCGCTAGTATTTTATATACCTAAATAAAAGATAAAACTTCTGCGACACCATATAAATTAATGGGCGGTTGATAAGTTAATATTTGTCAATATTTAAACATATCTGGAGGCGATTCGACCCTACATTGCAATGATATGATTTCACGACAAAACAATCACGCTGAGTAATAAATTGCTAATGATTGAAAGAACTGAGAGTAATAAATTGCGAATGATTGTTATAACTATGAATTATGCAAAACTTTAGCATCTGTCTATTTAATAAGAAAAAAAAGGTGGCAAACTAGCCAGCCGTTCACCTGATGATTGGTGAAAACCGCAACATCATTGAGGTTGCAGGTGTCAATTTTATGAGGGTTTTATTACCACCGATTATTTAACTTACCAGAAAAGTAAAAATACTTCTTCTTTGCGATGGTGAGTTGCTCGAGCAACACAAACTACGTGCTGTCGTCGTCTACTGATCTACTGAACGGCAATGAAGCACAAGATTCAATGCAGCCAAACTACACTATACTTCTTATCCCTATAAGATAGATACCCTTATCTGGGCAGACGAAACGAGCCTTCATATTATTAGACAAGTCTGGTGCTATCATTTAAGATCATGGTAATTCAATAAGTATTCACGTGGCTGTTACGTTTACCATTTACGAATATATCATGGTTTAAAACGGGAAGCGTTTCAAACTTTGACCATAATATACGTATGTACAAGTTAATGTGTATACTTAGATATAACTATTTTAGGAGTTTTACCGCGTTCAATTTCTTTTTAACCCCCTTTTCTGAATATTTATTTATTTATTTATTTATTAGGTCTGCCAGTAGATGTTACATTAAAAACAATATTACATGAAACATGAATTAATGTTACAACTAAATGAACATCTAATTAAGAGGCAAATGCTTAATAATTAAAACAAAAAAATAATAAAAGTTAAACGAAAATTGTGAACAAAATATCGTTACTTATTACTAACTTATTACTAAATAAATTAAGATTAAAAAAAGCAGATTGTAATTTTATAAGGCAAGACAAAAAAGAGTAAAATCTATGAAGAAATTTAAGTCATGTGGTATATGGTATTGTTTTAAATGACAAATGTTAGGTTACATACAACATCAAACAGAATACAAATGACTTATACAAATAAAAATTACTTAAATCTTAGCATTAAAATAAATTTTAAGAGCTTCTTATCTTAAGATATTCATTTATTTTACTCCGAAATACTTTTAATGAATCAAAATGAATATCAATGGTTGTAGTGCATTCATTAATTAAATTAGACAGGCGAGACACTGGTGAGTTTTTTCCCAGAATAGTGCGCTTAATTTGCGGAGCTAAGAGAGCGATAGCTTTGCGGGGATACTTGCGAGGTATGCGGTAGTTAAAAAGAGCAAGGAGTTGTGGACAGTCAATATGGTTACGAAGTACCTTATATGCAAACAAAAGATCTAAGATGTCTCTACGATGCGCTAATGATTCCATATTTAAATGTGCTAGTTGATCTTTGTAGGACATGGTTTTGTAGGGTATACCCTCAGAGTAACATAGATGCCTTACGAACCTTTTCTGTATACGTTCAATTAGAAGGCTATGGGTAGCGAAGTGTGGCCGCCACACTACACTACAATATTCTATTGAACTACGAACCAAACTATAGTATAAAATCTTTTTCGTTTTAATATCCCTAAATTGCTTAGCATTTCTGATGACAAATCCTAGCATTCTTGAACTTTTTTTCATTAAATTATTGATATGGGGTATAAACGTCAACTTATGGTCTATAATAATACCTAGATCCTTGACACAATTTGTTTGTTTTAAGTTCTCATTTTCTATATGGTAAAACGACATAATTGGATTTAATTTTCGTGTAAAAGTTATGAAATAACATTTGTCAGTATTAAGTCGCATTTTATTTTTAATGCACCAGTTTTTCAATGCATTTAAATCATTCTGTAATAAGTATATTCTCATCATTCGTAGTAGATATAGTAGACATAGAGAATAAGGAATAGATTGAGTTGGTTTATGTCCTGATAAACGTTACACCGACCTGTCGTCAAATTTTTGAGTATTTATTTTAGCCAATAAAATAGAATAGATAGTTATTACATACCATGATTAATTTCGTTACTCTAAGTTATTCTTTCTTATTATTTTGTTGTATTATGTATCATTTTGCCATAAGTCATGTATTATCATAATTTGAAATGTAAAAACAAAATAAAAGACAGAACAAATGCAGCTTGCTGTAAGTTTTTTACACCTAGAAATGTAAAGACTATACAAATGAATGCTCAATATTTTTAGTCAATAAAGAATTTTTCGTTGCATTGAACGTATTTGTTCATCGTAGAATTTTAATAAATTGACTGTTACGTTGAGTAATTTTAAAATTATATTTAACACCGCCAATAGCCATTTTTAAATTTCATTACGGCCATTAAGCGGTATTTATTGTTTCACGCAAACTGTTTTTGTATTATCGAATGCGTGTCTAATTATTTTTAAAGATGTTCGGAATTTGTTGTTCTCGTTTGTAGTTTGTTTGTCCACTTTTAGATAGGTCGTTAGCATAAACAAACACGAACATAATGAGCTGCAGTGTCGCGTTTTAAAACGAAATTAATCGAAACGCGTTTATCTACTGTCTAAATTCTTTATTATTGTTCAAAATCACTTGTTGCTTCTCAGTATAACGATAACGTTTATAACGTTTATCTTATATATGGACTTGTTGTATCGTAAATTGGAGTCAGGTTGCTCATGCATGACGGTCTTTAAAGCGAAGGCCTGAACACTGATAAAAATCTATCCATACTTTTTGATAGAAACGCAGTTTCGTAAGCGATGGGTTCATATTTTTTAAATGGTATGCGGCGGCAAACTAACCACCTGTCACGTTGATATTATTTAATTATATTTAACTAGCAACCCGCGCCAGCTTCGCACGGGTGCATTGTATTATACATATAATCCTTCCTCTTGAATCACTCTACCTAGTAAAAAGCACATCAAGATCTGTTGCGTAGTTTTAAGGATCTAAGCATACATAGGGGGGGACAGACAGCGGGATGACTTTGTTTTATACTATGTAGTGATTAGCTGATACCAATCTTTTTGAAAATGATATATAATAACGAACGACACTTTGCCATTTGCATCCACCAGTTGCCCGCGACTTCTTATGATGTCGTCGGTCCACCGCCCTCTAGGCGGCATTCCAACGCTACGTCTTCCGGTTCGTGGTCGCCACTCGGGTGCCTTTTCTCCCCATCGGTCATCAGTTCTTCGAGCAATGTGGCCTGCCCAGTACCACTTCAACTTGCAAATCCGGAGAGCTATGTCGGTGACTCCGGTTCTTCGGCCAATTTCCTCATTGCGGATTTTAGGATAACTTACTTTAGGATGACATTATCCTGTGTTGTAAGGACGTTTTACAAACATAAATTTCACATGGACAAAAACCCAGATGCGAAATAATTATCTGTGGGTCACACAAATAGTTGTCCCCTATAGGAATTGAACCCATTGGCAACTGTATCTACCATTGAATCATCAAAATACTAAGACATTTCAACATGACATTTCTTAGCGAAAGAACACCTTACGAAAGTTGTTACCCTGATAAATTAACTTTTTTTTTACACAAAAGACCATCTATTTTTTAAATTGTGAAAGTAATTGTCGCGGGCGCCATGTTGAATTTCCGTTTGCCGAATGTTGGCGCGTGCGCGCTCACCTGTCAGCCGCAAGGTGGCAGCACTGCGCGTGCCCGCCATTTTGCGCGCCCAAACCACACCTGTAGCTAAAAAACTCACATCAGGTGGCATAGACGTTAAGGTCGAATTATAATCGCGTTTTATGGGCACTTTTTTTTCGGTGTATCTTTACCTACCTACCCCGGTGTCTATTAGTAGTTTCGCTTTCTATGTTTGACTTGCCGGATGATATTGGATTAGTTGTTCGATGAGATGTGCATATCAATTTCGCTTATTTTACGATCTGTTTAAAGAAATGAAATGAAAGCGGTTATATTAGAGCTAGAACTACGGAAAATGGAAACATTCATTCTAGACTTACCCAAAAGTGATATGTTCTTTTACAGATTATATTATAAAAACGCTGAGCAAAATTCTTGTGGAGAAAAGGACGTGCAATTCTTTTTAATGTACTCTTTGCATAATATTTACAGGAAGCATAAAAAAGAGAGGTTTAAAGTTAGATGACGTCTGATAACGAAAACCATAAATGTTCCAAGGAAAGTTTTGAAAGAAAGTACTGATGATAAGAAGAAGTACGATTGGAACAAATGCAGAATTATTGTACTCTATTGCGATATCTAATTCATCTCGATGCCAACTGAAATGCTAAGCGGACATGGTGAATATACATAATCTATACAGATAAATAAAATTGAAGTGTCTGTTTGTAATATTAAAATAACCGCTTTTTACTAAATGCATATGGATGTAAACACGGTACATATACCAAAATATTTTTTTACAATTTTTGTCTGTCTGTCTGTCTGTTTGTTCCGGCTAATATCTGAAACGGCTGGACCGATTTGGACGGGACTTTCACTGACAGACAGCTGATGTAATAAGGAGTAACTTAGGCTACTTTTATTTTAGATTTTTTTTATTTTAAATTCCACGCGGACGAAGTCGCGGGTACAGATAGTATGAAATAAAAAGCAGCGCTACAAAAGGCATACTTTAAGTAGGCTTTGGCTATTATCATATATTATCCTACAACTCCAAAAGAAGCGAAGAGTAAAATCATTTATATAAATTAAGAAAATATAAGGCTTAAACCCAGCCTACGCTGCCGTCAAATATGAATATTGAAAAACCTAATAAGCTGTTCTCTCATACGTTGTCATTAGGGTTTAAAAAAGAAAAATGTTGTCAACATCTTCAACATGTCATACCATAATGTGATACCATAATGGTTCAAAATGGTAACATTTCGCCAAATAAATTTTCAGACAAATAGTTGCGAGGTCAAAGATTAGTGTTGGTTTCAACATAATTGTAGCTATAGTGCTATAGCAATACCCGACATAACTACCGGAAATAAAGCCGAAAATCGCTCCACTCAATTTTACAACCATAACTTAAGTTTGTGTTGCCATAATGACACGACATGTTTTGCTAGAATTTACAGTTAGCAGCTTTGTATTCCTTGTAAAAAAATCTAACACTTCCCTCATTCGATTTTGAATTTTAAGGGCAGGTCTTTGAACGAATTTTTGTAGAATGCGACACCAACATTTGTTCTTCTTCGAAGGATTGAGGCAAAGGGACACACGTGTGCAGCCTCTGTAAGTCGTTAGTTATATTTTTTTCTATCTGCGTTGATACAAATTTGTGTCAACAAATGAAATAGATGGTAATGCTAATAATGTTTCTTTCGATCGTTTAGTATTTAAATGTAAGCATAATAGTCTTACATATGTTGTGTAAAAAGTAAAAGCTTACTTTATTCTTAAAAGCTATAAACGCTTTTACATTAATTTTTATGCCGTCGCAATATGTGTAAAGAACGCCGTCGTCGGTGTTTGTTTAAAGGACAGAAATATGCTGCCAGTACCCGTTGGATAATTCGTTAATATCCATTCGCCGTTAATTAAGGTAATTGTTTATGGTTTTTAATTAACTCTGCGCATTTTCGCAGAAGGTGCCCTGCCTCTTAACGACCGCGGGCGTCCTTTTCGGGCCTCAAAAATGTATGTGTAACAGAATGCCCCTTGAATGTTGACAATACTTTTTCTGTGGTCAAAGTACGGGCTTTCTTTTTTATATGAGAGCATGTATCTCCCGGTTTCCGTGTTGCAATGTTGAAATCGCTGATCTCCGGTACGGAACTAGACAGATGCAAAGGCAAATTATCCTCAAAGTAGTTCATTGAAATTGGTCCATTGTCATTCCATTAATTCCAGGTCGGTTATCTTCTTTCAAGTTTACCGAAACATGTATTATATACTTAATTATATATTGACCACTGTGAAAAACTTATTACAAGCGGCGAGGGCTTATAAAACAATGCTAAGCTTCCGAAATAAATAAGCCATTTACGTTATTTTTACTATATAGATTTAAAAAATCTATTATCTGTATAAATCCGAAATCTAAGAAATAAAAAATTATATAGCTATCATCGAAAAACTATACATATTATGTACATTCGTTATTGGATTAAGAAGTAACTGACCTTAACGGTAGCTACCGTTATGGTAAAGATAGCTAGATGTCCACAACCAAACATGAAAATTGCCACTGCTATTTCTCTTTATATTTCACTATCATAATAATTATTTAAAATTGACGTTGGGTGGTTCGACGGGGAATCGAGACAGGGTGTCAAAAGTTGAAGTTATTCCTTCTTCTTCTTCTTCTTAATAATGGCTTGCTTTGAAGTTATTCCTTTTAAGTTCATTAGCGTAATCTGACAGTTCGAAGGTTCCACAGACGCAATAAAAACTGCGTGCGGGATATGACCAACGGGCAGCGGATGTTGTATGGTCTAAACTGCAACATTCAGCGTTTTGCAGTTTACGTGTCTACCTTTTTTGCCAAGTTTCATTTTTAAGATGATTCTAATGTAAGTATAATGTAAATATAAGAAATTAATATGATTATAATATTAAAATCAAGTAATTTATAACAGAAATAATCAAAAACGTTTTCCATTTTGTTGCGATAGTCAAAAGAATCTTTCATCGAAACACATTGATATCGAAAATTAAAAGTTCGCTATAATTTGATAGGAGTGATATATATCATAATGAATTTTATTCCGAAATCCACAATTTGTAATGTTTGTTTTTGTTTCTATAGATTTAAGTTGATCCATTTCAAAAATCAACACAAGGAATCGATTTTTTTTACGAACATTCCGCTTTTTTGTCACTCGGGGCAGAGCGCAGCGGGCAAGAGGCGCGAGTGGCCGCGACGAGCCAATTTCACAGATTCGTCAGCGATTAGCACGCGCCGGCCAATGCGGCCAAACAGCATTGGGACTGTTACACGACCGAGTGATATTTATTTTACACGGAAATGTAAAAAATAGCATTTTAACTTTCTTTTTAATTTATTCATTAATGTTGACATATCTGTCATGTAGCCTTAATAGTAATTTTTCCATCTTTTCGCAGTAGGTATGTTAAGATTGGCTTATGTCTTCTAGGTGCTTTTTCTTCTCTTGCTTTATGAGCATTTTAAATGGCACAATTACGTAGTATAATATCAAGCTATACGGGTCAAGCTAAACTGATTGTATGAACTATATATCAAGCTAAACTGATTGGGAACAAAGATTACTATGTCTGGTATAATTTTAAAATAAAGTATCGGATTAATTTTAAAATGAAGTATCGATACAAGTCCAAAGATAATTTCAATAAATCAGTTATGAAAAATATTTGTATATAAAAAGCAAATTGTAATAGACTAGACACTCGTTTACCAATTAAACAATCTTATGAGTAACAAATACAAAATAATTCCGCAGAAAATCCATTAAACTGTAATTTGAATAAACATGCATGTATGCATGCATAGCCGTAGGTTGTGTCGCAAACATAACATTTAATACATTTGTTAACGTTCAGTCCGGCTCCAATTATTTTTTTTTTTGCACACCGACCCCCGAAAAGCGACATGATGTAGTTGGTTGCAAAGCGACCAACTTCACATACGTGGTCGCTAATTTTTTTTTTCTTTTGCTTTCTTTTTAAAACATTGCCCTTACTTTAGGATAACATTATCCTGTGTTGTAAGGACGTTTCACATACATGAATTTCACGTGGACAAACACCCAGATGCGAAACAACTATCTGTGGGTCGCACAAATAGTTGTCCCGTGTGGGAATCGAACCCACGACCCCCGACACCGAAGCCAATACCTTGGCGACAGCGTCACGGAGTCATCAAAAATTATTATAATTAAGATACCAATGATGCTAACATAATTTTAATGTTTTCCACCGTACCTTGAGAATGCAATTAGTTTCTGAATGGTAATATTTTATGAAATGGCAAAAATTTTATTGACATAATTAATTGAAGAAATCAAAAATTATGACACATTAACATCGAGAAGAATAACAGTTTACGATAACGGTCAGTAATCGAAAACTTTGAATGCACTTTAATAAATACTACGCGTACCAAAACGTTACATATTATTATTTTTTCTCTGTACTATTGATCATGCGGCATTCAGTCAATACTAAAAAAAAATATAATTAATAAAAATAATAATCTTTATACCTATGAAACGTCACAAAATCCGAACTTATGATAGGAAATTATGTTATATTTAATAAATGATAATAATAAATAAATGTGTAAAGAAGCATAAAGTCATAGGCAATAAATGTAACAAAACGGCGCGCGTGGACGCCAATCCGTTGCGGCGCGAGTGCAGAAATGCGAAATGGCGCCAACACGGCGCCGCGGAGTCCGTCGCGACTCGCGACTGCGCCTGCTCGCTATATGCGGAGTGTCTGTGCAGCAGTGCAGTACTGCTGCACAGTATCAAGTATAACAACGTGTCTTTATTGTCCATTGCCATTGCCATTATAGACTTTGATCGAAAAACACAGAGTGTGTTTAGTTAATTAATTAATTAATTATCTGTTCTAGTCCTTCACACGTCATTCTTTGCACTGACAAAAAACGGTCACAAGTCAACTAGTTTATTTTTATTTCATAGGGATGTCAACTCCAAGCGCAAGCGCCCGCCGTCCACTTAAGGCACAAGATATCCATTCAACATCTCTTTGTTACTAATCATTGACTTGGACCACTTCATGAAACGCTTGAGTATAAATACTTTTACTTCTTAAGAAAAAATATTATATATTATTTATGACTAATAATTATATTTAGATTATTACTTTCACCATTTAGAACAACCCCTGTTCAACTCTCGGCGCTGCTCTGTCCAAGCTAGGCACTTCTTCGGCTTCGGCAGTTTCTTCGGCACAATCATCTCATAAGTATCGCATCAGGCATGCAATAGTTGAATCGGATATTCTTTGATAATTAATCTCCTTTTTATGGCCAACTGCGGTGAGTGGAAGTTGCTGTTGGGATTTATTGTATAATGGCCAATATTAGTTTGTTCGTAGGAAATAAAGTTTGGGTAAAAATAGCTCTTATTGTGGTAAGGCTACTTTACTAGGATAGGTCAAATGGAGTTAGATTAAGTAGTGACTCCAAGGCTCAAGAGTTCAATTCCCCCGTTCAGTAGCCTACCCTGTAAAATTTACATTTTTGTTAACAAAAATATCGATGTTAATCATCCCTAAATTTTCCTTCTTTTCCTTATACTTTACATCGTAGTATGAAACAAGTAGAGGCCATGTTTTAATCCTACCTGATGGTATGCTGGTAGCCTTCATAAAGTGAGGGATTAAGTTTTATTGCGCTGTTGGTATACGCGTTTATTACTTGGTCGTAAACGACCAGATGGCGTCCATTAGAGCCGTGTCTTCAACGATATCAGTAAGCCTTTCCTGGGGATTTATTGTCTTGCAGATTTTATTAGCCAGGAGGCTAATTAAGTTCACAGACATTTGATATATTTAATAGAGCGAAGAGTATCGAAAATTCAGCGGCTTCTCTGTGAGACTCCGGCTCCGCTGAGCTCAAGCACTACACAATTATTAAATATAATTCTAATCCCTAAAATTAGAAAGTACTATAAAACGTCTCGAAAAGCCATAACACTATAGGAAATTAATTATGTTATTTGCTGTTTAAAGCGCGCAGTACTGTAATTCGAAACCGCGTTGTACCGATAACACGTCCGCTCTGTGCAGCTGCACGAGAGCGAATCGATCGAACACATACCCTCGTTGTATTGAATGTATGACATACGCCAATGGATTAATCATCGTGACGACAGTGTTTTTATTAATAGCTATTTTTTTAATATTATTACTTTAATAATAGTTAATTTATTCATAGCTTTATTTCGATATGGCTAACTAGCATGAAATGTTCCCCAATGTAAATTTTTGGGAGAAACGGTCAAGCGGTCCACTTCATTATAAATCACCGCCGTCTATAGAGGCCCGCAATACCGGTGGAGCGGAGTGTTGCCAAATCCAAGATGGTAGCTGCCACTCACTTGACTTGTCGGATATAAAAGAGCATAGTTTTCACTACCAATAGCAGACGCGGGGCAGCTCTACGCCAATAGAGTAAAATGTTCCACAGAAGAGGATATTGGCTGTTTTAGAATATATATCGTATTTAAAATGTGATTCTTTTTGTAAACAAATCGACATAAACTTTCCGCGCTGTGGATTCGAACCTGCTCCTTTGGGGGTTATATACGCGAATTACCTGATGGTGAGTGAATACCTCCGCCCATGGACGCCACGCAGCAGCCTCGGCTGTTGCACGAATGGGCAGGCTCGTCCGGGTAAGTACCACGACCTCACAGAAGATCGGCGTAAAGTGGAAGTATAATACTTTCGCGTTTCGTCTGGTGACTGAGGTAGCCGGAGCCTGAGGTAGGTTCAAAATGTTGTCAACGTATCTGGAATCCTCGGGTGTAGCAGATCTCCATGGGCGGCGGTATTCACTTAACATCAAGTGAAAAGTCTGCTCGTTTGGCAATTTTTCACATAAAAAAATATCATCATCATCATCATCATCATTTCAGCCTGTTTGAGTTCACTGCTGAACATAGGCGTCCCCCATAGACTGCCATGAAGTACGATCCTGAGCCACCTGCATCCATCGACTTCCCGCACATTTGCACAGGTCGTCCTCCATCTAGTAGGGGGTCGTCCCACACTGCGATGGCCAGTACGAGGCTGCCTTCTTACTTCTTACTCGAGAACCTTTCTTCCCCAACGGGTTCTACGAGCTATATGGCCGGCCCATCGCCACTTCAACTGGCTAATCCTCTGAGCTATGTCGGTTACCTTGGTTCTACTGCGGATGTCTTCGTTACGAACTCTATCACGCAGAGAAATACCGAGCATAGCCCGCTGTATAGCCACGTCTCGGTTCCGTAGGTCATCACTGGCAACACACATTGATTGAAGACTTTAGTCTCCAAACATTGAGATATATTTGACGAGAAGATTTGCCGTAGTTTCCCGAACGCTGTCCATTTCATGTATGGAAAAAAATATGTCTATCAAAAATTGGCATTTTAATTTCATCTAGTGTGCAGAGTTGATCATAAAAAAAAGATTATATCGCAATACCCAAGACAATCAGCCTTGACAGCTCAATGTCCGGGCGCTCGCTTTTAATTCAATATACTTGAGCAACCTGCGTTCGATCCCTGGTGCCGGCACCAATGAAATTGTTGGATTTACGTGCTGAATTATCACGTGCTCATCGGTGAAGGAAAACATCGTGAGGAAACCTGCAGATTTTCAAAAAAATAACAAAAAAATTTTTCGAAGATATGTGAAGCCCGCCGATCCGTTGCGGCCGCGTGGTGGAGCAGTTGCAAAAGTTTAGACTGATACTTTAATTTACTTTACCAAAGACGACACATTATGACAAACATAAAAGTACTTTGTATGTAGTATTGTACTGGATATATATAGTAACTGTATAAATGTCGTTTCTTATTCGAACTTAACATGCAGATGTTTTTCCCATTGTTAATCGTAGAAATTGTCGAACGTGTCTGTTGCCTCTTAATTATAGATAATTAACAAGTAACGACCGAGATGTACTGGAATGAAATAGTGATAAATTTAGTTCGTTAATTTGACCGTTTATTGCAAGTAATACTTTACTTCGCGTGTTTATCAGCATTCCGTTTGTATTTTGTCGAATTAAATTTAAGTGACAATTGAGTGTATTTATTTTAGGCTGTGAACAGACTAAAGGCTGCGAGATCTCTGGAAAAATGATATTGTATTGCAATCCACAGTCTAAGGTACATTTCAGTTTTAACGGTTTCATTACATCCCGAACGTGGTATAATGTAATAAGAGAACTTGATTACTTAGAATGCAAAAAAAAAATCAGTTCAATATTTATGGATCTGAACTTAAATTAGGTAATACGTATATAATTAATCAGCATTATTGAAGTTATTGTATATGCTTATCATTAGTAATTATTCTTGAATCTTGTATTAACTAATGTTTGTGCTTTCAGTCCCGAGACTATTAAAGCTTCATCTGACGCAGAACCGGTGGGCTAGCTAGAACCCACGGGTTGGGCCCTCCGCTGTGGGTAGGGCCACGCATGTGCTCATGTGTGCGTTTAATTGTGGTGTGTCATCTAAGGGCCATCGAGGTCGCGGTTCGGACCGAAACCCCGATGGCCGTCGACTGTGAGTAATTATATTTATTCCTGCCGTCAAAACCGAGCACTCTTGTAATTTTAAATTAGTAAAGTAACTGCCTATATAATTACCACTGCTTGTTATGGGCATTCTCTGTATAGAGAGTATTAGGGAAAAGTGGCGCACCTTATTTTCATTATTTCGAAACTATACATTTTCTCACGATATTTTCTTCACATTGAGCACGTGATAAATGTTAGTAGCATTCTCAAATATATGACCGATTAACGTGAAAATTGTTATTTAGTAAAGATAAACGATCTGATATTGGAGCTATCTTTGTATACGTGGTGCTATTATATTTTTGCATTGGCGGAGCCCAATTTTCAAAAGGTTGTCAACGCATTTGTAACCCTCGGGTGTGGCAGATGTCCATGGGCGGCGGTATTCACTTAACATCAGGTGAACCGTGTGCTCGTTTGACAACTTTTCGCATAAAAAAATATATACAGTTATTTACAAAAGATAAGTATAAATTGGTTTATCAGTTACCTACTGCACATAGTATTAGCTTTGCTTAGTTTGGGACTAGATAACGATGTTTAAGAATATGTCTTCAATTGGTTACTGTTTTATAAAGTTCAGATTATTCGATAAGCTAATACAAGTTGTTGCGAGTCTTTGGCGTTCGATTTCTTCGCTCAATTAGGTAGTACGGTGCTTCGAGGCCAGAAGACTGTGTCGTCTGCTCCTCCTTTAGGCAAATAGTAGTAGTTATCGACGAATGCGACAAAGTGCGGTTAACTTTAGGAAAGAACTTGGTATCCGGCCGGTGTGTTTGCACCTTTACTCCCGCGTGTTGTTGTTTGCGAACTATGAGTTTTTTACGCACAGATGCTCGAAATTGCATGTTCTGTTTAAAAGCCAATTGATCAATGATATTATAACGGATTACTTTATTTAAAGTTTTTCCTAGGCTTCCGTTGTGATCGAACATTGCAAATGCGAGTGTTGGTGTGCTTGATTCCTTAAATTCTCTGAAACGGTTCGAAGGAGTCTGAAGTGATTTCAATCAAGATACCTTATGCGCTGCATTAATATTATAGATATCGCGAAAATGTTATTTTATTTTGAAAATAATCCGCAGACATGACATGAAAAGAAAGTGTGACAGTGTGTAGAGGAGCTGTAGTGAATTAATCGGCGGAGAGGAGGGTAGTTATTGCGAGAGGAGATGAGAGGTGTATAAAATGGATTGAGCCCAAGGAGCGGGCTCATTCGTAATACGAGTTTCGTGAATTTAGCTTAAACCCTAATTATTATAAAGTTATTAACATTTCGATTAAAGAACGATTATTTGAAACAGTGTTTCTTTTACTCTTCTTAATAAAAGTCTTGTTATAAATGTTTAACGCAGACCTAGTGGTAATACGTGAGGATAACGTGACATAATGTGAGGTCCCGTATTCGAAGATCAGTGGCATACACTAATGGGTGACAGGCTACTGTCACGCTTTAACCAATATTGCATTTATTGATTATATATTGCAAAATTATATTGCAATTTTTTCTTACATAAATAGAGTTTCAACAACATTAATAATCAATAGTAGGTATCAAAAAAATACATTTTCTTTACTGTTTGGTACAACGGATATAGACTATAATATATTTATATACATATCAGACACTACATTGATGTCCAATGCTCAACGAAAATAATTTAATTACTCAGGAAATTAAAAAGGCCATGCCACCAGTATACGTTTATAACTTTTTGTTTAATCTTAAATATTGGTTAATTTTAAATAATACTGTGTTATCAAATTAATGGCATTACCATCTACTTGTAAGTCTACTTTTGTATACTTTATCTTTATAGAAGAGATATGTTAATGGGTGGGTAGTAGCCCGTCTGTTGTATTTACTTGATATTTATTAAAAATTAAAATACTTGCAACGGCTACTTTTAAAAATATCTTGTGTATTAAATAATACTCATGAATATATAGATACTATTTATCTTTTAAGACTATCCCAAATGCCAAACACTTTTTATAGGACACTGGTCTTATTTATTTATATGATACTAAAACTGCACATATATTTACATTCTAAAATTTTATCAAGTGTTTTACACGTACATCCGCAGAGTCGACAATTCTTCATGAAAGAACCGATAAACTATTCATTAAAAATTGAATTGTCAAATATTCCATTTATGATATTTAGAATATTTTTTGTTCGAGTTTTAAATGGTCTCCGAAACAACTTTATGTATTTTAATGGAAGTTATTG
Organism: Iphiclides podalirius; assembly: GCA_933534255.1. Classification (NCBI taxonomy): domain Eukaryota; kingdom Metazoa; phylum Arthropoda; class Insecta; order Lepidoptera; family Papilionidae; genus Iphiclides; species Iphiclides podalirius. The sequence continues at coordinate 11,094,110 of OW152827.1, read as the reverse complement.
GGTTTCATTATCTAGCAGGTTTTCTTTGGTTATCAAACACCTATAAAATGTATACAAAAGTGTAATTGCCTTTTACACAAACAAAAATTGTAATCACTAAACAATAATACAAATAGGCTTGAGCAGGCAAAATTCGTAATGAAAGAAAAGGTAAAAGTAAATATATAAAACAAAATAGGAAAGACAAAGAAGATCTTAAGCTGAGATGGCAACTACGAGGGTGATGGAACTATGAGAGGATATTGCTCTTAATAAATATCTACATATGTAATAATTTAATCCCTATAGAAGTAGGCACATAAAAATGTCTTAAAAATGTCTTGTCATCGTCTTCTTGTATGATGTTTACATCTGAAAATTATTTTACTGAGTAGGTACGGAGCGTCACTAATATTTTTAATTATGTTTGAAAAGAGTCATAGTCGTCCTTTCAAAAGATGATTTTGAACCCGATATCAGTTCAAAACCGATTAAGTATTATAACAAAAATCATATTTCACTAATCCAACAAATAATGAAAAGATCTTAGCACCTACTAAATGTGATATTTAACTGACAATCGATTTATTAAATGTACCACGAAGGAATACTCTGTAAGTGTAAAACATTTTTTTAAGTCTACTTTGTGAAATATGTTCATAAATTCCCAAAAAATTAACTTTAGTTTTTAAGTTCGATAAGAGTGAAAAAGAGAAAGTGACAAATTTGCCAACAATTCACTTGATGCCTGACCGTTGTCTGGTCATCCGGAACATAGAAAGACAGCAGCTGTGTTGCCAGCTTTAAAGAGATGGGCTTACCGAACAAAACGCAGTAATGTACATACAACTCCATCGCGCTATCTTGCTCGAAGCCATGGTAATTTTAGGGCATCTTGATGGCGTTTTTCCTACCAATCAATTCATGAAGCAGAAGCTATAACGCGATTTTAACCAGTCGATAAAACCAATAAACGCAATCGATTTCGCATCCGAGAAAGAAACAAGGTAAGCGGAATAGTTCTAAGAACGTGTACGCTGAATGCAGTGGACGGGAGAAATGTTTTGTTTGTTTCTAACGATTAAAAATGCACATTTGTTGTGCTAGAAGGAAGTATTTGATATTCGATTCATGTTTTACCATAGTTACCAAAGAAGAAACAAAAGCCAAACACCAAAGGAGTCGCTTTTTGCCGAAATTCAAGGTACTCGGTGAACTCGATGAGGATAAATTGCAAAAAGAGACCCTAATAATGACACTTTATAATGCAAATGGGGAAGAAATCACCAACGCCCTTCCCCGATATAGATTACATTTAGACAGCTGATATTTCGCTCCACCAACCTGAGACGAGCCATGGACACCTGCACTGATTTTTTAAGGCGGGCGATCTTGCTTTGTTTTTTTTTTATATTTTTCGTAAAACACTCGCCTTGACACCTGGCCATTCTGCCTAGTAACGAATGCGCTTCATTACGAGACGTAGCAGCCGGCGGAGAATGCGCGCTCGCGTTTACATTCGACACGATAATTCAAAAAATCGAACCCTGTACCAACTGTCAGTCCTGCGTTATCTGTGGATCTGTCTAACGGGATTGGAAGAATGTAAGTAACGAAGATAGGGTGGGATAACGAATAAAGGGCCAGCATGTGAAAGGAAGAAAGCGAAATGCGGAGAAAAATGTTACATTTAATCACGTAGCAATTGTTTTCACAACCCCTAAAACAGAGATTTGGGTTACGATACATATTTTTTCACGAATTTGCCAAAATCTCTTTTGATTCTTCAAATAAGAGGTATACTTCAATATTGTATTTGAAGCTGTCATCCAAATGATAAGTCATCAGTTTTATGAATACACAACACGTGTATTAATTATATGAACTACTAACTTGTATGCCCTGTTTCGTAGAAATAAAAAAATGTGACGTAAAATTTTTAAAACTTCATGAATCATATGCGCGTATCGCAATTTCGATGAAATTATTTTAATTATGACTTCTGTTGTAGCTAAGTTTTAGTTGTAGGGAATCGAAATGGCAGAAGAGTTCTAGTTTATTTTGGTAAAAACAAAAATTTTACGTGACATTCCGTCGTTATATACGGTTAGTAATACTTATAGTATAGCAAATGTAACAAAAAGCGTGTAAACAACGGTTGTAAATTAACATTTTTATTTTAATTACAAATGAAATGACCTTAAATTACGGCGAATGTTTGAAAAGGTGTTCCCCGCAAGTAGACAATGGCGCTCCGCAGGTATTTGCGCTTGCACCTATCAAATTGGACCCTATGTCTGAGGCATAAGGTTTGTGTAGGAGTTATTCGAGGGCAGTAAACACTTGTCGGGCGCATAGTAAGGGTGTGCTTACACCTGACAGTCCACCTGTAGTGACAGTTGCGTCATGTCTTGGCATTATAACCTATCCGCGTTTTACGCATTAGAATAATAACGGTGCGTTATATGTCACATGTTTTTTGTGACCTACTCACGTCTTCATCCAAACTGGTCCTAGGAAATGGAAAAAATATTTTATATTGTACTACGCTATAACATTACAAAGGACTGGTTTCCGAACCGGTAGTAACTTACGAACGTATTAATTTTTTATGTAAAATTTCGTTTTATAAGAACGCGCAAGCGTCTATGTGAATAGAAGTATTTCGGGTTTAATGTTGAAATTAATATAGACTGAACACACGAGTGGCTCGAGCTGGATGTTCGGCTCGATCAATGGTTGTGGTTATCAAAATGGTGTCAGATATCTGTTACCAGCAGCCTCACCTATTGCACAAATTGGCATACACGCCCGGGAAATTGCCACGGGCTCACAGGAGACCGGCGTGAAGTGGATGTTACAACTTCTTAAACTTTTTTCTGTTCGCTTGGTAACGCACCTTTAATCCTACAGGACTTCTTGCTGTGGGCAATAGTAACTTACCATCAGAAAACGCCTACTCGCTTTTTTTATTTATGTGAAAAGTTGTCAAACGAGCAGACGGTTCACCTGATGTTAAGTGATTACCGCCGCCCATGGACATCTGCTACACCCGAGGGTTGCAGATGCGTTGACAACCTTTTGAAAATTGGGCTCCGGCCACCTCACTCACCAGACGAAACGCGAAAGTATTATACTTCCACTTCACGCCCGTCTCCCGTGAGGTCGTGGTACTTACCCGGACGAGCCTGCCCATTCGTGCAACAGCCGAGGCTGCTGCGTGGCCCTACCACCGTAAAACACTTTCTACCTTCTAACATAAAAACCGGCCAAGTGCTAGTTGGATTCGCGTACGAAGAGTTCCGTATCATTATCTATAAAAACGGCAAACATACATATCTGTCGCAGTGGAGCCCCACATAAATATTTTTTTTTATTTTGTTTTTTAGTATTTGTTGTTATGGCGGCAATAGAAAAACATCTGTGAAAATTTCAATTGTCAACGGTTCATGAGGTAAATTCTTGTGATGGACAGATAGACAAACATAAACCGGAGTCTTAGTAATTTTAGTCTTAGTAAGGGCCCCGTTTTAACCTTTGGGTACGGAACCCAAAAAATTACGAAACCTTCGTAAAGTTAGCAATGTTTAAAAACCAAAGACACTCTTTAGAACCTTTCTTTACCATATTGTGAATAAATAAACACGTTTCGCCGTTTCCTGTATTCGATAAATTTGATAAAACTTAAACCACGTAAAAACTGAAACATTTCACGAGTTTTCAATGAAAACTTTCATTCAATATTAGTCAGTTACAACTTTTATTACTGTCGTAAAGCCGAAACTGGTAAAACTATATTCAAACTTCTGTCAACCTTGCGATGTAGCGTTCGTGTAAAAGTAACGGATGCATCGGTTGCCTACTCCCCTATTATTTAGCGGTTATGCGCAGATGTTGCGCATCTTGCGTCAGGTGGACTCGCTGACACACTTCTGTGTTCTGTGTCCAGGCCTGTTGCGGGAGATGTAGCGGCTTTGTTCACCCGACTGGTCTGAATTTGTGAATCGGTGAATTGTTTACGATCTTCGGCCTGTAACTTGAACAGTTGAAGAAGAATTCGTCATCATCATCATCGTTTCCCGGTTTTGGTCCAATGTTGGACATAGGCCTTCCCCTCTGTCATTTATATACAAAATCGGGCCGTGATAGCTCAGTGTCCGAGCTCACCTTTCATTCAATATACTCGAGAAACCTGACTTCGATAGCCGGTGCCGGCACCAATGAAATATGTTCGTTTCTTATGCTAACATTTTTCCAAAGATGAAATTGTTAATTTTAAGTGCTGACTTATCACTTGCTTAGCGGTGAACGAAAACATCGAACCCAAAAATTGGGGAAACTGGCAAATTTTGGAGGAGGCCTTCACCTGTGAAGACGGGGTTCTTGCTCATTAAATATTAATAAGGAAAATTAAAAATAAAACTAGTAAGAATTGTTTATGTAGGTACATGCAAGGAATAAAAGGGTTTTTTGTTTTTTAATAATATTTAAAAAAATATATATTTTATTTATTTATTTGTAACAAAAAAATATTTCGAAGATATGTGAAGTGCGCCAATCCGAAGTAGACCGCGTAGTGGGTATCAACCCTCTGTACAGAGGAGGCCTTTGCGCAGGGAAACATGAATCGCACACCGATTGCATGTAAATATTTCACGCTCATAATTTTTTCCAATCCAAAAGCCAAAAGAAGTATAAGTTCAATAATATATGTCCATTCGAAGCTGGGACGAGTCGCTAGTACGTTATAGTACACTTTGCTCGTCCATAAAGCGGACATCGTTGCCGCCCTAATTGCATCGAATAAATTGCGTTTAAACATCGAGTATCATGGCGTCGCAATAAATATTTTTAGCGCGCGCCCGTTACTCGTTGGGGTAGCAACCGGCCGCCATAATAGATTCATTGCGCGCTGAATATACATACGTCATGTTCGCATTTGCCGTTCACCGTTGCTAAACGCCCAAAGGGAATGGAACCGTTCGCAGTACTAGGTCCTGGAAAAGGAATTAGTAACGGCTCTGGCGTTTCTACGAATCGAATTAAGAAAACGTTCGCCATCGAATTCGTTACGGGAATCTTTCGTAGTGCATCGCTCGTTTTGTGTGGTTTTGAGTGAATGTGCCATAAGAAAACAGGCGATGGAACTTGTGCGATGAGTCTTTTCGCTTTTGCTAGGTAGGAGGGTTTCCACAACACCTGATCAATCAACAGGTGTTCGGGCCGAACGGAATGCGCAGTGGGTTTGTGTGTCGTAAACACATCAGACGATGTTATATTGTATTTCTGCATTTCCCCCCTGTTTCGAGTTGTCAATGAAGACGAAAAAAGTTATAGAAATTTTAAATAATGCCGTTAAGATACGCTTTGAAAATGTACGCATACATTTTTTTTATACAGCGTGTCGTTACCATCGCGACAATAAATGAACACACGTCTAACGCTACTTGCCAATAATCAAAATATTAACTTTAAACAAAATCCATAATTAAAAAAAAAATATTTTTCAAACAAACTAATTAAGTAAAAAAGAAACAAAATTTGTAACATCCTACACAGCGTCGCATTACAAGCCTCTCCATCTAACAGTATGTTTTGTCTCTTTTAAATTCATTCAACCCATTCATATGCTTTGTGACCTTTACAAATAAACTTTAACAGTTTTATACGTAAGGGTGTTCTAAAATTGTTTGTTTTGGAAAATTTAATAACTCGGTAAATATAGATGTTTAAAGAATGTAAATGTTTAATACAATTTTAAAAAGTTATCATCTATATGTGTGTTCATTTATTGTCGCGGTGGTAAAGACACGCTGTATAGTATTAAAAAAAATTGTCAAAACTAAACGCAAAACTGTAAGCACATGTAAATAATCTTTAATTAAATTATTATAAGGGTCTTTATATCGGGAGAGATTCTATAAGCGCGCAAACGTAGATTCTTTTACACTCGCGTTTTGCGTCTTATTTCATAGACTACATAAAACTACGTCAGGCACGAATATCGCGGAAAGGTTGGGCATCTACTAGCTAGGCAGACAGACCTTACCTTAGCAGTCATGCATGTGGACATGCGTACCTTAACTTTTGCGCTCTTTAACAAGCAACGTTTATTTAGTGTAAATGAAACTAATCAATGCGTTGTGCGGCTTTTTTTTGTGCCAAGCGAGCAGGCGGTTCACCTGATATTAAGTGATTACCGCCGCCCATGGACATCTGCTACACCCGAGGGTTGCCAAGATGCGTTGGACAACCTTTTGAAAATTGGGCTCCGGCCACCTCACTCACCAGACGAAACGCGATAGTATTATACTTCCACTTTACGCAGGTCGTGGTACTTACCCGCACGGGCCTGCCCATTCGTGCAACAGCTGAGTCTGCTGCGTGGCTCTACCACCGTAAAAGCCTGCGTTATTATTACACAATATTTTTTTTATTACATCGTCACGCATTTTAATGCGGTTTATAAAGCTATTTAAGATATTTTTAGTACGAAAAATAAATAACTAAACATGTAATAACATGGTAAGTAAGATAGTATAATATTTAAGTCAGTAAAATAACTACATGCTATCTGATATTTTTTAAACGACACGAACATCACGTTTAAACAGTGTAAAAATAAAATACTCTCCTCAATCGATGGCGAGACGTCTTAACAAGTTAAGATGTTTGTACGCACCATATCTTATTAGGGCGTGACAGGTAGGGCGGCCGTAGTTGTAATGGTCTATTCAATGAAATAGTCTATGAAACGGGGCAGTGGCTTGGCGGCTGGGAAGTAAGACTTGCAATCGTGGTTCACGTGTTACAATCCCAAGCAGTGGCACATTATAAGCCGTTAAACTGATGTTAAGTGATTACCGCCGCCCAAGGAAATGTACATCACCTGTGTTTTTTTGGATTCGTTGCCAGTGTAAGTGCGGTTGCCCGGTTACCTCAGTGACTTCACGCTGGTCTTCCGCAAGACCGTGGTACTTCCCCTAACGAGCACGAACATTCGTAACAGCAGAAGCAGTAAATCAACACTCAAAATCGAATTTAACAATGTAATTGGTTTTGACAGACATTTGAACTCGAATAAAAAGTCATCGCCGGGGCAATGAGTACAAGCGAAACTATTTTAACGCATTTATCGCGTTTAAAGAAACTATTTTTACGCACTTTAACGTGATAAATCCGTAAAAATATTTATAATTTATAATCGAGTTAATACAAGAACTTATAACGAGTACATACAAGCGGTTAATTTTTCATATAACTGACGAATTCGCTAATTAATTGGCGACGCTATCATGACGTCGAATGGTTGTTTTTAATCGATCATCATTAGTAACAGAAAATACCCGCTCAATTGATGTAGCATGCTTGAAATAGTTAAAAACAAAGTTGCAGGTGATCGAAGCGGGTGCAGTGGCGTTTTGTCATGTCTACTTTTTTATGGGTGGATGATTTTGATAAGGGCAACACGTCTTATATTCTCCACGTAATATTTTTTGAATTTTTCTTAAAAGAGCTCGTAGCTCAGTGGCAAGAAGCTTGCCTGTAATTCAGTGGAGGTAGCCGAGTTCGAATCTTTTAAGTGTCGAAATCTTAATTGTAATTTGAAGTGCTTATTAATCGGTGCTGTCATCAACTGATTTATCTAGTGTCGAAATGCCAGCCGAGTCAAGTAAATAATCACAAGGAAATATAGCATTTAAGAAAAATAATGAAAGTTTTTTTTTTTTTATTTATTTATTAACATAGTAAATACAATTGGTTCAAAAAACATTAAGTTCGCCAAACTGAGAATACAGTTTATTGGCGAAACTGCACTCATTAAGGTTTACAATTGCATTTTAATACTTTTAATACTTTAAATTTAAAGCTTTATAAATTTTAATACAAAACATATTAGTAAACATATAAAGTATTTAAAAACTAAAGACTAAGTAGGTAAAGTACACTTATCACTAAATTAATAACAAAGCTATAAAAGAATATCTTAAATTAAATTAATAATGAATAAAGATTAATAAAAAAATAATTAAGATTAATAATTAATAATAAACTAAATATTACTACTACTAATACTACAGGTCGTCGATAGCATTCAGTAGCCAATATTTCAATTTGTTTTTAAAAATTTGTTTTGTCCGACAGGCCTCTTGTGGCACGTTTTCATTAAATATTCTTGGCACTAAATACCTACGCGTCCTTTCACCAGAGTAGTTTTGCGCACTTGGTTCCTCAAACAATTTACGAGTATCCTTTCTTAAATTGCCATAAATTGATTTCCTAACTAAAAATTTACTTTCGTATCCTTCAATTGCTAATAAATACTTTGTTTTTTCACGTACTGGTAGAATACTGCATTTCTTAAACAATAGATTGTAGTTACCCTTACTTTCCTCTTTAGCTTGCTTATTAACTAACAGTTTAATAAATCTTAGTTGAACATTATGTATCCTTTCCATGTACGTTCGGAACGTACGTCCATAGGCCGTAATTAATTACAGAATCCACGAGAGCATAGTACAGAATGCGTAAAGTTCTTTTATCAACAACACTTTTAAGGTGTACAAACTTACATAATAACGATCTTAATTTATTGCATACTCGTTCTATATGGAAATTCCAACTAAACTTAGTATCTATGGTTAATCCTAGATATTTGTAATTATCAACAAGCTCAATCGATTTACAACCAATGCATTGTTTATTACTATGCAAGCAATCATACGAATGGCCTATGATATTTACAGGTAAACATGGTTTATGCAGATATGGCGATTGAATGAGCATGCATTTCGTTTTCTCTATATTTAAAATTATTCCATTATCGTGGAACCATTTGATTACGTTATCAAAATCCGATTGTATTTTGTTCTCAATCACCTTTATATCCCTGTCAGCATACATCATGCATGTGTCGTCAGCATACATGTATGTTCTGCAGTTTTTTACAACGTTTACCATGCTATTTACATGCATGATAGCCCACAGGGCCAAACACAGAGCCAGTAGGAACTCCAGTACTAACTAATTTACCATGACAAATGGTTTCTTTTATCTTTGTGCACAACATTCTGTTATGTAAATAATTACGAAACCATGAGCTGTTTGGCCCGCGGATTCCGCACTCTTCCATAGCCACCAACAGCTGCTCATGGTCCAGCGTATCAAACGCTTTTTTAAAATCTATGAATAAAAGAAATACATACTGCTTACTACCTAAGCATTCGTTGATGTCGTCGGTGAAAATAGATAAGGCCGTCGATGTACTACGTAATTTTCTAAATCCGTGCTGCTTTTCTGTAATTATGCAGTTTTTTTTTCTAGATACTCACTAATTCTCTTAACTATCACTTTCTCCACTATTTTATTAATAACAGACAATATTGCAATAGGTCTATAGTTTGAATAATTGCAATGGTCTCCTTGCTTATAAACAGGGCGGATAATAGACTTTTTTAAACTGTTTGGGTATAAGCCTGTTTTAAAACTAAGGTTTACAAATTTTGCTAATATTGGACTTATTTTTTCTTTAACTAAAATTAGATCTTGCGGCCTTATTCCATCTAAACCTGGTGATTTTTTACTATTTAGTTGACTAATTATTTTTTTTATTTCATTTTCGGTTACCTTTTTATAATAAAAAGTGGTATCACTCGATTTTACATAGGACTCGCGATTAAGAAACTTAATATTACATTGATGTTTTATTTTATCAATTTCTTTTGTAAATGTTTGTGTGAATTTTGAACATATGTCACTTAAACAATTGATTTTTCCTAGATACTTGATTACTACGTCATCTAAGCTATTTTTACTATTTCCTAGCCAGCAGTTTATTGTTTCCCATAATTTCCTAAAGTCTCCTTGACAGCGTGATAGTTCCTGCCTTCTATAATTATTTTTAGCTTTGTTAATAATTTTATTTGTTTTATTTCTGTGTTTCGTATATTCTAATCTATAAGTAACATTTTGAGGACTAGTCTTCCACCTCCGGAATAAATAATCTCTTCTATCTATCAATATTTTAATTTTTTTAGAGATCCACGGCTGTATTACTCGTTTTTTTCTATTACAATTAAGGCTAACTTTAGCTTTATCGTAGATAGGTGCAAAAACATTACACAATTGTTCATAAATTATCAAAGGGCAGTCTATCTCTACGAGCTTACTCCAATCAACCTGCTCTAACTCACGAGTTATTACTTTATTATTCAAAGTGTACATTTTATTTTTGCCACTAGTAAGACTTATTCTATTTACCCCTTTTGATTCTTTGATAATACTTACACCTACCATACAGTGATCCGACAACTTGCACGTAAACATATGTGAAGCGAATCGGCGGCTGCGTGTACGTACCCACACATGATCAATGCACGACGTTACGAGTCTACCGGCTAATATTTCCTCGCGAGTACAGTTACTGATAACGCTCTGCATTCCGTAACTATACATTGCGTTTTTGTATTTATCGGTGGTTGTATTTTTTTCTAATAAGTTGATATTCAGTTAAGCCTATCATTTTCCGCGTTAGACCAGCAGTATGACATAATCACCTTTACACCGCTGGACGTCCAGCACATAGGCAATAATTTTACTTACCTTATTTTTTCTATTGATACTGTACATAGAACGGAAAATTTGAGAAAGTGGCAAACGAGCTGGCAGTTCACCTGATGTTAAGTGATACCCGCCGCCCTTGGACATTTGCAGCACCCGTAGGATTGCAAATGCGTCGTCATCTTTAAATAAAGTTAGCCCCGGCTACCTCACTCATCAGACGAAACGCAGTAGTGTAACAACTTCTAGTTTACGCCGGTTTTCTCTGAGGTCGTGGTACTTACCCGGACGTGCCTATTCGTGCAACAGTGAACACTGTTGCGTGATCCTACCACAGTTGAAGAACTTATAGAAATAAGGACAATAGGAGAGCAAGTTTACCTGACCACAAAACGGGAACGCGGGTCTTCGCTGAAGATACATGGCCTCCACTAGGATCGCATTTCGATTGCCAACGTGTGAAAAAGAAGTTTAGGTAACTGAGCGGGCGAAACGCACGTCTATTAATATTAATTCTTCAGAATTATTCTGGTCTTCGCTGATGCCGGACGAATAAGTGGAGTGCTAGCTAAAATCGGAAAATTTATTAATTATTAAATTATTCATACGGACAAGAGTATTTTAGAATCGATGTAATTATGATTTAAACACCTGTACGATATATATGAACATATCATTCAGGTGTTCAATAATATGTTTTTATATATTGGTTTCGCCTTGACAAAGAAGCTAATCAAACTCATTTAATATAAAAATATATCGATTACACCCGTTTTAAAAAGCTTAAATTAAAAAAAAATTATCTTGTCTTTGACTTCGATGAAGTGCTGGCCACCGTACGGCGGCGTGGCACCGCGTTCGAAATTTGAATTTTCGGACACACCGCCCGCGCAGCTGCGTCTCGATAAGGCGATAGCTATTCGCGCTTTTTGAACCGACGATGGCCTCATCCGTCACGGCATCCGTGCGTTTTTAAGGCCCATCCGAGTCCTCAAAAGCGAATCCCTAATTGCGCCCCGGACAAAGGGGTATTACGGGCTTTATTTATATCTTCATTATTTCGTTATGGACGAATTATCTCGATTCCTTTTTTAAGTCAGGTTTCTTTTCATCTCCGTTATAACTGTCAACGCTCTTAGTATGTATGTTATATTTATGCTGTTGTAGATGTTATTGTTTTGTTAAATTGAACGATTTATTTTAAGTTTCTTGCGCCGTGTTTATTTAAAAAAGTATGTACCTATATCTATATAATCGTCCAGGTCCATACTCGGGGCAATAAGATTCTAAGAACAGACCCGCGAAGCTTGATATAATCGCTTAATCACTGCGCATATCGAGACATCACCTTAAGCGAAGTCGCCTTTAGTGACAAATTATCCATTTATGCGTCCCCAACTAGTCCCATTTCAGATTAGCAGAAATAACATCTTCCAAATATATTTATTTTATTTCTTTGGTTAGGTTCCCCACGATATTGGCCTTCACCACCACGCTGGTGGTGATTAATTTAAAACAAATGTAAATAAACACGTTCGACTATGGATAGGATGAATATAAATAGAATTTGTTGTACATAACGATCTTAACAATAAATAAATGTATTATTAGTAAAACCGATTAGCTACAAATTGGAAGCTCGTCAGAAGTTGCTCGGAACAGGTGATGTTTAAGAATTTTTTCGTTAATTTTCATAAAAAAAATTATCATGGCTCGGGATTGGTTCACTAAATCATCTGTCAAAACGAAGCGTCTCACGAAGGCATAATATGGATGCGATATGTCAATGAGTGACAGACCGACATAAAGAAATGCCTATTGCATTGGAACTTTTTTAAATGTCTCTGTTTAAAGTTATTTACTGAAATTACCCGTTAAATTTGCAAGTGGCATTTGGTTTTTTGACGAGCGCACGATCGTCTTTTATTTAATGAATTATTCGTCACCGGAGTCGTAAACGGTTGCATTTATGGCGCGCAAATATTTGTCGACAATTCAGGATATTTAACAATGTATGAAATACAATGAAACGTAAGACGAGTGTATAATTTAGGCCCAAGGTATTTTAAAATACCGAGTCCTCTTGGTGGTAAAGAAAAGATAAAGAAATTATTTATTGTATTGTTGATATAAAGGGATGGGAGACATCGAATGAAAATTGACCAGTGAAAAACTTACGGCTAAAGAACACAAGACTTACGGCTCTGAGTCTTCTTCTAATTAAACGATAATTGAAGTCTGTGCATGCGTCCATTAAATTTCTGCATAACTTTACGTAGATTTGTGATGGACAAGATTAAGAGGAATTTCTATTTAATGTGTAATCAGTGTGTTCTAAAACCATCTAAATTTACCATAAAACTATTCAAACATGTAAGTATCAAACTAACTCGTGATGGAGATTAGTTGCTAAAAGAAAGAATGAAGAAGATATCGAAAACAAGTTTTTCATGTATCTTATTCTGCAATTATATGAATTACTAGCTGCTGCCCGCGACTACGTCTGCGTAGAATAGGCTGAAGGTGTAACATTCAGACAGAAAGACAGATATACATAAAATATGTATATAAATTATAGCCTGTGTGTTATTCTGATGTATAAGCTATATTAATTTAAAGTTTCATTAAAATCCATTCAGTAGTATTTGCGTGAAAGAGTAACAAACATCCATCCATACATACATACAACCATTCGCCTTTATAATATTACCAAGGATGCATATGAACGTGGCGATTTAAAATTTACAAATTTCACTATCGTACTGTCCTTAAATGAAATTAGTTATCTATGTTTTCAAAATAATAATTTATCTATTCTTTGTTTGCTCTATGTAAATAAAACTGTCTTTTTTATTTATTTTTTACCTATAAAGGATCGCCAAGGAAACACAACACCACAAACGTAAAAAAAAATTAAGGCGTGTTACTTTTAAATTGAGCTTTCACATTCACCGAATTATAGATTCACCGCATCGACCAGACGAAATTCAAATGGATAAATACTTTTAGCTGAGGCTACTTTAGTGACTCGGAATTAATTCATGTTGGTGTTTCGTAAGGTATGACTTGGTGTGTTGCACTACCAAACTGATCTAAATTAATCTACTCTAAATTACAGATGTCAAATAATAAATATACATTTAGTAATACTAACGGTCATTAGGACCTAGTAAGTTTTATTTACGTTTACACATTATATGATGAAAAAACAAACAAAGGAATTACCTATATTTAGGTAAAGAACTAAATATGAACATCCACAATATTCTTACGCGGCAAAAAGGTTTAAAAGCAATAAATACGAAATGACAGCGGTCAAATCAATCGGCGCCCGCGCACAAAACCGCCTCGGCTCTGTTATTAGCGGCGAGTTCCGCGGGTTCGACCCGGGTCGTTCCCGACACTGTTATTATCTGTTTACAGATGTGGACTTTTTGTTGCTTCAGCTTTTTTCCTCGAGGTAGTTGTAAAAACGGCTACTAAGGATATTTACGAAATCCCACAACATCAACAAATTTAATCACAATTGGGACAGATAAACTGGATTAACAAGTGCTATTATGAAGCTTGGTTAAACACGCAAATGACGATCCGATTGGCGTAGTTGATGGTGGACCTGTCTCTTGCGCCACAGTGTATGGGTTTAACCACAACAGGAATATTGTGTTTTCAACATAAAGTTTCTCTGGTGTCTGGGTGTTAATTAGTATTATATGTATTTATTTACGAAATAAAAGCATGTTAAGATACGTTTATCAGTTACCTAGTATCCATAGCATCTCTCTCTGTGTTGAATAAAACGGTTCTATTCATAGAACACGCTTTGCTTAGTTTGGACTTAGATAACTTTGTGTAAAAAATATGTCCTGAAAAATGTATTATTTATACTTAATGTATATTGCACAGCGAAAACTGAAGGATTCCATTATCGAAAATGAAGACAATAATTCAACTCGCAGTAACTTATGGGCTGTATTTCCAACCGGTTATTAGGAAATCGTTCCGGAGGCACTTAGGAACGTTCCCAGCATGCTGGCTTCAGAGTTCTCACGGTCAGCTGTGGAGCAACACCCACTCTACACGTCGAGTTAATATTTGGTACATAATATTTGGTCACTGGCTCCAGATATATAAAAATGTACAATAAATGATAGTCAGACCGTTTATTATTGCTACGCCAATTTTTCCGTACCACCTAACCGTTAGAACTCTGTTTTTTTCCCTAAAAGCAACTCTTCGCCGCCCACATGGTCAATAAAGATGCAACCTGCCTTGCTAAATTCGAATAATTCCTATGTTAATAGGAATCAGTCGAATTTAGGGTGAATTTATTGATTTAAAATAACCTAAAACTTTAGGTGTTTAGGGTTAACAAATACTAATAGAACGCGAGGGCCCGTAACTGTTCTAACAAAAAAATTTGTGAGATATTTTAATCGCGTCGAATGCTCTCGATTCTAAGAGATCGCCCCGCGTTAATGAGTCATTATTGTTTATAGAGTTCCTAATTTGAATTTCTCAAGTCTCATTTGCATTAAGGCGGTGGCATCGTGACACATTATGTTAAAAGTGTAACAGGTTCCCGGGCCATTCAAGTGGGATCTATTCCCCTTTACTAACTGCCGTCCGTAGTAGAATTGAACGTACTTGGTGTTAGTAGGTTTACTAATTAAAGCCATTCTCATCGGTCTCAGAAAATCATCTAATTATTACTAAATTAACTAGTTTTAATGCAGACTTTCTCCTCACCTTTATAGGCACATTATGTGCATGATCTTGTTAATAATGGCTAGATTTTTTTACACAAAAATCGAACCCACGACCCCTGGCACTGATGCTAAAAGCCCAATTGGCGTGTCTTGATGACTCATGGCGCAATAGCATCTACTCAAATACTAAATTATGACCAAATAATAATATTATACTGCATCTTTTGAATTACCGATTCGCACAAACGATTGCTACTGCTGGCAACTGATAATTAATTTCTCTTATCGAATTGAAATTATAATAAGTGTTATTAATGTGTAATTATCAATTATATAAATGTGTAATAATCACGCGCTCAGCTGTGAATGTAAGCATCGTGAGGTAACCTGCATCGTGCAGTCTGCCAATCCGCAGTGGTACAGCTCTGTACAGAGGAGACCTTTGCCTAGCAGTGGGACTTGTATAGGCTGTAACTTTACTTACTTTTTTGCAAAGTTTATTATTTACCGCTTACTAACCAAAGCAGGTTCCCAGTTTTATATAACACAATCTTTACGAAGTTTATCACCTTTAATTTGAATTTAATTATTTAATTGTTACTTGGTGTTTAATTTAATTTAAACTTTACATGGTTCACCAAAGACGAAGTGTTCGAATCTTAGACGGAATAAAATGCATAAACAGTTATTATTTAACACCGAGTGGTGTGATTTTTTGCTTGCACTAATTAAATTTTATCCAATTAATAATAAGATAGTAAAAACAAAATAATACAACGCAAACTCAATGAAATATTGACGAATGTTCTAATTTATATTTTCGAATAAACCATTCCACAGTGTTTTATTTTTCTTCATAACTACATGAACTAATCAATAAAGTGTCAAGAGAGTCGAATCGCCGTACAGCACGCGCCCACACCGTTGCATTAGCTGCCTTGCACCAACATCGGGTGGCATTATGCGAGCACGAAACCCACTTCCAGCGCAGTGTTTTCGTGCTTTCTTTGCCTCGAATTAAGAAAAAAAAACATCGTCTACATTTTTCCCTCTACCCATTTTAATGGCGCGACGCTATAGCACAGCATCTTTGATCTATGTATTTCATAAAAAAAGAACAAAAATATCTTGAAATGTTTGCTGCCATTTTATTTATGACAACGTAAGATGTGAACCTTCTCCTCAACAGCAGGCAGTGTATATATAAGATTTAACATATATTATAGAAATTAAAATATTGATGACATATTTATCTGCGTAACTTTTTGAAATGGAACATACAACAAGACATTATATAAATATATATTTTTTTAATTTTCAGATTGCAGATACGGTACACTCAAATATAAAAATGTTTTATTGCTTACGACAAAGGTATTTATTTCGTTAGGTCACTTTTTTCTTTGTTAAAAAATTAACGACCACTTTCTTACCTTCTCAGAATATTTATTGGTACAATTTATTTAAACAGGCACAAATCTACTCAAAAACAAGATACGCATCACAAAATTTGTAATATACCATTACAATTTTTTGATGTCTACTTATATTTGTATAGTTTAGAGGAAACCTAGTCCACGCGGCATGGGCAAGAACGCTAGCTGCATTTCCTCGCTGAATAGTGCCTAACCTTTGAACGAGAAAAGAAAAATGATATGTTAGTAGTATGGAGTAGCTTTGGAGGTAAGCATTGCGAATTTATATATTATTTTGTGTAACTTATTTAACATATATATATTAATAGTATATTTAACATAAATAAATATGATCTGATTCTGTACCAGAACTAGAACCACTCTTCCAGCTGGCAACGCCTGTAACGCCTTGGGCGGGTGTCCTTAATTATAATCAGGTGCATTCTCAGTTGCCTTCCTTGTGTAATGAAAAAAAAAAACCCATGGGAACCTTTCGGGGGGTCAGAACGGATGTCGGTTTTAGCTCAATTCGGAGTGTTTGCCCGGACAAACACCGTAGGTGTCGACGCGTTACTGGCCGGGGACGGTTTGTTTGTCCGGCCATCTTGAACCCTGTTTGACCAAACGCGGGGCCAGTGTCAATAGGTGTCGCGTAGGTGAAGGGTCATAAGGAGCGATTGTTGCGTACCGCTCACATGATTGGCAGCCGCTGGTTCACGGTCTATGTTTGTGGGTGGCGTTCACTTAGTAAACGTCGTGAACGCATACATTATCTGTGGTATCTGTCCTCGTTGCTGTTAAATGGTGTAGTGATATATAAAAGATTTGTTAGGCTTGCTTTGGTCTCGGGCTGCTGTAGTGTTGATTCTATTAATTATTTGGCGAACAGAAACGTGAGAGAGTCATTTGCTTCTTTTATCATCATCATCATTATTTCAGCCTGTTCGAGTCCATCACTGAAGATAGGCCTCCCCCACAGACTGCCACGAAGCACGAGCTTGAAGCACCTGCATTCATCGATACGGTTACTCCACCTAGTGGAGCGGTCCTGTTACACTGTTTCTTTTATAAGAATACACTACTATACGTTATCTGTAGAGGAGACCGGCTTCCGATTATGAATCCTAGAATTATTGTGCCATCCAGAACTCTATTTAATCTGTCATTGCGGGTGTTTTTATTTATTTATTTATTTATTTATTTATTTATGTTTTCATTGCCAGAATATGGTAGTACATTTTGATCTTAATTCTAATAATTTTGGTGCAACATATTCAGCTGACCTTCAGCATGCAATTGTCAATTTCATATAAATTTATTTACATTAAAATATTGATAATATACAATTATTCACATTAAAAACATTTAAACATAATAAAAATTATTCCATTAAAACATTAAAATTATTATACGGATATATACCTATGTCAAATATTAAATGTCAGTATTACGTAACAGATAGTCATTTATGTTATAAATCATTTTATCTAGGAGCCATTTCGTTATTTTTCGTTAAACGAAGCAAGGGGCAATTGTTTAATTTCTAACGGTAATTTATTGTACAAAGTTATGGACATAAAGTAAGCATTCTTTTTATATATATTTAGGTTACATTTAGGAACATATAGTTTTTCTGGTCGACGTAAGGATCTATTGTTGTAATTATAATTCAATTCAAAATATTTCGGATACCTTTTCACCATAATGCACATCTCCTTAATATACATTGCGGGAAGAGGTAATATGCCTAACCTTTTAAATAGTGGCTTACAGCTGTCGAGTGGTTTCGCTCCGCAAATGGCTCTAATACATTTTTTTTGAATTATGAATACTTTTGTTGCATACGCTGAGTTACCCCAAATTATTAATCCATATGATAACGCCGAAAAACATAACCATAGTATGCGCTTAATGCTGCCTCTTTAGAAACTGTTCGTCTAAGCTGACGCAGTGCATATACAAACTTATCTAATCTTGTGCAAATCATATCGACATGAGCTTGCCAATTACAATGTTTGTCGTAAATTATTCCTAAAAATTTTACATTATCTACTTCTTCTACTTTTTCATCACTATGTGTTATGTTGATTGATTTTGTTTTTGCTGTTATATGTTTTAAATTGTATTAGCTTAGTCTTATTTATATTAATTTTAAGATTATTTTTATTTAGCCAATCTATAACGTCAAATAATGTATTACTTATTTCAATTTCATATGTGTCCTTATTTTTATTTTGTATCAAAATAGTAGTGTCATCAGCAAACAATATGCATGGGTGCTTTATTGCATTCGGTAAATCATTAATATAAATTAAAAATAGAAGTGGCCCTAGTACACTTCCTTGTGGGACTCCACATTTAACAAAACTATACTGAGAGGTATTTTTAATTTTAGTCAAGTTTAATATCTTTGTTATTTCGGTGCACTGCTTTCGATCCTTTAAATAACTTGTGATCCATTGTTGTGCATTCCCTCTTATACCGTATCTATACAGTTTATCTATTAATTTGTCATGTTGAACAAAATCGAAAGCTCTGCTCATATCTAAAAATAGAGCTGTAATAGGTAATTTATCATTTAAGCTTTCAGTAACTAATTTAATTAATTGGAAGCAAGCTAAAGTAGTAGAATTATTACTTCTAAATCCAAATTGTTCTTCTCTTAGTATGTTGTGCTTAATGAAATAATCTAGTAAGCGTTTATGTATTATTTTTTCAAAAATTTTTGCAATAATCGGTATCATTGTAACTGGTCTATAATTACTAATATCACACATGGGTCATCTTTCTTTAATAAGGTTTCACTACCGATAACTTTAAACTTTCTGGATATATTCCGTGTTCAATAGACAAATTAATTATATATGATAAGGGAGTACATATATACAGGGCACATTTTTTTAAAATGTCCGTACGTAATTCATCATAGCCTACTGCTTTGGTGTTTTTCAAGGTATTAATAATTTTAAATATTTCTACATTGTCGGTTGGAGTACAAAAAAATTGAACTATTACTCATTTTTATTAGTTGTGTCAGAATTTAAATGGTGATGTGTCATATTATGTTGAGTCAAATTGATAAAATATTTATTAAATAATTCCGATATTGTCAGGGGATCACTATACGTCTGATTATTAAAATTAATAATGTCAATGTGTGTATTTTTCGTCATACTCGTTGCACAATCTTGAATTAGATTCCACACAGCTTTACACTTATTTTTTTGATTTTGAATATATTTTTGATTACTTATCTGCTGAGCCTTACTAATGCATTTTTTTTTAGTAGCTTATGATACCTATAATAAATATGTTTATTAATATTTTTGTTATATTTTTCAAATCTGTACTTTAGGTATAACCTTCTTTTATTTATACACGATATTTTTATACCCTTTGTTAACCATATCCTTTTTTTAGTTTGGTATTTTATTTTTACCTTTATAATTTGAAAACATAGTTCATAATATAAACGCAGAATAGTGTGGAATTCTTTAATGCGTCATTTACCTGGCCATGAGCGTAGACTTCAGTAAAACTAAGAGCTGATATGCATTGACAATACTTTCTTACATTTTCTACGTTATAATCTCGCCTGTATTCAAAGTAAGATGGGGGAACATTAATTTTTTTTACAGTTATAGTAAGCGTTTGCGCTGTTTCATGATCTGACAATCCTAAGTAGTGTATATTGGCATGTACCGATCTTATATTACTAGTTATCATATCAATGCAGGATGTTAATCTTGTGGGTGTATTTATGTGCAAAATCATATTATGGTTGCTAAGTATACTTTGTAGTTCTTTACTATAATTATTAATCTTAAGGATGTCTATATTCCAATCCCCGCAAAGTATTATTTTTTACGTTTATGTTTCAAGAATAAAATGTTGAGCATCTCTTCCAATTTAAAGAAAAATTCTTTGAGGTCACTTTTTGGAGTTCGATAAATGCAAATTATTATTATATTATGAATTTGTATTTCTACTCCACAGCATTCAAAAGTAAATGGTTGAGATATAGTTTTTAAATAATTTATAGTCTTACATACCATGTCCCTTTGTACCAAAATACATGTTCCACCTCTTTTTACGTTTCTAGAAAACCATGCCACAATTTTGTATCCCGGGACTTTTAAAAGCAATTCTGTCCCTTTTTTCATAAATGTTTCTGAAAGGCAAATAACATCAACAAAAGTGTTTTTTTTACTTGTACTTAAATCGGTTAATGCTGCATATAACTCTGTCGATTTACTTAAAGCTCCGGCAATATTTTGGTGTAATATTGTGAAATCGAAAGTCTTTTTATTTGAACTAATTTGAGTTGTCAAATTTTTAATAATATTATTAACGAAATAAGTTATTTTTTTGGAATTTTGTGTCTATAATTTTTTTTTTTTTTTTGAGAAGTAGTAGGGAATTGTGTCTTTTTTATATGTTATTTTATTTGATTACAAAATGTTCTCATATAATAGACCTTTGTTATTATTCGTATTTATATGCTCATTCGTGTTCTGGTTTTCTTTAATCCGTTTAAAGTAGTATGTAATTTTCGTTTTATTATTTTTTTTCACAGCGCGATATATTAGTTGCATTTGAAGTTTTATTCAGTAAAATATCTTTTTTGAATGTCAGGTAGGTATTGTAATAATCATCATAATCTATTTTAAAATTAATTATTTTAGTAATTTTATCCTTATATTGTCTTAAATTATTGCATTCATTACTTAAATTAATAAAATAAGAGTTATTGTACGTATTTGTAAGACAGCGTATTTCATTATTTAATATGTTTGTGTTTAAATATGGGTTGAAATATACTTCAAGGACATATATTTTGACGTTGCTTAATTTATTTAATGATATAGCTAAGTGTTTTATTACCTCATATGGATTTTTGTCATTTGAACCTATTGCAATTACAATTCTGTCATTTTCGATAAGTTCCTTTTTTAATGTCTCACTATATGACAAAACATCAACCGTTAACGCATATGGCTTTACAATACTTCTGAAATTATACTTGTCATTCCATTTATTGAACCTAGATTTAATAAAGTTTTGTGATAAATTTACTACTTGTTGATCTCCCATAATATATATATTGTATATATATCTCCCATAATATATATGTTGTATTTGATAATTGCACATCACTAAATTTCTTTATTATAATAAGGGAAATTAATCGCGATTTAACCCTCGATTTCCAATTAGAGCTAATGGTTTATAAAAACAGTCTCTCGCTGATCAATCCTACTTTCAAATTGCTCAATTTTGACTTAAAACACAGGTACCGTACAGTTCAACTCTTACTAATTAAAGAGGGTATTATGTGACGGTCGTGTTTTATTATATGCAATTAAACGTCCAAACGAAGTTCATTAGGCCCGAGACCTCGAAGATAGCACAAAATCTTTGCAAATATTTCATTGAGCAGTATGTAAAGTTTTCCTATAAGTACAGTTCTTAAGCTGCAAACTAAATAGTAGGTACCGAAATTAGACGAATTGGTTCTAGCTTTCTGAAAGTGCGGTCTCGGGGTCTCTTACTCAGGCAGCTACGGTGGTTTTGCAGATGGGATCTCAGGCAGGGTTTAGGAACCTCTTGAACAGTTCCTTAGAGACCTACGATGGCCAGCCAAGGGCAAACTAAATTACAAAGCGAGTCTAACGTCGTACACCGCCTTAAATTCAAACCATTAAACGTATTCACTTAAGAAATACTGAAAGTGTCAAGCCAGGATCTCCAATTGAATGTCCGATATCCTAGTCTATGAAAATACAACTATTCAATGTTGAACAAATTGCTTTCACATTTCACGCTTAGCTATGGATGAAAATACATAATATTCCTCGTGAGTCCTACATAATGTCCTAAAGTCTTAAGCCTAAGTCAGTGCTTAGATTAATCCCATCTTATTGTATTAGCCGTCTGGGTAACGGCTCGGATCGTTTTATGAGCGGTGGTCGTTAGACGCATCGAGACGTCCAGATGGCGACCATAAGGATCACATGCGCTGTTAAGGCGGAGCCTATTGGGTGATTGTCTCGTGGATTTCATTAGCAGGAACCCTAAGCTCGCAAATGTTTATCGTCGCCATGAAACTGGGAATTACAGATATGTGTATTTGTTATTGCCTCCACAGATAACGCACACTAGAACACATGCTCGCCCGTATCCGATTAAGGTCTTTTGATGCCTGGGTCTTTGGCTAGCCCACGCGTTCTGCTTTCCATGAAGCTTTAATAGTCATCGGTGGTAGGGCCACGCAGCAGCCTCGAATGGCACGAATGGGCAGGCTTGTCCGAGTAAGTATCATGACCTCACAGGAGACCAGCATAAAGCGAAGTATAATACTTTCACGTTTCGTCTTGTGAGTGAGGTGGTCGGAGCCCAATTTTCAAAAGGTTGTCAAGACATGATGAAGATGACCATGGGCTGCGGTATTCACTTAACATCATGTGATCCGTCTACTCGCTTGGCAACTTTTCACATTAAAAGTCTACGCATTGAAAACAAAAACATAGGTTAATAAAAGGTAAAAGAGATTACTGCCCTTGAACCTCCTTTTAGTAATACTTACCTTTACGGACTCTGTATGATCAGATAGGATGTTGTGTAATTTATAACATGACACAATATTCTATCTACATTACCATATATGGGTAGCCTAATGTCACCTAAGGATAAACAATGTAAACAAAGTTTTTCAGTTTTTGGTAGGGAGCAATCTTCTAAGGAAATTTGCTTATTTATGGGCCAGGAAACTTCGCAGCTATACGCACAAAAACTCATCAAAGACTCATCACCAACGTGTAAACGTGATACGTACGCATAGACGACAAACATGGAAGAAGTTAGTTATCTATTCAGGCAGAAGATAGTTCTACCAAGTTTTTTTAAAAGCTTCTCCCATTGGTAGGTACGCAAAAAGGTTAAAGGCAAAACAAGATTCATGTTTATGATGTTAGTAGATGAAGCTAAATAAAGTTATATCACAACGAAGTTTGGTAATATTTATAATTAAAAGAGAAATCGGTTTGATATATCCGGATGGATTAGCAATAAATCTGGGTATAGCTTTCCCACGGAGCTTTGAATTTCAAAAATAATAAATCAAGAGACATTTGGTATGAAAAACGTAAAAAAGAGTATCACGGATAC
Source organism: Iphiclides podalirius (assembly GCA_933534255.1). Classification (NCBI taxonomy): domain Eukaryota; kingdom Metazoa; phylum Arthropoda; class Insecta; order Lepidoptera; family Papilionidae; genus Iphiclides; species Iphiclides podalirius. The sequence goes on along the minus strand of OW152827.1, from coordinate 11,070,280 downwards.
GCAATAAATAAATGCAAAAGTATTTTTCCATGAACACATAATGTAAAATATGTAGAAACAAGAGTTTATTTGTGAGCGCAGCACTATTCTCATAGACGCTTCGACGGCCGTTCATTTAGTGAGTCTTTCAAAGGTAATTGTCGAAAATATTCCTAAATGGAAAGGAAAACAGTCACCTAGACGTGTTGTTAAAGGGAAGACCATTAAAGAAAAGGCAAACAGTATCTACACCGGTTAACTGTCAGTGAAGTTAAAAAAGTTCCCGTTTTCTATTAAGGACATTATTAAGGGAGATTTCAGAGATAATGTAAAACGAATATTCAATATTTCCTTCTATAAACATATAAAAGGCCGTGTTGATAAGTCTCAAATGTCAATTTGTATAATTGTCTAGTTACAATTTTGATGATGTTGTATAATGTAATATTATATATTTTATTATAGTTGTAAATGTTAAGTAATCAGTAAATTATTAAAAGAATGTTACGAATATATTTCCAATCTGAAAATACTTACATTGACTTTATTTACTTATGCATTATTGTAATTGTCTTAAATAGGGATTATAAATAGCGACCTAAATACTTATTGGCATTTGCTACCAGTCGACTCGGAGCAGTTGTGGTTTCTTGTCAACGAAAGATAGCCGGCTCTTTTATTACAAACCGAATTATTTGAAAACCCTAGGGACGTCTTTCTCTATAGCAAATGGATAGTGAATGGTTGATTGAATCAATGATATTATATACAAATACAAGGTATATGACACTAGCGCATCGAAACAGAGGCGCTCAAATTAACCAATTGGAGTAGCGAGATTGTAATTCTATATATACACTGCCTTCTCTTTCCATTCTATACGTTCTATATCATCTGTCACATTCACTTATAAATGTCATATAATGTAAAGCGGAACAATATTTAAACGCCGCGCAATAGAGACATGCATCATCTATATTATTAAAGATCATTGGGATTGAATGAATGAATGCAGTGCAGTAGCATTGGACAATAGAAAGTGCTTTGTTGCCATCGAGTGGTGTTGCGTTGTCATTAATCTATTAGCATTAATTAGTGCGTTTGTTTGTCCATCACCGCTTCCTGCTTCTCCGGGATCTCTGTTTATACGAGAGGGAAGTGAGAAGTATTCACTTTCTATCTGTTGTGCTGTTTGAACTATTTTACTTCTATCTACATTTTGTTACTCGTATTGTCAGACGCTTATTTAGAGATTTGTCAAATTCTGACGTAACTTTAAATGTCATATATATAATATACCGTCTGTCATTTAAGGACATCTGTTGAGGCACCTTTATCTAGACACATTTAACTGTGGTAGGGCCACGCAGCAGCCTCGGCTGTTGCACGAATGGGCAGGCTCGCCCGGGTAAATACCACGACCTCACAGAAGATCGGCGAAAAGTGGAAGTATACTTTCGCGTTTCGTCTGATGAGTGAGGTGACCGGAGCCCAATTTTCAAACGGTTGTCAACACATGATGAAGATGTCCATGGCTGTATTCACTTAACATCAGGTGATCCGTCTGCTCGCTTGGCAACATTAAAAGTCTACGCATTGAAAACAAAAACATATGTTAATAAAAGGTAAAAGAGATAACTGCCCTTGAACTTCCTTTTAGTAATACTTACCTTTACGGGCTCTGTCTGACCAGATAGAATGTTGTGTAATTTATAACATTACACAATACTCTATCTACATTACCCTATATGGGTAGCCTAATGTCACCTAAGGAAAAACAATGTAAACGCATCTGCAACCCTCGGTTGTAGCAGATGTCCATGGGCGGCGGTATTTACTTAACATTGGTTGAACCGCCTGCTCGCATGGCAACTTTTCACATAAAAAAAAGACAAGATATACCCATATAAACTTAAACATAAAAATGAAATAAGGAAATTAGAATTATTGAGAAAAAAAGAAAGCAGGTTATTATTGTTACAGTTGTAGGCAAGTCTATGGTAGTGCGTTCTTGACTGGAACTTATGACCAATCTCGTCTTACGCCCCTGTTTACGCCATTTATAGATGGTCTAAGTCCTATCAGTCTTGCATAGTCTAAGGAGATTTACAGAGTGTTTAACATTGCTTTATATAGTACTTTTAACTAATTTTGCATAGTCTACGGTGGTTCAAAAATTTATTCCATTGCTTTATAAAGTACTTTTAACTAATTCTCCACGACGTCTTCTGGAATGTGTATCGTACTGTGAGATGACGAATGAGGTAGACGTAGTCCTTTCACAGGCACAGCGAACATTTTCTGTTAAAAGTAACTGAATATGGTTTTTATGTTAGGCAAAGCATTGTCCATTGTTACATAAAGTCGCCTAATCAACGAACTCCGTTACCCGTTCAAAGGCAGGATGTCAGAATTACTGGGCGCATCTATGTCAATTGATGGACGCGGTGCTTTGATAAACTAAGCCCTTCCTTTAAAAAGTTGGGTCATCCGCTCTACTGGCAAACGGCAGTTATACTATAATTTAACTTAACGTAAACTTAATTGCCTACGTAGTGACCTATAAGATTTCGCCACCATCTTTCATTGCTTTCACTACCTACTTCTTGTCCTTATTATTCAACTTCTGTGTTTTTATGTTTTTGTCTTTTATTTCCTCACTTTTGTTCTTTTCTAGCCAGTGAGTGTACTCAACTGTCTCGTGGGATATTGACGGTAAACCTAAAAACTATCAATGCCCCCTTTTTGTGAGTTAATATTCGTCACATATATTGTAGTGAGTTGTCGTTCTATACTTTTCATATCCTACACTTTTTGTGTTTGCTGCATCTCACTAAATTTACACTTTATTGTATCTCACTAAACTGTGATCGTATGCTACGTGAGCCGCTTTATTGTTACCTGTTCCAACAAGCGAACGGTTGTTCACCGTTATTCAGTTCAGAACTCCACATATTTCAAAATCAAATTTCCCGGTGTAACACTCTCCTGTTGTCTACAATCATTCTCGTAAAACGATGCGTGCAAGAGCACGTAAGACATCGAAATGTGCTCGAGCGGTGCTATGTGCAGAGCGCTTTCGACGTAATAACTCATTCTTTGAAAGATCTCTCCGGACGTTTCACGAGGTGCCGTTATGACAATGACCGGACGGTGGTTCAAAGGTCACCGGATTTTCGTCGATCTCTTTCCCCGACGCGGTCAGAGCGGCTGGGTCTAACCGTTCAAAAGTTACGGCCATACGCGGCTTTCGAATTGCGGCCGTTGATAGGTTCACAATGTAAGTCAGAGTCGCCTGTGGATGGATCGGGTTCCGCATGGATTATTCGGTATTCATAAACTTTGCACATGTTTTGTTTCGCTTGTCAGCAGATCTGATTGCAAAACTGTTCAACAATATCCGGCATTCAATAGCAGTTTCTTTCACTTATAAAAAATTGGTTATGTGAGTAAACATTTCTAAAAACTCCATCTTTTATTAAAAACAATCTCATAAACATGCTTTAAATTGTAAATTTTTGTAGATGAATGAACAAAAGTTTTCGGCGATGCGAGTAACAAAAAAAATTACAATTTAAACTGCAGTGCTTGAGTGCAGCGACTAGCACTAAAAATAAAAATGAAATCTTATAAATCACAAACACGCGTTTGTACGTCTTGTAGCAGAAAAGAGCGCGCGTCTGTGTGCGTGCGAATTAGGTATGTAAAATTTTGGAGTTCGTGTCATGGTCCGATGGACCTCGAAACGTCTTCCGTCAGTGCTGGAGATAATCAAACAGCGCTGGTACAATGCGCACATTAAGAGCAAATTGCGCCTCGTTCTAGGCGGCCGGTCGTGTCTGCCGACGGTACGGGCGTGTCGGACCCACTGTGGGAATGTCCGCTCGTGAATCGCCCGTGGCTTATGACAATTTGCATTTTTTTGCCGGCCGTACGGAGTGATCGCTTAGAACGCGGCACGAGTCACGAGAGGCGAGCGACTTTATTATAAGGGACCGCTTAGTGCTCGACTACATATCTCATCTGATACTAGTAAAGATGCAGTCGTAGATGATGAACGCAATAATTAAGACGAACTTTAAGAGCTCTGTTATGTTATGATAATTGCACCTCCTCTGGTGTTGGTATCCGGAGATCGCTTATTGCGTAGGAATGTAATATTGGATAGAAATATTGTATAGGCAACAGAAATGTTACAGCGTTCATAGCGATGAGGTTAAAAATTTAAACGAAAACCACGATAAATTCCATAATATTGTATGAACAATTGGGATACTCTTTCACAGACAAAATAGATAAACGTCTAACCAAACCGGCAGACTGACCGCTCTTATATGATGCTTCGTTTGCTAGTCCAGTAATCATCTCCACAAATAAAAACATGGGTATCATGTGGACAATAATATTTAATGAATTGTTATCCGATGAAACGCTATATTTAAATAGACTTAGAAGACGTATGACGTATGAAACAGATTCAATAATTTGTTACATAGGTACCTTGGAATACTAACAGCTCTATCCAATTAGCCTACGAGTGAAGCTTACTTTTTCTAAATGGACTTCGAAAACAATTAAGTTACGCCGCAGCAGATAGTGACTTTCTTGCAATGGGCGACGATGGCAGACGGATTGAAAATATTACTAAAAAACTGTATCGAACTAAACGACTGATTCCACCAACCAACTAATGAAATAGTCGCGCGGTCTGACAATTTTCCCGGAATCAAACGTTCATGCGCCCGCTGCATCCTTTGGATTGCGCCGAAAACCGACCCGCGGCGCTGACCGCTACGAGTTCAAGCCGCCTTTCTTTCCACGATACTGCGCCTCATCCGCTAATTGCTGGGATCTACATCGCGTGTTGCCTCCGCCGCCCGGGATAACTGTACGCGACCTACCGTTTCGCGACCGTTCGGCCATGTGGCGCAATTACCCGATGGGAAGTTGGAAAGTCGGATTACTTTAACGTTGGAAGGTGGCGAAAGAGCCGGCACACCTGATGTTTTTTTATGTTGTGAGGCGGCGGGCGAGCTGGCGGTTCAGCTGATGTTGAGTTATTACCGCCGCCCATGAACATTTGCAGCAACCGTGGGGTCGCAGATGCGTTGCCACCGTTAAATAAAATGGGTCCCGGCTACCTAACTCACCAGACGAGACAGAAGTATGACACCTCCACTTCAAGCTTTCTGTGAGGTCACGTTGCTTACCCGGATGGACCTGCCCATTCGTGCAACAGCCGAAGCTGTGGCGTGGCCCTACGACAGTGAATCACATCTGTCCATGGACAACTGCAACCGTGGTTCTAGTTTCATTGCCGCGCTTTAAAAGAATGTTGTGTTTGACAAAGAGTTTGCAGTTGCGTAATTTTAGACAGCGAGTCGAGGTAGTCGTACTAAAGTTTATATACTCTTTAAGTAAGTATTAAAAGGATACGCTAAATCCTCTGACGAGTCTGCTTGGCTGCACCACACTATTTCTGCTTTATTTGTGCTATTTTTCATGTGTCATGTGTGTCATCTCCATTCCCTGAAAAGGTAGGCAGTACTGGCCAGTTGCATCCTTGACCGGTCGTTTTTGTGCATCGAACAATTACGTGAGTAATGCATTGAAACCGTATTATTATATGTTAGACCATATTATTGAATATATGTGAAGTCTGCCAATGTGCAGTAGTGTCACGCAGTGTGGTCGCGTAGCAGACTATGCCCAAATAAGTTCTGTGCAGAAGAGGCCTTTGCCCAGCATTGGGACTTGTATAGGCTGTTACTGTTGCGGTTTACTATACTGAGAATTTCATCAAAATTGATTCAGCCGTTTGCGAATCTATCGGGAACATACATCCACTTCGATTTCTATATATAGATAAAATTACATATCAGAAATAGTATGGTTGAATGAATGTTTCTTTTATTACAATTTATTGTATATTCCTACAAAGGCAAGTTGTCACAATTCATAATCCGAATGCTTCACAAGATTGTAATAAAACTGTTAAACGATATTCGAATGGTGTAACTTTCGCGAAAAAAAAAACCCACACATAAAAGCAACACAGCCTTTCAACGCATTTGTGTTAATAAAGGTGTCCTTATTTCTTTGCGTTATTCATGACATTACTTTATAATGGGGCTGACACTTTATTGCAACTTTGACCTAACGAAGCAATTAGGGTTACATCTCGAGTCGATCAAGATTAAGCGTCAGTATCAATTTGACACGACCGTTTCGTTGTAAAGTCCGACACGTTTAGAACGCATTCACACGTTCTTAGCTAATTGCCTTCGTCTAAAGCTTTTATTATCACGCCTGAGGCCAAAATTGAGCCAGAGAAATCAATACCATACCACCTAAAATATTGGTCGGCAAGCCTGTAATCATTGGCGTAAGAAGTGTTCTAAAAAGCGATTTTAAAATAAATTCGCCTTCCATTGCTGCGCTATTTGAGGGACACTTTCAGGATATGCAGTGAGCCAGCAACGTATAGTTAACTCGTACATATAATAGTGTAGGAATAAAAGTAGGGGGCGGGCGAGTTCAGCATCGTGAGAAACGCCCGTTGGCGACATTGAAGACGTCTCACAGTATCGTACAGTCGCGTGCAATAAGATTTAATCGTACGCAAATCCGTGAACCTTATTGCCTTGTGATAAGGAGCAAAATTATTAAAAACTTTACATTGTTCAACGTGGATACTTATGGAGTTTTTTCGTGAATTTTTCGAGCGGCCCACGTATGTAATGCGTGCTCGAGAGGTCATAAGGCTCGGGCATGAGCGATGTGTTATTTTTCGGTAATTTCGAAAGCGTGCGCTGCGTGCAATTAGCTTTAGGCGAAACTCTTTTGTGTTGACTCTTTACAACTTGACGTACAATTTCGCGCCCTTTATAAGCAATGTTCTGGGAGTCGATAAAAAAAGTAATATCTGTTTAAGTGTTTCAGAAAGGAACAAAAATCGTAACAAAACTAGTGTTTACTTATACAGCGTGTCTTTACAATCGCGAAAATAAATGAACACACATATAGGGGATAACTTTTTAAAATTGTATAAAACTGTAACGTAAAGTTCATTTGTAAAGATCACAAAGCATATGAATGGGTTGAATGAATTTAAAAGAGATAAAACATACTGTTAGAAGGAGAGGCTTGTAATGTGACGCTGTGGCGCGAGTTGTTCTATACAACTGTTACAAATTTTGTTTCTTTTTTACTTAATTAGTTTGTTGGAAAAATATTTTTTTTAATTATAGAATAATGAAAAATAAATAACGTTAATATTTTTTTATGATTATTGGCAAGTAGCGTTAGATGTGTGTTCATTTATTGTCGCGATGGTAACGACACGCTGTATACTTATATTATTGTAAGGATTTTGTGAAAAGAAAGTGAAATTTCTTAGTCTAACAAAAAAATCTAAACGGAGTAACCATCATTATGTAGGTGTCAGAGGGTGTCAGATGCTTCTCTTTTCTTCTCTTTAAAAGCTACTCCCCCCTAGCAAACATAACTGCATCGCGAGGGAATTCAGAAACACAAAAATCACTAATAAAAAATATTTATTATATAATAAAAATATTTATTATATAATAAAAATATTTTTTATATAATATTAAATATTTATTATATTAAAAAACATAGAAATCTTCACAAGGAGTCTGTCTGTCTACCGCTTAGTTTAGTGGCTAGAGCATAGCGTAAGGACGAAACATTTTTTGTGTTAATGTCGATTTTTATCTACAAATTTTAAAGTTCAATCTTACGTGCAGAGACCAGCAATAAAAATTAAAAAGTAAAAATTCCGGCCCGCACATAGTTTTGTCCCGTGTCTCTAAAGTCTAAAAGAACCTAAATATGGAGGCAAGGGCAGCAATTGATGCAAACCATTGCACTTTAGTCACTTTACCTGTAGTCAATAACAATACTGTAATCCTCTCTGTACACGTGAGTGCATGTGGACAAACCATATATTATTTACGCATGCACACGGCTCCGATTACGTAGCAAAATGTTTGTTATATAAAAAGAATGTGCGTAGTTATATACGCACTTGTTTAGCGTAACAAAAGAAATATAAATAAAAAAAAAATTCCCCTCTTTGTTTGTGAAAAATACATTAAACGCAACTGATAACGGTTTAATTAGATAACTTGGAATTATAGCTAAATCTCAAAAGTTGTTATTGGTTGCTATGGCAATGACGTGAAGTTGGTCACTTTGCAACCAAGTTCATCATGTCACTCTTCGGCTGTCGGTGCGCACGCATCGTAAAAATTTTACTCTAACAATTTTTTCCAAACGCCCAAAAGAATTATAACTCTAAAAATGTCTCTCCCATACTGCTGTAGGTGTGAACGCGAGTCAACGTTCTCAAATCGTTGGACCCAAAAACGGTGCTAGCGATGGCCGATCAACGAATCAAAACATCGTTACGTCGATACAAAGGCGATTAAATGCCGGTACTGTTTCGATTATAGGTGCCACGTGATTTGTGTTTCCGCTACCGGTGTTGTAGGCCGTTACTAGAACGACGCACGGGGAGATTTATTAGTGATTTAACATACTTGTTCTTTGGGAGGATTAACTACGCGGACCGTCATGCATTTAGAGCATATTAGAACATAATAAGTTTAAATTGTTTATAGTGCTAATCTTTGCACTTAAGATTGAACATTAAAATATGTAGAAAAAGTGCGTTAAGATTTTCGTCGGTGTGGTAATCAGCCGTTTAGCTCAGTGGCTAGAGCGTCAGGCCGCGAATGCCGAAGACGTGGGTTCGATTCCCACAGCGGCGACAATCTTTTCGCACTTTTTCTACATATTTTAATATTAAAGTTTTTCATTTTAATTGATTATTAAATTCTTTATTATTATATCTTAATACCAGCTGAATCCGATCAAGCTTCACTGTGACTTTTTTTTTGGTGTCATTGGAACTTCGAAAAGTACATAAAACACTCCTGTTCAATGGCTACGTTGTGATATCATGTCAATTCTTTGGTTCTTCGTCAATTCTTAGTTTTTATGTTATGTACATAAACTGTGATAGGGCCATGCAACAGTTTACGCTGTTGCACGAATGAACAGGTCCGTCCGGGGAAGTAACACGACCTCACAGAAGAACAACGTGTAGTGGAAGGGTCATTCTTCTGCATTTAGTCTGGTGAGTGAGGTAACCGGGGCCCACTTTGTTGATAAGGGGCAAGGCATCTGCAACCCTACGGGTGTTGCAATTGTCGGTAGGCAGCGGTTATCACTTAACATCAGGTAAAACACCAACTTGCTTGCCACCTCCTCACATAAATAAACCGGTCAAGTATGAGTTGAACTCGTACGCCGAGGGTTCCGTACCTACCCATTATACCGCCATAATAAAATTGATGAATAATCATCACCGGTTTTCTCAGGAACGGGTGGATCTATTTATTTATTTATTTATTATAAATATCAACAGTATACATATTAAAAAACTTAGTGATATTACATTACAATATGTTCTTAAATGTACACCAATGACAGGTATGTACAACTTTTACAATATGACACGTACCTATATTAGAATAAAAAAGAACTTAAAATTACCATAAATACTTAATTTACAAAAATTCTTATTATATAAAAGAAAGAAGGATAAGGAGGAAAAGAAAGGATCTAGCAAATTATACCAGGTATTGAAGTCTATAGTCCCTTTCAGGTGGTTAAAAGTCAAGTTCCTGAGTCAACATGATAAAAAGATATGAGCAAATCTAGATTTTCGCGAAAACCAGTATCAAAATTTACCTTAATTTTAAACTTCTTTTATTTTTCTTAATTTTGCGTACCCATTAAACAGAGTCACTCGGGAGAATGTAAAGAAGCAGAAGAAAGCCAGTTAGAGATACAGTTGAACCAAACAAACATCTTTTATGGAATAATTTCTTGTATTTACGTGATTAAACATCACTAAATGAAACTATGTCCAATCCATCCAAAGGTTGCCTGCAATAAATTACTTTTAGTAGTAAAGCCGCCCATTGTACCTATCATTTAAACTTTAAGGTTTTGTTTGTATATTTCATTTTAGTGTGCAATAAAGAATATTTATTTTTATTATGAAGAGAAATTAAAGAATATTTATTTTATACATATATGGGGGATATTCATTTGATTTCTCGTCTGTTTGGGTTTATAAATAAAAAATAAACATATAGATACATATTGTATATATAAAATAAATATTATGCATAAAAATAAACTATTCAAATAAACTAAAATAATAATAATAATTATTATTATTATGTTTACGGATTAGTCTGTCCGGTGACCGTGCACGCTTTAAAGGGTTCGAAACTTCGGGAATTAAAGCCAAAAATAAACGCGATAAATCAGTAAACATAGTTTCATAGTAATGTTTTACGGAATGCTCGTGTGACGCCAGAGGGCACTCGCATGGTCCAGAGCGTGCATCTGTTGCACCCTCGAGTCAACCGCGACGCGAGCTCTGACCGATGGATACCAATGTTGATTCCTTGATTTTACGCGAATCCGTAAACTACTTTCGTTTAATACGTATTTCATTTATCGCGTTTTAATTTCGATTTTTAATTACCGAAGTTTCGAACCCTTCCCAGCGTTCATGGTCACGGGACAGACTGAGTAACAGTGTCTTTGTCTGTAAGAATGTATTGATGTCAAAGTTAACCCGGGCTTCGGGACGTCGGGAATGAAAATCAAAATTAAAAAGCGATAACATCATGAAACTAGTTCCATTTGATGAATACCACGATTTGAGGGCCACGCAGCAGCCTCGGCTGTTGCAGGAATGAGCAGGCCCGTCCGGGTAAGTACCACGACCTCACAGAAGACCAGCGCAAAGTGGAAATATGACAATTACTTTCGCGTTTCGTCTGGTGAGTGAGGTAGCCGGAGCCTAATTTTCAAAAGGTTGTCAACGCATCTGTAACCCTCGGATGTAGCAGATGTCTATGGGCGGCGGTATTCACTTACTATCAGGTGAACCGTTTGCTCGTTTGGCAACTTTACACATAAAAAAATGAAAGAAAGATTACGTTTACATTTAATAATTTGTGCGTGTTGTGTGCGCATGCAATAATGCATTTGTATTTTGTTTGTTATCATTTTAATTAGACCTGTTTTTTTGGGTTCATCGCCAATAATAATCACAATAGCTGAAAACGGAACCGTAAAGGATCACTGCTGCAGACAGCCAGCCAAGCCGATAACTGTTGCTACGCTTCATTTAATATTTTATGTATCATTTATTTAATTACAATTAGAGTATTCTTTTAGACGTCTTGATGTCATTTGTTAATTTTGTCTAACAACTTAGTCCGTCCCGTGACCATGAACGTTGGAAAGGGTTCGAAACGTCGGGAATTTAAATTAAAATAAAAAACGCGATAAAATCCGTAAAGTAGTTTCATTTAATATGTATAACATTCGCGTAAAATCAAGAATACAATTAGAGTAACATTATTTAACTAAATTATTATTAAATATGACCAAAATATATGCCACAATATCTTTTTAAAGGGCTTCTTGGGAAAGGGTCCTTGATGTGTTTAAAGTCCTAAAGAATTAGTTTGATGTGGCCAAATTTTAAACCTATTACAAAATCTTCACTTACGGTGCGTTGCGTTCAGCTTACGGAAAAGTAATCGAGTTTGTATTATATTACGTAGAAGTGCATTCATCCTGGTATTAAATTGCTTCATCAAATGCATTCCATCGCGAGCCCTGAAGGCATTTCCCACGCTAAGCCTGTCCACTCACGATAATTTTGAGACACGATCCAAAGACGAATTATCGCGAAGAAATTCCTCAGGATTTGACTGTCTTGTTGTATGTAAAGTAAGGGTCAACCCTTAAAAGCAGAATGAAGTCTGTCTGTATTTCTCAGAGCTTATTGGTTCGACAGACTCTGGCAAGTAAATATCCCAAAAACAGGTCATTCATTGGTGCATGCTTCTAGAATTTGTAACAGTGACTCTCTTTTTTTTGTGGAAAGGTAATCTTCAGGCGAAAAGGTCAAATACCCTCAGCACTTGGGGTAGCAGTTTTTTGACAGCTAGCCGCAGTTTCTCAGTCGCCAGACGAAATGCAAAAATACGATTATCCCATCACTGCGGTACCTCGGTAGATAGTTACGTCCCCGGATGCCTGCTGCCTACTCGTGCAACATTCGCTATGTGGCTACCACAATATGTAACGGGATTAACTGAAGTAATCATTCTCATTTTTTTTTATTTAGAAGAAGATAACAAAGTTGTGAGATTTTTAATCGCAATTAAGTTTAGACGATTTTTTTTTCTTTTTTTATCCGAAGAGAATATAAAGCATGATATACCTTCTACGTAATAGTAAATGGCATATATCTTACCATTTCATTACATTTTGTTGGCCAAATAATATTATATGTATGGAGAGTTGTCTAACCGTTTATCAATAGTCCTTAAAATTGTTATAGTTTAACTATTCTGGTAATTTGTCACGTGCAATTAGTACAGTGATGTCTAATTGACTTTGCGCACAGTTCGTTATCTTGATCCTATTTAATAGTTTCAAAGATAGATAAAAGTAATTTTTAATCGCCTTATGACAGGTGATTACGGTAAAATGATCGTGTAGCTCTTTAATCCCGTAACAAAATTAAAAAAGATATGCCAAAGAGGTTTTATTTTTAAAGTGCATTAACCACAGGGCTACTGATCGGCAGCTGCATTCCAAGCAATTTAGAATTCGAAAAACGAACGAGTTCGAATTCAAATTTGGAGCGTTTTGCGTGCCGCCAAATGCTACCGATTACCGAATTCCGTCGTAATAAGCGAAAACCGATGTAGGCTTCGAGTCACTAAAAACTTTGATGTGACGGTTTCACCCGTAGGATATGATCCACAAGACGTAATAAAATCTACTTTGAGAGAGTTCTTTATACGTTGGTTGTATTGATCTAGCTATAGATCTTCGGCGAGCTTATAAACCATACGATTAAACGTTGAATTTTTCGTGAACGGCTCTAGATTTGAAGACAATGCCGCTGCGGGCGAAGTATGTAAATCACGCGTTGAAATTACATCGTGACATTTTTCGAGGCACCGTTGTCACACGAGTCGAAGGGAATTTACGTGTTTGTTGTTTTATTTTAATATTATGTATGCATACCATTGTAAAAAATTTATCCTGGTACATGATGGTTTTTTTTTTCGACTTTGTAAAACTGAATTGCTTTCAGGGTGAAATGTTTTGGCAAGGACCAAATAACATCGATGATTGAGCACCTATTAGTTACTTAGGGTAAAACTAATGGAAATAGTTGTCTCCTTTAATTTGATTAGGTGTAGCGATATAAAATTACTGTATTTGATTCCTTCCTGTGTATAAACCGGAAGTTCGCAAATAAGTGTCCGCGAACAACACAATGCGATAGAATTTTTAAATGCAATTTGGAAATTAACTTTAGATTTTTAAAATCAGCGCTTAAAACTGCAGCTAACCATTTTATTGCTTCCCGCACCGAGATTTGAAATCTGACTGCATAAGTATATTGATTCAAATCAATTGCCAGTACACTGAGTTATCACGGCTGTTTCTTTTTTATAATATTAACATTATTTATGATTAAGAATCCGCGAATAAATATGGGAGAAGGTGTTAAGGGAGGTTACGGTTCACCAAAATGTTAGAATAATTTCTTTTTTCTTTCTTAAAAACATTGCCCTTACTTTAGGATAACATTATCCTGTGTTGTAAGCACGTTTTACATACATAAATTTCACGCGGACAAACACTCAGATGCGAAATAACTATCTGTGGGTCGTACAAACATTGTCCCGTGTGGGAATCCAACCCACGACCCCCGACGCCGAAGACCTTGGCGACAGCGCCACGGAGTCATCAGATTTACTAAATTAACATAAACCAGGGTATTTGAACTATATTTTTTTTTTAAATACATTAATTTTTCAACATAGTTAGTCCTTATAAGTAAGTACATTTCTTTGTGGTGTACAATAAAGTATATAATAATAATACATTTAGTCGATTTTTTTTCGAAATCATCCTTAGAAAAAACTCTTCGTCTCGACTCTCCCGAAACGTCTCAAAATACTGCGTTCGATGTAGCGTTAGTCTCGGGACTAAAAGCGTTAACCTCAGTTAATACAAGCCTCAAAACGCCTTCTCTTCTGTGAGGCCGCAATACTTCCATACGTGCAACAACAACAAGCCTGCCCATTCGTGCAACAATCGAAACTGCTTCGTGGCCCCACCACAGTATTGCGTTTCGTCGCCACAACGCCTCATCTACCCTAAGGATGATGCAGTTGTCCATTAGCGGCGGTTATCACTTAGGTGGACCGTCAGCTCGCTTGCCACACTCGCATAAAACACCTCGCACCGAAACTTTTGTTTATTAACAACCGTAGGGTTGCAGATGCATTGTTATTAATTAAGCGGGATTCGGTTACCTCACTCACCTTCAGAAACTCAGAAGTACAAACCCTTCCACTTTACGCCAGTCTTCTGTAAGGTCATGGTACTTCTTCGAAAGAACCTGCCGATTCGTGTAACAGCGAACACTTTTGTGTGGCCCTGCCACAGTTACATACAAACCTTTCATATAAGTCGCAACGACGAACAGAACTTTAAGCCTTGCTCGCGTGACTTCAATCTCTAGCATTATGTACCCTGGTAATAAAGTATCAGCCTAAGTAAGGCCTCCTCTGCACAGAGGGTATCAGGGCATAGTCCACCACGCGGCCCCACTGCGGATTGGCGGACTTCACATATCTTCGAGATATTTTTTTTTATTATTATTTCGAAAATATGCAGGTTGTACTGCAGGTCACGATGTTTTTACTTCACCGTTGAACACGTGATAATTCAGCACTTGAAATTAACAATTTCATTGGTGCCGGTACCGGTGATCGAAGTCAGGTTGCTCGAGTATATTGAATTAAAGGCGTGCGCCCGGACACTGAGCTATCACGGCTCTCACGTACCCTGGTAATACTCCCTTTATAAAGTCAGCGACACCCCGACAAAGGATTATGGCTACAATAGAGCACATGCGCCTAATAGAGGCCATCTGAACGGCGAGCGCTTTTAATGGCCGACGCCGTCGGCAATAATCCAATGCGTTTATTATCCGCGCGGCTTATACAATGGGACAGATTATCCAGCTGACTTTAGCAGTGTCAGAGCGGGAGAGTAATACATACGAATATTTCTTATGTGATTCCGATGTAGGCCCTTAAAGTGCATGGCTAACTTTGCCTCTTTGAATTGTAAATTTTTGTAGATAAATGAACAAAAACTGGATTCGAAGGTGTGTCTGGCGATAATCTGGACTTCTTGTTCGTTCTATTGTCACTTTGTCATTAATTGACAGTAACCAGACGAGGCATAATCTAAATAATATTAGAAAGTAACTGTTCGTTTGTACTTCATGGAATGTTCAATTTGAATACTACCAGTATGGACAAATCAAGTTCCCATACCATCAATAAAGCCAGGAAACATCACCGATCTCCATGAAATAACATTAGTGCGACTCTTGATTTTCTGCCTACTGCCCCCACCACGATATGGTACTTCACGAAACCGCGGGCTTGATTAGGTTTAATAGATCTTAAACGTCTCCATCATCTTCTGTAAACATTGAGATACCATGACGATATCATCGCAAAGTTGCCCGATCACACCACTGCAGTCAATTGCATTACCCATTCCAAATTTAAAAGTGCTAATGACAATCGTATAACTTCTGCCGCACAGCGAGTACGACAAAAAAACGCCCATAGAAATCAGAAGTAACCGCCAATTCGCGAAGTAATTCTCAGTTCGTTTGACTTCGTTCGTATAACGCAACAAAGGGCGCGCGCTGTCAAAACAGCGATGTTCACGGTCTCAGGGATCGAGCCCCGCTTTTTTATTGCGCTTTGCAGGTGCAAAATGTATGAAAAAAGGATTTTACGACGGCGCTTCGGCCCAGCCGACCGCTGAATACGAAATATCCCGGACGGAGTGGCCGGTAATAATTTTGTGTCTTTTTTTTTCGAAATCTTCTCTGGCGCCGTTCGGAACAAAGACAACGATAAACGTGAAATAGCTTTCGAGATGATTTCATTCATCGAACGATTATTAGTCGCCATTATTTTTATGGTCGATCGCACCGTGCACGCGGTAAAGACTTCGACGGTGAAAAATACTAATTACGTAATGATATTTTAGCGAGAAAACGGTGTCGTGTGAAAAGAGCCTCCGCGTAACGATTTCGGTATAATATTCACGTTCATTTAAATTATGTAGATAGCAATACTGCTGTCCACAAAGAAAAGCTTCATAAAGAAAAATAAGAATTTTAATAAGCATAGTTAAAGCGGAGAGCTTTTGCTGAATAATTTCAGGTGATATATATCAGTTAACCTCTAACTCAGTGGTTTAGTTCCTAAGGTATTGATTCCCACACGTAGACAAGTGTTTGTGTGACGGACAGATTATTGTTCTGGATGTGGATGACTACTGCTAAGGAAGGTAGACGTCAAGCAGGCGAAAAACTTACGCCCGGTTTGTGAAACACTGATCATCGTAGATGTCAACTAACCAACTGTCCAATGGTTTTTCAAATTTCATTTGAGATGCCAAAAGGATGGTTAAACTATTTGAATTGATCATTCTGATCATTAAGCAGTTCTTTCTGGTCAATTCAGAGAGTTTGACCAAACTTTTGGCAACTAAAATGAAATTTGAAAAGCTATTTGACAGCTGATTAGTTGACATCTACGATGATCAGTGTTTCAGAAATCGGGCGTGATCATCGTAGAAGTTAACTAAACGGCTGTCAAATTGCTTGTCAAATGTTATTTAAGTTGCCAAAAGGACGGTTAAACTCTCTGAATTGTTCAGAATGATCTTCTTAATGATCAGAATGCATCACCAGCTCACTTGGCACCGTCTCACATTAAAAAAACATTAATTCTTACACTTATGACTTCTAATACAGCCCTCACTAATACTTTTAGATTTTTTTTTACCTACCTGTGCCTTATACCTGCTCCATCCTTCGGTATCGATGCGAGACGAATAAGTTTCAAAACCGTTACGTTTGTAATCCAACCCGTGTTGTGCTTTTTTTCAACCTTTTATTTCGGTCGATTTGTTACTGGAGCAATCGTTGTCGAATTTTTTTTAGTCGAGCGATATTAGCGTAGAACGTCAACGTTCCAAATACTGAATGACAAGACAAATTAACACCAGTTTTTTTCTTTATATACTTGAGACATCGACATATTTCATGCATTTTATTTTAAATTTTTAGGTCTAGTCTCTGCATTTAATATCACCACACTGCCGGAATTCAACCTGAGCATTCCGGATCAGATCGATCGTCAGAGCAGCACCGCGCAAAAATCCCAACGTCTTCTCTACTTTTGTTTTTGTTGCCTTTTCTAGCAATGATTACGTTTTTTAATATGATTCCTTTACAGCAAGCACACTTTCCCTAATACAATTTTATATAATGAGTAACTGAAAAGTAGAGATGTGGACTTTTCTATTGAAATTGAATTTAAAATTTTCGGTACCTATTCTATGCATGTTTGTTTGTGAATTAGAATTTAAGTAGTAGAGTCTTTTCGCTTGTATGTTACCAAAGCCTCACGAGTGCTGAAAATGCTTCAATAACTAAAAATATACCTGCTCGTTTACCACCCTCTATCATACATAAATATCGCTTGTCTATGGTCGAGGCTCACGTCACAATCGTAGGTACTGGCCGAAGCGGCGGCGTCCGCATTTATAAACCGTGTCGTACCATTAAACTCGCGGTAAGCGAAGGAGATTCAAACGGAGGACAAGCAAAAACCCGTCTCCGTTTCTCAGGTCGCTAAATAAATACGAGTCCCGCGTGAACTCGCAAATCTGCGGTGAGCCGGCCCGAACGTGCCGCGTGCGCCACCCCGCAAGTACAGTTCGACCGACACATCTTGATACTTGCAAAGAATATTATTTGTAGTTTTATCAGTGATTTCTTATGCCGATGCCCTCGTATTTCGTGTATAGATTAGCTTACGCGATGGATCCCAATTGTAAAATGAATTGATCCGTGATAAAATATGCGTATGTAAGTGTAAAAATCTTATGAAGTATACAGTGACGAAAACATGTAATATCAATGTTTTATGACTCTCTTCTCACATTCAAACAAAACACTAAAACCATATCATCAATCAAAAAAATACTGATTTTGAAAGTATTTAATCATGTTCAAATTTATTAATTTATCTATAAGGTTTCTATTTAAATGTGAATTTAATAATAAATTTCATGAAATCGCTGAAATGTACATGTTTATTTAATCTATTAAATATTAAAAAAAAATTCGACAGTTACAATTTAAATAAAATTTACTCTAGGTAGCGTCAAGCATTGACTTGCATAAATAAAAGTAGACTGTTGTGGAGATGTTCGCGCCGTGTGGTAGAGGGGCCCTTGGCGTAGTTACAGCGTTTAGACTTGTTATTAAGAAGACGCATACGCGCATAAACAAGATATAATCCTCAATTTATATATTAAACCAACATTTTTATCTTTATAATTGTGTTTGAGCAAGTTCAATTCAAAACTGCGAACTACGAAACTTACAGGTCGGAGTAGCGGCACGCGAGACGATTGGAATGCATTGCCGCTATAGGGTTGCCATCTCTAAAATTTAATTAAAATAAATAAGCGCCAATAAGTTGATGACTAACAGTGAATTTTGCAACATTATTGTTGCTCATTATTTACTAACATATTTAATTTCGTAACTGTAAGGTATATAAGAAATCTATTTAAGAAGCTTCAAGCTTTTATATACATAATAATGATAATTGACAGGCAATTATCATTATTATGTATATAAATATTTCATTTATAATTCCAATTAGAAATAAAATTAAAATTATTGCACATTACATAAGGACCCAGCACTTATTATTTACTAGCTGACTCGGCAAATTGTTGTTTTGCCATATAAATTATTTCTAGAAGAATCGGAACGCAATTAAAAATAGTTTGACAGGTTGACAGGTACAGTTTGTATGGAAAATAAAATTGTTGCTATTTCGATTTTCCATGCAATATTTCCATAATTTCTCATTGTTTAAACCTTCCCTGGACTGCCACAAATATTTCAAAACAAAAATTAGCCAAATCGGCCCAGCCGTTCTCGAGTTTTAGCGAGACTAACGAACAGCAATCCATTTTTATAAATAAGATTGTAGGACTACAATTTAATGACTGCACTTAATCCATTTATCATTAACATTTTAACCTCAATCGCATCGTTAAAGGAATGGCCGTTAGTGCTTTTTACCATAATTAGTATTAGTAACCGACACAACAAATGCGACATTATTGTATATTATGAGAAGCCTCTCAAGTTTATCCGGAACTCACATAGCATTACTGATCCTCATTATTAAGCAATAACTAATTAGTATTAAATATAACCAACAATATGGCTTCCATTGACAGAATGACACACTGCTAATTCGTATTTCATATTTCCTTTGAATATTATCTACGTAAAACCGCGATACAAGAAATCTTCTCGCGAAATCTATTTTCGAATTAAAATTAAAAACAGTGTGTGTCCTTATGCACGCAATTTAAAAACAGTGTGTGTCCTTATGCACGCATGTAATAATACTTCTTTGGCGTTATTAATAGCATTTTTTTATTCGAACAATTATACAAAATATTATTGAGTTATATTGTAATCTAACTTTTACAAAATTTATTTATTTGTTGAGATATAGTTTTCCTCATAGATAACAATACTTATGTAAAAATTTAGTCTCATAATTTTAAAAGACT
The DNA here is from genome assembly GCA_933534255.1 of Iphiclides podalirius. NCBI lineage: Eukaryota > Metazoa > Arthropoda > Insecta > Lepidoptera > Papilionidae > Iphiclides > Iphiclides podalirius. The sequence continues at coordinate 11,050,447 of OW152827.1, read as the reverse complement.
ATAATAACATAAACTTATAATTTTATTATAACACAATATGGGTAATTTGTATGAGCACATGCTCTTTATCCACTCAGTATATAACTCAAATCAATAATTATAATTTTAGAAAAATGACTGGCCGCTTATAATTCTAAGCGGCGCCACTGAAAAAGGAAATATACGATGAAATTAAATAAGTATCATTTACAAGCGCATCTTCGCCACACGTCAAAATTACCCTGATCTGTTTTTCCTAACGAGAGAAAAAAAAATATAACTTCAAAATAAGACTTGTCTATGAACCTCACCAATCGCGTTGCCGTTGGTAGTTTAGTATTGGCAGATTTATAACAACAGCGATTGCGTAATAGCGAACGCAATCTGTCACTGTCAGCCCTGCGCGTTTGACAGGGCGCCAGCGCATCCCGCTGAACTATTGTTTTGGAACTGGATTTAACCTGCTACCTGCGGCGACGCTGGTAAGAAAACACAAGTGTTCTTGCCATAGACTCGAAATACTGACACGGGGCATACAATTACTTTTCGGACACGTTATTTGCCCTCTGTCCTTTTTTGAATTTATCTTGAAAATCTGATTAAGACACCAATTTATTTGGTTTTTTAACTGTACGATGGGCGAGTTTAGCTACCAATAAGTTTATGTTACGCGTCCATTGAATGAAAAATAGTAGAGAATTTTTGTTTATTTTTAAAGGAAGATGACACAGTACCATTTACTAGAAACATTTGAATTGTCTCCTGTTATAGGTCGTTGAAAGAAAAAAAATTTATTTTGAAGTCTGATTCAAGCTCTTATAAATGTCATAATCCACCGGTTTGTAACTTCAAATCTGCCCAGAGCAATATCAACGCTACTTTGTAGAGTGCTGTTCAATTAACATTCCTTACTCTTTCTTAATATAATTATCTCCTTTGTAATTATCAATTTTGTTATTTAAATTTTCTTACATTTATACCGTTAGGATTATGTGCGTGTTGCTAGTCAAAGCTGCGCTCTGCACTGTGTCACTATTATTATAAGTTTAATAAATATTTATTTCTAAAAGAATTTCGGCACATTTCGTCTGATAGCATTATTTTGACTTTGAACCGGGAGTTCTTGGCGAAAGCGGCCGTGCTATTTTATAGAATACTAGCGACCCGCACGGGCTTCGCACGGGTACAATGTATACACATAAACCTTCCCCTTGAATCACTCTATCTAGGTAAAAGAACCCGCATCAAGATCCGTTGCGTAATTTTAAAGATCTAAACAAACATAGGGACAGACAGACAGCGGGTAGACTTTGTTTTATACTATGTAGTGAAGCGGCTAGATATAACCGTTGCGAAAAGGGGGTTTTAGCAGACGGACAGATGGCAAAGTGAACCTAAAAGGATTCCGCTTTCACCGATCGATGCACGGAATCCTAAACGCCACGGTAAATACACACTTCCCGCCTTTATATCGCGTTTCTAACATCAGCTGGTTGCTTTGCAGGAACACGCCGTATCTCGTACAAAGTGGGCCTCGCCGTTTGGCACTTACGCAAACCCGTGAACGGCGCGCCTTGTTCGCGCGGCGTTGTTGGCGCGTCGAATTAACGGCCCATTATTTTGGTGAATCCGCAAATGAGCCGACGGGCTGGCAACGACGCCGACCCGCTTTTGTGCAACCGTATTTGTTTTTCGCTCTTGTGCAAATGTGTTTCGTGCTTGTACGTCCCGTGCGCCGTTTGATGTGGTTGCTGATGTGTTTTTTTTTTCATGTGAAAAGTTGCCAAGCGAGCAGGCGGTTCACCCGATGTTAAGTGAATGCCGCCGACCATGTAAATGCAACACCCGAGGGTTACAGATGCGTTGATAATCTTATGAAAATTGGGCTCCAGCTACCACACTCACCAGACGAAACGCGAAAGTATTTGTTATACTTCCACTTTACGCCTGGACCCGGACGAGCCTGCCCAATCGTACTACAGCCGAGGCTGCTGCGTGGCCCTACCACAGTCGAACCCTACTAAGAAATTTGTTTATTTAATTTTTTTTTCTTTGCTTTTTCAAACGCACTTCGCATGCATCCTCTGGTCGGATTTCTGGTGTTTCATCGATACTAACTAGTTCATTTTTTTATAACTAAATGGTATGTCATTAACATAGACAGAAAGAATATGCTCTGTTTTTCAAAATTCCCAGGTCGTAACTGTTGGGAAAGACCGCCGGCGACAGCTGGTTCCACGGAGTGGTTGTTGTGAGTTAGAAAAAATCGCGCTGTTGGTTGACTAGGCTATAGATAAAAAGAGAAGTGTGTAGCTTTCAAACACCTTTAAGCAGGCGTGTCGAATGATATAAAACCCACCGAAAATCGTTATCGGAACCGCAGTCGCCACGGACGAAGCCGACCGCCTCTAAACGGCATGTAATTACGAAAAGGAAATTCCGTAACGAAAAGACAAGGTGTATAGTCCCGCGGCTTGCTCGTCATCAGCTGCGAACTCATCAGGTGTTCGAAATTCGAACCGCGGAAAGGTGTTGCCGCCAAATGAAATTTTGAATAAAGAACCGATCGCGGCCGGTCTAATTGCCGGAAACAGACGGCGATATTTAATTACTCGTTAAAATAGGTCAGTCCATTACTTTCGCATTATCCAAACGCCCATCTAAGGCACACCTTCCCGCGCGAATGTCAAATGTCAAGAGACACGATTATTGCGGCCGGGGGGATTAAAAAAAAAAAATAAAACAGCCAGACGCGTTTTCGCCCAGCTGTCTGGCAATAACAGCCACGTGCTCGCGAAAAAAAAAAATAAAGAATGAGAGGGAGCAAGATGGCGTCGGCCCTCGTGCACTTGACATTTCCAATTAATTTGCGCGGGACATCTGTGCCGTTAGCAGCTGAACGCGATCGGCTATTTGGATGTAATGAGGATTACGTTGTACGCATAACGAAGCGCGTGCCTGTGACAGGGAGGGCCTCGGTGTTCGTTCATATCGTCGATCCCCGCGCAAAATACGGACCCGTTACATTTTTTTCTCAACTGATAACAATTCGCAGCAACATTGCGGGTTCCTGCTGCGTCTATTCGCTATATTTCTCCAGCTGATAGGCGTACAGCAGGGAACGGGTGTCTAACGACCGGCTAACGGCTTGTTTGTACAACTGGCTGCGAGAATTCTTCCACATCTACTAATATAATTGCGCCGTTGTGTAGGCCTTAGTGTGTATGAAAATGTATAAAAACTGTTGTTTATGTTGCACCATTAATTTAAGTAATGCTTACAATATTGTTAACGTAATGCATTTATTTTTTGAAACTGTCATAATTTTTAAAAAACAACGGCGAGGGGTTTATTTTAAAACTCTACAATGTATATTTGCCGCATGTTACATATTGAGAGAGGTTTTGTTAAAAATGTTTTTTTACTATTATGTTTAAAAAAACATAAAAATTTTTTTTTACTATTATGAGCCTGTGTTGCCTACTGCTGGATACTCTCTGTCTGTTTAAAAATAGTTTAGTAGATCTTACTTTGTCACTTTAGATCAAATAAAATAACGCCTATAATATCTCTTCCAGGTGAGTTTCAATAGAGATACAATAAAACTAAATATATGTTGACATTCAGATGTAAGATGTGTAAAGTTAATGTCTAGAATCATCTTTATTTTTTCTATGAATATATTAGTAATTATTTAACCAGTAAACAAGTGAGACATTGAATCCAAGAAAACGCCTAACTCGTGAGGTCTGTCTACCCCATAGCTTCTGCGTTCGCTGAAATTTTAATAGAACAAGCATTCAGGTACTATTTCCATTCAATCTTTAGAAAGTCTGGTTTCAGATCTACTGCCTTTATTCCTAAGATGGTGACTAGTATGATGATATTGACCTATATAGATACTTCGGAAAAATAAATCGAATTCTTACTAGTAAACAACTTTTCCTTTCATATTTTTTACTTTGACCTATACAGGACTTTGTACAAACATTAAATTAAATATTAACAGAATCAATAGAAAATAATTTGGGGCCAAGTTGCCTCCACTCCTTTGTTGACCCGAGGCCTCCAGACCTCTTAATCTGGCCCTGCGTTCTACAGGTTCTTTTGTAGGATTTCAACATATGTAGAGTCATTAGATTCGTCTTTGTTGTGCCAGTGTTATAGGATATACATATTACAGACAATTTCAATATGATGTCCACTATAAATAAATAGAGCAATACTTAGTTACTTGTTTAATTCAGTCAGGTTTTTTTTGTTTCATTTAGTAACATCCTTGTTGACATATTTTATCCGTACAGCATCAAGTTTAGCTTCCCGTCAGTTCAAATTCAGACTTCTTTCACGAGTCATTTGTTACATTTTTCATGCACACAATTTATAATACTTTCACCCGCTTTAAACCCTTTAAGAGTAGACAAACACAGCCAATGCGATTTAAACTTAATTACGAATTATTAGTACGTAGCCAAACAGTTTATTGGTGAGTTAAAAAGTAAACCAGTAATCCAATACTTTAAAATGGTCGAATAATTCCAGGATCAAGCCTTTCCTTTGTTATTCCTTCTTTGTTGTAAGTCGCTAACAGCTGAACGTCATACGATTATATTTATTAGTTAAGACAGTGCGTGGGATCTGTTACGTTTTTTTTTAATTACTTAGCGCTTTATTATACATAATTAAGTTACTTTTTCCTTCGTCGCACTAATTAATCCCTTTTAGTGTAAGTTAAGCTAAATTGATAGTCCCTAATAGCCCATGTTCTATACTTTAATACCTTAATTTTTCAATAATAATAATTTAATACCTTATTCTTTCATACTTTGAGAGAAATATGTGATCAAGACGAGTTTTTGTAATGAATGTAATACGTCTTTTGACTAAGTGTACCCATAGTGGTGGTGGATCTTTCTTGAGCCAGTATCAAGATGCAGTGGTGCCACAACTGCAGGAAGGTCCTAAGAGGTACATCTATTCTCCCTCCCAGGATGAACTCAGGTGCAGTGCGGAGGATGTGGAATTGGACAGCAGTGGATCTCTTTGAACCCCGAAATGCATAATGGTTGGTTAACGTAACCCTAACGTACGTAACGTAATCCTCTCAAGAAGACAAGTTATATTTTAAAGAACCCCGGCTTCATTACCAAAAAAAACATGGTTTTGGTGGACAACTCAACAACCGCTTTTGCGCGCTGTGCTTTTAATTCGACAACTGTACAAATCTGGATACACTTTGTGCACGCGATTTTTTCCGTTGGTTCGTATCGGGAAGTTAGTTCGGAATCTATTCACTAATATACCGCGTCACAAGGTACCCGGAAGGTGCATAGTTCGAACCCCGCTGTAACGAAACAATTTAGACAACTTTTATAAAAAACTCATTTCTAGTTTCATCTTCAGTGCAGACTACGGCTAGAAATAAAATTACTGAAAAAAAACTGAACAAATATAACGAAAAAACTGCAAGCTATATAGAAATGACGAAGATTGGTCTCATACTCCGATGAGTATAAGGTCGATGTGAGTTAATTTCGATTGTTCATAATTAAACCGAACACGTAGCCATACAAGAAAGCGAACTACACAAAATGACCTTAATGGTACCCTCGACAACGGCAAACATTTGTACAAACGTTTGCTGAAAATCCCGCATTATTCTAAAGACGTTGGCACTGACCCACTGTAAGAGCTGCCGGTAGAATGGCGCTAAATAAGAAAGTAAAGAAGTCTCATTGTGACGTCTATGTGTGCATAAGCAGCAATCGCTTGTCTCGTAGACGTGTCAATCAGTAAATCAACATTTCAAATACAAAAGCTCATTCATTGCAGTGGTCCACCACATTTTTACCTATTTGTTTTATTTTACCCCCAAGCCGAGTCTCAAAGCTTTGTTGCCAAGATGAAAACGTTGCGAAAAAGGTCAATCACTAGAACGCTTTATACTTTGTATGGTAAACCAACGCAGTTCGCAAAAGTTCTTCAAACCTACGTGTGATTGAAAAAAAAATCTAAAAGTCAAATGAAATCGCACAAAAAGAAAGCTTTAACCGTGCTAATTTTGGATACTTAAAAGACGATGTCTTACATGATTCCTAAACGGTGTCATCTATAGAATGCTTAAAAATTATTGCTTTTCTGTCTATTCCTCTTTCAGAAACTCTTATAGAAATTAATAGATAAAAATCCAAGTGCTCATAGCACAGCTCTGTCAAAGAAATAGTAAATTTGAAATTTGAAAGAAATAGTAAAGCTGACAGTTCTTGACTGTCAATAACGTATGGAAAAACCTATTATATTAATTTCGAAAGTTGAGCTCTTATCTGGAATATGACGTGTTTTAAACAGACACCTCGTAATGTCATGTGTGTCAATAAGAAGATACAATATTATTATAATATCTTTATTCTTAAATATTATCTTTTTGTTTTTACATGTAGGTAATTACTGTGTTACTTACAGGACAAAGGAATAAACAAGCAGTATCATCTGTATTAAGTGATTTCCACTGCTTGTGAGAATCCACCATAGTCACGGGGTAGCATTATATCGCCTAACTCTAAGGAGATTGGCCCTGGTTACTTAACACGCTAAAAAAATGTAAACATAAATGCTTTTTACAACAAGTCTACATTGCTTATTACTGTGAGATTTTAATTTTTTTATTAAGGTATGTACAATGTGGATAGAGTAACGCTGTTACTGGTAATGAGCTTCGTTTAATTGTAACAAGGTAGTATGCTTATGACAGTCAATTTTGTTATATACCTCAGATATTCTAGAATATAATAGAAGCTCGATAACAGCGACTGTGGCGAAAATATACGGTCTACCCTACTCAACACTGAAATGCTTGGGGCCGTGATCAAATAAGGCGCCATTTTATACCCCTTGCAATCCCCGTGTCGATATCACAAACGTGAGGTACTGGCAACTTTAGATATAGCTTGTGCAAAAAAAAATTTTGACCCGTGCGGACACCGAGTCCATAATACGGCAGTCAGTAAGGCAACTCAAAGCAAATTGCCGCGAAGTGGAAAATCCACATAATCCCAGCAGCGGGAGTATAAACATCAGTATGGCTACACTGAATTCTCCGAGATCGCAGATTCGGCGTGTGGTTGTGTCATATTGGCGCCAAAACGCGGTCCTGTCCGATTTTCGCGCGCCTTGATGCGGCGCACTTTGAGCCGCTGATAACGCCACCGGCTTAAGTTGTTCCCTGCATTATGGCACAGGTGGCCGTACATAACAGCCGTGCTTTGATACCGATCGTCATTTCGAACGCGCCGCGCGCCATGTTTTGTGTTATTTAATGACGCGTTCCGCGAACGGCTCAATTTTGAATTCGAACTTGGAATAGAACACCCTCTATAGGAATCTAGATCAGCTGCCAGGCCGCTTCGAATTAATAATTTACGACGAGAAATGTTTTTATCTAAATTCGCGGATTAATGATAGCATGATAGTTTTATAAGGCTAAGGCATTCATGCAAGTCATTCTCGAACATTAAATGGAATTTCAATTTATTCAAAATAATAAGCACGAAATATAATAGTTAGTTAATAAGTATAATACTTTTTTCTTTTTTATTGTTTTTGATACTTACATTTTATTTTATTATCTAATTTAATAAACTTTTAGTAATAGGAAATGTTTATTTTGGAATAAATCAAATCCTATAAAAACTTCGAGCATCTTCCAATGATCGATAGATTATCATGCTCTGATATACAAAGAAATGTAGAATACATTTTTCTTTTAATATAAAACGCTTGTTTTATGGCTCGTATTCTATATATTTCTTTTGAGTTTTTTAACGGAAAAAGATTCTAGCTCCGCTTATAAATTAAGGAATGACTAGATTTTTTCCTAGATATAAAAAAAAATAATTTAGCAAAAAATCAAGTCTTATAAAAACCTCAAACATATTCAAATTATCGAAGGATTGTCGTGTTCAAAAATACAAAAAGAAATGTATCCCACACGTCTTAAAATATAAAACGGTTACTCTTTACATTTCATGGCATGTAGAATTTATTTCTTTTTAAAGTAAAACGTATCGTTTTCTCAGAAGTTCTGCTTAAACTAAAAAGTACTGCTAAGAGCCGTAATACGCGTGGGTTAACTATTGCCATTAAAACAGCCCTAAACATCTGCCAGTGGAATTAATGTATTAATGTTTTAATCGTTAGGATTAATTACTGAATAAAATTAGTAATATATAGGTTGTAAACAACATGGCGTTCGAGCTTTATTAACTCTTACAGCTTATTTAGGTCAGACAATATAAGCATGTGGATTGACCTTTACTAAAAGTGTTTGACGATTGCCATTTGACTCAAACCCAGGACTCGAGTATGGCAACCGTCATACCTCTGCCTCCCTTCGTTTTAATTCTTATGTAATGCGTAAACAATAGAAGGTTGTTGTAATTTTTGTGCTGTCTTTTAGTTTGGTCATGCAACAACTGTTTCACGAATGGGGTCGTTCGGGGAAGTACCAGGACCTCGTCGAGAGCAGCGTGGAGTAGAAGTATTACTCTTTTGCCTTTTGGCTCGGTAAGGGAGGTAACTGAGGTAACAGGAAGCGTTTTTCTGCGTTTCGTCTGGTGAGTGAGGTAGCCGGAGCCAATTTTATCAAAAGGTTGCAATGTATCTGCAACCCTGGGTGTTGTCCATGGACGGCGGTTATCACTATATGTTATATAAAGAGCTATCGCGGCTCGAATAATACTGAAGTTCGCAAATGAATTTTCCCTTTTATTCAATTTGATAGCCATAAGCATACATTTGTACCCGGTTGCCGCGACAAGTTATAGTAATAAACATCATCTACCCCTCTAAAGTTAAACATGAAGGATTGCGAAGTAAGTATTTCCATTTGTTTTTTTGTTACGTTAGCAACTTTGAATCCGAGCGTTCTTTGTTCGAAAATAAAACACGCTCGACTCGGGAGACGTCCAGACGTATTTGCGTTCCGCATGTAAAATAATTTAAAAGAGTGTCATATTTTGTAGCAGGCGAACGCTAGTGATGTGAATGAACGAAACGGTGTGACCGAATGAGAATGTTCTAAAATAGATGGTATGGAATGAGTTTTTCGTTCGTTCGTTCTTTATTTTTGAATAGCTATCGAACGAGTTTTTCGTTCGTTCTTTATCTTTAAATATTTGTTATATATTATATTAAATATTTCGTTCGTTCTTTATCTTTTAATATTTGTTGTATATCTATGAAGAATGTATTACAGATTTTATATTTTGAAACCTCCTAAATGGTTCTCAAATAAGTGATGGAGTCATACACAAAATCAGCCATTTTCTAATTTTCCTCATGGTAGACGATAAGAAACAACACTCTTTTGAAAACTTAATGGTTAAGGAAGTAAAGATCCTGTGTTGCATAAAAATCCGTTCCGATTCTCTCGGATACTTGCCGGCATTTGCTAAGTGAAAGTGGTTATACGCTAAAAATAAAAACAGATAAAGGTTATTAAGATATTAAATTATAAAAAAAATAATCACAACTAACTTTTACTTGACAGCTAAAATGCTTAAAATCCATCGTATCGTAATCATTGAAATTGCCAGCGTATGAATGGAATTAAATAGTACCATAGCTTTGCTATACAAAATAAGAATAGCAACCGAATAAGACTAGTGTTGACGTATTGTTGCTCTTGTATTTACCTCACATTCGAATTTATTGCAAGCGCTTCCCGCGGATATAGGTAGAGTAAATCCTAAGAAAGATGGGCATTTCTGTTCGCTGACGTATTTTCTATAATAAATACCACGCGGTTCACAAACGAAATAACACATAATACGATATAGGAATAGAGTTAATATGTACATACTTACACCACACTATTTAGAGTTGCCTGTTCATAAGTTGATCTTAAAATATATTTACACTCAAGAAGAGCAAATGCATGAGCTAATTAAGAGCAAAGTAGTTTACACTTATTTCATTCGATAAAAGTATTCAATCGTAAACGCTTTCTTAATTCTTAATAACCACTGGTAGTCCAGTGGTCGAAATTTTACCTTAATTCATGAAATTTTTAATTCAATGAATAAGGGTAAAATTCCATCAATTTTTAATTAAAAGAATTTTTCTTACTTTTAAATCGGTGAATTTGGCATTTCTTTAATTGTAATCAATTAAAGAATAACATTTTACTCTCTACAACTGTTGGACAACATAGCTACTGTATGAATGTAGAAAATTTTATTTGATTTATTTTTTATTGTTACCTAGGTATATTTTGGCTGTAACATAGTTTTTTGCTCACATGCGGAGGTTCCGCACGCTCAATATTCTTAACAAAGTGTCCGAAGTTATTAACTTCAAATTCTAACATACAGAAGAAAAAAGGCAGCAACGCCTCAGTTAGAAAATAATTAATTCAGAAATCTGGGATCCTTGCATAATTTACTTACGCATACGCAAATCGGTGTAAATGGTTATTTGTTGATCATTTATTTACACACACTCGGCAGGACCGCGCGTTACGTCACTAGTAATAAACTTCAATTGTCTCTATTTTTATATTGTGTTCACAGCTTGAAGCTAAATAATGAGACGGGCTGCGTGGAGAAACATCTGGTCGACTCTCAGACTGTGCGTCATCTTATATTTGTCTTGGACGTTGTCGAAGGCGGTCCAATGAAATATGGCGACTCGGATGTTTCAGAGTACCGTATCTTTTTAAATCGGATGCAGTTTCATTTTACGTTAAACAGAAACTTTTCTACATGTGTATAATGCTGATTATGATCATATCAGCCTGTTTGAGTCCACTACTGAACGTAGGTATCCCCAACAGACTGCCACAAAGCACGAACCAGAGCCACCTGCATCCATTGAACTCACGCACATTTGCATGTATATACAGAGAGATATTTTGAGAAGTGCCCAAATTTACACAGGAGGTTCAGATTCAGTAGCATAATCGTTTATTGAAATAAAGAACAAAGTTTTTTTCTCCAAAAAAAAATGCCATTCTGTTTCCTAAAAAACAGAACGTGTTGACAATGCGGTAGTCATTCATAAATACCTAGATTTTACTGTGCACGAACTTGTGTGCGTGATATTTATGAATGATCGCGCGTAAAATAAATGAGTTGCGTATAAATCACGCATTTTTTGAGATAAGTTCAAATTAATGTAATTAATTACTTACGAGTGATATTAAATATTTATCATTTTTATATAACATTATTTATGTCTAGAATGTAATAAAAAATGGATACACTTAGCCACCTTGTATAATGTAATATTTATATATCCAAAGACGATAACGATGGTGGCGTGAAAACTCAAATCAACGCGATTTGGGATCAAAACTAACGGCGTGCAGTAATGAGTTTTCCCGTACGGACACTTAACTAACACCAACGATCTTATATCTTATCCCGAGACTAAATAAGCGGGCTAGCAACTCCTAAAGCAAACTTCCCATACAACAAATACAGAATAAAAAAAAACAAACAAATGCCGAGGCTTTGGCAACGATACGAAGTACAGAGAAAGTTTAGACATAACTTTGTTAATACGTAAGTGTATCTTGTATCTTGTATTAACTGATGTTTTTGCTTTCAGAGACTATTAAAGCTTCATCTGACGCAGAACCGGTGGGCTAGCCAGAACACACGGGTTTGGGCCCTCCGCTGTGGGTAGGGCCGCGCATGTGCTCATGCGTGCGTTTAACTATGACATGTCATCTAAGGGCCATCGAAGTTGCGGTGCGGACCGAGACCCCGATGGCCGTCGACTGTGTTTTTAAAAAAATCGGTGGCTGCGGGCGGTGAGAACCGCCCTGGAACGCGGGTGTACCTAGTGTACGCGTTGTGTTGGTCTCGCCGTGCTCGGAGGCGAGGGCGAACTATTGTGTTTGTTGGTACACTAGCTGTGGGTGTAGTGTTATCCGGCGGGACTATACGTAAGTAGTAAATGTTAAGAGCACACACATTTTGCCATCACCCTGGTATTCTCGCATAGTTAAATAAAACTATTTTACGGGGCCAATTTCAAAGTAAAAAAATCTAAATACACCGAGAATGTAAGAATTCAAGATACTACATCCACTACAGTCATCCATCTAAGATTAGACGAAAATAAATTCTTAAAAAAGCTGACAGTAACTAGACCATGCAATGTGTCCGGAAGCCGGGTATTTGAATTTAAAATTTTACCCGACAAAATTACCAAAAATAGTTTAACTATACGTATATATGTATGACGTGTATAGATTAGTAATAAATAACAACTTTATATAGATCCAAGACGAGTATAACTCAAGAACACTTTTTTTTTATAAAGGTCGGGATGCGGTGTCAACGACATGTGACAGAAACAACTTACCAACTTACTTATCTGTGCGATAACTGTCTTATCTGTGCGACGGATTGCGTCACAACAACAGGAAAAACAACCTCGATTAATGGGGACCATCAATGCCTTCACCTGATCGACGACATCGGAGCTAGCGATTCAATCAAAGTCAATTTGCAAATCAATTTTACTTGCAGCATAATTTTCAGTTTCGCAACTACACACGTGTCTTTCTGTCAGGCTTTGATTTAGTGCATCGTCCTTCATCGATGTTCTAAATTTAAATTTTATCTTTGTATGTATTCAATTACAGTGGTCTGCATATTTTTACTAGCGTCAAAGTTTTTATTACAACTCGTCCGTCCTAATATCGACTATATTTATTTTCTAATACACAAAATCCATGTAGAAATTTATTTAAAAAATTACGAATTAGAAGTACGAAAGAGTACATTATCATCTGTTCTCCCGCTGTCGAATTAGATGCTTCCAGAGGCACATTTATCCTTAAATTCGAACTACTACGTCTACCTTGGGCTCAAAATTTATTCCTTGTTTTCCAAAACATTTCCTTTGCACAGCTTTATCTTTTTATTATACGTCAAGCTTCCCACAGCTCACCTTTTCCTTTTTTTATAACTACCTCAACGTATCACTAGAAAAAAGTCAATCCGTCGTAATGCACATATATGTAATATGCACTTGTACCTTCTTCAGAAAATTCATGCACTCTTTTTAACATTTTTAAGTTAACAATCCGGATTTGTCTGCTTTTCATTACTCCATCGTACCCATCGAATACTTATAGATACCCTCAAATACGTAAACTTTACCTTTCAAATCCTTACTCCCAAAAAAAAAACCCTTTTATTCGAAGATTTTTGATATACAATAATACCGATACACCAAAAGTTTAAGGAGTATCACTGTACAACATATTCATTCCTACACAGATGCTAGTGAAAAAGCTAATTTAAATTGAACCATGAACTTGACCCAAGGTCCTGATTTGACTGATTATTTTTTTATTCAAATGATGATTTTGATAAGATTGGAAGCTAAGCTAAATGAAAAACAAATGAGACATAAACAAATCACACCAGTTTCGTTTCAAAACTATATTTAATTGAATATAATATAATATAATATATGACGTTTGTCATAAGCCACATTATTAAGCTAATAACAATGAGAATGTAGTTCATTGTTATCATTACTTTTAACTCTTCCGTTAGTACTATAAAGGGTTTGAATGGTCTTTATAGTAGTATAAGAGGGCACGGCAAAATCAGTTTCCTTTTTACAGCAATGGATAAAGGGGGGTTACAGTGCATTTGGAAGAAACAAACAAATCTCGCTCGGCCGTCCGTCTATAAATCATCAGTTTGCATTCATTTCTGCGATATAAAAATTGATGCGAGAGGCCTTCCCTTCCGTTTGGAACGTAAGTGTATTTGGAACAATGTTCAGGAGCCCCTTTTCGCGGCGTGTGGCGGACGTGCGGCGCGCATACGCCGCGCGCGTGTCAGCGTCTTTGTGTTGACTCCTCATTATCTCGTGACGAAGGGATAAGATTTATTCGGGGCCTTCATTACTGTCTGCGTAACTGACGCGCATTTTTTAGGGTTCCGTACCCAAAGGGTAAAATGGGATTCTATTACTAAGACTCCGAAGCCTTTCTGTCTGTCTGTCTATCCGTCTGTTACCAGACTGTATGTCATGAATTGTGATAGCAAGACAGTAGAAATTTCCATCACAGATGATGTATTCTGTTGCCGCTATAACAACAAATACTAAAAAACAGAATAAAATAAAATAATATTTTAAGGGTCTCTTCACTTTATTAAAAAGGTGGCAACGCATCTGCAACCCTACGGGTATTGCAAATGTCCATGGGCGGTGGATATCATCATGTGAGCCGCCAACTCACTTGCCACCTTCTCACATAAAAAAAAGAATAGGGATTTTCGCGTGGTGAGACCAGTGTTGCAATGTTAAGTTATAAAATAAAAGTGTTTACAATACTTTCCTAATTATGGAATAGAAGACCAACATACAAAGAAAATAAAATTATTTTTGTCCTGGGAAACTTCACATAATAGTAAGAATGTTTTCTGAGATCGAAGTAGATTTTCTGAAGAAGTAGATAATGGACATGTATACCGGTGTTCTAGAAAAATATCGTATTTTGCGTCGAACAAGACAAAGATATGATTTCAATTCGCACTACAAAGGTAATTCATTATAGTCGAAGATTGAACAATCTGGAAGAAGAAAGGTAGACGTTTACTTGAGAATTGCTGAGATGACTGCGTGCCGTCGACCAAGCACAGTGAATAAAGGGTGCTTAAACTAAATATAATTTTGTTAACAATTCAGTTAATAGCCCCGCGTTCGTTCTCTTCCTCGGCGAATGGATAAGTCAAGGCAGCATGAGATACGTATTTCACCGTGGCGGAAACGGTCCTCGTCGCGCCACGAACAAGTTTACACGAGACATTATGCAGTTATAAATAAGCACTCGTCCGTTCCCAAACATCCAAATAGACACTTCCACCAGATGGCCGAGGATATCCTGAGAGCGGCACGTTGCCTGCACAGGCGGGTAATTATGGCGGCGGGTAGGCGCACCAGGTTTTGCGAAATCGGCGGACTGTTGCAGACGGATTTAGCGTTAGCTGCTAACTACAAACCTTAAACGTAAAAAGGCCCTTGTGAGGAAATTTTATTTACTTAAGGATCACTACTAACGAATACATGAGGTATTCATCAAGAAAACTACAAAAATTGTTGCTACAATCGTAGTAGAACATATTTTTCGTTACTAACTCTATCCGAAAATAATTGAAAATGTTTAATACTAATAAGTCTTACAATGCTATTCTTTTAGAAAATGTGATCTCTGGCAAATGCGAACCAATTTTACAGTTTTTCTTAACGAAATATTTGTGCTATTATAACGATTACATACTTGAAACTAAGATGTAAAACTTTCTAAACTAAATTTTAACTGCTTTGAAACAATGCAAAGTGCTTTACGCTACCTAACATTAAATCGTGATATCTATTAAAATTAACTAAAATT
Organism: Iphiclides podalirius; assembly: GCA_933534255.1. Lineage (NCBI taxonomy): Eukaryota > Metazoa > Arthropoda > Insecta > Lepidoptera > Papilionidae > Iphiclides > Iphiclides podalirius. The sequence goes on along the minus strand of OW152827.1, from coordinate 11,035,044 downwards.
TTACAAATTTAAACAACTTCATTTTTCACGGATTGTCCGCAAAGGCACTAAACTTGTGGCTAGCGTTGTGGTAAGCGACGCGTGCGCAACACCAGAGCGCACTCCGCGGCACAACGCTTCGATCGTGTTATCAAATACGTTCTGTCCCTTCAGTTTTAACATTAAACGAACTCCCGCACTCCGTTTTGATCTCTCATATACTTTAACAGAGAAATAATTACAAAATTAAATAGTAATTGTATTAAACAGGCACAGAGAACGGGAATTATAGAAATCCGATCTACAGAATAACTCATACACTATTTACGTTCATATTGACTATGTTAAACACATAATTGTTCGTAGCTAAACGCAGAATATATATTGTCATCAAAGAAAAAACATTGAAATGTTACAAGAAAGAAAATTGAATGAAGTACCTACAGGCGAATTTTGACAACTGGACGACCAAATGTTATTGATTACTGTAAACAATAATAACCATATACATATTATCGCCGTCGTGGGATTGTACTGAAGCCCATCGTAACACTATTCTAAGGAATATGATATGAGATATCCACTTGGCGTAATTTAAACCAGAGAAACGTTCCACGCGATACGCGATCATAAACTAATAAGCCCTTTTGCCTCGTGTAACCACGATTTACGGCCGGAGCTGATGATATCGGGTTCCATTGACGCGTTGAGGTGTCACGATTAGCACCTGTTCTTCTTAGAAATTCCACGATTTACGCGAGTTACGCGAAAGCTTCTCGTCATTATGCAACTATTTTACGGAGTCTATAGCGTTTTGTTTCTCGCGAATAACTTGCCGCGTTCATGGACTCATGGAAGTATGCAAAGATGTGACACCAATGACTCAAATTACACCAATCAGTGTAATTAGATTGCGATTCTATAGATTGCTGTCTCTTGCCGTATCGTACGTTCTGTCACATTCAATTGTATATATGTATTTTAAAGAAATATAATAAAACCGTACAATATATAAAACGATTAAAAACGTTTTAAACGGTTTTATTTTTTGTTTTTTTTTTGTGCACTGAAAAACTCAAAATTAAACCCAGATCATCTGACAACGGGAAGGTTTTATTAAAATAAGAGAAAAAATAATACCGTAAGCGAGCTAAATAAAACCATTTATTATATACATTTTGTATGTGTTCGACAATGAAAATTATAGTATCATACGCTTATTTTGTTTACTAAATAAAAAAATGTTTCTCTCTTTCTCAATGCAGTTGCAATAATAATAAAATAAGCTAAGTTCAAACTGTAATTAATAAGTGCTTTCTTGTTTTTTATCGTCAAGGCGTGGTAATTGAAATGCCCGTATAGACAATCCCTTATATTAACACGGACAAATTTGGAGCTGGCGTGTGTGGCTTCCGTTGCCCGATGTTTGTCGAACCCTCAGGTATTCGCAACATTTTGGTCGAATTCACTTGTAACATTAAAGCATTACTGATTTATATTTTTATACGAATTTTGCATGTAACAATACATACTAGTTACAAAAATGTACTATGTATAATTTAAGCTAATCGAATACTATAGTAGAACTAGTTTAATATACCTAGTTCTGTCACATGTTTATTGTGAAGCAATTGACTCATGTTGGTATTTACAATTCATCAAAAGTAACTTACTAAAACACACATTCTCTCTAAGCTTATTCAAATGACCCCCGCCATTTTGAACACAAGCAGCACGGACGAGATCCACCTTAATATCGGCGGCTGCTTTGATCAAGTATTCCTGGAGTGACTCAGGATGAGACTTTGCGCCTTTACCTCCAAGTGTTGCCATATTTTATAATCCAACGGATTTAAGTCTGGACTGGAGGAGGGCCAGTCTTCGTGTCGGATGAGGTCAATTACTTTTATATTTGCCAAAAATTACATTCTTACAAACGTCATTCACGAAAACGCGTTTGGAAACAAAAGAACGTGTTTCGGTGTTCACGATTTGTTTTTTTTTAGTCGTAGTTCTCGAGTAAATGTGGCGCGCCCCTGACTTGAACTTCAGGATGTCGGACTTCCGAAACAACTGTGCGGGGTTTACATACAGCACAATGAGTGATGGCTTCTCGGTTTGTTTACGATAAAAATAACGCTCGTTAATAAAAAACGGCCTTAGCGCGTGTCGGGGATTTACCGTGAGGGATGCGCAAGCGCAACCTCTATAAAAATACCTTATTTGTAGAAGAAGGTGTCAAAATATCAGACAGTACACCTGACAGTAAGTCACTATCGCCGATATATGAAAAAAAAACATTTACTTTCCTTGAAAAAAAATAACATTTAGTTCCGTTTTTTATGAGTGTCTCCGTTCTTCCTCGAGGAAAACGGAGACACTCATAAAAAGGATAATTTCTCTTTTCGGCGTGTAAAATCGACATTACACACGGCAAATCAGCCGCGTGTAATGCTCGCGTCTTTTGTTATTGTGCATCGTCCACGTACCGTCGAAACTTGGTATTCGAATCTCAACACTGATGGCCATCCGCGGAACGAATCGACAGAGAGTAGTTGAGTCAGCGGAAAAAGTCCGTAGTCTACGACTGCGTAGAATAAATAGGCTGAAGGCGTAACATTCAGACGGAATGACAGATATACACAAAAAATACGTTTTTAAATTATAGCCTATGGCTTATTCTGGTGTATAAGCTATATTATTGTAAGGTTTCATTAAAATCCATTCAGTAGTATTTGCGTGAAAGAATAACCAACATACATCCATGCATACAAACTTTCGCCTTTATAATATTAATAAGGATGGTACGGAACGCTTCGTGCACGAGTCCGACTCGCACTTGGCCGGCTTTTTCTATTTTAATTGGGTGTGTATTTACTTGTGTTATACAAGCGACGCGCGGCGCGTCCAGTGGTTAAAATCCGAATCAGCGGCGGTCGCGGTTCGGTCAGTGGCCAGTTGTGGTCGCTACAGCGTGTCCGCCACCGTGTGCAGAAACTGCAGAATGACCCTGCAAAATGTATGAAAAAGCGTGAGAAGTACACCACCTGTGGCTGTTCTGAGTGATTCGCGCCGTCCCCGAATTACTAGTTTGATAAAGCTGAAGGTGTGTCAATATATGGGTGTGGAAAAGCGGTAAGGAAGCCCCGAAAGGGCAGCGAAAAAATGAGAATCCGTAAACACCGCCGCCGCCAAGATGCAAAACGCCGCAGATATACAAAGGCTACATCAAAATTCCCCTTTTTAAAATTTCAAAGACTCTAAGTAATTATCAAATTACTAGTGAGAGTTCGTCGAGCTAGTTATGCGAGTTAAAATTTACGCGAACGAAAAAAATGTTCCCTAACGACTCTCCGTCATAAATAATTGACTGGAATCGGCATACCCGCGAACTCCTCTGGGGACATGTTGCGAGCTCATTAAGTTGTTACGGCCACTAAATATACACGTCGCTTCCTGTAATCCGTGGGGATGTTTGACAAAATATCCGAGCGGTGTAAACAAGCAAAAAGTCGGACTACGTTTACGCAGTCCGTGCCCACGCCGAGAAAAGATTAGTGACTGCGCGCGATGTTTTTAATCTGTGCTGATATTTTAAGTGAAAAAATATTGGACCGACCTATATTTTTTTTTTCAGTAATATCATGGTTTTATTGCCCCTGTGAGGTCGGGAGGGATTGCTTTGAATAAAGTTCATAGACATTTCTTTATTTATTTAAATTGTATGCACAGACTAGTAAAAAGCCGGCCGTAATGCCAATGGCATTAATTACTAATCAACTTTAGGGTGGTGTAAATAAATGAGGTTCATTACATAAACATATTTGTATAAACATATTTTCACATAGATATATATATGTAAATGTATAAATAAATATCCATTATACAAAATATAGAATGTTAAGTTAAACAATACAAAAATTTTTGGGTAAGGTAGATATTGGATTTATATTCTTTGAGAGCCCGAAGTAAGAACAAGTTAAAAACCAGTAAGAAACAAAAATTTTACTTAACATTGATTTCGTCAACTGTAATAGAAAAAGAAAAAATCCAGTGAATAGGAAATCGATTTGAGTCATCACGATGTGTCTCCAAATGCCGAGTGGGGTATTTAATTAGGTTTTTGTCGGCCGAAATTGTACCCCCCCGCTTTAAATATTCACACAGCCTGAAGGCAGGTTAAACGTGTGACCAATTTTAAACTAATTAAACGAGGCATCCGGCTCATTGGCTGTCAAATCGGCGTATTTTTAGTGTTGTTTTTTTCTCTCTTTCTCTCTCTGTCCCGACCCGCATACGGCGTAAACAGATATGTTACAGTTTAGTTTAAATACTTCTTGGAGGTGCGCGTTTGGAAGGATAGATTAGTGTGGATGCGATGATTTGACAATTTAAGAAAGGAATTTGGTAAAACTTAGCGTAATTAGTAACAATCCTTTAAGTGAAAATCACCCTAATAAAAATATATTTCAAACACTCAGCAAAGACAGTTGTGTTCCAAATTGACAGTTCTGTTTCAGTTGTGGAATACAGGAAACTTGTTACAGGAGGGTAGACACTGTTGACGAGATTTTTACCGACTCTTTTAGTTCAACGAAGTGTTTCATATTGGCCATTCTAACACCATAATCAATATTTGAAAGAATATTATGGCATAAAACCTGAAATTCGTAGTATAATCATCATAGATGACCAACTCTATAAAATTTAAAAAAAAAATACAAAATCATTACAGCGCACCTCAGCTACCTACAAGCCCTTTTTATCACTCGCAGCTTCTAAAGATTATATTATGTGTATTTTTGAAACCATAATATAAAACACCTAAAACAATTATCTTAGCTGTCTAAATACCTAAAACAATGATCTAAGCTGGCACAAACATTAAGAAACGCCATTAAGAAAGAAAAAAAAGAAAAACAAAGCTAATAAAGCGTAGCAGCGTTTAACTGACGTTCGTCGATTTCGCACCGGAAACGCCAGTCGTTATTTCATACGCCGATGACATGTGTCCGCGGCTCCCGCGCATGTGTTGCCATCTCTCGGAAGGAATTTGCCGAGAAATTGATGAGACCATTAGTCATGTGAAGTGGTGGGTTGATTTTTTTTCGCCATCGCTGTTATTTCGGACCCCACAAAGCGTCCGAGGGCGCATCGCAAATTTATTCGTGACAGTTTTATTAGCGCAAATTCGTGAAGCGTCATTCAAAGAGCGAAAACAAATCTTCTCCTTTAACCTTTAGTCTAAAAAGAAAACTATTATGTATACACAGTACATCACATATACATCAGTTCCAGAATCAATTTTGAGCCTTGTCGCAAATTTTTAAGGAGAAAGTAAAGACCAAATATAAGAGAAGACTGCTTACCTAAAAAGAGGTTATTACAAAATAATTGTTTAAGATCAAGTAAAAAAAGAAATACTTACTTTTCTTACTTACTCAGTTTTTCTTAAACAATTATTGTCTATAGCAATTTCTGACCGATGTTGTTTATATTCATATCCATTTACCGTGAAATGCTATGGATACACGCAATTATAAACATCAACAGGCTCAGATAAGGTATCAATGGAATTGACTTCTCAACTACCTACGGCCCACGGTTATCCAAAATCAACACAAAAAGCACCTTCACAACTTGTGAAAAAATGACCTAGAGAGAGGCTGGAAGATAAGCCTTTGCATCTGATGTCGATTTATCTACATTCCTGTGACATTACATCCTTTCCAATTGTAACAGGCATAACGCGGCGAGCGGGCAATTCGTATGATAAAAAGCCTTCTTAATCGGATACAGAATCACACCTTTTACGTAAAAAATTAAAGTTTCGACCTTCACACAGTCTAGGAGGTTGTTATGCCACAGACCTATAAACGTGTTAGACGAGAAAAAAAATTTAATTGTGAGGTATATACCGTCCCTTCGATATACTAGTATTTAATGTCGTTGATGAAACTTTTTTATTTTTTCTTTCTTAAGTTTTTTTCTTAAAAAATCGTTGATCGAATAGGTACCATACAACTCCTAAAGAATTATGCAAAAGTTCATATTGGTGATGTAGGTGTAATGAAACGAGCTATTTATTTTCCAAATCATAATATGATGATGAAATTGTTTCATATATGTAAAGCGGACCAATTTTAAAAAAATAATACTGACAAGTTCCGCATTCCTTGACCGCAACCATCTCCTTTATTAAAATTTGAACGCATTCATTTCAATAAAATTAAAAGCAACGGAATACGCGAAATAGATATCATAACGTGAATAAAACGAGACGAAATCAAAGGACAATTCAAGAACGAATGAAACAAGAGTTGAATATGGAACCGATTTGAAGGCGGTTGCTGGAAAACGAAACGCGCCGTGTCTGAGGCGGGATAGCTCTGCCTTTGCACAATAGGCCGGCGCGTTTGGTGCAGGTGTGGTGCACAAAAAAACGAAAGGATTCGCCGCAGGTGCGCCCCCGGGATCAGGTGCGGGATTTGGGTTAGGATTAATTACCGGCGACGGTGACGTCAGCGGGGGCCGGAACGCACCCCCCGCCGTCACCGAGGATGTAGTTGGCTTAATCATAAAAAAACAACCAAGTGCGAGTCGGACTCGCCCAAGGAGGGTTCCGTACCATTATTTATAAAATCGCCAATAAATCGTGCTTTTTCAATCATGTATGGGAGCCCCACTGAAATATTTTCTATTCTGTTTTTTTAGTATTTATTGTTATAGCGATAACAGGAATACATCATGAAAATTTCATTTGTCTAACTATCACGGCTCATGAGATACAGCCTGGTGACTTAGTAATAGGGTCCGTTTTACCCTTTGGCTTCGGAACCCTAAACAGTATGTGTGGACTTACGTGCGCACGTAGACGCTATACTTCTTTAGGGTAAAAACATTAAATGCAATTGATAACGGTATATTTAAATATCTTGGAATTATTGGTAAATGTCAAAAAGTTGTTATTGGATGGCGGATTCCGTTTCAAGGATGCTCGAGAGAGCCGGACCTCGGTGATCGAGCAGTAGCTATTATCTGACTAGAGAGGACGCTGTGTATCGAGGCATTTATAGCCTAGTGGAAGGGATGCTATACGCCAATCAGCTCACAGATTTTAAGTTAGTTCAGCAAAGCTCAATCAGCTCTCAGATTATTAAATTTTTGCGTGCTGAAATCGCTGCTTGACATAATGCCTTTTATGTCTCACCACGTGACAATGTTCAATCAGCTTTGTGAAGGATATTCCGCGCCAAACCTGCAGCTATATCAGTAGGTATACAGTCATAGGCATACATGCATCTTTCACCAAAGGGCACCATTATGATTTAAAGAGTCGACAGTGTCGGTGCGGTAGAGTCATCATTAATACCCAATGATGGTGACTGTACTTCACCTTCTATCTTCCACCAATTGAAGCGAGCATAGAAGTTTCGCGAGACCTCATTTCAATTAAAGCACCGACAGGTAAAGTGTGTGTAGTTGTGCATATCGACTATTATCCATGTCGAACATAAGTTTTGAGGCCATTAAATGGGACATGTCGTAATTACAGATCCCGAAGCCCATAAATATCTAACAATGGCAGGCAAACTATAGTAGCAAGGCTGGGAAGTAGGAAGGCTGGGAAGTAGGAGCACCTGATCCATATATAGCGAATCGGCCCTTGTAAATTATATTATAGTTATAAACGAATGTTTCTAAACGATGGAAAAAATGTTCACTTACATAAAACGAGCAGAACAAAACGTCTTCGTTTTAACTTACCGATGTTGACGTATTTTCAATTTGGTCGCATGATAATTATGTTCCACACTAAATAAATCCGTTAAATTGAAAATACTGCTCATTGTAAACTATTCAAATAAATTTGGTTACTTTTAAATTTTGTAGATTGAAAGTGGCTTCTTCACTCATTTCCTTTTACATGTAAATATCATTGAACAATAAATTTAACTATTGTCCTTCATAATTTGCAAAGACAAATTGAATGCTCTAGAAAAGCTGGTCCGGAATCTCTACTTACGCATTATATCAAAGGTATAACTACAATTTATAATGCTATAAATATATGAGAGAACAATTTTGAACTTACGATAAGTTCAGTATATATTTTTAAAGTGATTTTATATCAATCACACTAAGGAAATTTTCTAGTGAAGTGTTTGACTCTTACCATTATGTTTTCTTTGTTTTATTTTTAATTAAAAAAAAAACTGATGTTCAAATTATAGTTATACGCGATAGAGATGAATTGTGGAATATAACTATTTTACGAATTTTCTCACGTTTAATTAGATTTTAGCCGTGATAGCTCAGTGTCCGGGCGCTCGTCTTTAATTCAATATACTCGAGCAACCTGAGTTCGATCCCCGGTGCCGGCACCAATTAAATGGTTAATTTTAAGTGCCGAATAATCATGCTTGCATAACATCGTGAGGAATGATTTTTATATGCATATATGCATATTTTCCAAATAATAAAAAAATATTTCGAAGATATGTGAAGTCCGCCAATGGACTATGCCCTGATATCCTTGGTACAGAGGAGGCGTTTGCCCAGCAGTGGGACATGTAAAGGCTGATACTTAAATTAGATTTTTAAATTCCTGACGTTTTGAACCCTTTCTAGCATTGATGGTCACAAAATCCGTAAAACAGTTTTATTTCGCAATTTATAATATTCGCGTATAATCAAGAAATCAATAATAGGTATAAAGGCTGTAAGGCGTCGTTAAGCTAGGTCAGGAAATGTGATGTCGTTAGACTTAGAAAAAATTTAATAGACATTTGTTTCTTTCAATTCTTAGCTAACGAAAATTTGTATTAACGAAAAAGGAATGCATGGGTATTCTTTATCATTTATTGCATATACCATAAAGAAGTAGGTACCTTAAAAAATATTTTAAGTTTTCCAATTAAGAACTTTTATGGTTAAAAATTAAATAAATAGGTATATTTTAGTCGTGATATGTGGGACATGTGAGAGATTATACTTTTGCATTACATGGAATAACTAAGGCAACTCTACCATCCTATTAAATGTTGACATCATAGTTTAAACACCAATTATATTGTCTAATGTCTATGTTCATGATGCATAAATTATAAAAAAAAAACATATGTCTGGTTGTGTTGTGTTGCGGGAGACGATGGGGCGAAACCCCTTATGATTTTGAAAATTCACACTAGCATTATTAATCAAAAACCGACCGCCTGCCGCAGTATTTCTTAAAAACTCGCTAAAATTGTGCGGGAAAATAGATTTTTAAAGCTTCGTTAATTGCCGGCGTCCGTCCCCATTACCGCTACGCCGCCACCGATACGCCTCTGCCTACTAAGAATCGCACATCTGGGAGCGATGAGTGCGCTCCGAAACGAAAACGCGATACAGTCTACATTAGCGGTGGGAGAAAATAAACCTTACGTCAATACAATACAGTTCAATGTCAACTAATGCGAGGGGAGACAACCATGGACGCGAACACCTGTTTCAACCAAAGCGTTTATTTAAGGAATGTTACAGTTGATTATGTGTCGTATGACACCGACTTAAGGACGAATATCTCATAAGTGCTCTTATCACTGCATTCCTGTTTGTTAGGGATGTTCGCATAAATTATCGATATTTCGCTTTGAGGTTGCAGACGGGGATAAGCCTGTCCTTTTCTAAGCGGCTGTTTTTGTTTTGTCGCAGCTATAAGAATGTAAGGCCGGAACGATTGTAAGAAGCTTTAGTGGCTGCATTAACTCTTTTGTTTGTTGTAAATATCACGTAACTATTTATATTTATAACGTATACAATATTTTTTTCATGTTAATAACTAGCTAAATAAAAGGAAATATTGAATAGAACCGATTTTAATTTTTTAATTCTAAAGGTCATTCTATTTTCGTAATGGTAAAGGTACTCCAGAATACTCAAAGATAATATAAAAAAAGAATATCGTAATTTAACGAACATTATGCAAATTGTCTCGACAGCAGTTTAGCGACGAAAGGAAAACCCGTGTTTTTTTAGATAAATTCCTCGCTCATCACAATAGGAGCGCGGTGTTACAGTGTGAATGTTAAACGATTCCGTACAAGTCTAATTTGCTTGGAAATGACTCGGTCGGTACTTCGTTTGCTGAGTCAAATACGAGTTGATCGACGCCAGGTCACGGGGCTAGTTCATAATACACGAGGTGTCGGCGGCCAGCCGGCGCCACGGCGGTAAGCGCGGCGCCTACTGTCCTGCCGAGCGAGCTGCTGTACAGATTTGCAAATTAAACTGTAACTCACAGAGATTAGAGTCCACATTGGAACAAAGTTGTGCACATCAGCTGAGATTAAACAATGCACGTGAATTCCGACTGTATTTCAAAGACTTTAAAGTTTAATTCATATTAAGGTTGAACTATTGCACAGAATTCATTCCTTGATTTTGAATTCCGAACGCCGAGTGAAAGAAAGCCATTTTTGAGGAAGCACGTTAAGTTTTTTACTGATATATTAGTACAATACGAGCGACAGAAGTAATTTAGTTTCTTACGATTATTTCGTGATGCGATTAGAAAGTCGCCCTTATTACGTTCCATCGTGTCAATGCATGATTTCCCTGGTGACCAATAGAGAAATTAGCATCTGTTCAGACATTGGCTATACGTATTCTATACCTATATAAAGTTTATATTTGGCGCCACTTATCGCTGCCAGGTGGGCAAAGCTACCGATTTATATTACTGGCGAGTTTCTTTAACGATCCGAATGTTCGACGTTGTATCAGCGAGTCAATTAAATCCGGGGCCTGGCTGATTGACGGGTCATTGGGTAACGCCGTCCCACGTTTTTATTCTTTCTTCTTAATTGAAGTGTCTTTTTTCAATCGGCCCCGGGCGACGATTTGTATCCGTAAGTTATTCGATTTTAATTTAGGTTATTTTCATTTTAACTGCTTTTATTAATGCATTTTTACTTAGAGCCAACAAAGTTGGTACGAAATAACGTGGGTAAGGTTCTTCGCTAGTGGCTATCTCCCCGGACATCAACCCTTCTTGAGGACAAATACCCAAATCCGAAACAATTATATGAATGTCATACAAATATTAGCCTCTTGTGGGAATGACACCTACGGCCAAGGCACCGACAAAACTAGCTTAATTACTGCGCCATCGAGTCATGAATTTTTTTTTAATTCATTTGTATTCAGTTTTTATACGGAAAAAAATATGTAGAAAAACAGATTGTCTTTAGGCACAACTGTGGAAGAACTTTTTATGGGACAAGAATATTTCATTTTCATCACGTGCAATTGTAAAATATTTTGGGCGTTGACATTGACACGGATAGAAATTAAAAAAAATTAATACAATACAAATATCCTCCGTTCCTAGTATTCAGAAACTGCTAATTCGGATACCTTATTCCATATCACACGTGTCGGTTCGGACTTTGTGTATAGGCCCCACATCACCAAATAGCCAAAAAACTGGCCGCTAAACAGTACGCGACGATATTCACGCTCCCCCCCCACCCCATTACGCCCAGAGAGATGTGGCTAGGTGTCAAAAGCCTTACCTGGCCGTTCGCCGCCCACGCGGGGCAGGTTTGCGCTCGCCCGAATATTTACTATCTCAGCCGCGCTCTGTTTGCTCGGGAGTTATCCTTTCACACCCGCGCATTGAGACCGCCACTCGAAGTGACGTCTAAATATTGTAAAACCTCCTTTCCGAAATGGCACGGCCTAATACAAATCGTACACACATCGAGATTAGGATAGGCATCAAGATTTACATCGTAAGTGAAAATCGACCGTTTGCCGCGCACATGGATCGAATTAAGCGCAGCCCCGGCCGATGCCGCGCGCATAAAAATCCGCGACAAAACCTGTACGAACGGCTGGAGGCGAATCTCGACCTTTTTGCGTTTGCCGTTCCCCGAAACTGGGGAAACGCACGGGCAAAAAGCCGCCGGAACAGGATTTCGTATCGGCGTCGCCGAATCTGGACGCGTTAAGAGATGATAAAGAGGACGCCGGCCCGCGAGCCACGGCCTCGGAGCAGACCTCAACGGGAGTGAACAAAAAAGTCATGTTCTGCTTTTAAGGAACACTCGTCCACACCGCCTACCTTTTAGGCGAGCGCCGTTGTACTCGAAGGATTGATTATATCACCACTTGTACATGCCGACGTCGACAAATAAGTGTCATAGTGATGAAGCACATTTAGCCGTCACGCCCAGATGCAGTCTTTTATTATGTTTAGATAACTGAATCCATTCAATACGTGTCTATCGCCGAACGCATTTCGGACGAACGTAAGAATAATCCGATCAGATTATGTTTATCATCGCTTAACATTTATATAACGGGTTATATCGTGAAAATCGAAATCGTTTATCTACACATTGAGGACGATTAAACGCTCATTGGGCGCGCTAATCGAAAGACGTTACTGGCAACGTGTCGATAATACGAATCTAAATCGGATCACGGCGCTGGGGCATCGCTGTTGCACCGCGCGAATATTGTGTACGCAAATCGGCGTTTAATGCGTATGCGTGCGTGAGTCACGGATGCGCACATGTGGACGTGGAAATAGCCCGCGAGTTGGAGCAAATGTTCAGATGCGGCGGCGGGCGATCCTCGCGGGCCGCCGCGCCGCCGCCCCGCCGCGGCCAGAGAATGCGACCGGCTGGCGCACCAGTGATGCGAATCATCGATAACATTTCCCCGGCCGCTAATTAAATCGATTTATTTTTTATCGAAGATTAATTTATCGACATCGACATCGTGAAAAAATGTCGCAGCTCTCGAATATTTCGCTTCGGCACCTTTGCTCCTTTTGTCTTTCTTACTAATTTGATGGAAAATTCTGTTACTTATTAAGCCGAAATGTTCACCTCTAAAGTTAATAATTTTTAAATTATTTATGTTCTTCAAATTCACAATTGGATTTCCGGATCAGAGCTTTAAAGCGGTAAGGCATAAAAAAATATTATTTACTTACTATCGCGAATTCTCGACTCACTAAAAACTGATTACTGACGCGCGCAAATAATTCGAATCTGAAGGCGCTTACTGTGAAATTATTGCGTGGCGTCAACAAATAAACAAATAAACACTGTATCGGGTGCATCTCTAGGGGCAAATCGGGCTGGCGCCGCGCTTTTTTACCCCGCCACTACGAATCAACTTGTATCCGTCGTTCTGGCGTTTAGTTTGGTTTTGACCGTTGGAAGGGAGGGATGTCTGTGCGGTCGATCCGTGTTCAAACATTTACGTGAGCACGTGATGGAAATAAGATACAATGACATTTTTGCGTACGTTCTCGAGCTCAAGAAGAACTGTGTTTTAAATACGTGCCAATAACTTATGTTACTGTTTAAGTGTTTCAATGAATTTTTCGAAGTTGGTAGGATTGTTGCAATAGGTTTTATATTTGGATTTGAGCTTGCAAGGAAATAAATGAAGATGTCAAATACTTTTACATCGGGAGAACCAGGAGAGACAACGCAGGCTGACGTGAAAGGTTTGTTAAACTTTTTAAACAATTCTCTACAAATGCATATTCCTATTAACAATTTTTCAATAACTTCTGTTACGAAAGCATCTTATTTCTCAATTGCATCTATTTACGATGCATGAACTATGTTGCGTCAATAAAATTGACGCAAGTACAAGCTTTATGTCTGTTTACATTTTTTACAGAACATCTAACGATATTATTTATTACTATCATCTAGAATAGTTGACCTGTTAGCATTCTGCCAGAAAGGAACTTCGGCCGGCTGACTTAAAAAGAACAAAGGACACAAGTTTTTCATTTAATTCAGACAATAATCTTTCAACATAGTTTTTATAGTTACACTAAAATTGGTATCTATGTTGATTAGATGAAATCTTCATTAAACTTTTCATGTCTAGAATGACGGACATTTCCTTCGAAAAATAATGAAGATACTTTCTCATATTTCATCTCTTTCTACTATACACCTTATTTGTACATATTAGACACTCATATCTCTTTTACCTTTATGCACGTGGCCAGAATTTTAAACTGCTTGTATTAATATGAAGGTTGACGACGTAGGCGGGCTCATGGATGGACGCCTTAAACGAGGCTTATCTTATACCTTTTTATGGTGTCGCAAAATCGTGTGTGTAAATTTAATGGACTGCCCATTTCGATGATAGTCAGACTATTGCTCTACCACGGATGTATGGAAGCCGGAACATTCGGCTGGAAACACACCCCGATTTTAGTTTCCGTATTTAGACTTGGATCGGTCGCCGCGCGGTGGACGTAAATGAAATTAATTATCTATTTCAAGATCTTTCGGTATACTCTGTTGCTTCGAATGCACCGGTATTAGTGGTCTTTATGTTTTTAATTGAAGCTAAAAACAGTTCAAAAAAACAGTCGAGTCAATTAACAGTGCTTGAGAAGATATATACGTTATTTTAACCAAATCACGGCCTTCATCATCATCACAAACACAAGTACTCCTAGAGTCCGCAATCGAACGAAGAATCGAACCTCCGCCGAACTAATCTATCTCACAGACTATACCTAAGATCAATAACTGTGCCGAGGGGCAACATAAAGCTTTAAACTGAACGATATTCTCCCACTTCACATCGATCTAACTTAAGTCAAACCGCAGACTGCATGAAAAAACATATGTCACGAAAGAATCAATCAGTTCCAATTCGTTAGTGCGTAGCGGGGCTTAAACAAAAGGGGTTCGTAAGTAAACCCACTTGCACATGTTGCGAGGGTGAGACTAGCTGCGCGGACAAGTGTGCCTCATTACAAACCCTTTCGGCCGTTGAAACGAGCCATTATAGCTCTTGTGCACACGTCATAAGGACTGTGACAACGTCACATGGTATGTTGGCCGAGTGGTGTTTGTTCACATGTCGCGAGCCGGGGGTCGCGTGAGATTCGACGACCGAAATTGTCTGGAGTAGCGATTAGAAAAACAATCGCACAGTATGGATCCATTATACGTTGATAGACTATCACACTGTATATTGTATTTTAATTTTTTTTATGTGAAAAGTTGGCAAGCATTAGGTTCACCTGATGTGTCCATGGACAACACGACACCTATCATGATAACTATTTTATGGATCTAGTCTCGGTTCATTTTTAATTTGAACCCTCGACGTTTCGTATCTTCACAGCGTTCATCGTTCGTTACGATATCCGTAAACTTTCTGGCAATTTTTTTAACATCCGCGTGAATATAAGCTATCTTTAAACCCACCGTTCAACGCTTACCGAAATAACTGATGCAGTAAATAAGTGAACAAAAAACCCACTGACAAAACAATCCTCTCGCAATCAATCCATAATATAATTCGCCTTCCAACGAAAATGTAATCGGCCCTTAAGCCCAATTTTGCCCTGGTAAAGCAACTGATCGTTTCCTATCACTCTTGCGTGTAGCAATGTCAATTCTGACGCCGTCGCCGATAGCGACCGTACTTAAATAAACGGTTCGTAATTTAAATAATGGCCGCGATCTCCAGGTCAGACTTATTAAACAACTGCCTTCAAGTTGCTCAAAGATCCAGAGCTTAATCGCGGACCTAGCAGAGCTTTTATAACCAGTTATTGCCGTTAATATCATCAAGACATACGGTCTGTGCGTGGGAAATATAACTGAATTAGTAAAAATGTAAGCAGAATTAGAAATTTAGTAGTGTTACACGCCACACAACACACGTTCCAAAACAACAGGACTCAAAGCTTCCAAAATGACCGCCCTAAATCGAAAATAATTGAAACCTGAAATATATTTCACGTTGTCATGTAAATAAACATCATAAGCATTTGTTGGACGCATCGCGATGGGAATTTCTCCCGTTGATTGGTTCTAATTTACAAACATATTTTTTTTACGGTTTACACAGGAGTCACCCTTTACTTTTTATTGGTGTCGGCAAAGATACAGATGTCATACAGCCGTCGCAGCTCGCGTTATTACAGCTATTATGTGTACCGCATCTGGTACGGATAGGGTGGCGAACCTTATTCATATTTAAGGACAACACCCAAAAAAGGAATCGTACTAAATCCTTCAGTTACCAAAAGTGATGCCACACAAACTGTGAAAGTTTTAAGTCGTAAACTAAATATTTATTCTTTCAAAAGTGTGCCAACAGATGCATATTGTATTGTATTAGCGATCGTGTGAATAAAAAATAAAACTTGAAAGAAACAGAAGGTCTCTCGAAAGTAATATATTTGCTCAGCCTAAGGAGCACCGCATCTGGCGCCCAAGCGCGATCTGACGTCACCAGTTAGACATGTGGCGACAACGGTCCAATGTTTTATTGCCGGTCTATTGAATTGTTCTTAAGGTCGAATGCACCATTGAAAAATTGTACTCTTTTCAAAGCTACCGAGCAATAAATGCTGCCAGCTAATGCGATTTTTTTAGAGGTTATTTAGAGGATTAAAAAAGTAGTTACAACACAATTTGTTCTCCCGTCATTTCATGTTCATAGGTTCAACTATGGAATGGAGATATTATTAAGGTATCTAATATTCTTATATCTTAGTTTTTTTTTATCTTTTTACTCATAATAAATTATGACTATAGTACGTGCACCATCGTAAAAATCTATATTTAGATGCTAAATGCACCCAACATGATTTTATTCAGTACTTCCACAATCTTCCACGATTTTCTTAACCACAACGCACTAATAATTGCAATTATAATTTGCGGCCACATTATTGTTACGTTATCGTTGTCGAGGAATGAACTTGGGTACTTTGTTGCGTGTGGCGAGCGCTGAGGCTCTGCTCCGAGGGCAATAAACAAATAAAACCGCTATTTATATCCGTTTCGTTTTCGTTTGCGGGATTTAAATATATTTTTTTTACTTTCGTATATCTAATGTTTAAAACCAATGAAGATGCGATAGTCTTAATGCTTTCGCTTACTTCCTTAAATAGATAACTTTAGTGGATTGCAGATCGGGATTAAGCTGAGTTCGAATCCATTCTGAGATTCGCATGTATGTAATGACGAAATTTCGTATAAACATATCATTAATAAATGTAATGTACACACCAGGTTGATATTAAATACGTTTTCGACGATAAAGATCGCATGGTATCGCTGAAATGAGTGATAAAGCTAATTTTATCTGACAGCTATTCAATTTTTCGGTTCGGACAAACCTTTGAACTGAGGACATTCGAACTTATAATCGTTACTTAATATAATATTTATTTACGCCAGAAACTTATCAATGATATAAATATATCATCGATAAGTTTAATAATTAATATAAAGCGTAAATACGCTGCACTATAATTCTCTAATTGCATTAAAATATAAATTAATTTGATTACAATTGATGATAATAGCCACGCGGTCCATTGGCGGGAAAAGTATTTTTTTCGTGTGTGTGGCCTATCAAATGTGGTGTAATAGTTGGGTATTAGATTCACAAAAGGTAGACTCCTTTGATCGTGTTTTATGTTTGCTTACGCGGGGTTTAATTTATCTTTGTGCGCTATAAAGAGACCGTATACACAATCAGATTTTCACAATCCTGCACCTTGTTAATGACCGATAACTACTTGATATCGAAAATTTACGGGTGACTTTGATAAACCCGACATAAGAGTACTTAAGTACCTAATTTTGGATAGGATAATAGCCGATAATAGTCGATTTGTGAGTCTTGTTGAAGCAATCTTGAATTCTCGTAACAAATGGACACAAAAAACCAGCATCTGGCTTGCGTGATATTCTGGGATTCCCCGGTGTCGTAAAGTTCGAGGCGGCTCAGAATAATTTGTCAAACGCTCGGGTAGCCATCATTAAATAAATAATAAGGACTGAGTATTTGCGTCCGGTTTGGCCAAACGTTAGATAAACCAATCACTAAAAAAATGAACATAAAAATACGTTTAAGTAATAAAAATAAAATCTAATTATATTTTATTCCTAAAATATTTTTCTCAGTGTTTTTACAATTATTTGTGGGCACACAAATATTTGTCCCATATAGGAAACTAAACCATCAATTTCTTAAATTTTAAAATTATTTAATTAAAATTTGCTTTAGCGGTTTAAATAGTAGCGGTAACACAACCGCACTTGGTATTTACAACCTTAATAAAGATGTATTCTCAGATAAAAGTAAAAAGTAAAGTAAAGTAACAGCCTATACATGTCCCACTGCTGGGCAAAGGCCTCCTCTATACAGAGGGTATCAGGGCATTCTCTATCAGGAGGGTATTCTCAGATCAGAATCAGATAATTTTTTTAAAAATATAATATCAAACTAATCTTTTTACGAAATTACTATGTTGGATGATAAAAATGCACTGTTATCCTGATTTGTAAATAACTGTATATGGGCTGGACATACTTACATACGTTGCTAGTCGTATTTTTTTGTTCACACTGGATTTGGATTTTATGTTAATTCAACCAGTTCGAGTCTTCATATTATTTTTGCAAGTATAGTAACTATTATGAAAAAAATTATTTCCATTGCGGTACCTATTACTATGCAAAACCATTTTAAACTATAAGGGTTCGTTTTTTGTTTAAAATTGAATTCGAGGTACGGCCAAGCAACAGCTTTCGATGTTACGCGAATGATGAGGTCCGTCTGGTTAAGTACCACGACCTCACAGAAGACCGGCGTGAAGTGGAAGAGTAATTAATACTTCTGCGTTTCGTCAGGTGAATGGGGTAATCCAGGATTAAAACGGGGCAACCCTACCAGTTTTAAAGATGTCTTCGGGCGACGGTTATCACATCAGGAGAGCCGCCAGCTCGTTTTTCAAATCATTTATCGAAATAAGAAATATACATTTCATTTATCGATAGTCATTTTTTAAATCTACCACCGTTTCGTAATGAGGTTCCTCTAACGGAGAAGAAACAGGCGAAAGAAACTCCGTAGGTATCCTCGTTTTTGTCATTTTTTTTACTCATCAAATACATAGACGTATACGTTGGCCATCTTACATCAAATTTAAATTTGAAGTTCATTTAACGTTTATCTTAGTGCATTTTTAGTCTTCATCTGTTCTCAAGCTTTATACTCTATGGTAATTTCAGATTAAATTGGGGATATTGGCCTAAAGGCCCTTGATACCGGGCCATAAAATCCAAAAAAAAAATTTGAGGATATGTCATGAAAATCGCGCGGTGCCGCCCGAAACGAATAGGCGCACCAAATAGCCTTATCGGAGAGCGTGCTACGTCCGGTGTGAGCGGGCACGTGTCACGGTACACGTGAATGTGGTGTTTCAAAATATTACCGCCGTAACAGGCCGATACGCGCGAAAACTTCACGTGAGCCGCGCTCGCTCTACGGCAGCACTTTTCGCTGTCCGCACCCGGATGCGTCGTGCAAAACAAAAATCTTACTATACGTCTACTAATTACGTCATCGCTTTAGCTTTGCACTAAAGCGCGTTCAGGCTTACGGGGTATTTTGATGGTTGCGAACCGCTGTTGACTTAGACACCTCGACGCAAAGGCCCCTGACAGAGTAAATATTAATTAAACACAACGTTGTTTCCGTATTTTTTTAGAGATATGGCCATTTCTCTGAATCAAAATTCAAAAAACTATATAATTATGTTGTACAGAATACAAGGAAATAATACACGGACGTCCAGTTTTTGGTACATTAAATTGTCAATTAGCATTGTCAATGTCGTTAAATAATGAATGTTATATTGTCATATCTCCTTCACTCGACTGTTTTTGAGTTTTGAGACTGAAGTTTAGCCACATCACAGAATTATGATGTCTGTTATTGTTGTCTTTAATGATTAGTCAAAATTCCTTCACATTTGAATCGAACAATACTTGTTTATTATGGTTTTATCGCTAAACTGTGTAATTGCTGCCGAATTGCAGGTCCAGACGGATTCACTGTATTTGCAAAGCTGACGTCCCTCCCTTTCCATCAGAGTAGGGATCGTCTTTTCTTCGATTTGTGTCTTTTTTCGTCGATTGTCGCTCCAACTCAATTACTCCGTTTAATTTCGATTCATTTGGAGTTATTTAATCGCGGGTTGACGCAAGCCACTAACAATGGCAGCCGTTGTTCGGCCCGAACAATCGGTGTTGCCAGTAGTGACGACGCGAACGGTTCGAAATGTAACAGATGTCAAAATCGCCCGTAATGAGGTCCGTGAAACAATTACCGCGAATGACATGAGGCGGACAGATGGATCGTGTTCCCATACCGACAGCCGACAATGGAACACGTGGAGGTCGAAAGAAGCAGTCGTTAGTATTACTCAATCTCGCAACATTTCATTTGTCGCTGCAAACGGCACTTACGAAAAAGTTTGTTCGTTTTGAACGAAATTTACCTATATAGTATCCTAAATATATGTATTCTAAAATAGTGTAATTTTTTCTTCATATCAATAGAATTGTCCTTATTGTGGGGTGAAATTAGAATACATTAGAAGTTTTTAGAAGTGAGCACTGAGCCCCCGCGAGCAAAAAAAAAAATTTTTATGTGAGAAGGCGGCAAGCGAGCTGGCGGTTCACCTGATGTTAAGGTATGACCGCACATTTGTACAAGTCGTAATATCTAGTGGGGGGTCACCCCACACTACGATGGCCAATACGAGGCCTTTCTTCCCCATCGGTGATCGGTAAAACGTTATTCAATGCGAATGCACTGGCAATACGACATTACAGACCTTGTCACCCGTGGCTGGGTTTCAATTAGATCGAACGTTGCATATTCGCATAGCATCGACTGGGGAAGCCCGATTTTCGTCGGAAAGACTAAAGGAGGAAGCGATCGGGTACCAGATACAGGCGGGGATCACCCATCCTGCTTGCGGATACAGAAAAAACCTGATGAAGACAAAAAGCGTCTCACACCGCATAGGGCTGCACTTGCTACACTTGTGGTGCTTGACTTTCAGCGTTTTTTGACAGTGATTCATTGTTTTCACGATATTAGTCTTTATCGTTTTCACAATTGCCACTAAGTTCACTCTGGTGCGCAAAAATACATGGAATATTCTATACTCCTCTTCCCAGAGAGTTTGGATGCGTTGGAAACAATACATAAATGTAATAATAGTTAGTGAAGTAAACATTTTATTCACAGCGTCCTTTAAATAAATTCTTTAGCTTTTCCATTTGGAACATGACCTTAATCTGAAAATTCATTTTAGATTGCAAGTTATCGAAAGATAGATACTAAGTCGCTGTGAGTCTTACTACCACAAAAATCAAGTTATCGTAATAAAACATCAAAGTTTATAGTTAACCTGATATTTTGGTTTTTACGTATCATAATATTTTATTAATTATAATTTTATTTCGTCATAAATATATATTTTATTACATAGTTACAAGTATACAATTATAAAAATTGATTTACATTACGAAAGTAATTGATACTTGTAACATAAAAACACTAAAAAGAACGCGTTAGCAAAATAAATACAATTTTAAAGGCATTATTTACTGGCACGAACACTGCTTAAACATTTGCAATTAAGAATGCAATTCTATAACCGACCCATTTAATACAGTTCAAATACGTCAGTCAACGATAATTTACAATTTCTCTTATCCTGACTGTCTACAATCTACAATACTCCATCCACGGCGGTAAAATGCTAATAACACACATTTATTGCACTCCTCGGTTAAATTACATTTTTACTTTTCTTGCATACGGCGTCATAACATTTAATTCCGAAATTCATTTTATTAAAACATTTAATTTTCTCATGAACACTGAAATAAACAAATAGGTAGTTATGAACCAGGCTCTCGCCAGACTTGTGTTCTCATTTCGAAATTTGTTTTTGATTTTTAATGTTGTCATCAACGCAAGTTCGTTCGATGTTTGTTTTTTTTAAACAATGATAAGTTCCCATTCGGCGTGCATCGTCACACACATTAAATACATCGCATGCCCCAACCCGTGGAGGCGTGAATGACACGATACGGCCTTGTTAGGTCGTCCGATCTTATTTATTTATCGTACACGATTCTATACGCGCTTAATGAAATCATTTTTAAATTGAGGTTATTTCTACTAAGCATGATGATATAACGCTGTAAGTAAACGTTCTTTTAAATTGTTATATGATATTTAGTTATTAATGAATGTTATATTTTTGTATGTATTTTTATATGAAATAAAAGGTCAAAACTTATCCCCAACTGTCTTTATTTGAACAGTCAGTCATTTAAAGTTTTGGAATGTTAAAAAAGTTATCGTTGCAGCCGTGGCGCAGTTGGTAACATACACTGTCAATAACAAAAAGACAATGGCGCGAATTGTTTAACCGCCGTGTCACACTGCTTTTAAAAATCGAATGTTTTGTTTATAAGAGATGTTTACGCCGCAGCGACGCGTCACCGCATTCCGGACGCGTCGTCCCCCGACATTTACATTAATTCGCGGACTGGCGACCGAGAGATTTTATAACGTAATCCAATACTAAGACTAACGAGTGAATTTAAAATGGCGCTTAGCGCCAACTAGTTCGGTATTTATTTCTAAGCGAGCGACATCCGGGAAACGAGGCTTCAATAAAATACCAAACAGATCGAATTGTATTTTTATTGATATTATTTATTATTTATGAGATACATTACATATCTTTATCGCGCCAGGCAAATGTCAATGTAGCTATTTGGGTGAAGCTGGAATTTACGAAAGCTGAATTCGCTTAAATAGTGGAAATTAACCAAACCAATGTAGGTATATTTTTTTTGAAATGATTTGTACATTCACAAAGTTATTTGCAACACTGGAAATGATACTCACCTTTTTCCATTTCTATCGTAACAGCCCCCATCGTTTTAACAATTACACGAGCCGCACCAGATGCGGGGTGACATCGGGATCCGCCATCTGGCCGCACGATTCCAGCTTGGCCGCATGCGAAATCGACTTTTTATACGTGATTTATTTCATCGACACCGGGGCGCCGGCGCAAGGTCATCCGGGCCGTTGGCGTTTTGCGCCCAAATAGGTTGGAGCAAGATTTACGGAATTCGAAATTTCACATGTGTAAGCTGCGTTCTTTTAGAAAAAGTTGTCTAATTCAATATTTAAAAAACATATTACGTATTTTGATAGATTATTAATTTAAGACATATTTATTAATATCTATATTTTAACAATATGTTATATGTGTTAATAATGTTGCACTTATGACAATAATGGCAAATAACACTGCAATGTTCTAGAATACACGGAAAGATTTGGAACCCACAAGTGGGACCTATGATATACATATCGTATACGTCGGACATATTTTTTTATTTTAGAAGATTTTATCCCATTATTCAACGAAGATGGAATTTAAAACTGATTGTTTGAATATTATCAGCAGCTAAAACTAGTAAAGATTTTTTTTAAAATGAATTTAAAAGATTTTTTAATATGGCCTTTGAAACAAAATGTATGTTTGATTTTTTTGTAGTGAAGAGAATGTTTATATTTAGACCATATTGATTTGATGGCACATGTATTTAAAGTGTTAGTAAAAACGTTAAAAAAAACATTTCGCAAACAGTTGTTTGTTAAAATTAAAATGCTAAAACATCCTGTCACATGCGAACGGTCGTAAATTAATGGTCCGTTTTGAGAAACTTTACATATTCGACATTAGCATTTGTTTGCCCTGGAAAGAAAAAAACATCTAAGTATAGTCAGGTGCAAAAGCGGCTAGAGTTTTTTAAAGTAATATCTTCGTATAATCGCTTACGCAAACGAAAAAATAATAAAAAAAAAAACATTTATCGTACATCTAAATTACATTCCGTTTTAATCGCTGACAACGTAACAAGGTCTGTAGTTAAGAAATTTAAAACACTTTTAACGACGACTGTACTGTTTAAGATAGCCCCGCGCATAATTTTCCCCTTGAAAAAGAGATCTATGCACAGGCCTAGGTATTATTCAGCAATCGAACTACCACCGATGTGTAACAAATTGCCGCTGACAAAATGACACCCAAATGCAATACGTCACATTCAGCCAGGTGTTTTTATCCATTAAACATGGTATTAGAGATGAGTGCGAAAAAATTTCGTAGAGGTTTTGAAATTGGTAATACGTTTTTTTTTCGCACCAGCGTCAAGTCTTTGAGCCGGTCACAGATTAATGCAAAAGGCAAATGTATGAGCGTTTTCATGTGCCAGTTGGGAGAAGACTATTTTTTGCTATCGAAGTGATTTCTTAAGTAATGACGATCTTATGGGATGTTTATACATAAAATGTAAAAAAAATTAAGTGTATGTGTTCTATATACATATGTTTTCTATTACGCTTTCATATTTTATACAATTCCTGAGGTTTCTAAAGAAGTAAAACGATGTAAATTGCAACTTAAGTCAGGATTTAGCTACGCATCTGTAACTGTTGTATTAGAACCGGAACTGTGTCGTGAAAGGCAGGCGTATATTAGTTAGGTATTATAGTTTTGCATTTCGTTCGGTGGGTGGGATGACCATTATGTATTATTCTTTTGCATTGCTTTTTCCGTTCGGTGGGTGGAATGAGCATTTTCAGAGCGGTGATCATTTACTGTACTTCTATGCGTGTCCGTCCGCAGTAGAAAAAAGATATCCGACACAGCTGAGAAGATTAGCAAGCTGAAGTGGCGAAGGACCGGCCATATAGCTCGTAACACCGATAACCGATCGGGAAGAAAGGTTCTTGGGTGGCAGACTCGTACTTTCCATCTCAGTGTCGGACGACCCCCGCACTAGAAGAAGTGACGACCTATGCAAATGTGCAGGAAGTCGATTGACTCAGGTGGCTCAGGATCGTGCTTCGTGCAGTCTGTGGTGAAGGACTATGTTCAGCAGTGGACTCAAATTGATTTTTTTACTTTACTTTTATTTATGTTTAATTAGTACATTTTTATAATATGTTGGGGACTTACCTCAACATTTCAGTACCACCCTAAGGTTGACTGGTAGAAAATGCTGTCAGCATTTTTGATTATGTACTTGGTCAGCATTAAGTCCGGCCAACCCACTGCTTGACGGGGAAGTATTTCAATTTTGCGTTTCCTTTGTGACTGAGGCTACCGTTGCCCACTTTTTTTTAATACTGGCAACGTTGCTGTAACGGCGGTAATCTTTCAACATCAGCTGAAACTCCCGCTCGCTGGGCACCTTTTACAAAATAGACTTCACCCGCTCATTATTATCAAATACGTTATTTACGATATGGTTACTATTCAACACCCAAGCGACAGCTATCGCCCGATCGATGTTGAGACTATTCGCAGTGAGACAATACATTATTTTGACTCCAACCGACAGCGTCCGCGCCCTCGTGTTAAAACAGTTGCTAACAATGGCGGCCTATTCAATCGCCCGATAGAAGTCAGCTGTGCGGATCTGTTATTACTTCTTAGCTTGTTGCTTTAGTCAATTTCGTCAACTGCTGTGCATACGGTGCATACGCCGTGCTATCTTAACTGGCATTTTTTCACTTAAAAAAAAAAAAAGATTACGTTGGGTAATAATTCGGGTCGAAATTCCCGCGCTTTGTAAATTACAATTCCGCAAAGCATCCGAACTTCCGTCGGGGATTTGAACGAAATGTACCTATGAAGCGGAAATAATTTAATTAATAACCACTACACATTGCTGGAATTATGATAGTTACCCTTCACGGAAACTTTAGCTTTTGAATCAACCGGAATTCAAAACTCATGCCGATAGGCCGATAGTTTATAGGTTATTTTTACTTCCAATATGATTTTCCAGTTTGAGAAAACCGTATTTATTTCATATTCAATTTGCATACAGTAGGAATACACGTACATAAGTTTCAGTACTTCGAAACGATCGACGACTCTGGAAAATTCCGGGAACTCCAAGCCCGTGTGAAATTGAAAGTAAGCTGAAATGGAATGACACTGCCTTTGATTTTTTATTAATGGTAGCAGAATTAATTTGATATCTGCATTTGATACATCTATGTAGACGGATACATCTTCATTGTCATATTTCACCATCAGTCCACAAACGAAGACATTTTTTTGAAACCCACTGTCATTTAAAGGATAATAAGTATATTATATGAACATTGATATGAAAATGCGAATGAAAATGTCCAAATTGGCTGGCCGTTTGAAATATCATAATTCATATTTCTGACAACACCCATTGGTTAAATCTTTTTAACTTGATGTAATAGCATTATTACTTTTAATTTATTTTTTGATCATGGATACAGAGTCCTTCAGGTACTTAAATAGTTTTTATCGTATTGCGTCTTGTCAATTTATTCTTTTAAACTTTTACATTGCGCGACATTTTTCTTCAGGCCACCAAGTTGCGACAAATATAAAAAAAAACTAGAGTATCCTTATGTACGCATGTAAGAAATTATGTATAATTCTTAAGCGTAACAAAAGAAAAATAACTAAAAAATTTATCTCGTTTGTAAAAAAGGCATTACAGTACATTGTTAATTATTATTGATAAAGGTTTAATTAAGTTACTTGGAATTATAGGTAAATGTCAAAAGTTTGTTTCGTTTTTAGTTCAAAAATAGTGAAAGAATATGTACAGTATTAAAAAAAACTTTTTATCCTATGACATTTTTAGCTGAAACGTGTTAGGTACAATACGAACGGAATTCTATTGAGAAAATTACATAAAAGCGGAACCTACGTGTTATCGACTTGGCGGGTGGCAGCCACAGATGTAATAATTGAGAGCGATCGTTGGCTACAATGTATTTATTACACACGTTGCGTGCACAATGGGAGAAACGGAGCATCTTGACATGTGCGGCAACACAACGATAAAAACAACATAAGAAATTGTCATTTAGCCGTGTACCAACACTATAGCATACAGCGATGGCGACGGCATGGCGCCAATGTGTCGCCGCGATGGCGCGCGCCGCATACGTGACTAATCGGGCCGATCCCGGACCGCGGAGTTGGACGCCGATGAATCGCGGGATTGTAGCGCGGCCGAATCCCGGGAATTTGAGCTGTACGTACGGCCGGTGTAGTACTCGCCCACGATCTTCCTTCGGTTACGAATGGAAACATCATTATGCTTTCTTTCGTTTGTCTTATAATATCGTTGTTTAGACTTAGCGGATATTTAGCGTTTGAAATTTAATTGTTCACGAATTGCTTGTACTGAGTGACGGAAGGCGGTTTATTAATTTTAGTCGATATATTTATTTAAGTACTACAGCCAAAACTTTAAATCAAAGACAGAAACTTGTATCAGATTAATTAAGTGCTTTCTGGAACATGTCTGTTTAAACCATATCGCCGCGCAGGTTTCTGACATTGGTATTAGACTTAGCCATTCGTAAAACCACAAAATTGTGTGTTGTGATAGTATGGACCACAAAATAGTGTAAGAGCAAAAGAATAAGTCCTTAACTGCTACATGCCGAAAGCCGACACGCAATCGCATTTCGAAGTAGTAGATGCAAATTATTTTCCTTAACGTATGTTAATTTTATGTTACCAATTTCGATCTCACTACTGAAAGTTTAGCCACCGCAGTGACGCGACGGGTTACGGCGCGGGAAGCCTTGCGACGGCAATGTTCGAATTTCGAATTCGATTATATCGTCGTCGGCGAAGTCACGGTGCGGGCAAAGGCAAATCAGCATACGTCCAGCGAGCGGTAATATTCGCCCGGTGAAAGTCCCGACATCACGACTTCTCATACATTAAGACCGACTGACCGTGTGAATGCGTAACCGCGGACGCGATGTAGTCTAATTTTATTAAAGAAAAAACTGACTAAACCATCAAATCTCTCGTCCGGTAGCGTCGCAAAACATATTTCCGTCTGGCGATACCGAATTATCTTTTTACATCTTTATCGACGTCACATATTTTCAATTGTAATTATCGACACTATGGTGTGGTTAAAAAGTTGTGCTGGTAAGTTCAACTCGTGTTCGTTCGCGTAAAATGTTAAGACTCGTGATCCGAGGTTGCGCGTTCGAAGCCCAGTGGTGTACACCGATAGGTTTTTTGGTTTTTGAGTCCAAGTGGACCCGTTTCACCATGCGACCTCTGTGAAAATCCAAACGCCATTAAATACCTCTTACCATCGTGTTAGGGTTAAATACGTGAGCATTGATCTTAACTCGTCTTCCGGCAGGTAACTGATGCGTTGTGCCCGTTAAATTTCTTCAAGCACTAAAACCGCTGCCATCTTGATTTCGTCGATTATAAAATGTACACGCATATAGCCACGGTGTTCGAAAAAGCGCTACGTTCAAACGGGGCCGCGCGCGGCGCCGCTGTTGATTTTTTCGAAAAACGAACGCGTTTAGTTTTCTGTGAAATTTGGCGCCAGATCGGTATCTGCTCTCGGTCTCGGGCGGGGCTTATCTCGCGCTGAGATCGACACCTCGACGGGCCGGCCGCACCGCCGGCACCTTTGACTTCCCCTGTTTTAACACGTCAACGTGAAACGTCGTAATGAGCGCCGGCCCTCAAATTTTCGACTTCACACAACCGAATCCTAATTCACAACGCGCTGATTGTAGCACGAACCCTGGCTGTGCCCCAAAAAACTCGCTTCTGAACCAACAAAACGTTCGGCCTATTGTGCCATAGGCATATTTTTTAATAATCCACAGCGGATTGCCTATGTATTCATTCTACTGCACAAATAAAATTATAAGATATTTCGTTATATCGGAAAAAGTATGTATTTTGAAAAGTCTACATCTAAGCTCTATATATACAATATATTGATTCCATTACTCTTGAAATAAGTTCTTATAATGGTATTTCTGTACACAAAATAAACTCTACACAAAGCGGCGACGTAATTAAACCCTGATCGCGCGTAGGCGGAGCCGCGGGATCTCTACCATCCTTTAAAAAAAACACCTGTAGTGTGAGAAGATGAGAAGTGACCTCTTGGACGCCTTCGCTTGCTTGCTCCTTTCACGTGTCGATGGTTGTTACAAAATGTGCTTTATGTTAAAAGCATAAGATTGATTTTGCACCGTATAATAGCGGTAGCGGTATATAGTTGGAACGCCTCCGCGGCGCCGCGAACGCCCGATTATGGGCCATAAACCAATTCCGGTAGCACAACTATTGCCGACATACGATAATCAATATTAATTGGCCGCTTGCACTTTTGATTTTACATAAAAATGTGGGTTTAGACTATAGATCAAAATGTTATAAAATATTACTGATAAAAACTTTTCATATGGATTACTGTCCGTTCATAGGAGCAATAATTTAAGAAATTCTACGAATTTAAGTTATTGTCGATGAATTGCTATTATATATTGCTCTTAACTCTCGTTTTTCGTATAAAAATTCAGATTTTTAATAATATAATAAATTATAGATGAATAACAAGCAGCATATATGTGCAACACCGCAGTTCTGAAACCTAATTACAAAACGACTCCAATTCAAAAATGCCGCCGAAAATCTACCACTGTTATAATATTTACAATTAATTTATCAATAAGTAAATTAAAAGAACACATGACGCATAGGTAATTTACAAAACGTTACATAATTTTGATAAGAACGCAACAAGTTTAAAACACGTACCACGGAATGCGGACAATAATTTCATATAGAGGTTAAAATTAAATAAATAATCAGGGACGCGGTCGACCATATGGGCGCAAACCAGTTTTGTTTATGGTTGGCACCGATGCAGGTGTTATGCTATACGAGCTGTCTTGGTAAGGGTCGCGTCATTGCTAGTTGGGTCGAGGCTCGTTTAAAATCTGTGCGTGAATCCCTTAATTAAAATATGGAGCTGTTTTATACTGCTCGAGTACTAACATGATTATTTTAATACGATTTGAAAATCGTAGTTCGACGTTCTACGTCAGAGATGGCGCTTATATCAAAACGAACGATGCTCGTTCATCATTAGTGTTCTAAATGCACCGATTCGTTGCAATCTACGCATTGGGTGATCTAAAAATAATGTTATGCAATTATATGGGCGAACAGTCACCATGCAGGCACGTCGTCCGCCGATCGTGAACCGACAACCGTCGGGCGCCGGCGCCAAGCGGCGAGTTTCGTTTTCCCATGGCGTTAGGAAAAAAAAACACGGTTCTCGCATCCTTGTTCGCTGTTAATTATATTTAAATATACCGAGCGTATATAAACAAGTGGAATTTGTGCGCTCTTTATTATTTCGAATGTCGTATTCTTAACTGGCTTTAATTTCATATTAGGAAATACTTTTTGCGAGTATGTAATGCGTCGAATGTGTATATTGAATAACAAAATATAGGTACTAATCTGTAAATCAATTATATTTTTAATCTGTAGAATGCAACGTCAAAACCTTGAAATGTATTTTTTTCTTACTGGAATGAAGTGGCAGAAACAAGCGGCGCATACTGGCCGCTTGTCTTATTGCCTGTGATCCGGAATAGCTATTTACTTGCACCGAAACGTCCATTGTCTGCATTCGTGTGTGAAAAGATATGTGGGGCCATAAAGTATGGCTCATAAATCCCTCATATAATTGATTAATTAAACTTTAGATTTAGATTTCTTTCATTTTATGAAAAGTATTTAATTTGTTCTCTTAAATATCCTTCCTAATATTATAAAGGCGAAAGTTTGTTTGTATGGATGGATGTCTGTTACTTTTTCACGCAAATTTGAATGGAATTTGATGAAACTTTATAATAATATAGCTTATACATGAGAATAAGACATAGGCTATAATTTATATACATATTTTATGTATATCTGTCCTTCTATCTGAATGTTACGCATTCAGCCTATTCTACGTAGACGTAGTCGTGGGTAGCAGTTAGTATTGCAATATATGACATTTTAAGAGTGAGCGTATCAAATAATTTTAACGAGAGCCCGCAAAGCCAAAGCAAAATTTAGAACTACAAAATATAATTGAACTATTAATAGAGTTTAACTCAAACTCGCTTGTTAGTTTACTCCCGCACGCCGGTTTCCGCGCCACACAGCCGTAGGATTTGTACGCGGGCCGTGTCCCGGACTCTATAACGAGCCGGCGTCGTTTGTGTCTTTCATCTGCAGTCCATCGCAAGCGCCTATCTCAGTTAAATCTCTAATGGGAGCGGGTGCCAAACCGCCTGCCTCAGTTATTTTGTTTAAAGGCACGAGCAGTGATACCACCCCATGCCCATGACATCTACAATAAGCGTGTGTACAATTTCAGCCTTTATGGAGAGCTGGTTTCTGTATTTTTAATACTATGAAACTTTGTCACCATATTATAATTATACCCTTCTGTTATAGAGTTTTTAAGCTTGTTTACGTTTTTTTACGTAAACAAGCTTAAAAACGTTACGTTTATTTCTATTAATGAATGATTTGAAATAGAAAATTTGGAGCGTTAATTTATAAAACTGCCGTAATAACCGTCTAAATGTGCGCTTTTTCG
Organism: Iphiclides podalirius; assembly: GCA_933534255.1. NCBI lineage: Eukaryota > Metazoa > Arthropoda > Insecta > Lepidoptera > Papilionidae > Iphiclides > Iphiclides podalirius. The sequence goes on along the minus strand of OW152827.1, from coordinate 11,003,656 downwards.
AATTGGAAATTGGTAAAGTGCGCTTCCGTACGTAACCTGCGCTAAAGGAAACAGTATCGACTTTCTTAAAACGAGTCAACCAACAGCTTCGATATAATATCTATAATGAATAAAGATACCTAATTATATAATATGTGCAATAATTTCTTAGTAGCAATTAACCATATTGAGTAGTCTCTTACTTCCTTGTTACCTAATTTAATTCATTTTTAATTATGTATAACTACTAAGTTTATTACTTTTCTTTTTATTGTTTAACGCTTCTCTTCCGAACACATAATTCTAAACCAAATTCTCTAATTGTGAAAACTTTTAATTGGCCTTTAATTTTGTTAAATTTGATCAAACAATGACTATTCTAGCTGTAAGTTTTCCAAAAATATCTAAAAAAAAAAAAATAAAAAAAAAATTGAATAACATTAATTTTGAATAACAAAGTAAAGACTTAAAAAAATGGACGAACGGGAAAAATTATTTAACAAAAATAATTAAACAACATAGTCAATACATAATTCAAATAGAAAACATAATTTTAATGTAATAACATGATTGAACAATCCACAACCGAAACTCGACTCACGAATCCGTCGCATTGTTGCAGAACGCTTGGAGCGCGACGCTGGCTTCGTGTCCGGGGGGGATGACGACGACTCGTGCTCCGGGCCGGCGCACTCCGACGACTCCGGGGTGAGGCTGGTCGACAGCGAGTCCAGGGTCAAGCGGGAGAGGACCCCCGGCCGCTCGCAGCCGCCCAAGAAGCGCATCCGCCTCGGCAGCAGGGAGCTAGCGAGCCCCGGCAGCGACTCGAACCCCTTCAGGCCGTGGTCCTTCGCCGAGGAGCCGCAGAACGAGCCGCTGTCGCTCGTCAAGAAGCGCGGGGAGGCGCGCCAGAGGCAGAGGCAGTCGCCCGAGAGGCCCGAGAGGCCGGAGCCCCGGGTGCCGCCCCACCCGGCGGTGGTCGACTACGCGGACAAGGGCAAGCCGCGCGAGCAACGGAACTACAAGAACATGACGCGCGAGAGGCGGATAGAGGCGAACGCGCGCGAGAGGACGCGCGTGCACACGATCAGCGCCGCCTTCGACACCCTCAGGAGGGCGGTGCCCGCGTACAGCCACAACCAGAAACTGTCGAAGCTCTCCGTGCTGCGGATAGCGTGCGCGTACATCTCCGCGCTGTCGGCGGCCATCGAGCCGGACGGCGACCTGCCCGCAGCAGTGATGAGCGTCACGCAGACAATACACACCGAGGGTAAGCTGAGGAAGAAGAAGGACGACCCCTGAACGCGCGGCGGAGCGTGAAGCCTTTACAATGCCGTCCTGAAAGCCTTCTGTCGACAAGGGGGGAACGGGGAAAAGTAGGGCTGAGCCAGTCAATCCTCAACCCTTCCGCTATCTGCTGCATCGGTCTATGGAATGCAACAGAAGTTTAATAATCCCCGACCTTGTCGCATGGTATCGCCATCCTTTCCACTGTTAGTACAAAAACGACAATAATATTGGATGTTGATTGTTTAATGTTTATACGAATTGCTTAGTCGTTTTTGCGATTTAGTGAAGTTAACTGATTAGGCTGAAAGCGTTGGTGAGCTTTATGTACTGAATCTCTTATATGCTGATAGTGTTTGGCCAGAGGGTACAAATACGCTGTTCCTCCGTAACTCGAACGGTTCTCGGGCCATTTTAACTGCTAATGTAGACGAATTTCTTATTCTAGAAGAAACAAAATGGTTCCCATATTATTATACTCTGTCATAAATATGCGCATTATCCAAATTCATTAGGAAATATCTACAAACTGTGTTACATTTTATCAAAGCAAGTATGTATTTATGTTTTGTATTTTAAGAAAATATATATACATATTTACTTAACAATATTGTAACATTCCTAAAGGCATAGCTTACTGTTACAAGATTAGATGACTTATTTTTCATCAGCGTTTACAGGTCTTTGGACCGAACTAACCGGGAACCGGGAGTATAAGTAACCATAATGTTAACCATTCCCCTAGCCCAGTATTAAAGTAAGACGACAAAACTCGGTATATCTCATTTGTAAGAAATGATATATTTGGCTTTAATATTATATATTTATTGAAAATCGAGTCAGTAATTTTAAGTGAGAACTGTATATTTTATCTAGTAATGTATTGTAATTTGTAAATAATACATGTACATTGTAGGATAGTTTATGTTATAAAATCCTATAACACCCGGAGGCAGTTAAGAAAACATTATTTACAGGAAGCATAAGTATAGCGATTTTAACATTTAGCGCATAATATTTAAATGTTTAAATGACAGACAGATTATTAAAAAATATTACACTGCAAATTAAATTTTACTTGCTATAAAATTTGTTCAATATAATTTTTATTGTCATGACATTTTTGTCTATTTTTATATTTAAAAAAGACTTGCACGTTTACTGTTGCCCTTTATAAATTTTATGCTTATAACGCGCATGAATGTTGACCACAGACTATGTAATAAATCCGTAAGGCCTTATACCTAAGGTTGTCATTCGCCATGCGATGAATATTAAAATAAGCCGCGTTCAATACGAGATTAAAATAACTAGAAAACTTATTAAACCTGTATAATGTTATTATATTATTGCGTATGTTCCGTCATAAGTAGCCCATAATGCCTCGAGAATGGATTGTGATATAGTTTACTGTAAATAAATGATTGTAATTAAGAATTAATATTATGACATCACCATTGTTGAGTTGAAAATGAGTAGTATAAAAGAGACAGTTTGCCACTATTGTTAAACGAGAGTAAAACGTTTTATTTTGCTTTGTCTTAATATATTGAGAGAGTGGAGACCATCATGGGGGACTTTAATGGAAAAGAAAGATGCACTTAAGGAGAAATGTAATGTGTTTTTTGATTGTGTAATGTTTAAAAACTATTTATGCAGAATCAAACAGAGATGAAAGTAATAAATGAAGGAAGTACACGACTTTTCTGTTTTATTTTTACTTGTTCTGTATTCCATTTTTGAGAGCAAAGACAAATTTGATACCTATCCACCTTACTCTTTGAAAATTAAACCTACCTTAAAAAAACGTGATGCTAAAAAGAAAAGTTTCAGCAACTCAACAAAACCTTTTTTTAAATATATATATGAAATACGGATGCCGGAAAAGCAGCATGTTTCAATTCATAGGAGCCATGTAGGAAGTATAGGGGACCCATCTGTTTGCAACAATGGGGTTCTGATCCGCACAGCTGCTAGGTGATAAGGCGCCACGTGCCTCTGTTCCAATATTTGCCTTGGGCTATCAGTTACGCTGGGAAAGAGGGAGTGTCTAATGATTTGCAAAGCCAAACATAGTATTTCTTTTATGAAGGCGACAACAGAAACATATATGAACAATATATTTCAACACAAGCTCGAGCAAGATTTAATTGAAAATTTTAATTTTAATTAAAATTAAAATTTTTTAATTAGTAATGTTTAGTTAAATTAAAAAAAAACGCTTTTTGGATCTCTCCTTCACTGCAGACTGTTTCCGTGCCACATGTCCTTTGCGTAAAAGATGATTCAAATCACGTTTACTATGTTTTTCTTCTAATTACTATGCTTAAAAACGTTTGCGAGAAATATTAATTTTAGTGTCTTTATTTCCGTTACATAGTAATGTATATTTGTGCACCTATCATATAATAAGTCATACAGTTATTGCATTAAAAGATGCTTTGAAGGTCCATAACTCCCTTATGTTAGTTTCACCCATAAGTACCTATATATGAATCAACGAACAACATTAAACTGGTATGTATGTATGAATGCAACAGGTCTATACATTTACCGTAGATGTCTTACTTTAGCATACTCTATAAAAGCTAAGTACAAAAGCTAATTAAGTTTCGCTGTTATGGGTAATGACATTAAGCATCGACATCAATACCTGCCCTTGCACCTGTCCTTCGTATACTATTTCGTAAAAGAGACTGCACTATTTCAGTCAGCTTTTAAATAATTATGTCATACCAAATAACATTTTTAAATAACCCAAACGATGCGATGATAATAACACAAAATATTTGGATCTGAAAATACAGTGAGTTATTTATCAATTTAATTATGTAAGGTAACCTATATGTGGTATTTAGGGATAAAAAACCAGCCAAGTGCGAGTCGAACTCGCGCACGAAGGGTTCCGTACCATTATCTATAAAAAAGGTAAAAGCATTTCTGTTGTATGCGAGCCCCACTTAAATATTTTCTTATTCTGTTTTTTTAAGCATTTGTTGCTAGAATTACATAATCTGTGAAAAATTCAACTGTATATCACGGTTCACGAGATACAGCCTGGTTACAGACTGACAGACAGACAGCGGTCTTAGTAATAGGGTCCCGTTTTACCCTTTGGGTATGGGTAAAATGGTACATATGTTATGTAGGGGTAAAACAAGTGAATTTAAGCAGGTTGCGATCGTTTCCTACCCTTAACGATCAAGAACTACGCTCCTAGTGTAGTTGTGTGAAGTGTTGTCAATTCTATTGCAGATTCGAGCTAATAAAACACTAAAAAAATTAACCCTAAAAGGCGGCTATTACAACATACGACGTGTCGGCCGGCAGTTGTCGAGCAGTTGCCGACAAACAGTTACCCTTTATTAGCGGCTCCGATACGTCCTGACAGCTGGTGTCACAAATGTCCAATAATCGTTACAAATTCGCCCAATCGACCCTCGTACCTCGTACGTAACGCGAGGGTTAGGCACATCTTGCCAACTGCAATGTGCCTACACTAAAACCAATTACCAGGCGTTACCGCTACACGTCATTCGGCTGTTTGTCTATTTTCAAACGTATTGACTATCTTCATTCTTTATGTATATAATTCTACTGTACGTGTGTTGTCACTCAATTCCTCCTAAACGGTTGGACCGATTTGAATGATTTTTATTGTACGCGTGTGGGTGGCGCCCCGGATGGTTTAAATTCACAATTCGTTTCTTTTTTATTTATAAGTTGTTGTCGGATTTAAGTCGTGTGTACAGGATTACGTCTGCCCGGTCCGCTAGTAATAATATAAAAAGATAAAGCGCGTTTGTTCCTCTGAAATCTATAGTTTATGATCCATTTTTTCCTAATGAACCAAAGTTACGTCATCAGTGAATAAAGTAGGTTTATTTACTAATTTATTTATTTGAATAGATACTTTTCCGTCTTAAAAATAAATCCAAGCATAAAGTATTTGACCTTTGTTATGGAAACGAAATTTACCATACATCATTTACAAGAAATATGAAAATATTTTGTTAGTTGGACCAACGATGTTTAAGAATATAGATGACACATATCCACACTGCGTGGCTTTAAAAAAATTGCTCCGCTTTACGTTACATGGCATATATAAGTGAATGTGACAGATGATATAGAACGTATGATACGGAAAGAGATAACAGTCTATAGAATTGCAATTTAAATACATCAATTGGTGTAATTTGAACGCTTCGGTTTCGGTGCGCTAGTGGCATATTTACATTATTGATTTTTTTTTCTTTTATTGAATTAGATTAGACTATAAACCTAGATAAGTGGTTGCAAGTCAAAGAAATAATTCTGGTGTTTTTACTTAAGAATTATTATGTTTTTAAATTAATGGACGATTTATAGTTCTTTTCCATTATGAAAAGTTGAGACTGTAGTACTATTTCTCTCTACCAAATCCGTGATTGTTACGTAAAGGAAATAACCTAAACGTGACGAAGTGCATACACGGGTCATTTTTATATTGCGGTTCTTTCCTATAGAGCCATATTTGGCCGGCCCATTGCAACTTTGTTTTACGGACATCTTCGGATATATTCATTGCGAACTGTGTCACGCAGACAAATGGCGAGTATAGCCCGCTCCGTAGCTTTTGAGCTGCCTCATATGACCAGCTTTGAAGGATCATGTCTCAGTTTCGTAAGTCATCACTCATCACTGCCAGCACAATTGAAATCGGTTGAAGACTTGTGTCTACAAACATTGACATATATTGGACCAGAAGCTATGCCGAATTTTTTCGAATGCACTTCATTTGGACTTATCTTATTACTTGACGGACTACCAGTCCTAGGTAAAAATACTCGTCAACAATTTCGACCACAGTGCTTTTAACGGCAACCGGTATAGGCGTGTACTGAGTTTTGGAGCAATATATGGCTCTTGAAACATCCACGTACATTGCCCTCACCTCATTATTGGGGTACATCGAATTTGGTTCGTAGACCTTTATGACCTACAGCGAATATAATTTGGATATTATGAGTATAAAATATGCAACCCTCGATGACTCATCCTCGATTTTGATAACGTTGCTAATCAGAGACTAGTGGACAATTAGGCGCCCTTCCGGTGGTAAAATAGATTGGCGGATTCGAGTATTATCGTGTCCTCCAACTGTCTTTGGACTTTAGATAATCCTATTATATCTTAACACATCCTGTTCACTTCATCTTCCAGCTCTGTTATCCTCTCCTCGGTTCTAAATGTTATTGAGTTGTATACTGCCAGGTCCAGGTCACTATCGTTGGTGGCAGAATCCCAGACGGAACTTCTTAGCACCATCTGCTCCACAATTAGCATGACTGCTACCGCAGCCAAGAATAGCAGGCCCGCCGGGGACTGGGGGCTTCACAAAGTTAGGGGTTTTGACATAGTTGCTACGCCTGGCGAGCGGGTTGGCAACCGCAGTTTTTTCCAGACTCTGCATCTTAAACGCTACCGCAGCCTGTCTTAGGCCTGAGTATTTAGGGTCTGGAAAGTGGAGATAGTTATCCCGCCCGCCATCTATCGAAGGCCATTAGATTTTGTGGTTTATCTATTAGTTGTATATCACGATTCACGACACCCACAGAATGAGATGCATGAGATGAGGTAGCTTATTCTTACGCCCTTTGCGTATTTTGCAATCTTAGTTTGGCTCCAATTGATGATTGAAACACTAAATATTTTTTTAATTTTAAAAGACTATTACAATAATTAGGTACAAGTTGAATCCGAAGAATTAAGCAATTTTTGGACTGAACTTTGCTTCCAATAGTGGCATCTACTTTTTAACTAAAGCAGTACAATATTGAAGTATTAAGTGATTAGAATGTATGTCAGTGCCATCTCGTATCGTAAAGAGAATTTACTTTTAAAAAAAAACCTAGTCTTTTCTTCTTCAACTATTTCCCACTAGATAGCTCTGTGATTAATTGTAAGTAAACAATTACCTACATGTAATAATAATTTATTGTATTTCTAGTTTTGTTAAAATAATATCAGAATAAAATTTTAAATAAATAATTGTATCATAACTTCGTAAGCTGATAACTATTTTGTCTCTGACCTTTTTCTAAATAATTTTGGAGGGAAAATATGCTGTCATATTGCAACGATTGTCATACTCATGGCGTTAATTGCTACGATAAACATAATAAGACAGCAATAAATTCATTTGATTTTAAAGTGGCAGGTAAATCAGGTTTGTATTATGCCAATTTTTAATGTAATATTAAAACTTATAATATGGTGTATAATGTATATTCAGAATTTGAGTAGTTACATTTCAATCAATCTTTGAACAGTTTTTTCATTTCGTTCAATGGCTGTTAGCAAATACCGGAAATAATTGTATTTTAGAATTTTTCTAAAAATGATATAATTCAAAATTCAATAAATAAAAAGAACACTGCATATAGGCACTAACTTACTAGCTACATCTTTACATTAATCAAACTGTGATGGTAGGAACAGGAAAACAGGTATATTTCATTGATACATTTACTGATATTAACAAATAATTATGCAGTCCATTTGAGGCATCTTGTGTCTAGGTGAGTGCCTAAGCATTTGACACTGCAATATCTTGCTCCACAAGGTATACAGGTATAATTTGACGGAAATCCACACACAGCACAAAAATGGCGATCGGGAAATCTGAAACAAATAACATTCAATGTTAAGTATGGTAGTTACAAGTCCTTTACAAAAAGGTTTTTGTAATTCAGAAAATATTTTGTAATAAGATATAAAATCTGCCTTTCCCAGCTTTGTTTGCTATAAACCATTTTTAAATAAAGGAAAACATTAAATAATTATTACTTTGATGGTGGTGCTTGAGCAGACAAATAGTTTGGAGGTTCTGGTCTAAAGCTTGCATCTTCTTCCACAAGCTGCGCAAAAGTTTTCCGGAATCTCATTTTATAGTATTCAGCACTTTTTGATTTCTTTTTCCTTGTTGGTTTTTCATTTGAGTCTGCAAATTTTGGTACTTTCTTTGACATAACTAAGTCTGCATGTGGATCTTCATGGAAATTATCCTGTTCAAGAGCTTCAATGGCCTTTCGGGCCCTTCTTTTTCTAGCAGCATCATCTAGTATTCTTCGTTTATCTGCTTCTTTAACTCTACCAGATTCTCTTGATGCCATTATTAGGATTTACAGTCCCTTTTCGTGTACTGGAATACTTAGTTGGTCCATTAAATCATCCACACGGGCTTGTAGTGTGTCTACTATATCAGATGATATGAAAAGATGCGTTTCGTCAAGGTCTTGTAGAATAAATTTCCTACCAAGTGCAAGTGTTTCATCCAGGTGGAGCAGGAATTGTTTCATAGCTGGGTCACTGTAAAAAAAAAAAATGTCAAAGAAAAGAGGATTAAGTGTGGATGAGAAAAAGACAAGAATGCTTGAAATTTTCCATCAAAGCAAAGATTTCTTTCAGTTAAAGGTAACTTATTTATCTATTGGGATATATCTAAATGGGATTAAAAAAACTACACCAACAAAAATTAAATTATTTTGGCTTATACAGCATGTCTTTACAATCGCGACAATAAATGAACACACATATAGAGGATAACTTTTTAAAATTGTATTCATTCTTTAAACAGTAATATTTACCGAGTTATTAAATTTTCCAAAACAAAGAATTTTAGAACACCCTTACGTATAAAACTGTAACGTGAGGATCATTTGTAAAAGTCACAAAGCATATGAATGGATTGAATGAATTTAAAAGAGACAGAACATACTGTTAGAAGGAGAGGCATGTAATGCACTGTGGCAATGAACGAAAGTCTCTGAATGTATGAATCAGTCAGTTGTAGTTGTATATCCCATACAAATTTTGTTTCTTTTTTACTAAATTAGTTTGTTTGAAAAAAAATTTTGTTATTATGGGTTTTTTTAATGTTAATATTTTTTTATGATTATTGGCAAGTAGTGTTAGACGTGTGTTCATTTATTGTCGCTGTGGTAACGACACGCCGTATTCAGATTCTAGTAATTTAAATTAAAAAACATTCTAATTTTACATGATAATTTTAATATTAAAAAACAAACACATTTAAATCACACTGATAATTATTTAGGAGTTAGAAAAGATTGCTCCAAAAGAAAAAGGTATAACAATGCAGTCTGTTAAAGAGGTTTTACAAAGTTTAGTAGATGATCATCTTGTGGACTCTGAAAAAATTGGCACCTCTATTTACTTTTGGTCATTTCCAAGGTACATTATTTTCTTTTGTATAAATAACCTTTAATTTTTACAAAGAAATGACCAATTTATTTGAAAAGATACAACCTTATTAAAATTGTAATAACTCTTGTGCAAAGTCTTTGCCTTGGTCAAAACCTAGGTTGGTCAAAACATATTAGATTTCTTGAAACATTTTAGATGATAACATACCAAAGTTTTAAGTATCTTAAAAATTACAGCAAGGTTAAAAACGCTAAAAAAAGAAAGCTACAAGATCTGCAAAATGAAGTAGAGGAGTGTACTAAAAAGTTGAAAAAAGTAGAAGATACCATTTCATTAGAATCTGTAAGTAGTTTACAGAGTATTAAATACATATGTATGTACATTACAGAAGTCTTACAAAAGTTTACACAGAAGTTTATAAGTAATAGTATTTATAATTTTGCATTTTCTTCAGTAAATAAGGTTATTGGTAGTCCACTCTTTGTCGCTGACAACTTGCCAGCTGGTCACAGTCCTCTCCCTTTGCCACTATTAGCATATCATCATGCTCAGATGTGTATAAATATATAAGCCATCTATACTTTTTTTAAGAATTGGACACTAATATTATTCGATTTTAGAAATAAAGATAATTTTGTTTATATCCATACATTTTCTTTAAGGTGGGTAGAGAATTAAGTGATGAAAGAAAGAAGGCACTAGAATGTTTAGAGAAACATACAAAGATTGAGGAAGAGCTAAAAAAAGAGTTACAGAAATACAGAGACTGTGACCCTGAGTACATTGCTCAGTTAAAATCTGAGACAGAGGTAATTTTGTTATGTGAAACATGTCATTACATTTATGCCATTTTTGGTAGTATTAAATGTGTGAAGATATTCAAATAAAGTGAGTTTTAAAGAGTTGGAATAAAAGACATAACTGACATTCAACGGTTGGCTGTCATGCCCACACAATCTTGTCAACAAAATGACCATGATGGAAAGTTAAATGATTATTTTTTTAAAATATTAAGCTGGGAGTTATTTGCCTCAAGTAATTGTCATAAATCATTTACAACGACTACTGAAAGTTTGTTCTTAGTAAGTAATGGTGTATAGTGTAAGGTAGTCTAGATTATTAATATTTTCAATCTATTATTATTTGACAGGAATTAAAAACTGCCATTAATAGATGGACAGAGAACATTTATATACTTAAGTCATACATTAAGAACACCTTCCAAATGGAAAACGACGTGATTGAGCAGAACTTCAACATTCCACAAGATTTGGATTATATTGAAACATGAAATTACTATTTTTTTAAGATATACATACAAGCAATGCTGTTAATATTGTTTCCTGTTTTTAATGAGTCTTGAATTAAAAAAGTTTATTGCGTACGTAAAGATCAGTACGATTTTTACTAGGTTATGTGTGTTGAAGTTTCTGGAATTCAACAAACAAAAAATTACATATAGTGATCTGGACATGTAGATTTTTAAAGGTCGTGCGCTGTGCTGTGTTAGTATGTTTAGAAAATAAAATATAATCGTAGCTATATCAATACCTACCACTCGACGAGGACTCCTTTCATAACATTCACCATGGTTCATAATTGGCTTGTATTTTATGGAGCGCAAAATATATTACCGGATTTTAGTAATTTTATATTGTTTTAACTTTATTCCCTATACTTAAAAATTTGTTTACTTTGCTTTGGATCTTTTCAAACACTAGATAACATAGACTGCAGAGTGCAGAGTAAAAATACAATACAAATACAAATACAAATTACAAACAAACCATAGATTTATCTATGGTTTGTTTTCAGCAGTGGCGCCATCTCTAAAAATTAATTTATGCTAAATGTTCAATAAAAAAATGCCAGAAAAAGCCCGAAATTTTAGGATAATGCTAAAAAAATAATGCCAAACAGAAAGACAAAATCAAATACAAATACAATCCCCAATACCCCAAATACGCTTAAATAATTTTATATCAATGATGTTTTAATAAAGATTGCGCATGTCCATACTGCGCGAGGTTTAAAAATTGTTTCGTTTTACATTATATGATATAAGTGAATGTGACATGATATAGAACCTAAGATACGGAAAGAGATAGCTGTGTTCAAAATTGCAGTATAAGAAGGAAAAGTTTGAGTTTAATATTAAATAACGAACCCATTAATCCAGTTGAGTCTGCTGTATTTCTGGGAATTACAGTAGATTCAAAGCTCCAGTGGAGTTCCCATATATATTCTCTCGCGAATAGGCTAAGCTCCGCTGTTTTTGCGATTAGAAGGGTTAGGCAGCTAACAGACATCGACAGTGCCAGACTTGTTTACTTCAGTTATTTTCACAGAATCTTGTCATACGGCATTTTGTTGTGGGGTAGTGCATCAGATATAAATTCTATATTTATTCTTCAAAAAAGAGCTGTCTGAGCAATCTACAATATCGGAGCCCGGAGTTCGCTCAGAGATCTTTTCAAAGTGGTTATTATACTCACTGTTGCTTCTCAATACATTTATTGTAGTATTTTGTATATACGTCATAAGCTTCATTATTAAGGAATAGTGACAGACATAAAATAAACACTATCCTAAATAAACACTATCCTAAGGAATAGTGACAGACATAAAATAAACACTAGAAATAAGGACAAACTTACTACGCCACTGTTTCGTTTACAAAAAGTAAATAAGTCGTTCATGGGGCAAAGTGTGCGCATGTATAATAAAATTCCACAGTCGATATTAAGTCTGCCGCTTGACCAATTTAACCGTAAAATTAAAAGTCAACTTATTGTTAAAGCATATTATACCATTACGGAATATCTCGACGACGCCAATGTGTGGAGTTAATATTGTTGATACTCACGTAGGCTAGAATAAGACTTTTATACCTGTATGTTATATTGTAAATTGATACTTTTGAAAAAGAGCAACTGTTGAGTTTCTTGCCGGTCTCTTCTCAACAGAAACTGCTTTCCGAACCGGTGGTACCTTACGAACCTTATACATACATTTGCGCGCAAGCGTCTATTTGAATAAATATATTTTTGATTTGCAATCTATTTACAGCAATTGGTGTTATTTGAAGTGCGCTAGTGTCATATATTTTACCTTTTTATATTTTATCCTCTGTGTATATGGTTTTATACTGTAAGTTTGGTAATTTACCCGTAAGATATTTTTTTGTAAATGTTGTTTTGTGAAAATAAATGTCTTATATTTAATAACTTTGCTCACTCAGCAGTCAGTTTGCAAAAAGCATTATTTTGGCAGAAATAAGCCGTGTTATGTTATTTATCATATAGTTACTTTCAAATTGTATTAAAATTACGCTACATCACAAAATTGGCTTCTTCGGTTTCTGTTCCACAGTTTAATACCTTAGTATTGTTTTATGAAATTATATTTAATCACTACTTAGTTTTTTTACAAACTGGAAATATTGAATAGCTTGAATATAATGGAATATAAACGGAAATATTGAATAGCTAATTATAAATTCTGATGCTTTATAAAAACAGTATTACCTAATTACAAGTAGTTCTTTTAGAAATTGGTGATATTTATCGACGATTACATGGTTATTTATTGAAATGTAATGGTTACGCTAAAGTATGATGATTTGTCACTATGTCGACGTTTCATACGTTTCATTCGGTTTCTACAAGTTTTTGTTTTTATTATTAATAAGTCTTATCTACATTGCATTTGACGGATGCTAATGTTTTCTTCGGTGTCTTGTAAGATATATGAATAGAAACAACTTGTTTCAACAAGGTTTCATCATTATCAGGGGCGTTATCGAAAATGCTTTTAAAAGTGTAAGCGTGTTACAAACATCTAATTATAATAAATAACTATTTTCATTAACCATAAGTACTTATAAACATTGCATGAACAAAATTGTGAAAAATTATTATTATTAATTGTCCGTTCCAAATACAGGGAGAATATTCAGGAGGTTGCATCCTTTCAATTAATAAATATATATTTAATTTACACCAAATACATGCTTAAGTACATAATACAAAATATTGTAAAATGTATGTACAATAGGCGGTCTTTTTATGTGAATAGTTGTCTACAAAAAAGATAATTTTTAATTACAATACATGAAAGGTTGCAGATGCTTAAAGTACCAGACGAAACACGAAAGTATAATAATTCTGAAAGTACTTCACACTAGTCTTCTTTGAGATTGTGGCACTTCATTCATGCATCACACATGCAGTACATTACGGCAGCGTGATCCTACCGCAGAAATGTTCTTAATTTAACTCCAGATTGTAATTGGAATTATATAAATTAAAAAATAAAGAAAAGGGAATGGAAAATGTCATTCGAATATGACAGTAAATTTCGCCGCAAAAAAAAATTTTATAATAGCTCGGTCGGTAATCGGGCGGCCCCAAAACAGACGGTCGCGGTTCGTATCACGATCATTTACACACTTATTTTTCTATAGCAGATCATTTTCTTTATGTTTTTTTTTATTTCCAAAATACATGATTTACCGAAAAAAAAAACCTGCAGGTACTTTTATTTTAAAGAAAAAATACTGTACGTATCTAATGGTTTTTTTGATTTTGATTTTTATTTTTGATACACAATGGCATTCAACAAACTTTTAATTCGATAAACCTGAAATCGTCGAAGTGTAACATCTATTCCTTCATCGAACTATTAAATACTAATTCTAGTAAGCGTTACATTTACGAATATAGCGAATTAGATAATTTCAATATATAAAAATAAAATAATATTATATTTCTTATAACCATACGATTCTAAAATGTAATGTGACCATTATAAAGTCCATATAACACTTTTATGAAAATACTTTTGTAACTCAGCCCAGCTTTAATATCATTTGCTGAAAGTAACTTTAATATCTTCTGCCTAAGCCGTGGTATATAACTAATACGTTAAGTAACTTATTACAGCTTCGGTTCCGTCTAAATAATGTTGCTCTTAGCGAGGAAGCAAAGTTGGGTTCATGCTATGATTATTGGAGTTAATATTAGTTTCGCGGGAATTAATACATAAAAACCAGACGTAACTATGGTTACAAAATTAAAAAGTTTAAATTCTGACCTTGTTCTACTATTTTTATGGGATATCAGAATTAATGTCAACGCACATTTGGAAATATTTATACATACATTGAAATGTCGGTCGGCAGTCTGTTTATTTTTCTTCTTTTATGGTCAAACAAGGGGCCACCTGATGGCAAGCGTTTCAAAAGGGCTGGCAGACTTTTAGATAAGAACAAGCGCCTTTCATAACGTTTAAATAAATATTCGAATTAGATTGCTAGCCCCGCCTTTGCACGGGTAGACAATAATTCATACCGTTAGGTTAATAATTAAATGTTAATTTGTCCATTCTAATCACGTGCATGTCTAAATATACTGTCATTTCTCTTAGGTTAGAAGAAAAGTTTTAATTTCCAGTAAAATGTTAAATACTGTTATTCTTTTTATTTTATTTTATCTATGTTAAAAAAGTAAAATAAATACAATAAATGAAATAAATGAAACTCATCAATTACTAGTTTAAAATTATCCCCTAGCAATCAAAGAAAAGAAATTTCAGGCAAACCTCCACAGCGAGAAATCGGCAAACGTAATTAAGTGTCTCGTTCTTCGCGCTCGAAATGATTCGGGGGACGCCTTTCAGGTTTGAATAAATAACTTCAAGCTATCATTATTAAAATTGCGGGCGAGAAATGATAATGAACTATCCCACCTAGTTTTACCGGTGGTTCCTTAACGAAACTGTTTCGGCTTGGGAGCTAATTATTTGTTAATGTATTACATTGTCATACTGCCATTAAAGTCAGTCTCTAAACCGATCCAGGAAATACTTCTGCCTCACAGAAGATTGTCTTGGATTGCATTTCGACTGACAGATGAATAAAGTGGGGCCTGACCTTATAAAGGATGCAAACTCCTCTGCAACCACCTGTGTTGTCCGTGGTCGGTAGTTATCACTTAACATTTGGTGACTCACCTCACGTGAAATAAAATCAAGTGCAACCATGGCAAAGGCAGGCACTTGAAACAGTAAGAGTTATTGCATTTATTGCACCCAACGCGGGTATCATGAGACGTCAGTATACCCGCATAGAGTGCTAAACTAACACACAACGTATAATTAGCTCGTATTCGCCTTCGAGGACAGCGAAACCAACACAACGCTAAACAAGGTACAGGTAACCAAGTTCCAGGGTGGTTCTCGCCGCCCCGAGCCACCAATTAATACAGTTAATGACCAAGGTCCGTAACGAACCATAGGTGCTCATAGGTGACATATCTCCCGTTTAAAATAATGTGCGCAAGTGCCGTATCCTAACGCCCGGTTTGTAAAATACTGATCAACACAGAAATTCAATAATCAGTTGTCAAATGGCAAAGATCAAAATGGAAGAAGGTGTTAAACTCTATGAATTGATCACAATGATCAATTCAAGGACTTTAACCATCCCTTTCGCAACTCAAATGACATTTGACAACGGGTTAGTTAATTTCTACGATGATCAGTGCTTCAGAATCCGGGCGTAAGTACTGAAATTACGAACGTCCATTAAAATAAAATAAAAAGTAAAAGCAAGAGTTGCCAGAGATGATACGATTTTCGGTTTTTATCGAGTTCATTTTAAATACAAATTCCCGATGTTTCGAATTCTTTTCAATATTCACGACCCAAAATGGTCGTACCTAATATGATGATCATATTAACATATACGGCTTATTATATATATCCTTGTGAGTTTTAGTTACAATACGTATACAAACGTTATACGTGTGTTTAACTTTTTTAAGTTCAGGTTTGAAATATTAAGTTTAACGTCGTCGTTAAGTAAGCGTTTAAAAAACTGTAAGCGTGTAAAAACGCCGTAGTTTTTTAGCAACATAGGTTCTTTTCACTTGATGTGTCATAGTTAGTTTTTAAATATAATTGTCATGCCCAAATTGATATACTCTCCACACTGCCTATTAATAACAATTTCAGTTATACGTTATATTTTTTTTACGTTGGCTTTACTGTAGGTTTACATTATCCTGTGTGGACTTTTTACAAACATAAAATCCACGTGAACAGGTATTGTATACCAGTTAATTTTCGGTTATTGTTAATTTTTTTTCAAGAACACTATTTCTTTTCCTTTATATAACTTCAATACCTTTTAGGCATAGGCATTTTACATTAACTATCACTTTGGAGTTAAAACAAAGACGAGTAGTAAGTACTATCGAAATTGTTCAGATGCTTAAAGTGAATCAAACGGGAAAGGAGAAATAGTGATTACGAAGACCGTGTAAATCCCCTTAAGCGGCGAAGTTTTCTAAACACAATAAAAGTGGAAGTTTCTCGGAATGTGTCTATACTAAGGTTAGGCTATAAATGAGTTACATTAGGCGTCGTGAAAAAAATCCGGACGAAAAGCCTTGTTTCAAGTGTGATCATCGATTAAACGAGCTCTTTAACTTTTTTAAACAGAAACGATTCAGGTAGAATACAACTGTAATAAAAGTGAGTCACTTTTTCAATGTTATGTTCTAAATCCGTTTTAAGCTGTACTCGATGGCGTTCCTTTGAAACAAGTATCAAAATTTAATTATCTAGGTTATTGGGTCACGGAGACTGAGATGTCCTCTCAGATAACGCCAATATGGAGAGAGATAGATGAGGACGATACTTGTAAGGGACAATTTGTTAATCCATATACTTGGTCACGGTTTCAAAGAAGTGTAAGTAACACTTTTCTAGGCGTACCGTCATTTTTTTCTGGTTAGAGAACGTTTAACGCCTTGGGTGTAGTACAATAACACATTAAGGGTGCTTTTAGGTTTTCTCTAACGTAGTAGTTGTGCGACTATCATCTCAAAGCCCCGTACTGTAGTAGGCTTGCGATCTGCCATAATTAGAAAAGGAATATCTTCTTTCATGGTCCGTGTAAGAGGTAGCTGTTCCAACATTTTGAACTAAGACACACAAATGGGATATTCAAAGACACTGGAATGTCCACGTCTATAGAATCGTAATTTAGTTTATATTTAAATAAACGACAATTAAAAATATATTACTATATGTAGTTAAATTAAATAAGTAAGTACAGTTTTCTAAATATTGACATTTCTTTTAAATGAAAGATAACAAGTATACAGAATTTTACCTGATCATGGCATTGTGCGTAAATTCCGCACAGGTCAAATAGTGACTAGCATAGTGAATAATGACAAAACTAGTCTAAAGTACAGTCGCTTGTTCAAAGGCAATATCTCAGTATTCTGCAGTTTGCAGTTTTGCCTTTTCAGTTTTACACTGCGAATATTGCGAATATTATTTAAATTAAAATGTTCATTTGTATACTGAAATTTAGACGTGGAAGTAGAGTGGACAATATCATGTTAACGCTATAGGCAGGACTATCCTTCTATAAATATTTTGAAAAAAAGGCTTATATTAGATTTGAAATGACAAAAGTATGAAAGGCGTTTGTCGAGGATTATTAATCATAGACACCAAATTCCAATAGAGTACGGAATTGAGACGATTGAAAATATTACGAATTATTTATGTTAGGATTGGACCGTAACATCTGTTTATTTGACTTTTTTTTTAAAGTCTTTTTACAGTTACATTTGATTTTAAGTTTTTACATGAAGGTCGCTTAATCAATTAAGTGTTGTTGCAGAAGCTTCGGAGCTAATAAGACAGCTAACAAATGTTGGAACGCAGTTGATTGTTTTATTTTTCTTTCTTCCTTATACTCTATAAAAGTTCTACCTTTAAAACGTTAAATTGTTTTGAAAGAAAGAAAATAACGAAAGCAATAATATTAATAAAATATTTGGCCTTATTTTTTAAGGATTTACCATAAAAAATTGGGAAAATAGGGGATATTTTCCCTTTTTTTATGGTAAATTGTGTGCATCTCTAATCTTCTATATCCAATTAAGCTAAAATAACAATTTCACGAACGTACCACTGCTGTTTAAATAAATATCTGGACGTTTTGTTCTCGGTAAAATCTTGGTAGTATTTTTGGATAAGAATTCTTGTATTTGGATACTGTGATATAACTATGTCACAAAATATTTAACTATCCGTAAGCATGCATAGCATCCAATACCTCAAAGTTATACAAGATTGTGCTTTATTGTTTTTTTCAAGAGTATTCTATACAGATGAACTTAATTAGCAAAATTAGATTCAAATCAATTTAGCCATTTCCGGTATTCACGAAATTTATATACATATATGTTATTGCTCGTTTAAAGATATTATTATTAACTGTCATGAAGAAATTTTGTTTGTTTTTTTTTTTTTTAATTCTTGGCTTAGGCTAGAAAATTCATTAATAATGCACTTTTTTAATATATTATTAACCGTTATCACAATAACACTTATTAGTAACAAGTAACATTAATACACGAATGATGAATGCTATGTGAAATATCTTTATCTGCATCCATTTTAAGAGAAACAAGGAAAGTATATAAATAAACAAATAATAAATAAACTCTTAAGCAGGTACGAAAGACAAAAGAAGTATAAAAGATTCTCTGATTATTTCCTTCTATTTCCAATAAAGTTAGGGAAAGAAATGGTTTTGAATTTGTACTCGGTTATTAGGAAATGAATATTTTATGTTTTGATTTTAGCTTTATTTTATTTTTCGTGTATTAATCGTGCTCAAGATGACTGTAATCGTATAGGTTATTTAAAGCAAGTTTGTTTGTTTGCAACCTGAAGTCTTGCTCAAGATGACTGTATAGGTAATTCAAAGCAAGTTTGTTTGTTTGCAACCTGAACTCTAGCTGCGAGAAACACTAGTAATTACGTTTTGGTCGTCGTTTCAGTGGAACTATTTCAAGAGAAGATTTTCAATTTCAAGATTTTCCGAAGAGCTATTTCAATGGAATGAGTCTAGAATAAATTGTGAAATCATTCGCAAGAATATTGTTTTTGCAGTGTTTATATTAAGAAAGAAAGAAAGAAAGAAAATAAATTTATTTACCAAAAAAGGACGCACATAACAAAATTTTAACAAAAAATAAAAGAAATTAAAAAAATTTTAAATAACACACAAGAACAAAGAAAACTCTATACATAAAAAGACTATGGCGATATAAAAACAAAAGAAAAATAAATCAATTTAAAGGAAAAGAATTGTACGTTCTATTATCGGTAAATTAGGTCAACACTCAGCGTTATGCTGTCAACACACACACACAGCGCTGATTTTCAGTGCTAACCTTCATACTTCATGATAGTTCGATACCGTACTGACCCATATACAGCAATATAATAATCATATAATAGTTATAAAAAAATTAAGATGTAATAATGAAATACTTTAAAATATTAACGATTATGACTTTAACAATTAAGAGGCAGAGGCACATTAACAATATGGCGGATCTCCGATCTTCACAGTCACACTCTGTGTTAGAAAAGTTATATAAGTTCTAGTAAAAACAATATATCAATTCCTTAATTTAAACATTACGTTCTATTTTCACCTTTACAAAAGGTATGTATTATTATTATTACGGCGCCGTGGAATGATTTAAAAGAATTTATTGCAAACGTCAGTAATCAGCTGACCAAAATCGGCAATGTTTTTCGGTAATATACGTTTGTCGAAGGTTTATTGTTATTATATAGGCTAGCTTGTTTATATTTATTAAACTTTATCGGAGAGTTAATGAACGTTTTGGCGCTAAAAACTGTTATGAATAACACTTTTTGACAATCTAATTTTAGCGAACTTTTAAACCTGCAATAACTTATGAATTAGACCGTTAGACTATAATTGACGAATAGAGAACTTTTTGTAAGGTAATTTAAGATCACTATTCAAAGCAGTTTCACAGAGTTTATTAAACTTATAGGAATAGTATATAATAATCCTATAGTAGTCACAGTATACTTTTAAAAGACATTTTTGTTCTATGCTGTTTTAGTACAAATAAACCTTAAATACATCACTTCTCTTTATTTCTTTTTGGTTTTTTACTTGTGCTTTAGGTAATTATGTGGGCTTTGGGGTTTTGGATATTTGAAATAACTTACCACAAAGCCCACAAATGTCTTAAACATCTACTCGGCCACATCCCTAATACAAACCGCCAACATAGTATAATGTGCGACTCTACAACTTGTCAGATTCACCTTATATTCTATGTACCAAAAGAAGACTGTTGTGATGTTTATTTAAATATTTAAATAAAACAGAAATAATGACGTCCGTCTATCTCTAGTCCCAACACATGAATTGGGCTTGATTTCCTTTTGCACATACAGCGTCGTATTTGCATTTATTGCTAGAAATACATATTCATCACGGCTGGAAAACGTCCACTGGTTAATTAAGCCGTACGCTATTGAATGGAGAGAAATACATATGCCGAACTTTGTTTTTTCAAGTTAAATTATTCATAAGTTCTGGCAACGTCATAATGTACTATTTTACATTTGAATCAATGGGTTAAATAACATAAGTAATTTTATTTAAACGATTATAGCGCTAATTTCTGCAATAAATATGGAATATTAAAATGGAGGAGAGAAATTTTTTTTCGCCCAGACGCTTTAACGAATAAGCTAAGGGGCTCATTACCACACTGACAAACTATAATATATTTTTTAAATGCCAATACTATGTTATTTTACATTGATTAAGTGTCATGCATCCATTACATTTAAATTCGAAATCAAAATTCCATTTGTGCTATAATGCGAAATAATTATAATTAAATCAATTCAATTCATTCAGTCTTCATCCTAAACTTTTCGCCCACAAATACGTTGCCATCTAAAAAAAAAAACTTTTAAGCTTTTTTTTTTATTTGCTAACATTTTAAGGAGTTTTGTCGCTTTTGGTATCAAAAAAATGTTCGCGTTGTACTGGTTTTGCCGTACTCGAAGGTGAGGATAAACTAATTGGTTGTGTGTAACATTATATGTGGGTATGTTGTTTTATTGTGATTTTATTTGTCTCAGTATTAGAATTATTGCCATCGAAATAGTTGTCGAGCATTATTAATGAACCGTGAATTATTATTATACATTACGTTTGTTTTAAATTGAAAATTGAACATGTGTTGAATAGACTATCTGGAAATTGCTACGTAGGAGCTGCCGAAATAGATAGACAGAAAAAAATCTTCAATTAATTTTTGGTATACATCTGCATATGTATTTATTACAGTAAAAGATGATGAATATGTATATTACATACCGATACTTACATTTTATCTATTTATAGATATTTACAAATTAATAGCTGGAAAATCTTTATGTTCATATTAGTTATTAAAACTAAAGTTATTAAAACTTTACTCGCAACTTTACTGCAAAAGAAAATTTGTAATGATGTTATCATTACAACTTTTCTTTTGTTATCAACTTTTCTTTTCTTTTGTAATCTTTCAAATTTTCTCATTTCGCATGATAGACCATTAGTAAGATTTATGCTCATCACACTTCGAGCATTAAGAAGAAGAAGAAGAACGGTTAAATCGTTTTCCGAACTTATCTTCTTGGAACAATACCAAATACCAAACAGTACCTTTAGTTGATAGTGTTTCTACTAAAGGAAACATACGTACAGACAGACAGACAGCGGAATCTTAGTAATTAAAAAGTCTTGATGAAGACAATCTTTTAAGAAATAGACTTTGTAAAGTAAACGTATTTTACCCGATTGTAACGCTTTTTATTTTATTTTTAACCCTAGAAAATAATATTAGGGTTAAATTATTTTTGAAGAGATTTTGAAGAGCTATATCAACAAATTTCTAAATTTTTTTATAATGTATACATATATTTAAAAAAATTATTTTATTACAAAATTTCTAGTTGGATAATTTTTTGCCTTGACCATTGCCTTTAGTAGCGTAAGTTATAAGTTATTGGCTATGATTTATTTAATTATGATTTTAAAACAGTATGGAATATGTTTTCTTTCGTTTTTATTTATAGAACGAATCGACTTGAATCAGGATCTAATTTATTAAAAATGTATATTGAACACAACTGAATTCCTGTTTTTGTTGGAGTTACTTTATAACCTACCAATAACAAAAACACGCACAAGATAGCGAGACTGGGTTTTACAGCCGGATCTACATTTCCTGGAACGTTTTACAGGCCTCATATATTTTCCACAGAACTCCACTGGGAAAGATTTTCGAACGCTTTTCACTAGGTAATAAATCCAAATCACTTAGCAAAAACGAGTCCGAGGTCACTTAACGATATTGTTTCTGTATTTGAGGTAATTCTGGGAGATACTTAGGGGCTGACATATGTGTTATAGATGGTGGATCAAATAAAAAATTTTACTTGCCCATGTCACAATAGTGTTTTATAATTTTAAAAATATTCTGATTTTGAGTATTATACGTCCATGATAGGTTCTTGCCGTATCAGAGTACGTCGGTACTTTCAGGTCTTGTGCTGACACGACCTAAGTTCAAATACAAATTTGGCATAGCGATAATAACTTGGAATGGAACGAATGTAGGTTTAAGTACGTAAGAACGGGACACGTGAAGCCATTGCTCTACAATACATACAATACATTAGTGGGTTTACTTGTCACTTGGGATTAATATTCCCAGTGGTCAGAAATATACGACGATGTATCATAGAACTGCATATGATTACATATCAGAACGCCCAACAAGTTTTGTCATGAAAAGTCAGGCATAGTAAAGTAACAGCTTATACATGCCCCATTGCTGGGCCAAAAAAAAAGCCTCTGTACAAAGGGTATTAGGGTATAGTCCACCACGAAGCTACACTGCGGTTTGGCTTACTTCACATATATTTGAAATATTTTTTTTGTTATTATTTCGAAAATACGTAGGTTTCCTCACGATGTTTTCTTTAACTTAAATATATAGTTATAAATTTTATATTTTTAAAATTATTAACAATTTGAACTCAGGTTGCTTGAGTATATGGAATTAAAGGTGAGTACCCGGACGCATCTACCACGGCATCTATAATAATATAATAGCATAAGTTACATAACATTACATAGCAAAATTGAAATCAACTATGTTGATTCTGTGAAGTCACAATCCACAGGTGTAGTTTTTGTTAGTTTTAAAATTCAATGACGTTTTAATAATTTAAATAAAATAGAATTCCACAATTTTCTATTAGCAGCTTATTTTTTTTGTTTCTCAAAGGGACTTAATTAACAAAATTTTACCCTTGTTATTTCCGGTACGAATACAATTTTTCGTTATTTCCGGTACGAATACAATTTTTCGTGTCCTAATGAATCCAATGTTTTTATTTTTCAAATTTTGGTGTCTTCTTTCTCCTTTGAGCAAAATCAATGAATTTTGTTATAGAAAAGTAATTAAGGAAAACGGAGCTTTTCCCCGTTCTCTTTTGTTTGTGATTTCTTTTGAAGAATATTATTTTGCGATTTTAATTTTATTATCGCATAAAGAAATTAATTAAAATTCGCTCATAATGTTTGCTATCAATTAAAATACGGTCAAAGGAAATGGATCAAAGACTGATTACGAAACCATTCCCTAATTACCATGTGGAACATACCTCCTTAGATAAAACAAAATGAACACATCATGATACAATTAAATAATAATCTAAATTATTATTTAAAAATAGCTTATTATGGTTCCGTACCTTAAAAGGTAAAAAAAGGAACACTTATAGGATCACTCTCTTGTCCGTCCGTCTGTCCGTGTGTCACCACCGATTTTCTCAGGAACAGGACGACCTAGCAAATTGAAATTTATACCAGTTACTGAGGTCTATAGTCCCTATAAGGTTTATAATCAATGTCCTGAGTCAACAAGATAAAAAGATATGAGCAAATTTAGATTTTCGCGAAAACTTGTAAGCGCCAAAATTTACCTTAATTTTCAACTATTTTTATTATTCAGAATTTGCCCTTTACTTGTGGTGTATGACCAACCGGAAGTAGCTACCCCAAAGGATTTGGATCGAAAACCTATAATTAGTGCCCATTGACCTAAAAATCACGAAATTTTCCATGTTTAATTAGTTTCACAAGAAATTTTCTACAAGTTTTAAAATAAATCGGAGTAAACTGACTCTTTCAGATTACCAACCTTTTATCTTCAACTCCATCGCTTGAAAGGTTCGATATTTCCGTCTACGTTATCGTACCTATTCTATTCTTAATACACTAAACCCTTGTCTGTGTCATGTTCAAATCCTATTCCTTTTTTCATCTTTAAAGCGCTTTTAGGAAACGTATTGGATTTACTTCTTAACATTAAAGAATGCTTTTATCTAACGTTCAAAATGGAATTAAGGTAAAATAAAATTAATATTTCTCATTTAATATTTTAAAGTAAAATTATCATTTATTTTTTTTTATTTTTAATATCGTATTAACAGACATTAATCTGTTTAAGTTTTATTTCCAAATTCATCGCTAATGAATATTTCATTTAATTCCGCAAGATTTTCTCGAAGTCAATAGGAAAAAATATGGAATTACAAACTGTTTGTTTGCATTCTCATGTGATTTCGTTAAGCATCGAAGCGTTCACGAACCATTTTGTAAAGGATAAGGAATAAAGTTATATTTTGTCAGAAACCGGTGCGTTTATGGCGGTTTCAAATTAAACAGCCAAGGATCACGGAGCTCCTAAGCAACTAACGTTGTTAATTCACGCCTGTTTAGAAAATTTAATTAAAAATTAGTAAGTTATATGGGTGGTAGGGCCACGCAGCAGCCTCGGTTGTTGCACGAATGGGCAGGCTCGTCCGGGTAAGTACCACGACCTCACAGAAGACCAGCGTAAAGTGGAAGTATGACAAATACTTTCGCGTTTCGTCTGGTGAGTGAGGTGGCCGGAGACCAATTTTCAAAAGGTTGTCAACGCATCTGGAACCCTTGGGTGTAGCAGATGTCCATGGGCAGCGGTATTCACTCAACATCAGGAGAACCGTCTGCTCGCTTGCCACTTTCTCACATAAAAACAAATAGTAATTTAATGAAATATTTTCGATACCTACTTATATGCTTTAACGATTCACCAGATGCTTGACATATTCTCTCACCGAGTCACTCTTTGATACATGTTTAACACAAAAAGACAAGAAATGAGAACACGGATTACGCGTTAAGATTTGCATTTTCTCTGGTACAGATGTCGAGTCGCAAGTTCAGCGTTGCATTTGCCCCAGTGATCGCAAAATGTGGACTTAGTCAAAAAAATTACATTAAAATAAAATAAAATAAACTGTTCTGAGATAACCTGACATTTTGTTTATTAAAAAATATTATAAATCGATGATCCAGCGGAAGAGTCCGTCTTAGTAATGAATTTTTTCATTATACTATCAAAAGCGGCGTCTCGACCATCAAATGCCTTTTCTTCTTTTTCTGTATTTGCACAAATATTTTTCCATTATTTTACCGACAACTTATTCGTTCTTTAATTTCATTATAGTATCCATATTCACTGACAGCTTTTTTAGCTGTTTATCCTTTTATCATTACTCATATATTTTCAAACGAATTGAAATCTGTGTGGTAGACATGAACGCTGTGACAATGTTCTTTAAGCAAATTGTCAATTTTATATTCAATAAACCTTGGTTGTTAAAAATGATTTATCGATGTAGAGTGAGTGTGATATTTCGATATTTGAGCCAATCAATGACAGCTTGTTTCTTATGGTACTATGTTTTCAATTTACTGCGAGATTTTGGACCAAATTGTGGTATGATGCGCTCTCAACCACCACAACACTATGCGGTTTTAAAAGAGATTGGCATTTTTGTTAATTAGTTATCGGTATTTAAAAGAGATGATATATTTGTTAGTTATTGGTACTGTTTTTAAATCTATTTTTATTTTTATTATTGTTCATTTATCTGTCTGAAAAATAGATTTTGAAAAGTCTAACGACTAAATAACATAAATAGTAAATTGTCGATGCGCCGCCATCATAATTGTGTTTGTTGTGCCTGTCGAGTTGTACTCTCCAAATATTATTTTGGTATAATGGCACCGAAGTCACATATCGTTTATTGTTTTAGCTTTAATACCCGATTGTATAATGAATATATTAATGACAGGAGTTTTATTAATTTAATAGTGCATTGTGGCGATGAACATTTTCTTAGTGTTTAAAACACATTGTCACGACAGGACGTTTCTGTAGTCACTTGGATCTTTGTGTGAAGTAAATATGTCTACAAGCCCACGTAAAATGTCGACATTAAGAACATTTGACCAGCAAACTCAGTGTATCAAGGCAAGGTGTATAAGGCAAAATATATCGAAGGGTTTACAATACATTGTGCATTACTATATAAAATAATAGAATAAAGTCGCTTTCCACCGTCTGTCCCTCTGTTCTCTTAGATCTTTAAACTCGGATCGATGTGATTTTCATCAAGAGATAGAGTGATTCAAGTAGAGAAGAATTTTTAACGTATAGTTTGTTAGCGCTGGCAACACTGTATACCGGATATGACGTTATCTACTCGAGCCAAGGGACACATGGTCGGATGGAGCAGCGGTCACTTGGATTTCGGCCGCGTTCCTGGACGGTGATATAACCGCTAGTGCTGCTTGTCGTGATAATAGTTGTTACTATACAAGTTCAGTAATAGTTAAAATATTAGGATCAAGGTAAAAACGTTAGAACTCTTATAAGTTCAATATTGTTTTGTGTTGATTTGGTAAAATATTACTTCTTCTCCGAAGATCCAGCTTTCATCGAAAATGCTGTCCAATTCTTTTGAAATGCAACAAAGTAATGTATGATGGAATTATTCCTCTTTATTAGGACTACAAAAAAGTGAGCGAATGTTTATCTATATTATAGACATATGCACACAAACAAATATGTATACATATACAAGCTTTGTAATAGTGATTTCATTATTAAATGATGAACAATTTTTAAAGTTATGGCGTTCCGACTAAAAGTCTTAAAGAAATAATACATAAAGTTTTCCTGACATTACGTAGGAAAATTAATTATTTCTTTAACAGATCACGAGGTAATAAAATTATTAAAATTTTTCGTGAGACATTATTAATGTAATATTAAGACGGCTGAACTCATCGGTTAGTTCGCGGTTCGCAGTCGGTACATACACCGGGCTTACGTGAGTTCAGCCGTCTTAATATTAGATCACGAGTAATTTAATTTTTTTATAGTGCTAATCTCTGCACTTAAGATTGTAAATTAAAATTTGTAGAAAAAGTACGCAAAGATTGTCGCCGCTGTGGAAATCGAGCCCACGTCTTCGGCATTCGCGGCCACTAAGCTAAACGGCTGATTGCCAAACCGAAGAAAATCTTAACGTCTTTTATCTACATTGTTTTTAGCATTTAAAGCAATGCTTGGCGCATCTATTGTTATATCCTTTCCAGAATACAAACAATTTCGAATATCGTTTTACAACGATAATTCGAACGAGAGTTGCCGCCATTACTGCTTAGAAATTTACATTTTTATAGTGCTAATCTCTGCACTTAGGATTGTAAATTAAAATAAAAAAACGAGTATCTTTAGACTGTTAGTCGTGCCATTCGTGTAGCTTCGGCTATTGCACTAATTTGCCCATTCTTTGGTGAATTGGATGTATGTACTTTCGCATTTCGTCTGGTGAGTAAGATAACCGGACCAAGTTTTGTAATGGTTACCAAAGCCATCAGGTAACAGATGTCCATGTTCACTTGCCAACTTTTCAAATAAATAAAAATTAGTAATGGTTATTGTATTATACATATAAATCATCTAACTAGTAATAAAAACCGGATCAAGATCCGTTGCGTAGTTTTAAAGATCTAAGGATACATAGGGACAGACAGACATTCACTATGTAGTGAAGCCATAAAGATTTTGTTTAATATAAATAAAATGTATGAGTGTTTCAATGTTTTATTTTTCAGGCACTTTCAATTAGCGCTAAGGGGAGTCGAGAGGAAAAAAAATACATTAAAAAAAAAAAAGCGTGAAAAAGCATCAAAACATTCGCAAAAAATTTGTGTTAAACGACCCACGCAAAATTGAAGCACCAATTTTGCGTGGTGTGTGCTTTTAGGACCCGCCTATTTTAAATAAAGGTGTTTTTTTGTCAGAAACCCATACGTTAACGGCGGCTGTAAATTAAGCATGGTCCCGACGTCATGAAACTTATGAGCAATTAACGCCGTTCATTTTCTATTGTTCAGAAAATATTTGAAAAAAAAAAGAAAATAAATAAATATTTCAGGGCAATTTATATTATTATTCAAAATTTGTAGCATAAATAAAATAAACCACCACCGCTCTCCTTAAAGTGACTGGCGATATTAGAGCCGGCATGGAGGAATCAAGGGTTACAGTCATGGTCCTTATTGATTTTTCTAACGCCTTTAATACCGTCAGTCACGATATCCTTTTAGCCATCCTTTCTCACATAATGGTTTTCTGATGAAGCACTGGAATGGTTCTCCTCCTATCTTCGAGGGCGCCAGCAGTCGGTCAATATTGGCGATTCATCATCAAGCTGGCTTTGTCT
Source organism: Iphiclides podalirius (assembly GCA_933534255.1). Classification (NCBI taxonomy): domain Eukaryota; kingdom Metazoa; phylum Arthropoda; class Insecta; order Lepidoptera; family Papilionidae; genus Iphiclides; species Iphiclides podalirius. The sequence goes on along the minus strand of OW152827.1, from coordinate 10,974,622 downwards.
GAAGAATGGTGTCCCTCAAGGCGGTATTCTCTCCCCTCTGTTATTCTCTGTTTTTATTAACTTCATCACTCATAATCTTCGCTGTGCGTATCATCTTTATGCCGATGACTTGCAGCTATATGCTCAGGCATCCATCGACACTCTTGATGAGGCCATTCTTAAGGGTAAATGAAGATTTAGTCGCCATTAAGACCTGGTCAGATAACTTTGGATTAACCGTAAATCCGTCCAAATGTCAAGCCTTGGTAGTTGGAAGTTCCCGCACTCTTAGTAGAGTAAATCTAGTTAACCTTCCAACAATTGTTTTTGACAGCTCCCCCATTCCCCTGCAAAATAAGGTTAAAATTTAGGTTTGCTCATTGACGGGACGTTTTGTTGGAGAGATCAAATAGCTAGTGTTAGCCAAAGAGTAACTAGTGTCCTGCGCCGTCTTTACAGACTTAAAAATTTTTCCTGACGATAAAAACTAAAGTAACGCTCGTACAGGCCTTAATTTTTCCTTTAATCGACTATGGTGACGTGTGCTACTTTGACCTGAATGCAGATCACCTCAACAAATTAGACCGACTTCTGAATAACTGCATTCGATTCGTCTTCAATCTCCGCAAATATGACCATGTATCGTCGTATCGGTCACAACTAAATTGGCTAACCATTCGACAACGACGCTCCCTAAGAGCCCTGACCACACTTTTTTCTTACCTTAATTCCCCATTTACTCCTTCATATTTAACTTCCAATACCTTAGCACAGTCAACACGAAGAATCTTCGCTCTAAACACAATCGTCTTGTGTTATGCCCTCCTCATCAATCTGATTTTATCCATTCCTCTTTCTTTGTCCAATCTATCCTTCTTTGGAATGAACTCCCTCTCAAAATTAGAATGGCCAAGAATCGCTTTGCTTTTAAGAAAATGGCACGCAAGTACATTCAGGGGAAATTGCCAGCAGTTTCATGACATCATCACATAAATGTGTATGTATATGTATATGTATATAATATATATACATATATTATATATGTATATTAAAGTTTATATGTATATGTAAGGTAATACTTATTGTATCGTTTTAAAAGTATTGTATGCTGAATTATATTATGTGTTATATTTTTATATTTAATAATTACCTATGTATTTTTTTTTTTTTCTTTTTAATTTATAACTGTGTTTGTGCACCTACCTCAACTTCTCAGTACCACCCTAAGGTTGACTGGTAGAAAATGCTGTCAGCATTAAGTCCGCCTATGTACTGTTTCGTGCATGAAGTTTAAAAATAAATAAATAAATAAATAAATAAATACTAAGTGACTGATAAACATGTTTTTCTTTCGAAAAGACGAAACGCCGAAGTATAACACTTCCATTTTACGCCGGTCTTCCGCGAGGTCGTGGTACTTTCCAGGACGGATCTGCTCCAGACGGACGGAACAGCGCAGATTGCGTGTACCGAACCGTACCGTACCGTACCGTACCAATGTTAAAGTTAAAGATAATTATACAAAAATCAACCGTACCGTACCGTACCGTACCATTGTTAAAGTTAAAGATAATTATACAAAAATCCAGAAACTAGGATAGGTCAATGCTCGGTCCAATATTTCTCCAGTAGTGTGGTTCGTGCCACACAGAATGGCGAATCCCCTACGCAAAGAGGGCCATTTCAAACTCGTAGGGTTAAAATATGTGGAAAAAGTGCGAAAAGATTGCTTCAAATGCTAAGAAAACAATGTAGAAGAATGCGTTAAGATTTTCGTCGGTGTGGCAATCAGCCGTTTAGCTCAGTGGCTAGAGCGTCAGGCCGCGAATGCCGAAGACGTGGGTTCGATTCCCACAACGGCGACAATCTTTTCGCACTTTTTCTACATATTTTAATGTTCAATCTTAAGTGCAGAGATTAGCACTATAAACAATTTAAATTTCGTAGGTTCCGGCTAGCCCACGAGTTCAGCGATAGATGAAGCTTTAATGGTCTAAGGACTAAAAACAATTACATCAGTCAATTACAAAAGTAAAAGTAAAAAGACCAGCCAAGTGCCGAACGGAGTGAGTCGGACTCACGCACGAAGGGTTCCGTATCATTATCTATAAAAAAGGCAAAAAATGATATCTGTTTCATGGGAGCCCCATTTAAATATTTTTTTTATTTCGTTTTTAGTATTTGTTGTTATAGCGGCAACAGATATCATCTGTGGAAATTTCAACAGTCTAACTATCACCGTTCATGAGTTAGCCTGGTGACAGACGCACAGACCGTCTGTCTGTCGGTCTGTCACCAGGCAGCGGAGTTTTTTTTTATGTGGAAAGTTGACAAGCGAGCAGGCGGTTCACCTGATGTTAAGTGAATACCGCCGCCCATGGACATCTGCTACACTCGAGGGTTACAGGTGCGTTGGCAACCTTTTGAAAATTGGTCTCCGGCCACCTCACTCACCAGACGAAACGCGAAAGCACTATACTTCAACTTTACGCCGGTCTTCTGTGAGGTCGTGGTACTTACCCGGACGGGCCTGCCCATTCTTGCAACAGTCGGGGCTGCTGCGTGAACCTACCACCGTAAGTGGAGTTATAGGGTTTTACCGTTTTACCCTTTGGGTACGGAACCCTATAAAGGGCGATATTACCCACATACTGTAGTCACTCTGAAACATACATTCTGGCATAGTACGTTACGATATTCCCTTGAGCCAGGTTGCTTTTGAATAGCCGTGTTGTTATTGTTTTTAGGTGATAGTAAGTTCTTATACGATAGTTCGCTTATTATGTTATTAATTACGAACTTTTTAACTTTCAAATATTGATGGATTTCTGAGTTATTTACTATCGTAAAAAATTTAACACTCGTAAAATAATCGTATACTTCAATTTTTATAGTGCTAATCTCTACAGTTAAGATGAAAAATTTAAATTTGTGGAGAAGAAGGACGAAAGTTTTTCGCCACTGCGGGAATCGAACCCACGTCTTCCGGAGACGCTTTAAGCACTAGGCTAAACGGCTGATTGCCATACCGACGAAAATGTATATTGTCTTTTATTGTACATTGTTTTTTCGCATTATTTAAAATAAATTTGAATACTTATATAGGTACTTTACCTAAAAGATTGTTTAGTGTCTCGCGTGATACTAGTCAATATGTTAACTTCAGTCGTTAATTTTTTTTACAAATGAATTTGTTTTAAACGCTTTTACTACTTTCTTCCCAATTATGAAAATCGTTCACTCAAATATTTTTTGTGAAGCAATTCGTTTGCATCATTCCAACTTAATTCAAGAGTTATTTAACTTTCCACTGCCAAAAGTTTGTTCATTTGAAGATCTGTGATAAAAGTTTGTTATATCTGTGGTAATTTTTAAAGAAAAATGATTTTATTAGTGAATATTTGATTAATTGAAAAAAAATATTTAAATAGATATGTGATAGTGATTATCAATAACACTTGATGAAATTTTTTGTTTCTCATTTCTATAATTTTTTATAAATAAATTTACTTATAATTAAAACAAAACAACTTAAATATTGGTAACCTCATGCTATTTGTTAAGGTACAATTGAGTTCACGAAATTGTCATATGTTTTCCAAGGGATATTAAAAAGAATATCCTTTTATTAATTTACTTGAGTATAATAATAAATATAATATTAAATTAAAACTAAAATACACGTTATTTTACAAATATGGCCACGAGACATGGTCTCAAGAACGCTAGCTGAATTTCCTCTGAGTAGTAAGATTTAAATATGTAAGATTAGAATCTTGCTACTCAGAGTTTTAAAAATTATACTTTAAAACAAACGTATTTGGTTTTGGCGGAGAAGTCTTGACTTGCATGACCACCTCCTAGTCTGCCTTACATACATGCCTTCTATGAACTTCTCCAAACATGATATTGATAAGTAAAGTTATGTATTAATTATTATATTATTCCATAACTTTACTTATCAATAACTGCCCTATTTTATTGGAACAGGTTGGTGAGTTGAAATTGTCAGCTGAATTTATTCGAGGAAGAAAGTCGTACCACACTAGACTCGGTAGGCTTTATATGTATGAAGATTGTTGATTTAAAAACCGCTTGACACTCACGCTATTTTCTGTTCATTAAATATCATTCTATTGATGATATCTATTGAAAAGTACCAATTTGATAGACATGTTAAACAGTTCACAAAGCACATTTTTAAGATCAATGCAGCAATTTTAAAGCCAAAAGTTCACGTTTAATTATTACGAAAAATAAAACAAAGCAATAGTTTTTTTTTGTAACGTGTACAGTTTATACGTAAATATTATGATAAATTATTGTCTACTTGTAACAAAAGCTGTATTAGGGCACATATTTTTGTATTATTATGCATATCAAAATGTGTTGTTTATTTTTTGTTTGTTTTCACAACAACATTCTTTTTAATTACTAGTTCAAATATTGTCGGTACGTTAGTTTGCACATTTGTTATATCTCAAAACTTTATTTTATTACAAACAGAAAACGGTGTATCAAAAGTTATGAAACCATTACAATTAGACTAACTTTATGTAGTATTATACAGTATAGAGAGCCGTGATAGCTCAGTGTCCGGGCGCTCGCCTTTAATTCTATATACTCGAGCAACCTGAGTTCGATCCCCGGTGCCGGCACCAATGAAGTTTTTAACTTTAAGTGCTGACTTATCACGTGCTCCGCGGTGAAGGAAAACATCGTGAGGAAACCTGCATATTTTCGAAATAGTAATAAAAAAAATATATTTCGAAGATATGTGAAGTCCGCCAATCCGCAGTGGGGCCGCGTGGTGGACTATGCCCTGATACCGTCTGTATAGAGGAGGCCTTTGCCCAGCAGTGGGACATGTATAGACTGTTACTTTACTTTTTTTTTATACAGTATATAAAAATGGTACTTTTCCGTAAGGTGAGCGCAAATCTCATTTAAGTTGTTTTATACATCAAGAAGCCTTGTCAGACCTAGGTTATCAGTGGATTAGGTTAGGTTCAAAGTGAGTCACAGATCCGACATAGAGTTCTATTAGTAGTATGTAATATTGATCACGATGAATTCGATTGGATAACGAAGCAGTTGCAATTACTCTACGTAAGTGTTACGGCGTAACTATTACTTGGAAGTTACGTCGTAGCACATCAGGTACATACAGAGTACACAGTTCTAGGGCGTACCTGCTGAGCAATATATTGAATGTTGTCATGTTTCTATCAATTATTTCATTTTTATTTTGCATTTTTATTTTGTGTGGAATTAAACGGATCACGTGGATTTGATTCCGAGTGACGAAAAATTTTTCGCTCTTTTTTATACAAATTTTAATCGAATATTGATATTATCGTTGTGCCACTACCATTTGTATGATTATATATTTGTATAAATGTGTGTATATAGGTCCTTATTATATCTCATATGTGTGTGTTTAACTATATTTGTATTTTGTCACGCATATAAATAATTTAATATAATATGCAACTAACACGATTTTACACAACGCTCCGGATTGACTGGGAAAGAATGTCAAAAAGCATTAATAATCCTTGTTTAAGGTAATTGCAATAAAAATTATACAAATAAATAGTTCTCCCTCCAATGTATTTACATTCTTATATATTGTGAAATTATTTTTAAGGACGAAGGGGAGATTTAACCATGTCTTGCATCTTTTCTGTAGATATAGTAATGCGATAATAAGATATAGATAGTTTATATTAAATTAATGAAATTTTCCTGCTTTTCATATACTTCGAGTATTGAGATAGAGAAATGTAAGCGGGATTTGCTTGTTGAGTTGAAATTTGTTGAATAAATCGTAAGTTTGTTATAGAATTGTAGACATGAGGTATGATTGGTTTTTTGTGTGGGAAGGTGGCAAGTGGGCTGGCGTTTCACCTGATGTTAGTCGTAACCACCGCAATGGACATTTGCGACACCCGTAGGGTTGCAGATGCGTTGCCACATTTGAATTAAGTGAGTCTCGGTTACCTCACTCACCGGACGGAACGCAGAAGTGTAACACTGCTACGTCCCGGATGGACCGGCCCATTCACACGACAGCGAGGACTGTTGCATAGTAATCACTTAAGATCAGCAATCATATGGGCTTAAGTGAAAAATTCATTTAATTTAATTGTTTATGCGGTTTCTAAATTGTATTAAATTGATTTCATATTAATCATTCATTGAAAGCTGATAAGTTACTAAGCTGTGAGAGATTTTTAGTGAGTTTGGAAATTCAGACCATTTTATTTCAGCCTGAACAACATTAAATCACCCATGACACAAACAACTGAAGTTTATATTAAATTACCCTCAAGTTTGCTCAATTTAAGTGATGTATGGAAAAAAACATACCGTTAACGTTGAAAATCTCTCATATATAATGTTTTTGATTTAGACCTCTTAAAAGTATCGTAAAATCATAGATTTATTCTTAACTAGCTGTGCCCCGCGACTTCGTCCGCGTGCATTTTAATATAAATAAAATATCTAAAATATAAGTAGCTTAAGTTACTCCTTATAACATCAACTGTCTGCCAGTGAAAGTCCCGTCAAAATCGGTCCAGTCCTTTCAGAGATTAGCCGGAACAAACAGACAGACAAACAAAAATTAAAAAAATGTTATTTTGGCATAAGTACCGTGTATACATCCAAATGTATTTAGTAAAAAGCAATTATTTTAATATTACACACAGACACTCCAATTTAATTTATCTGTATAGAATAATACGAGTAAATAAAATATCAAGGTGTGCGTATCTTTCCATTTGATATTACTTTCTTCTTTTTGGTATCAGGGAGGAAATCTTCAAAAGATACCATAGTCTAATGGGGGAACAAACGATTATATGGGGTCCGGTAATCGCGTTCACTAAACAAAACACAAAAGTGTAACACTTCCACGTCATACCATTCCATCATGTTTGATGTCAAGATACTGTCTCCACTGATACAAAGAAACTATGGCATGTAAAGAAGCGCATAGACCTACTATAGTAAAAAATACGTATACACGGAACTGTCCACAAAATTATTTAACTTTGGTGCGGTCACGTAAAAAATTCTACTGATGAGTTACTGATGAATTACACATCATATGATTTTTGCATACCAACTTAATAATCTATCTATTTTTATAAAACATTAAGCATACAGCAACTTCATAATAAAATGGTCCTATTGTACCACGTGTGAATTCTTACAATATAGGCATATTTATAAAGGACGAATGCGAAAGCGTTACCGTGACCCTACCAATTTGTGAGCGGCGTGGAGCATCATGGGGCTTGCCCCAGGGGACGTGCAAGAATTTCGACCGAATGAGCCGTGATAGCCCAGTGTCCGGGCGCTCGCCTTTAATTCAATATACTCGAGCAACCTGAGTTCGATCCCCGGTGCCGGTACACACCAATACATTTTTAACTTTAAGTGCTGACTTATCACGTGCTCCGCGGTGAAGGAAAACATCGTGAGGAAACCTGCATATTTTCGAAACAATAACAAAAAAAATATTTCGAAGATATGTGAAGTCCGCCAATCCGCAAGTCCGCCAACCCTCTGTATAGAGGAGGCCTTTGCCCAGCAGTGGGACATGTATAGGCTGTTACTTTACTTTTTTATCAACAAAAGCAGGCTCCCCTAACTCACTCACCAGACAATACTAAAGTACAAACGTTAATTCTATACTAGTCTTATGCATGGGACTTTTCTGAACGATGTTAAAACTACAATGGTTATAGGAAAGTTGTTAAGAAATAACCGTAAAGTAGTATTTATGGATTTTTTGTTACACGAGTTTGTATATATTATATTACATTAATGTATGATAACTCCGTGGCGCAGCTGCCAAGGTATTGGCTTCGGCGTCGGGGGTCGTGGGTTCGATCCCCACACGGGACAACTATTTGTGTGACCCACAGATAGTTGTTTCGTATCTGGGTGTTTGTCCGCGTGTTTATGTTTGTAAAACGTCCTTACAACACAGGATAATGTTATCCTAAAGTCCTAAAGTAAGGGCAATGTTTTTAAAAAAGCGTAAAATAAAAAAAAAAATATTTGTATGTTGAAAGGGGTAATGTTATGATAAAATTAAACTCTTTAATAGCATTTTTTACTATTAGAATCAAGGAGCCTTTATTATTATATTACGACTTTAAATAACTTAGGCAGACACTTCACTATATGTTAGTCTTACATAAAATAGTTATAAGTAAAAAGCCCGGTGTTACAGTAAGCTTCAAACTTTAGGGAATTCCCCATGCAAAAACATGAACAAACGGGAATATTGTATTTAGGTCTGTTAAACTTTTGGGTGTTTTTCGGAAGTTTTAGAAAATTAAGTAGTTTCCTGTTTCTTTCTGACAATTTCCTCTGTGTATTGTATAGATAATTTTTAAATTATTTTACCCGCAAAACACATTTATTACATTATCAGATATAATATACTGATTATATTATTATATATGAACACAAGAGGGCATTCCTGTTAAAGTTCTGCAGTATTTTAAATGCAGACACGTTCGGCTTACTCAAATTAAAGGCTTAGGTCGTAAGGCCCACTGAACTACTATTTGTCAAATCATACTGTCAAAGGAAATCCTTAGATCTACCAAAGTTGGAATGGTATTAAAAGAAAACGTCAAGGAATCAAGTTTATCAGTCACTTGTGTCACTTATTACATTAACTTTTGCTCATACTTATTCATATGACTATTGTAAATTCAACACAACTACCAAATTTTGATAATACTGTTAACAACAGAAGTACAATTTTATAGTTCGTGTATTTAGTCTTTCAACATATTTCATCAATATATTTGAGCTTGGTAGATGTTTTAGATAACGCTTTCCAGCTTTAGCTAGCTTACAAGAGTTGAAGATTGCGTTAGTGGAAGGCTCATCAAACACAGACAAAATATAAAATTTTACAACAAAAACATATATTTACTTTTTGTTGTCAAACATTAGAAGCTTGACTATGGTGCAAAAGCTTTATGTATTAAGTGACCTGACGTAAAGTTTTACGGATCAATTATAGATAAGTACCTGGAGGACAGAGCTTTGCTCGATTTTTTTTGGTAAATCATGTATTTTGGCAATGAAAAAATAAAGAAAATGATCTGGTATAGAAAAAAAAGTTAAAAAAATAAGTGTGTAAATGATCGTGATACGAACCGCGGCCGTCTGTTTTGGGGCCGCCCGGTTACCGACCGAGCTATTATAACATTTATTTTGGCGGCGAAATTTACAGTCATATTCGAATGAAATTTTTCATTCCCTGAAAACGGATAAAAGGACATTTTCTAAAAATGAAACCTAGATCTAGATCGATTTTTCGCCTCCGAATCTACGCTATATATAACACACTTAACATGTATAACACTCTAACTGTACTTATAACTATAATTATAGCTAGCTATGAAACTATATGATAAAAAATAATTATAAAACAACAACGCTCAAGGCGTACTAAAATCTGTTAATTTCGTTGCTATAATTCCGATAAGTAAATAGAAATTAGAAATGATAAATGTCTCGCATGTGACGCATAAAATAATCAAATCCTAGAGCTATGGGTCTCATAAAATAACAGAAAAAGAGGAAATATAAAAACACTTTTATTATCCCATTAATTGTTGCACCACACATTTTCAAATGAAAGTTAAGTCATACCATCATCATCGCCTAAAAACATCCTGTTCAACAAACGCCTCTTTTCCTTCAGAATTTTTATAACATTTAGCATATTACCTCAAGCATAGTAAAGAAAATGTTAGTGTTTCTATGCTGGAACGCCAGAGATCATTTAAATGGAGTTTCAAATTTTAGTAGGTAATACATAATAAAGAAGACGTTATTTCGTTTAGGAAACCAGTAATTTATTTGGAATAAGCTAAGTAAATGATAGCATTTTAAAATAGATACGTGAAACTGGATTCTGGTGATTTTATAACAAAATATATTCAAAATATTGTTACTAAACACAGGCAGGAAACTCACCTTCTTATGTAAATAAAGGCAATAAAATAGGTCAAGTTGGTCAAGACAAATAGGCTCGCATTTCTTTTAACTTCTCATCCAGCCGTAAATATTCGTGACACATGTAAAGTCATCACGTGAGAAACTTTTTTTGTTACTTGGGTGTGGCGCCATTCGTATAACTTCCTTTTAACTTTTTTATTGCTAAATTAAAAATGCAATGATAGATATTTTTTACGCGTACAGTAATAAATAGACTTTAATATTAATATTTAATAACTAATTATGAATCACGATGCAGAATATTGTATGTATGTAGTGTAAATACTTGTACTTTGTAATATTGTACGATACAATATAGATACAATATGTAGTGTAAATACTCGTACTATGTAATATTGTACGATACAATATTACATAAGAAAGACCTATGTAATTTTGTGTAATTTTTGTTTTTATATAATATTCTGAATTGTGATTCTTAAGTAGCCTCTTCATGCCAAAGACGCAACGAGAGAAAAAATTTTTCAACCGACTTAAAAAAAGGAGGAGGTTCTCAATTCGAATGTATATTTTTTTTTATGTTCGTTACATCAGAACTTTCGACTGGTGTATCCACGTGGTCCCATATTAATTTCATTGGTATTGGATCTTGGGCTACGGAGATACGAAGGGAACTCCTGAAAATGAATACACGGCGAGATATTTGAAGTCGGTTTTGTTTTTATTAATAAAAATATTTTTTTTGAAAATCATTATGAAAGTGTTTCTCATGAAAAGAAAAAACATGGGATTTCATTACCCAAGAAATTACTTTTTATATATTAGGTATTTTTATATATTAACAGACCACACCGATATCAAATATCTGTCGTTTGGCTATTCCAAAATCAAATTAATTTTATTTTTAGGTTTGTGTATTTGTGTTTTGAATTTAGTGATCAATTTGTTTTCACACCATTTGATATCTGATCATATATCTTTGACATCGGTCTGTACACATTATGCACAATCTAAAATATTCCGTTATAAAACAATTCGAACGATTAATGATGTGTATGGCGAAGCTACTGTAAAAGAAAAGAAAACAGTACATTTTTAGTTGCAACATTGTTTTCTGAACATATTGAAGAATACGAGCGAGTTGGTGGGGCTCTCAATCCAATAATGGGCCAGACTAATAAAAGGTTGTTCAGGCTCAAAGAAACAGCCGGCTACCGAAAAGAAATACAAGATCCAGGAGATAAAAACTTGACTGTGAATGTGGTTTCTCAAGTTTTAAACAATAGTAACTATAATAGCAGTAGCTGTAATAACAGTAATATAGAAAAAACAAAAGGTCTGATAGGACTCGAGTAAATGATGTAAGCAGTAACGGCGGATGAAGTAGCAGACAGTTTATGATCACATTTAATACAGCCCTAAAATTTTACATTAGAATCGATAAACCTTAAATCCTCGTAAAAGCGCAATGATTCTTCTCAAGGATAATCCACAAGGTTATTGAAATGAAAATAAAAACCATCCTTCTTCCAATAGAGAAAATCGCAGGGATCGCACTTATGAAATAAAATTTCAGCACGCCAGCATTGCACAACATCTAGACACCGTTAGTTCTTTTTGCGCGCAATTCAGAATAAAAGAAATAATTCAATAATGGACGATAGCTTGTGGCCTCAAAAGCTGTAATAAGTTCGAAACGTCTGAAATTTAAAACAAAGTCTAAGGCGTTAACCTATATTTAGTTAAGATTCAAATTATTTATTTATTTATTTATACTTTATTGTATACCAAAAATAAATATATATATATATGAAAGCAAATTACAAATTAATATAAAAGGAAGTACAACAGGCGGTCTTATCGCTCAGAAAGCGATTTCTTCCAGACAACAATTGCGAAAAGAATTCATTCTGCTAATGAGACATAAAGAAGAGACCAGAGGGGGGTGTATACGTGAATCATTTATAAACATGGGATGAAAGCATTTATACATCAATGAGATAGTCAAAGATTTTCGGGCAAAAAAAGAAAGGAAATAGGAAAGCATGAGTTCACCGTTCCAAGTAATTAGCTTTTAATAGGTTTTTAAAAGAAAGAATTGACTTAGGGCTTTTTAGTCTAAATCCGTAAATTATCCTTATCTAATAATATAGAAACCGATTGATTGATTATACAGCCGAGCCACATGTTTTGCTGATCAAATTTGATTCCGATCAATAGATTAGTTTTATATACCATGCCAAATACAAATAGGAGAATAAGAAATTCCTGTGTTTAGTACTGTTAAGTGTTCGAAATAGGCCGATCAATAAAAATTTTGAAAATTCACAATTTCACAATTACACATTTTAACGACGGAATCTACAAATTTCTTTTTAAAAGACTTTCAGATGTATTGTCTTTTATACGGTAGTAACAGTAGTAATAGATATAATAACCCAGAGGGAAATTAAAACTTATTTCATTTATAGTTTCACTAATATTGGATCCTTACCGCATTAGTTGGATTTGGATCTACTTATTGTAGATTTCACTTGAAGCTAGGTTTCTCGTTGCAGTTTCATTGGCTAAGTGTACATTCCGTGAATGAATTTCCTAAGGGAGAACTACGTAAAACCCATCTTATCCGTGCGCCGAGTCCGTGGGAGTTTTGCCAACCCAAGTTACCTGTTAGTAAAATCATATTGTATGATTTTATGAGCAAAATAACTTGTAAGCAAATATTAATACCGTGATTCCTATGTTGTCTAAATATAAAAGAACAGTGTCAATTTGTGAGGCAATTCAAACTAATTGCTAAGGACGACCCGATTGGCGGGGGAAGTAGGGACCCTGCCTCTTGCGCCAGAGGGTGTGGGTTCGATCCCCACTACTGAAAAAATATTGTGTGATGATTCCAGTGTGTTTTTCCAGTGTCTGGGTGCTGATATATGTATAGTATGTATTTATTTACAAAAGAAAAGTATGTTTATCAGTTTTCTAATACCTATAGTACAAGCGTTGCTTAGTTTTGGACTAGAGAACGTTGTGTAAAAAAAGATATTATGAAGACACTGGGATTTGATTAACTTTTACATACGTGTTTACCTTTAGAAGCATAGCAATCATAGAATTTGAATGGTTAATAGCATGAGATTGTTTAGTTTATGAAGTTCATTAACTGTGGTTCTTTGATTGCAAATGTGAAGTTAAGTGCTCTTGAAGTCAAAATGACTTTTGCATGTAAATATGTAAAATAAGATTCATATAAGAAATAAAAAATAAAAAGCAATTACTGATAATATTTATTAGCCTTTACTTAACAGGTCAGCGATATTTTAATTGAAATATTTATATCCGGAATAACAAAATGCATTCTTGTTTTTTCAACGTCCATCCTAATTTTTCCAACCTAGTCTTGTAAATTCGGGAATATTATGAATGTCGTCAAGCATTTCAAAGTTACCTAAGCGATTAGTAATATTAGATATCACTTTATACTGCTGCTGTGGTTATCGACTATCAAATTACAGGAAGTGGAGTAGCTAATTAGCCTTTGGCGATATTGTACCTGAACATAAATATCCTCGTAATAAACTAAATGATTTTAATTTCATCAGAGTACCCCCATATGATTCCAATCCACCAATCAGTTTTCAGCTTGTTTAATTAACAGCGTAACATCAATTCACACGTACAAAATGTTCGTCTATAATTTTATAGTCCCGGTGTATTACGAGTAAGTATGTTTGTCGGTAAAATGTTACTAAAGTAATTCATAGGTACTAATAGAACCTGTGAAATGTGAATTATATATATAACTAGCTGATCCGGAAAACGTTGTTTTGCCATTTAAATTATTTGTAGGGTAGAAAAAATTTTTGGGGTGGAACACCCTTAAAATTTAGGAGGATGAAAAATAAATGTTGTCAGATTCCACCTTCTCCACCTTGGCCGATATGCACACAAAATTTTACGAAAATCGGTCGAGCCGTTTCGGTGGAGTTCAATTAAAACACGAGAATTTTATATGTTAGATAATAAGTATCATTTTGCATTGTTACCGACTCAAGTTCTTTAACAACAAATATAGTTTATACGAACCAGCGTATCATAAACAAACGCTAGATGTATTTCTTCGGTCAATAGTTAAACTTTACATTTATTGTATCTGTGAGAGAAAAAAGTATAACCGTAACTATGACTGTAGGACACAATTCTTGCGAAAATGTCGTTCTGTAAGTAAATAAAATGATACGAATTCATATTCTACACCGATATATTCATATTTGCGCGATTTACCTACTACCGCCTCTGTGAATATCTAAATAAATATGGTCTCCAGTGGAAACCATATTTATCTACACTAACATCGTACAAAATGTTGGTGTTGGGATGGCAAATCGTCGCTATTACTAGTACTTTATTTATATTATGTAATTGTAAATAACATAAGATTGTATAATTTGGTAAGGAATAACTCCGTAAGAGATTTCCACCGATAATTGACTCATCACGATATCTCTGGAACCATAGTGCGTAGAGACTTGTAATTTGGTGTGAATATTCCTTTCCTAGAGGTCAGGTAAGAACGGACTTTATGAAAAACAAACGGCTCTCGCAACAGGTTCCGCTGTTACACGAATGGGCAGGCTCGTCCGGGGAATTACCACGGCCTCACAGAAGACCAACGTGAAGTGGAGGTATCTTGTATCTTGTATTAACTGATGTTTGTGCTTTCAGTCCCGAGACTATTAAAGCTTCATACGACGCAGAACCGGTGGGCTAGCCAGAACCCACGGGAAGTGCAGGTGTTATACTTCGATATAGTGATCTCACTCTACCGAAGGTAAGGCTGGGGCTAATAGTTTTAAAAGATTAGAGATAATCTTTTAGGAATCTGCAAAAACCCATAGAGTGGCAACGCATTTGCAAAACGAATGGGATGTAATGTACTAGTGTGAACTGTGAGATCTTATTACATAAAAAAAACATTGCATCTCGCAATGAAAATGAAGGGCCACATAGCTAAGTGATTTTTTTTTCTCTGGACGGAGTAAAGAGGAAATGTGTAGCGGTTCAAACAAAAACGTTGTGTATTGAATTATTCACGAAGTATTCCGTAGTATATTAAACAATGTAAGAAAAATGGGCGGCAATTTTGCGCGAGGTTAGCTTTTAAGAGAGGGCTCTTTTACATAAAGGTGAGTATTGTCCGGAGCTGGTCCTTTGATAAAAGCGTTAAATTAAAAAATGGTCCCGCGCGAAGCTTCTAAGTAATAAATGTTATTTGCGTTGTAACGAACATACAGTTTCAACTGCGGACTTAAAATGAAACATTAGAATTTGTAGAAAAGAATGCACGAAAAGACTTTCGCCGCTGCGGGCATTGAACCTATGTCTTCCAGAAACATGCCCAGAATCTTTTACCCCTAAGCTAAACATCTGAATGCCATGCTAATAAGAAACCCAACTTATAGCACTTTAAGCAGTGTTTAAATAAGAAGCCTTTTTTTTTTTTTCTTTTTTAAATTTTGACTAGATATTACAAGAATATTCCCTCAACCCAATTTATGTTTAAAAATAAAAATGCTCAGCCCTAGTATGCGAGATGAAAGGTAAGCTAAAGGTGAGCTGGAGGTAAGCTACAACTAATAAGCAATAAAAATAGTTATAATCGAAAAGTAAAAGAAATCCACCACAAGCACCACAGATTCGTGCGCTCTAAATACAGTACAGCAATTGAACAAATCAATTAGATTTGTTCAATTGCTCATTGAACGAGTTCACACTGGCTACGTTCTATGTTCTCAGTGTTTAGTTTTAGTTATAGTTATACAGGGAGACTTTTTTTTAAAGGTGCCCAAATTAACACAGGAGGTTCAGACTCGGTAGTATAATCGTTTATTGAAATAAAAAATAATGAGCCGTCCCGAGACGCCTGGCAGATGTGAAACATCGACATTATTTTGTAAAAGTAATATGCAGAAAAGAACAGATTGTGGTAGGAACCAAATATGTCATAATGATAAAATAAAATGTTACGATTTTTTTCCAGATAACGATGACTATTTTTTGAATAAAAATTTATTTTCATTAAATACAAAAATTTACGAATTAATTTCAAATCGTGACTACTTAATTCGTTTAATCAGTGACTTAGGTACAAGTATAGTACACACAATTAAGTAAAGTTAATTTAATTAATTAATAATTAATAAATAATTATTACCAATTAATTTAAATTTGAGAAATTAATCGTACACACTACTGCATAGACTGTATATATATATATATATATATAACAACATACAGCGTGGCGACGCGTCGCCACGGCATGCGTCGCCACGCCAGAAATCGGTTTTCCGTGCGCCTATAGATGTTTCACATCAACAAACTTTTTTTCAAAAAATTACCATTCTATTCCCTAAAAAAACCGAACTTCTTGACAACGCGGTAGTTAGTGGCAGTTAATCATTTAATCTGAAAACGTTTCAAGCGTGCATCTAAGACACGTGGCTAAGTGTGGTCGCTGTGCATCGTTGACTGCATGCAGAAAAATCGAACCTAATTTCGGAGCTAGTCGAGTTAGATTTGCAAATAATAAAAAGTTTTATTCACCCATTACAATCAAACAATTATCATCTCAGTTTTTTTGAAATGCGACTAACATTTGTTCACACGCTAGCTCAATGTCTGTGCAACATGATAGCTCAGTGTCAGGGCGGTCACCGTTAATTCAATTTAATCGAGCATCATGAGTTAGATCCCGGTGCCGGCACCAATGAAATTGTTAATTTTAAGTGCTGACTTATCACGTGCCCGGCGGTGAAGGAAGACATCGTGAGGGAACCTGCATATGTTCGAAATAATAACAAATAAAAATAATTCGAAAATATGTGACGTCCGCCAATCCGCAGTGCGGTCGCCTCGTGGACTATGATGCCCTCTTTAGAGAGGAGGTCTTTGCCCAGCAGTGCGACATTACACTTTACTTTAGCTCAAATTGAGTCTTTGTTTCATTCAAGGTCTTCGACTTATGTTGATGATCAAGATTAACCACTAGTATTGCGAATAGACTTCTCCGTGTTGGAGGGTCACTCGTCTTAGTTCTATATTAAATTTATGAAAAGTTTAATTTTCATACACTAAGACAATAGCAGCCATATAATCGTGAACAATATCTGGCGATGGTTGAGAGGTTTTTTATACCATGTTTCACAACGTCACAACAGGGCCTCAAAAGGTACAGAGCCATCTATCGGATATATTTACTTCACTTTATCAGCCCCACTGTTGGGCAAAGGCCTCCTTCCATTTCTTCCACTCGTTCCTGTCGTAGGCTATACCTTAACAAGCTTAAATTTGACTGGGCTGGTGATGTCTGCCGCATGCCTAACACCTTTTGGGCTAAAGCTACTACCGAATGGGTCCCAGAAAAAGTTAAGACTAGTACGCAGCAGGCCCAGACGGAGATGGCGCGACAAACTGGAAGCATTCGTGAGGGATCGGATATATTGTATTAGTCTAATTACATGATTACACATCTAGGGGGGTGGTTACTAAACCTGAACCTGATAGAATTACGTGGGTACTTACTCTAGAAACCAAGCCGTCAGCCATATTACAGAGCACATTGTACACATTGACATTTTTGAATTGATTTACTAAGTTATAAAAAATGATCATTGTTAATTTTCACATTATGTTAATTGTTTTCTATAAAACGTATTTATTAATGTTGTGTAAATAAAAATCATTTTAATTTTAATTATTTTTATAGATTTTGTAGCGTTAGTTTTTTGACTTTCCGATGACCTCATGTTTGTAAACCTACTGTGGTTTAGAAATATCAAAAATTTAAAAACAAAAGAAGACAAGGAAATAAGGTAACGTTATCTTAGACTGTTATTTATGTAGTCTTGAAAGGATTTATGCCTCATATCCGTAGGGTATGCAAATTTTATATATATGTATATGATTGTATATTATGCAAACCTGAGCGTCGAAGGAAGTAAGCTTTCGTAACGCTCATAATATAGGAGTAGTATGCAAATACAGTAAAGACCTCCATTGGTAACTAGAGAAATTGTTTCTTTTACTTTGCTTTGAAATTTCAACATTTTTTTCATCCTCCTATTTTCCTAATTTCCTGTATTATTATTTATTTATCATATTTATAATAAAACTAGCAGTTAACCGCGGCATCGCCCGCGCGGCCAAAGGAAATTAACAATGAGTTTTTTATTTTTTTGTTTCCTACTAAGTTGACGTTTATCATTACCTATGTTTGGGACAATCCACACAATATCTTTATGAATTACAGCCTATGTGTTATTCTGATGTATAAGCTATATTCTTGTAAAGTTTCATTAAAATCTATTCAGTAGTTAATGCTTGAAAGAGTAACAAACATCCATCCATACATACAAACTTTCGTGTTTATAATATTATTAATATAGTAAGTACAAACTCATTCTTACACTACCAAAATAAAATAACACCTCCATTTAGACGTAAAACCTCGCTATCGCGATTTTAAAGTAGTGACAGCACATAAAAGGACAAAAAGTCTAGAACTGATGCATGCCCGGAACATATTTTATCCTAAATATTTACAGATTGTTCCAATTGGGTCAGACCGTCGTAACAGTATCATTGATTATTACCATTGTTTCTACCGACACTTGACTCCTAAATTAGCAAGCAGGAGATTTATAATTATGTTTGGCAATGTTACATTCACAACAATATTACAGATTCTGCCATCGTTGTTCATTGAGGGGATCGGCTATGGCCAGGATTCATTAGTTTATGAATTCCACCAATTCATTTAAACTTGTATTTCAATTTGTCAACAGACCAACGCCCTTGTGATGTCGTTGTATATAGATAAATATTTTCTCCACGGATTTTCGTGTTAAAAAAGTACTGGCCGCTTTTCCCGCCCTGGCTCCTTGAACGACGTCTTTCATATGACTCTTGTTTCATTTTCCATTACGAGTATTTTGGTCAGGTCCATGGTGGTATCAGAGGCTGCTTAAGTAACTTTATGGCGCAAATATGAGACTCTTTGTTCAGATAATGGTTTTGTGACATTTAAAGTTGAAACTTTAATGCCACGCGGTTCCCCTTAGATTTACATCCTAGATTTATCGCCGATATGATATCTGTCAATATCTGAAAAGGCAGTACTACTGTTAATAATATTAGCTGGTTCTGGTTAAAGGACTTTTACATTGGATATTGTTTGTATTAAACGTGACATGAAAGCTTTCCCTAAATAAAAAAAGTAAGAACAAGATTTTTCTCCATATGGAAAGAAAAAAGTTGCGAATTTGAATACAACTGTCCTACAATAATGGAATGAATTCATGGATAATTTGAAAAAGTAGTTGATATGAAAGCAAAACTCGTGCGCAATTTTTTTAATGATTCGAACTGTAAGGATGGCGCTCTGTGGGTCCTTTTAAAAAAAACACTTTTTATTGGCTGTAAGGAACTTTAATTCTGACACACAACTACGTTATAAAAATGATTGTTATCGGACCGAGTACAGAGTTTGACTGCTTGATGTTGACTGCCGTACTTGGGATTCGAAACTGTTTTTATATAATTCTAAATTGCTGACCTACGCAAATACTCAATATTGTAAATTGTACATAACATCTCCCCCCTTTTAGACGAAGATTATCTTTTTTAAGAAAATCGTAGGTCTATTAAACATAAAATTATAAATTTTCAAAATTAAACATTGACAATATTTCACATAAAATTAATACAATTATTGATTATAAAAAAGTTTACAAAATATATTTTTTTCTTAATAATAATAAAATTAACATAATCAATACAAAGTTTCTGAATAACAGTAAAATAATGATTTCATAGAAAAATAGAAATTAATAAATTTATTTATTTATCTTTACTTAATAATTACTCAAGTTTTAATTACTCTTAAAGTGTCTAAAAATAACTTTATTTTTATTTTTATTAATTTCTACTTCTGGTAGACTTGTTGTTGATTTCTTGTCGTATTCAATATCATCAGAGATATCAGTAAATTCCATTGATGATTTTACTATTGAATTATTTATTTTCGGTTGTTTTTTATTATAACATTGGTTAAATATTTGAATACAACAAGATGTATTGTTACAACATTTAGGAAAACATTTTTTATAAATTTTATATAGAATGTAAATGAAAATTACACAAACAATTATAATAGTAAGTATAGAATAATATTGTCCATATTTAACAATATGAGATTGTTTTTTCAGCTTCATTAATTTGGTTTTCCAAATGATTTAATTTATGTGAGGCTAAATTTAAAGATTCTAAGTCAATGTTTGTTAAGGTAATAGGAGCAAATTTATATAAAGTTCCATTTATTAAATTATATTTGCAACAATCATCTTCTACTATATTATAGTTAATTTCAAGTTGGCTTGGCATAACATTTTTTCATATTATATTCTTGAGGTGGATAAAATTGTAAAGTTTCAAAATAAGCAATACAATCGTTTTTCAAAGATAAATATCCTGAAAGATTATACTTTACAGTATAATCTTTCATTACATTGTTACATCTTAAAGTTAGTTTTCTAGGATTAGATTGCACATAGATATATCTTCCATCATTAAGTTTTGTAATAAATGTTGCCATAAATTATTTTAGATTCACACATTTCAGGTAATGTCAAAGTTATTTCTGTTAGAAGTTTAGTCTCACAAGAGGGATTATTAACTGTTGATAATATAAAGGGTAATGGACATATAACATATTCATTATTAACATTTTTACAATCATTTATATTGTCTAATAAAGAGTAACTTAGTCTATCTTCCGTTACAGCCACGTATAACTTTGAAGGGTGTACAAGAATATATGTTAAAATATTATTTATTTATTTTACGTGGTGTAGGTAAAGGTAAATTTTTATAAATGTTAAATTTAATAGGACTAATTAAAGGTATTTGAATAACAAAAACTAATTTATCATTATAAAAATAAGAAATAAGATTAGATAGATCAATAATATTATGAATATTTTTTAAAGATAAAGAAATGGGAAACTCCGCGTTTCTCCTTATAATTTTGCTATTATAAAGTTCATTATATAACTTTGTAGGAGTTAAAACATAAGGGTGCAAAATATTTGCTTTTGCAAATAAAATAGAATTCAAAATCGTGTCTAAAATATTAGATATTGACAACAGAGAACTTACGATAATATTTAATACAGAAATTATTTTTTCAACATTAACTAACTTAATATTAGTTTTATAATTTTCTTCAAAAACATAGTTAAGTTTTTCCATCTGCTTATTTAAACTTAGTTCATTATCGTTTAACTTATTTAGAGAAATATTAAAATTATTTATAGTTGATTGAACAATGTGTATGTTATCTTTCATCAGGGAAAATAATTGATTTTCGTTCTTTTCGCAAGTAGAAATTGCTTCGTCGTATTTTCTTGCGTCATCGGCGTCTAGGGTGCCGAAAAAGAATTTTAAAATTTCACCACCAAATTCTAGTGACCTTTTGAAACGATTTGGAGGATTTTTCTGAAGTAAGATGTGACAACGAATCATATTTTAAATTATTTACGTTAATTAATATTTCTAAAGGACTTATGGCGTCCATAAAGTCTACTTCCAAGACAGCTGAATTTTTAGCCTTTTCGCAAAAATTAGAAATACTATTGATTGACTTTTCTATTTTATTTAAGTAAGGCTTTATTGGTATGACATTGATATAAGTAATAACATTATAAAAGTCGTTATAAAAATATGCGATAGCAGTTGGGTCGAAGTATATTCCCGGACTGTGTAAAATAGGTTGGATAGTTTGTGAAAAACAGGATTGAAAGCATAACCGATGATCAGTGACTATTTTAAATTTGTATCCATAAAGATAAGGTCTGAATGTATTTACACCAAAAAGAATAGCGAGAAGTTCTTTTTCAGTAGTAGAGTAATTACCTTCTTGCTTATTTAAAGTACGTGACGCATAACAAATTGGTTTATCTTTTTCTATTTCACCTTGTGATAAAACTGCGCCTACTGCGTAATTAGAAGCATCCGTAGTTACTATAAAAGGTTTTGAAAAATCTGGATACTGAAGTAATGGAGCAGAAATTAATTTTTGTTTTAAAACATTAAATGCTTGTTCTTGTTCATAAGTCCAATTAAATACTGTGTCTTTCTTTAACAAGCAAGTTAATGGTTTAGTTATATGAGAGAAGTTTTCTATAAAACGTCGGTAGTAACCGGCTTATCCCGAAAAGGATTTTATATCTTTTGGAGTTTTAGGTGTTGGAAATTCTGAAATGGCTTTAATTTTATCTAGATTTGGTAAGACACCTTTATCCGTTATAACATGCCCAAGATAAGCAACTTCACGTCGCAAAAAATCACGTTTATCGGGCTGCAATTTTAAATTAGCTTCTCTAAACTTTGCAAATACAAGTTCAAGTTTTTTCATATGAGACTCGAGGTCATGAGAATATACAATACAATCATCTAAGTAAATATAGCAATGTAAACCTTGCAAACCAGTAAGGACTATATTCATCATCCTTTGGAAAGTAGCTGGAGCATTTTTAAGACCGAATGGCATTCTAGTAAATTCGAAATGTCCAAAAATACCATTAGTAGTAACACTGAAACCTGTTTTCTCAGCGTTTTTAGAATCTAAACATAACTGATGAAAACCAGATGCTAAATCAAGTGTAGAAAAGTATTTTGAATGTCCTAATTGGTCTAAAATATCGTTTATGAGAGGAAGAGGATAAATTTCGGAAACTGTTACATCATTTAATTGACGATAATCTATATAACGATTCGCCATTTTTGCTTACCGGAGGCGTCAAGCTTCTTCGACACTACCCATACGGGTGCATTCCATGGTGAAGCTGAGGGACGAATAATATTTTGGTCTAACATTTTTTTAATTTGTTTTTCAACTTCATCCTTGTGAATCTCTGGGAAGCGATACGATTTAACATGAATAGGAGGTGCATTCCCAGTATTAATAGAATGTTTTATTATATTAGTATGCGTTAAAAATTCACCTTCTAAATGAAAAATGTCTGTATATTGTGAAAGACAGTTTATTAACGCTTTATTTTCCTGCGGATTTAAATGTGAAGTTCTAATTTGGTCTAGAACTTTTTGAGAACGGTCTATATTTAAACAATCTAACTTATGTATAAATTCATGTTGAGTGTCTAACGTTGAGCTTCCATGTACTAACATGGAAGCTCAAATGGAGTTAATTCAACTTGAAAATTATTGATTTCAATAGGAGTCTCTGTTGTATTTAAAACAGAAATATTGACTCTCTTATTACTTTTCAAAGAAACTATAGAGTTGGCAATGAATACGCCTTCACAAATTTTATTATCTAAAACTAATGCTTCCTTCTTATCATAAAAATCTTGTAAGTTAGAAACTGTACACTCTATGACCATTTCTGACCGCGGGGTTATAACATATGATGGCTTACTAAAACAAATAGGTATTTTATAACCTTCTAAATTAAGAGAATTGGTAGAGTACTGCACGTCTATCTTAAAATGTTGAATAAAATCACTACCAATAATACCATCATAAATTAAATTAACTGTATCATCAATTGCATGAAATATATAATTGAAAGTTATTCTTTTATTCAGAGAAATGCGATATTCGAAATCAATCTGGGTTTGATCTTAAAGATTCACAATATGAATCATTATCGCTTAAACCTTTAAGTTTTATAATTTCGGAACTCAACACTGGGTTTTTCAATAAACTAGACAACTTAATTATAGATATAGTAGAACCAGTGTCAATTAAAAAACATAGTGGCTTATCATTAAAATTTGTTTTCAAAAAAACGTGAGGAAGAGAAATTTTTGTATTAATATTATTCATAATATAAGTTTTCTCACGCTTACAATCCTTAATAAAAGAACTCGTATTATTATCACGAGGTAGAGGATTGCATTTAAAATAAGAAATATTTGAATTATTTTTTAAATGAGAAGTCTCTGATTTTTTATTAGCCTGTGTTGGTAAGAATTTATGAACACGAGGCTTATCAATATTATAAAACTGAGTATTAGAGCTTTGCTCATTAAAATAAGTCTGAGTCGAAGGTGTATTAGTCTGTGCAACAGAGAATTGACCACAGCTGGTACGACCTTGAGACTTCAGTTGAGACTCAGTAGAGAACTTCTTTTTAATATTATAAACATTTTGTTTCTTCCGCGATTTTGTATATAATTTCGGGATTCACGGAATTTAATAAAATTTAAAGTTTTCGTGTCGTTCAAAAATCATTACAAGGTTTCGGCAGACACGGCACCGAAACCGTCTTTAGTTTAAATGTTCGTCTTTAGGAAAATTACTAATTACATTCATATTAGAGTCATCGGAACTCGTATTCGGTGCATGTGCACCGGATAGTGCAGGCAATTAATGTTAGGTCGCATATTATTATTTTTAAATTTAAGTTTGCGACATTCATTTATAACATGACCAGGCTTTTTGCAATACGCACATGATTTACTAAAATTTAATGAATTAGGCTTATAATGATTATTGTTAGTATTATATTGATTATAATTATTACGTGGTAAACTAGGGTTAAAATGTACATTATGAAATTTAGGTTTAAAATGCTTATTTTTGTTTTGAAAACAATCAGAAGTATTATGACCAGATTTCTGGCAAATTGAACAATATTTCTGTGAACTACTTGCTAGGCGAGATAACTTATAGAGTTTTTCTTCTTCGGTTGCATGTGTAATTGCTTCCGATAAAGATTTAGGATTTCTACAGCGAACAATATGAGAAAGATTTGAATTTAGTCCTAATAAAAATGTATTTAATGCTAAATCATCCATAGCAGCTAATCTGCCAAGAAGCTCGTTTTTGTTTTCACAACTGTAATGAATATCAGATTGCAATCGTGTAAGACAAGAATCAATACGTATAGAATATTGTATCACATCCTCAGAAGGTAATTGTTTGCAATTTTGTAAATCGACTAATAAATGAGTGGAATGTTTTTTCTCCCCGAAAGTTACTTTTAAAAATTGTTTAATTTCTTCCCATGAATCAAAGCATTTTAAACAACATGCTAATCGTGCAATCGTAAACAAGATGCTAATAAAATATATGTACAAAGCACATTCTGTTGGTCTGTACTCGCTAAAGAAATTGCATTTTCGCAATCAGTTAAAAATGCAGGCAAAGACTCACGATCTCCATTATAAGGTTTTATGAATTTAGTTAGAACAGAAAGGGTGACTTTATCTGCCATTTTTAAAGTGTCGTAATTAATTTCAGTTTTTTCTTCCTTTTTAGGAGGCATTAAAAGTTAATATTTAAAGATTATGAAGTACAGGTCATCAGATATAAACAAAAAAATATGTAAAATAAGATTAAAGAAACAAATTAGTAAATAAAATTGTAAAAGTTGTATAAAATGTTATTAATGTTCGTGGCGACTCAATAGAGTCGTATTGAAGCGAATTCTTGAAAACACGTTGCGTTTATCGTGAGAATGGAATTTTGTATTTAAATTTATGTATCTAATTGACTTTACGAATTTTAGATGGTAATGAGTCGACTGTCCGAATTTATGGTAGCTGGTGTCGGATGTGATGCGGGCTCACACTCGAAAGTGGAGACTTACCGTCGACCACGACAGCACAATGTGTTTCAATTGATGATGCAGGCTCACACTGGAGAGTGGAGGCTAACTGTCGATCACGCCGTCACTTTATCTTAGGACCTTACATCCACAGAGCCAAATATTGGTGCAGGGCGAGTAACTTAACGCGACGCGCCTAACACCTAATAGATAGATCCCAGTACTTACGGATTTTCCTAGGACTATCCCACTTCTGACACCAAATTTGTAAGGATGGCGCTCTGTGGGTCCTTTTAAAAAAAAAAACACTTTTTATTGGCTGTAAGGAACTTTAATTCTGACACACAACTACGTTATAAAAATGATTGTTATCGGACCGAGTACAGAGTTTGACTGCTTGATGTTGACTGCCGTACTTGGGCATCGAAACTGTTTTTATATAATTCTAAATTGCTGACCTACGCAAATACTCAATATTGTAAATTGTACATAACAGAACGCAAAATCTCATATGGTCGAACTTTCGATAATACAAAACCAAAGGTCATTAAAAGGACAAGTATAGGGTACTTTAACGAGAAAATAACAACGTTGAATTAATTTTCAAGTTACAGTAAGTAGTGAACCTTTCAAGCGATGAAATTTTAGAGAGAAGGTAGGCATCTGGAGGGTAGGGCTGCCTTTGTATCTTGAATAAAGTCAATAACGCCTTTGAACACTTGAAGGCGTTTGCGATATGGGTTCCTTTAATTCGAATGTTTGAAGTATTACGAAAGCATTTGGGAAATTAAGGGCTATTATCTCTTTCCTTACATACTGTCGCGCTAATTTACCTTTTTATATATATTACATTATTTTATATACGCATAATCGAATTCAACAAAATTTTTATTATAAGT
Organism: Iphiclides podalirius; assembly: GCA_933534255.1. Taxonomy (NCBI): domain Eukaryota; kingdom Metazoa; phylum Arthropoda; class Insecta; order Lepidoptera; family Papilionidae; genus Iphiclides; species Iphiclides podalirius. The sequence goes on along the minus strand of OW152827.1, from coordinate 10,948,117 downwards.
CTTTTCGAAGCAAATAAAAATTAAATTTTATTCCTTATTTAGTACTCTACATTTTAATTTTTGACTTGGGCTGGTGTTCGAATGTTCGCATGACTTTGCCATAATATCGATTCTAATTAACTTTTAGACTATTTTCATCATCATTCAAACATCTCCTTTTCTAGAAAGTATTGTTACTGACGTTTCAAAAAATAGAAAAATGGTAGGAAAAGTGTTATAAGGTTTCGTGATTCAGAGACCAAAAGTCATTTTACAGGTTAAAGAAATTGGCAGCGCTGTCAAGAGAACAGTTCTGTCAAAGGGGTAGAAAAGAATGTAATGACGTTTCAAGATTATCATTTATTCAGGTGAGTTGAAGAAACCGAAAATCTTCATTTATAAATTTGAATTTGGATATTTCAGATCAAATTGGTCAGTACGACAAAACGCTAATTCCATATGTAAGGACCTAATATTATACGGACAGTTAACAAAAGGGAATACAACGTGCAAAATAACTGTGGAATATAGATACTCGTAAAAGTAACTTTAACAGAGATAAATTAAATTAAAAACTAAAACATATCTCTGCTATCCATATAATTTCTATTATTAAAATACTAATAATTTATTTATGTAGAGACCACGAAGTGGCTCGTATGCTAACGTAGTACTCTAGATTCTCAGAATTGTTTTCGAGTAACCTGATATACCAAGATAAGTCATACTATGTTAGAAATGTAAGCAACGATGTAAGTCTGTCTGTATTAAACTCTCCTACACCAAACTCATCTTGAGTTAACCGTATGGGAGTTTAATACTATTATTTACTTTTATTACTAGTATTACTTTTAAAAAAACCTCCAGTTCGGGCCCCAAAGCTCCTGTTATCTCTTAAATATCTAACCTAACAAAGAAGATACCACGGTCCCAGAGAAATTTTTCTTTTTTTTATCGCTCTCTTAGGTGACCGGAGACACATCTTCGAAAAAGATGAGCGTTATTATTAACTAGTAGTAGGTAACAACCACTATCTAGTAAAATAAAGAAACAACCTAAATTTAAATTTTATAGACAAATTGTCAAAAATTTTGCGGTGCAAAAAAATGCATAGCTGGGTAATGCGCCCAGACACTAGCTAACAGCTAATTCATTAGCGGCGATATTTTTCATTTTCCATTTCACGATCTGCGTCATTAAAATAAAGATTTGTTATCTTATTTTAAAATGATATAGGAATGTATGTTTTGTTAATTTGTATTCTTTATTTTATATTTCTATGTAAAACTATCTTTCCAAACGCATCTAGAAAAATACTGGTTAAACTTACAGCATGCATTTCGTTGAAATAGATATCCAAATCTTTCCGTGATATTCCGTGGTAATCTTTCGTCAATCTTTCTCTTCTCCGAGGGTTGACTGGAAGAAAATGCTTATTACTTTTGCCTTAATTTTGCCTTTTGTTTAGCCTTAAGTTGAGGTGTAAAAATATTTTTTTAAATAAAATAAAATATTTATTAAAATTCAGTATTCTACACCATCATATTCAAAACGGTGAATAGCACATGATTTTTTTTAAAACCAGCGGATCGTATTTGATTTAATAAACGTAATGTCCATTACAAAAATCTAATTACAAAAACTTGCTTTTAATTTTTTTACTTCCTTTCTAATAAAGTTGTCCTAAACTTTTTGTGTTATATTATTTGAAATTTGAATTAAAAAATACTTATATTTAGTACATATAAGTAGTATATTAAGTGACCTAAGCGAACACAATTAAATCGATGTTCTTCTTTTTATAGCAGTTATTGTAGTAGCATTGTGGAAATTTTTCCCTAATAAAATTTATCATGCGGACTTTTAAAGGGAAGCGGTACTATTATTTCATTGACTTTTATTGTTAACTAAAGAAAAGCTAACAAAACGAAACGTTTCTTTTGTACCCTTATTATTTTTCATGGTAAAATTTCAGCAGCCCACTACTTTTATATAGCAAACAAAAGAAAAATTTAAACGATAGAGAACTATAGAGACATATCACTTACGAATTAATCAACAAGAAGAATTCGGTAGTCACCTTTAGTTTTCGAGAAAAAACATAATTAAATCTTGTTGTTTCTACTAAGACAATCCACCATTTTACTATTGTCAACATTTTCTCAATTAAAAACCTTCCGTAAAACACTGTCTTGTCCACACTTTTTAGTGAAACTTTTTTTTAGTGAAAATAACAAGATTTAATTACTTTTTTCTCGAAAAGTATAGATGACTATCAATTTTTTTTATTTATTACTTAGTTAGTGATATGTCTCTATAGTTATGTGTCGTTTAAATTTTTCTTTTGTTTGCTATATAAAAGTAGTGGGCTACTGAAATTTTACCCTTTTCATCTCTGTCTGTATTCATGTTTAAGTGCATAAAGTTTTAATCAAAACTCACTTGATGTTTGATGTTTCAATACCTAATATTTTATGCAACAATTTCTAAGTGCGGAATTTTCCTGGTCTACTGTCGCGTGCGTTATGTGTGCTTTAATTAATAATTGTTATTTCGTATTTTTAATGTAAAATGTTACACAATTTTTTAATTAAAGGTGATGTGATGCCAAAAGTGCCAAAAGCGATGTCACTACGACTTAAAAAATTTGCAATGCGGGTGCGTCGAATCCATGTGTATAAAGTTGTTGCCGCCGTAACTACGTGGCGCCAACCTCCTGCCCACCGCTGCGCATTCTCGCCATTTAGTTGCATTTAACATCGGCCACGTACAAAGTGAAAACAGTAACTAATCAAACGTATGTTAACTTTACTTTGTTTTATCGAGCTAAGACGGTAGAAATATAAATACTTTTACCAAAACACCGTAATTTCACTTTGCACACCAATAACACTGGTAGAATTACTTATTTTCACTTTTAGATCACTAAAGAAACAACTCTAACGATTTTATCTACGATACCGATTGGGCAGCACTATCGCGTATACTTCTTGTTGACAGCCGTAGAAGAAGACGACGACCATGAAATGTTTCGTGAAGCTTCATTTATACCTCCTTGAATGACACTTCTTTTAGTGTTGTTAACAACCTCAAGGAATGACTTCTTTTAGTGTTGCCAACGCGTATGTCTGCAATGGGTATGCCCATTGAAGAATTACTTCAGAGGTTCCGCCGAGTATTTTACGACATACAGTATATGTGAGTATTACTTGAATTTATTATCCCATTTTTATATGCATCGTGTTTACTATTACTTTACTGCCCTTCTTTTCCACAGAACTTATACTAAATTAGATAAGACCAATAGAAAGAAAAACTCTTCCGTCTTCTGTCCAGGATCTGTATTGGTTTAGCCGATATTAAGATAATTGGATTGTCTTGGACTTCTTAGTCACAGATGCAGCAAATGTGCAAAAAAAGCATCAATTACCTCTCAAAGAAGCACAATGCATACCAAAGAGTTAGGCATTTAGGCGTGGCCTTATTCAGCAACTTTAAACAGTCAGCGGATGACTGAAGTTAATCACCTAACTCATATAGTGAACAGGCTAGTTTAATATAATATGAAAATAACAAAAGACGTATGTAACCTCTGTAACTAAAGTTTTATGATAGATTGTAATTTAAGTCTTATTAAATTTATAAATGTTTGTATCTCATTTGTCCCAAAATCGCCCTTCGCTGCGAAACTACTTGACTACTTTTATTTATACCTTTAATAATGTTTGTTTTTATTTTATTTAAGCCAGAAAGGTTGTGTTTGATAAAAAATAATAGGACGATCTCAAAGGGCGGAATTACTGGCCCTTGCAATAAGTTCTAAGGGGAATCACGAGGCAAAAATATGGGAATACAAAAAAATGCGTAGTACACCAAAATTCCCACGAACCTTTCTGTTGAACGAGGGACACAAAATTGGAGCAGCAATGATGCATGACATTTGCTTTCACGCTCTTTTAAATATTTTGTGTAAAATCCGTAAGGTAACGGCAGCTGTTAAAAAGCATGGTCCCGGCAACAAGAATATTATACACATCTAACGTCGTTTATTTCCGATTGTTTGAAGCTTCAATTTTGAAATTCGAATTAAAAAAAATATGGATCTATCCAGTGAACTGACTTTGGCTTTAACTTTGAACACAAAAGGCAACAAATGAAAAACCTGCTCACAAGTTACAGTCTTTTAACATTGTTATCTTGACAATACACGCATCGCATCTTAGTAATTTCTCTGCACTTTGATTTTACCCCTACCAGATTTGTTGTTGTTTTCTATTATTACGATTACGGTAATAAGTGAGCCAACAAGAAAAGTTACACTGCATGGTTCCATAAATTGTGTTTAAATATTCTATGAATATATTTAATTTGGGACAGTGGGTTTTGATAAATTCCTCAATCCGCAGGAAGTTGTTTGTTCCTGTCTTTGTTATTTTCTCATATAAAAATCTTGCACAAAAGTAACATTGAGTATTTGCTTTTATGATTTTTGTTTAGTGTGAATGTCTAATCTTCATTTTAAATTATGTAAGTTTCACAGTCATTATTTATAATGTTATATTTCATTGTAAAAATCAAACTTGTCCTTGTACTGCTTGCTCATTAAACCCAAATGGGGTACTCGTTTGGGTTCAAAACGGTAAGAGCTTGGGTCTATACATTTAGACACACATTATTTTAATATTTAACTAACAGCAAAGACTTCTTTTTGGAGATCAATTGTTGAGAAAATTATAATAGGAATTAGGCGCTGCGGGATTTGCACCTGCTGTTAACTTCTGGGTAACTCTACCTACCGTAAACATTTATCTATCGACTTTAACATATCGGCCGTGTAACTCAGTTGGTAAAATTAGTAGACAATTTACAACTAAAAATTCACATTTAAGTTGCGTCTTATTGGTTAAATATATAATAATACTAATATAGCTAAAGTAAATTAAATTGTAAGAGTAATCGTAATAATTAAAAAAAACAAGTCAGTTGGATTCTGAGTATTTTTATAAAATATTTTATTGTCTATTAAATAGACATATTTAAAAGCGCCTCTAATTTAGAGAAAAAAACGCATTAGTTGACGCTAAGCGGTGCTGAAAGTTCGATTAAAACTAAGTAGATGAGATGACGAGATTTTCGCGTGGCGAGGACATCATTAGATGGACGCGACATCATTAGGCGCCTGGACGAGCAATCCAGGCTGGCCTGCTGGAGTAAAAATAAATATTTTTACAATATTGTCTTGGAGTTTTTTTTCCAATAAACAATCCTTTGATTTTGTTCAACATAATTATTATCACACAACTTTCGATATTCTCTCGATATCACTTCTGCGTATCGTCTGGTGAGTGTGGTAGCCGGGGCCCACATTATGAAGCGGTGGCAACGCATCTGCAACTCTACGGGTGTTGCAAATGCTCATGGGCAGGCGGTTATCACTTAACATCAGGTGAACCGCCAGCTCTTTTGCCATTTCCTCACATAATAAAAAGGTAAATAGTTTGAGTTTGTTCTGGTGAGTTAGATAATCCTCAGGAATTGTATTGTATTGAATGTACGTACATGGGTGGCGGTAATACTTCAACATCAGGTAAACTACTTGATTATTACATAATTTTTTAAATAACAAAATTCACATGAAAGCTAAAATTAATTACATTACTTGACCCTTTGACCCCAACCAAACCCTTTGAAAATTAATCTACCCACGAATTCTTAGAATATGTAAGGTAAGTAATCCGAAACTCGGTGTCTAGAATGATTAAGTAGTCATTGATTTATTTCCGTACCTGAACACTCTAGAATTCACAGAAAATCAGATCCTGACCAGAACACTAATAAGTTATTCTGAACACTAATCAACATCCATTGAAGTTCTTGGGTTGGAACTATACAAGGGGCTTTCACATTGAGCTCACTCTCGGTATTGGGGTGAAATACTAATGATGAGGATATTAAATTATCTCATTATTTGAAGACACTCTTTAAAGGTATAAATATAAAATTTCATTTAATTGTTACCATTGTTAGATATACTTTATTTTATCGAGCTAAGAAGGTAGAAATATAAATACTTTTACCAAATTACCGTAGTTTTACTTTGCACAACAATAACACTGGTATAATTACTTATTTTATCACTTTAATATTACTAATGAAACACCACTCTAGATACCGAATGGGCAGCACTATCGCGTATACTTCTTGATGACAGCCAGAGAAAGACGAAGACTAAGACCACGATGAAGGCCACGAAACGCTTCTTGCAGCTTCATTTATACCCCACAGAATGACACTTCTTTTAGTATTGCCAACAACCTCAAGGAACGACTTCCTTTAGTGTTGCCAACACCATTAGTATTCAAGATGTCATTAAAACAAGGCAACTACCATTTTCTTTGTTAGCATGGAAGAAATGCGTAAGCATTAACGTCCTCGCGGGGGCAAGAGTGGGCACAAACCTCCACGATCTTCCTATGCGCATATCTTCAGGGTCACGGGAACGCTTTCGCTCAGTTCCGCGACCCTGCCAGCGTTGACCACCTCAGCAGCCCCCTCCCGAGGGTAAACATGAAGTGGTCTAGAGGGTCTTCTTACTGTTCTTCGTTCGTAGACATAATTCAAACAACGACAAATATTTATGCTGCGTCATTGTCGTAAGCAGAATATATAAGAAAGAAGGAGAAATATTAAATATTGCCACAGAAAGTCTGGAAACAGTAGAAGAAAGCCAAGCAGTTATAAGCCGTTTACAGCGGTTAAGTGGAAGCTTTACAAATATCGTGTAATTTAAATGTGTAACGGTTTTCTGTACGTAGGCGTCGTGCACTCGTTAGCAACGTCGCGACCGCGCGGCCGCTGCACGCCATGCGGTGACATAGTGATGCAAAATATATAAATAGAAAACGGAATTTGCCAACCTTTAAACTGATATTTAATAATAATAAAAATTTATACTTTACATTACATGGCAATAGACATTGAACTTATTTATTAAATTATAATTATGAAGTTTTAAAAATAAAAATATTTTAAATTTATAATTAGAATATAGATATACTACAAACTCCCGTCTCCTCCAGGTAAGACGAGCTGGAACATTCAGTGCGCCTTTCTACTCGGTCCCTTGTTCACGGCCAACGAACTCCCCTGAGTTCGTTGACCAGAGGCCATGGGAGCCAGGGGAGCCAGTCTGTGGCTTCGCCGCTCACCACGTTTCGGTATAATACCGACACTATTCTTCCCCCGCGGTTCCTTCTCGGCAGCGAAAAACACGGAGAGTGGCTCCTCCTCTCCCACCCTCGATTTGTCCCTTGCACCCTCCAGCAGGCAGCCAGAATGGGCTCAATGTGCCCACTAGGTGCGGCCCTCTCAGGCCGGTCTCACACCGCAGGCCCGCCCAGTGTGGGTTCCTCTTACCTTCGAGGTGGGTGACCAAGCCACGGCTACTAAGCCCCTCCGCCACAGCAAGGCGGGAACCCCATCTGAAGGGAAAGCAACTATTGATACGAAAATGTTGAAAAAGAACCGAGCATCGCGGTCTGATAAAATTCCTTACAATACGAGGAAAGATTAAAAAAGTTATTCACGAAAAATGTTGTCTGTTTTCAAGATGCTGCTTTTTCGTTATATACCTCTCAAAAGTGGTTTAGTGAATTGAAACGGAGTAGTGCCGGTTTCTTTCTCTACTGAAGAAAACTTCATACACAACAGAAAAACCACGTTAAGCTTAGTTCTTTCTGCTAATTTTTTCACTCTTACACGGGCATTTTGAGTAAGAGTTTCTCAACGATTTTGAGGTTGTTTTTTCATTTGTCAATTTACTTATGTTTGTGTTTTTCTTAAAAAGCACAGAGTACTTTCTATCTCGTTTATAAATGAAGTAATTTTTAGGCCGCATTTTAATAAAAATCGCAATAGCAATTATAATATTTAACTGTTATACCAATTTTTGAATTTTAGCTCTCATTAATATGATTTATTGCTATTTCTGTTTAAATTTTGATTTGAATTCGTTGATCACTTATACTGGTAACAGATACGAGTAACATACGAACGGAGCGTTATCAATAGCTGATTGAATAATATGTTGCAGAGTGAACTCAGACTATTAAATAGTATACGACCATTTACGAAGATTGAAGTCTGTTATTTTTCCAAACGCTTCAGTAACGCTTTAACAATGTGTATGTTTAAAGGAACCCTTATCGCACACGTCTATAAGTATTCAAAGGCATTATTGCTTTTTTCTAACATACAAAGGAAACCCTACTCTCCCAGATGCCAATCTTCTCTCTAAAATTTCATCGCTTGAAAGGTTCAATGTGAAAGTAAATATTGAAAATTGTTACTTTTACGTTACTTGTATTGGTTGACTATATAGTTTTCATTGCCATTATACAAAGATTGAGCACCTGGAGTAATTTAAACGCTCTATACAGATTAACATATATTTAGTAACGCGTCCCAAGTTGCATACGGTGGATGTTTGAATATCGGTGTAATAATATAAGGTCGGTTGCATACGGTGCCATAAATTCCCACATCTCCCACCACAATACCACGCCTCGAGATCTGCGCTTTTCCCGGTGTTCTTTGTTGTTGTTCGTCTATTTAAGAAAGTGTTAAGTTCATTATTGTTCATTATTAAAAAAAACAAACCCGCTGAGTTTCTTTCGCCGGTTCTTCTCAGTACAGTGGCTTTCTTTTCCGAACCGGTGGTAGTGTTTTGACTATCAATAAGCGAGTGTAATGCTCTGTTGAATAAATACATTGATTTTGATTTTGAAAAAATTGCGAATTAAAGTAAGACCAGTCACTTTCTGGTCAGACTCCACAATAGTTTTAGGCTCGTTATCCAAACAGCTTTTGCAGTCCACTGCTGGACATAAGCCTCCCCAAGGGCACGCCACAGAGCACGATCTTTCGCTTTCCTCATCCAGCCACTACCAGCGACCTTTCTTAGGTCATCGGTCCACCTCGCAGGGGGACGTCCGACACTACGTTTTCCGAGACGTGGTCTCCATTCGAGAACCCGCCCATATAGGCTCGTTATAAATGATATCAAACAACCATTCGTCCGCAACCGTGTGGGCGAATGTTTTTTAAATACATTTCTAGTTGGCTTGTTAATTCTAATGCCTTTAGTGATAAATTACCGGAACCTTACTTTGAAGTTTCTTTACTTAGCACTAACAGAGAAAATACTTGACATAGTTTATAAAAATACTAGCGATGCTTCACTATGTACAACCACCGTCATTTTTTTATTAGTTCTTCTCTGGTCATACATTACAATATAATTATGTTAAATGTCAAATTAATACTAAAACAAAGGCAGCACTAAATTCAAGGGTGAAACTGAAAGTGGAAATACTAAATTCACAGACGTTCAAGGTACATAAAATAATATAGAAAGTTAAGGGATGTAAAAAATGTGAATTTTTTTGCAATTGGAAGTTTTAAACTTGTCTCAATTTATACGTAGTGTTGAAATGTACATATTCCATCTTACAAATATCGGCTGTTATTTGTCTGTTTTTATCATTTAAAACATTCTCTACATATCGTTTTCAGCATACAAACAATTTCGAATATCGTTTTACAACGATAATTCGAACGAGAGATGTCGCCATTGCTTTTTTAGAAATTTAAATTGTTTATAGTGCCAATCTTTGCACTTAAGAATATTTTCAAAGAATTCTCTACATAGTTTTTGAAGCAAATATGAATTGCAAAGATGTTTGTCCTTAGGCGAATACAGTCTCCTTTTTGTGGTTTTAAATGGTTTGTTAAAGTCTAACAAATGGAATAATGACACTTATGGGAGGCAATCGCCATGAACTGTTTTCATAGTTACAACGCAACTTTAACCAATCAGATGCTGTAGATCGGTGACGGTAATCACTTAATATCAGGTGGATCTGCCCAAGAAGTCTGCAGTTTGTGATCATATTTCCGATCGCTCACACCATCGATCGATATATGTCAAATTTTCACAAAGTAACAAAAAGTGCCCACCAAAAAGTAACCCAATAAATTTTGAAAATTAATGTCGAGCCAAAAAATCTGTTAAAAAGCTATCTATCACTAAATTGTATTTGTATCACGTCTTGGAATAAACCAGATGTAACAATACAGACCGTATATTTTTTCAAGTCAACATTTTTATGATGATACAAAAACGATTTATGGGCGCTTCTAACAATAAGTATATAGTCAAGTTTGCGGGAACGTAAAATAACTCTTTAAAAACTAATTAAAAATTACTTTATTTCTAATTGACTTAACTAAGACGTCTTGACAGAGTTGGATTTCAGTCCGATCTGATGGCTTATTGCCACGGTTCTCGAGATGCAACCAAAAGTGCTGTCGCAGAATTATAAGGAAAAGTTCCACTTGCAACTCTACTTTGCTTGCGTAGCTCTTTTAGACACGAACGCTAATAACCCTCGGGCCTTGTGGTTGCATAACTATATTGAATATAAAATTTGCGACCAAAAACATTGTGTCTTATTTGAAAAATGGTCTTCAACATCTTTATCATTTTTATAATCTTAATATTGCTGACAGTATAAATACCATGAATTTTATTTTCTGAAGTTTATTTTCTTTAACTGGAGCTTACGCTTTTGTTATGTAAAGTAAAGTAAAGTAACAGCCTATACATGTCCCACTGCTGGGCAAAGGCCTCCTCAATACAGAGGGTATCAGGGCATAGTCCACCTCGCGGCCCCACTGCGGTTTGGCGGACTTCACATATTTTCGAAATATAATTTTTTTGTTATTATTTCGAAAATATGCAGGTTTCCTCACGATGTTTTACTTTACCGCGGAGCACGTGATAAGTCATGTTAATAGTCGTGACAAGTCGTGATAAGTTTGTTATGTAAGTTATTAAATTTAATGGCGAGGAAACTTGTATTTAGTGTGGACATTAAGTGTTATATACAAAACAATAGTAACAGATTTTATCAGAATTGAGAAATAATTTCATTTGGAATCATGAATCTATCTTCTATGTGATTTCTTACATTCACCAAAATAATGTCAATATAGGAACGTATAGTACTAATAATAGCGAATTAACAATGGTCTTGATTCACTTCATTAGAACCACACACAGTGACATAGGATGTAATGAAATCTCCAGAAATACAAAATGGTTTACACTCACTATGAATTACAATATCTATCAACTCTGTAACATTAAGACTAATAATGTAATGATAATAGTTATTAATTTTTTAAACTACGCGCAGAATAATAATAACGGTCTTAAAATTAAACTCCTATCTAACAGACCCCTCAACATTGCTTAGCAGAAAAAAACTAACAGAAAAAAATAACATGGATGTTCTGTTAGTTTTATTTAAATCCTCATCATCATCATCATTTCAGCCTGGGGGGGGGGGTACGATCCTGAACCACCTGCATCCATTGACTCGTCCTACAATTTTTTAATTATAATTTATTAAAATAAAACTTTATAGACGTCCACTGTTGAGCAATGGCCCTTTGAATACGAAGGCGTTTACTCAGTTGAAAAAATTCATCACGGAGTCATTTCATATTTGAAATAATTTTGGAATATTAAATATAAGGTTGCGTTACTGACGAATGGAGTTAGCTAATTTGGATAAGCGCATATTTTACCCCGTAAAATTCACTATTAATTCAAGTTAAAAATTTTAAAACAGATAAAATTGATAAAACAGATTTTATTATAAATAGATAACACTTAATAAATTAAATTCATTCAACCAGTCAGCAGGCTTGACTGGATAAGGATTGTTATTTTGCTTTGTCGAATGCAAATACTTCAGATAGTACAAAAAATGAAACGTCATTAAATCTTCATCTCTACAACGCTTTGATACTTAAATTAGTAATCAGATTAGTCGAATAACTTTCGTTGATAAAGAAAACACGGACTGAACACTACAATCTAATGAGGTGTCTGCTCTGAGCAATAAACTTATAAAATTAATTAAAACTTTTCGCTAGTTTTCGTGAGAAAAGTAGCAAATTATTATATCGAAATCGACTCAGAATATTTTTACCTAGTACTTGCATGGCATACATATAGACCAGTTGTTATAAGTCAACTATCATTTTTAGTGAGAAATATGCTTTGATATATTTATTGTTTATTTGATTTGTCAATCGTTGTACAAAAAAAACATGGATTTCTTGTTGTTTACTTTTTTTGGCTGTTTTATTTCTAAAGAACACCGCATGAACAGACATTCGACAGTTTTCATATAATAAACTTCATAAAGTAAAATTAACATTCTTAAAAAAACAAGAATAATAGTAACTCATTAGGTTTCCATTTTATTCTTTTCTATTGTGTAACATAGAGCTAACAATAAGAGATAACAGAAAATTTTAAGAAACTTGTATCAATGCAAAGTTATTGTCTCATTTTGATTGGAATTTAATGAGTAGCCACGTCTATTAAGACGCTATAAGGTATTTATTTGTACACAGATTACCCATGTTCCCCATTTTCAGTGTAAAGAAATAATTGATAGACATTTATGGAATTTTTATTTCAGTGAATATCTATACATATAATAAAAATGCAACTGATTGTTGTCTGTACATGGAAAATATTTGAGAAAAACTCTTATTGGGTGCCTTTATCACATTTACGTGATTCAATTGTTCCATTAAATAATCTGGCTATTTGTCGACTAGAAAACTTGCTTATAAAATTAATAAAATATTAAAATCAACAACGAATTGAACCACTACTGTTTACATAGAGTGAGTTAATATAGTAATATTAAATATGGAGGAAGGTCGTTTCTAAGCTGCTATAATCATGTTTTATAGCCACAGTATGTTAATTACTAAATGAGAGCGTGTAAAGGAAAACAGCGTGGTAATAAAATGCCTTTTATTACTAAATAAATCTACAAAATTACGATCGTAGTATCAGCTTCATCAACCTTGGAGTAATAAACTAAACCTTCGTCAGTTTTCAAAATCATTCCTTCATTAAGTCATAGACCCTTAATACCTCTTCATGGGCACCCCCAATTGGGATATCCCATTATATATATATATATATATATATATATAAAATACCATTTTAATTAAATGTTATTCATATAGCGTTTTAAAGCGTATTGTGATAAAGTGTTTTACAATCTTAAGTCGAGTTTTAATTTTAATGAGCAGATTTGACATAAAATCGGCTAGACGAGTCTGACGTTACCTTAATGAACTTGTCCAATTGACAATTCCATTTATATACAGCCACGATCAATATTCATTGTAATTCACCTAATGTATTTTTATTGAATGTATTCTTTTATGTAAATTAGGCAAATGAAAAGTGCTCTCGGCCATCCTTGGACACTTGCAACATCGGAGGAGTCGAATGCTGGCCTTTGATTAATAAAGAAATTCGGTACTTGGCCCCCCGCGCCACTGTATACTGTAAAGTTGCTTAATAAGCAACAGTATGCCGAACCATCAAATAATATTTTGTGAATGTTAGAAGCGAGAGACATCTCGTTTTCTATTCAAATTTATTATTTGTCTTATTTTTAGTCGCTGCACTAAAGATGAAACTTAATATGTAAATTTTAAAATTGAACGAAACTTGATTGTAGCCCTTGCTAATTCAATTTACGTGTTTTTAATTTTTAGCAGTAATGTGCGCCGATAATTCTAACACAATTTGTCCATTAAACTATCAATATCATCTTGGGTGAAGGTTAGCATTAAATATAAATAAAACAACAAAAACATATAAAATGCACTTCAATCATGTATCATGTTGTCTTTTTATTACTTTATTACACAAGTAAATAGTATGAGTCGTTTTTTTTTGTATTTATAAATAAAAAAACTTTTAAAATTATACACTCCTATAATGTAATATAAATATGCGGAGTGCGCTTATTACGGCATGAACAACTTTTGTTTGTACAACTTTAGCGGTGGTCATTGGTATACTGTACAAATAAACGTTTTTAAGATTGGCTTACATGACAGTTTGAAGAAAGAACTGTGTCTGGACGTGATGACATAATTTTCTAAAATTACCTGTTCATGCCCTCAACAAAGACAAAGCAATAGGTGAACATAACGCTTATAAGATACTCCATTACGAAAAGAGGTAAAATTTATATATTCAGTTATTTCTAGAGAAATATAAGTGCCATGGGTACATGATCGTTTAATTGTATAAAGAACTTACTCGTAAAGTAGTATACAAATAAAATGAAATAAAAACAATTTATCTGAAATAAAAAAAAAACTTTATTTATCCTTAAAGGGTGCACAGATAATACCATTGTTACTTGTATTTTGTATTCACCGAGTTTGAAAGGTTTGGTCCTGTCGTCTGACACCAACTTTAGGCAGATTTTCACATATAATTATTGCACGTAAGAAATTCGCCAAATGAAAAGCCAATTGGTGCCCGACGCTTATATAAACTTTTTTTGAACATTCTCAAAATTTTCATTTTCATCTCTTACTATCATAACCTTAATGAAATTATCCTATACTAGCTTTTAGCCGTGGCTTCGCTCTCGTTAAAGGCCTTAAATAAATATATTTAAAAATATTTATCTTATCCTTTAAACGAGCAATTCTTATATATATAATCGGAATCTCGGTAACGGTAATCCAGCGATTTTCATAAAATTTAGTATGTGCGTAGATTCGGGGGCGAAAAATCGATCTAGCTAGGTTTCATTTTTAGAAAATGTCCTTTTATCCCTGTTTTCAGGGAATGAAAAATATCATTCGAATATGACAGTAAATTTCGTCGCAAAAAAAATTTGTTATAATAGCTCGGTCGGTAATCGGGCGGTCCCAAAACAGACGGCCGCGGTTCGCATCACGATCAATTTATACACTTATTTTTTTTAACTTTTTTTTCTATACCAGATCATTGCTTTCTTTATTTTTTTTTATTTCCAAAATACATGATTTATCAAAAAAAACCGTGCAAAGCTCGCTCCTCCAGGTACTTCTTTTTAATGAAAAGAATCATAAATATCCTTTTTAATACCTCTAACAATATGTGTACACTGCGTGAAAGCGTGACAAACAAACTTACATTCACATTTACAATATTAGATTTTCCAGTTTATCAAATATCAACGCCACAACGTGTAATTACACGTGTCACATTGTAAACCTCACTAAACTATTCTCTTACCTAATTAGAAACTGCCTGCTTGCACGTCACCTTATATGACAGGTATGAGTGAAGTAGAAAGTTATATCACATTTCCTAAGTCCGCTGTCAGAATCCGCCCATCAGCTGTGGCAAAGTCGGCAGTGTTCCATGACTATGCATTACTGTTTATAGTAATCGTTTTAGTAGTATTTATAGTAGTAGTCCTACGTCAATAATGATAGTTATTTTCATCTCACTCTCACAATTTTATAACGTCCCTTTTCGTACACAAAGTAAGATTTATATCATCAATTCAAAAATTCGTCGTTCGATGTGTTATTTAGGTTTTCATAGAGTACTTTACAATAAATAAACAAGCGTTTATTCTAAGCAAATATATTTGAAGTGAAGGCATAAAAGAAAAGAGCGGCTTATTATATCAAGGTCACCCAAGGAACGAATTTAACAAGCTTCAATCAACTGTACTGATAAAATTGTTCCCGATAAATCTATCTTTGGTTTATTTTTAAAAATGAGTAGTGAAATGATATTTGCAAATGAAATATTTGTACATAAAAAATATTACAACTGAAAATTATTAGTCTTGAGGTAATCGCTACTTATACGTTTTTCCGCAGTTTAGTTTTAAAAGCACATGAGGCGGTCTGTTGCTTTATTTTATTTATGTGAGAAAGGGGATATTAAGTGATAACTGGATCTCATACACACACACACACACACATTATTTAATTATTGGTCATTTTCTGTATATGAACTTTTGCCATTTCAAGTCCATTGATTCTACATTAGAAATCGATAGTTTTACGCGATTACACATTACTAAATGAAACCATATATACAGATTTATCGCGTATATTTTTAGCCCTTTCAGCTTTCATGGTCACGGGACGTCTGAATGTCATTGTTAGTTCGGGCTACCGGCAATTTTTAAATTATGATTTTGTGTAGATCTACGCAAAACATGCTAATTTAAAAAACAAAACTTTATCTTAAGTGCAAAGAATAGCATTATGAAAATTAGTGTAATTTAAATTATAATATATTCCATCTAATATAGTCTATATTAATCACCTATGTATACCTCTCACACTATTGTTCTGTCTCTAATGTTATTCCTTTAGTTTAAACCTTTTGAGCTTTTTAGTTAGGGATACTTTTTGGTGTACTGTTTTTTAATAAAATACCTTTATTTACCTGTTTACATAACGTGACACTAGCTTGATAAGAAAGAAGATATTCGCAAGGTTGGAATGACAAATTACACTATTAGTCACAGTGACCCGTATTGGATAAGTCGTAGCAGCTGTAACCTCCTACGTTAGTGCTACGACGTAACTTTCAGCTCTTTGGAATTTTTACGTTGAGTAATAAAATAAATTGAGTTGTGTCAGTTACCAGGATTCAAGTATTAATATTACTTTAAAGTTTCTTAGTTTCAATAATCACGTGTAAATTTTTTTTATTTGCTTGTGATCTTCTTATGTTATTGGAGTGTTCTCTACTCTGGATCGCACCTAGAACAGGTTGGCGGCCAAAATCTTGCGCCCTTCTATATTTTTCGTGCCCAGCGTCCAGCAGTCCCTTTAGCCACCCAACTGTCATATTTTTTTCAATAGTTAATTAATTACACATGTAAAGTTAATGAGACTTTATTCTTGATTTTGAATATACAATCGTGAGAAAAAAATCTGTCTAAACATTCTCTTAAAAATCTGTTATTCAGATATATTTTTTGACTACGTAGATTAAGGGCGATGGTTTCAGTTTCACTATGAAATGACATTCCTGTTTACGACTTCTAATTCATTTTATTTTTTATTATATTACATTTTTTATCAATTCTAATAAAAGATTCCAGAGAAAACATCGCATATCAGGACGCCTGAAATTTGCGTGATATGTTCCATTAGAAGATCGTGGGCTATCGCACACTCTTTATTTGAGTTGGCCCGAAGTTTAAATGCATGTCACCATGAACCCATACCGCCGTTGGCTCCGCCTAACAGCACTTAAAATCAAATTATTATAATCACTTAAACGTAGATCTACAATCACACAGTTGATATAGACTATTGAATTTAAAGGTAAAAAAATGAAAAATGAAGTGCAAAGCTTGCCAGAAATATGTGAAGACCGGTGAATTTGCACCTAGTGCGAGTCTTAGCTAAGAATGCATCGATCACAGCTAGTACCATAACATGCCTTACTTGGTCATAAGTCTCGTCTCACGGAGGTACCGAGAAGGATATCGGGGCCACTATTCTTTCTAATATACAGGCTGATTTTTAGACGAAGTACATACCAATTTAAGTTAATTTAGCACAATTGAGCATTCCATAATTAAAAAAAAATATATTAATATTTTATTTTGACAAGAAATAACCAGAAAAAATATCAATTCAAACATTGTTTTTTTATCCCGTTAAAAGCGGTCACCTTATTGATAAGCAGTTTAGTAGGTTATTGTATTGAGACGGTAAGGCAGGAATTTCTAATATGTGGGTGTCCATAATATTTAAAATCAAATTATGCATGTGCTCTGTTAATATATCCGTCGTCTATAAAATCAACCTGTATATTAAGGATTTAGCAATTTCAATCAACTGTAAATGTAAGATTTATGCCAATAACCTTATTTTCTAATTAATTTAATGTCTGACGAGTCTTTGTCTTGTGATGATAATTATAAATAAATTTTTCTTTATTTATTCTTTAATGTATTGTTCATAACAGGCGAAATGAAGGGTGATCTTAAAAGCATTGTTTTCGGGTTGACCTTAGGAATAGTAAAAAATATACATATTTATTATACATAGACAGTATATACACATAGGTATAGATCATAGACATTATAACTCATAATTATATAAGTGTAACTTATATGTATATGAAATACATTTAAATGGGAATACTTTTCGCTTTTAAGTGACAAATATTCAAAAAGTTACAGTCATTTAAGAAAAACTTATCATTTTAAAAGTCAAATCACAAAATTAATAAAAAAATAAATTTGAAACTAATTTAAACTTAATGCTATCGAAACTAATTGGTATATTGCTTTTTTAAGATTTACTACCCGAGTTGTCGAAGACTTGTCCGGAGATCCTTGAACGAAATTTAAACTGTAAACAGGTCTAAAATTGCAAAAATTTTATTGAAATATGAGCTATGTAAAACACCTCTGTATTTTTATCACCTACCGCCGATAAATCTAATCAAATGTGTTATACACGTAACGTTGAAAGTTTCATTAAACTATTCTCTTGCAACATTGCAAACGGACTGTTTAATTATTTTGAAAGCACGTCATCTCCTCTGACAGTTGTATGAGTGAGGGAGAAAGTCCAATCGTGCTTGCCTGTTCCCTGTCAAAAACCACCTAATTGTGGTAAAGTCTATCAACTAAGCAGTGGCTCAAGATTGTGTATTATTGTATGTTGTCGTTTGTGATTAATTATATTAATTTTTGTCATTTATATAAGTTATAATTCTCATTTCTGAACTTTGTATTTATATCAAAGTGGTATTTAAAAAAGACATAATGAGTGTAAAATATTCGTCGTTTAATGCGCAATTCAAAATTTCTGAAATATTTATGGACTATAGGTTTCATTTTCGCAACAATAAATAAGCGAGTGATGTTTGTTCCAAACAAACATTTTTGAAACAAAGGTACAAAAGAAACAACGGCTTATTGTATCAAGGTTACACAAGGGACTAGGTTTGCAAGCTTCAATCAACTGATTTTATGAAAGTGTTCCTTAAAAAATCCAATATTGGTTTATTTTTTTATGGAGAAAATGGGCAAACGAGCAGGAGGCTCTCCTGATGGTAAGTGATTACCGCCGCCCATGGACACCTGCAACACCCGAGGGCTCACACATGCGTTGCCGGCCTTTTAAGAAAGAGTAACGCCTGTCTCTTATTTTAAAAAGCGACTACTGATAAGAAGAGAGGCATGATATATCATGCCTGAAATGATATTAGAAATTCTCTAAGGTTAGCCGCTATCAAGACACATTTTAGTTCAATTTTGTGTTTAGTGTTTTTTAAATTTTAAAGTTTTTTATAGTGCTAATTTCTGCACTTAAGATTGAACATTAAAACATGTAGAGAAAGTACGAAAAGATTGTCGCCGACAGGAATTGTGTCGTCAGGCCGCGAATGCCGAAGACGTGGGTTCCCACAGCGGCGACAATCTTTTCGTACTTTTTCTACATGTTTTAGTGTTTTTGTTTAAGAGCATATTTTTACACCGTAGACCTGAGAACTGTGTCGTATCGAGTGCCTAGTGCTTGGTTGCTATCTCACCTGGCAGTGGTAACTGGTTACTGGTAAGTGGTGATGCAGTCATGGACAGTAAACGCACTAGCTCAGTTAAAGCATATAGCTATAAACCAAGTCTTGCTTTGAAAGTACCTACGTTATTTTCGCACAGAACATGATGCGGCCCAATTGTAACGATACTTTACTGTTATTTTGTTATTAATATTTAATGACAAAGCAAAACGCTCGGTCGTTCGAGTGTGTTGAATGTCAAAAACGAAAGATTGGAATTTTGCCGAGCATCTAGTCATCCAAAGTAGAAGTTTTCTTGAAAGTTATTGAGTGAGGTGGTGTCATCTGTAAATCGAAATAGCCTTTTAACGCAACGAATAACTTTTGTTACCAAATTGATGCCATATAGAACGTATTCGTTGTTGTAATGTAATAATGTAACAATGTTGTAATCGATGATATAAATAACGTATTTATATCATCGATTTGAAAATTTTTAAAGGCAATAAAAATATTAACCGCGTCTAATAATCGTACCTGTGACTTTACTTCAAGTCAAAAACGGTAACCAATGTATATCGGTGATAAAATGTATATCGACAAGCAACACTTCGAATAACATGTAAAAGAAGGATGGAAATCTGTGGATAATAAAATTGACAAGATAAAACGCGGATTACGACAACGATAGCCGTAAATGGCGCGTAACGTACGTGAGTAAAATGGTAACACCGAATTGAGGGATAAGGCTTCAATTTTCTTGAAAATCGTGCGAGTTGAAAAATATTTGTCGGTAATTTTTTTTTAATGTGAAAAAGTGGCAAACGAGCTGGCGGTTCACCTGATGTTAAGTGATAACCGCCGCCCACGGACATTTGCAACACCGGTTGCAGATGTGTTGCCACCTTTTAATAAGGTGAGCCCCGGCTACCTCACTCACCAGACGAAACGCAGAAGTGTAACAATTCTAATTTACGACGGTCTTCTGTGAGGTCGTGGTACTGACCCAGTCGGACCTGCCCATTCGTACAGCAACGAATACTGTTGTGTGGTCTTACCACATTAATTTCTCTTGTATGTTAATATTTTATTTTATCAAAGTAATCAATTTCCTATAATTGAAAGCAGCGGAAGTCGAGCTATTTGGAACACGACATTGTATTTGTAATACTCATATGCTCGGATAAACTTTGCTTCTAAGGATAGCTAGCTGGTTCGTATTCTAATTTTCCGCTCTGTTTATTTTCGAATAGAAAATTATTTGAATTCACTGTTGTGTTATCTTTGTATATCCATACAGCTATCCAGCTACGAGCGAGATAGATTAGAAGGTCAAAAATTCCTTGTCCGTAAACCGAATAACAGCCATGATAGCTCATTGTCCGTGCGCACACTTGTAATTCAATATACTCCAGTATCCTGAGTTCGATCCCCGTTTCACCAATGCACCAATGACAATTTTAAGTGCCGACTTATCACGTAAAATACACGGCGAAGGAAAACATCATGAGGAAACTTTTTTTTTATGTTAAAAGTTGCCAAACGAGCAGACGGTTCATCTGATGGTAAGTGAATACCGTCGCCCATGGACATCTGCTACACCCGAGAGTTATAGATGCGTTGACAACCTTTTGAAAATTGGGCTCCGGCCACCTCACTCACCAGACGAAATGCGAAAGTATTTGTCATACTTCCACTTTACGCTGGTCTTCTGTGAGGTCGTGGTATTTACCTGGACGGGTCTGCCCATTCGTGCAACAGCCGAGGCTGCTGCGTGACCCTACCACGTTAAAACCTGCATATTTTCGAAGTAATAACAAAAAAAATGTTTCGAATTTATTATGTGAAGTCCGCCAATCATAACCAACATATAAAGGCTGTTACTTTACTTTTTTTTACTCTTCAACATCGTACCTATAGTATGTTACGTTATTTAGCCTTAACATGATAGTTCATTAAGGTCAACCTAATTCTCGTAGCAGCACAACGCGAAATTTTCGTAGAGTGCTACGCGACATTTTAGGTTGACAAGTGAGAGGAAATTGCCTCGTCAGTTTTGGATTACCACACGGACAATATTCGTTGTTTCAGGGATGATTTTGTTTCTATGAAAATATTTTCTCGCTTCGTGGTATTCACGGAAACTACTACATAAGTTGCTTATATTTAACACATATGTGTTGGTAACCAAACAAAAATTGAGAGAATCATTATAAGTTTACAAAGTGAACAAAACATTTTAAAATGTATTGTTTTAATTTTCAATTTTCAATGTATGTTTCGTAACAGCAAAATGCATTAATTTAATTTTACCTTCCTCTGTAATATATTTTTTTCCTCACGACAACATCACAAATATATAATAGAGATCGCTGAATATCCGTTCTCCTTTAAAACTATAACACGTTCTAGGCTTTCGCGCCAATTTTAATTTCGAGGGTCAATTTTGTAGCATTTAAAAATTAAAAGTTCTAGTGTAAGAAGTGAAATTTTACACGTTATTTTTAATATTCATTAGTATTTTAAGTATAAATTAATAAATACATCGGCTAAATAATCGAATATCTGAAAATGATGATTTCGCTCTGTCGACGTCGATGAGAAGATTCATGAATTTTATCCATATATAGTATCGTACATACGTATCCTACATATACTAAGGTCGAAATCGCCGAAAAAGACGTATGATGATGAATAATCGAATAACCCATTTACACTTCAAAGAATAAAGTGGATCTAGACATGTTTTTACCGACGATTTGATATATTTTCCTTACAACCGTGTAAGCTCTTAGCACAATCGAAGCTATTTTCTAACAGAAAATGTTAGTTGACTTACCTCTTCACAGCTCGCACGTATCGCGCGCCCGACGTGAACATAATTTAGCCCATTCAATTTTATATGAGCACATAGAACATTTATCAAAAAATCATTCTGCTCCAGCAATGTTGAACTCGTTGAAACGTTTTAACAAAAAATGGGCAATGGAATTTATACGTAGTAGAACTATTATGACTTAGTCTAAACAATATACTCTCGTAGTTAATAAAGCAGATAAAATTCACAGCGACGGCTGAATGTATTTACTATGTTTACGTCAATTACTAGCTTTTGCCCATGGCTTCGGTCGCACTATTTCGATTATAATCGATAAGTCTTAGTTTAGCGATTTAACTTTAGCTTTCGAAATATATCTTTTTATAGATTAGATATAAAAAATTTATATCCTTTTTATTTATTTTAATCTTCGTTTAGCACCTGCCCTCTACTATTCACTATGACAAGGGTTGACTGGTAGAGAATTCCATTAGTCAATAAAGCTCAAATAAATAAATGAATAAATAATCATGCTGACAGAAAAACAATTTCTTTGCAGAAAACTGTCTACACTTATCTATTGGTGCCCAAATCACCAAACTACTGGGAAAGCACATTCGTAAGCAAACTATTGTAATATTTAGCTAAGCCATTGAATGATTCTTTTACTTCTTTTTAATTTATTTCTTTGGTCTTTTTCTTCTATTACTTTCTTTTTTTTATAATTTTTTGAACTCTTATTTATTTTAACTCACTCAGTAAAGAGTAACAAGAACTCTTTACTTTCATAGACCAACCGCTTGCAGACAAAGTATCGCTATTAACATTATCATGTCTCACTATTGTATTGTACATTTGTAACTATATTGTATTGCTGTTTTTGTAACTATACTATATTTGTGAATTGTTTTAGAATCAAGTCTTTGTCTCAAATGCATAATTATCTATCATTTTCCCGAGTTAAATTGATTTTGAAGGTTATGTATTAGATCTAATTTCCTCACTTTGGAAAACAGAATCTCTGATTGGAAACGTGGGTTCTGGCTAACCTACGGGTTCAATGAAGCTTTAATAGTCTACGAACTGAAAGCGCTAACCTCAAATCCCTATAACCCTTTTATAAACCCTTTTATAGTGCTAATCTCTGCACCTAAGATTAAACATTAAAATTTGTAGAAAAAGTACGAAAAGATTGTCGCCGTTGTGGGAATTGAACACACGTCTTCGGCATTCGTGGCTTGACGCCTTAGCCAAATTTTAGCGCTAACTTCAGTTACAACAAACAAAAATAGACTGAAAATGGAACAAAAGTCATATCACACTCAACAATAAATTTTAAATAGTCGTTACATGTGGACATATGGAATGCAAATCGAAATACCTTTCATTCCGGGAGCTAGGTAGTTACTTTACAATCGTAAAATATTTTAATTATTATATTTTGTTCAAACAAAGCTAGTTTCCATGTAACACTTTTTTCCTTCATCCATACGGTTGATAATATTCATTTGCTGAAACTAGTTTTTGTTATCAAAAACTCCGCTACGTGGCCCAAACTATAATTTTCATATCATTAACCCCTGTATCCGATCGAGCAATGTGACGAGAACTATGCGATGGGTTACAAGTAAATGGAGTAAATGTAAAAAGTGGAACTTTTTGCACTATTACTTTCTATTCTTGCGCTTTGATTAGTGAAGCCTGAATTTATAAATAGGGTATTAGAAAAAAATTAAATAATAGGCCGCCTGCTTGACGTCAACCCTCCTTCGGAATAAACAAACAGATCTGGAACAATCATCTGTGGGTCACAAAAACTTGCTCCGTGTGGGAATTAAACCGTCAATCTCCAGCGCCGTGGCAATAGCTTAGCAACTGTGTCATCGCGTCCTCAAAGCCAAAAGTTCAGTCATGTAAACACATGTTGGTCGTCAATTTGCTCTTTGAGATTATAATGGGCTCTTTCTATCATATCGTAGTTGTATGTGTATGTCACTTATTATACACATATATCTACATATCACACTAATGGTAGGTGATATTTTAAAAATATTTTTTAATATAAATACGTTAATACGAAGAATAGAATACCTACTAAGATTCTCTAACGACTGTGGTTTAAAACACTGTTTATTCAGTTGGTCTTTTACCATTTACCGTTTATTAATATCTACATAGAAATCTTTAATTTTAATTATTTTTAATGGTAGTTATAAGATAAATTAAGGGTGTAGCGTGGCATTATTGTGACATTTAAATGCTATATGAACCGTCTTCTATTTCTGTAATTACGACTATAACGTCACTGTCGACAGTGAGTGATTCAAACGACCACAATTAAATCAACTTTATCACAGTATCCTTTTATAACCGTTGCTTAAGTAGGATTGTGGAGAATGTCCAGTAATAAAATTTATTTTATAGCCAATATGCTACTTTTAATGGGAAAGTGAAGTATTCAGAAATTTCATTGTTACTTATTTTAAATGAAAACAATATAACTATACCCATTGTGTTATTATATACTAGAGAATATGTCTAAAGTAGATTGTTTGTTACATGTGTGAGCCAGCTGGCTCTAACTGGTTTAGTCTGTGCCACAGAGTACTATGTATATATGGAAATGTCGGAATGTATATATGTCGCGTCTAGCGCCTGGTCTGTCATTCCGCTTCGTGCTTCCACACGGAACGGACGTTACTCTGAGCCGGAGGGCCCATGCCAGCCGACCCGGAAGCCATCTTGCAACCGTTGTTGCTGATATATTTATTATCTTTCTTGGTGTGCACTGTTCTCCTCATCGTTGTCGTGTTTCGCGGTCTACGGTTAGGGAAGTCTCAAGCAAGAAGATAGAAGAAAGAAAAAACATTACAGAAGAACGAAGAAACTTTGCCCGACTTCCGAGCGGATAGTGTTAGTGTAGTGTTGTGCTCGTAGGCAGGTTCCTGTCCGTAAGTAGAATCTACACACATCTCTCGTCTCAGAGGCGGCATTGTAATTTTTATCTGTGTGCTTGTTGCATTACGCGACAGCTAGGTACTCACCCTAGCGCACCTAAAGCGCAGGCGATTAAACGTTAATTTTAGGCACACACCTCCCTGCCGCAAGGTGGGGAGGCCTATTTAGAAACCACACGCCGGCGGGGCGCAAGCCCCAAAGGCACAAGCGTCGTCATGGGTTCCCTCTTAGAGGAATTCCTTCGGCAGGAATGCCCCGAAGTATGGGCAAAATATTTAAGCTTCGCGAGGGAACGGCGCCTTGTCGTCGAATTCTCTAGCGACAGTCTGGCTTCACCGGCTGCCGCCTCGCCGCCATCTCCGGTGCCCTCTGCGCCAGCTATTGTGTCGCTCTCTGCGACAATCAAAACGCCCGTCGCGTCGACCTCCGCCGCCGCGATCGACCCTAACGCGCCTTCCGCGCAATCAATTTCGGCCCCCTTCCGCGCTGTCGTTCCCGACTCACAATCGGATGGCGGCTCAGACATGGAGGTCGAAACGACCCCCGCTAACAACGCGAACGCCGACGGCTTCACCGTCGTCAAATCGCGCAAAAAGGGCAAGAAACGCCCCGCTACCGACAGCGACCTCGAAAGCGAGGCCGCCCCGTCAAACCGTCCCACCGCGACGCCCGCCAAAAAGGCAGCCGCGACTGCCCAGTCGGAACCGACATTCGCCTCCGAGCGAAAAATCAAGTCACCGCCGCCAATTATAATTCAAGAGAAGGCAAAGTGGCATCAGATATGTTCATGGTTCGAACGCCATAACATACGAGACCCCAGGTCCAAGAATACACATATGGGTATCCGCGTATACCTCGATTCTACGGACGATTTCCGCCGCGTAACTAAGTACTTGCGCGAAACTAAAGTAGGTTTCCACACCTACTCACTACCCGAGGAGCGTAAACTTCGGGTTGTAATTAAGGGCGTCCCGAAAGAGTCGGATGTCGATAGGGCTAAGGTCGACATCCGGACGCAGGGATACCCTGTGCACGCCGTACGTCGGCTCAGACACCCTCGCACCCGTGTCCCTATGGACATGGTTATGGTTGAACTTGACCCTACCCCGGAAGGTAAGGCCATCTTCAACCTGAAGAGGGTCTGTGGGCTCAGTGACTTAGTCATCGAGCCCCCTCGTAAGTCAGGTGTTGTGGCACAGTGCCACAACTGTCAGCATTTTGGCCACACGGCCAATAACTGCTTCGCTCACCCAAGGTGCGTCAAATGCACCGGTGACCACGGCACTACCGAGTGCACGCGACCAAAAGATTGCGCAGATCCACCGGACTGCGTAAACTGTAACGCCACCGGCCACCCGGCTAGCTACAGAGGCTGTGCTAAGGCCCCGAAAACTCCCGCGAGGAAATCTCCCGCGAAATCCACGTTGCCCAAACCCGCGCCCGTTAAATTCATTCCCGCGCCCGTACCCGTCATAAACCGGTAATCCCGGTCGCCTCACGACCGATCGCACAACAGCTGCCCGGCTCTCAAATGGCGCCGCGTTTGCAGGTGCAGCCAACTCCGTCAGTTTTCGCGGAAAACAAGGAAGACCCATTCGCGCAAATCGCTAATATTTGCAGCTTACTAGATAGAATCAATAGGCAGGAACTCGCCGTATTGTCCGCTAAAATAGTGGCCGCCACATCTGGCCACGAGCGTCTTAGGGCAATTAGCCAACACAAAACGCTTGTGGAAGCCCTTTGGGCTTTTACGAGCCAACCGTAAAAAACAATAGTCCGCGCAATAAAACCGCGCTCCGCCGCGTCGTTAATTAGGCCCATAAAAACACCTTAATGGGAAGTACAACCGCAGGTAGAACAAAACCTCGGGCTCTGGTCGTTTCGTATTTCAACGCAAACGGCATAAAGGGTCAAAGAGATGAAATCGCGGAATTCCTTCGCGATTATAACGTAGATATTTTCCTAGTGCAAGAGACATTCTTGAAACCTAGTGTACGCGATCCCAGAATCGCAAATTACAATATTGTCCGCCACGACCGGTTAGCAAACCGTCTGGGAGGCACACTAATTTATTATAAACGGTCCTTGCACTGTTGCCCGCTCGACATTCCAGAGCTAAGTCAAATAGAGGCATCCGCGTGTAGGTTAGCACTCACCGGCCACAGGCCGCTTGTACTAGTCTCAGCCTACCTCTCGGGGAATAGAACCCTACTTCAAAGCGACCTAGATACGCTTCTTAATTTAGGCCCTTCCGTGATAATTGCAGGAGATCTAAACTGCAAACACGGCTCATGGGACACCAACAGCATCCCAAATAACAACGGAAAGCATCTCTTTAGCTTATCCGATAACCTAAATTTTAGTATAGTCGCTCCCGCGACTCCCACTAGGTATCCTACGGTGGACAACTACCAGCACGCGTCACCGAGTGTCCTAGACATAATGTTATTCAGGGAGGTCTCGCTCGACATCGAGTCGATAGAGACAATCCATGAACTAGACTCAGACCACAGGCCCGTCCTGTGTAAACTGGGCCAGAACGCCGGCGCGGTCCCTCCGACCAAATCCGTAGTGGACTGGCATCGTCTTGAGGTCAAACTCAAGGCCTTGGACCCCCAGGACTTAGTAGACTTACCCGAGACGATAGTTACGTTCGATGACGCAAATCGAGCGATAGCGAGTCTCCGCGAAACTATTACTTCCGCAGTCACAGACTCGGAACGGACGGTAAAACTGTCGGGCGACCGACGGTTTAACTTTCCGTCCGACCTACGACTACTAATTAGACAGAAAAATGCAGCCAAACGCGCCTTCGACCGATACCGATCGGAATCGAACCGAACCCTACTTCGACGCCTTCAGCTAGAAGTCAAAGATCGAGTATCGGAACACCGACGCACAACGTGGGACACTCTCCTAGAGGACATCGAGCCATCGCACACCGCCTACTGGCAGTTGGCCCGCAGTCTGAAGGCAGATCCCCGCGAATCTCTACCGCCGTTAGTTACACCTAATAGCGCTTCAGTAGCCCTAGATGACTCCGAAAAAGCCGAATGCCTTGCGGACAACCTAGAGCAGCAATGTACGCCATCGCGCGAACACACTGATTCAGTCCACCTAACGGAGGTGGACCGCGTAATCGAGACTAGGGCTGCGCTTCCACCGGAAGGCGAACCTTTAAATTCAGTGACCCCCGAAGAGGTCCAAGATATTATTAAAAATTTAAAACCAAAATCCGCCCCGGGCCCAGATAATATAAGTAATAAGATTCTCAAAGCTCTCCCTGGGCCGCTTATCTGTTTACTGGCGACTATTTTCAATACCCTTCTCTCCAGTTGCTCCTTTCCGGACGACTGGAAGCAAGCCACGGTTATCGGCATTCGCAAGCCGAATAAACCAGCCAATCAGCCCTCTAGCTATCATCCCATCAGCCTCCTCAGTTGCCTGGGGAAGCTCTACGAGCGGCTCTTGTTAAACAGGCTCAAAGAGCACGTATTTTCCAACGGCCTTCTGCCGACGGAACAATTCGGCTTTCGAGCTAGATACTCTTGTCCCGATCAGTTATACCGCCTAACGGAGCACATCCTAAAAGGCCTTAACCACCCCAAACACATTAGTACAGGGGCTCTCTTCTTCGATGTCGCAAAAGCATTCGACAAAGTCTGGCACAACGGCTTGCTTTACAAGCTGTACACACTCAAAGTGCCAGATAGGCTTGTACACACGATCCGGGCCTTTTTGTTGAACCGCTCTTTTCGATATCGAATCGAGAGCACCCTCTCCACAAGAGCACCCTCTCCACAAGAGCACCCTCTCCACAAGCCGCCGCCTCACGGCCGGCGTACCACAAGGCTCCTGCCTCTCACCCTTGCTATTTACGCTCTACACGAGCGACATACCTAGAGACCCCCACGTCAATCTCGCGCTTTTCGCGGATGACACGGCGCTCTTTTACTCAGACCGCAACCTCAGTCAATTAACGACTCGACTCCAAAGCGCTGCCGACCGCCTCGGCGATTGGTTCCGCAAACGGAGAATCGATATTAATCCCGAAAGAGTGTGGCGATTCACTTCACACGAAGTACCTACCCGTCACATCTTTATAATGGCCCTCGCCAATGCAGAAAGTTGGGGCAAATATCCCTTTATGGCCAACCGCTCCCCTGGGAGAAAAAGGTCAAATACTTAGGAGTCACTTTCGACTCGCGTATGTCATTTACTACGCACATTAATAACGTTCGTAACAGAGCCGCGTTCGTCTCCGGCCGGCTACACAATTTAACTAATGCTAAAAGTAAAATGCCCTTAAGGCACAAATTATTATTATATAAGACTTGCGTACGACCTATTATGTCCTACGCATGCATGATCTTCGCCCACACGCACCCTACTCGCTTGTACAAGTTGCAAATAGTTGCAAAATAAGTTTATCCGCCGCGCAACCGGTGCGCAGTGGTATCAGCGCAACGTCGACCTGCACAGCGATTGCAGACTCCCGACGATTCGCGCACATTTTAAAGATTTGACAAAACGGTTCTTCGATAGAGTCCAGCATCATCCCAATCCTCTGGTGGTAAGCGCAGCAAACTACCAACCGGACACAAACGCGAACGTAAACAAGCGTCGCCCGCGAAACGTCCTCATCGACCCGGTCGACGATACGATGGACCCACCGCCGGGGGTCCCGCCGGATAACACTACACCCACAGTTAGTGTAACAACAATCACACCAGTTCGCCCTCGCCTCCGAGCACGGCGAGACCCACACAACGCGTACACAAGGTACACACACCCGCGTTCCGGGGCGGTTCTCACCGCTCCCAGCCACCGATTAGCTAAATGCACAGTCGACGGCCGTCGGGGTCTCGGTCCGAACCGGCGACCTCGACGGCCCTTAGATGACACACCATAGTAGTTAAACGCACGCATGAGCACATGCGCGACCCTACCCATAGCGGAGGGTCCAAACCCGTGGGTTCTGGCTAGCCCACCGGTTCTGCGTCCGATGAAGCTTTAATAGTTTCGGGACTCAAAGCAAAAACATCAGTTAATACAAGATACAAGCCTGGTCTGTGCCAGGCGCTAGACGCGACGACACGTGCGTTATGTGTCCCATCTAAGTTAATTTTACCTTTAAAATGTGTAAGTGTGTGCTGAGGTACTGTATAAACAACTCAGGAAATACAGATAAAGTGCGAGGAATCACCTTTTACCTTTAATTATGCACTATTATCGATATAACATACAATTTTTAAGTAAAATTTTATAAGAAAAATTTGGCAGTTGCACTTCGATGAGCGAAACGCGTAAGCGCCGAGAGCTGGCGCTACGACCTTTTGGTCGCGAGAAAACATCGCTAGAAGCGACCTAGTGCTTCATGGTTGAATCGTACGACGATAAATTATTGTTTCAGCGCTGCAACGAAATTTAGTTTTAACTTGTAACAAAATGTAACAAATCTTTTGGTTGGGATAGCTACTGTAGCAAATAATAACTCAATGTGTATACGATATAAGTTTGATATATTTTACGGGTATATATGTAGATAAATATATTTGTATTTTTTATTGAAGAACGGTTCTGATTATATTTTATGATTATTGTTTTGAGTCGTCTACAATTGAATGGGTTAACGTAACATGTTATTAATAGCCTTTTTAAATGTCAAGATAAGAATTTGAAGATTTTTATTTACAAATATATGTAGGATTATTCTATATATTTAGATTAAAATGAATTAGTAATATTTAAACACAAGCAACGAATTACAGTATAACCTCAGAATACAGAATTTTTAACATAAAAACAAACAAAAATAAAAAAAGTTCTTTCTGTATTCTGGTATAACATTTACAGATAGGTAATCATACCTGCCTGTAAATGTTACCATGTTATGTGTACCTGTAAATGTAACGTGATGTTACCATCAGGTTAGTCTTCGAATAATGCACTTTTTGAACAAGGAATGATAAATAATTATTGAAAAATGTACTTAACCATCAGTAATAATAGTTTTATGATGCGTATATGTTTTTATTGACATGTATATTGCGATTTCATTTATTGCACCTACCACGATTTCTTCGTGCCAATAAAGCAAAAATATATAAAATTTAATATTACAATACATTTTGTTGCAAATGTGCGGGAAGTCGATGGATGCAGGTGGCTCAGGGTCGTACTTCATGGCAGTCTATGTGGGAGGCCTATGTTCAGCAGTGAACTCAAACAGGCTGAAATGATGATGATGATGAATACATTTTGTTGAATTTTAACATTGAATTTTGTAATGAATTCTTGGTGGTCAGCTATTTACGTATAAAGTTTTATGACTATGTAGTCTATAATCCAGATTTTGTGCAAGCACCTCGTTTCAGTACCTGTTTCATATGTTGCTTTATGTTACTCTTTTTGATTTATTGTGGAATGGCAATTCATTTGTTGCTGGTCACCGCTCCTTGTAAGAATCGCATTTATCCTATCAGTTAAATTCTCTTCGTATCTACAAATCACGTCGAAAACCGTTTTCCATATTCGAAACACTACTGCGAAAATTGTTCCGCATTAAAGACGTATATGCGATTTATTTAAAATGGAGTAACATCATTACTATACAGATTAATCGCTACTTCAAAATTTTATGAAATTTTGAAGCGGCAATTGATCTGTATTAAACACGATAATTGTATAAGGGCGCATTGTTTACTCATTTTGATTGAGATCATTTACACGAACTTTTTTGTTTTAATGGGCACGTTTTTGAACTCTTAATAACTCAAATAATATACTTTTACTATTCCAGATTTTCATTAACGAAAAACAAAACCGACTTCATATATCTCGCTCTGTATACATTTTATAATTGATTTTCAGGAGTTCCCTGACGTATCTCCGGAGCCCAAGAAGATCCAATAACAAAGAATTATGAGACCACATGGAAAGCGCCAGCTTTCGAATAAAAAAAGAATCATCAAAATTTGTTCTCTTGGTCGAAAGTTCTGATGTAACAAACATAAAAAAAATACTGTCGTTTTTTTTGAAGTCGGTTGAAAATTTTACTGTAGTCATAGGAGGTTAAATATATAAATAAAAATTTTTTTTGGCGCAACCAGATTATGTTGATGTTGTTCTTTATAAATTCGAATATTGCGCTTACCATTTTCCAATCAAATAAATACTAATACAATATTATTATATATTTTACTTACGATGGAGCTGCTTCAAACTACCTTAACGATTCTTTTCGTTGGTATTGGTGAAAAATATAATTCTGATCTCACTCTTCTTGCCTACTTTGCTTATCGGTCGGCTGTGCAATTCGTATCTTTCCTACGCCGTAAAGGCAAGGATGTCTTGGCCTATCTTGGTCTATCTGCTCCATTGATATTTTGTTTATGCGCTATGCTGCATGGGCTGTTTTGATAACGCGTAATTCACTTATTTTTTTTATTTTAATTATAGATACAAAGGATTTTTTTACTCATTCTGCATAATCAAACGCTAATTCTAAATAATTTTAACTATTATGTGCTACTAAAAAAACATGAAATAAAAAAGAATTTCAACTAAAGATTTTATATTGTTAAATCATGATCTAATAAGTAAACGTTATTTCGACACGATTCTTATTCAGAGCGTGAAAGTCATTATGATAAATGTTTTGTTCAAATTCGCCTCTGTCGTGGTTAAGCTTCATAGAAATTCAGATGGCGTCTGTCGAGCAATATCTGCTTAAAGTACTTATCCAACGATATAGCTTTAGTACACTAATTTGGCATTCAATTTCTGAAAGAAATATAAAAGAATTATAAAAGGCGAAAATCATATAGGCACTAGAAATAAATGGAAACAAAAATATATTTCATGGTCCAACAGTACGTTAATAACTCAATATCTGCGTTCGATGAAGCTTTAATAGTCTCGGGACTGAAAGCTTTAATATCAATTAAAAAAAAATAACTCAATATATATTTTCCAATATCCGTATTTTTACGAACACGGCGATGGCAAGCGAGGAAGCGGTACAAGTAATAATCATTTAACTATCGTGACTTAATTACTACCTACTATTAATTAATTGGTTTGGCTCCCGCTAATCTTCGTCGCGAAACGAAATGCTATACGTACACTTTACTTCTTAGTACAACTCTTTATTGTTCTTCCAAGAGGATTTGGTACTTCCTCAAACGAACGTGACAAATTGGGCAAGAGTAAATGCTCCTGCATGGATCTAGTAAAGTAACAGCCTATATACGTCCCACAGCTGGCTACAGGCCTCTTCTGTACGGAGGGTATTAGGGTATTCCGACACTGCGAATATTGGCGGACTTCGAATATCTTAAAAAAATTTTTTGTACTTGTTTCGAGAATATGCAGGTTTCCTCACGATATTTTATTTTTAATTCACCGTTGAGCCCGTGATATGTCAGCACTTAAAATGAACAATTTCATTGTTACCGTCACAGGGGATCGAACCCTGGTTGGTCGAGGTATATTGAAATAAAAACGAGCGCCCGGACTATGAGCTATCACGGCAATCGGCGGCATTTCACGGCAGTGATTTTGCCAATAACTAAGTACTTTGAGATCAACTTGATAAGGTTAGGACAATGACAATGTATTATATTTTGTTTAAAATTATTTCATTTGCGTACCTGTAAACAAATGAACAACACAACGTTAATAACATGCAAATTAATAATGGAAGACAACACTCAAATGTATGAAAACTAAAAACGGACACAATTTTTTTTTAATTGACGACACCAACTTAAAGACATATATTGTTAATCTCTATAAACTTAATCACAATGTTTCCGTACGAAGATTAAAATATTTGGTAAGGACTCTTCCACTATATAGAACTCGAAAATATACATGATAGAAAGTTTCGTGTTAAAGAACAGCACTACAGGGTCTGTTTTGATTAACCACCCAAATGCACACAAAATGCTTCAAGCGAACAAAATTGTTGGGCTGAAAGAAATTGAAAAAAAAAAAAAAAAAAAAAGTGGTAAAGCTTTACTTAAATGGAACCGGACGATATGAGTGCGCAAAAATATGTTACAGCTAACAAAGCCATATTTCCCTTATTAAATGTTTGGGAACTCTGTTGGAATCAATAACGCCGAGTGATTTGGCAAATCAATTGAAATATTTCTTGCAAATAGGAATAAATAAAAGATTGTCTCGTTTTATTTCTTATGCTCGTTTTATTCGGTTTTTACTACAATTTTTTTTATAAAAAGTCAATTATTTTTTCTAAAAATTCTATTTTAATTAATAGGTTTCGAAAAAAATAAAAACAAAAGAAAAACAAACAAAAATATAAATTAATTGATTTTTTTGATCATCACTCTACCGTAAAGTGTGAAGAATTTGACGGTAGAGTGGGGTGAATGGAATACAGCCCTTGGTCTAGCAGTACGAGCATGGGACACGTTGCTTAGCAGAAGTCACCTAATTAAATAAGCTGTGATTCTAAAGGTCTTCGGAGAATCTCTGCCACAAACGTGAGTGGGAGGCGGCATGCGTTTTGGGTCCTACCTTAAGACAAATAAAGTTCATGATAACAAAAAACTTTTTGTTAACTGAATCCAACTGTACTACAAACTATTTGTAATAAATAAAAACAGTTTTCTAAAAATAAATAAATAAAATAACACAAAACTTTATCGCTATTCTTTACATTATAAAAATCGGTTGAAGTCTTAAACTTTGTAATAAATTTCACTGCGGCAGTATTTTAACAGTCACAATAAAAACAATTTACTCTCCCTCTACTCATCGTCTAGGTACGTTACGTTCAATCGAATTTCCAAAGCGTTCTATTACGATTCATTATTATCTATACTTTGTAATATAATTCATTATTATCTATACGGACAAAGTCCGTAGACTTGACAAATCTTTTACTTTGGCACTTGATAGCTGGGTTCAGTATGGGTACATGCTTTCCAACCTACTTACAGACTAAAGTTAAACGTTTATACGACTCGACACTGAAGAAAGTCAAAATCTAGTACCGTTTCACAAATAAGACAGTTTAGTATGGAGTAGTCATTGTTTACAGAGTAGGTACAAATGTTATATAGAAAATTTATAACTTTAAATAAAAAAAAAATGTTTTAATTTAAATCTAGGTACTTAAACTAATGA
This sequence comes from Iphiclides podalirius, assembly GCA_933534255.1. NCBI lineage: Eukaryota > Metazoa > Arthropoda > Insecta > Lepidoptera > Papilionidae > Iphiclides > Iphiclides podalirius. The sequence continues at coordinate 10,912,760 of OW152827.1, read as the reverse complement.
GCATGATTTTAATGACGACTTATTGAGCTTAATGAATATCTCAATGAAATGTTTCAATTTGTAAGCGCTTCGAGGAGTATTGAATTGCTTTTGACGTTAAGTACATGAAACCGTAGCAATTAATTTTAATTTGAACAGTTATTGTTAAAAAAATTAATCTAAACTATTTAATAAAAGTCTTTAATTCTCGAAGTTACTTCGAATAACAATACGCTTATAGAAGATTTACTAGGACTTAGTCACCATTGAATACTCTGTCTTGTCCTCCGCTATTTAATTGATAAGTTTTAATATTGTTTATGGCAATATCAAACACTAGCAACATTTTAACACGTACATTTAAAGATGTAAACTAACAACTAAACAAACAATAGGATAATTTAATAATTTAAGTATAGAATAATAGCATTGTATACATTTCATATTTTTCAATTGCGATTTTTTTCTAGATTAAAACTTCAAATTTTGCCGATTCCAACAACTTTTCGAAACAATAAATGGCACTCGTAATTATACAATCTGACAAAAAACGAATTCTTAGATAAACTTAATTATTTTTAATTCTAAAACAAAATTTATTTATTAATTTCAAAAACTTATACACAATAGCGTACACTGGCGGACTTAAAACCATTTAGTATTCTCTACCCGTCAACCTACAATTAAACAGAGATAATAAGGAGGTGCGAAAGAGCCAGATGACATTGTCAGAAATATGACAATATATAAAATATTACATAAATATACGTATGTATATGTAGGTATCTACATAGCATTAATTAAAATTCAATATGGAACTGAAGGATGAAGCTCGATGCTAAATATGCACGAGATCCCAAAGCCACGTTTGCATTTCAGTAAGCGAACAGCTGCTGTATTTACACAAAGCTGCACAAGCAACAAATAAAATGCTTTGAAGGTGTTCTAGGGTAGGATTTAAGTTCTAGGGCAAAGAGAATCCGCTTTGCTCCAATACTAATTGATAAATGAAGAGAGCAAATTTCTTCAAATATTGGATCTGTAGCAGAATATAAACTTCTTAACTAAATTTGTCTCAACTTTAGCGAACTTCCAGTGTTAATTCTAATTTAATCAATGATCTTTGTTATTTGTTTTGATAGGATAAGTTGATAAAATTTTCGTTAACTAAAGTAATAACGGAAAGTTAATTGAAGCCAACACATTAAGTTGTCAAATTTGACGTACTAAATATGTGCAATTAGATGTTAAAATTAAAGTTAAATAGACCCCATTTAATTTTAATTTTAACGTTTAATTATCAATTAAATTATTTATGATAGTCAAATAAATAATCTGAGATAAATTAAGTTAGCGTTTGTGTCATTCACAAATACCTATATCACAACAAGTACATTGACGACGACGATACGACGTACATATTAACAAAGCATATGCAGAATTTGATCTAAATCTGAATCTGGTACTTGTGACCTCATTTTTTTTTCAAAGATCATTTTTAATTTTTTCAAACATTATGGACACCTTAAGAAATTCCTGCCTTAGTTACCGTCTCAATACAATAAACCTATTGATGAGCACTAAAACTTTTCGCTGAACGCATAATTACAAAACCGCTTACCAATAGGATGATCTCTCTTAACGGGATAAACAAACGATGTTCGAATTGATGTTTATCTGGTTATTTCTTGTCAAAATAAAATATTAATATTTTTTTTGAATTATGGAATTCTCAATTAACATTATGACAAAGGATGTACTTCGTCTAAAAATCAACCTGTATATACAGACCCTTAGCATATCTTTATGTAATCTTATGTAAGCATGGAATAGTGTACAATAAACAGGGTAACATTTTTATTGATTTAAGCAGTAAACTTAAAAGTTAAATTTATTTTTGTGGAATAAAATTAACCAGCCTAAGTTTTTGTGAGAAAACTCACATTAGATAATGATGGTGTGAGAGTATACACTTAGTATGTTGTAACAATTTCAACTTGACTGTCTGAAGGTTTCCCGCAGCTGTTCGTCGTGAATGTACACTTACACAAATAATCACTGGGCACGGATGTATTTAGGGATTACCTTTGAGATTTACTTTTAATAACGTGAGGCAACAGAGACCTTTCACAGTAGCGAGAGCATCACAAACCACTGGTGTGCTCAGCTTGGGAAGTGCAGCAGAACAGATTCGAATTACAGAATGCGAATGATCACTGGGTGTCAATTAATGGCGCGCGTTGCGAACATATTATGACGTTCCGTTTTAACGTAATTGAACTAACCGCTAATACTTACCATGATACAGAATTATCTTTATCCTTTAAACAAGCAATTCTTATATATATATATATATATATATATATATATATATATATATATATATATATATAATCGGCATCTCGGAAACGGCTCCAGCGATTTTCATGAAATTTAGTATGTGCGTAGATTCGGGGGCGAAAAATCGATCTAGCTAGGTTTCATTTTTAGAAAATGCCCTTTTATCCCTGTTTTCAGGGAATAAAAAATATAATTCGAATATGACGGTAAATTTCGCCGCCAGAGAAAGTGTCATAATAGCTCGGTCGGTAATCGGGCGGCCCCAAAACAAACGGCCGTGGTTCGCGTCACGATCATTTACACATTTATTTTTTACTTTTTTTTCGATTCCAGATCATTGCTTTCCTTATTTTTAATTTTTTGTCGATTTGTTATTTTGTTACTTTTTTCCCTTTTTTTTAAAGTTCTTTCTTTTGTGAAAAACATCAGTTCATATTTTCTTATTATTACGTCGGTAAGCTCGAAAAATATTATGCATATTTCATTACTCAGTAATTTATATCTAAATGTAATTTCCAAAATACACGATTTACCAAAAAAAAACAAACCGAGCAAAGCTCGGTTCTCCGGGTACTTGTTCATGAAAGAACAATAAAAGCTGCACCAGTTGATTTGTTACCTAAGTATTTATTGAATTTAATTACTTAATTAATCATCCGAAAAATGTAAATAATTATAATCTTTGTTGATGAGTACTAAATCACTGTTGTGCAAAATGAAAGTTCAATGAAGATAATACTTAACAAATTCAATACTTAAGAAATTGCATAAACAAATACATTATCCTATCTTTTTTAATTGCTTCTTAAAGATTTATTTCTTATTTTTTGTAAAAGCTTACGTCGTTGTTTGGTACGATTGGGCCATGCTCCTTTGGCCGATGTACTTTAAGATTTTAATAAGGAGGACATTTGTAACAATTTTTAATTTGTGAGCAATATTTATAACATTAAATTACATATTATCTAATAAACCTATTCCACATGGCATGATTTAAAACTGTAATATTTACACTTTAACATAAAGCTCTCACTTACGTCTCAAACAGCATTGGAATGGACCTATTGATTATAATTAATCAATTTATCTTGACTATTACATTTCCCTGCACTACTTTTTATATCTTTGATCTTCAAAAAACCCTGTATTCTTTTTTCAATATTCCAGCCTTTAGGCCATGGAGTTTATATCTCATGAAAACGATTCTAACAAATTCTGATACATAGCTGTTTGGACGTTATCTTCCGCGGCCGCGGCGCGACTATGGCCCCTTGGGCCTTCTCATCTTGGGTGCATGACACCCAGTCTGGGCAAATTGTGCTGTACCGGTGCAATTAGCACAGCACCCCTTACGAGCCGTATATACAGTCGAAGGCACACCTCTGCCTGACGCTCGGAGTGTGATAGTGCGCAAGTAGGCTAGCCTCCCGCGTTGGTCCCCGGCTATATGAACTGCCTTGTAATCAATATGCTTTGTAAGTAAGGCCTTAGATATGAAATGCGGATCAGGTGAAAGGGGAATTTGACAAGCGTTCTAAGTCATATCGTTCAAACCTTAGTGGCCATTTCGCTGTGTTAGGGCCTTGCTGCAGCTTCTGTTGCAGTAACAGGCGGGCTCGTCAGGCAGAAGTGGAAACATTGCATTTCGTCTTATGAGTGACATAACCGGAGTCTGCTTTTTGGAAAGGTCTGCAACGCGTCCATGGGCAGCAATTATCACCTAAGCCGCCTATTAGTTTGCCACCTTTTCAAGTGAAAAGAAAATGTGTTGATTGTAAAACATGTCAAACAACAACGGCCAAATAGCACAAGAACAGTATACACAATAAAGTGTGAAAAATCTTTTAGTTCTTGCTATCCATACTTTACTGGCTGTATATCCTTAACTTCGCTAAAGAAAATTTGTGTCAAACTTAAGTTCACTCGATTATCTCAGTTTGCAATGATTTGCTGCTTTAAGTCAACACCATGGATCAACATCGTTCAGCCTGTGTTCAACGCGATAGTTGAATCGATTTACTGTCTTCGCAGTTATGATTAGTCTGAAACATCGAAATAAACTTAGACACGAACACAAAAATTAACTGAAAAGGCAATTTGGATATTCGCCCGGACAGATTTACAGTTGACAAAATTATACCAACAGAAGAATCGACAATAACTTATTATTACAAAAAAAAAAACATTATATTGTTGATTTATTTTAAACTAGTATTTAACTTTACAGTTCTTATACTATCTCTATACAAATTATTTTAGATTAACACTTCAATTATTTTAGTAAAAATTAATTCTACGTTTTTTTCGCTTCTACCAACAACTATTAAAATATTCATAACAGTTGCATATTATTAAAGTAAGTAATAATATATGATAATCTTTTTTCAGCATACCATGCAATAATATGGGTGTAAAAGATACTTTATGTAATTTAAGTAATAAAGAAATTATACTCTGTATTCGTGTGTAGGTAAAAATATGCGGGTCTAGCTGAATTATTCAAGATATAATTTGAGATGTATAATAAAGACGTTGATCTTTATTAAACATATTTCAAATTAAATTTCTCCAACAATAACTACTTTTGAAGCAAAGTAAATAATGGGAACTTTTAACTGCTTCTTTTTCTAAAGCCAATCTGATTACCTTGTGTTGTAAATTTTAATTTAATCGAGAACATTGAACAAATTGGAATTATTATTAATTATTATTTAATTTTTTTTTGGTTTTTAATTTAACAGAGTAATTTAAAAATTAGTTAAAGCTAACGAATGTGCCAACTGAATCATCAATGGGTTTAAGATGTTAAATATGACAATCAGCTTATCAATTCATTAGTTTTCAGAACATACATTGTACTTACTAAAATAAACAATCATCATTTATTACTGTAATTTATACCGTCATATCTCGTCAAAACTGAAACGTCTGAAGTAAAAGCATATGTACTACAAGTTTATAATAAGAAGGTGCATTAATCCGCCATATTGTAACGTCGTAGCTATTAAATAGAAAAAAAAATGGAAAATACATATACGCCTTGCCAAAATCAATAAGTTTTACAATCTCAACATTTGAATATTCTACATTATTATATTATAGAATATTCTTCATTTTACAATCTGTACGAAACTTAATATGAATTAAGAATAAAATAATAAAATGGTGATGTAACAACATCTGGCAAATCGACAGAATGTTTTAACACATTGCTGCAAAAGATATATTTCCAGATATTTTTAAAGTAGTTACTGCTGCCTTCAAATCGGAATCAAAAACGGATCCAGATAATTATCAAAATATCTCTGTATTGTCAATGTTGTAAAAATTTATTGAAAACATGCTTACACACTATACTGGAAAAACAGCTAGACACTTTTCACTTCATCTTCGAAATATGGTTTTAGACCCAACAGCAATACTCAAACAGCTATTGATATAGTTCTGGGAAATTTCTTATACATTTCGAAAAGGCCTTTAACACCGAAAGTCATAAATTAGTTAAAAAAATAGAATCAATGCTAGCAAAGCTTTACAAATTTGTTTATAAGCCCCCAATTAACTTGAAATGTTCATATGTATCACTCTGTGGTACCTTTCGCAACAAAGTTCGATGCATATACGAACTACATTCCGAAAGGAACAACACGTAATTAATCATGAATCTTGCTTTAACAAAACAATTATATCTCATTGAAATCATTGGTTATGCCACGCAAACAAGACTGATTAAACTTCAAACAGTACAAAATGAAATAATTAAACGCTACTTATCGCCAATCAAAATAAATCCTATCTTCCTAATCCCACCTTTGCAATGTGTGGGAAGTTCATCGACCTCGTTTTATTCATCGATCTTTCATCCAAAAATTCTCTCGCTTTAATGCAATATAATCGAGCAAACTGAGTTCAACTCCCGTTGCCGGCCCGAAAGAAATTCGTTAATTTTCAGTGCTGACTTATCAGCAGCGGTGAAGGAAAATGTCATGAGGAGACCTGCATGTTTTTGAAATAATAACAACGGTTACTTTACTTTTTTTTATTAATAAATCGTTCTTGGAGATGCTACAGTATTTGATATTTCACTTCTTTGATATTTTATATCTTATGCCTTAAATATTTAACTTTATTTTACATTGCTGCTTGGTAGTCGCTGTATACGCTGCAAAGACAAGCAAAAGCATTTAATAAATTTCGTGTCCTGTCTGTTAATTTATTTGAACTCTCAGCTCATCAAGATCTTGTCAAATTTATGTAATATTTTCCACAGAATCTTGTTTCACTAATCTGATTACTTATTTAACTAGTGTGAATAAATTAATTGAAGATTTTTAAGTATTTCACCGAAACCATCACAATGATTAATTTGAAGAATTTTGGATCGTAGTTAGATTTTAACATTTTATTAAGCTTGTATGTATACTTTTCACGCCCAAAACTTTATAAAATAACGAGTCCCTTGAAGTGAATGAAATAACCGAAATTTAAAACTACCACTTTGTGAATTTAATTAAATTCTTCTTAACAAAAGGTTTACTTTTGTGAATAAATTTATTTTAGGAAATTTGCTAAATAAAATGTTTAAATGAGTAAATCGAGAATGGAACGAATATATAAATCGAGTAGCTTGATAATCATCCATCTTCAAAATAGTTCGCTAGTTTTTACACCTTGCCCTAGTTGTTTTTTATGTGAGAAGGTGGAAGGCGAGCGATCCACCCGATGTTAAGTGATAACAGCCGCACATGGACATCTGCAACACCGAAGAGATGCAGATGCATTGCCATTTATTAATAAAGTAGGTTCCGGTTACCTTGCTCACCAGACGAAAAGCAGAAGTACAACACTTCACTTCACGCTGGTCTTCTGTAAGTTCGTGGTAATTTCCCGGACGAGTCTGCAACAGCAAAGCCTGCTGTAGTTTTATAATACACTAAGGCAACAAGAAGATTGTAACGAAAGTACAAGCGAGCATACTTTTTCATAAATCCATCTAGAACTCGACTTTTTAAGCTAATGGCGGTAGAATAAAGATTTATATTATTCGTGTAAATAGGCAGTTAACGAAACGCTCGTCTCGTTTCAACCAGGTTGACTTGACGTAAAGGGCCGTTGCCAAGATATCGGCTTCAGTAACGGGGGTTATGGGTTCGAATCCCACAGATAATTGTTCTAAATCTGAGTATTTGTTCCTAAGGAGAGTGGAAGTAAAAGAAGAACATGCAAAGAAACAATTTTAATAAAAGTTATCATTAAATTTGTTTTCATTAAACATTGAAAATACATACAGAAAAAGATCACAACCTAGTGAGACTGATTTGCGATAAAAATGAATTTCATATAATTTGTGTACTTTGATATCATTTTTATCTGATGTCAAATATTAAAGCGTTTTCTATTACTTCGCAGTATTTTAAAATGAACTTGCTGCTATCATCGACTTCATCCACGTCAATCTAACAAAATCTCTTTATTTAGTTCGCAGAATTCCCAAAAAGCAATGGATTTTAGTAAGTTATATATAAGTTAAATTACGTGACCATAATTCACAATGAGCCAACTAGTCCGAATCAGCTAGGTTTAATAAATGATGATTAATATTTATGACTATTCCGAAGAAACAATTGGCCCTTATTTTTTTTTGTGGGCCTTAAATTACGCCAATGTGTGTCGGAATGAATTTGTGTCTTGAAGTCAAGGTAATGTTATTGGTTAACATGGCTGCCTGGAAGAAATCGATAAGGCCACCAATTATACCTTTATGTAATTGTTTGTTAATTTTGTAATTTTGTCTGGTGTACAATAAAGCGTATTTCATTCATTTCATTAATAATTGTTAAGTAAAATCTTGGATTGAGACTGACTAAATTTAGTCCAATTTGACTTTAGCAATACACAGGTTTGCGCATTTACCCTTAATTGTATCTCCTTTTTAAGGCTTCTTCTTTAGTTGCAGCAGACTCGATTGCAATTGTGTTGACATAACAAGCAAGTCTCACGCAAGGGTAAAACAAGCTGGCTTAAAAAGCTTGGTGTCCTAAGTGGATCAAGACAGTATTTTTTGTCGGCTCATAGCCTGCGACTCTACAAAGCGAAGATTCGGCCGCACTTGAAATACTGTTTCCATTCTGGGCGGGTCTACCGCAATACCAGCTGCTACCGCATTTATTATGTGAAGCACTCCCCGTGTAGTAACCATCAAGATGGTATCGAATTTTTGCCGGTCTGATGCGTTGTACTGTGGTGAAATTCAGCATTAAGTATTAATCCGAAAAATTAGCAATAGCAAAACACTTCAAAATTTGTAGAGGCGTCATTCACTGGAGAATCACAAAAGTCAGTGCGTTTCTTATTTAAGTTACTTAGTGCTGGAAGGTACCATAAAATGTTTCTGTCACATAGTAATAAATTGAGTTTGCATGCGAAGTAAAATGAACAGTTCCTTCGCATCTGGTTTATTAAAATACGGGATAGCAATATAATCTTGAACGGAGGCCGGAGGAATGAGAATTATAAGTTTAAAATCGAGAAATTATGTTTAAAAATTAACTGTAGATAATTATGAAACGAAATAATATAAGCTTGTCTCGAGAATGTCTACTATATTATTGTTTATAAAATGGTTCTAACGTATATATGCTTCATGTATTTGTTAACAATACTGTCATAACATACAAAACGATACATGAAAAATAACTAATTAATATTTAAATAAGTAGTGTCCCATTGTTTGATACATACCGACCGAACTGACTTACGTACCTTTTTCAGTCTCAAATATTTTATATTTAATATGCAATTAGTTTCCAACGTGGTCGAGATTTATCAATGCGTGCGACAAGTATTATCGGAAACAAGTTGAGATGTCCTTCTTTTTTTTCTTCTTCAATCTTTTTGTTCTCTGGAGTCGATGCAGCATATTCAAAGCTTAGATATGCAGATATCATTTGTATATTCTTTGACATACTTAAAATTTTGTGGAAATATATTTCATTAAAAATCCTGAACAATTATAGGACCTGAATATTATTATGCGTAGATCATTAATATTTTAAGGCATTTAATTTTTGTTTTGTATGGATAATGATTAGTTAGTTTAAAAACGTTGAAGACTTTGATAGAAGGTTCAAAAGCATTCGATAAAATTGTAGGTTGAAATCAATTTTGATTCAAACATTAACTAAAAGATTTAGAAGAACTTTAAGATTTTTCGTCAAGATTTAAATCATGGTCAGTATATTGTGAAAAAACTGGATAATTATTTTCACAACTTCAATTTCACCGATTCATACACTAATAATTTCTTATTCATCTGATGTAAAAAAATCCGTAAGTACTACAATTTCGGTCAAATATTTTCGGATACGGGTTAATGATGTGACCGTCATTGGGTGTGGCTCCCAAGGGATTTTAGATAACGTACTAGTTTATGCCAAAGAATAACTATGTTAACATTACAAGCCTAACGTTGTTTGACAAGAATAGAAGAATAAAAAAATATTAGGAAAAGAAAATAATGGACAAATAGCAGTGAAATAAAAAAAAATTTAATAATTTTTGAATGAAGTAAATTGTTAAACCAATCTTTATCAGGAAAATAGTTAGCGTAACTATCATTAAAAAGATTGCTTTATTTAATTGCCCTGTCTGTATTACTCCAATAGACAACTGCAATTAAATTTAAATAGAAAGCTGGAAGTATCCTGTTCATAATAAGGTCCAAATTACACCAAACAGTTACACCCGCTATTTATGTTTAAATTGGATTTACTTTACATCACTATATTTTTTTCATCTACAAGTAATCGTGAGAAGGGGGTTGGTCAAATGAAATCAAATTACTTATTTATCGAAATAAGAAATATGCATTTCGTATATCGTTTTTTAAAACTACCACCGTTTCGTAATGCAACGCAGGCCAAAGAAACTTCGTAGGTATCCTCTTTTTTAAAATTTCTTTCCTCAAAATATTTTAATATTATACAGCGTGTCGTTACAACCGCGACAATAAATGAACAAATGTCTAACGCTACTTGCTAATAATCATAAAAAATATAAGCGTTAAAAGAATCCATAGTTAAAAGAAAATATTTTTCAAACAAACTTATGAAATAAAAAAGAAACAAAGTTTGTAACATCCTATACAACTACAACTGACTGATTCATACATTCAGACTTTTTAATTCGTTGCCACAGCGACACATTTCAAATGTCTCCTTCTAACAATAAGTTTCATCTCTTTTTAATTCATTCAATCCATTCTTATGCTTTGTGTCCTTTACAAATGAACTTTACGTTACAGCTTTATACGTAAGGGTGTTCTAAAATTGTTTGTTTTGGAAAGTTTAATAACTCGGTAAATATTGATGTGTAAAGAATGTAAATGTTTAATATAATTTTAAAAAGTTATCCTCTATATGTGTGTTAATTTATTCTCGCGCTTGTAATGACACGCTGTATATACAATTTTTATTAGAAACAACTTGGGAGCATTCTTTTCATTCCATATTATCATAATATAAACAATATTTCAAGTCGCAAAACTGTGTGAACTCTTTTCGGTTTTTAGTACTAAAGTTTAAAATCTTAATTTTTAAATGAAATTTTTGATATACTTCTCATTCCTACAATCGTTTACTCGGTTATTTGGATTTAGATACTGTGGTATGTGGTATGTGATATTACGGTGGTACGGTCACGCAGAAGTCTCGGCTGTTTCACGAATGGACAGGCTCGTCCGGGTCAGTACCACGACCTCACAGAAGACCAGCTTAAAGTGGAAGTATAATACTTTCGCGTTTCGTCTGGTGAGTGAGGTGTCCGGAGCCCAATTTTCAAAAGGTACTTAACGCATCTGGAACTCTCGGGTTAGCAGATGTCGCATGGGCGGCGGTATTCACTTAACATCAGGTAAACCGTCTGCGCGCTTGGCAACTATTCACATTAAAAAAAATAGATTCGAGGTTGTATTCCAACCCTATCTTTCAATAAACCAGACTTCAAACTTCATGAAGTTATTTCACACGAGTATTGAATCTATACTATATATATATATATATATATATATATATATATATATATATATATATGTATACACTTATAAAACTATTTATTATAAGAAACGTACGGATATAACGTGCTTTTTTATAGAAATATCAATGAGAATATACATTGCAAACGTTCTCATTGAACTGTTTTTTAGTTATTAGTTACACATGGTAGAGTGAGTAATGTTTTTTTATTGATTTAATGTATTTGTATAAATATCCTTCTCTGTGTAAACTATAAGTGTGGTAAATTTCATACACCTCCACCCGCCCTATTTTTGTAAAAAAGAATACAAGGGTTTGGTTCACGTATTAATATATAGATAAAACTAAGGGTTATTTTCATATGTTAAGCACAAATTTAATAATTAACGGATTTATCCAAAATGAAACAAATACAAATTTAATAAAGAAATGGCTATTAACTTCCATTCATTTCAAGTGTTAACAACAATAATATTTTAAAAACATAATATAATTTCTTTCGATCGCCAAAAGCTAATTTTCATAAAAAAATAACATACGTTAATTTGTTGAACACCTAAAATAAATTAATAAATGAAACTTGTCGAACCCATTGAAAGAAATACCATAAAAAACTTTATGAGAGATCCATATTATGCTCTTCTAATACGAATAAATTACAATAAGAGGAAATTGAAGTGCTTTAATGTTTTCTGTGAGATATAATATCAGTAATTACGTCCTTTGATGTTCCAAATGCTTAATACCCTATGAGTAGATAGATAGTCATAAATGGTCTGATTTATATTGAATTATTTCTGTACTGAAAATATATGATCTGTGAATTAAGAGAAATTTTCTCTGGTCGAGTTTAAGAAGATGGTCATTTTTGTAAATGGGTAAAGGTCATTATTGTATGACGGTGTTAAATAATTATCGCTGCCATTTGCTATGAATAACACTAATGGGGTTGTAATTTCCCACCTTACGGAGAGCCCTGGTCACCTCTTTCACCATACGAAAGACAAAAGTAGAAGTAAATTATATAAAGGGACTACAAGCGTCGCCCGCGAAACGTCCTCATCGACCCGGTCGACGAAGAGGACTTAGATACGATGGACCCACCGCCGGTGGTCCCGCCGGATAACACTACACCTACAGTTAGTGTATCAACAATCACACCAGTTCGCCCTCGCCTCCGAGCACGGCGAGACCCACACAACGGTACACAAGGTACACCCGCGTTCCGGGGCGGTTTTCACCGCTCCCAGCCACCGATTAGCTAAATGCACAGTCGACGGCCGTAGGGGTCTCGGTCCGAACCGGCGACCTCGACGGCCCTTAGATGACACACCATAGTAGTTAAAACGCACGCATGAGCACATGCGCGACCCTACCCATAGCGGAGGGTCCAAACCCGTGGGTTCTGGCTAGCCCACCGGTTCTGCGTTCGATGAAGCTTTAATAGTCTCGGGACTGAAAGCAAAAACATCAGTTAATACAAGATACAAGAAGATAAAGGGACTAACCGGTGCGCAGTGGTATCAACGCAACGTCGACCTGCACAGCGATTGCAGACTTTAATTTAATTACTTTCAATTCTCTAAATTCAGCCGCAGAATTCACTTTTGTAAGCAGTAGAATTGTTAAATTCTTTTCTCAGACTGTGTGATGCGGTGAAACTGAATCAACATCGTCTGCTGAAAGTAACTTACCATTCCAAACTTATTTCGAGGTTCTGTCGAAATAAGTTTGGTATAACTCTGAGTAAAGTTAATGTAAGCGTTACAAAAGTATAAATTACTTTTGGGATAACTTCAACTGAGTATTATATTTATATTTGAATTTTTAACAGATTTCACTCCTGAAAAAACGTATCATATAATATTTTGTGTTGTGTTTATACGATTGAAATAACTTAATATGAAGAAACAAGAAGTATTTCGATTTATGAGAATCAAGTCATGCAACGTTAGAAGCTTCTGAATTTCTACCTATTTTTTTCTTTTTTGTAATATTTTTCGCTTTATGTAAACATTTTTTTTCTCTCTGTGTTTTTATTTTTGTAATTTTATTGATTAAGTTCTGTAACATTATTTAAGGTGACGGAATAAATGTCTTTAATGTCTTTAAATGTCTTTATTATCTTTGTATCTGTGAAGAAATTCTGTAATTTTGGAGACCACAGAAAAATTACGGGTTTTTTTTTCCAAATATTTCAGTACACATTTTTACACAACGTTTTCTAGTCCCAAACTAAGCAACGCTTGTACTATGGGTACTAGATAAGTGATAAACATACTTAAACATACTTTTTCTTTTGTTAATAAATACATATTACAATTATATAAACACCCAGACGCTGGAAAAACACTATGTTCATCACATAATATTATTCCAGTAGCGCGGAACGCGATTAAATAAATGTCTAGAGTAGTTGTATTTCGCAAAAATTTTATTGTCCTACTGTGTTACAATTCTTGTAAAAACTCCTTTAACTTATTCTACATTCAAAGAAACACTCTCAAATGATTTATCAGAAGTTCTGCGAAATCAACTGCCAACGTTTGCTGGAACTGGAACGTAACTTATACTTCTCACAACTGGACTTAATTTAAACAACAAACCGTATTGTAATAAGTTTGGACCGCTTGTTTGCTCAAGATGACATTGGAGTTAACGGTATGAAATCTTCCTGTTTAAAAGTTATTTAAATCAGGAGGAATCGTTCTTTGTAACATCTTTTATATCTCTGCTAGTTTAGTAGTTTACTCTCATACATAGATAAAATTTAAATAAGAAAGTACTACTGAATTTAACAGATTGTTCCTTCCCTTATCGGAATTCAGATGTTTAATGTCTCCTGATAAATCAGAATATCTTTTAGTTTAAATTAACGGCGCGACTTCACTTCCAAAACACCGAAGCATATCCCACGTTTGCTCAATCGGGTTTAAGTCCGGCGATTGAGCAGGGCACGGCAAAATGTTATCCTGCAAGAGCTATTCTTGAGTACTCGCAAGGACAGAGTATCGTATCAGGCATCAGAGTAAAATCTGATCCAATACTCTGTGAAATTGATGAATGTGATGTGGCTAAGCATGCAACATACTTCGTTCCCACTTGATCCTACTTTCCTGCGGTGTCGCCGTCTGCCATTCTCGATCTAATTAATTAAGACTATGCTATATAAGTAACGGAAGTTTTCTAATCCTTTGTTATGAATACAAAAATTTACACTACAAGAAGTAGACAAAAATTTAAACTCAATGTGTTTCTTACACACACATAAGTACCTTAATAATATTCTATCCTTTTGGCTTAGGCTTAAGCCGAAGGCAAACAACATATGGCTACCATATGTTGTTTGCCAAGTATCTTCCCGTAGACAGTAGAAACCCCAACACAAAACTCAAGAATAGTAGCAATCAGTACATCTCTAATCACTGTCAGGTTACTCTTCTGGTCGCACGCTGCTTTCTCAAACGCTTAAAAAACTATGGGATGAATTATTCATTTCATTTTCTTTTCTTATAGAGGAATTTTACTTGCACAATACAGACCTAGTCCGAAACAGTTATGGGTAGGTCATTTAATGTAGTAAATTTAATGTGAGAATCTAAGAACTAAGTCTAGGGGATGAAGATAAAAGCTTTAATCGGTTTAGCCAAATACGACCATAAATTATCTACTATATCAAATTCTAAGGAACTGTAAAAGCTCCCGTTTTCTTTTTATTTATGTCTGAAGCATACATCGTCAATCAATCTCCATGAAAAAAAATCTAGGTTTGAAAAAACCAAAGCATTTAATAGCAAATACAATCGTTAAATTGATTTCATTGCGAAGGAAAGGAATTGTTTTGCAAGCAATAAAATCTTTATTTTCTTATTACCGAATGCCATAAAGTACGTAACACTAAATCATTGATCAAAAAGTACCTTGTTACTTTCTTTGACTTACATAGCTATTATTACAAAGAAATAATACTGTATATAACTAAATACAAAAAATACAAACGAGATAAAATAGATATTGCTCCGACGCTCACAATGTTATATGGACAGATAGTGGACGAATTAACTCGAATAACACCGAAAAAAATACTACGCTCAATATACTTTTCTGTAAGTTCCATTTAAGTTAAAGATACTGAATAATGTGTGTTAATAGCACTTTACAATAAATTAGTGCAAAATATTAAAAAAATCTGGTGAAATGACATGGATGACACAATAGCAGTCAATTATATTATATACAAATACGAGGTAGATATGACACTGGCACAACGAAACTGAGGCACTCAAATTGCCACTTTCCAACAAAAAAAGGATTATCAAAATCGGTTCAGAAACCACGAAGTTATCCGAGAACTCACATAAAAAATATGAATACGGTCGAATTGAGGGGACCTCTTCCTTTTTGAAGTTGATTAAAAATAAAATGAAGTTGTAACGTCTCCTTTTATCATATAGATAATCATATAGATATAGATAATTAGAAATGACTTATGAATAAAATCGGTGAAGTACTATTTATTATATTTTTAAAGTAAACGAACGGTATATAATATCATGTTTTGTTCGTATTTAACGTATTACTTTCTACATTTATACGATATTAAATAAATCCGCCTAAGCGCGGTCCACTCCAATTAGTCAATGTACTTATAAAGACGGCTCGGCTCTTGTCTGCCAAATTATTAAAATTAAGTTTAACTTGTATGTGAAATTCTTCCGTCAAAAAATAGTAAACGATCAAGTGCCTCTCCTGATAGTAAGTGAATATCACCCATGGCCAATACAAAAACCAATTGAGCCGTTGAAGAGAATTAAAAAAATATTAAAAAATACTTAGTTATGTTTGGGCGAAAACTTGTTTGACTGTCAATTATCAAAATAGCATCGATGTAATTTTGCGTTTGCCACGTTCTTGATGAGCCGTGATAACTCAGTGTCCGGGCGCTCGCCTTTAATTCAATTTACTCGAGCAACATGAGTTCGATCCAGTGTAATTGTTAATTTTAAGTGCTGTCTTATCACATGCTCAGCGGTGAAGGAAAACATCGTGACGAAAGCTGCATATTTTCGAAACAATAATAAAAAAATATTTCAAAAATATGTGAAGTCCGCCAGTCCGCATTGGACTGAGTAATTAAATAGTGTTAATGTACAACTCACGTGATGCTGTAATGAAAAGAAAAGATGCAAAATCTAATGGAATGAATGGAATGTATTCAAACCCAAAAGCATTTATATGACCAATCAGAAAACTTGATCATCAATGATTGGAACAGCTCTATGTTGAATGCAGTCAAGAGAAGCATTTTTTAAAATTTTTGGGACAAAAATAATATCTGAGCTGTTCTAATTTGTCTCCGGAATATATCCACACACTTATCATCTTTTTTGAATTGAGACTAATTAATGAGCTAGGTTAACTTTAACATTCATAAATTGGAGTGCTCTTTGTGTTATTTAATCTTAGTAATTATTTTGTGAAATGCAAAAAAAAGACAGATTTTTTTATGTGCTAAGATGGCAAGCGCGCTGGTGGTTCACCTGATGGTAAGTGATAACCACCGCCCATGGACATTTGCCTCACCCATAAGGTTGTAAAGGCGTTGCCAACTTTTAATGAAGTGGGCCCCGGCTACCTCACTCACCAGGCGAAACGCAGAAGCATAGTACTTCTACTTTACGCCAGTCTTCTGTTAAGTTGTGGTACTTCCCCGGACCTACCCATTCTTGCATCAACGAACTGGTGCGTGGCCCTACCACTGTTGAGTCCGTACAATTAAAATAACCCGCTTTCAAATATGGTGTCGTTAATTGTTTTATGTAGCCTGTGACAAAAATGATTATGCATTGTTTGTGGCTATAGATCTCTTTCTGCTACACGTAATACAAATAGTGCTTCTGCATATTAAAATACGTTTATATATTTAAGGCCACATGAATCTGCCGATGTTAAAATATTGCGAAGAATTACTATAGTATTTGCATTTATCACATTTATTCCAATTAGGGCGTGTGCAAGTTTTCCCGTCGTATTAGTATTTAATTAAAACACAGGTAGTATGTACACTGAATTCGAGTAAGAAATCATATAGAATGAATATATTTTAACACACGATCGCACTGCAATCAGCCTTAAAACGCCTAACGACGCCTTTGTTACAAAGAGTCAAAAGTATGAATGCTTCTTTTTCCTAAAGACTTTTGGGTGACAGAATTCTCCCCCAGTCGAGCCATCCTACTTATGCTATGGCAAAATTTTGCAGCGTGTGATCTGTATTCTAATCAATTTATAAATATTAAAACTAATCTTATATATATATATATATATATATATATATATATATATTCTAGAATTATACAAAAGGAATTTATTTTTAAAATAAAAATTATAAAGTAAAAAAAAAAAATCTCTGCACACAATATTTTCTTGGCGGTAGAAAAGTAATTATAACTAAGATCACGGAAATAACAAATCACGTTTACGACCGATCACCTATTAGCGCAGAGCGTAGCTCCACACGAGTTTTTATAGGCAACCTTAAATAATTTAGCTTCCATGCCATTAAACATCTATACTCCTTTACTATTAACTTTTTAATTTAACTCCCATACTCATCCATACGTAATCATCCATACACATATACTGGTAACCTTCTAAATCAACTCGCATACTATTAATCGTCTATACGGCTTCTCCTGACATGAGGCCGTCCTCGGGCTCTTCCCTCCTTTCTTTCCTCTTAAACAGGACATCCCGTTGTTCCTCAGCGGCAGGCGAGATAAGGGTATTCGTGGACCCTTGTGTCCCAGAAGTAGAAGGTTGCGGCATGTAGTCTTTCTGAAGGTGGACTCGGATCTTGACCTTGGAGACATGCAGTCACCAGACCGGACTCCTCGTTTTCGGCGTCTGCATCTAAGCACGCAAAATAAAACCTGTAAAGTGACAGAAAAAGAAGAAAACTAAAGTCTTTCGCTACTAACTAAAGACGCGTCCGCCGTATTGATAAGATGGAAAACAACTAAATTGCTAATTAAGCCATAGGCAAAAACGTTGTCATTGCTTAATTAGGCCCCAAGCCATAGGTAGAACGTTTAACATAACTTGGTCAACCCCTGAGTCATAGGTAGAACGTTTAACATAACTCAGTCAGTTGTCACACGGTATGGGCCACGCATGCCCGCGTCTAGCTTCCCTGTTGACTGTGCCTGCTTTTTTACAAAAACTAACGAATGTAGATCAAAAACTCGCGAGGAGGCTTTCTTCCCTGGTTTACATAAGCGTCTTGATCTTGTCGGCTCAACTCGCGTAAAGCCTCCACTGTTAAGGCTGTTGCCCTGAATCGCCACGTCGCGAATTATAATACTCCGAATGAGTAGTGTTGTCGCTTAGATTCCCACTAACAGACTAAGGGCTGAATACTGTGTCGTCCTGTGTTTAGTAATATTAAGGACAAGTTGGAGTTTCCAAATAGTACTAGGCCACCTCCGTTGACGATGATTTGCTTCGATACGAATCATATTCAAAACGGTCCTGCAATAGCGCTCAGCCTGTCCATTAGACTGGTGCATCTCCGGTGTGATAAGATGCACATCACAACCCATATCCTTAACCCAATCAAGAAATTCAGTACTTTGGAACATTCGAGCTCTATCGGCAACGATTAATTTGGGCGCACCGAATTAAGAGATAGCGTTGGTTACATATCGTTTTAACTCATTTGATTCTTGACGATACATAGCGTACAAAAGACAAAACTTTGAATAAGCATCAACGACTATTAGTATGTAACGGTAGCCCATCCACCTCTGGGAGCGGTCCCAATACGTCCATATGTACAGTCTCAAAGGGAACTCCAGGTTTTTCCCAAGAGTGAATGGGCTGTAACGGGGCTCGTGCTGCCTTTTTATGAGAGATACACACTATGCAGTGCGTGACATATTTATGAACAAAACTACGTAGCCCCGGGAACCAAAAAATGTTTTGTGATCAAGTCAGTAGTCTTTTCCGCCCCCCCAGATGATCGTGCTCATCATGGAACACTCGAAGCAGACTTAGCCTGTGACCTTTAGGGATGTAGCATAAAAGTCGGGGCGGTTCACCAGTAGGTGTATATTTGACATATAGAGTATTGTTTCTAATGACATATCGACTTGTGTCTAACCGACCGTCATTCAATCGTTGAATGAGAACTTGGGTTTCTTTCATCTGATGCTTGGGCAATCTGTGCCCAGTTCAGGGGTTTCCGAACTGTACACACATTGACTGGATTCCGACTCAATTAGTGGGCATGTGCCATTTGGGAACCCTTACGGTATTCTAAATCAAAATCAAAATCCTGTAGGTAAACCCACCACCGAGCCACCCTGGGAAGCAAGTCCTTTTTACGTTGTGTAAGCTTCAACGCATTACAATCAGTGACTACGGTGATGATGAAACGTACGCCCACTAGATAATGCCTGAAGTGTTGTAGGGTCTTTACTACCGCAAGGGTCTCAAGCTCGTACGAGTGGTACCTACCTTCAGCCCCCTGGGTCAACTTACTGTAGTAGGCAACCACTCGCTTATGCCCACCTTCGTGCAATTGAAGAAGAATTCCCTCCCCGTAACCGACTGAACTCGCGTCTGTATGGACCTCGGTTTTCAAGGAAGGGTCATAAATTGCTAGTACAGGCTTATTCGTCAAGCACTCAATGATATCTTTACACGCAGTCTGCTCCTCGGGTCCCCATTTAAATTCTACCCCCTTTCGTGTTAAAGCCGCAATACAAGCAGTTTTTTGGGCGAAACCAGGTATATATCGCCGAAAATATAACTAGCCAACCCCATGAACTGACGAACCTGTTTAACGTTTTTCGGCTCATCAGCACCCGTCAATGCCTTAACTTTATCACGGCTCGGCCGTACCTGACCCTCGCTAATATTACAGCCTAAATACTCTATTGAAGGTGATAGAAAAGAGCATTTTTTTAAATTAATGGAAAAGCCAGCTTTAGTCAGAGTCACTAATACTTTACGTAAAAGAGCTAATCCGTGATCTATTGTTGGGCTTAAAATTAATACGTCATCAATGTAGACAAGAACTTCACCAGATTCAATGTACTCCCGAAAGTGTTTTTCGCTATAATGCGCTGATAAACTACTGGGGCGTTNTCCATAGGGCATTTTCAAATATTCGTAATGCCCCTCAGGCGTCACAAAGCCGGTGTGTAAGGAATTGATCCCGTGTCCATTGGAATCTGATGGAATCCTGTCGCCATGTCCAAACTCGTGAAATATTTATTCCGTCCCACGCGTTTTTAATAACTTCCCGCGTAAGAAGTTGCAAATCGCGCGTCCGAATATAACAGACGCCCTCCCTATTCAGAACATCCGTACCCATCTATAACCGGAGTAGTATTCATAATTCGGAAGCGGAAGCTACTTACTACAACCATATCAACTTCAAGGGTCTGTGATACCGTCAAATTCAATCGGCAAAGTTACGTAAAATGTGCTTTTCGATTCTTGGCTACCAAGCCCTCTTAGTATTTGAAACGGCCGGCATACGCGTACATTTAAAATGTTTTCAATAAACCCGATGAGAAGCAACGAAACTGTTGATCCACTATCAATTAGTATGTCAACTGGCACCCACGCCCCTGAATAACAGCAACAATAACGTCATTGTTTTACAAATGTTTTAAGATTCTCGCGGCAAAAAGTTAACCTTATCTTTATTACGCGATTCGGATTTTTTGCTTAGCAAAACAATTATCGACTTTATGACCTGGGCTTTTTGCAAAAACGCACATGGCTCCGTCTTTACCGGCATAAAAGCAGACTTAGAACTTAAGTTTTTTATTCGTGGTTTGCTGAGGACAATTCCTCGAACTCGCTTTATATCTTTTACTGTTACAGTTCGCCCTGTCTGTGTCCCGGCCGACCGCATAAAAAAAAAATTTCTTTCTTCAAGTCGTCGCTTTCGCACTGATAAATTAATTAAGTACGCGTTTATGGTTAGACTCGTAAGCGGCACTTGTGTCGAATTACCCTTTGATGGTGCTAGCGTTGCTTCACATACGTGGACAAAAAAACTCAACAAGTCCCTAGGAGACAAATTTAGCATTCGTAGCTGATGCCTTAATCAGCGAGGTCGCGGTAATGCCCACGTATTACAATTGCCGTAAGTAATATCACTAAGCCCCCGTTTATGATTTGCAGACGAGGAGGGTGCGACGAGCGTATTCCGCGTCGTAACGTGTTATATTTGTCGGAATTAGTATTCATCAAACAAAAAGAATGTCTAGAATTATACAAAAGGAATTTATTTTTTAAAATAAAAATTATAAAGTAAAAAAAAAATCTCTGCACACAATATTTTCTTGGCGGTAGAAAAGTAATTATAACTAAGATCACGGAAATAACAAATCACGTTTACGACCGATCACCTATTAGCGCAGAGCGTAGCTCCACACGAGTTTTTATAGGCAACCTTAAATAATTTAGCTTCCATGCCATTAAACATCTATACTCCTTTACTATTAACTTTTAATTTAACTCCCATACTCATCCATACGTAATCATCCATACACATATACTGGTAACCTTCTAAATCAACTCGCATACTATTAATCGTCTATACGGCTTCTCCTGACATGAGGCCGTCCTCGGGCTCTTCCCTCCTTTCTTTTCCTCTTAAACAGGACATCCCGTTGTTCCTCAGCGGCAGGCGAGATAAGGGTATTCGTGGACCCTTGTGTCCCAGAAGTAGAAGGTTGCGGCATGTAGTCTTCTGAAGGTGGACTCGGATCTTGACCTTGGAGACATGCAGTCACCAGACCGGACTCCTCGTTTTCGGCGTCTGCATCTAAGCACGCAAAATAAAACATGTAAAGTGACAGAAAAAGAAGAAAACTAAAGTCTTTCATCTCACAATAGACGCGTCCGCCGTATTGATAAGATGGAAAACAGCTAAATTGCTAATTAAGCCATAGGCAAAAACGTTGTCATAGCTTAATTAGGCCCCAAGCCATAGGTAGAACGTTTAACATAACTTGGTCAACCCCTGAGTCATAGGTAGAACGTTTAACATAACTTAGTCAACTTGCCGAGTCATAGGTAGAACGTTTAACATAACTTAGTCAAACCAGATAAGCACAATTCGCAATTGACAAGGACATCTGTCAGGTTACAGCCTGTCTTTTCTTGTCCTTTCCAGTAGTCACAGAACTCACCCTCGAAGTAAGCAGCACACACTTCGGGAGTTCATTCTCCACGCCATGGGGCCATATACTCCGCCGCTGCTTGCGTTGACTTCCCATAGGAACCGGCCAGGAGCTGTAGTTCGTAGCGTCCGTGCGAGAGCACTTTTGTCACACGGTATGGGCCACGCATGCCCGCGTCTAGCTTCCCTGTTGACTGTGCCTGCTTTTTTACAAAAACTAACGAATGTAGATCAAACTCGCGAGGAGGCTTTCTTCCCTGGTTTACATAAGCGTCTTGATCTTGTCGGCTCAACTCGCGTAAAGCCTCCCTGTTAAGGCTGTTGCCCTGAATCGCCACGTCGCGAATTATAATACTCCGAATGAGTAGTGTTGTCGCTTAGATTCCCACTAACAGACTAAGGGCTGAATACTGTGTCGTCCTGTGTTTAGTAATATTAAGGACAAGTTGGAGTTTCCAAATAGTACTAGGCCACCTCCGTTGACGATGATTTGCTTCGATACGAATCATATTCAAAACGGTCCTGCAATAGCGCTCAGCCTGTCCATTAGACTGGTGCATCTCCGGTGTGATAAGATGCACATCACAACCCATATCCTTAACCCAATCAAGAAATTCAGTGCTTTGGAACATTCGAGCTCTATCGGCAACGATTAATTTGGGCGCACCGAATAAAGAGATAGCGTTGGTTACATATCGTTTTAACTCATTTGATTCTTGACGATACATAGCGTACAAAAGACAAAACTTTGAATAAGCATCAACGACTATTAGTATGTAACGGTAGCCATCCACCTCTGGGAGCGGTCCCAATACGTCCATATGTACAGTCTCAAAGGGAACTCCAGGTTTTTCCCAAGAGTGAATGGGCTGTAACGGGGCTCGTGCTGCCTTTTTATGAGAGATACACACTATGCAGTGCGTGACATATTTATGAACAAAACTACGTAGCCCCGGGAACCAAAAATGTTTTGTGATCAAGTCAGTAGTCTTTTCCGCCCCCAGATGATCGTGCTCATCATGGAACACTCGAAGCAGACTTAGCCTGTGACCTTTAGGGATGTAGCATAAAAGTCGGGGCGGTTCACCAGTAGGTGTATATTTGACATATAGAGTATTGTTTCTAATGACATATCGACTTGTGTCTAACCGACCGTCATTCAATCGTTGAATGAGAACTTGGGTTTCTTCATCTGATGCTTGGGCAATCTGTGCCCAGTTCAGGGGTTTCCGAACTGTACACACATTGACTGGATTCCGACTCAATTAGTGGGCATGTGCCATTTGGGAACCCTTACGGTATTCTAAATCAAAATCAAAATCCTGTAGGTAAACCCACCACCGAGCCACCCTGGGAAGCAAGTCCTTTTTACGTTGTGTAAGCTTCAACGCATTACAATCAGTGACTACGGTGAAACGTACGCCCACTAGATAATGCCTGAAGTGTTGTAGGGTCTTTACTACCGCAAGGGTCTCAAGCTCGTACGAGTGCTACCTACCTTCAGCCCCCTGGGTCAATTTACTGTAGTAGGCAACCACTCGCTTATGCCCACCTTCGTGCAATTGAAGAAGAATTCCCCCGTAACCGACTGAACTCGCGTCTGTATGGACCTCGGTTTTCAAGGAAGGGTCATAAATTGCTAGTACAGGCTTATTCGTCAAGCACTCAATGATATCTTTACACGCAGTCTGCTCCTCGGGTCCCCATTTAAATTCTACCCCCTTTCGTGTTAAAGCCGCAATACAAGCAGTTTTTTGGGCGAAACCAGGTATATATCGCCGAAAATAACTAGCCAACCCCATGAACTGACGAACCTGTTTAACGTTTTTCGGCTCATCAGCACCCGTCAATGCCTTAACTTTATCACGGCTCGGCCGTACCTGACCCTCGCTAATATTACAGCCTAAATACTCTATTGAAGGTGATAGAAAAGAGCATTTTTTTAAATTAATGGAAAAGCCAGCTTTAGTCAGAGTCACTAATACTTTACGTAAAAGAGCTAATCCGTGATCTATTGTTGGGCTTAAAATTAATACGTCATCAATGTAGACAAGAACTTCACCAGATTCAATGTACTCCCGAAGTGTTTTCGCTATAATGCGCTGATAAACTACTGGGGCGTTGGAAAGTCCATAGGGCATTTTCAAATATTCGTAATGCCCCTCAGGCGTCACAAAGCCGGTGTAAGGAATTGATCCCGTGTCCATTGGAATCTGATGGAATCCTGTCGCCATGTCCAAACTCGTGAAATATTTATTCCGTCCTAGTCGGTCTATGTGATCGTCAATTCGCGGTAACGGAAACCGATCCTTTATAGTTACTTCGTTTAATTTTCGAAAATCGACACACATTCGATCGGTACCGTCTTTCTTCTTGACAAGAAAAATTGGGCTAGCGTAGTCGGATTCTGACTCCTGAATGATTCCCTTTTCTAATAATTCTTTAACAATGTCTCGGACTCGAAGAGTTTCCGCGTAAGAGAGACGATATGGTCCGTAGTTAACAGGTGTGTCACTTTTCAATCTAATACTCATACTACCCGTATTTACAGTAGACGTGGCCGTGCCCGATATGAAAAATTGAGAAAACTCATTTATTATTGTCATTAATTGTTGCAAATTACCGTAAACAAGAAAAGTGTTGACAGGAATGGACTCATTAGATTGAACAGTCATCACTTGGTCGCGTTTAATAACTTCCCGCGTAAGAAGTTGCAAATCGCGCGTACGAATATAACAGACGCCCTCCCTATTCAGAACATCCGTACCCACTATAACCGGAGTATTCATAAATTCGGAAGCTACTTACTACAAACATATCAACTTCAAGGGTGATACCGTCAAATTCAATCGGCAAAGTTACGTAAAATGTGCTTTCGATTTCTTGGCTACCAAGCCCTCTTAGTATTTGAAACGCCGGCCTACGCGTACATTTAAAATGTTTCAATAAACCCGATGAGAGCAACGAAACTGTTGATCCACTATCAATTAGTATGTCAACTGGCACGCCCTGAATAACAGCAACAATAACGTCATTGTTACAAATGTTAAGATTCTCGCGGCAAAAGTTAACCTTATCTTTATTACGCGATTCGGATTTTTGCTTAGCAAAACAATTATCGACTTTATGACCTGGCTTTTTGCAAAACGCACATGGCTCCGTCTTTACCGGCATAAAAGCAGACTTAGAACTTAAGTTTTTATTCGTGGTTGCTGAGGACAATTCCTCCGAACTCGCTTTATTCCTTTTACTGTTACAGTTCGCCTGTCTGTGTCCCGGCCGACCGCATAAAAAACAATTTCTTTCTTCAAGTCGTCGCTTTCGCACTGATAAATAATTAAGTACGCGTTTATGGTTAGACTCGTACGCGGCACGTGTCGAATTACCCTTTGATGTGCTAGCTTGCTTCACATACGTGGACAAAAACTCAACAAGGTCCCTAGGAGACAATTTAGCATTCGTAGCTGATGCCTTAATCAGCGGGTCGGTAATGCCACGTATTACAATTGCCGTAATTAACTCATCACTAAGCCCCCGTATGATTTGCAGACGAAGGAGGGTGCGACGAGCGTATTCCGCGTAAGTGTTATATTTGTCGGAATTAGTATTCATCAAATCAAAAAGAATGTTTGCGATGTCAGGTGTCTTGGGACACAGCGATTTAAATTCCCTTTTAAAATTACTCCAACTACGATCTGACGTCACCCATTCGTCTAGCCATGTTTTTGCGTCTCCCTTTAAGCAATTTCCAATACGCGAAAAGCACTCAAAATCGTTCCAATTGTTAAGAGATTTTGCACGATCTACCTCCGCACACCAATCATCGATATTGTGCAAATTAGGATCAAAGTTTGATATGTAATAATGTTGGGTTGAACCGACTGATCGAATAGCGTCTACGATGCGATCCGTAATTATTATAGACGGCGCAGTTACTTCACCGACTACACATTCGGAATTAGAACCAACTACCCGATCTGTTTGCAACGGATTCGGCAGGCGCAGCGGAACCGGCGGCGTCCCAGCACGTCGTGGAACATCGTTTGATGAGGCGGACCGATCGGGCAACGGTAACGAACGTACGTTTGAATCATGGAGCCCCGACGGTGGCGGCGAAATGGGTCGCGCATTACGTTGTGCCGGCGATTGCGTGTTTTCCGAAACTACCTGACTTTCTAGCACCTTAAGACGAGCTAATACAGCACTCATGTTATGTCCTAAGCTATCGTTCGGTGTACGATTACGACATCTACTACGTCGACGTTTGCAGTCGTTGCAATGTCGGTGTCTACGATGTTCACGTTCGCGATCGTGGTCAGACATTTTTTTTTTCAATACACAAAAGTGAAAGCAAAAGCAGAACAACCAGCAAGATAGAATCACGTAGGACCCTATCCCACTTCTGATCTAGAATTATACAAAAGGAATTTATTTTTAAAATAAAAATTATAAAGTAAAAAAAAAAAAAAAAATCTCTGCACACAATAGTTTCTTGGCGGTAGAAAAGTAATTATAACTAAGATCACGGAAATAACAAATCACGTTTACGACCGATCACCTATTAGCGCAGAGCGTAGCTCCGCACGAGTTTTTATAGGCAACCTTAAATAATTTAGCTTCCATACCATTAAACATCTATACTCCTTTACTATTAACTTTTTAATTTAACTCCCATACTCATATACTGGTAACCTTCTAAATCAACTCCCATACTATTAATCGTCTATAATATATATATATATATAATAAGATTCAGCATTATAACCAAATCTTGTTACATTGTGCCATATGTATGTTGATAAAATTTATCCCCAAGACATTTACCTAATTTCTTCATCTAATAAAGCAAACAAAGGTAGCAACATAGAGTAACCCGAAACTATATACGGCTATTTATCTTAATACAAAGCTACAAATAGCAGCCCATTTATTCTTCCAGCAATAAATATTCATGAAACATTTGAAGTCAACAAGTAGATTACTTATCCTTCGAGGCGGACGTGACGGCGTTTTATATTTAAAGCAGCTTTTATTGATATAGTCGTATTTCGTTTCAAGAAATGAATCACACGCTTTTTTAATGATTTTCTATAGTATTTTATTTTATATAAGGATGTTATATTTATTAATCTTTTGTAATGAAAATTAAATTATAAATTATGAAAGTAATTTAAACTATTTTCTTCACATAAAATAAAAACGCTCTCGTCATATTTCTTGCACCGTTAATCAACGTCTTGAGAGTCGAGATGGTATGTTATTGGTATTATGGCGATGCAAGTTGCTCTCTAACAGCGTAATTGCGTTCCTTGATTTTCCGACGCGGAATATAAGCCGGCATACGATTTCCATTCAAATACTTTCAGTGCAGCGCTTAGTAAAGTAAAAAATATATAAAGAAAATGAGTTGCAGTAAAACACAATAACAATAATAAATTTAATACGTACGGAGTACGTAATTGCATAATGAGATTACTTAAAAGAAATGATTTACCTCAACCATGAAAATATTGAACTATATACGTTTTTGGTCTTGATCACCGTGGCAAAAAAGTGGTTGCGATTGTCATAAAACAACTAGTGTCTGATGTCAACAGGATCAGGAAAAACATTAAAGAGTGGAAGGAAAGGAAAGAAAAACGTAAAAGAAGGAAAAATATAAAAGATAAGAAGGAAAGGACTTCGAGACTCTGCATCCACTCTAGGCCAACGAGATCCAAGCCTATCTCAAAGACTGAGACAAACGCATCAGGGCCCTACAAAGAGAATTCTCAAGGAGAACTCTGCATTCCAACAGAAAACAGAGTCCATTATAATAATAATCAAGTGGAGGTCCTTAACAACCAATTTAACGAGATGCGAATGAGACTGGAGAAAGCTGGAGAGAGAACAAATGAGCTATTGGAGGATAGTTCTTGCTCACACGCCTTAAAAAAAAGCGGCATTGTCCTTGAAAATGTATAATTTGTAACTTTTTAAAGAAAAATATATATAACATAAATTAAAAAGTGCAATAAAATTAGTGTTACTTAGTATTTTCAGCACCCGCCAGCATAGCCAATCCCATTAAAATAGAACAGAAACAGTATAAAAATTTAACACTAATTGTTAAAACACTTTAACATTTCTACTGATAGAGATGTATTGAAGATCGTTTTGAATCCTGGACCACCTCTTTCTATCCCAATTACGACATGTTAACGAAGCACCGTTTGAAGGCGCCGCTCACCTTTTCATCTTAGTTTTAAGACTTGTTCTTCATGTAACAGTATGTCTTAAGATTGTTAGCTTCAATTGGAGACAATATATCGAAAAAAAAAAAAAAAAAAAGTCTTTCGTTTCAAAAATTCTTCGAGCAGCGCTTGAAACTTAAGTTGCCAGATTGTGAAAGTAGGTCTAACGAGTGCTATTGTTTATTGTTTTTTATATAGTTGATATATATATTTTTGATATAGTTGTCACGCAATTTGTTATTTCGACGGCTTCCCGCACGCTTTTGGATATTTAGTGGTAACCACAATCAGCTCCTCCTCAGTAATGATTTTATGGAGTGTGCCATCTATGTCGTGACCACCTATAATGCACTCGGGTACCAAATATACCGCATACGGAAGTGAAGACGCGCTCTGTTGAAAAAGCTCTGTTGAAAAAAAAAAAAACAACTTTTCTGGTTCAGGCTTACCTGGTTTTAGTTAGCCAGGAACTCCTAGAGAGAAAGTGAAGAGGTGTTTAAATTAAAAAAGTTTTAAATAAAATCCGCAAAAAAAATTACGGGTACTTTTGGGATGGATTCGGGGAAGTAACACGGCCTCACAAGAGACCGTGAAGGGGAAGTATTATATATATATATATAGAAGTATATATTTTTCGTTTTTCGTCCTCTCAGGTGTCGAGGATATCGTGGTAATCACTCAACATCAGATAAACCGCCAGCTCGTTTGTCAACTTCACTACATAGTATAAAGCAAAGTCGTCCCGCTGTCTGTCCGTATGTATGTATATCTTTAAAATTACGCAACTGATCTCGATGCGGTTTTTTTATTAGATAAAATGATGCAAGAGGACGGTTTATAGTATGTTGTTATATACATCGCACCCGTGCGAAGCCGGGATGGGTCGCTAGTGTCGTATAAACTGAACTGAAAACGCGTTCGTTATAGCCTTGCACCAGATTTATAGAACATCTGTGGAAGACAAGAATATTATTATCTGAAGAGATTTTCATTGCCGACCCTTATTATTGAATATAAATTGAGATTTTTTTTCATTTCGTCTATTATGTTACCTTAAATTTAAGTACTATTAAATATAACTCACAACACGTCCTTTAACACGTTTTTAATGGATTCGGCGTACATTCTTAGTAACATATCCTTATGTAAACAATATTAAGTATGTAAGATTTTGAATATACTGCACGAGTATAGTCTTAGTATAGAGTCAAAGACTGACTTAAATTTATTTTTATATCTATACTTTAGTATAATCTGAAAGGTTAGTTTAAATATATTCCTTATATTTATATGCATATATCTTATATTATTTTCCTTTTATAATAATATTGAAAAAGCATAATAAGAAACAAATCCCGAGTTTAATAAGTAAACTTGAGTTTCAAACCCGCGTTGTTACAACGCATGCCTGCCAATGAAGTTGCTAGGCCGTCACTATTTCCAATTAATAATGTTCAGTCAATTTAAACCTAGACACCCGAACCACAGGCTTAGGTGATCAATATCAAGCGTGATTTGTCAGTCTAATGAACATCGTAGTTAAAAGTTTATCTCTCAAAGTGCTTACAGAATCGTCGAAAAGCAACGAATTATGTACCTACCTACGTAAGTCTAGACAGTTTAGGATTAATTGCATCGTTTCATCATTATATCGTTGTTATTTTTGTAATGAGTTTTATTAAATTTAAGTTAAGATAAAAGTGCACAGTAAAGCTTTACCGTATTTAGTCCCTTATCACTCGATTTTATCAACTGGCTTCAAAATAGGAGGAGGTTCTCAATTAGACTGTATCTTTTTTATGTTAGTTACCTCAGAACTTGCGACTGAGTAAACTGTTTTTAATGATCCTTTTTTTATATTATTTTCTTGATTTTACGCGAATGTTATACATATTAAATGAAACTAATTTACGGATTTTATCGCGTTTTTTTTAATTTTGATTTAAATTCCCGACGTTTCGAACCCTTTCCAGCGTTCATGGTCACGGGACAGTGGTAACCCTGATCCTTTGTTTATTTGAAAGCTGGTGTTTTCCTCGTGGTCCCATATTAATTTCATTGATATTAGATCTTGGACACCAAAGATACTTGGGGAACTTCTGAGAATCAGTTATAAAACGAATACACAGTGAGATATTTAATTGATTAAGTCGCTTCTGTTTTTCGTTAATAAAAATATGGACTTGTTGAACAATGCATGTTCACAACAATTAATCAAATAATAATACTTGATTCACGGCTGACTAATTGTGTCATATGAGTCAAAATCAAAATCAAAATCAAATGTCTTTATTCAACATTAGCATTTACACTCACTTATTGATAGTCAAAACACTACCACCGGTTCGGAAAAGAAAGCCACTGTACTGAGAAGAAACGGCGAAAGAAACTCGGCGAGCTTTTTTTTTAAATAAGCTGTTTGACATAAATTCATTAAAAATATAATATAAGAACTCCGATTGAAAGAGCCTGGAGCGAACAGTTCATTACCAGAGTGTGTTATCATTTAAATAATCATTAATATTATAGTAGCCTTTAACACACAAACGGTCATTTACTATTTTTTTAGATTTAGCTATTGATGCATTTTGAACGTTTTCTGGAATTTTCTTGTAGTAACGTATACATTGTCCATTGTGCATTGTAATAAGCTGAAGTATATTATTGAACATAAAACAACAGTAGGCAAATACTATTATTTCTCACATTCACGTTTTCTACGAGTGCCTAAAGCTATCGCCAATCTAAAATCGAAGGCAAACCAATACGGAGTGGCATCCGTTTGTCGCTACGTTCAAAATGAATACACGAATCAGATACCGGTTTTACTTTGAAAGAACCATCTAGTTCTTTGAGCGACGGTATTTCACATAAAGTTGCCCTAATTATTACCTATTTGCATCTTTCCTATTTGCGCGAGTAACCGCAACACGAATGAAGCATCTCATAAAAAATATCGTAATTGCTGAATATAAATAAATTCCGAAACTTGTAGATCATTCTTCATAGAAATATGCTCATTTATTCAAGGAAACCAACAGTAAAAGAAAGAAAACAAATGACAATTATAATTTAACAGAAGGTCTTTAGACGGATCGGAGAAAATTAATTGGTACCTGCTGCGTTACCGTGCGTTTTTGCTGTCGCAAGTTTTTTGTACATTGTTGTAAGATGAGTTATTATTGGCCCTATCAAGAACGAACGAAACTGATAAAAATGGTGGTTAGTATGAAAAAAACTGATAAAATTTTATCTATCGCTCAAATCAATGTCACAATTATCATTAATTCGAAACATCATGTTTTCATATTTTCTACGATTCGCTTTACTAGCGTTAACTGAGGTAATCCTATTTAACAGAACCGTACAATTCAAAAGGGTTCAAATGAATACAATGTGTCTTATAAATATTATAATAGTTTTAACAAATATCAGCGGGTTTAAAAATGAATGGCTACGGCCACAGCTGTAAAAAGTTTTTTAGTTAATAATATAGTACATAGAGTTTCATATGCATAATTAGAGATAATTCCGATATTTATGTTAAAATTATTTTAGGTGCATATTGAAGAAGTCATAATAGTAGTATAGTAGTATTGAAGAAGTCAAAATAATAGAAGTATACGTTTTAGCACATTGATTGGAAGCACTTTGAAACGGTATTTTTTTTGATTTCACCGGACGTCATTTTATCAACTTGAGTTCAATCCACGGCCTCTCGTACCGGTCGAAATTCTGCACTCATTACCATTAGCATGTTTGTGAAATTCGTACTTCTTATGTAGCTTTTATTCCCCAGTTTTTGGCCCAATTCTGTAATTCATATGTTAAATTTTAAATTTTCAGTTAATTTTGTAAAACCGCTAAAAAGCTATATGCATTGGTTGTCTATTATAGTATATATTCTATTGTAACATTATATACTGGTTTTATGTGGTTACTTATTCCCCGATTCAGATCTGATTAACGGCTTCCAGATTTCCCATTGGGCTTACGTACATACATGTTAGTTTGTCGATGTTTTGTAACTGGATACAATGTTGCTTGTTTTGAATGTGTTCCGATAGTTTTAGATAGTTGGCGAATCATCATAGAGACTGCAAAACATCAAGATCTCATTGATGGCAATGACACCCAAAAGTATTAGTAAGAAAATTTTATATTAGTAAAATGTGTCCTGAAATATTTGTTTGTTTTTATATAATTTCGATGTTAAAAGTTAAACTTAAAACATTTTACTTATGTTTTACCGTTACTTACTACCGTTTAACAAATTTGTGAAAATGTTGTGTTGGTAAATAATTTAATAAAATACAGTATTACATCTGATACTTCTTTGGTAAAGAAGTATAAATTCACTTATTTATTTATTTATTTATATCATATGTTCCTTTATGCAATTGCATAAACATAGAGACGTTATTTCCTTGAATATTCAAAAATAGCAATTTATTTAGTTTTCTTTATTTATACCATAAGCAGATTGAGAAGTAAGGAAATTGATGTGACAGGCACAATAGAGGCTTGCCGATATATCAGTAATTACACCCTTTGATTTCTCCGAATGCTTAATTCGCTCCGACTATTCGTCGTACGGAATACTTGATGAAATAAATTAATTTAACTTATTTATTGAGAAGATAATTAAATAAGGATTTAATGTGAACAATTTTTATGTGCGAAATATTTATTACTGGCATTTCATTTTATTTAATTAATAACCATTGTAAAGGACACTTGAAAAAATTTTTTTTTGTGTTAATGGTACTTGGGATTATATTTTTATTTATTTGTTTAAATATTATATATTTCGTATGAAATATTTCGAAATATATAATAATATATATAATTTTGGTTCAGGTGAACGAAATTAGATTAGTATTGTAACGGTTATATATACAAGTTTAATTTCGGAGTAAAATATTCTAAGACCACTACCATTCTCCCTTCTGTTCGAGGTATCTCAAAAGTCATCCGACAGGCATTTTGTTAAGATATATATGAACTTAAAGATCTTGGAAAAATTACAATCGCCTTGTATACCTTATATGTATATCCTATAAGTAAATGATACTCTGAGAGTCTTCCGGCTGGACATAAACTACCGTGGCCAATCTGGAAGTCTTTAAATATGCTTCGGACCCTGGTTGCCCCGAGCCAGGAAAATATATTCAGGTAGGGGATGTGTGTTAAGCAGTGCAGTCCACGGCTCACCTGATGCTCTGTCCTGCCTGCCCTTTCACCTGATTGCAGCAGGATTTGATGAATGCTACAAATCGTGCCGTTCAAGTGGCTAAGTTTCGGGCCGGAAAGATACAATTTGTCGTCGACAGGTAAAGAAGAAGAAAATGATTTAACATTACTTTAGAGCCGCTTATAAAAATATATATAATGTAATAATTGTGCAAATAAATAAAATAGATATGTTTCGGATACATTTTTACACGTTTTGCAGTCCCAAACTAAGCAACGCTTGTACTATGGGTACTAGAAAACTGATAAGCGTCCTTAAACATACTTTTCTTTTGTAAAAAAATACATATTATACATATGTAAACACCAAGACACTGGAAAAACACTATGTTCATCATAAAATATTTTTCCAGTAGTGTAGTTCCTTTTTACAAATTCCTTAATTAACATTTACTTTGGTAAAACAAGAAGATTACCCGTATTATAAGTGTAACAACATTAACCTTAAACAATAAAAAGAAAATCATGGACATAAACTATAAGCCTCCAATATATGTATAATTTTACCTTTTCACTATTGTAAGTCGTAGATAGGCAAAAAGGATATCACTTAGCAGAATGATGCAGTAGAAACTGCTAAGTTGATCTTCAGTCATAACCAAATTAATCACTTGAACACAATACAAAACACACAAACCTAAAAATTTTGATTTGGAGTTCCTAGTCAAACGCCAGATAGTTGAGATCGAAGTGGCCAGTTCGACCAAACGCTAATTTCATATGTAAGGTTCGAATATTTAGGGTTTCCGATTCTTTTAGTTTTATATGTTTACACTAAAACCCACTGATACTCAAAGTCAACACATTAAAACCTCTTCAATAAAAATGTTATTTTTGATATCACATTCCATCGTGTCCACAAATTGGTTCGTGTTTTCCTTGTAATATTTTACTATTCAAATTTCAATATCGCAGCTGTCAAACTAATTAGTACTGCTGCCTTTATTTTGAAGCTAATGAGACAGTTAACAAACGCTGTGACGTCTTTAATTGGTTTACTTTCTTACTACGTTTTCCAAATGACTCCTATTTCCGCTTCAAGAAGCCTATTAACAATATTTAATTTAAATTAAAACAAGACTATTGTACCTGTACTATTATATTGTAAACTGATTTTTTAAAAAAGAACAACTGTTGAGTTTCTTGCCGGTTTCTTCTCAACAGAAACTGCTTTCCGAACCTGTGGTAACTTACGAACGTGTTAATTTCTTGTAAAATTTTGACGTTTCATAAGAACGTGAATAAAGATATTTTATTATTATTATTATTAAATACAATAACGTATTCATAACAGCAAACACCTCTAAAATAATCATTAAAAATATATTTTCTAGTGTTTTTTCTTCCGGAAGGATATATCCTATAGGGCCTCGCCCTATAGGGCGACTCTTTAAAGGAAAATTTGTTTCTTTTTGTGTGAACTATAGACAATTTAGAAAAAAACCCCGAAACAATTATTAAAATAAAATATTAATCAGCAAATATTTATAACATACGATTAGAGATTATTAAAATAATCGTATTCTAATATTTAATTGATTCTGAAGAAAATGTTTCAGTTTCCAGCATTTATGAATCCATTGGAATTAATTTTTTAGCACCGTAAGGGAAAACTTAGGGAATCACTTATTTAATTATAAACTCATTTCAGTAATTCGAGGAACTGTATAATTAATATAGCTTCCTTCAAACGTTATTTTTTTCTTCTATATTATATTTATCTATTAATTACGAATTCTAACATTAAAAGAAGGAAACAAGGCATGATACTGTGATGTATATGAAATTAGAGAGGACACAAGGAAACGCGGCTAGTATCTGTAACTGTTTATTCACCAATGACAAAACATCTATGTCCATTTACCCGCCACCCATAAAATAAATCTTTACCTACCTTACATTATAGATACATATTACCTTCTGATTGAAATATTAAAATGAGACGAAGACAGAAATTGTTTTGAATTCGCACATGTTTACAAGGAAAGTTTTTGAAACTTTCAATGTCGTTTTCATGTTATTTCGTTGTTTACGTAAACTGTAAGACTTGCTTTGGGCAAAATAAGTAATTAGATTTCAATTGTAGGAAACGTTGGTGGTTAATTACACTGGAATACTGATAAGCTATTTCAAAAGAGTTAATTGAGTTAGATTAAATTCGCGCCTTCAGTCGGTGCAACTGAGCTACGATATCTTTTCAAATTAACTTTCGCAATTTCAGTGGACCATCGAAATCAGTGGAGACATAAAAATGTAGATTTTTAGCGTTGGTCATATATATTAAAATAAATAACAGGTTCATAAGATTGGTTTTGTTTTGAATTAAAACAGAAAAGGTTGGAATTTAAAATTATGATAATTTTAATTTTTAAAATTAAAATTATCATACGTGCCAGTGTGAAATTGAGGCGCTCAAATTACACCCATTGGTGTAATTAGAATGCAATTCTATAGACTGCTCTCTTTTTCCCTATCATAAGTTCTGTATCATCTGTCACATTCACTTATATATTTCATATAATGTAAAGCTGAACATTTTTTAAACGTCGCTCAGTAAGGACATGCGTCATCTATATTATTAAACATCATTGTTTAGCAGTATCCTACTGAATGGATTTTAATGGAACTTTACATATTTTTTGGATTATGGATATGGATTTTTTTTACGTTCTATATTTTTTTTATGATTATTGGCAAGTAGCGTTAGACGTGTCTTTATTTATTGTCGCGGTTGTAACGACACGCTGTATATAAAACACTTTATTTACTATGACATCTTTATTGAAAACATTAAAAAAACCGGTCAAGTGCGAGTTGGACTCGCGAAAGTTCCGTACCGTTATTATATTATATATAAAAGGCAAATATATCATGTCTGTTGTATGGGAGCCCTCCTTAAATATTTTTTCATTCTGTTTTTTAGTACTAATTTTATAGCGGCAACAGAAATATATCATTTGTGAAAATTTCCACTATTAAACCATCACGTTTCATAATATGTCACCAGGACAGACGGACGGACGGACAGACAGACAGAGGTACTTAGTTTTACCCTAAAATCATCGTATTTGATTTTGTTTTGCCAAAAATATAAACTTTTGTCGGGAAGATCAATTGACACGTGATCAATTGACTTCATAGATCAAACAGAAACGCATTACTCGAAACTATAGTCAATTGAAACATCATTGCTGCAAACAGATGAATTATGAGCGGACGCGCCGCGGATTGTGATATCGGAGTTCTTTCAATTTCATTTCGCTTCTCTGCTGTCAAAGACTGAAATATTGCTTGGTGGGGCATTAGGAGTTATTCGAGCCAAATTGCTCCACCCTCTTAAAAAAAACAAACAATGCACATAAAAAACAAAAGATAAATCGTTGAAGTTGTTTATCGGTTGTAAAATGAAGATTATGAAATAGTCAAGAAAATATTCTCGTTATATTATATACCTTGTTATATAGAAATACGACGTAAATATTACACCAACGCACCGAAACGGAGGCATGCAAATTACACCAATTGGTGTAATTATATTACAATTTTCAAGACTGCTATGTCTTTGCGTATCGTACTTTCCATATCTGTCACATTCACATATATAATTATGTCATATAATGCAAAGCGGAAAAATTTTTAAACGTCGCACAGTATGAACATACGTCATGTTTACTAAAACATCATTGTTCTTCTAGCGAATTTGCTCCGCCCACATCTTATTCCCTTATTCATAGAATATATTTTGTGTTGGTTTTCATTTCAAGACATGTCTTGAAATGAAAACCAACACAAAATATATTCTATGGACAAAGTCGCGCCGAAGTTGTGCCAACTGCTACTTACGATGCCGAGTCTTATTTAAATTCATTTCTTATTTTCACTAGATCTTATTTAATTTGCCTTTAAAATGTCAATGCATTTTTGATATAATTATGCGCTAGTTGACTAATATTTACACGAACAGATTGAAACTTTGGCTACATAAAATCTCCATTCCCTTAAATACGTAAATACGCAATGGTTAAAACTAAGCATTCCCCAACCTAGAAAGTAATGTGTGCTGTACTTACTATTAATAAAGTGGGCCACGGCTACCTCACTCCCGAGGCGAAATTTCCTCTACATTTGTACCACTTCACATCGGGTCCGAAGCCGTGGTACCCCACCGGTCGGACCCGCCCATTCGTGCAACAGCGAAAACTGTTGCGACCACAGCTGAAACAAAGTTAAAAAAAGGTTTCTTTTGGGAAGCACGGTGTTAAGAACCTGTGCTTAATTATTTCTTTTATAAGGAACTGTTAGGGGGAAAGGAAAAAAATATATTTTACATTAATTATATTACTATCTATGTCTATGGCAAAACAATTTAAATGTAGAAAGATAATCAAGAGAAAAAACGAGAGGTACTCGTATCATGCTTCAATCGATTGAAAAGACGTTCTTTACGCCTTTTCGTGTCTTTTGTATTAAATAACTGTGATAACGAAACAAACAATAGTGCTTGAGAATAACTTAATAAAATATACAAAAAGTAAGTGAAGACAAGTTTATTAATATTTTAAATATTAATTTGTTATATATTATATATAATAATATACGAAACATGTAAAGACATTATTGGCATGCTTAAATGACAACTTATAATTTGCAATTGGTTTGAAAGGACTATAAATTTCTCAAGCAGTATCTAAATGCGAATCTGGCTTATGTTTATGTACGTATCTAACCACATTTCCTAAATCTGACACTTTATCGAATAAATATCCTATATTTTTCGCAACAGTTTTTGTGAATTTGCGTCTCCAATTATTTTCGGCATCTTATTTCAAATTCCCTGGCAAAGAAAAAAAAAACAATAAGGGTACGACAAACAGTATGCGGGACGTTTAATTTCATCGTTATGTCGTCGTATGAGTACGTGTTTTCTATATTTATGAGTTGTGAATAGACTTTTGTAGGGAGGAAATATTGCGTTATTTTGTTTTTGCACCTGTAGTGCCATATTTTCAAAATCAAAAAAAGAAGTATGTGAAGTCCACCAATACGCAGTGGGTACGTGTGTTCGTCTATACCCTGATACCGTCTGTACAGAAGAGGCCTTTACAGTGGGGTTTGTATAGGCTGTACTTTACTTTACTTTAACTTATTTAAATACATATATTTGTAAGGACAATTACCACTAAATCATTAAAGTAAAACAATTGTTGATAATAACGAACATGTCTAATAAAATATTTGTGTAAAGTATCATTATATAATTACAGGTTATTACAAATTTTATAGGTTATTAAAATTATTACAAATCAATTAAGTATACAGCCCTGTTAAATTGTGTGACGTGTGAACGATGAAGCTATTAAGTGTTTAAACGGTATCCCAATATGATTAGTCACCCCGAAATAACATAGTGCATTGCGACGTGGCCGAACCAAGTTGGCTTCATTCCAGCACACAAAATATATGAAACGACTCTTCGTTCAACCACATGAACCCTGATGTATACATATTTACAACGTAAATGATATCGTTGATAACTTTACGATTGTAATTTATTAAAGTGACGGTTTTTGTAATCCTTATGGAATGTAATATACGTGGGACGTAGCGTTTTGTAATTGATTTAACTTAATTTAAATCGTGGAACAAACTTCTACGGATTTAACCATAGGGGATTTTTAGAGACATCTATAGCGTAACGACATTTACACTTAGAGTTCATAACAATAGTTCCAAACGTGACAATATATCTTATAATAACACAATTCGTAAAAAAAATCATATCTGCGGCTATCATACATCTCAGCTATACATAAGCACGCAAGTCATCATAAAACTCCACTTCAGATAGCGAGTGTAGTGACTCAACCTCAATCTCGTCTGCACCTCTAAAAATGTATTAAAAATACTTAAATATTTAAAAACCAATATAACCATAACACTAAGATACTGCATAGCAGTATAAAAGTCAATAAAACTTACACCATGGCCGAAAAGCTTAATTTATAAGATACGCATTCAATAAGGTCAAAAATATCAAGGAACGCAATTAAGTGGGAGAGATCAGATATTATGAAAATACCCATCCAAATATATTTTCGCCCCTGTCAGATGTAGATTCATTATACAGAGAGAATTTTCCCACCTTATTGCAAGTGAAGTATTATTGGTTGGTCAAGTACCCTACTTGCGCAGTGAAATGATAAAGTTGTAAATTCTTACATTCTCAACTCTGGTTTCAACGGTTGTAAGACCCTGTTTATTTACAGTTTAAGAAGATCAAATGTGTTATTTATAAGGACAAAAAAAAAGAAAAAAAAAATGAGCAAATTTTAAGGAAACAATTATTAATTTTAGAGTCAGTGTCCGGTTTTTATTGTTTTTTTTTTGTGTATTTAAAGTAATAAAGTAAATTAAATTAGTCCGATTTCGTATCACCGTATCCCGTACCCACCAGCTCCAAATATAAAATCGCTTGAATACAGTCCACTCTGTTAGGTAAATACAAACGCCTCAAGTTCTTTTAAGAACCGTCATACACGCTTTTTTGAGAACCACCATACAGGTTCTTTTAAAAACCAAATGAATGAACGCCGCAGGCAGGCTTTTTGAGAGTCACAATTACCTGCTGTATACAGCGTCACCCGACATATAATCTGCTACATTTTTGTCCTCAAAGGAGCCTGATTGGCATTACCGAACGGGTCATGAGTCGTCAATGACGCTCTTGAGTAAAAACTTAAGATCTACAGTAAAAACAGGCTCTGCAAGGTCAAATGGTGACTCCGTGGCGCAGTCGTCAAGGTATTGGCTTCGGCGTCGGGGGTCGTGGGTTCGATTCCCACATGGGTCAACTATTTGTGTGACCCACAGACAGAGTCCGCGACCGTCAGGACAAGATCAGCCACCGCCGCCAACTTAACCACCGCCACCGAGATGCAGTCAGCACAGGGTCGTCTGCAACATCTGATGCACAAACGGCCTGTACAGGGGCGAATGGTTCAGCAACGCACGTCACCGCTACCGCAACCACTACCGCCTCAGGCACCGCAATCGCACCATCATCAGCACAGGCACGATAGTTGAAGCCAGTCAATATGTGGGACAATGTGTAGAGAAAGAGTGAGTTAAAGAAAAATTATAAAGATTTTATAATTTTTCTTTAACTCGACTTAAAAGACAACTACGATTAGCGACACTATCAAAAGAGACAAATGTCAGGTGAAACACACGTATTACCGTTCCGTCTACTAAAAGATTCAATACTTTGACTTTCGTCTTTTGTAGGACTATGGTTCTTCCCAGTGAAGCTGGAGTATTGATGCATCCGAAGTTATTATTTAAGCTGTTGGTACTCTGCACGGTAAAGTTGACTCACTTAGTTCATAGCTTAATAATCCCCTTTGTTCTTTAAATGTAAACTAGTAAAGTAAAGTAACAGCCTATACATGTCCCACTGCTGGGCAAAGGCTTCCTCTAAACAGAGGGTATCAGGGCATAGTCCACCACGCGGCCCCACTGCGGATTGGCGGACTTCACATATCTTCGAAATATATTTTTTTTATTACTATTTCGAAAATATGCAGGTTTCCTCATGA
This sequence comes from Iphiclides podalirius, assembly GCA_933534255.1. NCBI lineage: Eukaryota > Metazoa > Arthropoda > Insecta > Lepidoptera > Papilionidae > Iphiclides > Iphiclides podalirius. The sequence goes on along the minus strand of OW152827.1, from coordinate 10,871,125 downwards.
TGTTTTCCTTCACCGCGGAGCACGTGATAAGTCAGCACTTAAAGTTAAAAACTTCATTGGTGCCGGCACCGGGGATCGAACTCAGGTTGCTCGAGTATATTGAATTAAAGGCGAGTGCCCGGACACTGAGCTATCACGGCTGTAATCACAAATGTAAACTAAATGTACTTAAAATGTATACGACGCCGACATCTTAAATAATTTTATTATAAGTAACCTTAATTGTTTGGGAAACTTTAATCTGATTAAAAAAATTGGCACAGGATTTTCCTGCACTTGCCTTAAAATTTTCAAATGGAATCTCAATCAGAGATTATTGTATTAAATTTGGTACACGTAGCAACTTTGGCTGCAAAATACTTAATCAAATCCAATTAAAAGTTATAATTGAGTTATGAACCGAATACATCCCAGAAAAATCTAACAGTTATTTTTTTAACTACAGATTTGTGCATAATTGTTTTAATTTTAATTCAACATAAAAGGAAAGAAAAACATAAAAAGAAGTTAATTCAATAATACATACAAGATTTATACATAAATCGCAATCACGTGCTTAGCGTTGAAGGAAAACATCGTGAAAAAAACATATTTCGAAGACATATTACAAGTTTGCCAATATGCAGTGACAAAAAAATTTAAAAAAAAGCTTAAAAACTCAAATAATTTAAGGCTATAGAACCTTATGTTAGAAACTTTAATTTTTATTTTCTTATTTTCTTTGAGAGATAGAAACGTTTCTTTCGACGTTTGAAGGTAGAAATTATTTTCGCAGATGAAATATATCGGATATTCAAAAGTTTAACGATTATGAAGTACCATCACTGGTGTTTTTCGGAAGTATTTATTGAATTTATTTTATTATAATTGAAATTACGTTTAAATATTCAAACAATATTTACAAAAAAGTTTCTAAGTACTGGAGCCTAACGAGACTCTACTAAAGTTTAAACATGTGAATTTTGTGCTATATATTTTCAAAAAATGTAAGGACAACTGCATGTTATTAAAACGGATAAAATGAAACAAATATTTTTTTTTTTATTTATATAATACAAGAACTATTTTATATTTGATCGTACTCCATCCGTATGAATCCGAATATTTTCCAGTTATAAGCTTTTAGAGATGATTGAAGTTATACTTCTTTTGGTGCGTTTGGAAAAAAAACATGTTATATGTCATATTAGCTACTGGCCTCGTCGCTTTTATATTTTATTGGAATCTCAGTCGCCATCCCACCTGATGAAAAATGAATCAAACTATAATTGATAAAACATTTTTTTTTCAAGAAAGTAAATAAGTTTATTATAAATACGTTTATACTTCTTTTGGTGCGTTTGGAAAAAAATATGAGAGCAAATTTTTAACGATGCGCGTGCACACCGATCCTAAAAAAGCGACATGATGAATCATGCTTGGTTCTCATACAACCAATAACAATTTCTTGACATTGACCATTAATTCCTAATTATTGAAATTAGCATTTATCAATTGCACTGCAATGATAAATGTTAATTCAATGCAATGTCTTTACGCTAAAGAATTATAACTTCTTATGTGCATACATAAGTACACACATACTTTTTTACGTATACATTTTCCAGGAGCTATTTTTATTTGTATACGTTTTTTTTATTGTATACAATATTTATTGATCTAATATTTACAAGATTAAATCTATCTAAAATTACATATTATCTAATAAACCTAATCCACGCGGCATGGTCCCAAGAACGCTACCTGCATTTCCTCGCTGAATAGTTATGCTTAACCTTTGAGCGAGAAAAGAACCAGCTCTCTTGTCACCAGCCGCGGCGTTAAGCCTGGGATATAAACTTTTAAAAAATTTTGATGTGCGGGGACCCCACGGACCCAATGTTACCTAATGTATACGTGTTAATGTATGTTCGCACGACATAAGTCAGCAAATAATGGCCCAATTTCCTAAAGATTACCTTATTATGAAGAAGTTGCTTTTTAGCTGACTCTTCTCTAGCTGAATTAAAAGAAAAACAATTATTAAATAGAAAAAAAAAACAGTCATTCATAGGTCTGCACGTCAGAAGTATAAACATATTCGTAAACATGATTTTTGTTTTGTTAAGGTATATTTTTAGGCAATATTTTATTATAAAATATTTTCATCGACCTAACATAATTTTGATTTAAAATTTTCTCTCATTTCATTCATTGCAATCAAAATAATGATTTTAATCTGTACACAAGAAATGCATATAAATTTTATGAAATTTATTCAATTAGATTTTCAACATTTTTTTCGTCAACTATATGTATCTAAGCGTGATGGTACACTGCTTTTTCCCCATTACAAAAGTGCTCAACGTGCCTAAAAAGCTTTGCACTTCAATAACGTAGCCTGCCGTTTGGTACAGCATAATAACGCAGTACGAAACTGCAGATCTATTCATTGCACGAGTTGAACTTGACTTGAATAATTTGGCAGAGAAAAGCCTAGCCGACTCAAAAATGTCATCCACTAATTGGAGTGGACCAAGCTTAAGCGTACATTTAAATATCGTAGAAATTTTAAGTAAGTACACAATTTTTAGGGTTTCGTACCCAAAGGGAAAATGGGACACTGTTACTAAGACTCCACTGTCTGTCTGTTTGTATGTCTGTATCACATGGACCGACATAGTTATACAGTTGAAATTTTCAGAGATGTATTTCTTTTGCCGCTATAACAAGAAATCCTAAAAAATAGAATAAAAAATATTTAAGCGGAGCTCCCATACAACAGACATGATATTTTTTGCTCTTTTTATAGATAATTGTACGGAACCCTCGGTACGCGAGTGCGACTCGCAAATGGCTTATAAGAAAAATCAAAATACGTTTAATTTAATTGCCCTTTCATAATACGAGTATACTAGCTAACACAAATTATCTACGGTATACAGTATACGGTATACCATGTTCGTTCGTTACCAAAATGTTGATGAATGTTTCATTTATGTTCGTGTGTTAAATAATATACCTAGATTTTTATATCAACTCCAAATGCGTGAGTTTACCGCTATAACTTTACCTCAGTCATAAAATTTACGACGTGACGCTAAAAATTATACTATCGACAATTGAGCTGCTATAATCTTGCTGATTAAGATATCACGAAATGACATTTTTATTAAATTTTCGCAATACGTTTACTCTTGAGCAGATAGCATTATCGTTGGACTCGTAAATTTTGTGTTATTCACTGAGTAACTAATTACTTTTCGTATGTTTGTGTGCTTAATTAACAAAAGCTTATCGCATAATTTGGTAAATTTAAAGAACAGGATATAAAAGTCTTAAAAGCCCGTCAACAATATTATTGCGATTATCTCTTAACTGTTATAAAGTTTAAATAAATTACTTAAACTGTTTATTTCTGAAGATTTTCCGAAAATTAACATGGCGTAGTTTCTTCCATTCGTTAGGTTTTTCTCTGCTAAGTATTAGCTCACAAGAAAAATACCATATTTGTTAAGGAAGTCGTACCTAATGTGTCGTTACCTAATTAGATTACCATGTCATATAAATGTATTGCAAGTTTTCCATGTGAGGTTAGTGACCAATTTGGTCACGTATTCTGCGAATGACTTTGCCGAAGTCACTAACAGCTACCAAATAAAACACAAACCAGTTACAGTTCAGAATTATTATATTTTCTTAATTTAAATTAATATTATTTACATTGAAAAAAAAAAAAAGGGAGGGCTACGATTACAAATCATTATTAATGAAAATAGACAAGACTGTTTTCTGATAAATGATGAAAGATTTTTGACTTATTATAGACAGTGTAATATCGAAAACAACTGTCAATTGACTTTAACGGTGAAAGCAAAGATAGTTTAGGGTTCATCAAGGTAACTCTAATGAGCTGTGATAGCTCATTTTCCGGGCGCTCACCTTTAATTCAATATACTCGAGCAACCTAAGTTCGATCCCCGGCGCTGGCACCAATGAAATTGTTAATTTTAAGTGCTAAATTATCACGTGCTCAGCGGCGAAGGAAAACATCGTAACCAAACCTGCAAGTTTTCGAAAAAATAACAAAAAAAATTGTAAGATATGAAGTCCGCCAATCCCCAGTGGGGCCGGGTGACTATGCCCTGATACCCTATGTACAGAGGAGGGCTTTGCCAAGCAGTGGGACATTTATAGACAGTTACTTTTCTTTACTTTACAAGGTAACTACGACCCTACAGTCAGAAATGGTGAACCTCTCACCGTACACAGGGTTTTTGCATTTCAGAAATTTGAACACATTAGTGCTAGACTCTGCGATCCGAAAGAGCGACCTTAAGATGTCAAATCTATACAAAAACAAAGCTATCTCAACTAGTAGTAAGTTTTTTTTTACTATAAAGCTCCGATTGTTATTTTCGATAGATTTCTGTTTTCATAGAAAATATTCTCTATAAGCTTTAAGGTGGGTTTTAGTGTTACGGTATAGGTCAATTTATGAAAAAATATTTACTTTATTTTAAATCATCATTCCGCTTCACAGTGTCTCAAAGTGTTTTACAATCGTGTGCAGATACAATTATGACGTTAACCAAGGTATCCTAGTGTGTGGCCTGGTGGTTAGTTAACTAGTTTTGATAAAATGTAAGTTATTATCTACTATGAAAGTAATTATTGGTATTATAAGGAGACGAAATGCCCATTTTGGACACAAAATAAAAGTCATGAATAGGAGTTCGAAGTAAATTGGGAAGGCCGTTGTCGAAGTGAAATTAATTTAAAATACGAATCTGTTGCTTATTCTTTAAAATACGATTTATTTACAAAGATACCTATTGATAAATTATGTAAGTAAGCAATAAATTTTGCATATTTTGTTAACATTTTTATGTTGAGGCTTTGTTAGGAGACAGCTCGCGTATTGATTCATTGTACTATAAATATTTAAAAACGTTTTCTTAAGTTAATCGAAACTTCTATGTTTTCAAAATAGGAAGCGGAATAGCAAACATGCCTTTAATTTTTAAGCCTGAGATTTAGAACTTAAAAAGTAATAATTAGCAAGTGTTTTCTAAAATAATTTTTGAAAAAGAATGAGGAACATAATTATTTTTAGAACACAAATTAAGAGTAGGTACCTACTTTTTACAATTAGTTTTAATTACAGCTAAATTTACAACGTCTAAGTTGTTTGTATATATATACATTTTGGATCGTCTTAGCGATTTAATCAACGAAACGCTCCATCGAGGGGTAAGTAGAAACTCTCAGTGCTGACATCCTTGGAGCCTAACGTCTTCTCTGCACGCTTAAGTCCGTTCTCACTTTCGCAGCACTTGGGGAATGGTGCCGTATTATCCGCTTTGAACACTAGGCACTTGCTGTAGTTCTCCTTGGTGCGCTCCCGGTTAGTGCTGGCCGTCTTCCGTGGGCCTTTGTCCCTTCCTCAGAGCTTCGAGGAGCCGTTGTTCAGTAGCCGGACGCTGCTGTCCCTTCCCACGCTGGTCCTGTTGATTAATAACCATTTTTATACTAACGAATAACAAAACCGACTTCAAATATCTCGCTCTGTTTTCATTTTATAATTGATTTTCAAGAGTTCCCTAAGTATCTTCGGAGCCAAAGGTCAAATAGCAATGAATTTAATATGGGACTACATGGGAAGGACTAGCTTTCAAATAAAAAAAAGAATCATCAAAATCGGTTAATTCAGTCAATAGTTATGAAGTAACAAATATAAAAAAATGCATACGAATTGAGAACTTCCTCCTTTTGAAGTCGGTTAAAAAGCATTTCAAGTACAATTTCTAATCTTCTTGTATTTTACAGACGCTTGCCTTCTTATTGTTTATTTAATTATGTATCTATTTATTTATTTTATTTATCTGCTGTTTTAATTACCTCAAAACAGAGATTACGAACTTTACTGTTCATAAGTTTGACTTAATAATGTTTAACAATATTAATGACTTAATAATGTTTCTCGACGTTCTCTCTTAGCAAGAGCGTTTTGATATAATCTTTTCGGTAGATGCTAAATACGATTGAAATATTCATATTTTGTAAATAATCCACGTACTACTTGTGTCGATACATATTTAGAACTATGAATGTGAATCCTGAGATGTAAATCAATAAATCTTATGTACAATAGAGGAGAAAACACAACGTAATACACAGAATCAAACTACTCGCTATAATAGCCTTAACTCGTAACGTATCTACTGCAACAAGATAACTTGTATAAGTATAGCAACGAACATTGTTTATTTAACGTCATTTTTATTTTTAAAACGGATTATAATAATATTTTAAAAACTTGATTATTTTGAGAAATTTGTGTTTGATTTTTTTCTGTTTTACAAAATTCCTACTAAGAAGGAACAGAAAACGTTTGTAGTTTTTTGAAAATATTTAAATAAGAATGATTTTTTCAAACAAACAATTTTGCAAAGTCGTAAGTAAAGTTTAGAGACATTTTAGGTATTTATTATTTTTTTCACTCATTCTGGTACTCATACTAAAGTAAAAAAAATTTAACTACTAAATAAACAAACAAGCTAATATTCTTTAACTGTGTAAATATTTACTGAATACATGTTTTGAGATGTAAGAAAAACCGCGATAAAAGTACAACTCCGACCGAAATGGACTCGCCCCCTCTTTTAAAAACATTTGAAGAACGCTATTATAAAAGAAAAAAACAAAATATTCGCCAAGCTGTCAACAGAGCATGTCTGTGAAGTATCATGCAATACTTACGTCCGTGGCACCATGCTTATGTTTGTTTTTCGACTGGAGTATAATCTTCTAGAAGTTGAGAGGGATAAAGACCCTCTTGGACCCTGCACTGACGCAGAGCGACATAGCAGATACCTATTGGATGGATAATATTGCGTCATCATACTTTATTAAAAAAAAAGCTAGCATTAAAATTAACACGTACTTAAAACTATTCTTCTAGGTTGTTATAAAAAACGAAATTCATAATAATTTGGGCAAGTTACCAAAAGTGGTTGAAACGGATCAGAAGAGGAGATAAAAATAAAAATTCAAAGAATTATTCAAATATGCATCCTGTTGACTTTTGACATTTTTTTACTTTAGTTAGATGAATAATTGGTTTTTAAGCTTTTTTTTTAATAAAACATTGCCCTCACTTTAGGATAACATTATCCTGTGTTGTAAGGACGTTTTACAAACATAAATTGCACGAGGACAAACACCCAGATGCGAAAAAACTATCTGTGGGTCGCACAAATAGTCGTTCCGTGTGGGAATCGAACCCACGACCCCTGACGCCCAAGCCAATACCTTGGCAACATACATAAAATAGACTGCAAAATCAAAACCTAAAAAAATGTAATGATTAACAAATACTCTACAGTTATGATGACGATGATCAAATTCATCCATGTTTGTAGAGTTGTTATTATTTGTAGAAAAAGTACGAAAAAATTGACGCCGCAGTGGGAATCGAACCCACGTCTTCGGCGTTCGCGGACTTACGCTTTAGCCACTAAACGGCTGATTGCACAATCATTGAATATTACATTTTTATTGAGTGACTTGAACACTACTTTCTTTTTCGTCCATCCAAACGTTGCTGCCTGGAAGAAATTACATCAGTTCTAGATTAAGTTTTTCATGTTTGTTTATTTTTTGGTATGCAATAAAGTATACTTATTCATTTAAAACTCTCTGTCATCATCTCTTCAGCATCAAACATGTCGATTCAATTTGCACCGAATAATTTTTTGTACAGTTAGTTTGAATGTTTAATTAGAGTATTTGTAAAGCTTACCCAAATAGTACATTATTAATAGCTTGCCTAATGAGCTTACCTGTTGAAATGCTTTCGAAAGATACCACTTGTGCAGTACAGTGCGATTGGATTTACGCAGCTGTTGAGGAAAGACAGGCAGAAGCCTACTATACGAAGCGCGTGCCACCAGCCATTGTAGTCATCTTGAGCTGTAGGGCTGTATGCGTAGAAAATATGAATTGAAGACTTTTTATAGTAAATAACTACTTTTTTAAGGGTTGGCAACGTATAAAACTCCCTAGTTTTTCAGTAGTTATTTGGCGACTCTAATAACTTAACAAAATATCAGCTGATCTGCCATTTCATGTAGGAGGAGTGGCTAGCGCTGTTGACTAAGGATTTGACCAGCCTAAAGACTTTTTCTTCAAAGATGGTTATTGTATTAGAAAAAAAACGTCTTAGACCTCCGACTTCATATTTCATATTTTGGTAATGATTACGTATAAAAACATTAACCTGAGTTTTATGCGTAAATCTGGTGGTGGATGCTTATCATCATCATTATTTGGCCTTATACTGTTAACATAGCCTTGGTACTGTGGTAGGGCCACGCAACATTTTTCGCAATTACACGAATGAGTCTCTATACAATTTTGTATAGATACCAGACCTCTTCTTATCTGACATGTTTTTGACCTTAATGCACTTCCACAGTTATAATTAGTCTAACCTTTAAACCCCCAAACCAAAGTACCACCACTCCAAAACACTGGTAGTGTTTCAGCAGTAATTATTACTTAAATAGTTGAATCAGCAAGACTGAGAGCTCGTCGTGCTGTTTTGACAATTGCAACTATAAAATACCGTTCATTCACTAGGAGGGAGAAAATGTGCTGGATGTTAGGTAATTTTGAGATTAAAAATAATATTGCAGAATATTAAGGTATTTCGTCAAACAAGAAACTGGAACGAACGATTATTTAGGCAGATTGTCGATTGCAGATTGTAGATTGTCAATTCCTGGAGATATATCTATAAGTGTAATGTTGCTTCGTGGCTTTGAGTACAAAAAATAAAATATGTTTCACCGATATCACATTATATATATTTCATATCGTTTATACTTACCAATAATAGAACCACATCATAAACACGTGAGAAGGTAGAAAGCACGCCGCGAAAACTAACACGAATGCCAAAACAGTTACGGCTACTTTTCTTCTCGCTCGCATCTGAAATTTAGGCATGGGAATCATGACTTCAAATAACGTTTGCACTGAGTTTTACATAGACAATCAATTAGTTCTGTGATGGGTAGTCATAAACAGAAATGTACAAAACCCTCAAATATTTTTTTATTTACGTTATAAACCAAGAACATCTTCTCAATTTAATTAAAATTTAAAAGTAAATAAAGCTTAACATTAACGTTTTTTATATTTGTATGTATAAATCGTATAACAAACAGAATTTAAAAAAGTTTCATAGTAATTATAAAAGTTAAATTAATATTTACCGAGTTACATTACTACTGTACCTGTCTTTGAGTTCCCTGCATCTCGCCTGGCATGTTCTGTGTACTGAGCACTAGATGTCTCGCCATCAGCACATAGAATAGGGCAATAACGGCCAGTGGCAGCGAATAATATACCAGGAATCGAACCAGAACCATCGTCCTTGGGTAATTTTCCCCCCATTCCGGCGGGTATGGGTAGCAGACTAGAAACTGCAAATGATTATTAGAAATTATCAATTTTCTTATTGTTCAACATATAAACACCGTAAATTTTCGATAACTTTCCCAAGCGGTAGGTACTGTGGTTTATATAATTGGATATCCAAAGGTCGGATTCTGTGGTGAGAAGGCTTATATGTAACAGCTTATTCATGACTTTTTTTTATTTTTGAAGGTCTTGAGGTCGGAAAACTTCCCTCTATCCATGTGTGCAACACCAACGCCTGCTGCTTGGCTCTGCAACAGTAGCTGATGCTAATGGTCAAATTTAATCCTCATTTTCAACATTGCATTACAGTTGTAGATGTAGTACGTAACTTATAATAAGTATTTAGGTCAATTTTACCGTCACTTTTTGAATGACTTTGCTAAAACAATTTTTATTGAAATTTTTATTGACAACTTGCATTTGAATATAGATCACGAATTTGGAGGAGAAACGTACCAAAATTGAATTAAGTTAAAAGAGCCCTTGTTCACTATGTAATCACAGACATCGGGTCTTGGACTCAACTCAATTATCCGCAGGGACAAAGGTCGGCTAATCTCATTTGATCCGACAGAACTAGTTAATCCGGCCACATGTGTAAAATTATTTGTCATTCACGCCACATCTTGTTGGAATTGACGATTTTCGCACACGTTCAAATAAAAGGGTGTGTTCGTATAGTTTTGGGTTTGATCAGTGTTATGCTGACATTTTTATTGCGATAATTTTATAAATGAAATGATGCCAGCTTATGTTTTTCTCGACGTATTCATCAACTGTTACTAAGGAATTACATTTTGGTGTGAATACGTCAGACTTTGAAACGATTACCTATATGCGCTGTAACATTTTATTATTAGTCTCATTGCAAAGTTATAGGTATATTTATCCGCTTTATACAAGTTCAGTCACACAACATTAAAAATAAACAATTAAAGGTTATATGAGTTTACAGCAGATTATTTTACAATTAACAGAATGAGAAACCTGGAAGACTAATTACATCCCTTGCTTGAGTAACAGTTCTCATAAATAAAATCTTTGGCGGGGAAATTATGAAATCCCACCCTGGCTTGTCACTCAGGAATAATGTGATAAACAATCTCATGATTTCTCGGCGTTTTCGTCGATTGTAATCAATGGATTATTTTTTTGGTGTAAAACGATAAACTATTCCGTGACGACTTTGTAACGTTATCGAAACGTAAGGTATAGCGGTAAATAGTTTTTTTATAAAGCCCAGTGTAGCATCCATTATCCACACCCACCCCAAAACACTATGGAGAGTTTGTGAGAAAATACTCTTTATTGCATTTACTTGAGAGAATAAGAATATGCCAAGTCACTATCGGAACGATTGCTTTTTTTAAACTTTATGTAAATAACAAACTTTTGTAGTGTTATATATTAAAGTCAAATTCAAAATTCCTTTATTCAATATAGACTCTTATTGAACGTCAAAAAAAATACAAGCCATTCATTAAATTAGACCTGACCAGAGAAGAACAGGCAAGAAACTTTGTGATTATCAAGTATGCAAAATTATTTATGTGTAAAATCAGCAGCAGTCAGGGATCTTGCAAGAGCAGAGTATGAGACACCCTTGCTGTCAAAGCATTCTTCGACATTATAATAGGCCCTCGTCCTTAGGGTAGCTTTTACAAAATGTTTGAAATTGTAGACCCTCACGCCCGGATTCTGAAAGACTGATCAACGTATAAATTAACTAAACAGTTGTCAAATGGCATGTTCAATGTCAAATGAGTTGCCAAATGGATGGTTGTCTTGTCTATCAAATCCATTTCAAAAGAATTTTATTTGCAATCCAAGTGTTTAACCATACTTTTGGCAACTCAATTGATATTGAACAAGCCATTTGACCACTGATTAGTTACTTTTTACTTTGATCAGTCTTTGAGAAACCGGTCGTTAGGTGCTTGTGGATGTCACCTATTTTATTATAAAAGTTAATAGATACATCTACCAAGAAAGGACTTTCTGGTTTTAGCATCGGTAGTCTTAACCTCGGTACTTCCAGGTGTCAACGTGTTTTATATAAATATTAATTCCACGGCAGCTGTACTGCTATGTAATTGTTTCTTCATTCTATGTAATTCCCGGTAACGTTTTAATGTATTATAAGAAAGACAAATGAATAAATACAAAATTTATTGTTCAATAAAACTTAATCTATAATAAATTTCATGGGTAAGGTACCCTTATATGTATGAAGATGTTAGAAGTCCCACGACCTGCATTACAGATCTCACATCATCAGTTACGACAGTAAATCTTATTCGTTTTAGAAGTTGTAACTGTTCATTTTTAACGTCATTCTCGGATATGCGAGTAAAGACACTAGCAGTATCAACTAGATAGGAATTGATAAAAACGCTGTGTATTTGAGACATATGTATGTCGATCATGAATAAAATTAAAAAGTCGTCACAGTTATTGGTAAAGTAGCACTTGTGTAGTCAATGCAATCCTGAAATCTAAATTTACCTGAGTGGTGGGATTGACTACAAAAGCTCGCAAGTAGGATCCAATATACGCGGGCGTAGCGAGGAGTCCTGCCAATATCCAAATGCCAATGGCGGTTGCCACCGTAAGCCGTGTAGCACGCTTGCTGCCGCCTGTCAAACGTTTATTCATAAATATATTTTAATAAATAAACATATTTAATATCACCATGCACACAGAAAGAATATTTATTAGGTTTGGTTCCTAAAGGATTTTTCGTATAGATATTTTATTTGTTTCTGTAAAGAAACGACGAACATAATTATCATTATTGTAGTCTATCTATTAGTGCCATCTCAACATAATTGGAACACTGATGGTAGCTTTGGTTAATTACGATTTCCTGCCATTAACAATTTAAGACTTTTATATCTTGAAATGTAGAAAGTTTACACGAGGGAAAGTTTACAAGAGGAAATTCATTAATTTTTTGAAGTAATAACATAATTGTAATTACAATTATGTTATTATAATCAAAATTAAATCAAAATTTTTTATATGACTAATTATATTTTTATTATTAAAATGATATAAATAATTATTTATATTTATATCAAGATAATTTATCTTATTCTGTTCGCTCTTGAGATAAAAGAGTCAAATGAGGTTATTTGATTTATATAAAATAATTATTTTAAATATGATTTTTGATATTTTATTCTATATAGAAATAAGACGGTATGAAAGTTTTTAAACAAGAAAAAGAACCAGCATTAAAAAACTCAATTAGCACTAGCAGTTTAAAAAATAATATAAGTCTTGTAAATCTAACCTGTATAATCTAAACCATCTAACCTCTAACAAATTTTAACAATTTTTGGAGTCACGTGACCATGAACTATTTAAAGGGTTCGTCATAAAAATAAACGCGATAAATCCGTAAAAATAGTCATTTATAAACTGTTTATTCTTTTATTTTTAGTTATTTAATTTTAATGCGTAGTTATTATTAAATATGGGTAGACCTAGTAAAGATGCTGCTCGACGAGAAAACGGTGTCAAACTGAAACCGGGACACAAAAAAGGAAAAAAATTAAAAACAAATAAGGAAAGAAGACCCTTAAGCATTTCAAATGAGAGGCTTGACCAGTGCGATAATAGACTGTTAAAGAAGGTCCTAGGCTACAAAGATTATCAACTGAGTTTGCGAATTGACTACGGCTCAACTTGAATTGCCTTGCAAAAGTCAAGGAATACTGTTGATAGAGATTTTGCCGATGGAGTTGCAGTTTGAAATTAAATCCCACTGTCAGACAAGTTGTAAGCATATATACAATGCACAATATTAGCTGAGAACGCGGAAACAGCGTATAATTTGTGAAAATACGCTGCTTTCTTTTTCGCGTTGTTGCATACATAAAAACCCGAATTGATAACTTCATCCCTTTATAAAATAGGTTAAAAATACGAATAAAACGGTTCGACTAAAGTGGCCAGTACCCAAACAAGTGGGCAATAACGATGAAGAAGGTTGTACCTTAAAGAGTAGAAAAAGGTTAATAAAGGTTAGCTTTGTGTCATATAAGTATCATAGTTTTAAGGTTTGGTATGATTATATTATTTCTTGTGTTTAATTTCTATTTCAATTGAAATAGTTATACGAATAACCTGAAAGTCGTGTTTTCTGAATTTCTGATAGTTTTATCTTAATTTAGAATTTTAATACACATGATAAAGATCGAAATCTTTATCATGTGTATTAAAATTCCATAAGCACATATTAAAATTCCAAGTAGCACCTATAGTAATAATAGGGTTATGACACAATATTCTGTTAACAATGAAAATGACTGACATTTGCATGTAGCGCGATGGGTGTATAAAAATTCCGTAAGAGTATTTAGATAGTTGTATACTCACTTTATACATATCACATAGTTGAACTAAATCATAAAATTTTGCGTTTCAAGTTATGAAATCAATTGATGAAAGAAACCCAGCGTGAGAGCGCTCTACAAAAAACATATTTTAGGTTTTAAATAGGATGAGGAGAAACAATAAAATGTCTGTTATAGGTTTCTATTAAACTATGAGAATCTTTTGGCTACTTACGAAACGGTAAAAGCCGTAAGGGTTCTATGTGCCTATCAACAGTAAAGAAATTCAAAGCTCTAGCAATTGACCGCCGTGTTTATGACAAATAACGTAACATTAAAATAAATACCAAGCTGTCACTTCATATTGCTACATTGAATCCATTGTATTCCCGTTTTTATACGTACTCAGTGTGTTATCGTAAACCAGACGAAGTCACGATTGCTTCAATTTACTGCCAGCTGAACTATCGCGCCTGTTCCGCCGGTGTGGTTTACAGCGTAGTAAACGCCGATGGAATAACAACGCCAGTTTTAAAAAAAGAATATATAGAACAGAATTTTATCGGGTGTTTCTTTACTGCATCTACCCTTCGTGGTGAATTTGTATCACGCTGTTTTTGATTGAGTCGTTGTTACATTTCCAATTGCTTTTTACAGGTCACAAAATGCACTATCCATAAAAATAATTAAAATCCATAAAAATAATTAAATTTATTCTCTTAATGGGTGTGTATCAATAATTGACGCTAGTCATATTAATTATACTCTCTAATAACAAAGTTTCATATCATTTATAACTCTATGACTAAAGAGGTGAAAATCCTTTCCTTAAAAGGTCATCGTCATAATAATTTTATCTCAACTAGGTGGGTCGGTATCATGTGAATCGTGTTGGTAGTTTTAATAGACAAGCTTTTTACAACCCGACTTCAATTATTCTAGAGTGTTAGTTCCTTAGAGGAGTGAATCAATTACCCGTGGGTAACACAAAGCTTGTCTTGTATGGGAGTCGAACCCAAAACCCCCAATGCCGAATAACTTACCAACTGCGCCACGAGTTATAATCATTTCTTAAAGAGGTGAAAATGAAAAATCTCTCTGGTATTTTATTTCCTGTATATTCATTCGAAATCTAGTTATAACGGTTTTCATTCTCATGTGTCTATTTCAATCACACAAGAGGCTTGTTTGGCGAAACTATTGCCAAATATCATTGTTTAGGTGTATTATTTGATGTTCACGCGAAAGACGTCAAAACAGCAATGGTGCTGATTCAAATTTACGTCCCTTATCCGAAATACATCAACTTGGCACAGATTTACACTTGGCACGGGTTCCAGATGCATCATGTGGATGGATTCATAACTGAATGCATAAATACCTTAAGACAATAAGTCATATATCAGCTGGCACTAAAAATTGTTGATTATTATTTTTACATTATATTTACAGCACGTGGATTTCCAGGTATTTTAAACTTTACTAACAATATTTGTCATATTGACGTATTGAATACGAGACAAATCTGTTTTGTAAGTGGATTTTTCCGATTCACTAACGGAAAAGTTTTGCAGTGAAACAGAAAGAGCATCGACTCGATGCGGTATTTCGTAGTAAAATTTTATAGATTGCAATTAATTCAATCTGCTCATTACAAAGCGGAAATCTACAACTGTAATTTTAACATTTATCTTTTTGAGATGTGAAACATGGTGTATTTTTCTAAGAGATTACGATCAGTTACGAAATGAGCATGTAAGGTGGGAAATCGTTGGATCAAAAGTGATATCCATCATCAATGGTCATCAACACAGGGTTTCTGTGTGTGCTTCCGGCCCTTAAAATGGTTACTCTGAACCATTATTGTCATTAGCTTGTTAAAAATGAGAATTAATGTTACCTTATTTGAAAGGTATGGCACAAAAGACATCACTTGTGAATATTGCCACATAAAATAAAGTGCACATGCACTCAGCATTGTTATTGTACTTTTCACAGGTGTGGTCGAAATTCAAAGATATGTTTCTATTAAATATTACATGCTGTTTAAATCAAATAAACAACATGGTATTAACACGATACATTGGTGGCGAAATTCAAAAATAGGTTGCTGTTAAACATTTCATGCTGTTTAAATCAAATAAACGACAATGGTATCGGCTTGATTTCTCAATCTGCGGTGTTTACGGAAATAGATTGTGTATCAACCGGAGGCAACGGCGCTAACATCGTGAACAACTCCAACATTCTAAATGTTGATCGCACGCCAAACAAAACGGCACCGTTGACGGTGCTCTGTTCATCGAAAGTTTTATATTTATCTTGCCCGACGGAAGACAACACTTATCGATTGGATGTTTGCTCGTGGAGTTGGGCGCGGACATCTGGTACGGCTGCTCGGCGAGTAAGTTTATTTCTGGATTTATTGCAATAACAAGGCGGCCATTGTTAGTAAGATGCTTAGTGTTCTTTTCAATCCGATGTAATAATGATCTATGAAGTAAATTTATGACTAAAATGTTAAGATCATAAATTATTTACTTTTTTAACACTAGGCAGCCTTGGACCGTATCTATCAATTTCACATCAAACCTACTTCATAATACATTTTATATTTTATTTACAAAGACTATATAGGTATTACGAGTTATACTACAAATATTGGAATGTCTTCATGATGCACACCTGTAAATATCGGCTTGTGAAAACTCTGCTAGATTTCATAGAATACTGTAGTTTATTTCGTTCGTTGTTTAGTTAACCATAGCGCAATTGCTAAGCAATTAGCTTGGGCGCCAGAGATCGTGTGTTTAACTCTCACATGGGAGAAGTGCGTGACGCACACTTTATCTGAATCTGGGTGTTTGTTCTAAAAGAGGGTTGACGTCAGGCGGCCAGTGGTAAAAAACCTAGTCGACAATCAGTGTTGACCTCACTCAGGTAGAAAGGAAAATATATTCTTGAATTTTCATCATATTCTTTGATGGAGCGATAGATGGATCTTCTCATCATATATATACATTTTTTCATGTGAAAAGTTGCCAAGCGAGCAGACGGTTCACCTGATGTTAAGTGAATACCGCCGCCCATGAACATCTACTACACCCGAGGGTCTTAATATTCATCCGAGGTTTTTTAACGCATCTTGAATGCGTTAAAAAACCTTTTGAAAATTGAAATAGATTCATATTTGGTTATATTCTAATACATATTGTCTTTTACATCTGGTATTAATAAGAGGTTTTGTTTAAGTGACTTATTCAAATTATCCTATTAACAGACCTTAAGTCTTCAGAGTGACTGTTTGAAACAATGAGCTAACAAACAGCAGCAAATCCGAAGAGTTACAATGCCTCTAGCTCCCTGAGGTGACATCGCATTTAGCTTTCATGATATTTCAAGGAATATTACGTCAGTTTGTTATAAATAACAAAAACTTGCAAAATCTTTTATTCGAAAAGGACAAAAAAAGATAAGAAATATAAGCAAATAAATCAAAGTAATCTATTTTAAATCTCTTCGTTCGAACAAATTGTAGACGAGGCGAGAGTCGTTTTTATAGAACGTCTTACTAATAATTATCTTTGTTAATTGGAACTTGTTCGATAAGGGAACAAATTAAAACACTATTTGCGTGTTTGTATATTTGTAATAAGGTTTAACAATATATGTGTTAAATGAACGCTTCTAATACTGGTGAAAATTTAATGGCAAGACAAAATGAAGACAAAGTCAAAAATGGAACAATGAAGAAAAAGTAATTGATAGGTTCGATTTATATAGGCCACAAAAAAGGTTATCTTATGAAAAACGGATCGAACAGAACTGGTATTTTTCTTTTACAAGGTTAGGTTTTCATTAGATTAAACTTACCTGTGGCATGGAGTTTTCTGAGGGGGTCAACGATAGCGAAGTAACGGTCGGCCGACAGGGCGGTCAATGTGAAGACGGATACTCCGATGCTGACATCTTTGGCGGCTTCTGACACTTTACACACGGTGGAGCCCCATGGCCACGACTCCAGCGTGTAAACAATCGAGGTGAACGGCACACAGGTGATGATGACAAGGAGATCCGCGAGGGCCAGCGATAAAATGTATCTGAGGTCAAAACAGGAGTGAGATTCAGAGATGTGCAAAAATTGATGCACGTTAATACTTATTAAGGTATTTAAGATGTGCGTGAGTGTAGGACTTATGCACACACATCTTAAATACCTCTAATTTTAGTACGTGATAAAACTAGTTTGTTTCTTAACATTTTCAGATATTTAAAGCTTTTAAATATAGTATCAGTATATTGTTTATTTACATTTAATAATTCCTCCACTCCGTTTAGCACCGTTTTGGCCCAAATAGAAATGACTATTTTCTACAAAATAAAGAATTGTATCTTTTAGAACGAAACATCTTTCAACATAAAAAATGTAACATAAAAAAAAACTCGCCGGATGTACTGCGTTGCAAGTGAATGAAGCGATTCATCACAACGCGCGGCTGTCGATTAGGGAAAATCCATTATAACGTAGCGGGACCAGATAGATTGCCGGTGTCTAGAATGTATCAGACCTGAAAAACAGAGTAGATTTGCGGCCACATCTGAAATACGTGATGCGGCTTTCGTTCTATTACGTGGCATGTTTGTATTGATATGGTGTGTGTATTTTATTTCGAAGATTGGCCGACTTCATATAAGTCGGCCAATCCGCAGTGGGTGGCGTGTCAAACTAATTAAAGGAATATAATTCTCACTGCCCATAATATATAAAATATGTTGACTTGTATGACTTTGTATATTAATATATTTAGTTAGTATGTTAGTATGTATTACGATCGTATGCCCACCTGCTAGCTTGGTAAGTGGGCCAATTTCCAGGTATCAGGTAATCACGTATCAACATTACTAACCTTACGTAAACTCACCAAGCTGATTTTTAAGTATATTTTGGACTACATCGTTAAAAACAAGTCGTCAATACTCCCAGACACTTTCCGTCGATCGTATTGGTTTGCAGTTGATCGAAATAATTGCTCAACTTCACGTAAATTTTGTATTTTTTTAACTGTTAATAATGAATTTAACGGTAGAACGAGAGCCACGCAGCAGCCTCGGCTGTTGCACGAATGGGCAGGCTCGTCCAGGTAAGTACCACGACCTCACAGAAGACCGGTTTAAAGAACGGTTTAAGAAGTATGACAAATACTTTCGCGTTTCGTCTGGTGTGTGAGGTAGCCGGAGCCCAATTTCCAAAAAGGTTGTCAACGCATCTGCAAACCCTCGGGTGTAGCAGATGTCTATGGGCGGCGGTATTCTCTTAACATTAGGTGAACTATTTGCTCGTTTGGCAACTTTTCACATAAAAAAAAAAGAATTGATTGATCAATAAGTTCATACTTTCGGAGCTCAACATCAAAACGCGACTGTCCACAATCTGCGAACAAAGGTTCCTAAGTTACTTTGGCCACATAATGAGAAGAGGAGACAAAAGCTCGGAAAGGTTGATCGTTGTTGGAAATACTGAAGGCAAAAGATGACGGGGCCGATCCCCAGCACGATGGACTGAACAGCTCAAGGACACAGAACCGTCTCGCGATGGACCGAAATCCATGGGAGATGTCATTCGTGCTCAAACGACGACTAGAACTACGATCATCAGACATGATGGACACGACCAGAAAGAAAAAATGAATTGACATGAATAAACTGTAAAAGAGAGAGAAAGAGAGAGAGGTCTGTAAACGAATACGGCCGACGGAAAGTGTCTGGGAGCATTTTCGACTTATTTGTAACTATATAATCTAAAATATACTTAAAAACCAGCTTGGCGAATTTACGTGATGTAAGTAATATATTTTTATGTATCTTGATTACGTAATACCTTGAGATACACCCACTGACCAAGCTAGCAGGTAGGCATGCGATCGTAGTACATAATAACACTTCTCACTTATACACATTTCGTTCGTCAGATAATACCTACGTGACGTCTGGCGGCCCTGGGATTTTGGACTATAAGTATAACGAATTAATCACTCGACCCCAATTAAGTCATTTGAAATGTTAATACCATTAAGTAAGTGGAATGTATGAAAAGCTAATGTTTACTTTGTCGAATGTCAAAAACACAAGCCACCCTACGTTATGAAACTGTCAATCTTCCTTGGTACTTTTCCGATACATTTTTCCCCCTGTTTCGGTAGCTTTCGCACAAAATTGGTATGTCTTTGGTCGTTATGAAAGCTAATTACAATTATTACAAATACTGCTTTACGGATTTTATCGCTTTTAGTTTTCATCATCATCATCATATCAGCCTGTTTGAGTCCACTGCTGAACATAACCCTCTCCCACAGACTAAATTAAAGAATTAAAGTTAATTAAAAAACTTTTGCTCGAAACAATATTTTGCAAGTTACTAATCTAACTCTGAGTTGCTGTTGGTTATTACATCACAAATATCAGGTGTTTATGTCCTTTTTTGGCCATAAACGCTTCAAATGTTTGTAATGTCATTAAAAAAATCTACCTAAAACGCGATAAAATTCATAAGTATATGTATATAAACTTCATCTATCTTTTGTTTATTAGATTTCTAAGGAACATTTACGGAGAAAAGTAACATAGCTATTATAGAACAGGGCTAAATTTAGGCAAAAATTATCGACTGTGGTCTATTAGTGAATCTCCGCATATAGAAACTTAATACAAAATTAATTTTGATTTGGAATAATGGAAAAGATAGTAAGGGTTTGAGAGTCACACAAATAAATAAGACTTTTTCTATTAAGAGACAGAACAGCAGCACGAATAAGAACGAATATTAGTTATAATTAAGACAGAGGGATTGCTCTCTCTTGCAGTTGCGCAGTATTGTTAAAAAGGTGTTTTGCTAGGATTTGTTTTGTTTCTGTTAATTTACCTTTGCTTATATCTCGTATTATTACGACTACTATAACATGGAAAATATTCTATATTCCAGAGACGTTTACTTACATATTTATTACATAGATGCACTCAGACGCAGAGCAGTTATCTGATCATAGACATGACTTGCTCTGGAAAAGAACTCTTAAGTTGCAACCATTAAAAATCATTTCCAACTTACGTGTTTGGTACATTCCTCATGGCCTTGTGTCTGATGAAGACTGCCACTAAAGTGCCGTTACCCACTACGCCAATGACGAAAATGAGTGCGAAGATCAGAGGAACTATGTATGTCTCGGGCCTTTCATAGTACGGTTGGTATGGCTCAGAGGCGTTAAACTCCAGAGTTTCATTATAATCTTCCATGTTGCATTATTATCTGGAACAAGGCAGAAGAATGAATGTAGTTTATACTTATCTGCGTGTGTCAAGAACTAACCAATTTGAAGTAAAAAACAAATAAAATCTTTTGTATCAGACGAGATTTATTACTGTGGCTAAAAAGGCTGAAGGCATATTCCCAAAAAGATTTTTGTGCACTATTTAGTCTCACGAACATGGTTAGTGATAAATTGAATCCATGAAAAATAATTTTATGTTATATGAAATATTTTTACAGGTTTTATTATCAAGTTTTATTTTTAATTCTCAACATTTCGAAGTCTTTAAAATACTATAATTTTATTGGTCAATCTCTTAATATCATAATTATCCCTTCTAACGCTATTTTAAACAATTAATCATGTATACAGTCACGGTAATTTTGTAAATAAAATTATTTTATATAAAATAATTACTAAGACCATTATGACCTCGTATTTTATGTAATCTGTCAAGTGTCTTTCAAAGCCACATTCCTTAGAACTAGTGAAACCATATATGTTTGTACACCGTCACAACAAGATATTAGGCGCTAGCCCCCTCGTTATATGATGGAAACTATTAAGAGGAAATACATTGATGACTCTATGACGCAGTTGACAACGTATTGGCTTCGGCGTCGGGGGTCGTGGGTTCGATTCCCACACGGGACAACTATTTGTGCGACCCGCATATAGTTGTTTCGCATCTAGGTGTTTGTGCACGTAAAATTATTTTTTGTAAAACGAGGATAACATTTTTCCTGTGTTGTAACACAGGAAAAATGTTATCCTAAAGTAAGGGCGATGTTTTTTTTAAAGAAAAAAAAAAAACATTGTGTGCCAGTTTTGCAGACCGGCCTGTAATGTGCTTGTACAACATAGGAGATAAAGGTCCCCTAGTAGGTTCCCACCTATTACTAAGACTCCGCTGTCTGTCTGACCGTCTGTCACCAGGCTGTGTCTCATGTCACGATAGTTACACAGTTGAAATTTGCACAGATGATTTTTGTTGCCGCTATGACAAAAAATACTAAAAAAATGAATAAATATTCAAGTGGGGCTCCCATACAACAGACATGATTTTTTTTTGCGTTTTTATACATTATGGGTACGGAACCTTTCGTGCGCGAGTCCAACCATGGATATAACTTGGCCGGATTTTTTTGTTATGTGAGAAGAAACGAGGATCACCTGATGTTAAGTCATATCCATCGCCTATGAACATTTGCAACATCCGTAGGATTGCAGATGCGTTTCCACCTTTCAATGAAGTGAGATCCGGTTACCTTATTCACCAGATGAAACGGGGAAGTATAACACTTCCATTTCACGCCAGTTTTCCGTGAGGTCCTTACCAAGAGGAGGACAGGGTACCTCTCGATATATCTCTTTTAAATCTTACGAATGGCATTTCATTAAATCAACGAGAATATTAGCAAAGGACTACAATGCTCGATGTATTATCCTCAATTCTACTACAAACAAAATATATAGTTTTCGGGAGAAAGTTCCATCTAAATAATGTACTCGTTGATTAAGTAAACTGAAATTGGGAATAATACGATTTCGCAATTTCGGGGCCTGAAACCTAAGAATCATATCTGCTATACGAAAGTTATATTTGTTAAGTTGTACGTAGCTGTTTTTATAGAATAAAAGTGCTCTAAAAAGTTTAGCAATATTTAAATATAGCTTAAGCAGATTTCACTATCCATACACCATGCTCATCTATGGATAGTGGAGTCTGTAGTGCTATCTAAATTGTTAAAAATTAATTAATTAACTAGAAACAGTTTATGGCCCATACTTATGTGCAAGAACACAAAAGTTAATTCTAGAGGCTTCAAAATGCTTGCATTTTTTATCATATCACCACAAAGTTACATAATGCCTTTTCAAAATGAACATAACATTTTAAAAATGAAACGCCGCATAAAACTACATTTGGCATGTCTTCCTTTTAGAGTTTTGGGATTGTACGCACCTAAATATTAGTAGAAAAATAGAATGAAGAAGAACATTGAAAAAGGCACGCGTTTCAATCAAATCGTTTATTCATTGAAGTAAGAAATATACATTTCATCTAATTTAATATAAAGTCAATTTCGGTGAAGGAAAACGTCGTGAGGAAACCTGCATATTTTCGAAATAATGAAATAGAAATATTACGAAGATATGTGAAGTCCGGCAATCCGCAGGGGGGCCGCGTGGTGGATACCCTGCCCTAATACTCTCTGTACAGAGCAGGCCTTTGTCCAGCAGTGGGACATGCACAGGTCGTTACTTTACTTATTCATTTTATGGGTGGAGTCGCAGATATAATACTTATATCTAAATTGAACGTTTATTGCATTTCTAACCAGATTTACGCTCACGATTGTCGCACAATCATCTACTCATCAAGTGGGGTTTTATTAGGAATTTTACGATAGCCCCGCCCCTTGATATAAATACCAACCTTTGTGTGCGGCGATGATAACGCCATAAAAGAACAATATTAGCCTCTTACACGAGGGTCATAATGAGATTATTCCCTCCTTTAACGCACCTTTTGCCTGCGAATTGAAATCCCTATAGGCGTCAAAAGATTATCGGGTGTGAACATGTGCCTATAACATAAATATTATATTATATTACGATTGCTTTATAAAAGTGCATGTTATCACCTAATAGAAAAATGTGTAAGTTCTTCTCTGATCTTAATCTGATATTACATTAATGAAGTACGCGTTGTCTGTTATTAGTTATAAAACTCCCATTAATGATAGGAATAACCTGAATTTTAAGAACATTTCGAATATATAAATTGCACATTGGACTACCTGGATTGAGATTTACCCTCGTTATTTTTACTGACTGTTATTAGCGGTAAAGAAAATTAAATGTTCGTCTACAAAGGAGCCTTGCCTTACAGGTAACATAGACATTTGGGCTGTTCCTTCACTACTTCTTAGGTCAAATTAATTACTCGATCTGCTAAGAGCCGTATTCACGTATCCTGGTACCGCCACTGATGACGTCTCTACTGTGCCAACTATGTCTACCACAACAAAACTAGAAATAGAGGTTTAGTTATTTGAGTGCAAGTTATGCCTTACAATGTTAATGTGCAAAGTAGATGATTTAGCTCTGTATACGTGTTTGTGTTCATTGTTTTCGTGTCACTCGTCTTTTCAAGATGTTTGTTCCACACGGAAGCTGTTACGTTTTGGCGTTTGTTAATACATTCTTAGGGAGAATAATAAATTAAGTTAATGTTACTCCTCGCGTCCTTTGTCTCACTGCAGCCATTAAAGCTTTTTATAAGTACTGAAATGTTAAAACTTTGCCATAAAATCGCGATAAAATAAAGCCTATTAGAAGAGTTTAATGTAGATTACATTACTTGGCGAGCACAAATTAGTTTAGATTTGTAAGTGTTCAATAAGTACTTGAAAACATTTCACACCTTAAGGATTATTAGCATCAGAAGATCGTGAAAAATGTATTAAATAGGAAATTTGATTTTCATACGGTACGCTACAGCAAATTTATTTTTCGTTTATCAATTAAAAACAAGATGCTTTTTAGGTTATCACACGCAAAGGGAAAAAAAAAATAGTCACAAAGAATGAACGCGTTATAAAACAGTCACAATTTACTTCTTAAGATATAATAGGAGAGTTATCTCACACATACAAATAATCCCCTCACGAGTTACCCAAAAAACCTTGGTTTTTTTTAAATCCAGAAAGACAGATATAATTCAAAAAGTTTCATTTAATATATTTGTGGCTTTTGCTAACCTCGTGTCTGCAATTTAATTGGCTCGAGTAAACACTGTCATTAAGTAGTTAATTGAATCGGAGGATTCTAACGACCTCATAAAAGCTAACTGCCTGTGTAAAACCATATCAAAATTACTCATTAAACACTTTACAGTGATCGTTTATCGGCGTAAATAAACATCTTATTAGGAACGGAAGCAATGCACCGCAAAAACCACAGCAGAACAGCGAAAATCGTAAAATGACGCACAATATTATAAATTTGGCTGGAAATTTTATTCCATCTAGTGGTTGCACAGTGCTGATCGTAAGCTAGTAAAAGTTGTTTACAGTAAATCGATTTCTGAAAACTTGAAGATTACAAATAAGATCAAGCGTGGAAATTCGAATACAATTTTTTTTTATCACACATCTTATTGAGTTCCAATTTAATTATTACAATAAATATATAATAATATACAATAAATATATAATATTAATATACACCTTGAAATTTGAGTTAGAGCTATGTAAAATATTCTATACTAGCTTTTCGAACGCTGTTCCGCCCGCGTTGATTTCGTTAAATAAATATATTTTTTTAAATAAAAATAATCCTATATCCTTCAAATAAAAATTATTTGAAGGATTTAGGATTATTTATATTTATTCTTATTAAAATTGTAATACATATTAACTTTCTAGTTCCTATCTGAAATATTTCAAAAATCAAAAACAACGGAGAATTTGTATACAACAAAAAAATAATCAGGCGTTCAAAACATTTCCAGCAACACAATGCTAAATGTACTTTGATGTTATTTATGTGCTTCGCGTAACACCGTATCTTCGCAACATTGTAGGAAATGTTGCTTTATAACGAAGCCGAGGGAAACCAGACGCAGGTTGATTCCATTCAAATGTCTAGATCGCTGTTTGCCGTTTTGTAAAGTTTTATTGCCGTGTTTAAATTCCTCTAGTAATTCTTACATGTGTGTGAACAGCTTTTATAAATACGACGTCTGAAATATTTCGTAGTAGAGAATTTTAAAACGATTTTTTTTATTGCCGCCTAGGAATATTTCAAAGGTACATGCCGTTTTACCAAAATAATTTTAATATTTGTATCGTATTTAATATAAACTACAAGAACATGCAGTGTGTAACTAACAACTACATATAGATTAGAATCCTTCACTGTACGAACATATCTAGATTAATATCTATATTTATGAATCTTATGTGTAATTAACGAAAATAAATCCCAACTTTGATTTGTTTAATAGCCTGATTGGCTTAGTGCGCAAGATCCCGCATGATATTGTGCAATGGATATAGTGTTTTTCCAGTAACAATCGCGAAAATTGAACCCACGACCCCCGCCGCCGTAGCGAAAACGAAAGTTTTATATTTAATAAATATTGTAAACTTGGGTTGGAAATTTTACTCCATCTTGTGGTTGCACAAAGACTGATCATAAGCTAGTTAAAGTTGTTTACAGAAAATCGATTTCGGAAAAGTTGAAGGTTACAAATAACAACAATCGTGGAAATTTTAATACTCTATTAGACTTTCGACCCTTTTACGCGTTTTTACTTTTTATCACAGATCTTATTGAGTTCCAGATTAATTATTACAATAAATATATAATAATATATAAAAAATATATAGTATTAATAAACATCTTATCGATATTTGAGTTAGCCTTAGTTAAAATATTCTATAATAGTTATTCGAATAACTATTATGAAGACCTTATATGATATATTTTAATATTATAATGTATATAAATATATTTTTTTAATAAAAAGAATCCTGTGTCCTTTTTAATACCTCTAAAAATATGTGTACAAAGTTTCATGATAATTGGAAAATATATATTAAATTTGTTTAAATACATTTCCACAGGAGGAAAACATTATCCTGTTATACAAGGACTTTTTACCGAAACACAATCACGAAAATCGTACCCACGACCCCCGGCGCCGAAGCCAATACTTTGGCAACTGCGCCAAGGGGTATATTTTTTTTAATAAATAAATATTTACACGTAAATGAATATATGCTTGAAATATTTAATTACATATTTACATTAAAATATGTAGAAAAAGTGCGAAAAGATTGTCGCCGCTGTGGGAATTGAACCCACGTCTTCGGCATTCGCGGCCTGACGCTCTAGCCATGAAGCAATGCTTCAAATGCTAAGAAAACAATGTAGAGGAATGCGTTAAGATTTTCGTCGGTGTGGTCATCAGCCGTTTAGCTCAGTGGCTAGAGCGTCAGGCCGCGAATGCCGAAGACGTGGGTTCGATTCCCACAGCGGCGACAATCTTTTCGCACTTTTTCTACATATTTTAATGTACAATCTTAAGTGCAAAGATTAGCACTATAAACAATTTAAATTTCTACATATTTACATTTACATAGATATAAAATTGTTTTAGTCTAAAATTCATTATTTTGTTTGATTTTACATAAATCAAAAAAGGTATACGAACTTTGTAATACCTTTATAACTTAAGAAGCAAAAAGAAGAAGAAATTTGAATAATATTCTACTGTAACAAAAATATTTTTATTTTTAAAACTGATCGTTTCCGCAATAGCGACAAGCAATTATAGAATTGAACGCTGCAAGCGTAAATCACACATCAGATTGAAAACCGCCAGCCTATTTTAACAAACCTAATAAACTCGAGCAACTGTTTGCTGAAAATGCTATCTACGCTTTATTCATTATCTTAATGGAATTAAATGGTTCCGTACACATTTTACCGCATTAAAAGATACACTAACTGAAGTAGGGAATAAAGTGTGAACAAACAGGAATGGAGAACGATTATTTGTTTTATCATTCTATATCTTCATATCTGATAAACCATTTTAAAGGGAGAGATTTATATCAACATCAGGCTCATCAGATGTTTAATAAAACCTATCAATCACATGTTTTGTCAAGATACCTTCAAATCCTTAGTGTCTCATTAATTTGCTCAATAATTAAAAACCACCCTGATGACATGACGACATAGAAACTTTCGCCAAATAGTTGTTAGAGTACAAGTTTTATATTTTTTCTAATTGTTTAACTAACCAATTGTAAATATCCCGTTTGACGGGCATCCTACTCCATCATTCATTAACTTCGCATATGCACACTAAGAAGGAAAGCCCGCATCAAGTACGGAAAATATACTCGATTTTCTACCCCGCACCGTCGCATATATTTAATATAAACTTCTTAGAATGACATATATTTCATTCATATAAAAATAACATATTTTCGCTAATATCTGCAAAGATTGGATGTTGTGGAAGATGGTAACAGTCCTGCGAAAGGCATATCAGCTGAAGTCCAGTTAAGGGCCCATTCAACCCTTCATTCCCTTCCTTTTAGCCTGAAAAGGATATTTGCAGTACGTTGGTTATTATTTTTTTCCCGTATCGCACATTATCATACGGTCCACTTCGAACTTCGGATGCAATGATTTTGGTCACCTCGGCCTGTGTCTGTGTAGAACAAGACAATATTTTGCAATAACCAATAAAAACCAATGAATCCTGACATTGATGAGGAAAATAACTTAAGAGTACTCCATATGAAAAAAGTATGAGAAACATTTGCGAAGGGGGGATGTAGTCCAGTCGCTTAAACACTGTTATTTAAATATTAGGCTGGATGTTTGCTGATTCATCTTTGGTAAGTTTGATATTTGACAATTTTGATGTGTGTCAATATGATATGTTTGAATGTAATATGTTTGCGTTCGTTTGAGCATAAAGATAGTAATGTATAGTCATATTTATGATATAATAATCTATATTAGTACTGTACAAAATGGATAGCACTTGTGGTTTTACATTTTAATATGCTACCTTTTACAGCAAAACAAAGAAAATTTGTTTTGCATAAAATACGCAGATTTACACACTGATGTATTTACCACAAATATTTTCCGGGCTACACGTTTATCATGTTTATTTTCGAACTGGGTGATTTCATTACTGAATTCTTGGTTTGACCTTAACCAAGAATTCAGTAATGAAATCACCTATAAAGCAATTGAATTTTCTATATTTGTGTTTGTCTGTTTTATGATATTCGAAGGAGGTCGACAAAAGCTCGTCGCGTATGCATCAACCTCGAAATGTGAGACAGCTATGGTGGTATTATGTAGCCGTTCTGCTTGCCGTTTCGAACCGGGTGGAGTAAATTCGCACCCAATCGTAGATGTCAGACAGGGAAAGCTATGCGCGTGCACACCCAATGGTATAATACCTCTCGATTGTGGGCTTTGCTCTCCCAAGTAAGAATATGTTTAGGTACGAGGGGGAAATAGCGGTTAAGTTAGCTCACGGTTTCGGTTTATTTCTACTCTTGCTTCAACAAGTTAAACGTAGAAGCTGCCGTACAGATGTACGACACGACGGGTACGTCAACTCACGCCTCCTTTATTTTCTGCACTACTAGCATTTTGTCCCGATTTATTTGAATAGATTTTGATTAGATAATTCGTATTAAGGACTGATGTATGTAAGTGGTCGCGTTCACGTTCGCACTCAAGGCGGCGGAGGGGAAGACGTATCGACGTTTTAGTCTATTTAGACCATCTTTAAGTTACATTAATTGTTACTTTTGTAGGCCTACTATGATATCAAATGCAATAGTTTTTGAAATACAAATAATATTTACGAAAAATATGCAATAAACATATAAGTACAACTAAAGCTTTTGTGAATAATCGAATGCACTGGGATTTTAATTCAATAGAAATACTTTATTTCGAAAACTGATATAAATTAATAACAACAGTCAAGTAAAAACAAGTCAAGTAAATAACAGTCTTTCAGTTTAATTTATATCAGTTTTCAACACAAGAAAGACCACACGAGACAAGAAAACTTGTATCTATATATTTTCAAAATAATAATTTAAACAAATATTTTAGAGATACATCAAATCTGGAAATCTGCAGAGGGGTCGCGTGGTGATCTATACCATAATATTCTCTGTATAGATTAGGACTTTGTCCAGCAGTGGGAAATGTTAATGTTAATTATTTTTATTTATGACTCGATTGGTTTTATAAGTTACGATCTCAGGAGTCATTATTATATAACATAACTCATTTTATCGAACAAAATTTATAAAATAATCATTCCATGTAAATCATTTTAAATAATTTCAAGATACCGATAGGGTCGAGAGGCATAGAAAGTGCTTTCAACTTTGGCCAAAACTCTAGTCCGAAATCTGATAGGGGTCAAAGCGGTATTGTTTACTTATCTCAATATATTTATTTTAATATTTTGTATGTAAGACATAATCTCAATTATTATCTAAAGAATAGTGACAGAAATAAGCTAAATACTAGAAATAAGGACAAATTAATTAGGTACATCATTGTTTCATCTACAAAAAGTAAATAGGTCATTCATGGGGCAAAGTGTGCGCATATATAATAAAATCCCACAGTCGATATTATGTCTGCCACTTGACCAATTTAAAAACAGAACATTAGAAGTAAACTAATGGCTAAAGCTATAATATGCTTGCTTGTATGCCATTGCAGAATATCTCGACGACAACAATGTGTTTTTCGCGACTTGAATCTACTTGTAGGACATGGTATTCATGTTTGGTTTATAAAAAATATATTTATTGGTCAGCTGATTAACTTCTTCTTTTAGAATAGCAAGGATGATGAAATAAGTCGTCGCAAGCTTACCATTTCTGTCAAAGCTCTTCCGTCATGAAGTGTTCAGTAATTTTGATTAATTAAGGACAATTGATGACTCCGTGGCGCAGTTGCCAAGTTAATGGCTTCGGTGTCGGGTGTCGTGGGGTCAATCCCCACACGGGATAATAATAATAATAGGCCTTAGCATCTATGACAGATGATCTAAGTAGCGTCGCGGTGACATTTACGCTCGTGGCTGAAGAGGCCGATCCCAGAGGTGATCCCTCGGCCGCACCCTGGGCAAGTGAAGCCCCCTCGTTGTTCGGGGTTGGCGGCTCTTTCTTTACGCCCTGTAAGTTTTTTCTTTAAAAGATCGAACCAGGATTCGTCGTGCTTAGATTGGCCTTCTCGAACAAGTTTGCGCCACTTGCCTCGGTCTGCCGACAGCTCTTCCCATTGCTGCGTTGGAATGTTAAATGCGATCATATCACGCTTGACGCAATCTTTAAAGCGCAATATAGGTCGCCCAATGGGTCTTTTTGCATCTGCGAGGTCTCCTAGTAAGATTTGCCTTGGCAAACGAGCCTGTTCCATGCGATGCACATGCCCGAGCCACCTGAGCCTTCTCTGTTTGAGGGTGGCGGTGATACTGGGTAGTTGCGCAGCGCCTAGCACAGACTCGTTTGTCATGCGGTCTCTCCAGGTGACGCCTAGTATGCTTCGAAGACAGCGCATGTGGAAACTGTTCAGCCGACGTTCTTGATTTGCATATGTCGTCCAGGATTCCGCTCCGTATAGTAGTGCACTAAGAACGCACGCTTCGTAAACAAGCATCTTTGTTTTTAACGTTAGATGCTTGTTGTCCCAAGCCCTAGAACGGAGCTTCCCGAACGTGGTGGCCGCTTTGCCGATGCGGGAATCGATCTCTGCATCAAGCGAGAGATTGCTCGACACTTGCGAACCCAGGTAGCAGAACTTGCTGACCACCTCCAGTGGAGTGCCGTTTAGCAGAATTACTGGAGACTGAGTTTCCTTGCGCTAAAATTACGGTCTTCTTAGCGTTGATAGACATGGAGAATAGGTCACATGCTCTGGCAAATTTGTCCACTAGTTTCTGGAGCTCAGCTTGATCGTGGGCGACGAAGGCAGCGTCATCAGCAAAAAGAAGGCTGTCAACAAAGAGGTCCTCTCTGTGACGCTTGGACTTGAGCAGGGAGATATTGTACAGCCTACCATCGGATCGTGTGTGAAGGTGGACGCCCTGATTCTCATTACCGAAAGCAACATTAAGAAGTACAGAAAAGAATATTCCAAACAGGGTTGGAGCCAAAACACAGCCTTGACGAACGCCTCTGCGAACGTGAAAAGGCTCTGACGATTCGCCATTGTGCAAAACTGTGGCCTCCATGTTCTCGTGGAATGACTGTACTATCTTTAGAAGTTTTGGCGGGCATCCAATCCTAGTAAGAACTGAATACAGCCCCTCCCTGCTCACAGTATCGAATTCCTTGTTCAAGTCTACGGACGCAACGACTAGTGGAGTCTGCTGCTCTCTACACTTCTCTTGTAGTTGACGAAGAGAAAATATCATGTCAACGGTTGAGCGCTGACACCTAAAGCCGCATTGTGCCTCGGGATACACGCGGTCAGCAAGTTTCTGCAGTTTGCCTAGGATTGTTCTAGCAAAAGCTTTACCGACGATACTGAGAAGGGATATTCCGCGGTAGCAGTGACAGTCGCCGCGGTCACCTTTGCCCATGTAAAGTGTTACGATGTTGGCATCACGCATATCCCGTGGCACGCAGCCCGTTTCCCAGCATTTAGCCAGATGGTTGTGAAGGACTGGGAGAAGGCACTTGAGCTTGACAACCTCTGTGTACACCTCGTCTTTGCCCGGACTTTTTCCCCTTTAAGTTGATTGACGGCCAGTTGGAGCTCCTCTACGGTGGGTACGGCGTCTAACCCATACCAAGTCTCCAGCCTCGGGACAAGTTCCACTGCTTCCGGCTTTATGGAGACGGGGCGAGAATAAAGGCCGGTGTAGTGTTCCACCCATCTAGTCATTTGTCGGCTACTATCTGTGATGATAGAGCCGTTAGTTTCCTTTAGAGGTGCCGTCTTCTTCGGAATAGGTCCAATAGCTCTTTTTATGCCTGCGTAGACTCCGCCAATATCCCCTGCGTTCGCGCACGATTGGATGCCAAGGCAAATTTCTGTCCAGTAAGCGTTTGTATAAAATCGAACGCTACGCTGGAGTGAGGATTTTACTCTTTTGAGCTCCTCACGTGTTGCATCACACGGGTTGAGGCGGAAGTTTTGAGCAGCACGGCTCTTTA
This sequence comes from Iphiclides podalirius, assembly GCA_933534255.1. Lineage (NCBI taxonomy): Eukaryota > Metazoa > Arthropoda > Insecta > Lepidoptera > Papilionidae > Iphiclides > Iphiclides podalirius. The sequence goes on along the minus strand of OW152827.1, from coordinate 10,838,269 downwards.
AGTCAATGAGTGGCATCAAGTGCTTTTCATTTTCACGGAACCAATCGCGAGTTTTAGTCCTTTCATAGCCGAAAGCCTCTCCTGCAGTTACAGTGAGGAGAGTTTTTATTCTTTCCCACTCAGCTTCCGGCGTTGCCGATCTGTCCCATGTAGCAACTTCAGTGTTAACCAAGGCCCCGAAATAACCCACACGGGATAACTATTTATGTAACCCACAGATAGTTTTTTCTCATTTTGGTGTTTGTCCACGTGAATTTCATGTTTATAAAACGTGTAAAACACAGGACGATGTTTTCATAAAGTAAGGGCAATATTAAAAAAAAATACTGTTTAAAAAATTATGTGATATAACACAATGCTATTCCTTCTAGGGTTTTTACTCGACTTAGAGCTATATGTACTTGCCCTTTGGCTAAGTTTTTTCCCTAAATCTATGACGTTTATGAAAATGAGCTCTGCTCATCTATCCTTCATTATTGCTGATACAATGTAGGAAAGAATTACCTGAACACACATCAGCTCACAGTCTCCAGGACATCGATCGACCCTTACTATCCCGGTGACTAGTCACAAAATAAGATTTTATTCCATCGCCCATTCGGCCACTGTGCGCCCTACTGTACCATGCATCTCGGTGAGCTCCTTTACCATATCGGATTTGACTTTATCAGGCGTCGAGCATGAGGACCACTTGTGCATTCTGTTTCATACAGTTTGAGGGCTAACAACTACGTTTTGAAGCAACTACGCGTCGAGTTTTGAAGCCTTAACCTTATCTTTCGGGTAATAATCCTAGTTAGACGTCTTGCGGTGAGTCGCATGAAACGATCTTGCCGAGCAGTGATACTCCATTTTCTAAGCATGCTGTCCCGTCCCCTATACAATACAGGTAAAGTAAGGGCAATATTTTACAAAAAAAAAAAAAAACTGTTCACAGAGATGTAACACAATGCTAGGGTTCTAGGGTTAGCTTAGGTTTCTAGGGTTTTATGTGATACGCCAATGATACCAAGATGGTTAAGTACGCTTAACTTTCCACCAAGGGCCCACGCCACCTCCGATTGATTGCTTTCTGTTTTCAACATTCCTACCGCTCTTTGATTTCTTCTCTTGTAAAATTCGTATTTCGTATTCGCCGCACACATCTATTTTAAGATTTAAAAACAATAAATGTTGTTCCATTTAAATAGTCGTATTTCTCAATGAATACCAGTTAACTTCTCAACGAAAGTAAAACAAATTTCTCCACCAAAATGTAACAAAAGAATTTTCGTATTTTTTAAATGACATTCTTTTTTTAAAAATCAGCCAGTACTCATTTTTAAGATAAAAAAAGTTAACATTAACAGTATTTAAGAACTTTATGAACTACAAAATTATACACCTTATACAAACAATTATAAACTATTTATGCTATTCAGACAATAAATTATTATTAGGAAAAAAGGAATTCACACTTTGTTGAAAAATGCTAAAATGTTTTTATAATGCATGCTCTTAGAAAATTATTTTACTGAGATGCTGTGTAGAAATGATGGCGTTTACGTGATGAAATTTATCAAAAAATATGCGAGAGATTTTCTCGAAATAGTAAGATTGATATGTAAAACATACGTGTAAACAACATTTATCAAATTCTTTTATTCAAGGATGAAATATTTAGACAGACCGATGAAAGTGAGAGACAAATAGTATTCTTTACTTTATTAATGTAGTACCTTAAGTTATAAGGTGACATTATAACATTTCATGAAGCGTATTTTTTTTTATGTCAGAAAGTAGCAAGCGAGTTGGCGGTTCACCCGGTCTCAAGAGATAAACCGCCGCCCATGGATATTTGCAACACCCGTACGGTTGCAGATTTGTTGCCACCTTTTTTTTTATGTGAAAAGTTGTCAAGCGAGCAGACGGTTCACCTGATGCTAAGTGAATACCGCCGCTCGTGGACATCTGCTACACCGTAGTGTTCCAGATGCGTTGACAACCTTTTGACCTTTCAATAAAATGGGCCCCGGCCACCTAACTCACCGAAACAGACGAAACGCATTAGTGTAACAATTCTACTTCACGCCGGTTTCCTGCGAGGTCGTAGTATTTACCAAGAAAAGAGAAATGATCTAGATTATGCTTCCTTGAAAAATAGCGACAAGTTTTAAACATGTAATCTCAAACCAACTAATTTGTATACGACTCAGAAATTCGAGCTTAGACCGCGGCTTGATATCGCCAGTCGTTAGGCCTATAAATACATGTATTTAAATGTATCTATTAATTTAAAGTTTTTTATAGTGCTAATCTCTGCGCTTAAGATTAAACATTAAAACTTGTACAAAAAGTACGAAAAGATTGTCGCCGCTAGGGAATCGAACCCACGTCTTCGGCATCCGCGGCCTGACGCTTTGGCCACTAAGCTAAACGGCTGATTGCCACACCGACGAAAATCTTAATGTCTTTTATCTACATGTTATTTAGCATTTGAAGCAATGCTTGGTGCATCTATTGTTATATCCTTTCCAGCATACAAACGTGACAGCATAAAGACGTGGGTTCGATGCCCACAGCGGCGACAATCTTATCGTACTTTTTCTGTTATGTTATGTTAATTGTTTGTATGCTGGAAACGATACAACAATAGATGCACCAAGCGAGAATTACGAGGGGCTTTCAATGTATTCTCGGTATCCGGGTGAAATACTATTGATGAAGGTAACTAAACTATGTCACTAGTTAAAGACACTATTTGAGGGTAATATAGTTAGGATAATAAAAGTTTATTTAGTTATGACCATTAAAATTCAAGATATTAATAAAATTGAACTACAATGACTAATACGATAATATTCAGTAAAACCGACAGTACATAGCGCTGTGATATAATTTCATACCATTTCATGTTACAATTTTGCATAATTAGACTTTGGTAATGACGAAAGTTTATAAAAAAAAAAATCATTTTTTACGTCTACTAAATTAGAACAAGGAACATCAACAAAATTTTAATAAACAAAAAACAACTCACGAGAAGCGTATGTATGCATCGTGGATATAACTGTATCATTACGGTGGAACAGAGTGGGTAGGTATGTATTTCTCATTACATTGCTAATTGATATAAGTGTGAACATTTCGTAGTTCACTTATAACATAGCAAAAATCTTTTCTGTCTACCCGGTTGTTTATTAAATTTCAAGGCGATTGATTTTGTGGTGTTGTAAATATTTTCTTAGTTGATTACTTGCTCGAATCGGGTTTTAAGCTACGATTTAAAACTATTACCTCGGCGTTGATTAAATATAACAATTTCTGGTTCAACGGAATCAAAGATAAGATTTTTGAACATTTCTTGAAAATTTAAATGTTTTCTAACTTGTTATCGTACACTGGATAAAAAGGTGGGAGATTTATTTTCAACTAGCTAACTCGGCAAACGTTGTATTGCCATATAAATTATTTCTAGAGGAATCGGAATGCACGCATAGTTTAACAGGTTACACAGATATAGTTGACAGGTTGACGGATACAGTTTGTATGGGATAATAAAATTGTTGCTTTTTCGATTTTCCTAGCAATTTTTCCATAATTTCTCATCATTTAAACCTTCCCTGGACTGCCACAAATATTTCAAAACCAAAATTAGCCAAATCGGTCCAGCCGTTATCGAGTTTTAGCGAGACTAACGAACAGCAATCCATTTTTATATATAAGAAGAAGAAGATAGATAGATTAGAGGACGACTGACAAATAATGACAAATGAGACCGATGGGTCGACGACATCATAACGTTCGCAGGAAAAACGTGAATGCGATCCGCTCAGGACAGGGATGCATGGCGCAAGAGAGAGTCTGCCTCGTATGCCCAGCAGTGGGCTGATACGGGCTGATGATGATGATGACAAATGGAAAAGTCCCCGGTGCATAGCACTTGAACTCGAACCTGAGAAGTTAAATTGCAAATTGAAGTCTCCAGATAACTTTTTTGGTTTGGTTTGATTTTAAGTTATCATTACCGTAAAACGACATTCTTGGCTTCCAACACACGCCAAGAAACATTCTACAAAACACTACGACACTACATGTTTGTCCGTCCGTTTAGTTACACTTCTAACTTTTTTTTAATGTAAGAAGATGGCATGCGAGCTGGCGGTTAAGCTGATGTTAAGCGATGACCTCTAGCCTTGGACATTTGAAACAGTATTAGGGTCACAAGTACGTTGCCACCTTTGCAAAAAAGTGGGCCCCAGTTAACTCACTCACCAGACGAAACGCAGATATAACTTTCAATTTACGCCCGCCGGTCTTTTGTGAGGTCGTGGTACGACCGGCATTACCCGGACGGACCTACCTATTCGTGAAACGGTGGAGACTACTGCGTACCATAGTTACCCTTGAAAATTTGAATTTTTTTTAAATTTAAATTCGAGTTTATTTAGTTCAGAATTTTGTTACGGCTAGGTTTTAGTATTCGCCTGATAAATAAGCACAAAATTCGTGTGAACGACGCTGCGAACACTTCTAGAGATCAAAAATGTATTCATTACTTTTAAAGAGCACAGGCCTTTGAAGAATTCATAACCAAATAGGTATGAGATATACCTGCAACATTCTATACCCGGCCTCAAAGGTACGGGTATCGCCGTATACCCGGTGCTAAAACCCAGTATCAAAATACCTATAGGTATTAGTTATGTTCAGGCCTCCTTTTGGAGACGCGGTCGAATCAAACGAATTGAACCTTTGGTTGGAATTGGAACATTTGAATGTTTTTTTAGCAATCAGTTTTTTTAAATTGAGATTTAATCAGTCTAAAATAAGCTCCATCTTTACTAACATAAAGAACCCTATTATCAAAAAAAGTAATTCAAAATAAATATTACTGTTTACTGTCGCAATTATTTATTTAACTTATGGTCATAGAAACAAAGAATAAATTCATCTCAAGGAATTATTTGGTATAAAATGCCTAAATCATACGTTTCAATTCGGGCATGATCGGAAAGAGCCGCCTTAAGCGTTCGGGGAACTTCGTACCTATTCGGCCGGCGGGTTGTCGCGACCGTATATACCGCCACCGTCGGACGAGGCGGCCATAGCCATACCTATCGGTGCGGGTATGGAACGGGCCTCTGCCGTACATACGTCATACCCGGTGTGCGGGCGGGTTTTCGCGAGCGTACATACCGCCACCGTCGGACGAAGCGGCCATACCTATCGGGTATGGAACGGGCCTCTGCCGTACATACCCGGTGTGCGTACTGGTATGTTCATACTGGGTATTTATACCTGTGCCAGTATATACGCTTCATCCCTATAACCAAATGGTCCACGATCGTCTTTAAAGGCGATACACAAAGTAATTTAATATTAAATTGTGTAACAGCAGCTTTTAAATAAAACGTAATTTATATAAATGCAGACGTCTATGCGACATATAAAACATCTGTAATATCATTCGCACGTATCATGACCAATATTCATCTTGTTAGATTGTCAAATTTCAACTTAATACTTCTTTTTAATAATTTAAAGTGTTATCATATTGCAATATATTATTCTCATCACCGCGTAATACGGATGAGTGATCCTGAATGGCGAATGATCGGAATTCCACAACATTGAGACTACAGAGCTTGTTCACAGCTTCAAATATTTGGGTTACGTGTTGATCTCAACTACGTTGAGGACATAGAACGCGAACGCAGGAGGTTGGCGCTGGGCATGACCTCGTCACTAGGTCTGATAGGTGTACTAACATCTTGAGGATTACTCTTTTTAAATCATTCTGCTAATCATCTTACTATAGCGGCCTGTGGGTGACGTCGAGTTACAATGCAATGCATGAGCAATGACGCCTACAGGGCTGTGAGATTATGCGTCCAAACAATCTAGCCAAACTTAAAATGCTTCCGTATAACTGTCGAAGCATTTTTCACCAACGATTTTTTTGTATTTGAACCTGCGGCTTCGAGATTACACTTTCAGATGCTTCTAGACTCGACTCCATCAATACAACTTTTAAGTGTTTAATGATGTAATATAGACAGATAGACATCTATTTCAGAACATATCACGATAAGAAAACATTTCACAATGAAAGTAGAAAAAATACTGAAAAAGATCAATCGTGATAAAACCTTAGTAAGTGAAGCATAACACTCAAAAAAGCCTCGTCAAGTATAACTATTATCAAAGGTGATTAACGAATATCGCTTTTAAAAATAAAATAATAATAATAAACAGTTAACAGTTAACTAATTAAAGTTAAATAGTTAACAGATTCGTTAAGGGCCTCACGAGTTAAATGACTCATAATTAAGATAAATATAAAGTTTTATCATAATTGTATCATTATTTTTCGAACTATTAACTCAACTTGGAAGAAAGTTTGGAAAATAAGGAAAATCGCGTATCGCGCCGTTATCAACTTTCTTTCATACCAAGCAAGGAAAATTTGATCAACGCATATTGGAAGATGATGTCATCGATTTACGCTTTATGCGCTTTGACAGTGCATACCACCAAGGTGGTCCCTTGAAAAAATTATGATGATCTGATGATGAACTCTGAAAGTAAAGTAAAGTAAAGTAACAGCCTATACATGTCCCACTGCTGGGCAAAGGCCTCCTCTATACAGAGGGTATCAGGGCATAGTCCACCACGCGGCCCCACTGCGGATTGGCGGACTTCACATATCTTCGAAATATATTTTTTTTGTTATTATTTCGAAAATATGCAGGTTTCCTCACGATGTTTTCCTTCACCGCGGAGCACGTGATAAGTCAGCACTTAAAGTTAAAAACTTCATTGGTGCCGGCACCGGGGATCGAACGCAGGTTGCTCGAGTATATTGATTTAAAGACGAGCGCCCGGACACTAAGCTATCAACTCTGAAAGATAAAAACAATCTAGCTCTCGAACTATCGTTCTTGATACATCATAGATTTGGCCGCATATGGTACACCGTTCTCATCTCTGTGCTGGGTGGGACCCAAATACCAGCTCTTATTTGGCCGCGTCCAACGAATACCTGCTCGTATAGTCGATATAGACCTGGTCGGTCTTGTTCAGTCGCCGATGTCCGACTCTTTGGTTTTGAAAAGAGATGTTTATTCCTACCTCAAAGACCTTCAACGCAGTTATGAGTTCGGTGTTTCAAGAGTCTATTCAAAGTCAAAGCCCATCAGGTGACCCGCTTGCTGATTTTTCATAAAACACAATAAATTAACAGTCATTCAAGATAATTGTGAATTTGAAAAATAATTCCAGAAACAACTTTTACGGCGGTAGGACCACGCAGTAGCCTCGGCTGTTGCACAAATGGGCAGGTCCGTTCGGGTAAGTACCAGGACCTCACAGAAGACCAGCGTAAAGTGGAAGTATGACAAATGCTTTCGCGTTTCGTCTGGTGAGTGAGGTAGCGGGCGCACAATTTTCAAAAGGTTGTCATTGGTGTTCATCTGTAACCCTCGGGTGAAGCAGATGTCCATGGGCGGCAGTATTCACTTACCGTCAGGTGAACCGTCTGCTCGTTTGGAAACTTTTCATAAAAAAAAATTGATCCGTTCTAGATATGATGAAGAATTACGGAAACGAAAAGTGGAACCCATTGTTGACAAAAGGATCTATTCTTATTCTAACATTGTTCTCAGTTCTGAAGGCAACGGTACCTACTCCGTTTTATTACATTATGCCTGTGAAGGTATTCCTTTCCCAATCCTAACTAGGTCTTGCGGAACATATTAAGAACGTGATCTTATTTCTAACCACATTAATGTCTTTGCGTACAACATTTTTATTTTTTTTAAGGTTGTTAATGCATCTGCAAACCCTTAAAAAGGGCTTAATTATTGAGCAAGACCTAAATTGGACAAACCAATTTGTTTATGCCTTAAATTGAATTAAAATCTTGTCTAATAAAAAGACAGCAATCTCGTCCTATCATGCCTATATAGAGTCAATACTACGGTACGGAATCATAGTATGGGGTAACAGTACGAACATAAATAGAATGTTTATAGCACAGAAGAAATGTATCAGAAACCTATGTGGTGTCCGCCCTGACAAGTCCTGTAGACAGTTATTCCAGGCCCTTGATATATTAACGCTGCCCTCGCTATACATTTATGAAATATGTATCTTTGTAAGGAAACATAAAGAATTGTTTACAACAGCAAACGAAGTCAATAACAGGCCAAAAGGAACCAACATAGACTAGTGCTAAAAGACATCCCTAGATCTGCAAAGTATAGTAATAATTGTTTGATGATGTGTGTACGAATTTTTAATAAAATACCCAATTGCATGAAAATGCTAGATGACAGACAATTTAAAAATAAGTTATTAATATGGTTAAAAGTCAATAATTTTTACAACATCAAAGAATTTTTAATAAGTTTTAATTAATACCTGAGATTATTTAATTTATTTTAATTTTATTTTTTCTACTTTTTATTATAAATTTTGACATTTAATTTCGAATTGACCGCAGCTGTGTTTTGTATAAATAGTAGTATTGATATCAACAATAATATTTTGCATGCTATATAAAAATTAGCATAACATGTGGTACAATATTATGATTATTAACACCTTGTGAAACCATGTTATAAGCAAATAAATAAATATATAAATAAATAAATAAAAACCCTCGGGTGTAGCAGATGTCCATGGGCGGTGGTATACACTTAACATCAACTGAACCTCGTTTGCCATCACTCAGGGCTAAACATTATTACATAAATGAATAGATTGACAACTTAAAATCAACAGTGGAACCTCGTTTGCTCGTTTGGCAAATTATCACATAAAAAAAATACATGCATCTGAAAATTTTATAAGCTGTTTACAAAGACATGTTCAATCATTAAGCTTTCGTACCCCACTTAGTCCATTACCTTGCTACACAACGGACTGTTTGACAACACGATCTTGTGCTAAAATCCTTGTATAATGTTATGCTGCTCAGGAGTTTAAGTTTTAAGTTTCTTTATTTGCTGATAAATAGGTAGTACAGAAGAAATTTTGGTCTTGTTATCTTGTTGTTGTCACAAATGTCAACCTAACCTATTTAGCTGTTTTAAACAGCATGCAAATGTCCAGAAGATATATTTTTATAATACAGTTGTCTAATTTTTTTTTTTTACATGTTAATGAAATTCTTGAATCGTTGAATCCTCGGAGATGTAATGTAGTCTCGAATTTTAATTAATCGTGTTCTGCGGACCTGATCTGTAGGGACAGATTTGAGATTAGAGAAATGTGGCGATAAATTTTAGCAAATTGAATTTTTAAGATGAAAATTTCTTTTTACTTCGTAGTATTTTGTTAATCAATCTCGGTTACGACCATTTGAAATACTTACATCAGTAACACCAGTATTCAATTTCAAAACGGACATTTTTTTATTTTTAATCCTAATCCTCACTAAAGATGAAATTGAAATTTGAGTTTAATAGAAAAATTGTTCGTAACAGAACCCTTTTGAGTGATGATGAATGATTTCGTGGGCGTTACGTCAATAACGATTTAATATCTAATGACCTTAGAATAGAATGCACCAGTAAGCTTCTGGTGCGGTTGGTTACTCAAATGTACGACAGAGCCATAAACCTCATCCTCACTTACAGAACATCGCACGTCTACACTCCCGTCCTCCTGACAGACGAATGTAATATATTTTTAATTTGGTACCTAATTTTTTACATATTCTTTTTATTATTTTTTGGAGTCTTCTTTGAAAGTAATTTTTTATTAATTTATGCATAGTCGTCTTTGTCCAGCTAGTGAAACATTTTTGAATAATTTCACTTGTAGGATGGGATGCACTGAATAATTTTTAAATATACGCCAAGTAATACTTCTTGTAAATAACGTAAGAGAGTTAATAGGCGCACTGAAAAAAGTGTATAATTTATGTAAACAACCCTGTACTACTAGCAGTAGTGTATATTGCTGCGTGTGTTATGCACAATGCATTTACGATACCTCAACGATGTCCACGATTTGTTGGAGATCACATACCATTTACCGAACCCGTGAACCGCTTGCGTGTTTGCTGATTTGTAATTGAAAACGGTAAAAACGCTTATTGGACTATCGCATGAAAGTTAAATTTAATGAGAAATTCTAAACTGGAAAGTTAACATTTTCCCCGTGAATAGTGGATGCGCTAACACTTCTCCGCAATTTCGTTACGAGAATATCCTCGGAGCAGTACGGAAATTGCAAAAAAGTAGTGTTTTAGGTATTAAATTCTAGCAATTTCTATTTAAAGCCACCTTTAACATTTTTTTTTATACAATTTCATCAGTTTACGCGTTTTTAACGTTCCTACAAGTAGCCGATATAAGATAAATAAACTTTTTGAGTATCATCTAAATATCTCCATAAATTTTATTCCTATAAAGTTCGATCTTAAGAGTTATTATATAATATAACGATTTTATGAGGCTACAGATTACCAAGTAAAATTTATGAAATTTTTATCTTTATATAATTCTTCTGTACGTGTGTGCATGCATTCGCATGTCACTGAACACCGCCTAAGCGGCTTACCGATTTTAATAAAATTTGTGTGACTTCTGGTCGATTCGAGAATGGTTTAGATTAACAATTCGGTCCACTACATGGTTTTATTTATTTAAAAGTTTTCGGATTTAAGTCGTGTGTGTTCTATAGTTTGATATATGATTTCACGCTACAAAGTGTTAGCTATACTTTGTTTTAACGAGCTAAGAAGGTAGAAATATAAATACCTTTACCAAATTACCGCAGTTTCACTTTGCACAACAATAACACTGGTATAATAACTTATTTTATCACTTTGATATCACTAATGAAACACCACTCTAGATACCGATTGGGCAGCACTATTGCGTATACTTCTTGATGACAGCCAGAGAAAGACGATGAAGACTATGAAATGCTTCTTGCAGCTTCATTTATACCTCACAGAATGACACTTCTTTTAGTGTTACCAACAACCTCAAGGAATGACTTCCTTTAGTGTTGCCAACAAAAGTTCGAGAATTATGGAAAGTGCTATTAAGTTTGATCGAGACTCCCAAGTCCGAAATGTGATAGGGGTTGTGGCGTATTGTTTACCTGCTTGAAGAGCCTTCCGAGGAAGTGGCCTGGTAGAAGACCGACATAAACAATGGGTATATTAACTATCATATATCTTCAGTTGAATGCAGTATACTGAGCCTACATAACATTGATATATATATATATATATATATATATATATATATATATATATATATATATATAGTTGTTCTGCTTCAATACAATGTACCTGAAACGTGTAAGTCGCATTTCGATAACTGTAATGTACACAAGTGTTTTTATATATTTGTAATAGAAAGCAAATTTTCTTCCATTATGCAATCATAACATTCCTCTTCATGTATAAGCGAATTAAGTACGTGAGTTAATGCAAAAATTTCGCCGTGTACCGTTTAAATAATAACCAGAAATAAAACTTCATAAAGTTAGTTCAGGGTTAATTCAGTTTTGCTTAATCTCAATTTAATATGCAGATTTGTAGTCCACAGTATATTTAAATTCAGTATAAAGCTATTGCTCTGGTTACATGTTATTCAGGCGCTTGCAGTAAATTTTTTGTTCTCCGTGGGATAGGTACGAGTATAAATTTGAACAAGATTGTACGTACATAAATATAGCCTTAATTTTCATTATAATGTTAAAATTTTACATATATTGATATATATGTAATCGTTTTGTGCCAAGGGACTAAGAATTAGAAATTTCCTAAATATTCGGCTATTTCTACTATTCGGTACCGTATTCGGCCTATTTGGCCAATTTTACCTAAAACAAACGAAACCAAGATAATATGCTCGTGGCAGAGGTGTGAGTAAATTATAAGAGGTGTGTTAAAAATATAAAAATTAAGGGCCTAACGCAAAAGTACTGTTATAGTTGAAGGCAGTTTAAATAACATATTATCATAATATTATTCGATCAATTTTTAAAATAAAGTCTTTTAATATAAAGTACCCGGAGGACCGAGCTTTGCTCGGTTTGTTTTATTTTGGTAAATCATGTATTTTGGAAATTACATTTAGATACAAATTACTGAGTAATAAAATATGCATAATATTTTTCGATCTTACCGACGTAATAATAAGAAAATATGAACTGATGTTTTTCACAAAAGAAAGAACTTTTAAAAAAAGGGAAAAAATAACAAAATAACAAATCGACAAAAAATAAGGAAAAAAAAAATGTGTAAATGATCGTGACGCGGACCACGGCCGTCTGTTTTGGGGCCGCCCGATTACCGACCGAGCTATTATGACATTTTCTCGATCGATTTTTCGCCCCCGAATCTATGCCCATACTCAATTTCATCATCGAAATAAATACCTTTATTAACAATACAATATTAACAATATATATATACAAGAATTATTATATATTAAAAGAGCCGTGATAGCTCAGTGTCCGGGCGCTCGCCTTAATTCAATGTATACTCGAGCAACCTGAGTTCGATCCCCGGTGCCAGCACCAATGAAGTTTTTAACTTTAAGTGCTGACTTATCACGTGCTCCGCGGTGAAGGAAAACATCGTGAGGAAACCTGCATATTTTCGTAATAATAACAAAAAAAAAATGTATTTCGAAAATATGTGAAGTCCGCCAATCCGCAGTGGGGCCGCGTGGTGGACTATGCCCTGATACCCTCTGTATAGAAGAGGCCTTTGCCCAGCTGTGGGACATGTATAGGCTGTTACTTTACTTTTTTTTTTATACAAGAATTGCTCGTTTAAGGGATAAAAGATAACTTACTCAAACTTGATTACTTTTTTACCACAAGATGTTTTTGTGAATATAATATTACATTAATAAAGGGTTATTTAGTAAAAACGATAAATTGGTAAAAAGTAAAATGGTTTAAAACAAAAAAAGAGATGAAGACAAGAAATTGTATCGATGTTTTTTATATTTGAATTAGAAAATTAATTGCCTTCAACCCTCCTTGGGAAACAAACACCTAGACAATTATTTTTGAATCACAAACTACTTGTACCGTATGGGAATCGAACCCACGACCCCCAACGCCGATGCCGATGTCACCAAGTCATCAAAAAATAACCAATACTGTCATAAAATTATTCGCAGAAACGCAGTTTGAGAGAATTTAAACAATTTTGAAAGTAAATTCAAGACTTAATTGAAATTATCAATTAAACTTCATAAATGCATTTATCGGTAATACTCTCACATTATTGACCATTATACAGGGAGGCTTTTTAAGTGTATTCATTTTTTTATTTACTTCTCGACATAAATAATGTTATATAAAAATGATAGATATTTAAAATCACTCGTAATTAATTAATTTTATTCATTTGAACTTATCTCAAAATGTGCGTGATTTATACGCAACTCATTTATTTTACGTTCGATCATTCATAACTAACACGCACACAAGTTCGTTTCAAAAGTATACGACGTATTTATGAATGACTACCGCATTGTCAACAACTTCTGTTTTATAGGGAATAGAATTGCAATTTTGTTTTGGGAAAAAAAGGTTGCTTTTATTTCAATATACGATTATACTACCGAGTCTAAACCTCCTCTGTGAATTTGGGCACCTTTAGAAAGGCCACCTTATATAGATAGATTTATAAGTTACTAAAAGTTAGTTACATGAAAAATTTTTAAGTTCGTGAAAAAACCAAGCTAAAGGAAATTTAAACTCTTAAATCGTTTTTATATTACATTATATATATTGAACATTTATTTATAGACAAAATTTTCTCTAAAATAGATATCTTTAATGTCAGCTCTATCGACACGACAATTTTGTCCTAGTATTGTAAATACATGAGATAAAGTCCTTTCTTAATAAGGACATATTAACTCTAATCTTACTTATACTTTTCACAGACGTAAGCAACGAGGGTCACACAAATTGGACACAATGCTAGCCCGAACAAGTTTCGATTAGTTAGTTAACGGAAGCATCACAAAGAGCAATCCTTTGTCGTCTATTGTAGATTGAACAATGCCAGCTTTGAGTTTGAGGCCGTCGAAAAACTGTTTATGGTACAAAATTCTTATTTTATGGGTTTAACAGTAGGATCGCTAACGTGGATCTTTTGCACAATAAAATAATTAATAGCACCAGATAACAGAAGCCATGTGTTAAACCAGCTCACCTTTTCTTTCTAAAGAACCTTGATTATTATACTTAACTCATAGTTCTTTCGCTTCAAATAAAGTGATTGTATAAATCTTTGGTCAAAACCGACGTATGTTGCCAATACAACAAACTGATTTCTTACATTTTTTTTAATTACCAAACACCACGTCACGTACAATGTGACGTGGTGTTCGGTACAAATACATCTATTAAAAAATACTTAAAATTTAATAATTAACCTTTTTAAAACTTTATTAATTTAGGCTTCCGAAGGTACCCGAATACAATTTACCATATTATGTGTAAACCGACAATTTAATTTGATCGAGGTAATAAATTTAAAACGGGAAAAACGGACTATATCCATTATTCTGCGAGCACCAGGTGCTATTTAATCAAAATGTCTTTAAAAAATGCTATTTAAATTGCGGTCGCAATATTAACGGATTAAGATTTTAATTAAAATAGGCCTAACATTATCTTTTTAGGTCTAACATTTTATTGGTCGTTCGTATTTTCATTTTCATGTGTCTCGATAGCGCAGTTGCTTAGCTCTGGGTTCGTGTGTTCGATTCCCACACGGGTTAACTATTTGTGTGGCTCACGGATAATCGTCTCGGTTGTTTTTCCGTAAGCACGCTAAGCAAGCAGGCGGCTGGTCGTAAAAATCTAGCCAATAAATACTACTAACATCGTGATTCACATCTAGACCACAAGAAGTAGCAAAGCATGACAATAACACTTAACTCCGGCCCTACCCATTGCGGAGGGCCCAAACCCGTGGGTACTAACTAGCCCACCGGTTTTGCGTCAGATGAAGCTACAAGAACACTTACTTAAGTCATACACGGCGTATACGTGACCCTGCTTCTGAAAAATTAACATACATTTAGTTTTCAGTAAAAGCCTACCTAACAATAATTTAACAAATTTTAACTTAGGAGAAAGTTAGTCTGTCATAGTCTTAGTTTGTCATTGGTTGTCAAATAGTAAACATTACCTTGCAATCAATCGGTCAAAAATTATTGTGAATCACTAGTTTATTAGCGCCGTTGTGAAAACTGCCGCAGTAAACGGAAACATCAAGTGACATAGAGTATTGTGGTAAATAAATATAGTGAACATAATCTTGTAAACAACATAAAATTCATTTTAAAATTTCAATATTTTGATTTTACAAGAAACTCATTGAGTGACAGTGACATTCCATCCTACTCAAAATACGTCAACGATACACGTCAAATACTTGCTAGCTGTTGCCAGTTGAAGAAAAATGAAGGGACAATTTAAAATACTCTTCGACCAAATGAAAATAGAAATAGATATGAAGAAAACACAGGAAAGCAGAGAGACTAAAAGTATTAAGAGAGCAAATAAATAAAACAGGCGGAATCAAAAAAGGTTTAACACAACTAAGAGAATACACACAACATGAAAAATAAAAATGAGAAATTGAAGATAAAGCGATCATCAATAGCTAAGGTAGCGACAGAATTCTATAAAAAATTATACATGAAGATAGAGGAAACAATACCAGTAGATAGAGGAAAAGAGGCCTGCGAAGAAGAAATACCTGAAATATTAGAATCAGAAGTTATAAAAGCAATAAAATCGCAAAAAGGTGGGAAATCTCCTGGAAAAAAAACCCGATAAAATCTCAAATGAAATACTAAAAGAATCTATAACTGCAATATCTAAATATGTGACAATCCTTTTAAACGAAATAATAACTACTGAACAAATACCGACTCAATGGGTAAAATCCACTATCATTCTGCTACACAAAAAAGGAGATAAAAATGAAATAAGCAATTATAGAATAATATAAGTTTAATTTCAAAAATCTATACAAAGTTTTTTCAAAAATAATACTCGATCGAATAACGAAACGACTTGAAGAAAACCAACCAAAAGAACAAGCGGGATTTCGCGTTGACTTTTCTACCATCGATCACATACACGTCGTGAAGCAAATCATTGAAAAACTTAATGAGTACGGGCAAGTATATTATATGGCATTCGTCGATTACAATAAGGCCTTCGACTCCCTGAGTCATAACTATATCTGAAAACACTAGAAAACCAAGGCGTGGAAAGAAAATATATAAAAATCATAAAAGAAATACACTATAATACCACAGCAACAGTCAAACTAGAACAACAAGGAGAAGAATTTAGTGTTCAGAGAGGAGTCAGGCAAGGCGATCTACTTTCCCCAAAACTTTTCACGGCAGTGTTAGAAAATATATTCAGAAATCTAGACTGGGAAGAGTTTGGAATTAATATCAACGGATCAAATTTGAATCATCTAAGATTTGCTGACGACATTGTGATATTTGCAGAGAGACCGAAGATACTCCAAACTATGCTACAACAATTAGACTACGAAAGCAGGAAAGCAGGTCTATCCATGAACCCAGCTAAGACAAAACTAATGACGAATAGCCTAAGGGAAAATATAGAAATAGGACAAGAAATTATTGAATATGTAGATGAATATATATATTTAGGACAACTAATATCAATAAAAGATCAATACTCCAAAGAAATAAATAGAAGAATTAGCAACACTTGGAAGCGGTTCTGGGCGCTAAAGGAAATAGTTAAAAATGAAGAAATACCTATGTCAACGAAAAAGAAATTATTTAACATATGTATCCTCCCATGTCTTACTTATAGGTGTCAAACTTGGCCTGCTACGAGTAAAAATAACAAAAAACTGTTAGTCTGTCAACGCAGCATGGAACGAAGCATGCTTAAAGGCTACGGGACCAATGGACTACTTTAAAAATAAGGGAAAAAACACAGGTGATTGATGTATTACAAAAAATAAGAAAACTTAAATGGAACTGGACTGGTCATATAATGAGAACGGTCAGGGAAAAATGGACAAAAGATGTAATAGAATGGTACCCTAGAAATGGGAAAAGACAAAAAGGACGACAAATCAAAAGATGGGAGGATGATTTACCTAAAGGATGGCGGCGGACAGCTCGAGACAGAGATAAGTGGAGGGAACTGGGGGAGGCCTATGTCAAAAGACAACCTAACCAACTATGTAATTGCTAAAATATTTGATTTAACTTTAATTTAAGATTATTAAGTTTGTAAGTTAAAACTGTAAGATGGTCAGAGAATAAAGGCTAATTATTATTATTATTATTATTAACTTAGGAGAAAAAAAATCAAAAATCTGAGAGGAGGCGTATACCTCAACCCAATATAATCCTGAATAAAGAAAAAGTTTACCGTTCCTATCTTCAAACAAAAATATATTCCAATCGAATTCTCGCTATTTCACCAATAAAAGGCGAATCGCGTGCTATGTCATAATGTCAAAGTTAAACAAAGCTAAAAATATTTACTATATTCCTTCGAACTAGTAATATTTTGTGTTCGTTCATTACACAAAAACTGGAACGACAGTTTTTGTTCACCTAAATGTAAGGAAAAATTAAAGTAACTCTGAAATTCGTCACCAATAAAATGCTGAATTTAAGTCTATGTTATGACTACGAAACATGCTTAATCTAAGATGTCCATAGAGCAATAATGGCCTTTACATAATAACACCGAAATGAATTGCAACTTGAAGTATTAATTATGCAATTTTGTTGCTACTAAAGTAACATAAATCTTCGAAGACGTTAATATTTTAACTACTTGTTAAAAATCGCACCTGAACAGCGGCAGAATTTGTACTGTGATCAATGACGCCAGTGTATATTAATAGGATCCACCTTATATCAAATTTGATGAAGTCGGTCATATTGACCTCGAAGGTCGTAAACAAGGTGATGTGTGTGGTGATCAATTTAAATAAATGACTAATAGTTGAAGTGTTCCAAGTAACAACCATTCCTTTTTTGTTTTTGACGCTTCTTTTGAAACTAAAGCAGATTAGACTAGGCGTAAACCTGTTTCCGTCGCTAAACATACATCCAAAATATATACAAACACAATACACATAGCTAAAAAAAGCATGTTGATAAGAAAGTTATTTCTAACTAAGCATTTGTAAAACGACTTGTAATATAAGCTATCTTTTGCTTTTGTTCGGTGCGCTAAGGTTAATTTATATAAGACTGAGAAAGTTGGAAGTAAAATAACCGCAGTACCAGTCATGAGATGGTGCGGTTGATTATATCTACTTTTAGCTGTTATTCTTAATCAACACGAAAATGTATAAAGTTACGGTATGGTAATAGTGGCCCAATGTCTGGGGCGGTTGGCTCACTTATTGGGTTCACGGGTTCAAATACCGATGGCCACGAAATCCTATACAGCGACTGCGAGATCCTTCACACTTATCATCTGGGAGTCGAGGAGTTGCTAAAAGTGAAACTCGGTCAAACTGAGGCTGCTATTTACGGCCGCATCATGTAAGATATACGTGGTAGCATACTGTGGGTCAATCGTCTTCGTGGAACTGGATAATGAAGCAACGGAGAGACGAGGCTCGCAGTTCTTCGTAACCCCTCCTAAGTACTAAATAGTTGTAACCGTCTGATGCACCAGGACAATGCTGAACGACAGAATTCTAGCAATGGCCGACAATATATAGTGCCGCAAAATAACTTGGGCAAACGGAGTTTCTGGCTGTGGCAAAACAACTTGGATTGGCAAAAAAAAAAAAAAATTAAAAACGTTTCAGATAAAAAATATTAATAATCAATAAGAAAAAAAAACTTTACTGATGTAGCTTTAAAACGTAGTTAAGGCATTTGTTTCAAATGTACCCAAATATTGTGTTTTATTGTTATAAAACACAATATTAAATCAACACTATTAAAAAAAAGGTACGAACAAGTGTCTGTAGTGAAAAACTTAATTATCAATAAAAAAATACCAATGGCGTACAAAAGCCATATTTACCCTATAAAATATTAATTTTAATTCTCAACTCACCAAAGTAATTAATTGATTGGATTTTACACAACTGCTATTTTCATAAGTAGAAACATACTATTTTTTTTTAATTGACCAAGGGAAGGAATTCAACTAGCACGTAAATGCACTTACGCATCTAAATATATTGAAGAGATTTTAAGCATCCATACTTCGCACTTGTCATAAAAAACGAATATTCTAAAGATGGGACAACAACTCACATAACTTTAGAGATATGCCAATAAATTAAAGCTTTGTTGTATACCAAAGAGCTTCTCTATTAACGACGATGAAAGGAGTGTCGTATCTCTATTACTCGGTTGGCGGAACCTATTTATAAGTCCTTTGTGATTCATTCTGTGACGGTCAGTGCGATTTTTCATCATAGTATGACTTTGTGTAGTAAAATAATTTTCTTCTTTCTCTTGCCCTTATCCATAGCAGGTGGGGTCGGCACAACATGTCCTTTCCTTTCACTTTCCTCGAAGAGCCTTTCACAGACATATCATTGTTCATACATTCCATCCAAATCTTTCTAGGTTTTACTCTAGCTTTGCACCCTCTAATTACATTCATATTCATCACTCTTCTAGTCACATGAGTTTCATCCCTTCTCATAATGTGCCCATAGCATGTCAACCTACCACTCCTCATTTTCTCAGTCACTGGTACCACTTTTAACCTTTCCCTTCTATACTCATTTCGTGTTTTATCATTTCTGGTCACACGCAACATTCGCATCTCTGCCACATGCATCTTTCTTTCATTCGTCTCTTTTCCTGCCCATCATTCAGATCCTACTTACATCATGACATTTCTCGTCAATCACCAATTGAATATCGACTTAAAAAAGTAAAAAAAACTTAAAGTAACAGCCTATACATGTCCCACTGCTGGGAAAAGGCCTCCTCTATACAGAGGGTATCAGGGCATAGTCCACCACGCGGCCCCACTGCGGATAGGCGGACTTCACATATCTTCGAAATATATTTTTTTGTTATTATTTCGAAAATATGCAGGTTTCCTCACGATGTTTTCCTTCACCGCGGAGCACGTGATAAGTCAGCACTTAAAGTTAAAAACTTCATTGGTGCCGGCACCGGGGATCGAACTCAGGTTGCTCGAGTATATTGAATTAAAGGCGAGCGCCCGGACACTGAGCTATCACGGCTCGATATCGACTTATAAGGCATCATACACCTCAAGAATAAATATAAAATCTCTTGTATTATTCTACAAACATGGTAAAAAAATAAAGGGATATTTCTCTATTATCTATGTATCCATATTTTATATCTTCATTATGTATGTTATATCATCGATAATTGCAATCGTTTGATTACACTTTAAAAAACTGCCCTCATAAAAGCTTCCTTGAAATATATAACTTATATTTGTGTTAAACCTAATTGAAATTGTTTTCCCTTGCAGCATCGTTGTCGTTTTTATGATTTTTCACCTTCACTATAACGTGAATAAATTGAATTAAAATATACAATTAAGTTAATGTGAAACATTCCTTTTAAATAAGGTATACGGTATGTGAAACCTTAATGGCTTCACCGCGTGTATTCGGATGTAGAGTATTATATAAAGTGTTTAACGATCGCGCGTGTACTCGGATAGCGGGATAAAGGCGGATTTGGTCACAAAACAAATGGACTAGTCTTGAGAGCAAAATAGTTCGAACATTTATTCGCCCAGAATTTCAGCTGGTAGGTGAATAGAGTTTGTTTTGCTAAAAATAACTTTTTATTATTTTTAAAATAAAAGCACTAGTATTTTTATGTACACAGATACCTGGCGTTGCTTGCCTCTACATTTCATCAAGTTTGTATATAGAGGCTATGAACAAGCCGAGAAGTGTATATCCCCACACACACACCCACCGAATGTGTTACACATGCGCATATGCGGTGGGTGCGAAATGAAAACTCTGCATTTCTTAATGGAAAATTCTTAACTGGGGTTTATCACTCTTTCTGATATCATGAAACAAACTTCCCAGAAATTACAAGTAAAAAAAAAAAAAAAAGAACGGCGATGTGGTTAGTGTTGGCGCTAAACGTGGCTAAGTAGTTTGGCGTTAGTTAACTAATCTTAATGTAATTTTAAATGATGTGTCTCTTTAAAACATGTAGGAAAAGTACGAAAAGATTGTCGCCGCTGTGGGAATCGAACCCACGTCTTCGGCATTCGCGGCCTGACGCTCTAGCGATCTCTCTCAGTCTCCTCCAGATAACCAGCAATCACCTTAATATTTTATTTAGATATTTAGTCGTTAATGGACGAATTTAGTACCAGTTGATTCATTAGATCCATGCCATCTCCTCCATAAGTATAGCCAAAAATATTTCTGATTACTAGTCTACTAAATTTTATGCAATTTTTAAACATTCAAAGTCCTCCGGTTTAAGTTATGCGTTTTTTTTTTATAACTGAGACGTTTATTATCAATGCTTATTAAAATTTACACACCATGAATTACACAGTCTTTTATATAATTCCCATTATTGCAATTGTATCATAAATTAGTAATATGATTACCTGAATATCTTGGTTCTATTGACTTCATCGTCCACCTTAATGGAATCTTGAACGGCCACCTTTCTGATTTGATGGGCTTTTTATTTTACGCCTTTTCAACACTCCAGTTTCGAGGTGACGTCTTGCGTGACATATCACAGATATCGTTTAGTTGTTGCGGTAAACTTTTTTATGAACATTGTGATGTAACAGAAAGCTCAGAAAAGCTGTCCAATTAGTGAGAATGTCACAGATTAATCTGGTTTTGTCATCTTATTCACAGTCATCTTATTCTCTACAAAGAAGATTATTGTTTGAAGTCTTGTAGTTACACTAGTCGGAGATTGTCATTATTGTTCTATTTAAGAATATGATAATTGGAGCAACTATTAAGACAAAATGGAAAACGACCATAGGCGGTTTATGAGTGTCAAACATTAATCGTGAGCCCACTCAAGAACACCTGTTGGGTAATGATAATACTACATAATTTCTGAATTTTTGTATTAGAAATGGTACGGCGAAGTTTGAATAAAGCATATTTCAGGGTGATATTTTCTTTTTTTGCAAGAAAATTGCACTACTCTTTATAACTTTAGTAGTTCGGGAATCCTTCTATGTGAGAGTTTGCGAATTAAAGATGGAAATATCGAAATGTTCGCTAGAAATAGAATCAACAGATATTAATTTAATGATAGTTTTATTATTTTTCAACAAAGCTGGCCGTTGGTACATTTGCGCCATAATTTTATGATGTATGTGAATGGAGCCCGTAAAATTTATAATTTTAACGGTTTCCTAAATATAACGTATCAGAAGTTTGGCTTGTCTTCGAATATAAAAAGGTTATGATGTCAATGTCTGATTTATACCGACGAAAGATAAATATGAAATATAATAAATATTTATCCAGATATTCACACGAAACGTTATTACGAAATTTATTTTCGCGGCTTAGGTACATTTCGGTTGGAAAGGCCCTTTTATGGGCTATATAGCAGTACCATACATTCGTTGTAATTTTGTAAAACAAGAAAAGATCTGAAAATGGTAAAATTGTAAACTTAAATTTAAAAATTGTTAAATTGGTTAAATTTCATCTTATATTTTAAATAAGTCGTCTTAATTTTAGCCTGGACCATAGCACATGTAGTAAATAAGTGTTTAAAGTTACTTTCACAGTTGAAATATTGTCGGAAAATTAGATTTTGTGCTCTCATTACTTTAATTTTTACGTAGTGTACGTACAACTGGCTAAAGGACTTGAAAGAAAGTATTGAATTACACGTGATCCAACAGCGATTTAGTGAACTACGTATCTTAGCAACATTTTGTTTCTTTTATTCTTAGTTAAGCCATTGTATATTCGTTCGATGTAGGAAAACATTTAGAAATAACAGTAAAAGGTACCTACTATGTCTACAAATGCGCAATGAAGTCCAATAGACTATGCCCCAATACAGAGGGTATTAGAGGGTACAGAGGAATTCTTTGCCCAGTAGTGGGACATAAGTATAATACTTTCGCGTTTCGTCTGGTGAGTGAGGTGGCCGGAGCCCAATTTTCAAAAGGTTGTCAACGCATCTGGAACCCTCGGGTGTAGCAAATGTCCATGGGCGGCGGTATTCACTTAACATCGTAACAAGGTGAACCATCTTCTCGCTTGGCAACTTTTCACATAAGAAAATATGCATATAAAAATCGTTAAGTTACTGCATTATTGAAAACATTTAATACACTCGCGTATAATTTAGTTTTTTAAATTTTTCTATAATTTTTCAAATATAAAATAATATATCAAATTGCACCGACCATCTTCAACTTATTACAGCTTGAACTTGTCCGGACGTCTAGGTAATATTTAGAGGGATCGTCATCTGTCAATTCTTAATACAACCGATGCGATGGCGTAACGCTTAACGGATCTTGCTAATGTTAACACTTTAAAACAATTTACGTTACAGTGATAATGGTGCGGTGTTAATTTTATGAACACTCACCCAATGAACAGGATTAAATGCTCGCTTTATAAATGGGAAACTATTCCGATTCAAGAATTGTACATTGGTGACTTAGTGTAGCTGTTACTTACTTATTTTATTTACTTTATGTGATACAGGCGTCTTAAATAGAATTAAATCATTTAAAAAGGTATGTTACAAAAAATTTCTATGTAAATGTTACTTAGTAATTATTTTTTTTTAACAGTTAAGAGATAAACGCCGCCCATGGACATTCACAACACTCGTAGGGTTGCAGATGCGTTGCCACCTTTTAATAAAGTGGGCCCCGTCCACCTCACTCACTAGACGAAACGCAGAAGTATAACTTCCACTTCAAGCCGATCTTCTGTGAGCTCGTGGTACTACCGTGGTACCGGGATGGATCTGCCCATTCGTGCAGTAGAGAATATTTATGTGTGGCTCTACCACAGTTACAAGTTGTTCATAAGCCGGGACACAGCATATTATTACCAGTAATTAGCCTATATTACATATTTTAGGTGTAAAAGCTCCTTTTAAGCTCTAATGAAAGTAAAAATTAAATTCTAAAGTATTTTTAGTTGCACTTATTTTTACCCTCAATGAATTACGACGTAGTTCGGCTAATTAATTTTTGGTAAGCCGTTTTTTGCCTAAAGTCTTTTTTCGACATTCTAAAGTATTTTTACATACATTTCATATCGCTGACACGATTGTGTTTTCACATATATCTTTAACAAGAGCAGAAGAGAAGAGACATACCTTTTACTGACCAAAATATATGATTTCTAGTTGATTTCGACTTTCTTATATTTATTAACTTGTTGGGAATAATGAACGGTTCGTAATTGAAACAAATCAAAATTTATTGTCAGGTGAAAAACAAGTAAGAGTGAGAAATTTGTCATTTCTTTATCCTTTAATATTCTCTCATTTCAATTAATTTTTATGCAAGGTATGTCAGATTACAAGATAAAGTATATTTTAATTTTCTGTTATTTTTGTATCTCAATCAATCTTGCTTTTTCTTTAATAATTTTATCATGCCTTAAAAAAGTAGTATCAACGTAAGTTTCGATGATTATAAAATATTTAGACCATTTTTTGTAACAATTTCCAATTAAAGTTTCCTTTTTTTTAAGTTATTTTTGTTAGTACTTTTGGAGTTTAATAAAACTTCAGCTAATTAGCTAATCAGTGAAATTTAAAAATATTGAAATCAATCTTTTTTGTGTCAATAAAGGCATGTTCGATATGTATAAAAATAGTTGTTTTTCTAGTCATTTTCAGACAATTATGATAAAATCCTTTTATAAAACAAAAACAATTTAAAAACTTTTAAAAAGTAAAAAATACATTAAAAATATTTTTATGTGTCAATTGTATATATAATATAAGAAATAAATGGGACTATTGCACAATAATACAAGCGTTTCGATTATCACGTTCCTTTTTAATATTTTGTAAAAAGTATCGTGTAAAACTTTGGAAAACAATAGGACAAATGTTACATTAGAAATATATTTTTCTTTTATTAAATTAATATAAACAAATGTATATTTTTAGTATCATATATTTACGATGCTTCTTCAAAATATTGTAATATGAAATTTAGTAAATTTGGTTACTGCGCGCCGTTAACATAGGCAATGGTTTTTATGTTAACTTAAAGTCAATTCAATACATATTTACTATAAATTAATTTTTAAATTAAACTAACTGTAAATTATTTCTTTATAATTTAATACTTACATTGAGTATTCTTCAAAGCAAAAGAAATCTGCCGTCCACATTATTTATGCACTTGGACAAACAATTATAATTTTAATGACTAGATGATATACTGTCGTTTTTACAGAAACTGGCTTGTTAAAAATAGTTTTACGTTTTGCCGTTCACACCACATATGCATTTCCTTAAGGTCATGAACCATCCGATATTTAAATGCGAGCTGAGGATAGGGCCGTCGGCAACAAACTTTCGGTCGCGGCGGGAGAGCGGACGGGAACGGTCTGGCGGCTGCGGTCGCCAGCTTTCAACTAGCCTCGAACTCTCCGCGCTTGAAGTGTCTAGTTCTACGCAGCCACTCTCCTCTGCCCTCGCCAGTGGGAACCGGACGTAGAACTAAAGCACCCCTAATGCACAACTCAGCACCGTAGCGGGAAACCGTTCAGTTCATGTATATCCGTTCCACATCATAAAAGTTGCGTAGAGGACTGTTTGATCATTATTTGGAAGGATCGTTACTGACCCCTGGAACCTTTTTAGAGCTTTCCGCTTAGCCGAAAAACTATTCAGAAAGCGACGCGGATTAATTGCTGTTTCAAAATACGTTTGTATCTGCGCTCGTGTAAGCACGTCTTGCCTTTTTTTATGTAAAACTGGCAAAAAAAGTGATTTTTTGTACACTTATAGCGTGCGACAAAATACTAGGTATGGTTAGATAAAATGTTATTTTATATTCATATCGTTAGTTGATGTTTCATTTAAAATATTAAGTAAGTTTTTTTCTTTGAATACGCTCGTTGTACTTTCCTTCTTTTTATATTTTACTTCCCTGACATCTAATTTAGCTTTAAAGTTCATTTTTTCCATAACCTCGATATACTGTCGTTATTTCTTCTGACAAATGATTAAAACCGGGGTTTTGTCGTTTAAGGACAGTATTAGTATTAAGAGTAGATCAAGTTAGACATTAAAATAAAACTGTCTACCGCTTGCTAAGCTTGTTAAAACATGATATTTTATAGCAAGCAGAGATGATAATAGTAAAAAGATGGGAAAAAAATTGTATGAAAAATGAAGCGTCGAAATGTCATCTTTTCTATAATTTCAGCGAATTGTTTTTAGATGAAAGCAGATATGCCGGCAAAATGTCAAGTCCCGACAATTGAATAGTGATTTCAATTGAAATGTTATTGGATTCTTTAACAAAAGCTTAGTCCCACTCGAGTAGGTATCCCATGAGTATATTCATGAAGTCTTATTCTGAAAACAAAAAGAAAAGTATAATAGGAATATTAGATACAAATACGTGTGTGTAGGTATTAAAATAAACGGATATAATTTATCAGTCTTGGCTTAAGTGAAAACAAATTGCAGTTTATATTGTTCATAAATTGATAACACGGGAAAATGTGTGACATTATATACAGATACATTATACAGTAAATATTTTTTTTTTCGTTTTTGCATAAAATATTCACAGAAAAATTTGCCGACGATTTTGTTGGTCCTATGAATATTGGTAATAATTTATTGCGTAAATCACGAATCCAACCTTTTTACGACTCGATGGTTATTTGGGAAGGTGTATGGAAGGGTGTTATGAAGTTATAATAAATGAATAAAATACAAAATTTCCAGAAAACGAATATTGAAAGTAAAATTGTAATCTTTTAGGTTAGTATTGTTATATAATACAATCTTACAAAACCTTTGTACATAATTACATGGGTCTTTTTATGACATTAAGAGTTACATTTATTATATTAAAAACGGGCCAAGTGCGAGACGGATACACGCACGACGGATTCCATATCATTGTTATCTAAAAAAACGGCTAAAAATTATGTCTATTGTATGGGAGCCCCACTTAAATAATTTTAAAACATTTGTTGTTATACCAGCAACAGAAATACATCATAATAAGGGAAAATTTGAATTTTAACTATCACGACTCAAGAGATATAGCCTGGTGACAGGTGGACTGACAGACAGACAGCGGAGTCCTAGTAATAGGGTCCCGTTTTACCCTTTGGGTATAGAACCCTAAACATCATATCAAGTATTAAGTGAAACTTGTGTGCGATTTTTACATCGCTTAGTTACATTTATTTTTTAAACTGTCAACTTCATAAAATCCTTGCTAAGGAAGGGTTGGTGGTTCTAGACATTCTTATCTATTGTAATACTTCACCGGACTGCTTCCGTTCTTTGATACATTAATTTCAATCCGATCAACGCCATCTGTTTTTGTTTTCTTTTTTCTGTTTTTGACAGGAAAAGCCCAATTAAGATCTCTAGGGTTGGCGATATATTTTTATGAAAGAATTAGTTTCATAAAAATGTTTGGAATGACATGTACGGATAGTGAACCTATCTCTTGCGTCAGAGGTAGGGGTCACGCCAATCTACACTTCTGAAAAAATATTGTGTGATGATTGAGTTATTTATACATATATCTAAAATAGTAATTATTTAAAAAAAGCAAAGTTTTTGTATGTGTTACTAAACACCTCTAGTGCAAGCTTTGCTTAGTTCGGGACTAAATGACGTAAAAATATGTCAGGATTTCTTTTTATGATAACTTAAGAACTTCGATCAATTCAAAGCATTTGGCGTACAAAATAATGTGAACCATTTGATAACGACGACTGAAATAAAATGTCATCAAAACCATTATAAAAATCAAGAAGAGTGTTACAAGTTTGTATTTGACTGTGACAGATTATTATTTATTTGTGCGTTGTGTTATACATTGTTATGTTAAATCACCTGATGACAATGAAAGTATTTTTTTATTGTCACCTTTGGATCGCAATCGCGAGGACATCATTATTATTTGACGAAAAACATTTTGGCTTGTCATAATTTCTTGTCCCTAACGACGTCGTCTAATGCCGATTGTTATCGCTATCCGCTTTGTTTCCGATAAAATATAGCACCTTGTGTATAAATAAAGAATGAAACAATGGTAAGTCGCGAAATTACATACGTCACATGTCCCGTTTGCTAAGTCTGGTTATTGGAAAATAGTATGGTAAATGTTATAGCCGAAGACGTGCGTTCGATTCCCACAGCGGCGACAATCTTTTCGTACTTTTTCTACATATTTTCATGTTTAATCTTAAGTGCAGAGATTAGCACTATGAATAATTTAAATTGTTATAGCACTTATTTGGTTTCCAATGCAGAAATAAGTTTTAAAATTAGATGAAATTTTAGAGAGCTTTACCGATTTTATTACTTCTTTGTTTATAAATCTTTTTGGTCTATTGTTAAATTGAATTTGGCCTATTTGTTTTTCCTTCTTAATGAACTTTTTGATATTAATTCTGAGAAAACTTCACCGATTTCATCTTTTATTTTATTTCGAAAGAGCTGCTTTGGGATTTAACTTTGAAATATTTGGAAAGATAATAATTTTGTAAAACGTTTACAGGAATATCTTACATTACCTTTTGAATTTTACCCGAAAGTGATTTTGATATTTATTTTTTCCGGTAGAGGATATCGAACCCACACTCCTTGACACAAGAGATACATTCGCACTAAGCCAGTCGCCCAAGTCAGCGTAAATGGTAAATTTTAAAAAAACTAAAAAAAGTTGTCTAATAGAGATATACAGTAAAACGCAATGGCTTAGGAGCGGTCACAAACACTTAGGATGAACAATCCGCGTTCATGGTCATGTTTTGTGGAAACCGCGAGCCTCCCGAAGTGAATTAGACAATATGACGGTTTGGTAAAAAAGTCGGTAAGAGTGTGTATATAAATCCCGGTCGTTGTCAGTGACTAGTTCCATTGTAACAAAGAGGTTACTACATAAGTAAAAAAGTAAAGTAAAGTATCAAACTATACATGTCCCACAGCTGGGCAAAGGGGTTGGTTGGTTAGTTGTCAGGGCTTAATAAGTGAAAATAAAATATTATATAAATCATTACACGGTGGTAGGGCCACGCAGCAGCCTCGGCTGTTGCACGAATGGGCAGGCCCATCCGGGTAAGTACCACGACCTTACAGAAGACCAGCGTAAAGTGGAAGTATGACAAATACTTTCGCGTTTCCTCTGGTGATTGAGGTAGCCGGGGCCCAATTTTCAAAAGGCTGTCAACGCATCTGTAACCCTCCGGGTGTGGCAGATGTCTATGGGCTTAAGAATTAGTTAAGTATTCACTTAACATCAGGTGAACCGTCTGCTCGTTTCACAACTTTTCGTATAAAAAAAAATATATAATAATAAACTGAGCACTATCAATCTCGTCAAGATATTTGTGCTGAATTTAGATTTAAATAAAATAAGAACTAATTTAAACGAGTTTCATGATTAGAAAAATAGCTCGTCATAACGTTCGTTATTGTTTCGTTTTTTTTTTTACAACTTCTATGTCAGACAGTATTAAAATATGCCCAAAGATTAAACTAAGTGATTTTAACTACTTGTTACTATTTAATAATTTTACATTCTACAAAAAGGTCCCATTCCTGTGCGTATTTGTGCTCTAGAATATTTAAGAAGAGCTTTGTAATGAGAACCGCAGCAAACCTGCACTTAAACAGTCTTGTATTATTTATTACGTCGGAATTCACGTGTACATTAAAGAAAGTAATTGCTTTATTTTGAAACTTCTGTAGGTGAAACTAATGAGATACAGCTAAGCGCTGTATCGCATACATAGTTTAAGAAAGAAATAATTTAGAAAGTCGCAATGTGTTTCGTTTTTAGGGTTCCGTACCTAAAGGGTAAAACGGGACTATTACTAAGACTCCACTGTCTGCCTGATGAAGCGTGATTAGTAGACAGTTGAAATTTTCAAGGATGGTGTATTTCTGTTGCCGCTATAAGAACAAATAGTAAAAAATAGAATAAAAAATATTTAAGTGGGGCTCCTATACAAAATTATTTTTTCGTCGTTTTTATAGTGGTACGGACCCCTTGGAGCGCGAGTTTGACATGACTTGGCCGGTTTTTTGAATAATTTACAACATAAATGATTATATAATGGTCGTATATATAAACTGAGGTTTTTAAGTTCACTGTTAACATGAGCTGCGAGCCGATTAAGATCATAAATTTTAGTCATATCTTGAAGTTAAACTTAGGTATTAGTTAAACTTATATATCAAGTGGTTAATCGAGTTTGTACTATAACAATACTCTGGAAATGACTCTGAGGCCAACAACTGAAAAAAATGACTAAAGAAACTATAAATTACTATTAAATGTACAATAAAACATGCTTATATTTTGAACCCGTATTGTATTGACCTAATAGACAGCTACTGAGCTCCGAGTGAAAGCGGTAAGGTCCTCCCCGCCACAGGATATTCAATATTGCCAAATACCTTTTGAAGGAATTTGGGCAATAATAGGAAAAAAGAATATTCTGAACGGGAAGCGTTAATCGAATAAGTTTTTGTAAGGTTCTGGAAGTAACATTTCACGAAGAAACCTAGATATTTATATAAATAGAGATAATAGATCTAGACATTTACAAAATATAGATATTAAATTTAAAAAAAAAAAAAACTGCCAAGATACCTGATTCTGTCTTCAGGCTTATGCTCAATTACACTCTGTACCGCTGCGTAAACTTCGTATTGAAAACGAGAGGAGCCTTCAATATAGATTAAGATATTTATATTTTATATGGAAATAATCGTCTATATTCTTATTTCTATAAGACTTTATAATTATGTACACAGAGCAATAATGTAATTATGTAATTATGTTTATAGAGATATAACACATATATATGGAAAAATAGAAAATGAAATGCCAAGGCAAAAAAACACCGACATTTTTAGGAAGTTTTTATTGCTTCTAATAAACGAAAGACCAATGCCGAAATATTATTTAAAGAAAAATAAAGCGTTAAAAAATTTGATATTCACATTCATAAACATGAATGTAGGCGTAAGATAAATAAAATCTTTATTTTGAGTATATTGTTACTATTTTCATCTTTATTTAAATTAATACATTTTAAGACACAGATACACGTTACTCGTTCGTGGCGTCGTTGCGAAAAGTCCCTCAATCCCTTTTACGTCATCCATCCTTCTCATTCACACAATACTTCGTTCAAAAATCATCTTTTACTCAACTATTAAATAATTAATCCTACATGAATATAATTATTCTCTACGATTTTTCGGCTAACTTTACCTGTTAAAGTCTGAATAAAAATAAGTGTTTATTAACAATTTTTTTGAGCTCCATTTTAGTTTCTTAACTGCTTGCATTTTAGCTCCATTTTAGTTTCCACTTTTGTTAACGAGTAATAACATTGACACGTTACTTTACACTAATCTGATAATTATTACTCACTGCTTTTTGCCTTATGTACTTGTGAGAATAAGATTAACGCGCTTTTCCTATTTTTATATGACACTTACTGCATAAGGGACTCGATATGATTTTGCTTTGCAACGTTTAGACTTTCTCCAATTAACATACGTAATATAAAGTTGCTTAAAAGCGAGTCATGAACAGTTTTAGATATTTTCACCTATAAACGCTAAACTTTTATCCCAACTAAAATCATGTATTAGTATGAGTTTAGCATACTAATACATGATTTTAGTTAATTCGCATAGTCGTATAAAAATAAGGTCGATAAACATATTTCAAATTCATCGAAATATTTCATTTCGCGTTAATCCTTCTGAAATCTATGCAGCATTCTGTATTTGGATTTTCGAAAGAATTGTTATTTTCCGTCTAAATATTTCCCCGAAACAAAGTTGAGAGAAAATATTACATTCCCATTTCTTTAAGCAAATATTGTTTTATACTTTTTGATAATAACGGAAAAAGAAATCACTGCTAGTAATCTTCAATGCGTTATTAACAGTTCGCACACAGTTGTAGTAATCCGCGTTTTATCGTGTCAATTTTATTAGCTGGTAAAAGAATTTAGCGCGTTTGTCACGTCTATGTCGTGTTTGAATTTTTGGTTCTTGATGTGCAATTGTTCACCCCACATATTGAAATCTGAAGAAAAAAGTGGACCAAAACGTATGCGCCGCTGCGGGAATCGAACTAACGTCTTGGGGGCCCAGACGCTTTAACCAATAAGCTAAATGGCTGATTGCCATGCCAACGAAAATCGAAACGTATTTTATCTACATTGCTTTTTTCACATCTTAAGTAATCATTGGCGTATCTATTCTATGTTCTTTACAGAATAGAAAAAAATTTAATTTTAATTTTTTAGTGATCTATTAATTTTCGTAAGATCGAAAAAAAATTCAGGACTATATATATATATATTCTTGATTTTTATCTCGAGATCTCGCCGCTCATCTACCAATACTAGCGTATTGGTAGGAAAGCATTTGCGACATTACAAAACTATGCATCTTAATGATTTCCAGAAATGGAGATAAAATTTTTACTCACATATTTCGGGTAAACATACGTATTTTAAACATGTATTGGAAATTCTATCTATTCTACGTTCTGACTAATAATTTTAAATTTATGGCTAAAACAATTCACCTTTTTTAAATCTGGATTTGGCAGTAAAGAGGGTTTTAAAGATTTAAATTTCATACACTATCTTTTTCACAAATTGATGTACTTGTCAAAATTGTTGGATCTGAGATCACGAGATGGTTTAAACCTTGCTAGAATGAGTCTTCTTAATATGGGGTAGGGGTATAGTTAGTAATTTTACTAACTATACCCCAAAAAGTTTGGTAATAATTAGGCAATGTCTTAGTCAAAATACTAATCTATTTTAAGAGAGTAATATTTATATTCAACTACGTATTTGTGTTTAACACGGTGACTTTTAACGACCAGTGTCGACCAAAATTAGTGAGTTTCACCAATCATTTATGTATTATGTATGTGTCGACAATTCGATGGACAAACGTCACCTGAGTAGCCCGGAGAACGCAGTTTCAAATTCTCAAAGCAGCAGAAGTTCTATCTAGTATCGGCTCTAGGGTCGGTTCTATCTATTATCGGCTCATAATATCGGCTGTCATAATAAAGACAGCTATTAATTTAATGATTAAAGCTTACTAGACTTCATAGAAAAATAGCATGACTAATTCTTAGGCAGCTTTAATTCTAAGAATTCAGTAATTGTGTGTGAGTGTAATGCAATATTTCAGTTAAAAGTTTTAACCACGAAGAAAAGTTTAAACAGTTCGGAATTAACACATAATATGAACCGATTCTATGACAATATTTCCACGATTTGTAACCAACTAAAATTTCGAACGGTTTTTAAACTTTTTTAGCGTTAATTATTATCATCACGTAATTTTTATTACTGTCACATTTCCCAGCGTTTGCGTTTCTGGCTAAACCATTAATTTAGATGTGAAATACAACCATTGCTAACGTTGACACTAGTCAAGTCGTACAACTCACTCTTATAAACGAGTCACGAAGACTTCGCTTTTACGACAATTTATGCGAGCGTGGTTGCGGATCATTATTGTTTCGGATTTTTAAAAACTAATTAAAGGATTGCTGATTGTCTGAGTTTTTCTGTTGTTGAGTTTGTTCTCTTAATGCCTGTTCTATCGCATCATAATATAGTTTCTGTATGGTATAGTAATAAAATGGATATTTCACATACAAATATCTCGGTGTTCAACTAAGAGATTTGCCTGACTGCCGGGTGACTTATGGCAGACTTGACTGAAGTTATTCACAGTTCAACAGTAATTTTAGAGGTACTTTTGAGAAGGGATAATTTAAATTTTTAGGTGACTTACATCATGACATGTGTTTTAATAGTGATATGCAAGTAGTGCTTAAGGGAATTTGCCTCCTCGATGGTATTCGATAATTTTAGATATCATTGGTAAGAATTAATAAAAAATAATATCTTAAATAATATACATATATTACTCTTAGTTGTACTTATGAAAATAGTCACCAAACTTTGCTAAAATACACCTTTTTAAACCCAACGCCAAACATGTGAACATGTTTTAGTAAAAATTTAATACAAATTAGGGAAGTTTCAAACTTTATAAGCTCTTACGTGAAACGGATCTCTCTTTTAAATAATTGAAATATAATTTTGTTATTTTTCAATAAGAAGAGTTAATTAGTTGTCTGATAAGTTATTTATCTCGGTCTGAGCACGTCCTGTGTCAAATAGAACGGCTGACTAAAATTAAAATTAGATTATAAAGTATTAAAGTAATCAAAAGATACGTGAACCGACTCTGTGTAATTAAATTAAAACTTGTTCATCAGCTCGGGTTAAATAGGTACCTAAAATTTAATTAAGTATTTTCGATTAATTGTCTAATTAAGAGACCTGACAAAAGTATACGAGAAATGTCGCAAGAGGTTGGTTTGGTTTGTTGTAGGAGGAATGTCTCAAGAGGAGAGGTTCATGTCATATCTAAGTGGGCTTATTAGAACGAAGTAGCCCTTTTTAGGATTCAAGGATGAAACGGGACCCTATTACTAAGACTCCGCTGTCTGTCTGGCTATCTGTCTGTCTGTCCGTCTGTCATCAGGCTGTATCTCATGAACCGTGATGGTTAGACAATTGAAATTTTCACAGATGATGTATTTCTGTTGGCGCTATATTAACAAATACTATAAATTATAATTAAAAATATTTAAGTGGGGCTCCCATACAACAGACATGATTTTTTTGTCGTTTGTCGAAAATTTTTGTCGAAAATAATATTTTGATTTGGTTTGTTTATTTATTTATTTTTAAATAGAGCTAATGTTCAATCCTTAGCTTTAAGTACTAGAAAGTGTTGTTGTAAAATTTGTTCGTGATTTATGTTCTTTTTTTAATCTTTATTTATTTTACTGAGGATTTGTTGACATATGTTCTTGTATCACTGTATCTTCAAGAAAGCTAAAAGGTTAGATATGTTGTAAAAAGTTGAATATAACTAATGTTATATACAAAGTGATGTCGAATTCCCTTAACGTTAGTTTCAAGATTCCAATTTTTCAATTATCAATTTTCTTTTTTAAATAGTGTCCAAATAGTGGTGAATAATTATCCCTTATTGGCACGCAAGTTTAATTGAAACTAGTACTGATATCCTATCTTTTGTTTTGTTTTGTGTAGTTTTATGCCATATTGCGAAAATTTGATTGCAATTTGGATAAAAGTCTATCAGATTGTCCTATGATACACTTATCTTCCGTCACTGTATTCTGATGATAAATTGCCAAACTAACACTTATAGTGAGAGTCAAACTATTTCCTATTTTTTGGTTAAAAAGGACGCGAATTCTTGATCTTTATTACCCTTCATGTAGTGATAACATAAAAGATTATTTAAACAATATCTTTCATTAGTTGATTTATGGGTATTGGGTATACTAAGTACTATTAAATAAAACTAATTACTAAAAAGAACGCAGGCCTGGCTATGGTTTTTGGGTTAATCAGGTTATGGTATTAAAAAGTTTTATCGGAACAATGGAGCGATTAAACTAGTGATGTCATAAAGAGTTAGTTCGATAGAGTTTTGTGCCAAGCTCTTAAAATTGTATGAATCACCTAAATATGCAAATCCAATGCTCTCTTAAGGCTAACTTTTGGCCATGTCAACAGAAAAGAAACAGTTAAAGAAATTGAATTACTAAAATGACTAGCTGAAGGCATGCTTCTTTGTGAATTTGTTTTTATATAAAAACTTTCTTCTGTCCAATAGCTTTGTTGTGCATAAATATCAAGTTTCATCAGCTAGTTTTTTTAGTTTTGTGGGCACAAACATATAAAGACACTAAACTTTAAACAACTTTAGGAATTATCACACGAAAGTTTTGAGATAAAAAAGATCAAATATGGCAAAAAGACGCTGATATTGGTGTTAAAGTACGCCATATGCGGGCAATTACAATTCGTAGAAAACACAATATCGTGTAATTTTAGCCAATTTATCTTCTACAAACATGTTAAACATGATAATCCTACATTACAAACGATGCCTTTAGATACAGCTGGAGCAACCCTTAGTGCAAACAATGAACACGAGTGCCATTGGTTTCATTGTATTAAACATATTTTAAATATTATTACAAACTAAAACACTTATAGAACCGATGTGTAAACGTATTAGGTCATACTCGGTATTTTATACTTCGACTCTAGCTACTTATAGCATGTCATATAATCATATGGTGTATCATTGTATAAACTAACCCTTTTCTAAAAAAATAATATAAATATAAACTAAAAATTTACCAGCTTTAAAGAGGAAATACGTAATTAAAAAAAAATAAAAGCTGAACGGTGCACGCCATTGGCATTCGAAGCTACATTGCCCTTGAAATGATAACATAATAGATAGGATCCAGCTATAAAACAACAACTTCAAATGTTAGAACACTAGTATAATTATTTTAACCAGTCGCACTGTAATATATCTAAGCTGAGGTCTTTTACCGATACCATTAAAGATTAATTCAAAGTAATTATACCTACTGTATAATAATTATGGTAAAGAACAATAGCTTCTTGACATTAAGGTATATACATATCCAATATCAGAGTAGCAACCATCGAGGTGGCGATGGTAATTGGTGGTTTGATGGATTGCACGACAGTGAATTTCTGCAGCAGATATCAATCCGGAGCATTCCTCAAAGCACTCCCCGTGATATATGTATTCAATAGAAAATGCAAAGAGATGCAACAACCCTTCGCAAGGCCAAAGAGTCGAGGTGATCAGAGCAGGTCGATGGGGCCAAATAGACTGAGCTAGTATTTTGCTTCCCCGGGCGGAAATTCTGTCTCGGTCTATTAAGGATACCGAACTTTTTAGAAGCCAGCTTAGCTTACAACTCTACATATTTATGTAGCATCTCTATATTTGTACATAAAATTTACGAAATCGATTTAGGAAGATTGTTGTTATAAGATGGGTGCAGTGCAGCCCGCCGTAACCTGCGAGATCCTTTAGAATATTTAAATACATTCAGTTATCTATCCTTATAATCAGTGAATTTTTTTCACGATTGGCCGCCCTAGGCCCGGGCCTACTGGGCCTTAGGGTAAATCCGCCACTGCACGCAGATCATCACTATCTTAAATGTTAGCGCTACTACGCTCAAGCTTAAACTTACGAAACGAATTGTTACTCAGGAAACAGTGGCACAGGATATCAGTTCATTATTAAATGCCAATATTAACTTTGTTGTTGAGTAAGACCAACAAGAAATTCGAAATAAACCATGGACCAAAAATTTTCTCGCGTTAAATTCATTTTAAGTTGTAATAAGATTTTTGGGATTATCGCCAAACTCACAAAAAAGGACAAATTAATTCAAAATTAAAATAAGTACAAAATTAAACTTTTTTTAACTGGCAGTGTTTCTAAAACCTAAACCAGTTCTATTCCGGTGGCCAGTTCTAAAAATTTTCAATTTTCTTATTATTCATAATGATGTGCGCAAATAAATAGCTCACAGGAAAAGCCTACGTGGGGACCACAAAAACTTCAAGTCTACATGTACCGCCTGTCCGTTATGTAGAACCTGTGAACCTTCGATACAAGCGACAAATTAATGTCGTAAAGTGTAAAAAACCGAACATGATAGATTACGATGATTTAGGTAAGAATTAAATAATTTTCAAATGATTTCTACCTGGACTGTAACATTTAATTTAAACAACTACAACTACACAACAACTACAGGAGATTAGTGATTGGAAAGAAGCTGTGACATCCCTTTGGCATTTTAACGATAGCTACTATCAGCCCTTAGGGTATTTGTCCTTCTACGTATAAAGCGCCTACTATTTATACGTTATAAGTTAAGTAACAATTCTTCTAAATGTTTTTAAGTATTTTTTTATTCTTATTGGAGCTATCAAGATGCTTTATAACGTTTTATAACTTCTTCCTGAAATATATTTTTCAGGAAGTCTCGTATTATAAAAAAATACGAAAAAACATTCCTAAAGATGTGGTGAGATAAAAGATTTTTTCTAAAAAAGTGTATTCCTTCTAAAAAGTATAAGTGTATTTCAAAATCATTTAAATCTTTCTATATATGAATAACCGTTATATACCTATACACATATTATAAAACGTCTAAGTTATTAAAAAAATATCCAAATAATTATGATATATTCTTTTACGCCCGGACACATAACCTCCCTAAATTCTATGGACGGTGTACAGATATAGATACATTTGGAGAGTGATTCGTCTTAGTGGAGGGTGATCAATAACTCAAATGCGTAACAATCCACGTAGTAAATAACATGGAGCTCTCTTATAAATTCTTTTCTATGTATCTTTGAGAATATTACATATCACACATTGTAATACATACACTCATAAGCCAAGGGTTGTGTTATTTTCCGAGCGGATTGAAAGTATCCAAACAATTATAAGATACGATTTAGTATGAATTTAATCAACGCTAAATGTGATATTTAATTGTGATTGCGATTGCGATTTGTAAACATATTTTTGGTATATTTCTGAATTGAATGACTTTTACACTTATATACAGCTAATTTCCATTTATGAAAAGCAGGAAAATCGAAAAAATTTAAGTTGCTTTTGTTTAGCGAAGAGCTATAAAGTATCATTAAAAAACTTAGCTGCCAATATATATAGAGCGACATTATTGTCGCATTCGCAAGCATTATTGCTTCCGTGTTTTTTTTTGTGTTCACTGGTAGAAATACTTTTTGTTTCTCACTCGACGGAGACTGTTAACGGCATGTTGATAGTGTTTAATATCAAAATGTTAAGTAATTTTTTATGAAAACCCCCACTGTAGAATGAGATAGTCCTGTTGAAAAGGCATTGTGCAGCGCATTGTATACATTGTAAATATACAAGACTAAGTACCCTGAATTAACTGAACTGCCTCATATTCTTGTACCGGGTGGGAATCAACACAAAATCTGCCGAAGTGTATCTTTAGCAACCGCATCACCAGATTCATTAAGGTGTTTAAGTAAAATATAAAATAAAAGACTTTAGTTTTTATGTGAAAAAAATATATCTAATAAAAATATAAGAACAATCTGTAATAAATTGTAGACTTACACGTAAAATGTTGTAATAAGAAAATAAATTTCACAAAATTCGTAAGAGAAAATAAAAATTCAAAGCTAAAAGCTACAAAAAACTTTGTTAGCTTACGAATTGATTCATAGGAAACGGAAAGTAACAATAAAACGGATTGAATATCTAAGGCTAAAGGAAGTTGCAAGAATTCTATGAAGTTCTAAATATATTAGCCTTGAGTAGGTCTTATTTTCGTATCTTTTTTTCGTTTATTTTCGTTCTTATTTTATCAAGAAAATTGTGTAAAATTGTAACTGCTGCAAATCGAATTCCTTCAGCAACCAACCTTCAAAAGTAAGGTCATAGGATTTCCAAAGAAAATGGTTATTAATTACTATGTCCGCTCTGAGAACTTGTTAATTTATTGCATAAAATTTAATTTACTTACCATTTGTTAAGTCTTAATGAAATTAAAAAGAAAATGGCAATGAGACTAATTTGAGGGCACTAAGACTTTGGCATAGGAAGACGCCATCGTCATACTTTATTCATCAAGTTCGAAGAGTATAAAAGAATTGTTAACATTTTACATAAAAAGGTTAGGGGTTAAATCCCAAATATACTCATTTTCATAATACAAATAATGTCCTAATTCATTCTTCAACACCTCGTCTTGCTTTGAGACTCAATAAGCTATGTGTGACTGACAAATGGTTCTAAAAACGATTATCTTCGTCACATCCCGTTCAGAATTAGCTTTGTCTAATCATGTTAAAAAATTTATATTTTAAAAGGTACTAGCCCACAGGTCCGTCCCTGTCCTTTTTTATGTGTGTTAGTGAAGACTTAAAAGGTTAATCACTTTATGGTTACCTATATTGAAATTAATTTTTAGTTAGGTCCGGTCGAAGTTTGCTTTTCATGTCAGCGGTTTCTCAATCTCCATATCCGGAAGGAATTCTGTGTTAAAAGAAAAATAAAGTATTATTTCTTAATTTTATTGCGAGAATATTTTTGTCCTCCTAATAAATAAGTTTTATAAATATCCTGAAAACTGGCAAATCAAATTAAGATAAAATAAGAAACTGGTCAAGTGCGAGTCGAACTCGTACGCTGAGGGGACAGACGGGCACGAGAGGTTTCTTATAATGGTTCCTTTTTTAACCTTTCAAGGTACGGAACCCTAAAAAACGGCAAAAAGTTCTAAGGAACGCATCCGTGCAGGTTGTAAGAAAATAAAATAATATTTCTAATGTGAATGATTGTTTGGTTTAACAAATGGTATGTAGTTGTTTATTTTCTTACATTTTGCTCCTTTTTGAAGTAAAAAAATAATACTTTAATTAAATAATGTTCCATAAAAGATTAATTAATATGGAGTCATTTAAATGTATTCATCCCAGCTAGGCAACTAAAATATAAAACGACCATTCAATATTCTAAATAATTCACAACTGTTTTAAATAAAGATGCAACTACTGTGTCTGTTTCTGTAGCATTATTGTATAGCCAAAATTTACGTGTTTGCATTTTGTTTTCTCGTTAACGCATTAGATAGTTAACATTTTTATAATTATAGCTCTTTTGTTTTCTATATATTTTATTACTATCTTATACTGTATACGTATATTTTGAATTATATATATTTTTCTAAAAATTAAACAAAGTATTAACGCTTTAAAAATAATTTTACGCTTGAAAGCTTCAACCAGTGTAAACATTCTGGTTTTATAAACATTACGAGTATCATCTAAGCGATCCAAGGAAGCTTGACCTTTATTTGAGTTTTATTACCAGCTTCGTTTATAACAGTGTTCTGCAAAGTAACTGATATGACCTTATATTTTTGCAGGTGAGCTATAAGCATAGTTTTTACTATGCAGATATTTATACTTGGTTAATAGGGATGACTGAATGACATAATCATTTTTGAGAAACGAATGAGAGAATAAAATTTCATTAATAAAATTTCCATTAGCTTCCAGGTGTTTTTCGACCTAAAAACAGTCGATTATTTCATTAATGATTTCTCTTTACCCAATTTTTGTTAGGTTTAAAATCACCTGGAAGCTAATGGAAAAAAATACCAAAACCAGATATTATAAGATGAAATACTTTTTCTCTTTCTTTTTGTCAATAAATTAATTCATAACACCTACATCGGTGGTAACTTAATACCACGATTCCATATCGTGTAAGGGTATTTCTCTGAGTATTTTATTTTGTTTGTGTTTAGTCTGATAGATGATAGAGAGTCAAGTACATCTTACCAACTGACATCAAAATAACGGTGACGTGTGTTACTTTGACCTAAACGCAGATCATCTGTATAAACTCGATCAACTTCGAAATAACTGCATTCGATTCATTTACAATCTTCATAAATATGGCCTTGAATCGCTGTACGATATTTTTAAGAGCATCTTTTATTTTTTACTTGGTTCTCTTTTAATCAACAATAATTCATTGTCTTCTACTATTATCCTTGTCATTATTCAAATTATCATCACTCAAAAACAAAAGGCGATAATGTACTCATCGCAGAGATTCCTATAATACCGACTCATCTTCTATTTCAGTTTAAAAGGTTAGAGTTCTCCATTAAACCTAGTTTGCAATGACAATAAATAAAGCGCAAAGCATTATAGCGGGGGTACACTTAGAGAAACCGTTTCTCACGGCCAACTGCAGGTAGCATGTTCTCGTGTGTCAAAAGGCGATCATTTCTATAATTTTAACGAATAATGGAAACACATTTAATGGCTGTTTCTATTGATAAAAACATTGTTGTGTCCTCCGCTACCTGACTCAAAAACATTTTTCATCCCACACTAACA
Source organism: Iphiclides podalirius (assembly GCA_933534255.1). NCBI lineage: Eukaryota > Metazoa > Arthropoda > Insecta > Lepidoptera > Papilionidae > Iphiclides > Iphiclides podalirius. The sequence goes on along the minus strand of OW152827.1, from coordinate 10,796,157 downwards.
GCCTGCACTGTCACATCGTATCCCGTGCACTATTTTTACTGAAAGTTCAGCAGCATTATACTCTGTCGAGTACAATTCCACAAAGAAAAACGAATTGTAAAGAATTCTACATTAAAAACTTTAACAGGGAATTACCTTTTGAATTTGAACGAAAGATCAATCGATATTATAGAAATCAAACATCGTTTGATTGAAACTCATTGGCACATTTCCTTGACCAGACGCGTGAAGCTAGTAAATTTATAAATAAAGTAATAAAAGTGAAGGTTAGAAAGGTTTTCTTTTTGTACGTCTTTCACGATATGATTTTTGCTTCATTCAGATATTATAATATTTTATCTGAACTTTTAGTATTATAGTTTAATATTTTTTCTATGAAAAAATATTTGTTACATATTGAGTGCAGAGACATGCACTAAAAATAAAAGAAATCATAAACTTCAATAGCAAAGGTGACCTTCTCCTACAAAATATTCATTGTAATTTTAATTTTTTGTTTTAAAACGTTATTGCTAAAACTTCAAAAAAAAAAGAAGTTGATAGATTCCGAGATTTCGCGACATGAGATCGTCGGCATGAATTTAGCTTATAGGTGCTAAAGCGTATGGGGCGTTAACCACATGAAAAACAATTCACATTTTAAAGTTTTATCTCAAGTGCAGAGACTACAACTAAAACAAAATTAGTCGCTTTTAACTTGAAACCTCATAATCCTAGAAATCTTATTACGGGTGGGGCTAAGAAAATGTTACAAAATTTTCCTTTTGAATAAGGAAATTTATGAAAAGGAAAATTATAACATAAATTGCAAAAGCAACATGTCAAATCGGAAAAGACTTGAGTGACTGAATTTATTCGAATAGATAAATATACGGATAACCAATAGAGACGCGCGAGTTTGTGTCATGATAAAGCATATATTCTCTTGTGAGTATGGACGAATTAAAATTTAATAACTAATCTTCGTGTTTTAAAAGTTTTAGTTTAACGTTTTTATTTTGATACTTAAGATACTTAAGATGAAATAAAGTAAAGTAAAATAAAATTAAAATATACACACCAAAGGATACAAAATACAGAGGAATACTGATTTATAATTACAAGACACATGGGTACAACAGGCTTATCGCTTAAACTGCGATCTCTTCAAGGCAACCTTAGGGCAGAGAATTAATTAAAAGAAGAAAGCGGCAAGGGTGTACTTAATAATAAAAAGAAAAGTATATAAAGAGAAACACATAATATTGTATTCATACATATAAGTATCAATTATTGGGAACGGAGAGAAAAACAGTGTAATCGTTTAGATATAAAAATAGATCTTTCATTTCTTGACAAATCCATAAAAATTGTTTCATTTATTAAACATTAGTTCTTCAAAAATATATAATTTTGTACGAAAAAGAATAAGTTTTAGTGCATTTTATCGGGGTGAGTCGATTTAGCTGCTCGCTACTGTAGAATGAACGCGTAAATTACATTTTTGGGGATACTGGTATTGTTATTTATAGCCGTTTATTGTCTCGAAAAGACCTCGGCGTTCTCTAGCAGGAAGATTTATTACATATTAATTCTCTTACTAACGATTACTCTCATTGCGTGAAAAATGAGAAGAAAATATGTCTACAATCGCTCAGTTCACGCCTGACTTTTTATTTCAATTTATTTATAATATTGTTTTATTTGTCTTCTGTGAGGCTGTGGTACTTTCGGGCGAGTTTTTCAATCTGTGCTACAACAAAAGCTGCTAAGCCAATAGCAAAATATCTTCTCTTATAATTTATTTATTTTTTTACTCCCGCCAAATAAATGAACACAGTTGCTATTTGACTTATCAAATCAAATCAAATCAAAATATGTTTATTCACATAGACGCTTGCGCGTTCTTATGAAACGTCAAAATTTGACATAAAAGTATGTTCGTAAGTTACCACCGGTTCGGAAAGTAGTTTCTGTCAAGAAGAAACCGGCAAGAAACTCAACAGTTGCTCTTTTTTAAAACAATTATTGTACAATATAATAGGACAGGTACAAGGGCGGATCCAGCTTTGGTGCCAGGGGGGGGGGGGGTCACGTAGTCTTAGTCAAGTGATAAGAAGTTATTGTTGAGGGTATTATAATATAATTTATATACACAACAGTTATAATTTAATTTTTATAATCATAGATAGAGACAAGTAAAAAGTAGGTATTTTTAAACAACTTCAAAAAGAAGGAGGTTATCAATTCGGATGTTTATATTTTTTTTATGTATGTTCGGTCATAACTTCGTCATATATAGACGGATTTGCAAAATTCTTTTTTTGTTCGTAACAATTCGTTGCTTTTTATTATTACATATTATACAGGGTGGCTTTTATAAAGGTGCCCAAATTCATACAAGACATTCAAACTCGGCATTATAACCGTTTATTGAAATAAAAACAAACCTTTTTTTTTAATTGGCATTCTATTCCCTAAAACAGAACTTTTTGACAATGCGGTAGTCATTCATGAATGCGTCGTATACTTTTGAAACGAACTTGTGTGCGTGTTAGTTATGAAATAAATGAGTTGCCCATAAATTACGTACTTTCTGAAATAAGTTCAAATGAATGTAATTAATTAATTACAAGTGATTTTAAATATTTATCATTTTTATATAACTTTATTTATGTTTAGAATTTAATTAAAAAAATGGACGCACTTAGAAAAGCCACCCTATATAGTATTTTTTTAAGTAGCTATTGGTAGGCTTACTTATATTTGAAATTTCTTTTTATTTATTTCTTCGTTGCCAGATTTTATGTAGTCGTATTGGTTATAATATTTTTCAATTCCTCTACTCCGCACGCTGGCTCCACTTCAATGACAAGTAGCATAAGACGGGACTATCGGGACACGGGTTAATAATAATATATAATCAATCCAAATGAAAACTCCTAAAATAGCCGTACACAAAATAAAAATTTCATCGTCCACGTTAAAACAATCTTCATAAATAAGAAAAAAATATTTATTCAGTCATTCATTCATAATATACAGCGCTCATCCATCTAATCACAGACAGAATCCACATTCATAACAAACGGAACGAAGAAACTTTATTTCCCAAAGATGGGTTCGCATACTCACGTCCACAAAACCACCACCTCTCACCCATCACCCATCAAAAACGATCCACCCATTAAGACGAATCAAACTCGACGCAGTTGTGTTCCTTAATTACTGAGTTCCTATGTGGCCATAGGAACTCAGTAATTCTGTCATCAGACCTTTATTACCATCTAGCACTAAAGAACTCGTCATGACGAATCAAAAGAGCCGAGACATAATAGGGTTGCGTCGTTTCTTTACTAAGTTCATATAACTATCTTCCAGCTCCATCATCAGATCAGACCCTGGTAATCATCTAAAAATTAAGTACTCACCAAGAAGAAACAAACGAGCCGAAACTCGATGGGGTTGAGTCGTTTTATTACATGGTCATAGGAACCTCACAGAATAGCCTCATAGACCTCACAGAAGATCGGCGTAACGTACTTCTGCGTTTTGTCTGGTGAGTGAGGTACCTGGAGCCCACTTTATTGTAAGGAGAAAACGCATCTGCAACCCCATGCATATGTCCATGGACGGCAGAAGATGGAGCTCCATCATAAGATCCTGGTTACGTATGAAAGACAAACTACTCGTCAATACGATTCAAATGTACCCAAACGCGATGTGGCTCTGTCGTATCATTGCGAAGTTCCTTTGGCCACCTTCCAGCTCCATCATCAGATCAGCACCATGTCATAAAAATATTGCATTGTCTCGCGATTTACACATGTATACAAAATTTCAGCTTAACCGGTAACCGGGCAGTAGATCAAATTTCATTTGCAAGATTTGATGACAAACATTAAAATATTGTAAAAATGTTCATAAAATGAAAACTACTTGGCTAAACTATGGTAAATTTTTATGGGACCAAATGGCAACTATTCTACATAAAATTAAAGAAGAATCACGCAAATCGTATCATAAATCTCAACATAATCGGTGTACATACATCGAAAAAAAAAAAAAATACCAATCGAATTGAAAAACTCCTCCTTTTGAAGTTGGTTAAAATATTATATTAATTTAAATTAATATTGAAGGTACTTACATAAAATCTATACTGTGGCAAAAAATATATAAAAACATTATGTTTGACAATTTTAATTAGTGGTCCACCTAGGTCCTGGACCCAGCCCAGGGGGGGGGGGGTCATGACCCCCATGACCCCCCCCCCCTGGATCCGCCCTTGGACAGGTATAAGTCTTATTTTAGCCTGCGTGAATATCAACAGTATTAAACCCACACATTAGCGTCGTCTAGATATTCCGCAATGGTATAATATGCCTTAGAATTATATGTAATGTGCAGTTGAAATTTATCATATAAAAATCTTTCCGGAAATATTCTCTTAGAAGTTGCTGGCACTAGCGTTAGAACTCAGATTAAGCATCTTCGTAAAAGCGAGCTAAGCTACCTCGTTCGGTTATAATATTTTTTTCCCAAATTTTTAATTAGAATATATTGTATAAATAAAAATTTACATTGATTTAGCATTATATATATATATATATATATATATATATATATATATAGATATATATATATATAATGTAAAACTGTCTTTACAAACAGAAAGGGTCTCCAGGCCCTTTTATATTTCTAGTCTTTGTGGCTTTAATGAACAATAGAATGACTTTTGATACACATTGTATGTTGAATGATATGTTTAAACACTGGGGATTAAGTACCCGAAAATTAGTAACCGTAGACTTTAATCTAATATTATTAAGTGGAAATGCCTTTCAACTCGAATTCCCACCGATGCAGTGTTGACATACTCTAAATTCATCCTCTTTAAATTATTCTCAGAAATGCGAACACTCTTGTTATTCAACTATACTGTTCTAATTAAATAATTAATTATCTGTATAATGAATACATTTTCTTTAAGCGTTTCGACAAAGATAACATAAACGAATTTTGACTTCTGTTTTATTTTGAAACGAAATTTAAAGTTGATGCTCTTTATATTTTTTAAATGGAAATCATTGTTCTTTTAGTGTCGATGGTACCTGTTCACACGGTATCGGCCTAAAATTCAGGTATTAAGAATTGCACTGTCAGCAGCACTCATCAGGTCCTCCTACGTGCAGTTGGTTTGTCACGCAGCGCACGACGTCAAATGTTCCATGGTTTGGGGAACAGCAATACATTGGCACTCCAAGTTAGAACCGTCTGAGCATCCCCACCAGAATAGGTTCTTCTGTACGTGGCACGCGTGCAGCTCGTATAGAATAAAAAGCGCGCAGGAAGCCCAGCAAAAACTACCGCAGCCACGTCAACCATCTTTGAGGCTACCCCAACACCTCAACTTCCTTTAAGGAAACCTCCTCTCGTCCACTACCGAACATATTGAAGCGGCACGGCGGATGGAGGGGGCCATATCCCAAATGATGTCAATCGAGGCCCTCGGCAAGTGGCACGCTGCGCATCCCCAACTTCATCGTGCATCGATTTGACAATGTCAATCCGGAGAATGGTCGCTCCTTACGCTCCTTTAGGGGCGACGTAATACACGATGAGCAGTTTTGTCAGCATGCGCACTTTAGATGTGGCCGTATTTATCGGCGGGTGAGAGATGAGCGTTTAATCAACATATCGCCTCCCTTGAACTTAATTCTGTAGTGTGGACGTCAGCAGTATTTTTAGTTCAGTCAAGTCCTCACTAAAACAGGCGCTGCATCTTACTACAGTGCCTAGATTGTAAGAAGATGTAGCGCCTGCTACCATCTTGGTTAAACAAATTACCATTTACATTAGGAGGGTGAGTACCACCCACCCAAGCTCTTTTTTACCACATTTTATTATCAGTTTTACACATAGTTCCAACACTCTTATATCACGGCTTCAAAACAAAGGCTGTTTACCCCGTCTTAAGATACGAGAAAAAATAAACGTCTATTTTCATCTTCCAATAGTAAAATTTCACGCAAAACACAAAGAAATAAAGTAACCAAAGCAATTAGACCACCGTGTTGAACTAATTGGCCAATTTTTCGTAAGCTAGATACTTGAGTCTTTCTTCAGAATAATCACATTTAATTTTTTAACTGTATATTTTGCTTTTCTTTTAGATTAGCAATTTTTTTTTAATCTTTTAATAGCATTTTCCGGTGGTAGGGCCACGCAGCAGCCTCGGCTGTTGCACGAATGGGCAGGCTCGTCCGGGTAAGTACCACGACCTCACAGAAGACCGGCGTAAAGTGGAAGTATAATACTTTCGCGTTTCGTCTGGTGAGTGAGGTGGCCGGAGCCCAATTTTCAAAAGGTTGTCAACGCATCTGCAACCCTCGGGTGTAGCAGAAGTCCGTGGGCGGCGGTATTCACTTAATCAGGGGAACCGCTTGGCAACTATTTACATAAAAAAGCACTTTTATTCGAAGCACATACGTCATCCCATACATGACAGTGAGTATTGCCTTGACGATAGTAATCAATCAATTCGTTGTCACTCGGTATTTTCTGTCAAATGGAGTAATATTTTTTTTTAATAAAAAGTATATTTTTTTTATTTTTTATTCTTTGCGCACAGTAATACGTTAAATTAATAACTTTTTTTAGTATTTACTTTTCCTCTGTTCGAGATTAGTAACCGAAAACGATATGTACTAGTGTGTGTGTGTGTGTGTGTGTACCTACACGATGCCGACAAGTTTGACGAACTCGAGTGTCGGCCGTGTGCACCTAACATTACCTTAAACACATCGTTTTACCTAACTTTCAGTTAAAAATTTGTGGACATTTTATGTGGAGTTTATAATTATTTTCATAATATTTAAACTTTATAATCAACCTTACCGCAAACTTACTACCACCACATCGTCATTGAGAGATAAAATGTGACCTTAACAATTTACTTGAATTACATTTTTTTAAGAAGTAACACCATTTCAATAGTGAAAAACAAGCAAGTTGGCTTCGAATTATAAATTTAAAAATAATAAAATATGCTAGCTTAGCTGGGACGCACCGTGACTTCAAAGAATGCGGGCCTGAAGTAAAAGCATTCATCTACATTCTAAATAATGTCTAAAAAAGTTAAACAGCTGACTTCCGTCGAATCGGTGAATGTGCCGCCTAGTTTTAGACTTATGGCAGGTCCTTCATCAGTGTAAGTGAGAAAAGTTCGCGGTCAAGCTCAGTCTTTGAGATGTCTCAGGAAAGTTTTAGTCATTTTAAAAGGTTCTTAGTTTTGTTGAAAATTTTCATATCAAATGCCTGTAAGCGAATTTGGATAGAGGCAAAATAAAGGAAATCGAAGACTGCACCCGATAGGGTTGGCGTATCTTTATAGATAAAAACCCCATAAAAAAAAGATAATAAAAAAAAAAAAAGAAAACTGCACGTTCTTGGCACGAAAACGTTTTCTATTAAACCGCCAAGTTTTAGCTTGTAGTGAATATAAATTTCCTGTTAAAATTAAACAAACTATATATAATAACACTTAAACCTTGTTTTAAATAATTTTAATGGCTTTCTTATAATAATATTTCAGGCTTTGTGCTTTCAAAAAATATTTTACATTAATCATTCACAGCGGTTCAAAGCTTAGAGAATTTTTACGTACAAAAGTGTTCATATGTCGTTCTGTTAAACTTTAGGGTATTCCTGAAGTTCTTCGAAACTAAGTACAAACCATAGTTTTTTGTTGACCACCTTTACTCGAGGGCGAAGTTATATTTCGACCCATGAGGCCTCAGGCTACGGCAGCAAAAATGACGTCAACAATTTAAAGCCCTCTTCTCAGAAAGTATTTATCCGATCACTTTGTAATTTTTTTCCAAAGATATTTTGTAAAGTAAATAAATTGTAAATATATATATGTATATATAAGATAATTTCTTAAAGACAATAAAATAATATTAAAGTGATAACTAATTTTTTAAGTCGTAACAAAGCGGCCCATATTTCATAGTTTAACGATCCAAAACGCAATTAAAAACCTAAAGCATGTGAATGCCATTTAAACTTACAACGTCAGCAGAGAATAGCCGATAGCCTCAATACAAGCACTATGCTTTCACAGCCATAGAATCAAGTTCTTTAATATTTAATTTGAAAACATAATTTTCTGCTTATCAATTGTAAAACGCTTCACTTATTTCGGTGCCCAAGTATTGAAGATATAAACTTTTTTGCAAATGTGTCCAGAGTCAACGAAAAATAGATAAAGGAAAAAATTCACCCAGTGTAACAAAATCGGAAATGAAATTTAAAAACTCATCAAATGGGTGGAATCAGATACAGAACGTGACCATATTATAGAGTAAAATAAAATTCGTTATGGTTACCAAAATATGACGAATAATAATAATCGCTATTTAGTGCAATCATTAAGCGCGTGATTAAAAACCGCTGACATTGTCCGTTTCTAAATTGCATATGTAATATTGCCTATAAAAATTGCAAAATCAGTCATTTTGCCATTTTTATAGGCATCTATCCCATATCAATTACCAATACCCGATAAACTAGGGCGCTTGTTACATTATTACATCAAATGGCACGCATTCGTCGTCTGCGCGTCTTCATTTCTATGATTTGCAGACTTCTATGATTATCACTTTGGTTTCACATTAAAAAAATACTTTCACATTAATAAAACAGACTTTCGCATTCATGAAATTACTAGGTTGATGAATCATCTTGATATTTGACAATGGAAGTCACAACTGTTTACTTTGAAAAGCTTTAACTAAACATGGAATTGAGGTTGATAGGATTACGTTCCGCAGTCGACTATGCGAGGGTCTTTTTTCGTATAAGTTTCGCTTTAGGGCGAAAAGCGTCTTTGAATTGTTTTATATTTGCTAGATTAGATTACCAACAAATACTATAGCAGGCATTGGACCTTTTGTGTTTTCATGTAAAATAAAAATCATTTAGGAATTCCATCGCCCTTAATTTGTTTTCATTCCCCAGTTTGACACTTCTTATAGTATTTTACCACTAATCTATTTGAAGCTTGGATTTTTGTGTAAATTAATATCTTAATCTGAATTAAAAATTGATCTTATTTTCTTGTATTTACGCGATTACACATTATAAATGAAACTATAAATGGGACAGACCATGAACGCTGTAAAGGGTTCGAAACGTCGGGAATTAAAATTAAAAATAAACGCGATAAATCCGTAAAATTAGTTTCATTTATGATCTTATTTTTTTCATATTTGTTGGTCTCAATATGCATGGTTTAATATCAACGTTTAAAATCAGTCACTAAAGTCAATACAATGTACGTAATTTCTTAAGCGTATGGCGTAAATAATACAAAATGTACAGTAAATACTACTTTAAGGAACACGTTCAAGTGGAAAATAAATAAAGGAAATGCGTCAAAGATTTAAAATATGTGCCGTGTTTCTTTTCCCATTTATACAAGGTGGCGCAAAAGTTGTCACCAGATGTGATTTGCTTGTAGTTTTTCTGATTATCCATTGTGATTAATTTTGATTACAATATTATTGGATGTTAAAAAGTAATAAAAATGTTTTTTGAGTTTTATCGTGGCTAATTCTATGGTCCATATCCCTAAATCTTTAATGTTTTCGGTAGCCGTGGTAAACTTCTATTTATATTTGGATTAGAAAATAAAATTTAATACAATACCATTTATGAAAATGCGTAGTTTTATAAACATAATTATACGAATATATGAATTCATTTCGAGAAGGAGATTTTGTTTCGTACCGGTTATTTACTGTAAAGATTATTGCCCAAATCCCAAAACGTTTGAAATAGCACGAAGGCACTTTGGCAAAATTGCGGAACGAATATAAAGGCGAGGTCGAATTAACATACGTGGCATTATCCTAAAACTATCAAGACCCCTAAAATAATATTACTTATAAAAATCAATGTTTGGATTACATTTTAGAATTAAAAGCTGCAGTTTCTGAGTTCGATCCGCGGTGCCGGCACCAACGAAATTGTTAATTTTATATGGCGAAATTTATTTTCTTGGACAGAATACAAGGACGAAGCAACAAAAAACCTAAGGTAACTTACGAATGCGTGGATTGATAGTTCCAAAACGGAATGTAACATGTAGTTATATCGAAGCTTGGGGTACGTCGATACGCCGTCAGAGCTTTTATTTTTATATTTTGTAAGCAAACAACCTCCAAAGTTGCTTATTTTTGTATACTAATTTACGTTTATTTCGTAACAGAAGGTTATTTAAAAACTGTTACAAATCGGAGGAATAGACAAATCCCCTAGGAAATCCTTTATAAGCCTCTCAGTCGAACATAAGCTTCTTTCACTAGTTGGCATACTTAGGTTGCAGTATGACCTCAGGGAATAACTCTCATATTTAATATTATATTCACCATTAAAACTTGTTAGTATTGCTTTCGTTTTATCATTTATTGCCATGATATTATAAAATGAGTGGTAAATAAGTATGAATATTGTTGTCACAAATATTAATAGTAAAAAACCGGCCAAGTGCGAGCTGGTCTCGCGCTCAAAAGGTTCGATATCAATAAAAACGGGGAGGAAAATCGTGTCTGTTTATGGGAGCCCCACTTAATTTTTTTTTATTTATTATTTATTATTTGGGCAAAAGAAGTACATGAACTGTGAAAAATTCAACTAACTATTCATGATATACAGCCTGGTAACAGACGGAATACAGAAAGACAGCTGCTCGTTTAACCTTTGGGTACGGAACCCAAAAAAGGCACAAATCCAGGTGTACCCATACACTTGGTGGTAAATGTCATTGAGAAAAAGTATTTGTAAAAGAAAAGTGAGATATACATATATATATATATATAATCTTTTTTTTAAGACAAAGGAGGCAAACGAGCCACCTGGAGGTAAGTGTTCAAAGTTCACCGCAATCCAAGGATACTCACAACGCCAGAGGTGTCACAAGTGCTTTGCAGGCTTTTGAAAAAACAAAAGGCTCTTGATGGTCTCTAATTTTGGGCTGGATGAGCCACTGTTGGCCTTAGGGGCCTTCACAGTTCCGACGGACTTGAGGTGGCCTGGCGCACGGGGCGTCTAGCCTGAACCTCGGCGTATCATTATTACACGTTATGGTGACTAAGCTCGAGGGCCCACGAGGGAGCCTCGGCTCGGGCCGTCACGCTATTATCAACGGTTTGGGAAGCCGCCAAGTTCTTAGGGCGCTTTAGCGGGCGCTCCATGGAGTGATCAGGTTCAAGGGTCCCCGAGAGGAGAGCGTTTAGCATTCCGATTCGAAGGTACCCGAGAAGGCCGGACCTCGGCTCGATCGGTAGCTATTGTCTGACTGGGGGAATTTCTAGATCTAACATTACTACCACTTCGAAAAGCGATGGCGCTGGGAGAAGAAGTGGCGGAAGTAACTCCAGCAACGCTTCTTTCATTAACGGGGGAAAACCTGCCAGGTACGTGGCGGAACCTAATATATGTTTGCCGCACTCGCCGGCGAGTACGGTGTGTGTTGGTGTGCTTTCGTAGTTTTTTAATCCTTTCGATGGCGATAGTCGTCTCATCGTCAGGGAAGTTGAGAACGTATCGCGGTCGGCGGTAATCGCGGCGGAAAGTGTCTAGGCAGGGGTCTGTAGGTGACAGCACCTACGATTAGCGGATTGGGATGGCGGCGAGTAAGAAGTATCGGCGCGACGCGGACTTCAGGAGTTGAGCGATGGTGGGCAACTCTAAATCGATATGTATGTCGATATTGCGCATGAACCAGGGTGCTCCCGTGGCTCTGCGTAAGAATCGATTCTGAATGATCTGAAGCCGGTGTATTTGCTTCGGAGCAATGTGCGCCAATAATGGACTTGCGAACGTCATAATAGGGCAAACTACTGCCTTGCATAGAGTCACCTTGTTCCGAAGGGACATTTTTGACGTTTTATTGAGGAGGGGATAGAGGCGAACGAGTACCAAGGCCGCCAGGTTCCTGACCTGAGTCACGTGCTGGGTGAATTTAAGTTGGGAGTCGAGGACGACACCTAGATATTTGACTTTATTTACCCATGGTACTGGGCTATCCATGAGTTTAATGGGTGGTGGATTAGGTACATTATTTTTATGTGGCAAAAGGAAAGCCGCGCTTTTAGCGGGATTGATCTCGATCCTTCATTGCCGAAACCAGTCACCAATGGTGATGGCCGCAGCTTTAAGACGTCGATGGATCATTTCTGGTGTTCTGCCTGTAGTAAAGAGACAGATGTCGTCAGCAAAAAGGGCAAGTTCTACATTTTTGACACGCGGTGTAGAGCGTGAACAAGACTGGGCCCAACACCGACCCTTGGGGCACCCCGGCTCGAACGGGATGCGTTGTCGAGCACACGCCCTCGACGCGATAGCGAAAGGTCCGATTACATAGGAATTCTCGTATTATGCTTACGAGACGGTCGGGCACTCCGTACCCGTATAACTTGTATACGAGCCCGTTGTGCCACACTTTATCGAAGGCCTTTGCCACATTTAGGAACAGTGCTCCGGTGTTGAGTACGCATTGGCGTTTGGTTAGAATGTGCTCCGTGATGCGGTGTAATTGGTGGGTACATGAATGTTTGGCTCTGATTCCAAACTATTCTGGGATGGGAAGCCCTTTGGAGTCCACAAGGGATCTTAAGCCGGCTGATATTAGTCTTTCAAAGATCTTCCCAAATGTTTTGAGAAGATTTATTGGGCGATGTCAGGTTGGGGGAGTGGCGGGTTAGAGGAACCCAATGACATACGGGTTCCTTCCACTCGGACGGCAAGAAGCCTTCGGTTATAGCCGCGTTATATATTATTACTAGTATCTGAACGATGCTAGTAGAGCGGAGTTTGGTCACCTTATTGATATACCATCTGAGCCTGGCGCTTTGCGTGGGCGTAGTTTTTTAATGGTGTCTACTAGTTCGGAGCACGTGACTGGGGTAACGGGATCGCGAAGTGGCTCTAAAGCTTTCCTTTCAACCGCTTCGTTCGCCTTACGGAGGTGTTCGGGGTTGATCAGAAGCAGACTAGGGGAGCATTGGGACTCTAGACTGTCAGCCAGGTATTCGGCTTTTTCTTCGTCCAGCATTGCTGGCGTACCTATCGGGCGAGAAGGTCCCTAAGTTGTATTTGTCCGGAAATACCGCTGGTAACAACTAATTCCACAACTTATTTGCACATGGCAGAAATTGGATTTTTTCAGATGAATATGGATTATTTAAAGAATCAAGCCAGTTCCTCTTTTTTTTCTACTCTTTCATTAGTCACATTTATTTTAGTGATATGGGTATATAAGATATCAAGAAATCTTATAAGAGAACATAACTCAGTTTAACGTAGGATGTGTGTTTATATTAGTATTAATTATTATACAATATTCAATACAAACGATATTAAATATTTATCTGTTATATTAAGAACAAGTATTTAACTATTATATCTAGTTTGAAACATCACTAACTGGTATTACTCGAGAACTGTAAGATTTTCGATTTTCATCGGTTTTGATTTGTTAGCTTTGTCTCCGCGTGGAATAGCAAAATAAATATTAAAAAATGGAAAATTTAGTTAAAAAAATTATGAAAGAAAAATCGTTTCCCTAAAATGTTCCCGACTTTCGTATCCGTCGACATTTGACAATTATCCCGTCGATACTTTAAACCGCAAAATTAATAGGATATATTACCCAGTTACTTTACTTCTTTTATCCACAATATTGTTCTTCAAATATAATACAAGACAAGTGATGGACATGATTGACAACAATAATGCGATATAGAAGATTTAATAGAATTTTTTAACCAATTTCGAAAACATGGAGGTTAACCATTCGGAAGTTTGTATTTTTTTTATGTATGTTCGGGCATAACTCCGTCATATATAGACGGATGTGCAAAATTCTTTTTCTTATTTGTCTATTAAAATTTTATGTTATGTCTATTAGAGTTTTTAGAACAACTTGAAATTGATGGAATTTTGATAGCTCGCAAAGCAGGCGTTAAAAAAAAAAGAAGAAGATTTAATGTTTCCCAACTAAGTCGTAATGCAGTTTATAAGAGTTCTAACGATTTTACCTTGATCCTAATATTTTAACTATTACTGAACTTGAATATTAACAACTATTATAACGACAAGTAGCACTAGTGGTCCGGGAATGCGGCCGAAATCCAAGTGACCGCTGCTGTATGCGACCATGTGTCCCTTAGCTCGAGTAGATAACGTCATATCCGGTATACAGTGTTGCCAGCGCCAACAAGTTAGGCAACGGAACATTGCTAATCAATTAATTGATGAAGAATGAGAAGAACGTCGCTTTAGCAAGTAGGAAGGCCCCACTTCATGCTTTCCTCAGCACGTGATTTTTGTATCTGTATTGAATTTTTATTATTTTTCTGTAATCATAGTAAATTACAAAAGTTATTATTTATTTTATGTTCATTGTAGTAAGTTCAGAAAACTTTAAATTAATTTCAGTTAAAAGGTAACATGACATTCATCGTCACGATAATCGCCGGGTCACCTAGTGAGTTTTTTCTAATGTTTGTGTTTATGTCTGATAAATTTGAAACACTTTCAGCTGTTACTAAACTATATTCCACGACTCAATATAGCCTATTAACGAGTAATAATACATAGATAACTTTATAAGTTAATAAACACATGTTATATTGTACAATTTACATGTATAATAAAATATTTTATCATAAATGTGCGCATAATTACGTATTTTACGATTTAAATAAGGTTTATTATCGTAAACTAAAAAAAACTGTTTAGGGTGGACCACTCTTAACATTTAGGGGGATGAAAAATATATGTTGTCCGATTCTCTACCCTGGCCGGTATGCACACAAAATTTCACGAAAATCGGTCGAGCCGTTTCGAAGGAGTTCAATTACAAACATCGTGACACGAGAATTTTATATATTAGATAATTGTGTTTGCGTACTTTAGGTAAATAGAACGTAAAAAATTAAAAAATAAGTACTCGTATACATATTTACATAGATGTGAGGATTATATTCGAGAAGCAAAAAAATATTTTATGTACCCAAAACATACAGATTATATAGCACAGCAAACTGTTTTCATTCTAATGGGGTAATGCGGACAGGTAGCTCGTACCAATGGACAGGGCTCAAGTCGTGTACATTGCCCTAGGGCCTAGGCCAAGGCTTGTGCAGGAGCGAGCTATTCCCCGATAATCGAACCCCACGACCCGAGCATTGTCTCAAGGGCCGCACCGTTTCCCTAGGAAATGTGGCATAATGTCGGCTCGGACAAAATGGCCATAGCACAGTTACGTCATCCTATATAATAGTGTTGACCGCCTATAATAAAAATATGGATAAATCGCGTATCGTTTACGCTTAACATTGATAAATGTAAACATTAACAAACGTATTTATACTAGCGGACCCGAAAGACGTTGTCCTGTACACGACTTAAATCCGACAACAACTTATGAATAAAAAAAAATTGTGGATCGAATTGTTAATCTAAACCATTCTCGAATCGTGAAGTCACACAAAAATTTTCATTAAAATCTGTCCAGCCCTTTAGGATGAGTTCAGTCACATATACACGTACAGAAGAATTATATATATATAAACATATATGGGTCCTTTTTAGGGCATATGGCACTTAGAAACTCCTCGGGAACTCCTCGGAAGTCTTGACCACGTCCTCTACATTTATGTTTTTATTAAATTCGTAGTGAGACAATGTTTATTACAATACATATGAAATGAAAATTAACCTGTGACTGAATAACTCAATGTAACTGTAATTCCTATTATTTTGTATGATGTCACTTTGAATGCATTATGGTAAGTTTAACTAACGCTACATACTGGCTGCAAGGAGCCTTACTGAATACAAAATGCTGAATTCAGTGTGTACTAGTCAATTTTGATTTAACTAAGAAATTGGTAACATTATTTGAATTCATGTTTCGGGTTGCTTTGTAAAATATTAACATTGTCTTTGATACTGTCAAGTTTTTTCTGAACATATTCTTCTCACGATGAGACTTGTTTAAATGCAGATTTTAGACCAATAAATACTATAAAATTAACAGCTCCCTCGTGCAAAATTGCCCATCAGCCTTCTCATCTTGTTGTTTTATTAAACACGTCACGTTTTAAGTTAAAGCAAAGAAAATATATTACTTAATTTTTTCAATAGTCAAATTGACTAAGAACAACATTATAGATGACTAAGTTTAGTTAAGAACGTTGTTAAAATATTTACATTCCGCTTCAAATTAAAGAGCGCAGGAAAGTTTTAAACAAATATTCATTACACTTATAATAGGAGATTTTAATTATAGAAATAACCAAAAATCCACTTACTTTTTTAATTTAGTTTAAAGATTCCGCCTGAATAATCGTACGCGGAAATTCAGCCTGTCCATGAAATACGTTCATTATAATATACAAAAGACCGCCGTAGACAAGGTTATGGCTAATTGAATAGTGACAATCGCCGCGCATGGCCATTTGCAACACCTGTAAGCTTCTACAGTGATTCATTATTTAATTGTGTATAGTAAAGTAAAGTAACAGCCTATACATACATGTCCCACTGCTGGGCAAAGGCCTCCTCTATACAGAGGGTATCAGGGCATAATCCACCACGCGGCCCCACTGCGGATTGGCGGACTTCACATTCTCTAAATATGACACATGTTCTAAATATATTTTTTTCTTATTATTTCGAAAATATGCAGGTTTCCTCACGATGTTTTCCTTCACCGCGAGGCACGTGATAAGTCAGCAGTTAAAGTTAAAAACTTCATTGGTGCCGGCACCGGGGATCGAACGCAGGTTGCTCGAGTATTTGGTATTAAAGGCGAGCGCCCGGACACTGAGCTATCACGGCTTTTAATTGTGTATAGAATTTAACAATTGAAATTTGGCTATGACTACAAAATCAAGACAAGAAGATTACATATTTGAACTTCAAATTATAAAGTTGAACGACGTAGTCGCCGTACCTTTTGATAATCATCAGGGATAAAATATTCAAGTTAATTCATTAAGCAGATAATGGATTAAATGTACAAAGTGAGAGTTCGTTATGTTATAGACGTTTACTTGCTTTAAAGTTTAAGCACTTTACTTAGAACTGAATTATGATTGATAATGAGATGTCCAAAGTTTGTTTTAGCCATTAACTTTAATAATTTATTTTCTGTCTAATTTGAAAGAGCCTTTTCCGTTTTCTCTTTTAAAAATCCTGGAAGCGATAATTTCTTTATATCTTTATAACTTTTATACTAAAATTTATAGATTTCGTTGAAATTTTCACAGACGATGTTTCTGTAGCTGCTATAACAACAAATATTAAAGAACAGAATGAAAAATATTAGTGGGGGCTCCCATAAAACCCAGACACGATTTTCTTGCTATTTATATAGATAACATATAGATGGAATGAGGAAAGAAGAGAGCAAGAGTCGATGTCTGTGAGCTGCCTAACCTTTCTAATCGCAAAAACAGCGGAGCTAAGCTCTTAGAGAGTTGTATCACAAATCGAATTTGCCAAAAGTATCTGAAGAAATTTGTTTTGTGGAAAGATTAATGAGAAAAATGTTCCTTAACGATAACATTTATGTTTTGTCTTCGTTTTACCTATTTATGTATGTATTATTATTTGTATAGGCCTTATCTCTTGGTTAAGCTCATACGTTCCGTTTATGGATTCGGTTTATGCTAACACAGAAACTTTGCCATATTAAAGTCAACGGTTAATTAAATCCTGACTCTAATGAAATTTGCTACAAAATAACGAGATTAAGCTAGATACGGAAAATCACTACAATCCTGTCTCAGGCGATCGTCTCTAGTTCTACTAGAGCCACCTGAGTAAAAACGTTTTGGACCTTGAATGGTTTGTAATAGCAACCAATTCCTGAAAACCCTAACAATAGCCTATTTCCACGTCTTAAGAATGTCAACAAGAATGTCAGTTCGCGATCTTGCCAATACACTCATAAAGCTTTGTATTATATTAAAAAAAATCTAAGCGTAGTAAACTTTAAATTTATATTAGTTAATATTAATTCTTATGTGTTTTTTCACTTAGTTTTGCCAATTAATTATTAGTTCATTTTGTTACAATAAGACCATTTACGAGTGTTTTCTTTCAATCATGTTAACTAATTTGAACATTGTTTTTGTTTTATAATTTCATTCTATTCTCTATCTGTATACTCTCAGTTGATGAGCTTCGGCGCTAAAATTACATTGATCAAAATCTACACGATTAAGTCTTATCTAAGAATACACATACAGATTTTATTTTCGTTACATTAATAACTTCCATTACAGTTCACTGTAAGTTTAGTGTTGTATTTTATTACCAGCAGCTGTATCACACAAATCCCAATGCTACGTAGATAGCGTCAAAATGAATCTTATTTAATGAAATTCTAACATCTAGTAAGGTAAGCAGTACGAAATATTAATAAGTAAAAACAATGAAAAGAAATATTGCAAAAAATAACCACAAAAAATTGGCTCTCACCGTACGCTTGCTATCAAAATATTGTTTATTTATTTAATGAACGCCAACATAATGTACACTATTTAAGACTAAAGAAATTAAATACGCATCAACTGTTCGTTAGTGTCATTACAATAAAAAAAATTACGATCTGAAGACATGAAACTAGAAGAAGAATAATGAAAAGAATAAAGAGTGGTCAGTGCTCTTAAGGAGCGGCGTTGGAGAATAGGTAACCACTGAAGTAGAGAACGATAGAAGGACACGTCATGGTCACACTTACGAAGATTGAAAATGTTATTCAGAAAACGGTAACAGTATTTATTTATTTATTTATTTATTTATTTATTTAGGCTTACCAACTAAATACATACAGGTAACAGTTATTCAGAAGTCGGTCTATTTTATTGAGGTGATCTGCATTTAGGTATAGGCAAAGTGGCACACGTCGCCATAGTCGATTAAAGGAAGGATTAGTGACTGCACGAGTGTTACTTTAATTTTTGATAGTAATTTTTTTAACTCTGTACAGACACCGTAAAACACTTGTCAACCTCAAACTAACTCTTGAGAACCTTAGTTTTTACCGATTTTTACTACTTTTATTTATTTTAATATTCGATTTTTACTTCTCACCGATTGCTCGGAAGAATACCTTCATATGTCTCGGAGTCACTTTCGACGCAAGAATGAAGCTTGACACTCACGTCAAAAAAATCAGAAACAGATCCGAGTTCATTTCGCGTCTGCTTTACAGTTTAACTAAAGCATCAAGTAATATGGCCTTGTTACACAAGACTTGCATACGATCTATAACATACTCTTGTATGTCCTTCTCTACTCGCCCTACTCGCTTGTATGTCTTTCTCTACTCGCCCTACTCGCTTGTACAAGGTGCAGATAGCACATAAAAACTTTAAAAAAAAATTAAACCGCCGACAAAACTGAAAAGCGAAAAATAATAAACCTTTTTTTTATTTAAACTTAATAAATAAGTTCTTTTAGTCTGCTGTAGTAATTTTGAGTCTGCTGCAGTCCTAACAGTGCTAGGGCGAACACTTCTTTTTCTGTATTATACATTTTAATTAATTATAAAGATATTAATTTGTGAAAACAATCTGATGGTGGCATAAACATTATGTTCTTGAGGACTTGTTAAAGAATACAAGTGGGTCAACGTAAGTTGTGCGCGTTAATGAAATATGCGGCCACTGATCGTGGGACCTGGAAGCTATGCAATATATACAAGTTCACCAGTCAAAGCTTTAATTAAAGCTAAAGGAAATATCTTTATGAACTTAAACGAGTAAAGTTTCACTCAACATCTATAATATTTTAAGTAGTTAAACTATCTAACCTTACCCTTTTAGTCTTAGAAAAAGATCATCCAACAGAGAGAAGATCGCAGAATTGGCAAACAAGCCTGCCCCAATATATGAACAAGAATATGAATAATTCTTGAAAATAGCTCATGGGCTGTACAATTATACAACCATGGTAACATTAGCGCAAATACAATTAGACAAGGCTCATTTATCTTTATCAGTATCAGGTATCAGTTCATAGACAACCCGATTGGCGTGGGGAGTAGTGACCCTGCATCCTGCGCCAGAGTGTGTGGGTTCGATCCCCACTACTGGAAAGATATTGTGTGATGAACATCGTGTTTTTCCAGTGGCTGGGTGTTTATATATGCATAATATGTATTTATTTACAAAAGAAAAGTATGTTTAAGCATATTTATCAGTTTTTAGTACCCATAGCACAAGCGTTAGTTTGGGACTAGAGAACGTAGTGTAAAAAATGTGTCCGAAAATGTTTATTATTTATTTAATAAACTTCCAGAAAATGAAGCAAACAGGGGCATATCAAAGTTACTTCAACTTTTCCTTCTGCCCAGTAGCCCCGGCTACCTCACACCCACTTTATTAAAAGGTAGAAACGCATCTGCAACCCTACTTAACATCTTACTTTTATTAGTAGTTATTACTTAACATCACGTTAACCGTCAGCTCGCAGGCCGCCTTCTAACATTAAAAAAATAAAATATATTTATTTCGGTACACTTTTCGAAGGAGTCGCTCACAGTATGTTTAAACTCTGAGTGTGATGGGAATATTGTATGGAAATATATCATCATCATCATCATTTCAGCCTGTTTGAGTCCACTGCTGAACATAGGCCTCCCCCACAGACTGCCATGAAGTACGATCCTGATCCGTACCGTGAGCACAGGTCGTCACTCCATCTAGTGTGGAAATATATTGTAGGTAACTATTCTAAAACACCCATTTGTATTACAGCTTACGTATATTAATACCTTTGGGAACTCATAAAGATGTTATCTAAGTATCTTGGAGAATTTTAGAGCTAACACAATTGCAGCGAACACTTTCATGCACTTTGCCAACCCACTGAGGAACCACAAATACTTATCTTACCTTCCCAGAGCATCCAAGCAAAATACGCTAGACACGTGAAGTGGATTTCAACTAGATAATATATGTTATATTTATTGCTAGATTAAATCATGTAGTAGATAAATGTGTGTAAGGTTAAACTATACTTGTATTTTCTTTTAATTTTTTACACTCTTACTTTCTACGTCCCCTTTCCCTATCAGTAAAGGTTTACATAACACTTTATACACTCAGAAGATAACAAAACCTAAAACATTAGATTGGCTATTATCAAAATCTTTTAAGAACATTTAGAGATAAATAATACGTATATTTCATTTCAATATACTTATTTACTTATCTAACATTCATTTAATTAAGAGCGCCCTCGAGATGAAAATATTTTATTTCATTTCATTTTTTCATAACCCTCTAAATACAATATCGGTGAGCTGTTGATAATTGATATCTATGATGGCGGTAGCATCAAAAAAAATTATTCTAATTACTTGATGTATTGTTAAGAGATAAGGATTGTTATTTTTAAATATTGATGATTACACCTTTCTATATTTTTATGATAAACATAAATTAACATATCCGTTTTTACAGATATTCACATTTGGTGATAAGTTCCGCCATCCCCTTATCCGCAATAGTAATGAAATTTTTTTCGTTTTATTTTTGATTATATTTCGTACAATTACATGGACTTTTGCCCTAAGTGAATTGTTTCCGAAATAGTGGGCAAAAATATTATTTCAAGATTGCATCTGAAGCTCCACCGGAATCTGTCAGGAGTAAGTAAGTGCTCCTAAACCTTATATAACACAAAAATTGTATCGGTCATTTAGTGCGAAGATGCCAAAAAAAAGCCTATTTTTACTGATCTATATGGGTGATAGTCAATGATTCGGGATGTGAAACTTTAACTTTATATAATTTTCATTGCAATAATTTATTCTATCTGCTCTAGACTATATCTAATACGGACATAGATAAAAAAATAAAAGAATTTCTTAGGTACAAGTAAAAGTAAAATATCAATAATAATGTAGTACATATCTTCATCACGTTATGGATAATTATATACCTATTGTATTGTTTTTTGGCGTTCAGCTGTTATAAGAAAATATATACGTAAATAAAAAGCTGGGAGAAACGCCAAAGCTTTGTTTATTGAATAAGAACAGATGGATTGATTAGGCTGAAGTATTCTAGACCTAAGCTAAAGAAAGTCTCAAAAGTTCAACATGTTTAAGAGTTGTACTTAAATGATTTCATTTAGTGTAGATTTGTCCACAAAATATTGAGAGTTAATTGAATGAACGGAAACGAAAGTTCCTTTGACAATAACGTTAGTGTTATTTCCGCATGGATACGAGAGGAGAACTATTTTCCTAATAACATTTTTTTTCCTAAATTACACATTCCCTAGAAATAATTTATATGGCAAAACAACGTTAGCTGAGTCAGCTACTTTAAGTACAAAATCCGCAGCAGACAGTCGACTTCAGGTACAGAGCAAGAATATTTTCCATCATCGTTCTCATTGTACTTTTTGTCGTTATAATAGTCCCTTTCCATAACTGTTAAAAATGTTTGAAACCGTTTAAAATTAGTGTCAATTATTTTAGGTGACATCCACAAACAACTAATATAAGGGTGAAATTAAAATGAGCATCCTTTTAAACTAACACTCTATACATGATACTAGTTATATTAAGACTAAAATTGTATAAATAAGAAAATATGTATGTTTTATTAATGTACACAAATCCTCAAATATGTAATTAACATTGAGCATAATATTTTGTAATTCAATTACAATACGTTATCTTAGTTGCCACTTTTTTACATTAAAAAAAATAATGAGCATCTTTATCTTTACAATAAAATTATGTGAATTTATGTTCTAAATAAATAATAAATTCAACGTGATTAGCTCAAAATATATTACATGAATGAAGAAGTTTGCTTACAAAGGAATGTTAACTCTTCCGTTCTTTTATTCGCACAATTTCGCTTGCTGCGGTTAACGTTGCTGCTACCCCACAATCTATATAACTTTGCATAATTCAGCGTTAAAATTTAATTAATTTTACTTTGTGGGCATTTTTGGCGCGCCCCAAACATGATACTAAGCAACTTCATTATACACATTCTCAATTAACGCGCGACTCGAATTTGTTTCCACACAAATTTCTGCTTACGTAATAAATTACTTTACTAAATTACTTTAACATTAACGTTATGTTAATGAGACGTTAAGTTGAAGCAAAATCATTGTAGATGAAGTAACTAAAATACTTTGTAGTTGATTTTGTTTATATGTTATAAATCCTAATTGAATAAAAAACTGACTTTTATAACTACTCGTAAATATATTACGTGTACAATTGAATACATAAATATCTATATAATACACGTGTTTATGTATTTTACTTCGTGGGCTTATCGTATGAAAGTAACAACCTATAGATGTCCTACAGTAAGGCAAGGCCTCAGATATATCTTCGAGAAATATATTCGATTATTCTATTTACGTTATTTTTGTTTTACCTACCTTTCAAACTATGCTTTCTTGTCAATCATTTAAAACATATTATAGTAATGTATAGTGTAGTTATATATATTATTGCTACAAAATATAATAGTAGTAATAATCAAGTTCGAAGATGAACTAATACCCGTTTTCACTATTAAACCCTATCTTTAAGGGACCACCTAAAAAAATTATGAGTTAGTTTCATTTTCACCACCGCTTAAGCATCATTTAAGTCTTAAGCGGTGCCTTAAAAATAAGGGCTCGATGTTCGGTCATTTAGCGTGGTTAGGCATCAACGTCGATACTTGTATGTAGCAGGAAAAGGGTTTTCGGAGCTCTAGTCACGCTTAGAGACGAATTAATAATTTCTTTTCTTGAAAGCAATTATTATAAAAATTCATAGAATATACACATAACAAAATACAGTCACCAGGGTACTTCCTACGTATTAAATATTGTGCAACACCAAATGCCGGTCGTTTAAATTAAATTATTGTCGCCAATAAAGATGTGCTCAATGAGCCTCTCAATAGGGTTTCAGTCCCTACAACTACCACCGGTACTACGACTCTCCCGTTCCGCAACAATCCTACAGTGACACGACTGGCGGTGCGCCCCTCTCGCACCAATCTCCACATACGCGTCCACTGGTGCAACGATCCACACGTTACTGCACCAACCCACCGCGTACGGCTTTACTCTACTAGTCACTTCGCGTCACTGTTCACTATTATACTGTCCATTCTCTGTTACTTCACTTTTCCACTTTCTTCTTCCTGTTCCTTCTTCCTCGAGCTCCTCCACTGAACTAACGCACTCTGAGCCCCTTTTATACTCGGAATTTCGTTCGTTTTTCAAATAAGTTCTGGAATTCGAACCTTCTTTCAAATTATATTTATATTTTTAATAATTTAAAAGAACATCTTATACGTAATTCCAAACTGTCATCGACGGATCGTTGACATTTAAGATGTCAACCCCGTAATCGTAACATTATTATTATTATTTGTATTAATATTATTATATTATTATATTATTAGTGCAGTATTATATACAACACTTGAAATTTATTAAGACATATACCTATTTATAAATTGGATGATGATTTTTACATTTTTAGGAAAAGATAATCCTACATCCAATGTGGGGGTCGTGGGTTCGATTCCCACACGGGACGATAATTTGTGTGACCCCCGGAATACTGTTTCGGATGTGGATGTGCACGTGAAATTTGTGTTTGTAAAACGCCCTTACAACACAGGATAATATATTGTTTAATAATGATGTACCGATTAAAAATTTGTACGTAGCTCGGTATCCCCTAAATTTTATGAATTGTTATAAGTTGCTCAAAGTTTTTGTAAACGTAAATAATCATTAACATAAGCTTATTATAAAATGTAAAATTTGTAGGTTTTTTTTATGTGAAAAGTTGCCAAACGAGCAGACGGTTCACCTGATGTTAAGTGAATAATACCACGACCCATGGACATCTGCTTCACCCGGGGGTTACAGATGCGTTGACAACCTTTTGAAAATTGGGCTCCGGCTACCTCACTCACCAGACGAAACGCGAAATTATTTGTCATTCTTCCACTTTACGCTGGTCGGTGCTTCTGTGAGGTCGTGGTACTTACCCGGACGGGCCTGCCCATTCATGCAACAGCCGAGGCTGCTGCGTGGCCCTACCACCGTAAACCGTTACCTGTAATATTTTACTCTATGTAATATGTAATAAAACTTTACTGCAAGTGGTCTTAAACTTTTTGTCGGAAAGCAGCTTCTACTCGTCTATTAGTTCCATTAGCAGCTCTCAAAGAAGACCTTCAAGTCACGCCATGAAGTCTGAATGTAAGATCTCAACATAACTAAACCTTAAAAACTTTATTTAAAGTTTTTAAGGTTTAGGTTTTATTGCTCAAACAAAGGTTTAATATTAATTTTCTAATTAAACAAAGGTTTAATATTAAAAGTTTATATATTAATTTTCTAATCAAGTAAAACAATATCTATAATTTCATGTACATCAGTGAAACCCTAATGCGTTGAGCGATATGTAACGGATACGGTTCTGTGTTGTTCGTAACAAATTACAGACAGTGAATGTGTAAACAGATGAATTAATTTACCGGTCTTACCCTCTGCTATACGAGCAGAGATGTAGAAGAATATTGATGTTTAAGTTCTTGGTTTAATCTATCGAAATAAAATGTCAACATATTAAATTATAATTTGAATATTTTGAAAGAGTGGTCATCACATCATGGATGTAGACAGCTTACAATCTGCTCACTATAATATTGATAGCGTTTATGACAACGGTAACAAATCTCGGTGTAATTATTGAAAACACTTTGACTTTGAAAGATCAAGTCTTGAATATCAGTCGAAAAGTTGGTGCCACCTTACATTCTCTATATAGCTCATTTAAAAAACCACGCTCCAGTAAAAGGGCTGAAATCTAGGTGTTTTCTTTTCATAATTTCACAGAAATCATTATTGCGATTTTGTTTATTTTCATTGGCAAAACCAGAGTGAGTGCAAGCCAAATTATTACAATTTGTGTACAGTATATTCTTCATAATAACGCCTACCCGTGTTACTCGCAATACACAAATGTAAGTTTGCGTCTCTCGAAATTTACATTGAACATTTTATTGGATAGTATTCAAACATTCATCTTTATATATAGAAAATAATTCAAGCTTTCTTAGCAAATAAACTACACAACTTTGTATGGAGGTATTGTGGTGTTTTTTAAGCATAAACTAGCTAACGCTTCTAATGATGTGACGATGTTACCGTCAACCATGTATATTTACAACACTTTTGGGTTAGCCTCGATTGCTTCAGTCCACACATGTAATCCCAAAACATATGTGCCACCAGACACATCTCCTGTTAGGTCGTATCCCCAAATGAACCTATCCTTTCGTAACAGAAGAAACTGCTAAACGGCTCTATCACATTGAGAAATTCTTCACTATAAGGATGTTGAAAAGTTATTATTTTTAACTTGCCACTAACTATATTAAGCATCCAAAAACGTCATAGAAAGATGTAGATCGAAAATGAAACCTAGCGGTTTTTAATATATTTAACTAAAATATTTAAAACAAAACCAATTTCAACAGACTATTTCTATATATGCGTATATATTCGGTAATATCAAAGGGAAGGGCAAAGATACGATTCCTAAATTTAACTAAATAATTAAAATCAAAAAATTTGTCCATAACGAAGTACACTTTACTTAAAAAAATTCAGGCAAACATTCTGGAAGAAAATTCAAGTGTCTGGCTTAACAAAAAATTGCCCAATTAGTCGCGACACGCCGGGCGGTCTAATTATTTAGTCTAGTTTTATTCACCCTGGATTAAATAATTTATTAAATTAATGTGTTCTAATAACCTTTGAATATTAAAAGAAATTAAGTAAAACATAAAATCGAAAATAGGACATTATCTCACAGAACAACAATAAAAAAAATCGCGTTGAAGCTTGTCGTAACTTATAGAATACTGTTTGGAAGACAAATGAACTCTCGTTGGATTATCCTGAATCGGATTGTCACATGTGATGAAAAATGGATAAGTGAAATGGAAAAAAATGGATCGACCCTGTCTGATAATTTTAAATTTTCTAGAACGAATAATACAGGAGACATAGTGATGTTTGAGTCATATTTCAAGCAAGTTGAGCAATATAAAGAGCTAGTGAGTGTAATTTTTTGCACTTCGCATAACTTTTAGATTTAATATTACAAATATCGGATACATGTTTTAAATAATAATATAAAATTAAAAAATTTAGATATAGTGAAAAAAATATTTGAAAAGTAGTTAGTTACACTTTAAAAGTTTTGCTCATTTCTGAGTTTCCATGCATTTTCAATTGCTCACATGAAATATTTATTGATAAGAATATTAGCAAAAAAAAAATTTTAGATTCTTAATATATAAAGGTGTATACAAGTTGCAAAAGCTTTATACGGAAGAATATATTACCAACGCAGGATTGAAGAGGACACTTTTAATCACGGTGAACTAGATTGGATAGAACGTAGCAGCTGCAATTTCTCTACGAAAGTGCTACGACGCAACTCTTAACTCCTCGTAGACATGTTACACAGTGTGGTACAATATATTGTTTAAGGTGATTTCACCTATAGATTTAAAACATATTTTCAAGTTTCTTTTCTAAAAAGTTGTGACTTGATAATTTTTTAAAACATTATTTTGTCTCGTTTTCTTTGTAAGATTGATAAGTCCTCGTAAATTTATCATTATCACATCTTCAAAATAAAATCGTGTTCCAATTATGTTCCAATTTATACCATGACTCAGTAGGATATTCAGCTGCGTTATTTGAAAAATGTGATAGGCTGAAGATCAAATAATTACCAATACTTCATGTTTTAATAAGAGGTGTAACTTAGGAAGCTGTGAAATTTCAGAGCCACAGGGGTAAACACTTGTGTGATGAACATAGTGTTTTTCTAGTGTCTGGGTGTTTATATATATGTATGTATTATATGTATTTGTTTACAAAATAATTTTGTTTTCGACATCGCATTACAAAACCTCTAAAATTATCAGTGTTTCTCTACTATGCTATGCATGAATTGTACATACAAACCTTCCTCTTGAATCACTCTATTTATTAATGAAAACCGCATCACAATCCGTTGCGTAGTTTTTAAGATCTAAGCATATGGTATATAGGGACAGACAGACTGCGGGGCAACTTTGTTTTATACTACATAATGATGAATCCCTTTTTTCAGATTATCGCTATTTCGATAATCGGAAACATTAACTATCTTTATTATTAGGCACAACTCATTACAACAATACATTTCTTAACAGTATTTAGGTACATAACAAAGTAAAAAAGTATTCATTGAGTCGACTTCTATGTGTGTGAGAAATTATAATCTTACCAAAATATTAAACACATAATTTATAATCTTTATTCGACGAAATTATTTGAGTCTTTATAACGTGAGGAGCAAAAAGAAGTTTTCCTAACCATGTAGCGAAATATTAAAAATAAATGAGAGTCTAGCCGTCTCATAATTTAAGAAGTTCACTAGCGGATCCATAAAAGGCTCTTAAGGTTTTCTCAAAGGAGCCTTATGACATTAAATTGAGCAATCATCTTTAATGTTTCTAAAATAACAATTATTAAGAATGTTCTAAAAATAATACACCAGTTATTTAAGTTGAACAATACGGGACGGTTATACTGCTCTCCCGTAACAGAGTTCTTACTAGGGCGGAGGGATTTTAATTTTTTGTTGTGCCGTTTCTATTAACCTACTCTTTTATAAGATCAAAGGAATCTTGAGTTTATTAGTGCAAGTGAAAGTAGTGATTAAATTTTTTTGACATTTTTAAATATCGTCAAAAAAGGACATCAGCTGTAATCTTAAACAAAGCCATTATAATATTGTTAGGAACAGTGATTTGTTGAAATTAAAGCGACGTACATGAGTCATAAATGATTTATCCATTGAAGGTATTGCTTTTAAAATTTTAACGAATACTTAAAATTAACGCGAGATTCAATTCAAAATGTTTAACATTAATAAAAAATTAAAATAGACACGTCTTCAAAATACCACGTGCACAGACAATAGAACATGTAACTACTCTCTATAATCTGTCAAAACAAACACTCGATGAATGAACGAACACAAACAAAAGTGTTATCGAGGTATTTGAATTTCGCAATCATTTGCGAATTGGTTGTGGCATAGGGGATTGCTTATTTAAAAACAATATTATAATAGAAGACCCAGAGACCACACGTCTTCAAGGCAGCGAACTTCAAGGAAGGAACTTTCTTTTGTGTAGAAGAAGGTCTAAACAGACCTAACCATAAACACGCCAAAATCAACAAATTATTAAAAATACAGACAAAAATTAAATCGAGAATTTAACATGATCATACTGTTGGGTAAAAGTTTAAAATTATGTGGTTTGCTCAAAATATACAAAATCAATACACCTTCAAGTGTAATTGTAAGCCTGATAGAGTCGATAACTTTAATTGGCTCATCAAGACTTTAAACTCAAGGGAACAAATGTTAAATAAGGTCGCATTTTCCGTTTGGCTCTTACGTGGACAATCAATGCAAAGTTTATTTCGACAAAGTTATCTCTCAATTTTGAACATCATTTTACTTTTTAACCGACTTCATAAAAGAAGGAGCTTTCTCAATTCGACCGTATATATTTTTATTTTTTTTATGTGTTCGCGGATAACTTATTCGTTTATGAACCGATTTTGATGATTATTTTTTTGTTGGCGAGGTGATATCCCAAGGATTGTACCATGATAAGGAAACCCGGATCTGATGACGGCATCCCAGAGAAATCGAGGGCAATCCTCAAATGTTATAGGTATTAACAATGTTTTTAGTTTCCTGTTTGTAGTCGGTTTTTTTCTGTCAAAAATTATTATTATGTAAGGAGATGGCAAGCGAGCTGGCAGATCACCTGATGTTAAGTGATAATCACCGGCCATGGACATTAAGATTGTTAATACAAAACCCGTATTTCATGTGGTAGCCCAAATGCATTGCCGCCTTTCAATAAAGTGGGACGCGGTTACATCCCTCGCCAAACGAAACGCAAAAGTAGGTATTAACACATCAACTTCACGGTGGTCTCTTATGAGTTAGAAGTACTTCCCCTTGACCCTCACTTGACCACAGTAGTTTACTCAAACGTAATTTTAGTATCAATGAAACTTATTATTCTTCGCCTCACCCATTTTTATATATCAGACAATTTTCTTAAAAAAATCTAACGAAATTTCTTTTCTCACAATAATTCATCGCGACTTTAGGACAGTTTGTTCAACCCCGTTTGTCCAATCTGCAATTCTAATAAGACGAAATCAGAAAATGATGTTAGACAGATTCGTTGACATTTTTTCGCTTCGTAGACTCCCCATCAATATATTTATATTCTGTTGAACATTTAAATAAGTAAAAATATTTTTTTAATTTGTATAAATAATTTCATGACATAAGAATCTTTAACAGTAAATATAAGTAGAGTGCGTGTAGCACGTTATATATTTATATAGTTAATGTTCATAAGTATGTAAATAAAACACACTCCCGCATATATGCATACATATAAACATACGACATAAAGAAGCTCAATACTTCTTAGGATTAAGTATCGTAATTGACTCCAAACACGTACCGAGTATGTAGTATTAATATTATAATAGGTCGGAAGCAGATACAACGAAGGGACTTGGAAATGATCTTCAAATTTGTTGTGGGACATAGTAATAGGTGACGAAATGAGACGTAATGGGTTTATTACTACGATCCCAAAGCAAAGCAGCAATCGAGCGTATGGGTCTTTCAAGATGAGACGAAACCAACCAAGATGGCGCGCGTGAAAAGTGCATCTAAGCAGATGATTGCATCTGTATGTAATAAAACTGGACACTTGGCTACTGTTGCTTTAGAGGATCGTCGTACCGTGAACAGTGGCTGGTACACGATCATATGTTTGCCGGAAATTATTGACGAACTGCGTAAAAATAACCGTAAACGCTGTATCATCTTGCACCGTGACAATGCTAGTTCCCACACAGCCAGACAGACAAAAGAATTTTTGAAGGTGAAAAACGTTGAATTCATGAGACATCCTGCATACAGGTCTATGTATGTGTGACTGTTTTCTGTTTCCAAAGATTAAGAACCAACTACGCGGTCAACGATTTTCATCACCAGAAGTGTCCGTCGAGAGTATGAATGTTTATGAGGACGATAAAGGGAGAGTTTATTAAGAAAAAATTAATTCTATTTATGCATTTATTACCTAACATTTATGCCTTTAATTGTATTGTTTTCTTATTCATTCCGGAAACTTTTAGTGCGCACCACTTATAAAGTCCATTTGCCAAAGTGTACCAAATCCTTTTTATTAACATAATAACCTATGTACCGATTATATCCGTGAATAAAGAAATCTTAGGCCGTGAACATAGAAATAATGTAAAGCGGAACAATGTTTTAAACGCCCGTAATTTTTTATATCCCAGATCACAGTCTCTTCATGCACTCAAGAGTTCTGGATAGACCAACCACGCCTATAGTGAGAACTATTCGAAGCAATATTGACATGATTGAATCAGGAGTAAAATTGGAATTATGCAAACTGCTCTTATGCAAACACTTGAACAACATATTTTATACGTTTTTCCGAGACTCGGAGTGAGACTAGAGCTGCCTACGCCCACGATATAAAGCTGGGTTAATCGGGTACTTCACCAAACTCATGAAAACCAAATATATACCAAAATAGAACAACTCCTTAACCGAAAGTACATATTGTTAATTGTATAGTACCAAATCTTGCTAACACTAGCATAATTGTTCGCTAATGGGACAAATATTTTACGGTCAAGTGGTACTTGTTAGAGGAAGTTTAAGGAATTAAATTCTAATTTAATTGTTGTGTTGGAATTGTAGTTCAGCTGTTGCATAGTGAAAGTGAGAAATGTTATTTGTCTTCACGGCAAGTCCTGTAAGTATACTTTAAGATAATTTAGTTTTGCAAATTAAGATCGTATTATATTTTAATTACTATTATATTATTTTAATTGAAATAACATTATATTATATTTTATATTTATTATAGTAATAAATATTCTACTATATAATGATCTTTTAAAAAAAATTATATCATGTTACATACGATTGTGGTGAGACTGTTGTTATCAAAAATATATGAAAAACTGAGAAATTTCTAACCGTCCTAATACCATCGTTTAATGGCTTAATGACAAAAAAAAAATAAGAAGAGAAATCTTTAAATGAGAAACAAACACGTGGCTAATGCACAGACTAAGTGCTTTCAAAGAATTTCTACTAACCTCGAATACTACTCAAGAATAAACGTCTTGTTACAGATCTAAATCAGATTTTGTTACTAAATGAAGATTAATAGAGTTATTGTAAGCCCTTAAATTTTCGGTACCTAATACAAGGGGTAGGTACTTCAAGTTATATACCTAATATATACCTAAAGCAAGTTAGTCACTTTGTGGATGCTTTGTTTGCGGAATTTCGTTATAACCAACAGGTACTCGATGCTCTATCCAGAACTCTGCGAGTGCATCAAGAGACTGTGATAATTCACTATTATCACCATCTTCTTGGAATACAAGTACAGTTAAATTTAATTTAAAAGTCAGCTGAGCTTTTAATATTGATATCACGCCGTTATTGGGTCGAAAAGCTTTAAACTATTGTATGCATTTTTTAAGTTCGCTACTCGTTTTTCAAATTTTTGAGATAAATTTTTTTTTCATTTAAATATAATATATCCGTAAATTAGAGTTAAAATATTTTTTCAAAAAAATAATAAACGACATCCACCGATTTAAACAAGAATTTGTATTTAGATTTAACATTTTAAACACAAGGTGATGAGGAACTTTTAGGTAAAATAATTTATGCGCATGGAAAATAAAAATAAGTAATATTATAACGATAATAAAAAATTAAGTGTTGTCACATTAACACCTAAGAAGTTATCCTTCTTTAGTTTGCCAGTACTCTTCGTTTTTAAAAAAGTCATTAAATGTAATTGTTAAGATTGATGTTGTAAATGTTGGATAAATAAATTGTAAGTTACATTGATAACGTTTGAATTAAATAACCTGGAATCCTAGGTAAATGTCATAGTTGTTTTTGGTTACCATGGTAAGTATTACCGTGAAGTTGGTCATTATGCAACCAACTTCAACATGTCACTTTTTGGCTGTCAGTGTTCGCAAGCTTCGTAAAAATTTTACTCTCGTATTTTTTTCGAAACGCGTCAAAAGAACTATAACTTTAAAAACAATAAAGCAATAAAAACTATTCATTACAATAAAAAATTGTGTTAATCAAATAATATTGAAATTATTATTTTAACTATCACAATTTTCATTTCAACTAAGGAACAAACATTGCGTGCGCTTTTTATCGGGATAGCATTCACGAATACTAACCCAAGAAAATTTACGAGCTCCTCAAAACCGTTCTTTATTCTTTCCTTGAATGTAGTTACATTACAACTTTATAAAATAAAATTGTTCCACTCCTTTGCATCAATCACTGAGAGTATTATCTTAATTGTCTAATGTTGGCGGATGCAGGAAAAACATATAAAACGCTAATTAGATAAATGAAAACTATTATCACACTATTGAAGATGGTTGGAACTTAATCGGTGGATTTGATGCTTGTATTGAAACTGATATCTAATACGAGTGTTTACTTATTTAAGTTTAAAATTTGAACAGCGAACCCATTAAGCAGGAGTTTCGACCCTTAAATTATCATATTTAACAAATAAAACCAAGTTGAACTACAACCCTTTGAGTTTGTCATACAAGATTAATTCGAAAACGTAGAACATCAAATAATACCCATGTCACAAGTTTTGCTCAATATTATGGCGTCTCTGTGCGGTCGACAAGTTTAATTCAAACTAGTAAGTACTTTGGTACGGTTATAATTCATAAAATCTTATCTTAATAATTTCGGCGTCTTAGGGTGGATTCAACCAAACATAAATTTATATACGAGTAACTATACCAGGAATAATCTATTCCATGATTTTAATCTCGAGTAAATCCATAGTCGTTTCTCCACGTATCACTCGAATATCAGAGTGAATGGTGAACGAAAATAAAACCCGGCAAATAAATGTTGTTCTACAACTGGATAGTGTAAGAGCATACATCATGTCAACTCGATTTGGCTGTGTTATAGTGTGAGCTGTCAAACGTGTTTTTGACATTTTATTTGTTGTTTGTTCCAGGGAATCATAAGTTTTGTCGTATGATTTTAAATTTTATCTTTTTTCGTTAGCAAGTGAAAATGAGTGAGGATAAGCGTAAACACAATCGTAATTGGCTGTCGTCTGAAAAGAACTTCTGTTGAGCCTAGTTGAGTTTAATATAAGTATTTAATTTAAGTCTAGGTATAATTTCCTCATCACTATCATTATTATCAATCAAATTGTTTAAACGTTACATTATACAATGCCAGACTATTAATTTAGTGCGTTGACTTGAAATTAAAACACAGAATAAATATTTGTGAAATGACAGAAATCAGATGATTGGACTGACTGACGCCATTACTTTATTCTAGGAATAGCTCCGTTATTCCGTGCGAAACGGCGGTATAGTAACAATTCCCGAATAGGCCCACTATTCATAGAATTGTAGATGGTAAAACGTAAACTTGATGTACTCTCGATTAACTGACGATTTATTCTAAGATTAAGATTTACTCTTGTATGGTCGAATCCACCCTTAATAATTTAAATCTTATCCTAATAATATAATACTTTCGCGTTTCGTCTGGTGAGTAAGGAGGCCGGAGCCCAATTTTCATAAGCAGCAGGTGTCCATGGGCGGCGGTATTCACTTAACATCAGGTGAACCTTGAGCCACCAGCTCGATTGGCAACTTTTAACATAAAAAAATGTGTTTTAAGTGAACGTTTTTATGTTCTGCAATGATTTAAACCAGGTCTGTGCAGTTTTGGCAGCCACTTTTATAAGTATGTGTGTAAAAATCTCAATGATCATAGAACTTAAGTAATTGATAAACTGAAATGTAAACTGTAATATTATTACTAAATCTTGCCTAGAGCTGCAGAAGCTTGTAGTAATGATATATTGAGATAAATAATAGAGCTATAACTATCACAAAGAAGCATGTCATCAAAACATTTTGTGGTATAATGGAGCAACTAATGCCCTTATTTTCCAAATATAGTATGATTAGATGCCACGTAAAGATGATCCCCCAGAATTATTTATTCCTATTAGTATGGAACACTTGAAACATCCAAGGCTTTTGACTTTTAATTTCTATGTCAGGCACTCCACCTTACTAGCTCAGTGCATAATAACTTTGGGCAAATTGAATTGTAGGCCTGCTCGCTAGCTACGATAGTGGCCAAGGCACTTTACAGTTTCCCTAGCGGTCAACAGTCATTTTTGACTATTGGTGTTTGTGTTCGTGTGTGAATGTTTTTTCTGAATATGTGTGGATGTAAGTGTTTTAAATTAATACATAACACACAGAATAGATCTCCCCTTCTATTCAATTCGTCTATGAATGACTTGATTGATTGGAATAAAATGGCTTTTCCGTTGGCTTTTTTTTTTATAAACAATTTAAGCTACGCACATGTTATTGTCTTGTTGGCCCGCTCAATCAGGGCTCTGAAAAAATTATAAAGTAAAATATAAAAATTGCGAAGATTACACTATGACTATAATACCATAAGATGCAATTGTATTATTTGTTCTTCAAACATTTTTTCTCTGCTCTAATCAATATAAACTGGTTATTAAAATTGTTTTACTTGATTGGAATAGAAACTTTTTTTTTACTATATAAGAACATAAGCTGAGCAAGGAATTCATTAAAAATTAAAATTATAAATCACCTACATAAAGTAGTAGTAAGTGAAAATATTTTCATTGGAACTTTTGCTTAATTATTTGATAAAATCTTTCACAAGAACTTTGAAAGATGTTGGTTAGCCACCCAGAATAATTTATGAGCGAATCCCGATAGGGCCCAGATTTACTTCTAATGCCATAGTGTTCAATTACTGAATTGAAACATTTGCGATTAAATTTCCAATAGCAGCGTTTAAGAGCTTGTTACGTTCATTAAATAAAATCAGAGACATGTGTTCATACAAAACATGCATACATCGTCTAACGCATGAAAGATATACAACTGCATTGCTTTAAGAAGCCCTGACAACATTTACAACAGACTTGTAAGCAATGATTTATGACTGAAATGACATACCCTCTACCTTTAGGAAAGTCTTTACGATGACATAATATGACGACTCATCAAACCTTGCAAATTTTAGGCCAATATTACGGAAATATAATATTAATTTATTTAAAGTAAAATAGAAAAATTCTGTTTAAGTTGTGTACCGCATACAATACACAATAGGATTATTTCCCTTAGTTTAAAAAGCACAAGTGTTAGGTGCTTGAAACTTTATTACAATTGTGGACCGATCTCTTAAAAGGTTTAGCGATAAAAAGGTTATTGACTTCTTCAAACAATCGTTTTGTTATCTTATAAAAGTATTTTGTTAATCACTCTTCGTAGTTTGATTTGAGACCTGGTTGGAAAGGGTACCACGTTTAAGCCATGTCGTGGTGGAGGGGTTTGTAGACGTGGCTTGGTTCCCCACGGTGAAGCCGGGAGGAAACCACATTGGGTCGGCCCTTGGTGTAAGGCCGGCCCGAGAAAACCACTTCAAAGAGGCTAATGGGTCCTTTTTTTATGTGAAAAGTTGCCAAACGAGCAGACGGTTCACCCGATGTTAAGTGAATACCGTCGCCCATCTGACTACACCCGTGGATTTGAAGATGCGTTGACAACCTTTTGGGAAATTGGGCTCCGGCTACCTCACTCACCAGACGAAACGCGAAAGTATTATACTTCCACTTGACGCCGATCTTCTGTGAGGTCGTGGTACTTACACGGACGATGTCTGCCCATTCGTGCAACAGCCGAGGCTGCTGCGTGGCCCTAACACCGCAAGTCCTACTTGACATTGACGATTAAAGTGATAAGCAGCCGCCCTGATTACAGATGCGTTGAAACCTTATAATAAAGTGGGCTCCGGTTACTTCACTCACCAGACAAAACGCAAAAGTGTAACACTTCCACTTCACGCCGGTATTCTGTGAGGCCGTGGTACTTCCCTGGACGGACCTGCCTATTCGTGCAACAGCGAAGACTGTTGCGTGGCCCTACCACAGTTATCCTGCAATGGCGGGTACGCGTAGGCATTCGCCCCCAGTACAAAAAAAGTCTTAACGTAAGACGTTCTAAATTATTGATAGAGTATCTAAGGAGATTAATAAGTTTTAAGGGCCTCCTATGTTCAGATTAAGTGAAGAACAAATATATTTTTCATTTAAAATACAATACGGCACATAACACAACCAACTTTTAAACATAAATTAATTTAAATTCATTGAAGCCGATAGTTAAGATTATGTGATTACGTGCATCATTCATGAGATAGACTTTAGCGCTAAGTAAATGCTTTTAACGGGTTAGGTCTTAAGACAATAGATTAGTCTTAAAAGCATTCAATTTAAATTTGACGCAAAGTAATAAATGCAATCCTTACAATAAATTGTAAGGGTTGATAAAAAGTGAATATATTCTCCGTGTATCACATACCAGTATTATTTTTTCTTCTTTGCAGCATTCTTGTAAATTGACACTTAATGTTCCTAATTTATAAGAAATATGGTTAAAGAAGATACATAAAAACTATAAAAACCGGCCAAGTGCGATTCGAATCGCGCACGAATTGTCCCGTATCATTATCTATAAAAACGGCAAAAAAGTTATGTCTGTTCTATGGGAGCCCCACTGAATATATTATTTTATCCTGTTTTTTAGTATTTTTTGTTATTGCGGCAACAGAAATGCATCATCTGTGCAAATTTCAACTGTTTTACCACGGTTCATGAAATTCAGCCTGGTGACAGACAGACAGAAAGCGAAGTCTTAGTTATAGGGTCCCGTTTTACCCTTTGGCTACGGAACGCTAAAAACTAATTGGCTAATGAAATTTTGTGTTTTTAAAATAAACCTATGGTTCCGATTTACTCATACGTATATATGATGTTATCCTTTGAAATTCAAGTTGCGTCCTGGTATAGAAAGCACTAAATCCTTTGTTGTCTAATCACAGCATTGCGGCTGATAATGGACATAGATGAATTGTCAAAGGACATTATTCACATAATTAATACCATTTTCATAACGTAGAAAAAAGTTTAAGTTTGAAATTATTGGTAGGTGTAGACAGTTATTAGCTCTATCGCCCTACGGTAGTTACGTTAAGTTTTATAGGAAATTAATCTGAACATACTCATTGTATTCTGCCACTAATAAGCGCAGTACGAAACGATCTTTAGCCTACTAAGTCGTCTTTACCAAAAACAGACTTTGATTGCAAATTCTCCTAAAGCACAATAGCAGGCAATCGTAACGCAAAAAAGTTATCAGATGTCTTACGGCGCGTAAATCACGGTTCAATGGCTTCAACTTTATCGTTATTTATAGCCGACATATACGAGTATAGCATTTTCTCAGCGGCCCTCTACACGACACATGTGTTAAATTTATTACCAATCGTTTACTTTGCGATTAAATACTTAACTTAATTCGATTTAAAACTACTTTAAGTATTTTATCTCGTTACACCTTGTCCTGTCATTTTTAACTGTTTACAGTGTGGTCATTGTCAAGAGACAGATTGTATTACTCCCTATTATTTGTATACTCCTATTATGTATTACTTCCATAGTTCCCTGGCTCCAGTCAATTGTATAGACAATCTTTATTGATCTAATATTTACAAGATTAAATCTATCTAAAATTACATATTATCTAATAAACCTAATCCACGCGGCATGGTGCCAAGAACGCTAGCTGCATTTCCTCGCTGAATAGTTATGCTCAACCTTTGCGCGAGAAAAGAACCAGCTCTCTTGTCACCAGCCGCGGCGTTAAGCCTAGGACATAAACTTTTAAAAAAATTGATGTGCGGGGACCCCACGGACCTAATGTTTCAACAGCGAATGGCACAAATACATAATCTGAACATAAAGACTCATATTTGCGCCATTTACTTACTTCAGCTGCCTCCGATGCCGCCCCGGCCCTGACCGAAGTACCCCTTAGATGAGGGCTTTGCCTCACTCCCAAGGGATCAATGTTAAACCGTCGGGTCTCTTACCATCGTCGCGTAAAATGCCACAGGGCTCTAAAATAGATGGAACATTGATGGAAACAAGAGCCCTACGGATGATGTCGTTCAGGGAACCGTGGCGAGAAAAAAACGGCCAGCACTTTAAGAAAGCCCGTGGAGACCAAATTTGTCTACACTGACACCACAAGGGCATTGGTGTGGTTGACAAATCGGTGCCCCCAGACGGATTCCTACAGCAATGTTTTTATTTTTTCTTATTCCTGTTATTAGCATAATTTTTGCTAGCACTGCACTTATAATTTCTTTCTAAGTGCTGTTGATGTGGTTAATTAAGATGTAGCATATGCCAATAAATATATAGAAGCCAAAATACTTGGAGGCGCCCTTTAATTAACACTGTACGTTCCGTTTTTCCTTTTGTAATTAATATGACTTAGAAATGTTTTTATAAAACTCACATTTGATTAATTACTTTTAATGTAAATAACCAGTTTATATGCAAGTACCAAAATATTAAATTGCCCCGAAAACATTAAATAAAAGCCCTGAAAACCTAACGCAATATAAGAAGAATCTCATTCAGGAAGGTAATTTTTAACAACACAATAGCCAGTATGTAATATGAGTAGGGAAGATAAAAAGTTCGCTCGTTTCGCATTCGTCATGTTTATATTTTGTAATAAAAATACAAAACTCGTCATGTTTGATTTAGTATTTGAAATAAATTTGGTGCACTTAACATCCGTAACACCAACATCTTGGATCTTACAGGAATTACAACAAAGGTAGAATATTACAAAACATACGACGCAACACAGTTTTTCTTTTCAGCGGCAAACGCGATTTCGAAGTAGATCAATTTAGTCGGTACTAACCTGAGTTTTTAACAAAACCTTGAGTTCAGTAACAAGTCTGCCTCATCTTATGAGTGATATCATCAGTGATTCTTTATTTCGATTTCAGTTTTCAAATTAATGGATACAAAAGGATAAAAATGGGTGAAATGTTTTTAAAACGCGTCTTTGAATTTTATTGTTAACACTTGATTTGAAATTAATATAAAATACATCTTATACTTACTGGCTGTACTACCTATTATTCTGCGAGCTTTTTAACGTACATACAATGAACTATTCTTGATCGCGTTGTCTTGCTGGTTGTTTAATTTGATACAGTGAATACTGCGTTTACGAAAGCCGAGAAAAACGGAGATGTCAATTCTCATATCCATTTCATTGATCGAACCAACATCCTAATAAACTTGTGAGAATTTTGCGAATCCGGAAGACGTGGGATTAATTCCTGTAGCGGTGAAAAACTTTTCTTCATTTATTCTACAAATTTTAATGTTTCATCTTAAGTGCGGGGATTAGCAAAATTATCCCAATACATAACCAAAAGTTTTCCTAACCAATATTGACAATACCGTTAACGTAGTGGACGTTGTATATAATATCGATTTATTGTGGAAAAAATAAAGCAATGATGTCTGATTGAAACTCTGAGAATATTTAAATAAAGTAGTTTCAAAAAAAGATAATTGTTGATTTGATGACTCCGTGACGCAGTCGCCAAGGTATCTATCGGCTTCGGCAGCGGGGGTCGTGGGGTCGATTCCCACACGGGACAACTATTTGTGTGACCCACAGAGTGTTGTTCCGCATCTGGGTCTTTGTCAGCGTGAAATTTATGTTTTTAAAAACGTCCTCACAACAAAGGATAATGTTATCCCAAAGAAAGGGCAATGTTTTTTTAAAAAAAGATTTAAAATTTTGTTCGCCAGCTTGGAAGAAAACCAAATGATATTCATATATGATTATATCATTGAGCCCACAATAAGACGTGAGTAAATCAACGAGTGAATGCATTACGCGTACTTTCTTTGAAGAAAGCGAAACAATCGGCCAACTACCAACATTGCAACCAATATTGGTGCCAATGCTAACTTCTCGACGCACACTTTACGGGAATAGTGTTGGGGAAAAAGCTGCCACCAACTTGTGAATCTGGCTGTAAGTTTCCCGTGGTACTCACGATAAAAAACTTACAAGCACTTGTATACGCGGTGGGAATACAGCACAAACACAAGGGAAACGTTTGAAAGCGAATTGCCCGTACGAATTTTATTAAAGCCACGAATACCTGTGCATGACAGACCCTCGTCGTAGGAAAATATTGCATTGGTGACGTGAAAAATGGATCATCTCGGCGGGGCCGGGTGATATTTTACCTTTTTTAGAATATCGTATATCATAAAAAAATTGCCTTCGGACGTTCTGTACCATATGTAAAGTTCAAATATTTATTTTTACATAGCTTAGACAAGTTTACCTTTAATGGGGTCGCACAAGATTCAGTAAGAAGATCACAAGATTCCCTTAGTAGCAGGCGACATTTCCTGCCACCATACCCCAGACATTTATGAAATGTATATAAACTTTAGTTCCCATACCGCAATGACCATACCAAACAACTTCTTAGATGTGATGGTACGGCCACTGTCCCTGTCAAAAAATATATTATAACTTCAATTTTTGGCGTCACTTTAACACGGCGAGACTTTGACAAAGCTTCCCCTGCCTCATACCTCATTCCGCCAGAGGCGACAAAGGTAGGCTGCGCATCTAAATCAGTCCTTCCTTGCCGGGGTGGCCCTCGATTCTTTTCTTGACACGTGCAGCTCCGGCGTTCGGCGTCGAATTCCTCTTGGCCTCGCCATTTAATTGTTGAAGAAAAAAAGAATATTGAAGGTTATAGAAAATAAAAATATGAGGTGATAGAAAATTCACGTCGTCCGTTATAAAACTGCTCTTCTCAGTTTCTGCAGTGTTATGAGTATCTTGTTTCACAGTTAGTCAAAATTTCTTTATTCATTATATAGGCTTATTTTAATCCCAGGCCCCAAAACAGACGGCCACGGTTCGTATCACGATCATTAACATACTTATCTTTTTTACTTTTTTTTCTATACCAGATCATTTTATTTATTTTCTTATTTTTTTAATTTCCAAAATATATCATTTACCAAAAAAGACGAACCAAACGGTCTTTCAGGTACTTATGGTTCGAAGTAAACAAAATTATTTAAGTAACTATAAAATTAGCAGCAGCCACTGGACTTGGAAATATAGAGCAAGTGTTTCTTAGGGTCCTTATCAGAACTACACTGAAAAATAAATAGACTTATTTTCAGAATTCTATTAATACTGTAAAGAATGTCTTGTAACACCACATTTTTATTGCATTGGGCTAATTTTTAGTTCCAAAATTGAATGTCCCTAAAAATTACGAGACCCTATTACTAGAACACCAGGCTGTATCTCATGAACCGTTATTAATTTAGACAGTTGAAATTTTCCCTGATGATGTACCTAAAACTATTAGGGCTTCCATGTCAGACACTATTTTTTTGCCTTTTTTATAGATAATGGTGAAACCTTCTTGTGCGAATCGCATTTGGCCGGTTTTTTATAAATCTGCGTTTTACTGTTCATTGTTCCTACTATACATTCTAATTTGGAAATATGTTGAAATCTGGTGGCCATATATTTTGTTGAAATACTGACTGATAATATTACATTGATTTTGTGTACTCGATTCATTTATTTATTTAAAACTTTATGCACACAAAATTGTACAAAGGCGTGTCTTACAGGCATTTTTTTATAATTTTAACCAATCATTGTTCCGCGGTTGATTTGCTGTAGGACCTACAGAAATGATCGTACCAATATTTGCAAATATTTATAAAGAGCACAATAAAATGGATTGTCCAATGCCTCGGAACAATTACCCATTAGTTTCCTGACAACACTTTAAATCTTGTACAGTTTCGTATTCCGAGAGTAATGATTTTAAAAATATAATAAATCAACCAGTTATGTTTCAGTTTACTTATTATGTTATTTGTGTTATTGTTGCTTACCTGTGATATTATATTCCTTGAAACTTTTAGGGAACCCTAAAAATTAGCACAATATAAACGAATTTTTTTTGCAATAGTTGACCTCTGCTTACTTTTACAACACAATTAATAGAATTATCTACCAACAGTAGTAGTATGTTTCTTGTCATACAAAAGAAATACTTAACTATGTCAATTTAATAATGTAAGTAGACTTCTTGTACCGACTTCTTAAAACGAATAAACTGGCAAAAAAATCACAAATTTTCAATCATCAAGTATCTCTGAAATCGCTTACCTACACGTAGATCGTACGACGCTTCAATTTCGATTAGCGTGGCGCGGATCCTGTTATTTTACTAGTCCGTGTAAAAAATACTCTCTTCTCACTGATCATTGTATCCTCAGTAACATGGTTGCCTGGAAGAAATCGCTTCTAAGCGATAAGGCCGCCAATTGTACGTTGTTTGTTATTTGTTATTTTTATAATTTTGTCTGGTGTACAATAAAGCGTATTTCATTTCATTCATTCATTCAAATAGTATATTTTATGAACGTTGATAATCGAAACATTACATTTAATTTTTATCGAAATATGCTATTCTTTTTCAGTGTTTTAATATCTTTATTGAATAATGTTTTCAGTCCATTAAACCATTAAAGATTTCACTATTTAAGTGAAATTTGCTTACTTGAAGAAAATTCTCCGCCTTACTATTATTCGTTCAAGGTAAGCTTTTATGGACTGAACGAATGTTCATCGTAAAGTATTTGACAGCCATAGCCATTAAAAGACGTCAAGTTTTTGTTTTTGCAATGACCAATTAGAAGCTAGCTAGTGCTCCTTTTTATCATACAAATTGCATTGTGAATATCACAGTACCTGGAGGACCGGTTTTTTTGGTAAATAAATTAATTTAATAAAAAATAAAGAAAATGATCTGGTATAGAAAAAGTTAAAAAAAAAAGTGTGTGAATGATCGTGATACGAACCGCGGCCGTCTGTTTTGGGGCCGCCCGATGACCGACCGAGCTATTATAACATTTATTTTGCGGTGAAATTTACAGTTAATAGTAATTGATAACTGAGCCAAGAGGTCTCGTGTACGTCATATGCGAATATTAGAGACAAATATTCGCAATATTTGTCTCTAATATTCGCATATCACTTATTTCGTTACAATAAATAGTAAAATACTCCATCTATATACCTACCTACACATATTTTTTGTATAAAATATGTATCCAAATCTAAGTTCTAACTATATTCGAAAAAGTGGCAACCAGTTCAATGTTGTAGTAACTTCATATTCTAAAATTAGATATACGTTTAAGTTTCTATTAAAAGACTAGTCTAACTGAATACGAACTTTGCAAATAGCAATTCATAGCGAACTTTAAGCGAACTAAATTCTAAACTTCTTCCTTTAAAATTGATTTCATTTGCTCG
The DNA here is from genome assembly GCA_933534255.1 of Iphiclides podalirius. Lineage (NCBI taxonomy): Eukaryota > Metazoa > Arthropoda > Insecta > Lepidoptera > Papilionidae > Iphiclides > Iphiclides podalirius. The sequence continues at coordinate 10,751,520 of OW152827.1, read as the reverse complement.
TCTGTACATACGGTGTTAATCCACTTTATGTGGTATTTATTAAAGCGGTCTATGGCTGAAATAGTTTTAAAGTTCCTAAGGCGACAGATTTGCCCCAGTTAGAGTTCTTCATCGGTGTTGTACCTATATGCTTTCTAATTGCTCTTGAACCAGTATGGCTTTTTTAAAGAGAAGTTATTTATGATAATAATAACTTCACATTAAAGGAAATATAAAAAAATGGATTGATCAGTGAATGTGCATCGTTTGCGCAAACTTTTTCGAAATCAAATCGTTCGTAATTAAAGGGTAGAATGCTAATAAAAATGCTTTACTTAGTAAGTATAATGTACTTACAAGAAGGTTAACAACCTTTCAGTGCTTTTAATCCCAATGTATATAATAAATTTTGGCGTTGGGTGTCATGGGATCGATTCTCGGATCGTGTCAATGTTACTCAAACATTTTATTTATTACTTATTACGGAAATAATAAGTATACGAAATTTTTTTTACGTTTTCGTCGTTACGTTTAATTTAAATGTCACGGTAGTAAGGTTATCCCGTGGTAATGTATGGAGCAAAGCGTTCGAAACTCTAAAACTTTTAGTTTGAATTAAAAGGCGTAAACCCTTTAAAACAGTTTTAAAACATGCGGTAAATGAGTCGATAATTTGTTTTGGATCTCGAAAAAAATCCTTTCTAATATTATAAACGCGAAAGTTTGTATGTATGGATGGATGTTTGTTACTCTTTCACGCAAATACTACTGAATGGATTTTAATGAAACTTTACAATAATATAGCTTATAGATCAGAATAAGACATAGGCTATAATTTATATACATATTTTATGTATCTGTCTTTCTATCTTAATATTACATCTTCAGCCTATTCTACGTAGACGTAGTAGTGGGCAGCAGCTAGTTAAAAATAAGGCTCGAATGATGAAGAAAGAACCTTATTGAATTTCAAATTATTCAATGGCCTTCTTTGTAAAAAAAAGTATTTTCCAAAGAATGGAAATAAGAAAAAATATATTTTTAGTATCGCTACGTTCTATTGATATTGAGTTTACATTTAGAATGATGAAGCAATGATTTTTCTTTGCGAACATCTAATAACGAATTTCAATAAAGCATGTTTACGTGTTGTTTGAATTTGACTCGCTTCGTTATTTAATAAAGCGGGATAAATTCCAAATCCCTTCAAGGTAGGCGCTTCATTATTGCTTGTCGTAATTTCGTCATTTTACGTGACTGACCTTAGGACTATGAATCGACATTGCCAGTTGAGTAAAATCTACATATTCTGCAAATCAACGGAATGGAGAGAAATATAGGTATTTACAACTTGAATATTTTTTTCTTTTCAATTGTTTTGGCTCGTCAATCATTTTGCACAAAAGGACAGGTCTTCACAGCTGTTAAGGGTGACAGAATTTCTGTAATCTTTCAAAAATATTTCGTTTTATAATTATATATTTTTTAATAATTTAACTTTCCTTGCGTTCAGTTTAAATCTATATGATAAACGAATAAACAGCAAATAAAACGACATGGCAGGTTTTTTTTGATTTTATTAAGAAACAGAAAGTTTTAAAGATTAGAAATCAGGCGCTTTGCTTTAAATTTAGGTATGTTGCTCTATTTATTACAAAATATTTGAAAATTCCGTATAACAATCTAAAACGCCTTTAACAATTATATAGCAATCCTTTCACGACGCATTTTTCTACTAGCAATAATTAATTATACATATAAAAAAATTATTAAATATATTAATATATATGTAAAATACACAAGTGAAAAAATTCGAACACAAAACCATTCTCATAAGTAATATTATATTTTAGAGTATAAAATACACAACCAAATCATTGCTATTTCATTTACGCTTTAGTCTTCATTACGCGTGATACCATAATAGTAGTGCTTTTATATACCACTGCACCATTACTCTGTCACATAACAGAGTCCGTATAATCCAAATTTATTTCATGTACTAAGTTATAGCAGCTTGTCATAGGAAATTTCGGAAGTGTAACACTATAATTACGCAGTGCCAGGGGAATAATCTATCATTACAGATATTACATTCTTACGTATTTTATCGATATTTTCATTGGCCTAATTGGATAACAAGAAACCAACAACTTTTGTGTTTAAGAGTATAATTTTACTTTAATAATTATTTATATTGATTAATTACACTTACAGAAGTCATCTTCCAATGCATAAAGCGTGTTTTAAACACATGCAATTTTAAATTCACTGCATAGATTTCTTTACCTGACTATGATGACAATATAAACAACAATTACGTAATGAAATATGAATAAAATTTCAGCATTTTTTTTTGTTAATGTATCACATCATTTAGAAAATATACGTGAGTAAGTAGCAAGAGCGGTAGCAACCATAGTTAGATACTATGGTACCTTGCTAATGCTTGGATGAATTGGTAATAATTACGTATTAATCACATACACTAAAGACCGACTACAATTAGTTACTACTAACAGCCAGGTATTCTTACTTAGATCGTCATTGTATTGTCCATGCCCAGAATGGAGTACGATTATTTGGAATTTACTCTTTGGTATTGTTAAAGGTTTTCCTTTTCAATCCTAAGAAGCATTTAAACCTTTAACGGGCCGAGGTCGTCAGAAGTGTTAAGAGCCATCGGCAATACAGCTCAATTTATTATGCACTATGTTAAGAATGGGCGTTAAATACATGCAAGCCAGGACAACATATAGTACAATCAACAAACTAGATAGATATCTAACGTGCGGTTTCATGGTTAACCAGAATGATTTAATGATCAGAATGATCAATTCAAAGAGTTTAACCATCCTTTTGGCCATTCAAATGACATTTGAAAAGCCATTTGACAGCTGATTAGTTGACATCTACGATGATCACTGTTTCAGAAACCAGAGTTAGTATGGTGGCAGTGACGGGTAAAACTGGCCCATGCTGGACTACCATCTCATCTGGTGATAACTAGACGTTTTTATGAAAGGGGTATGATATATGGAGGTTATCTACATAAATGAATGAAAGTGCATTGATAATAAGACAATGACTACAAATCATCAAGAACCTCCCAGTGCAAAGAAGACAACGTAGTTTTAAATAGAAAGTTTTCTGTATAACTCAAAAGCAGCTACTGTCATTTAAAAAGGCCCAAATGTTTTGCATAAATTAGACTATAAAAGAGTCATCTAATTACGGTTTGGATATCTAATGTGCCTGCTTAAAAGCGTAGACAAGGGGTTTTACTATGAGAACATAACTGAAAAAACAATTGTAGGCATAACATAGTTTCGAATTTTATAGCATGCAGGATTTAAAGACATGATAAAAATGTTTTATAGTATATAGTTTTATAATATACATTTCAGTTACATTTTATCGAAAAAACATTTGTAAAACTTTAATAGCTTTAGAATCGAGAAAATTTTATTTCATGCAAATATAATTTAATTACCACTAAATATATTTTTTTGCATTTTCAATATTTTCTTTATTAATCTGTAACTAACAACTTTATCAAAGAGATGAGAAATGAAATCAAATATAAACTTAAATTAGACATTACTTAACTGCATGATCTAAAGTAAATGCATCAATAGAAACATAATCCAATGTAATCAGATATATAAAACATTATGAAGTGAAATGACTAAACTTAAATTGAAATACATGAATACATGCCACATGTTAGAAAACATACTACTTAATAAACATAATTATTGCTACAACATTACATAAGATATACTGAAAAGTACACTAATATAATTGAAATGACATTAGCTATAACTTAATCATCCAACACAGATAAAGCCATCTTTCTAGAAATATCATTAGACACTGTGTTTCTGTCTTCTGCCTCTTTCTCATCTCCTGACCACCAGCTTTCATCGTCATCTTGGATGAAACATAAAAATAGGTCATCCTCATATGTTGGAAAGTAATATTCGGGCTGGTCCCATCTTTCCTTGTGCAAAGTCCAATGTTTGGTCTCCTTCAAATGCTTTTCAAGGTTCTTTGCATCGTCAAATTTAGTATCACATGACAAGCACTGCTTTAAATGTATCTGTCGTCGTATGAAATTCACAATTTTAACCTTGTGATAAAAGTCCAGGCCCATGGTCGCTTTGGTGAATGAAAACTCATGCTTGTGTTCCATGTGATCCAATATACTCTCGTATTCCATTTCAGTGTGTTCACAAAGGAGGCATGTGATTAAGGGACCATTCTCTTCTGTCCATTCAGACCAGTCAGGATCACTATCTGCATTGGAGTCCTGGTCACAATCATCGAGACTACGTGGCGTTGTGCTGTGGACTTTGGCAAAGTATTTTTTTGTGTTTTGCTTCAATGTCGTTGGCTTTTCACCTAGGTAGTTCACTAAGAAGAATTTATCGTATTCTTTGTTGGCTGGGTTGATTCGCTTATGTCCTTTTTTCCGCATGTGCTCTTTTAAAATTATTCTATCTTTAAATACACCTTCGCAGTAAATGCATTGCAGGCGATCCAGTTTGGCTGCTACCAGATCAACTAAGTTGTCAATAAAAATCAAATTTTCTGGTTTAGCGACGTGGAAGTTGTGTTTTTCGAATAAATGATTCAAGTAGCTCGCTCTTGTTGTGTTAGAGAGGAATCGACAAAACAGACATTCTCGCACGTAATTTTTGTCCTCACGTTCGAATGCATGTCTTTCGAGCAGCTTCTCTAATTTTGTTTGGTGCAAATTTGAGCGTAATTCCTTGTCCTCTGGGAGAACATCACTTAAAAGGTAATATTCTTCATCTTTTGATTTTGTTCCATCTGGCTTATTGTCCAACAGCATTGTCGTACAGAAGTATGGCAGAGCATGATCTGTAATGAAGTCATGATTGATAAAATATGTACATGATAAAATCAAGCTCTAGTTAAGTATACACAATAAAAAGGAAACTATATAGGTACTTAGTTAAAGTAATATAGGAGACAAAAGTTTCAAGTTTCAAGACAGAATTTATATCTTTCATACCTTTACATGAAAGGATTGAACTCTTTTAGAATACATTTTCATCCATATCTGCCAGACACCAAAGATTTTTTTTTCAGAATGATCTAGAGGTACCAATATTAGTTTAATATGAAATACTAAGGTTTACATCCCCATTTTGCTGAAAAAGATTATTTTTTCACCTAGTAAAATAAAACTAGTATTTAAGCTGAATGTAGTAGTATAAGTATACTATATAGACTTTACAATTAATTTTAAATAACATGCAGAAGTAGAGTTATATATAATGACTTCTTATATAACTAGGCTTTGCATGGGTGCAATGTTTCATACATATAAACGTTCCTCTTGAATTACTCTATCTAGTAAAAAAAAACCGATTCAAGTTCCATTGCATAGTTTTAAAGATATTAGCATACATAGGAACAGACAGACAGCGGGACGACTTTGTTTTATACTATGTAGTGATATGACCCAACAAGGATGCTGTTTAAGCTTTAGTGATAAACATGATTTGAACCACCTGGTTCTCCAACTACCATCATGTCAATAAAGTATGTTTTTATTAAAATTCATATTGGTTTGGTTACTATGGAGATGTTGCTAAGCGGCTTTGGCGAGAGGGGTCATAGGTTCGATTTCCACATAGGGCAATTTGTGGTACCCACAGATAAAATTGTTCCGAATCTGGTTGACATCAGGCAAGCCCCTGGTAAAAACCCAGCCAATGCCGAACATTTACACATGTGTCAACCACATCTAGGTGGGATAAGGGCAGAAGAAAGAAAAATAAGTCTACTTTTAATATATTTAACGGCCATGTTACTAAATCTTGTGTCAACTAAATCAACTTACAAATATTTACAAACAAAAATTTTGTTTTTCATAGAATAATTGGCCTCAGTTAAGATAGTGATAGTATTGATTTATCACTACCAAAAATTAAAAGGACCACATAGCTAACATAAAACTCCTATACAGGGTGGCTTTTCTAAGTGTATCCATTTTTTTAAATTAAATTCTAGACATAATTAATGTTATATAAAATATGATAAATATGTAAAATCACTCGTAAGTAATTAATTACATTCATTTGAACTTGTCTCAAAAAGTGCGTGATTTAAATGCAACTCATTTATTTTACGCGCGATCATTCATAACTAGCACGCACACAAGTTCGAGCTCAGTAAAATTTAGGTATTTATGAATAACTACCGCATTGTCAACACGCTGTTTTTTAGGGAATAGAATGACATTTTTTTTGGAAAAAAAATAGTTTTTTCTTTCAATAAACGATTATACTACCGAGTCTGAACCTCCTGTGTAAATTTGGGCACTTCTTAAAAAATCTCCCTGTATACATATAAAATAATTGATGACATTGACTGGGGTAACCCTGACATGAGGACACCTAATACAATTCAGGCCACATATCATGCGTATAAATGCTGTAAAGTGTTTGAACATCAGGAATTCAAAAAGAGATTTAATATGATAACATCTATTTAATAAATAATGTTATTTTAAAAACATTGCCCTCACTTTAGGATACATTATCCTGTGTTGTAAGGACGTTTTACAAACAAATTGCACAAAGACAAACACCCAGATGTGAAACAACTAACTGTGGGTCACACAAATAGTTGTCGAACCAAGACCCCCGAAGCCGAAGCCAATACCTTGGCATCTGCGCCACAGAGTCATCTAAAATGATGACTTCGCATGGTTATGTGTAGTATTCACATAAATACAAGAAAAAAAAGTACAAGTAAGTTCTTAGAATCTACAATGTTTACCTTTATATGTTGTATATATGTTATGTTTATATGTTGTAGTGATATTAAAACTGGAATAATATAATGAATTTAAATATAACACATATTAAGTGATAGAGACAGACAAATATGTATATTCACAGATATACTCAGGAAATTTAATAGATGCTTAATTAGCAAATTGGGTTTATTAATGATTCATTAAGAGTGAAAATTGTAAAATGACGAAATATAATGATGATAAGCTTCAACTGCTGAAACTGAGCAGAAAGTTAATATTTTTGTGTTTTAAATATTTTAGTCAACATCATACAAATTAAAAAATTTACTTTCATAACTTTATTTTCACTAAATAAAAAGGTTAATAAAAAGGCTATGATGCCGAGTTTCCAAAAGGAATTTATAATTAATCTTTTGTTAATTGTTGTTTGACATGATTTGAGTTGCTAGAATGCCTAAAAACAATGTTCATTTTGACTTAACGGGCGATTAAAAAAATAGAGTTTTTCAAAGTGTTTTTCCTTGATCTTCGAGCTGTCAAAGTTTGATTAGCTAATCTGTATATTTAGCCCATCAATCATTAAAATTTCTTTTTAATAAAATCTCAGTTTTCATTGGGAAAATACACTTAATTTCACTAAAATGTTGTATGTTATGATATTCAAATTATTTTCTATTAATTAAAAACATGCTATTTCAAAAAGCTTTAGTGTCATCTTTGTTTTTATAATATATAAAGTTTATTATTTTCATAAAAATTAAATTTAAAACAAAACAAATATCCAGTTTTGGAATCACAGACTGCCAATCAAAACGATATATTAAATAATAGAATCTTTTCCTCAACATTGATACCTTGACAAATGACAGTGACATAGTTTTTACTTTTTTTAAAAAGAGATTTATATTTATATTTATATAAAATAGAAAGAGAAAATTAAAATTAATATCATTCGTCAAATAGTTATTACATAATTTTCCTGAACCTTTGAGAAACCCAAGGCAATTTAATAAGAGATTAACACCTAATCATTTTAACATAATGTTATGAAATTGCTGCTTTGATTGACCTTTCGGAAACTGGGCAAAAGACATGAACATATTGGTAAAAATTAAAATTATTAAAGTTTCATGCTAATTCATACCAGAAAGATGATGTAAATAGTACCAGTGATGTAAATATGTGGGGTTTAACTCCAGTGATGTGCCCTAATACGTCTCTGGTTTGCTTACCTTTAGGTTCTGCAATAACAAAACCTTTATCAAACTGGTAATAAAATGTCTTATTTTGGTTTATTTCAATAAACATTATCACTACAAAGAAGTAATTAGACTAAAGTTTATATGATATAGAGGTCTTTTTCGCTGTTGTCTACTGTGAAACCAAAACATTAGATAGCTGTAGACAGCTGATCAATTAAGTCATTACATTAAATATTAACACTGATTTATTATTATCATTAAGAATAATTTAGCACAATCATTCTATGAACAATCAGAGGTCACCATAATTATTTATTGACATGGTATATAAATTCAAATAAATTTTATCATTCTGATATGTTTAAATTAAACAGATTATACTGTATAAATACTAAAATATACAACGGAATTGAAGGTAAAAATTCCGAACAGTACGTCTCGTTTTTGAAGCTAGAAAAAAATTTTAATCGATAGAGAAATGTTAATAATTAAATATTACATCCGTGAAAACCAAAGCAAACACTTACTCTTAATAAAAAAAAAATATTTAAAACTTGTTATTTTCACTAAATAAATCCGCCATTTTGTGTTTGACAACATGTATAAATTTACGAATTCACACACTTTTCCAATATTTTATAACCTTCGCATTATTAAAAAAGTCTTTAAAAATACTAAAAGTACTGTTACACTAAAGTTTTCTGGGTGGTCATAAAAAAAAAAACCTAACAACGAAGGTTAAAAACTTTGTTAATTTTTTCCTCATAATCTAGTGGTTTTCATTGATTATTACTTATATAATATTTAATTATTAACATTTCTCTATAGATTGAAATTTTTTCTAGCTTGAAAAACGAGACGTACTATTCGGAATATTAGCCGAATTGAAGTATTAGTGTTTTGATGGGTAGATTAATTTATTATAATGAAAAATAGGTGCTGTCATACTGCTTAACGAAATATATATGTGGCATATAAAAGATGACACTCACCTTTTAAACGCATCCTCCAGTATCGAAGATAAGCACTCAAGTCGGCAATTTGATTAACATCTGCAATTACTAGGCGATGTTCCATAAACAGATGTGTTATCAATTGTTGTTCACCAGCTGGTAATGTAAACTTTTCGTCGCAAAGGATGCATGTACACTGTATTGATTCATTGGACTTAAATATTGTGGGGGTTGTACTCTTCTGATGTAACGTTAGTGGGCCGAAAAAATGTTTTTCATTTGCCGTCATAATAAATTTTATAACAGATGTACGTTATCATTTACTGAATATAGGGAAATTTCGCCTACAAACTTCAATTAAAGGAAAATTTGATGTATGTAGATAAACGTCAACTGTCAAATTAATGTAACATGCATAGAGTGCGTTCGACTAAGCGCCCACAACGATCAAAATGCTCCTGTAGGTGGTTCATCATATAACAACAGTCGTTTAAGATCTATATGTAAATTAACAATTATTTGCCTAGTTGACGCATCACAACTTTTATTTTTGCCCATTTTGAACAAAATAAAATTCAGATTAAATTTTGAATTGCTGTCAAAATAATAGAAAAAGCCAAGAAATAAGTCTTCACTTTCAAAAAAGAAAAAGCTGTGGATGCTTTTTTAAAATGTTTCTAATTAGGCGTCCAAGCGGCCAGTAACAGAAAATAAACTTACATGTGTAAGACTCATTTTGTAATTATAAGTAAGATAATTAGATAAGATAATTATATAAAAAACATAATATAGTTGTTAATTTTATGCATTTAATGAGTTTTTCATTTGAGTGGCTATATTTTTTTTTTATAGAGAAAAGGGGCAAATGAGCAGGAGGCTCACCCGATGGTAAGTGATTACCGCCGCCCATGAACACCTGCAACACCCGAGGGCTCACAAATGCGTTGCCGGCCTTTTAATAATATAACCTTTTAGCTATATTATTGCATGATTATTAATTATAGAATGTGTATATTTTTTACGTACATTTGTACGTTCTAGTTATATATTTCTTTATTCATAAGAAGTGTTTCTAATTATATGTCCACCACTGTATATCTGATCTGAGCATAAAATCTTTTTAATTAGATCATTAAATACATATAACTATCTTTTAACATTTTTATTAGATAACCGCAGTATTAATTGTTGCTTAGCTTGTTTCTATATTTTTAGCAAGGTGTTATGGTGTAAGTACTGCAATTACCCGTGCTGAACAATGGCATATTAGTCATATCCACAGTATAATGGCTTATTGCATTCTAATTTGGAGAAACTTGGCCAAAATGTATATATTATCCACAATTTATCCCGTAAGAATGATTAAGTTCAGTAATCAGTTTAAGGTTGACTGTTACTTCTCAGTACATACTTAAAAATGTTTTATTTATTTGATGATTCTTTGATGATGTTTTGCTACAAAACCTATATTTTGGACAATTCACACAATTCATTCAATCTTTATACAATTATTATAGCCTATGTGTTATTCTGATGTATAAGCTATATTATTGTAAAGTTTCATTAAAATCTATTCGGTAGTTTTTGTTTGAAAGAGTAACAAACATCTAATCATACGTACAAACTTTCGCCTTTATAATATTAGTAAGGATGTTAAAGATCAAGATCGCCAGTTTCAGGCTTCATTTGATAGTGGTGCTGATTGCTCATTTTGTTACACAATCAACAGCTGCAAAACTCTCTGGATCACGAAAAACCAAGATGGCATCGGACCTGTACCAATCATATCTTTGAGTCAAGTCTCTCGTATTTTAAAATCAAATGACTGACTAATTACTTCAAAAGGTTTTTTAAAAAAAAAGTGTTATACTGTTCAATGAGCCATGCAGTTTATCGTCACGTGTTAATAAAATAATGCAGACACTTTATAAGTTATAATTTATTATTTTTACGTAGACATCTTAATTTTACATTCTGAGATAAAAGTAATAGGAACTTACAGAAGCTGATGTATGCCTAATAAATGTTTAAATGCCATAAAAGGTACATAAATTATCGTTTTATTTCAAATTACCTTACTATTTTATCAGAATTTGCTATTCTATTTTAATCTAATGAACTGTCACTAATCTATAGAATAAATTACATAGGATAATATATAAATTCTTTACAATTTTAATTTTTAAAGCAAATACTGAGAGGCCTTAAAAATACCTTAAAATCGATATTTGTACAATATTGTATCAACTAACAAAATTGTAAATATTTAAATTTCTACCAGCTAGAGCCTATTAATAGCAAAAAGGTTAAATTACATTCTGCTCCACATACGTACGTCTAATTTATACTTATTTAAAATTATAGCGTCGGATTACGAACAGTAAGATTTTTGGAGTTATACTTCTTTTGGCGCGTTTGGAAAAAATCATGACAGTAAATTTTTACGATGCGGGCGCACTCCAACAGCCAAAACATAGTGATGTTGGTTGCAAAGCGACCAATAATAACTTTTTGAGATTTACCTATAATTCCAAGTTATTTAATTAAACCGTTACCTATCAATTGCATTTAAAGTCTTTTTTACAAACAATAAGTACGAACAAAGGGGATAACATCTTTAGTTATTTTTTTACGCTAAATAAGTATAACTTCTTACGTGCGTACTTCAGGACACACATAAATTTTTAATAATAATAGCAAAAATTCATAAAATATTATTTACAATTAAGAAGCTTATTAGTATGCACTTCAAAGGTTATAAAAAATTATTATGTATTAAATATTGGTTGTACCTAATCATAATTGCCGACTTTTAATACTGGCTAGTTTGATAATCGATATTTTTCATTCTAGTTTAAATTAAACATTCTTATTATTTCGCAATGCAATGTACTTATTTATTTATTTTTACAACATACCGGCACTTTGCACAAAAAGTTGCTCATTTGATTTTTCTTTCATATCGCTGTTTCGATGACCAAAGAAATTTTTTTTTCAGAAGAGGTCTATCGATGCAATATTACAGCACATACAGCACGCAATATCAGCGATGTATAAGGACTATCACCATATTTTGATCTGTTCTTTTCGGGAAATTTAGATCTCAAGAATGATCGAAGATCTGAATGAAGGTTGATGGGAGACGATTGTCAATAATAAGGAATTGTAATACATGACTTAAACGGGTTCATCTTAAACCACATAGGAATTACTAGGAGCTTTTAAGATAATTGACAAAACGTATCTTTACCTTAAATTTGAAAATTATCAAAACCGATGAAGCGATGAATATCTTTAACTATTACATCGATTCTAATAACTTTTATAGCAGAGATATCAAAGAACTTTCAATAAAACGGTAAAAGTGCCACGAAAATAATAGCTTGCATTTCTATTACTTTATTAAATATAGTATTGCATTCAAATGCATTTTTCTCATTAAAATGGCAACTTAATACTTAGGGACCTTACGTGAAGTAATTTAAAAAATATGTATTAGAACAAGAAATAACACAAAAAGCTTATAATAATAATAAGTACGGTTAAGAAAACATTTTAGTAACGCTTAAAAATGGTGCCAAGAGATAGCAAATTATTCTTTTAAATGAGAGTTTAGATCCGTTAAAGTGTTGCTTAAGGGATCTTCAAATTTTAGAAAAGTTTACGATAGTACATGCTTTGTGACACAAACTCCAAAGTTTTCTTTCCGATGATATTACAATTTATGACATTGTCGTATGTCTTATCAAGACTAAGCGGACCGCTGAATGGAGAAACATCAGTTAAATGATTTTTCTTGTAAATTTAATTTATACATTAATAAACCTCCATTTTATTTAAGACTGAACATTACAAATTACCAAAAACACACTAAGGTAATTCATTTTCAACAAGAAAAATTATAACACTAATACTGTTTATCTACTATACATGGTGTATTATTTTATTCGTCTTTGCATGAAGCGTTTGTATCGACGTATAGTACGTTGTACGGGACCGAAGAACCTTTGCTTGATGCTGTCACTTGAATGACATACTTCCTTCCAGACTTTAGCCCCGTCACCTTCTTTATTATAACTCGCGTGCTGCAACATACGTTAGTTTTAGCTGCTTATTTTTGCATATTCAGAAAAATGTCACAGAAAGCAAAATTGGATTTAAAACTATTCATATTATATAAAATTACTTCCAACGGTTTATTTTAATGTTTTACACGCATAGTTTTATTAATCATTCTGTTGCCGATGTATTAGTATATTATTCGTGACCGTGTTGACTGTTTTAGTTCGATTTAAATGAAAGAAAGACAAGGACAAAAGTAACGGTAACATGCGTACAAAGTGCCAGCTCTTGTACGCATGTTACCGTTACCGAAATCCCATTATGTGTTCTTCGGGGAACGTTCCAAATATACGAGATTGTTCATTTAGTGTGGAAAGCGATGTTTTGATCGAGGAATGTGCAAAATCTAATCGTTTTAACGAACAGGGGTAGGCTTTTTGCCTACCCCTGTTCGTAACGGCCGAGAAAGTTTATAATTTGTGTACAATAATTCAGAAAAGAATAACTTCACGTTGACGATATATTTGAAATATAAAATACGAGTAGCTTATTAGAATTGACGAGGGTCAGGTGTTATCATAACAACCTATGCTGATGAGCTTACTTAATCGGATTAACCAAAAACTGGAGAGCTTCTATTTGGATAACTTAATTAGGTTTACCCTTCGGCTATTTGATACCACCTCTAGCATTGGGGTCATCTAAAATTCCAAATATATGTCTAAATTATTAAAACTAGTATACGTTTTATTCTTGTTTAATAATGATACTATTGACAGCACCATTTCCATGGTCATGCAGCAGTTACCGCTGTTGCAAAAATGGGCCGGCTCATCCGGGGAAGTAACATGACTTCACAGAAGGCCGGCATGACTTGAAAGCATTTTACTTTCGTGGTTCGTGTGGTGAGTGAGAAGAGAGGTGATGCGTCTGCAACCCATTAGGTGAACATGTATGTACATACATACACAAGTTCATACATAAATGTATAAACATACTCTATATATAAAAGTGGAATGATTCTGCCGATAACTTTTTGAGTAAGTGCTTGGGACTTTTCCTTTTAACCATTCCTTATTTGTATAGGTAGCGTATTCCATACAAGAATAAATTGGATGTAGAAAGGAGAGTGTATAAAATTAGAACGGTGCGAAGGACATGACAGAAGACGATTATTCGTCGAAAGACGATTCTTACTGTTTACATTACAACGGTATTGAAAGTTGTGAGATAAGTAAAAAAGAGTGGGCGAAGAATCCAGGAAAGAATAAAGTATGGTCAGCGCTCTTAAAGTCTTTGACAAATAGGTAACCAATGTAGTTGTGAGCGATATGAAGACACGTAATCATAGTTACGAAGGTTGAAGATCAAATTCGATTATTCAGAAGTCGGTCGAGTTTGTTTAGCTGATCTGCATTCAGTTCGAAGTGACACCACAATAGTCGATAATAGGGAGTGTTAAGGTTTGCACGAGCGTCACGTTGAGCGTTGGTATCCGTCGTCAGGAAATTATTGAAACCCTCTGACTGACGCTTGCAATTTGATCATTGCAGTTTAGTAAGAGTCATGTCAATAAGTAAACCGAGGCTTAAACCTATGTAACTTACCACATAAAACAACATATTATAATAAGTGTGTACAACGGTCGCTTCAGATTGGATATAAAAGCTACTTTTTTATTTATTTTGTTTGTTATCACTAGAAGTAAATTAATATATTATAATTTGGTATTTAAGGCTTACGGTGGTCTCTGCATATGATTAACGCATTGCGCCTTCGACGACTTCTTCGTTGAAAGGCATCCGTTATCTTTGCTTGGACTCTCTCGAGCTACAATACAATATCTGTGAAATAAAAAATAATAAAATAATTATTCTCTAAACCTGAAACCGAACGCATTGCTAAATTCCATTGAAACTAATTGCCATAATATGTTTTTCTCTCAATAAATTCACACTTGTGTCCTTATATTTATTGGCATATATTCGAACAAAAATATTTTAAAAATAAGGAACATTGATAGTATAAAACGCCCGTTGCACAGATTAAGACCTATTTTTTTAAATCCATTTTTTAAGTCAATATTTCTTTATTCAATAGACGAGATAGCCAGGTCTATGAGCAGTCTATCCAGCCAGGATATGTCAGACTCGCAACTACTTAAACCCCACGATGGTTGCCAACAGCTCTCATGTGGGAGTCACGAAATCGCCTACTCTGAACACTACTATTCTCTTTTGCTTAGCTAATGTAGGTTTTGTCCAGGAGACACCCGAGGACCCTCGAACCCACGAACCCACGACGCCTGGCGCCGAACCTTGGCAACTGCCCTACGTCATCGAAAATTCTAACCACGATTTATCCTCAGTTATGAGGCTCACTAAAGGTAGTTTCATCTTGCACACACTTAAACATCGTTTCTAATATGTGAACAGTCTGAAGGAAACAACATCTTCAATATGCAGGTTATTCAATTAAGATAATTTGTTTTGGCAGATATTTCCTAGTTTCATTTAGGTACAATGGTTACTATCCCATGATAGTTGATTTTTTCGTAAATAAGAAGATCTCGTGTGATATAAATATCATATACTGGGTTCCTAGTTAGTTCAACAGGGTGACTCTCGCAGATCTCACCTCATCACATCCGTTGCATTGTGAGTCGCTGGCAGGAAGGCCACATCCACAGACTTGCAAGAACGTCGAGGTCTTAGTTCTCTCACTATTCCACCGTCATCAAGGAGTTCGGGTATGCTTATACCCCAGCGCGTAGTCGAAACTATCAACTATGGGATATAATAAATAATATTTGTTACTACTCATGAAATATAACTGTAATGAGATTGAGAAAGTCTTTCAGTCAAGATTAACTCACTACCAAACTGTCGATAAAAATCCCAGAGTCCTTAAATGATGACTTAAATTTGCTTAAACTTACTTTGTGTTAAATCTTTGAACTCTTTGCACTAAAACTCTGGTTAAGCATAGCATCTTAAAGTGTTAAAACTTTCCTTTTAAGCCAGTTATGTATTTGTTTTGAAAGAAATAAATCCAGGGACCGATAAAGACTGATGTTATACATTTTTTTCTTTCCTAAGACATAACAAAATAGTTACACAGACAGAATAAATGGACCCGAGTGTAAATCTACATGTTCTTAAATAGTTTTCGAGGTTGGTCTAAGTTATCGAACCATGGCTTGACAGCCTTAAGCACCTTGACAGCCTTAAACAAAACCTATTCGATTCGCAACAGTCAGGTCATTTCTGTTTGTTTTTTTTTTAAGTGAAAAGTTCACCTGATGTTAAGTGAATACCGACTCCCACGGTCATCTGGTACACCCGAGGGTTACAGATGCGTTGACAACCTTTTGAAGATTGGGCTCCGGCTACCTCAATCACCAGACGAAACGTGAAAAGTATTTATTACTTCCACTTTACGCCGGTCTTCTGTGGGATCGTGGTACTTACCCAGACGAGCCTGCCCATTCGAACAACAGCCAAGGCTGCTGAGTGGCCCTGCCTCAGTTATGTCTTTCTGAATACGCACCTCAAGATGTACGGACTCGTCTCTGTTCCATTTGCTTGGTAACGCGCGTATGACGTAACGTATCTTCGTCTCTTCCGAACTGGAGTCGAACTGCACGGACCCTTCGTCGCTGGTCTCTTGGACGGAGGATGCCAGTAGGGGTGCCGGCACGTAAAATTTCGAGTGAGGTTCTGTTTAAAAATGTCAAGTTTTAATTATTCAAATATAAAGCGACCCGCCCCGGTGCAATGTATTATTCATATAAACTTTCCTCTTGAATCACTCTATCTAGTAAAAAAAACGCATCAAGATCCGTTGCGTAGTTTTAAAGATCTAAGCGTACATAGGGACAGACAGCGGGACGACTTTGTTTTATATTATGTAGTTATGTACTGTTGAATGTGAGTAAACTTCTGACTACCTACTCATTTTACTTTGTCAGGTAGTGAAAAAAAACTTAGATGCTTATGAAGTATAATCATTTTGTGTAAGAAACGACTTACTCAATGAAAAATAAACATACATTTCTGCAATTTGCATTTTCTGTTTTACAAGCTATTATATGTAGCGTGGTACGTACCTATGCTTTTTGCCATATAAAGACGCTTTCCTTTTACCAACACTTCGACGTCCAGTGCGCCACCACATGTCGATATGGCAACCCAAATACCACCCCCTGTTCCCACAGCTGCCTACAACAGAATAAATATATTAATAACATATTATATTCTCAGTATTATTTGGCTAAGGGTCGTTAGTTGTTTTCATTTGAATAAATAATACAAACAAGTCAAATTTTTATTAACGAAAAACAAAACCGACTTCAAATATCTCGATAATTGATTTTCAGGATTTCCCTAAGTATCTCCGGAGCACAAGATCCAATACCAATAAAATAAATATGGTACCACATGGGAAGCACCAGCTTTCAAATAAAAAAAAAACATCTAAATCAGATCACTGAGTCAAAAGTTCTGAGGTAACTAACATAAAAAATACAGTCCAATTGAGAAGCAAAAAAATAAATTAATGAATATTTTAGGACACATTTTTACACAAAATTCTCTAGTCCCAAACTAAGCAAAGATTGTAATAAGCTCTATGGGTACTAGAAAACTGATAAAAATACTTAAACATACTTCTTTTGTAAATAAATACATACTATACATATACAGCGTGTCTTTACCACCGCGACAATAAATTAACACACGTCTAACGCTACTTGCCAATAATCATAAAAAAATATTAACTTCATCATCATAAAAAATTTTTTTTCAAACAAACTAATTAAGTAAAAAGAAACAAAATTTGTAACTTCCTATACAACTACAACTGCCTGATTCATACATTCAGAGACTTTTTCATTCGTTGCCACAGCGCCGCATTACAAGACTCTCCTTCTAACAGTATGTTTTGTCTCCTTTAAATTCATTGAACCCATTCATATGCTTTGTGACCTTTACAAATGAACTTTACATTAAAGTTTTATACGTAAGGATGTTCTAAAATTCTTTGTTGTGGAAAATTCGATTACTCGGTAAATATTGATGTTTGAAGAATGTAAATCTTTAATACAATTTTAAAAAGTTATCCTCTATATGTGTGTTCATTTATTGTCTCGATGGTAAAGACACACTGTATAATTTGTAGTAACCCAGACACTAGAAAAACACTATGTTCATCACACAATATTTTTCCAGTTGTGGGGATCGAAACCACACCCTCTGGCGCAGGAGGCAGGCACACTACGCCATTCGGGTCGTCTCCGGTTTTGAAGTTTCTTGAAAAGTCTTTTGATGTAATAAAATAAAATCAGAATCATTGAACAGATAAAATTGTCATAGCTATTTAAACAGTCTTAATTAAATTATAAATTACCCTGTATGTACCCAGAACAAGATACTGAGAACCAAGATGTGTGAAAGTGACTCTTGCCGTGAAACAACATGTGTGATGGTAGCTGCAAATTACACGCTAGTGAAGATATTTATGTTAAATAATATTGACAAATAAAGCAATTACCTACATAAACTCAAAGGGACGCTATTCTGCACAGTTTTCCTGGACAATACATAAGTGAACTAG
Organism: Iphiclides podalirius; assembly: GCA_933534255.1. NCBI lineage: Eukaryota > Metazoa > Arthropoda > Insecta > Lepidoptera > Papilionidae > Iphiclides > Iphiclides podalirius. The sequence continues at coordinate 10,732,915 of OW152827.1, read as the reverse complement.
CAGTTTTGGGCGTTTGTAGGTGTTTCTTTTTGTGCTTATATCAATGCAAGCGCTGAAGATTGGGCTAAGTGGGTTTTAAATAAATCAGTTAACGTCAGAGTTATATCATAGACCGCCTGCCCTGGCTTCGCACGGGTGCAATGCACTATACATATAAACCTTCCTTCTAAATCACTTTATCTAGTAAAAAAATACGCATTGAGATCCATTGCGTAGTTTTAAAGATCTAAGCATACATTGGGGCAGACAGAGAGCGGGACGATTTGTTTTATACTATGTAGTGATTAAGGTGAGTGACCTCACCTTAAAGTAGTACACGGATTTCCCTTTGATTTCGTTCCTCAGAGGAACGTTCTCACGAAGCCTCTTCGCTGTTGAAGTACGCGGACGGACTTTGCCAGTAGCCAAGAGAGAGCCCGCACGACGGTCCCTGGATACCGCGAACACGCTCACGAAATATGTCTGTCGAAATGAACAACACTTCTCGATAGAGCAATTTTGTAATAGGTACCACTTTCGATTCGACAGTACCACTGAAGTACGAACATCGGAATAATATAGGTACTGAGTATTTATTTACTGTTATTTATTTTAACATCTAGCATTAAGGAAAAGAAATTATCCTAATTCGCTTGAAGTAGCATAGCATTTACTTTTATCTAATAAATTAATATTTCCTTTAAACTAAATACAACTAATATCGTAACAGATAGTACACATTGCAACTCTTGCGAATTCACTAAGAGCTCAACAAAACGGTTCAGTATTCTCCGCTATGACGATATGATGCGAAGCACGCACCTCTTATCACTTTAAAAACGTATACGTCAAACTTAACTTTTAACTAATTTACACTGTATAATAAACCGCAATTAATAATACTGGAGTCATATCAAACGTATTTTAATTGACTTCTGAAGACGTTCTAGTTAGTACAACAAGCCTCAGATAACTTCATCCCATCTTGTTTTACCTAGATTCATGAGGTACTCGTGTCTTTCAGATTTTTTGTCTTTTTTCCTCGTGTAAAAAAAAGAAAAACCTAAGTTGCCGAAGAAAGGGAAATCGAATAACCGAGTAACAGGGATCACTTAGACGCACAATTGCAACACATTGTTCATAAACATGAACCCCTTTATTGTGTGTATGTAATAGGTATAACATAATTGTTCCAAGTGGTAAAAATAAAATAGGCGAAATAATTACCGTGCTTGGGTCCAAATTTTCTATAACATGATGTGTTCTATCACCAACACATGCAATTAACGGGTCCTCGGTGCTTACTTTTGTGCTTCGACCTGTTTGGTAAAGAAATTTTGTATGATAATAATAGTTAATTTTAATTAACTTAAAATTTAATAACTACGTATGTTTTATTTAAGCAATTTAATTTTAAACTGAACGAGAAGAAGATGTCGTAGACATGTGAAGGATATGAACAGTCAATTGACAAAAGCTTACTCGATAAAAAGCTTTTGTCTGGTCAAGGTGCATTTAATGAAATACTTGAAGTCTTACAGAGAGAAATAAAAATTTATAAATTCCATTTTTAATCTATTAAATTAATATCCAAATTAAAGTGTAGTGTTACGAAAAGCAAAATCTTTTGTTCATTAATACTTGACTCGAAAGCTGCGCCAAATGATTCAAACTAGCTAACTACAAAGGTACTAACCGAACTTCTTTTTCCTGTAAACGTTTTTGAAATTGCCTTCGTAAATGTCGAATCCATCTATGTCCAAGTGCACTTTATTGTCGACTTCAAGGGACGCTTGAGTGGTCATATTGCTTGCTAAACGATCGTGTAGATTAGAATCGTTTGTCTCCGGCTCGGAGCGATCCTCCTCGGAGTTGAAGCGGACAGATTTGTTCTCCAAACGGCTTGCCTTCACATCGCTCCGAGCTGCGCAGAGTGAGGTGTAGTTTTTCCTTTGCGATGCGACGACACAGTACGTTGTGGACTGCGGATCTATTGGGCTGCAACGGTGATACTAGTCTATATTTGAAAATCCAAACTTACACCTCTTACGCACGTCCAAATAGTTTGCGATGGATATTCGATTCGATTCGATTCGAGATTCTGCTTGTTTATGGAATTCGTGACAAACTATGAAGTGGCTCACCTGATTGTAACTAATCCCCACCACCAATGGGGATGGACAGAAACACCAGAGAATGTACTTTTTACTTAAAATAAGTAAACTATATCTAAATTTTCAATATTACTGTAATTGTGTAAAAAAGTAAAGTAAAGTAACAGTCTATACATGTCCCACTGCTGGGCAAAGGCCTCCTCTATAGAGAGGGTATCAGGGCATAGTCCACCACGCGGTAATTGTGTAGCTAATGCTAATTTTATATATTAATTAGATAATGAAAATTGTGAAAATTCTACCGCAGCTAAGTATCGATCAAATGAATACAATTTGTTTGTATTCATTTAATTGGTAAGAACTTCACAGAGTCAACTCGCTACCACCGTACTAGAATATTTAAAAAAAACACATTACAAATAGATGCAGTGAACACAATTGCTGTATTTATCACCGGCGCAGATGTAAAGGCATCAGAATTTAAAAATAAAAGGGACGTGGAGTAACTAGTACAGATTGTCATCTTCAGCATTCGGAAACCACCAATTTGCTGACGTCGTAAAGCGGTGCACAATAGACTAAGGGCGCGTAAGTAGCGAACGGAATGCGATCAAAAGATTCGATGATTACCCACAATTGGAATATCAAGGCGCGGACACAAGGAGAATCGTTGTAATTAGCCCGTTAACAACTAGATGGCCAATTATAAATTCCTACGTCGCATTGCGAACACTAGAGCTGGCATCGACGACGACGCACGGCGTTTCGAAAATCCTATTGAATTACGTTAAAGGCAAGATGAGCCTAACGATTATAGTGTGCGAGCCGATACTGTTGGCGGAAAAAGTTGCCCGCACCGAATGGAGATCGGAATTTCTCGACGTTTCTTTGCTGCGTTTTTCGTATGGGTTTATGTTTTTTTATCCTTAAATCGCTTTTGAGGACGACCGTGGAATTCAAATCGGGAATTCGAAGCGCGATTTCGCTTGTAGACATTTGATAAGCACTGCGATGCTAACATTAGCGTAGCGCATATCGAAACAGTCTCTTGCGCCAGAGGATGTGGATTCGCCCCCATTTTTGAAAAAATATTGTTTGTCGAATTTAGTGTTTTTTTTGTGTCTGACTGTTTATCTATAGTATGTAGTTATTTATTAAAGAGCATATTGATAAATTGCGTATTTTGTCGTATTTATTATAAAACCGTTCTGCTTGTATAAATAGTGCTATCACCATCGATTGCAGGTTATGCTCATATGTCAACTAATTTTTTTAACATAAAACAGAAATCAGATTTATTTTTATTGTTAGTGCTACTCTCTGCCCCCAAGGGAAACTTAATTCTACTTTTTTTTGCAGTTTCGAATGCCGTAGCTTCGAAAGTTTTTATTCATTTATCTACAAAAATTTACAATTTAAAAATATAAAAATATATTCAGATACATTTTGCTGGAAATTTGTTCGGGTTCAATTTGTAGAGGCGCCATTGCGCAAGTTGGCATCTAATATCAGTAAGAGTACGGGTTTTCACAAATATGTATCATTTGAATAAAGATATATTATATATATAATATATTTGATTTGATATCTTTATTCAAATAGACGCTTGCCCGTTCTTATGAATCGTCAAATTTAACATAAGAAATTATACAGCGTGTCGTTACAACCGCGACAATAAATGAACACACATATAGATGAATTTGATACATTCAATAAAAATATATTTTTTAAAATGGTATAAGCAGATACATTTGCTGGAAATTTGTTCGGGTTCAATTTGTAGAGGCGCCATTGCGCAAGTTGGCATCTAATATCAGTAAGAGTACGGGTTTTCACAAATATGTATCATTTGAATAAAGATATATTATATATATAATATATTTGATTTGATATCTTTATTCAAATAGACGCTTGCCCGTTCTTATGAATCTTATGAATGTTTCAGAAGATGCGGTCTCATCTGTGCCCACTGGGCGTTCCGTCTTATCCAGTTCCCTGAATGGTCAAGAAATGGTTAAGTTATCACCGCGTCGACTCGGAGCGTCCGATGGCATCCATCCGATTACGCTTCGTACAAGAAGTAAGCAAATGACCCCCCATTACATTAATTAATAGACCTGATCGATACATATACGCTTATGCGATTCAAACTATCTCAATAAAACAATGAGCGCCTCGTAATGATACTGTACTCGAGTTTATCTCATATCCATTCGCAATAAGCCGATAAAAATAAACCAACAGGTACCAAAGAAGCATGACGGCATGTATATTTTGTTATCCGCTATTAAAATTTAATAATCGCGTTAACAGTTGCTCCGCTATAAATACCAAGCTATATAGATGTTATGGTTCACAGGTATTTACACTAGTAGCATCTGCCTATTTTTCGATTTAATGTTTTCCGTACATCAAACCCCTGTACCTATTTCCTCCGTGACAAAGGGAATACGCAATTTAATGTAGATGTTCCAAATGTAACAATAGGCGATTTTACTTTCTGGAAGAAAAGTTTTCTCCGAAGCGGCGAAAAACTTTTCTTTCACCTTTCCTGCCATTTTCTCTACACTGCAAATTTTAATTTATGAAACGTTAGCACTTTAAAGTTGCAGTGTAGATATTAGCACTATAAAAATTTGAATGTAAAATAGCAATGGCATCTCTCATTCCAATTATTGTTTCAAAATGATATTTGACATTGTTGGTCTGCTGTAAAGGAGATAACGTTAACAATAGATGTGTCCAGCATTGCTTAAAATGCGAAAAAAAAATTGATACAATACGTACGTTCAGATTTAGCTTATTGGTTAAAGAATCTGGACTCTAATCCAGAAGACGCGGGTTCAATTCCCGCAGCAGTGAAAAAGTTTTCATCCATTGTTTCTACAAACAGTTTCATAAACAATATTGATATTTGACATTTCCTTGCTATCTGCTTATAAAATATACATAATAAGATTTTAAAAAATGCTCGAAAAAACTTTTAACCTGCAAGGATTTGAACCTGCGTCCTCTGGTAACAACGCCCGACACTTTAGCCATTGAGTTAAACGGGTATATCTTGTCACCGACGAAAGTCTTAACGTATTAATACGTATAATAATAGATTAAATCTAGATTATTTTTATTGCACTTTACGCTTGCAGCTATTCAGCGGCTTTCCTTTACAGCAAACGACCATTTACATATGACATCTTGCAATGAAATATTTGTTCAAGAGATGTCTGTCACGTTTGCTATTCACGTAGGTTTATCCTTGCAGGAGCGAAAGCCTTTTCGTCCACAAATTTTTCTACAAATTAAAATTTCATCTTAGGCCCAAAGAAAAGCACTAAAACTGATATCATTTAAAAAAAAAAAAAAGACAGGTACTGTTGATAATGTAAAGCGAGTCAGCATCCACAGTATTGTTTCAGTCAACCAAAGTGTATTCTGACTCACTCCCGTTCTGAGACACAACGTGCAATATGAAAATATAAATAAAACCGTTTCAATGACATTGACACAAAAGTGTTGAACGAAACTGACAAAAACAAGTGTTGCTGGAAAGTATTATTCAATTTTACACGCGAAAAAATGTTACGCTGCCCTAATCCTTGACCTCAAGGCCCGAAATGTTGCAGGCGTGTCGATAACAACAAAATATAATCTCAAGATACCTCACTCAATAGACGAAACGCTGAAGTGTAAATAATTTTAATTTTTACTCCGTGGCGCAGTGGTCAAGGCTTCGGCGTCGGGGGTCGTGGGTTCGATTCCCACACGGGACAACTATTTGTGTGACCCACAGATAGTTGTTCCTGGGTGTTTGTCCACGTGAAGTATATGTTTGTAAAAACCTCCTTACAACACAGGATAATGCTATCCCAAAGTAAGGGCAGTGTTTTTTTATAAAAAGAAGAAAAAAATTGTACGTTTGTGCTGTAGCACTTTCTCGGTCTAGCTGCAAACTCACTTTAAACTAATTTACGGGTTTTATCCCGTTTTAATATCAAATCCCGAATTTTCGAACCCTTTCCAGCGTTCCGGTGACGGAATTCAAAATTAAAACTCGATAAAATCCGTAAAATATTTTATTTTAATATGTTTTATATTCGCGTTGAAAAGGAATCTACTTTTCATCGATTTAAAAATGGTATTTCGCTAACTTGTCTGACAGACGGTAGCGGGCTTGTGATAAATAAGAAAATGGCCTATTATAAGCTCCTCTTTGAGAGTGCTTTGGTCATAGACCATTTAGTTATACCTGGGAAAATTTTCAAGAATGTGAGACCATCCGGAACTGCGCGTAATCTTAGAAAGTATTCCGATACCTACGTTGGTTGTGGTTTTGACTTCCGGCACAGCATAATGCTCACCTAGTTTACCGATAATAGGGCGTAAAATAAAATATCATTTCGTTCTGTTTTAAATCTTATTGATTTTTTGTTCGTTTTATTTTACGGCATAACATTTATGTGTTGATTTTATTTTTACTGTAGTATGTACTACTAAAATTTTTATTTATTTTATTCTTCGTTAAATTTAGTTTTGTTGTGTGCGTCCTTTTTCTGGTATATAATTTTTTTTCTAATATAAAAAGAAATATATAGCTTATAAAGCTTCAATAAAAGCATTGTTACGAACAAAAAAAAAATTATAATAGTGTTAAAACCGTAAAGATTCGAATAGTCGTTTTGGTATTTATAAACTTGCAAAGCAAACGACAATCAGCAGGAGGGTATCAGCAGGTTAATCGATTGACGAGAAAATGTACCATTTATTTTAAAATTGAAAGCAAGCAAAAAAGTTCTCTGAGTAGGCTTAAAAGCTTATTCGTATAAAAGTCTCTCAAGTTCTACTCGCCTTGTAGTATATTATTACATTAGATTCTTCGCGAGCATTATAAAATTATTTACAAAAATGCTTATTGGGCCATAAGATTTTTTCGATAAATTATTTTATATCAATTAAATAATTGTTTCTACAACTCTCCAATTTTTTCTTAAAATACCTAGACTTTTCAATTACACGAACAATAATAACTAAATTGTTATTTTACAAATTAACTTAATATGACCATAGTTTTTTAATAAATTTATTTAGTAGCACCAAAATTACAAAAACCAAGGTTGTTTTTAGTATTTTGGATTAACAATTTTTAACGTAACCTAATTTTAAAGCGAAATACTGAATCAATTCTTACAAATTACAGGATTCACCGTAATAAATCACTACTTAGTACAACAGTTTCATGCCGAAGTTCACGGTTAATGCCAATGCGAGCAAAATACAACTCCATGTTAATGAATATAAGATTGAAAACACCTACGTGACGTCATGGATGCCGCGCGACAAAAAGTTGATGGAATGAAGCTTGCCTTTACTGAGTGTTTATTCTATTTACGCCAACCCCAACAGACTTGTATTCGCTACAAACTGCCGCTATGAGTTATATTGGCGATTTGGAATAATTACAGCGTCCAAGTCCAACAGACGCACAAGTCGTCACCATTTCGCGTTTAATTGCTTTCATTACACAGCTGAGCGACGTCACTCATTCATCGCATGTATTAATATTCTTCTTTGTTTCGAAATCGAAACGAAATCGCTATATGTTCATGTTTCGGTCAAATTCCGAATCTATTTTCGTAGAGTTCGAAAGTTTTCTTTCACTAAGAGCCAACGCTGACCGCTCTTTCTCATTCTTTGTTTCTGTCAGATTACTGTTTACATAATTTACACGTAGTATGATTAATAGTGAAAATTACGTTGTCACATGTTATATATATATATATACATACATAAATTTAGTAATTTATCCATTAAACAAAGTTTCCGCGATAATTTAGTGGGAAAAAATCATTGAGTCTTCGTGGTAAATAGATCTTCCGTTAAAAGACATAATGAATGAGATTATCGTGTGAGACATTAAACTATATATATATGAAGGTACTCATAACAATATGGGAAAGGTCATTGGTGCACTATACTAATCCACGACCTCAACTCGTGAGTCGACGTCCTCAGCCACTAGGCCAACATCGCCTTGTCGTGAGCGTTCATTTATTTATAGATTCCATGCCATTACTGTTAGTATATATAATTTTCTATTATATATTTTCATAACCATATTTTCTAGTAATAGAAAATTATATTTTCTAACTGTGACACTACAAATCAATTGCTGCGTTCACGATTTCTTTTTTTTAATTTCATTATTTCTAAGACGTCAAGTCTTGTGTTGCTGATATCGTTTCCAAGAAAGAGCGGCCTGTAAATGTTATGTATCTCTTCGTAGTAATCACTAGTCTTGCAGAACAGCCCCATATGAGGTACTCTAGCTTAAGTTATTACAACAGAGCTGTAATTATTTATTTATTTATTTACACCATGATGTGTGAAAGCTACGAACGGACTCATGTGTTTTTTAACATTTCTACAGGCTAATAAATGTACCAAGTGTCGGCGAACGAAGGAGTATAAAGGTGCCTAAAACAATACATTTATATTTTCGGCTGATCATGATGCCTTCGTGATTAGTGAGTTATGGGTCGTAATCATTATGGCACGCCCGAGAGATCAAGGCCCTGTCTCCCATCCCGCTAGGGCGAATCAGCATTGTGGCGACTAATGTTGGAGGCAGGTGCTACATAGCATCACAGGATTTGATATATATATATAGCGTAAGCTACTTTCCTTATTAAAAAATCTATTATACTCTTCATGTCCAAACATATTAAAATATGAAACATTAAACACAACCGACTGCACAATTTCAATGTTATCACGTTGATAATAATAAAAAATATCGTGAAATATAATGTACTACATTAATTAGACTAAAGTCAATGCATTGTCTATGACATTTATTTACAACAGTTGTCTATGTAATCGTTAAACCAAACTGTAACTGTGCATTTAAAAAATACTGCTAGCTTCGGCAAAGCATTCACGTACTAAACTTAATCAGTTTTTCTCGCCGTTGATAAAAAAATTCAAATAATGTTAGTTTTACACAAAAGATAGTAAAAATACTGTTTTGAATCTTAGAAAAGTTTCATTGGCTTGTTAACAGAAATATAAAACTGCTGTTAGTGTTATATGTATTTATATAGATTTATATGCATAATTGAATACCTAACCTAGCCTTATCTAACTCAAGAAGTAAGAAAATCTTTTCTATTAACCTACGAGCTTATCCTACTTCATTACCAATACCAAACGGAATGTTTATAAACAGGTAAGTATAATGGAGCAAGAAGCGGTTTAGGCGAGCGCCCTTATAAAATAAATCAATCGCGGTGTCAGTGTAAAATACAATGTTGCTGTACAACGAACGGACGCAGTATGAAGACCCCTAGAGAACTTGGTTCCACAGTCGATGCTGGGATTTATTCCTCGTCCGATAGCAAATGTTTTGTGCAATACGTTTCATTTATAAGATCTAACGGCCTGATGGACATATGTGAAGTTGGCCCACTTTATTTAAAGGTGGCAATGCATTTGCAACCCTACGGTGTTGCAAATGTCTATGGGCGGCGGTTATTACTTAACATGAGGTGAACCGCTAGCTCATTTGCCCCTATTTCACATAAAAAAATATTAGTAGGATAAGAAGTCAAAGAATGAAAATAACTTTCTTATTTTTATTTTCTCTTCGCAAATCTTTCTCAACTGTACAGGCCGTTTGGTCCTAATCCTTTCGAAGATAATGATGTTAATCGCCTCTAATCATGTAAATCGTTTAAAATTTTTTTATAGCTATCTCGCTATCGACAGAGTTATTAAGTTAAAGCATAAATAATGCATTATGTACTTGTTCATTCGTTTAAAACTACACTGGTTTCAATTAGTATTTATTACCGAAAGCAATTATACAAACCATTTTCCCCGCAGTCATTGCAGTAATGCAATTACGTCCATGCGTTATTGCGTTTGAGTTTTATATATATTACCAAGTTAATTAATCGATAACAATAACTATTCTCGTTCCAATTATAGCAAAATAATAAGTAGTAATATTTAAAAGTAATGATTAGTGTAACAGCAGTATATAAAATAAGTGAGTTTGCAGATAAAATTAATTCGGCCATATGGTTGCGGTTAATCTATATCAAAAACAAAAAATTGATGTGAATTCAAAGATTTGTTAGTGAGATTATTGTGTGAGAAAGATTGTTGTGTGAAGAAAGCGCAATAATTAAGTGGGAGATAATTTTTTTTTCAATAAAAATATTTAAATACGACTAGCGAAAGATTAAATAGTGAGTATATAGTTCGAACTGTCACTAATTTACTGTTCGCAACATGAATGGATAGGATAAGTGGATTAGTGGGAGAAACTGCAAGTAAGCAAAAGGAAATATGCTTCTATCGAAATATATAGTTACGAACAACAACTATCGTAGAGTTTGCAACAATAGTTAGTAAGGAAGGCTCTAGATAGTTTTTGTACTCGACCATTAATCCCACGTAAACCACGCTTATGCATCGCAACAAAACAGCCCTGTCATTGTGATTGATTTCGAGGTTCAGATTTGGAATTAAATTGGTACAGACATAAACTGTTATGTCGTCAGTCGAGTGTTCTGTATCGAATTGATGTTATATATCGATCAGCGCCCAGAAAACTTGACATGTATGATTACTTATTAGAGTCTAACGCTTCTTATCGGCCGAGGTATCTCGCGTTGGCAGGGGTCCACCTAACTGCTTGGGCAATTACATACCTTAAAAGGCGGGGTTGTTGTAACTGCGAAATGGAGGCGGACGCGAAAAACAGAAAGCTGGTCCGCTATGCTCTTCGTGTTAGTCATTACAGGACTTAGATCTAGTATACATTGAAGAAAAATATTTCGACTATCATGTGTATTTCGTGTAACCGCTAAGAATACACTATTCACAGTCATAGTTTTGTTGCGTGAACAAAACTAATACTGCCAATGCCTAATTGTTTATACAGAAGTACCACGTCCATATTTTATGTTGATTATTTTCCCTTGGTCGATTAAAAATTTCTAAATGTTTTTTAATTGAGAGTTGGAGGAATTTAAAATTTGAAACGGGAACATACGTTCTTGATCACATTGAATTATAAGCGCCGTGTGTCGTCACCCTTACCGAGATATATCTAAGGCCATATACGGCGTATCATAAATTCATCTATACTTGTTCTTGTGACGAACATACAGACGGTTCGGATTTATGGTCTGCGAGAGTTATGGTTAACGGTGCTACCGCACTGACAGGTTTTTATTGAGATATTTTGTACTGCAAACAGTGATTTAGGTTCACATCCGTACGGTTTACAGTTGCTTCTTATTAATTAAATTCAGGACGCTTTAAGCACAAGCGTCTTGATACGAAGATGATTTAGAGTTTTCAGTCACTCGTCAGACATATTTGAGTCTTACTACAACTACAAAATGATAATTTCCCAATGGATCAGTTAATCAGTGACCATAAAAAATTGGGATATTTTATGTTATTCTAGCTTTGTATGGCCGCAGACAATGCATTATATTTAAGAAGCAAAAAAACCTACAATGCCGCGATACAGAGAAAGAAATATTTAAGAGTTATGATCTGTCATCATAATTATCTCTCAAATAAATCTTAACATTAACATTAATTTTAGCAGTTATATATTAGTTACGTCGCTTTGAATTAAAAAAAGAAGTTTTTCTTGGGAATAAACACAAAGAGGAATGTCGCTACATTAAACTCTGCAAATTATTCTTTATATAAGAACTCATCGATTCTTAGTCTCTGTAAAATATGGAAAAAGTTTTCATATCCTAATATGTTAGGTGCATAATGTTTATAATATATTTATGCTTATGTTTTGACGGAAATTAGTGCTTTCGTCCGTAGAGTATTAAAGCTTCATCGAATACAGAGCCCGTCGGTTAGCTGGAGCCCACGGATTTGAGGCCCTCCACAGTGCTAGGTACATGACGAAATACATTAAGACTATACATATGATGGTTACATAAGTAAAGTAAAAGTAAAGTATCAGCCTATACATGTCCCACTGCTGGGCAAAGGCCTCCTCTGTACAGAGGGTATCAGGGCATAGTCCACCACGGCCCCACTGCGGATTGGCGAACTTCAGATATCTTCGAAATATATTTTTTTGTTATTATTTCGAAAGTATGCAGGTTTCCTCACGATGTTTTCCTTTACCGCAGAGCACGTGACGGTGCCGGCACCGGGGATCGAACTCAGGTTGCTCGAGTATATTGAATTAAGGGGGATCGCCCGGACACTGAGCTGTCACGGCTCCATGGTTACATAATTACCTGGGATCCCAATTCGCCGAAAGCCTGCGTCTCGATCGAACCCGTAGTCGCATGCGAACACGTCTCGTCACCTCTCCCCGTACACTCACCACTATGGTACCACTGTTAGACGCCGACAACTGAAGCAAAGAATGTCAACGGAATTGCATTTGGTTAACTGAGCCATAATAAGTAATCTTACTAAATAAAAATGAATGTTGGTAAGCGAATAACTGAAGAATGGCTGGACCAATACGTCTAATTTATTTTTTTTGTATGTTCCTTAAGGTCCGCGGAAGGTTTTAATACTTAAAAAAAAAAAAAAGAACGAAGTCTGCCCGGACAGGTAGTATACAATACCATTTAAAGTCAAAGTTAAAAGTCAAAGTCAAAGTATATTTATTCAATATAGGCCTAACTTAAGCTCTTATTGAACGTCAACAAAAATCTACCACCGGTTCACTAAACTAGACCTGCACAGAGAAGAACCGGCAAGAAACTCTGCGGTCTTGGTCTTTTTGTTCTATATATATTTTTTTTAATGCAATTATACACACTTATTTGGGTATAAAATCAGCAGCAGCCAGGGGTCTTGCAAGTGCAGAGCAAGAGTCATTTCCAAACATCCTTGTCCTCTATGTATTCTTGGATATTATAGTAGGCCCTTGCCATTAAGGTAGCTTTTACAAATTGTTTGAAATTGTTTATACTTAGTTGTTTGTGGATGTCACCTATTTTATTATAAAAGTTGATGCATCTTCCAAGAAACATCTCATCACTTTTTATGAGTCGATTTCAAGTACATTTAAAGTACATTACGCAGATCATGGATTTAAAGTACATTACGCAGGTATAATTTAGCCTTTTCTCATTTATTCAGAATTTATAGCAGAATTAGAAATTTCAGAATCGTTTGATTAGTTTCAGAGACTATCCGTAGGAACATGCAAACAAGGTTCACCTGTTTATATTGATAGGGATATGTACTGGACTACATTCTACATTCATTGGCTCGCAGAACTTATTAACTTAACCCGCTTTAACGGTTTCATTTACACTCGATAATTGGTTGTTATATTGTGGAGTTTACACTTTTATAAGGCAGCAGTAAGTTGTGTTGGTAAACACTAGGGATTTTTAAAGTGAAACTCGGTCAGAAATACTTACGTTTAATCGAGCAACATTCCATTAGCTGTTACTTCTAACTAATTAAGCGCAATATTAAATTTGGTATCAATAGCAGTGATCAATTTTATTGCTTAATATGTTGTATGGAAATAAAGGATTAATAATGTGACATGTTTTTGTGATTATGACCATATTTTTTGTAACAAGGATGTCATTAGTACGGATTGTTTAGTAATCATTTATCTAGCGGAAATAGAAACATTAGGTAATCCTAAGTTGATTGTATTATTTATACTAGCTGCTGCCCGCAACTACGTCTGCGTAGAATAGGCTGAAGGCATAACATTCAGACAAAGAGACATATATACATAAAAATCTGTATATTATAGCCTATGTGTTATTCTGATGTAAGAGCTATATTATTGTAAAGTTTCATTAAAATCCATTCAGTAGTATTTACGTGAAAGAGTAACAAACATCTATCCATACATACAAACTTTCGCGTTTATAATATCAGTAAGGATAACACAGCGGCTAAGTAAGCGGTACCGACACCGGATGCATGTTTGGGTGCAGTTCATATTTGTAATTTCATATTTGTTATGTTCTTTGAATCAGGGATGAGTCTCCAGTCAGGATGTATAAAATTACAGCATTATTAAATTTAACATAGATTTATGTAGTCGAATAGACATGCATTTTCTCCCATTCACCGACTTGCTTACTTTATTGTGAATAATCAAGTACTGGCTGGTACTCGACTACCATCTTAACTTAAACTTATTTAATGACTAGCTGAACCCGGCTAAGCTTCACTGCGTTTTTTCGTTCCCGTTGGAAATTAGGAATTAAGTATATAAACACTCTCCTGTTCAATAGCTATGTTGTAATAGCTGTGTTAATGTTAAATTAATTAAATATGTTATGAACAAATATCAGGTCAATTCATCGGCTAGTTTTTGAGTTTTGTTGACAAAAACATACCTACGCTAAGTAAATTTTTTATATACATAATTATATCATACTTCGTAGCGTTTGAATTTTGAAATTTGAACCAATATTTTGTCCTTGTCCTTCGTAATCGATAATTACCTGACTTTTGATACATACCTGTAAAATATACTTTTCTTGCCTTCGAATAATCACAGACAAAATTTTCATTTCAGCACCCTCATACTCTTCTAGCAGCTTAAGGTTTCCTGTAGCAAAAAGGGAAACGATTTTTTTAATGAATAGACTTAAACGTTTAGGATCATGTAAGATGTTTGAAACGGTCAGAGTTGTTACATTATTTTAAATTGTTTACACAACATATTTTAAATTGCAGTGGCCCAATAAAACATTATTCCAAACACGGTGCCGTTCAGTAATGATGTGCGTATTTAGATTTGCTATGTATTGTTTTCATTTATACATTTAACATACAAGGAATACACTATGTAAATATATATTTTTGGTAAACATATTAGTTATAACAATCATTATAAAAAGAATCTCACCATCATTGTCCCCTGATCTGCCCTGGTACAGGCCCCAATGAAACGATGTAGAACACGGACTGATGGTAATGTAGACATGAGTGTCCGACATCAGAGATGTGTTTAGTTCAAGACTGAAAGGAACAGTAATATGTTACTTATTAACGTATACAAAAAAGCGTTCCAGGGTAGTTCTCACGGCCCCCAGTCACTGATTAATACAGCCAAGAGCCATTATAGTCAACCTCCTCTAGGTGGTCCGCAGTCAACAATCCCCCCCTCTACATATAGCACGCACGAGCACATACGTGCCCATCTAATAAGCGGCCCAAATATTGAAATTTGAACTATATAAAATTTATCCGACGCGGTGAAGTATTGGTCATAAATGGTCAATGAGGTTAAAATTCCAAGATCTTTTTAAAGAAAGTTTTGCGGTTCAAATTGATCCGAGAGATCAATTCTAAAACTGGTCACACAATGATCACAATTGGTTAATTAATATTGATATTTGGTCTAATTTTATTTGCGTATTAATTATAAAAATAAAAAAAGTAAGATAGCTTTTTCTGATTAGCACCTCAAGAGTAGTTTTGCAATATCAAGCAAAGATCCTAGAAAGTTACGAATTACACATAATTGGTCAGAAGCTTGCAATAATAAGGTCAACAGTATAAAAATAATCACAAGGCGTTTAAAATTTCAAGAACGTCCCTAACAACAAAGCACATCAATTTGGTCGGATTCGATCAGATCGACAACTATGCAAAACGTATTCCGAAAATTGGTCAGCGTTTAGTTTTTTTTATATAAAAAAATTATTTACTCTCGTCCACATTGGAAGTCTACCGCTGTTTCAGTTGTATATGAAGGAAGAGTTTCGGTAAATTCGCTGTTATAGAATAGCAAAACTATCGCTCTTATTCACAAATAATAAAAAAATGTGCCCGTCACAGACTTCGAGAAGGTTAAAATTTTGGATCAAAGAAAATTACACGAAGGAACTCGACCATTACTTTTTTATACACTACTGTGTTAAGACATAATCCAACGAGTGACTATTAGAGCGGATTGGCGGATTTCACATATCTTCAAAATATTTTTTTCAATTATTTTTATTACGAAAATATCACTGATCACGTAATAAGATTACACAATAATCTTTTATTTTACGCACAACATTCATTTTACGAAATATATTAACATGTACTTAAGTATTAACGTTTCTACTTTCTTTCAGGATAATACAGTGCTTAAAGAGCACACTTCATTTTTCACATAATCATTTTAATAATTTGTGTGGAAAAAAGTGCGAAAGTATATCGCCGCTGCGGGATTCGAACCCAGGTATTCGAGATTCGCGCCCTAACGCTTTAACCACTAAGCTAATCGTCTGACTGCGATCCAATAAAAATATCAACCTTTCATCTACATTATTTTTTCGCATTTCAAGCAATGCATGGCACATCCATTGTTATATCCTTTGCAGCATACAAACTTTTCCCTACACATTTTAATGTTTAATATTTAAATATGCATTTTTATTTAACACTTTTGATGAATGACGAAACAATTTCTAATGTTTAAAGCTAAACTATGAAATTAAGCTTCAATTCAAAAACGCTTCATCAACTATTGCGACAACTTGAAGTAATACAACCAACATTCAACTCATTCTCTTGAACTGTTTCATTGTCTGTGGCGCAGTTGTTAAGGTATTGGCTTCGGCGCCAGTGGTCGTGGGTTGGATTCTCACACGAGACAAGTATCTGTGTGACCCACGGATAGTTGTTTCGAATCTGTTTCGGATTTCAAGTGAAATTTATGCTTGTAAATGGTCTTACAACACGGGATAATGTTATCCTACAGTGAGGGCAATGTTTTAAAAAAAGCACTTATATAATTAGTATCTATCAGTATAAGTTCTATCAAAAAAATAACACATACTTTCGAATTAATAATAATATAATGCTATTCTGTACCTTCTGATCTCTCCTCGCTCCATTTTGTAGAGAGTCTGGTTATCCATCGGCAGCCATTGTCTCTCGAACCTTGATACAGGCCTGGAGACCAGCACGCTTGGCATCGCCATGCCGACGCCCGCCGCGTGCAGTGCTATCAGCACCGCCAACCTCGTTGTCAGACTGCTAATGTTTCTGAATAAGAAAAAAAAAAAAAGAAATTGTAAAATCAATCTCTCTGTCTGACGTCTTATGTATTGTATAAATAATAGCGATTATGCGTTTATTATTAGTTTTTAATTAGCTTCGCTTATTAGGCCATTAAAAATACAATTTAACATTTACTTTATGGGAACCAAAACGGTTTCAATGACTTTTGCCCTAAATGCATAGTTTCCGAGATATCGACCAAAAACGTTTTTTTCAAGATGGCGTCTGAAGCTCGATCGGAATACGTTCATCATTCTGTTATTTTATACTCAGTTAGTGACCATAAACCTTATGGAAAACAAAAATTGATTCGCTAACATAAAGAAAAGTTGAACGAAAAATACGTCTATTTTTACTGGCCTACATGCTATAGCGTTTGTCACCAGACTAAATTATCAATTACCATTGCCATTCAATTTATCAGGTTCCTAATTAAGAAAAGAAAAACAAATGATCTCTAGACGCGTTTCTGACGTCATATCATCTTTGTTTGTCCTATAATATTTATGCGATTGTGTTGCACTTAAGTGAATTTGTGCGTGCAATCTTCTTGTATCTTGTATTAACTGATGTTTTTGCTGTCAGTCCCGAGACTATTAAAGCTTCATCTGACGCAGAACCGGTGGGCTAGCCAGAACCCACGGGTTTGGGCCCTCCGCTGTGGGTGCTCATGCGTGCGTTTAACTACGACATGTCATCTAAGGGCCGTCGAAGTTGCGGTGTGGACCGAGACCCCGATGGCCGTCGACTGTGTTTTTAGCTAATCGGTGACTGGGGGCGGTGAGAACCGCCCTGGAACGCGGGTGTACCTTGTGTACGCGTTGTGTTGGTCTCGCCGTGCTCGGAGGCGAGAGCGAACTATTGTGTTTGTTGTTACACTAGCTGTGGGTGTAGTGTTATCCAGCGGGACCCCCGGCGGTGGGTCCGGAGTATCTAAGTCCCCTTCCTCGACCGGGTCGATGAGGACGTTTCGCGGGCGACGCTTGTTAACGTTCGCGTTTGTGTCGGGTTGGTAATTTGCTGCGCTTACCACCAGAGGGTTGGGATGATGTTCGGCTCTATCGAAGAACCGTTTTGTCAAATCTTTAAAATATTCGCGAATCGTCGGGAGTCTGCAATCGCTGTGCAGATCGACGTTGCGTTGGTACCACTGCGCACCGGCTGCACAGCGGATGAACTTATTTTGTACTATTTGCAGCTTGTACAAGCGAGTAGGGTGCGTGTGGGCGAAGATCATGCATGCGTAGGACATAATAGGTCGTACGCAGGTCATATATAATAATAATTTGTGCCTTAAGGGCATTTTACTTTTAGCGTTAGTTAAATTGTGTAGCCGGCCGGAGACGAACGCGGCTCTATTACGAACGTTATTAATGTGCGTAGTAAATGACATACGCGAGTCGAATGTGACTCCTAAGTATTTGACCTTTTTCTCCCAGGGGAGCGGTTGGCCATAAAGGGATATTTGCCCCAACTTTCTGCATTGGCGAGGGCCATTATAAAGATGTGACGGGTAAGTACTTCGTGTGAAGTGAATCGCCACACTCTTTTCGGGATTTATTTCTATTCTCCATTTGCGGAACCAATCGCCGAGGCCGTCGGCGGCGCTTTGGAGTCTAGTGGTTAGTATTCTAAGGTTGCGGTCTGAATAAAAGAGCGCGGTGTCATCCGCGAAAAGCGCGAGATTGACGTGGGGGTCTTTGGGTATGTCGCTCGTGTAGAGCGTAAAGAGCAAAGGTGAGAGGCAGGAGCCTTGTGGTACGCCGGCCGTGAGGCGGCGGCTTGTGGAGAGGGTGCCCTCGACTCGATACCGAAAAGAGCGATTCAACAAAAAGGCCCGGATGGTGTTTACGAGCCTATCTGGTACTTTGAGAGTGTACAGCTTGTAAAGCAAGCCGTTGTGCCAGACTTTGTCGAATGCTTTTGCGACATCGAAGAAAAGAGCCCCTGTACTTATATGTTTCGGGTGGTTTAGGCCTTTTAGGACGTGCTCCGTTAGGCGGTATAACTGATCGGGACAAGAGTGTCTAGCTCGAAAGCCGAATTGTTCCGTCGGCAGAAGACCGTTGGAAAATACGTGCTCTTTGAGCCTGTTTAACAAGAGCCGCTCGTAGAGCTTCCCCAGGCAACTGAGGAGGCTGATGGGACGATAGCTAGAGGGCTGATTAGTTGGTTTATTCGGTTTGCGAATGCCGATAACCGTGGCTTGCTTCCAGTCGTCCGGAAAGGAGCAACTGGAGAGAAGGGTATTGAAAATGGTCGCCAGTAAACAGATAAGCGGCCCAGGGAGAGCTTTGAGAATCTTATTACTTATATTATCTGGGCCCGGGGCGGATTTTGGTTTTAATTTTTTAATAATATCTTGGACCTCTTCGGGGGTCACTGAATTTAAAGTTTCGCCTTCCGGTGGAAGCGCAGCCCTAGTCTCGATTACGCGGTCCACCTCCGTTAGGTGGACTGAATCGGTGTGTTCGCGCGATGGCGTACATTGCTGCTCTAGGTTGTCCGCAAGGCATTCGGCTTTTTCGGAGTCATCTAGGGCTACTGAAGCGCTATTAGGTCTAACTAACGGCGGTAGAGATTCGCGGGGATCTGCTTTCAGACTGCGGGCCAACCGCCAGTAGGCGGTGTGCGATGGCTCGATGTCCTCTAGGAGAGTGTGTCCCACGTTTTATGTCGGTGTTCCGATACACGATCTTTGACTTCTAGCTGAAGGCGTCGAAGTAGAGTTCGGTTCGATTCCGATCGGTATCGGTCGAAGGCGCGTTTGGCTGCATTTTTCTGTCTAATTAGCAGTCTTAGGTCGGGTGGAAAGTTAAACTGTCGGTCGCCCGACAGTTTTACCGTCCGTTCCGAGTCTGTGACTGCGGAAGTAATAGTTTCTCGGAGACTCGCTATCGCTAGATTTGCGTCATCGAACGTAGCTATCGTCTCGGGTAAGTCTACTAAGTCCTGGGGGTCCAAGGCCTTGAGTTTGACCTCAAGACGATGCCAGTCCACTACGGATTTGGTCGGAGGGACCGCGCCGGCGTTCTGGCCCAGTTTACACAGGACGGGCCTGTGGTCTGAGTCTAGTTCATGGATTGTCTCTATCGACTCGATGTCGAGCGAGACATCCCTGAATAACATGATGTCTAGGACACTCGGTGACGCGTGTTGGTAGTTGTCCACCGTAGGATACCTAGTGGGAGTCGCGGGAGCGACTATGCCAAAATTTAGGTTATCGGCTAAGCTAAAGAGATGCTTTCCGTTGTTATTTGGGATGCTGTTGGTGTTCCATGAGCCGTGTTTGCAGTTTAGATCTCCTGCAATTATCACGGAAGGGCCTAAGTTAAGTAGCGTATCTAGGTCGCTTTGAGGTAAGGTTCTATTCCCCGAGAGGTAGGCTGAGACTAGTACAAGCGGCCTGTGGCCGGTGAGCGCTAACCTACACGCGGATGCCTCTATTTGACTTAGCTCTGGAATGTCGAGCGGGCAACAGTGCAAAGACCGTTTATAATAAATTAATGTGCCTCCCAGACGGTTTGCTAACCGGTCGTGGCGGACAATGTTGTAATTTGCGATTCTGGGATCGCGTACACTAGGTTTCAAGAATGTCTCTTGTACTAGAAAAATATCTACGTTATGATCGCGAAGGAATTCCGCGATTTCGTCCCTTTGACCCTTTATGCCGTTTGCGTTGAAATACGAAACAACCAGAGCCCGAGGTTTTGTTCTACCTGCGGTTGTACTTCCCATTAAGGTGTTTTTATGGGTCTAATTAACGACGCGGCGGAGCGCGGTTTTATTGCGCGGACTATTGTTTTTTTACGGTTGGCTCGTAAAAGCCCAAAGGGCTTCCACAAGCGTTTTATGTTGGCTAATTGCCCTAAGACGCTCGTGGCCAGATGTGGCGGCCGCTATTTTAGCGGACAATACGGCGAGTTCCTGCCTATTGATCCTATCTAATAAGCTGCAAATATTAGCGATTTGCGCGAATGGGTCGTCCTTGTTTTCCGCGAAAACTGACGGAGTTGGCTGCACCTGCGGCCGCGGCGCCGTTTGAGAGGCGGGCAGCTGTTGTGCGATCGGTCGTGAGGCGACCGGGTTTACCGGCGCGGTTACCTGCGCGGCCACCTGGGGTTTCGCCCAGGCGTTTATGACGGGTACGGGCGCGGGAATGAATTTAACGGGCGCGGGTTTGGGCAAGGTGGATTTCGCGGGAGATTTCCTCGCGGGAGTTTTCGGGGCCTTAGCGCAGCCTCTGTAGCTAGCCGGGTGGCCGGTGGCGTTACAGTTTACGCAGTCCGGTGGATCAGCGCAATCTTTCGGCCGCGTGCACTCGGTAGTGTAATAGTCACCGGTGCATTTGACGCACCTAGGGTGAGCGAAGCAATTGTTGGCCGTGTGGCCAAAATGTTGACAGTTGTGGCACTGAGCCACAACTCCTGACTTGCGCGGGGGCTCAATGACTAAGTCACTGAGCCCACAGACCCTCTTCAGGTTGAAGATGGCCGTACCTTCCGGTGCGTGCAATCGCTAAAGCTTTTGTGCAAATGAAATAATCATCGAAAACTTCCTTGAAAATCAATGGTCTGCTTCTGAGATTAACCTCGATTTGACCTATGAATTTATTATCGTGAGTTTACTACTAATACTTTATTAAAGGAAAAATATTTGGCAATTTTTTTCGACATCATCAGTTTCTAGGAATCCATAAATTGATTATTTTGACATATGCACAGTCTCTGCAAAGTACTCGGCATTTGTTTCTATACTGAGAAGGTTCAACAATGAGGTTGGTTATTCGACGTCTATTGGAATGGGTTATTTGAGCCCATAAACAACAAACTCATTCCCCTTCCATGTCATTATTGGAAATGGCAATATACAGAACATAAAAGGCATGGAGCTAACTATTTGATTTTAACTGGATTTGAAGTGATTGATGGAAGGGTTCTGTTCTCTTCGTGTACTTGCCCACTCCATGTCATAATATTTTATAATCCACTTCAAAAAGAATGGAAGTTCTTTTCGACCCTATCGATTTTTATACTAAAGTATTAAAAAATAAGTACTCCACAAAGACACCATAACTTCTCTAAATTTAACGATTTCCTTATAGGAAGTAATTGAATAGCGGTGTTCAAGGATTTAAACGTTAAGAAGTATAAACTATAAGTATAATCGATTGATTGTATATATTAAAGATCAACGAGAAAAACGCACATTAAAATTAAGGAGCGATACGCAATAACATTTTTATTAAAATAACAAATAAACCTACAGTAGTAAATTTATATATTGTACAATTTTATGATTTAATGAAGCTTGATTTCACAATAGAGTTCTCATCAACGAATGCGTTCAAAATAAAACTTTTATCGTGCATATGTAGTAGATCGTAATTTTATTGTAAATTATGTTTTATTGTGTGCATTACACAATGGTTTAAAGCCATTTTGAAATACATGTGTCGATGCAACTTTTGTCACCGATCAAATCCAGACTGATTTCATTTTATTTTCATCATCAAAATTTATTCGTCCTGATAAAGTGGTCGTAATATTATAGTAATATGTATTTTTTACAGATTTAACGTCAATTATGAACCTGACATGATGGGAGTTAAAAAATCAATATACGATAACTCAGATGTAACAAATCAGGAGGCTTATTTTAGATTCATATCAATTTATACGGTGGTAAGGCCACGCAGCAGCCTCGGCTGTTGCACGAATGGGCAGGCTCGTCCGGGTAAGTACCAAGACCTCACAGAAGACCGGCGTAAAGTGGAATTATAACTAATACTTTCGCGTTTCGTCTAGTGAGTAAGGTGGCCGGAGCCCAATTTTCAAAAGGTTGTCAACGCATCTGCAACCCTCGGGTGTATCAGATGTCCATAGGCGGTGGTATTCACTTAACATCAGGCATTGCTCGCTTGGCAACTTTTCACATAAAAAAATAATTAAGCTTTATTTAAAGCTTATTAAACTTTGTCTAGTTAGTCATTAGAATTCAATTTGTTACATAAACATTTTTTTTTATCTTTCACCACACATAAAATACCCAATCACTCTTTTATAGTGATGAATGTGACATAAGATAAATAAGTAATCTTACGTGCACCAAACGAAACATTTATCTCGATACATACACTTGAAATTATCAAAATAAACTTACGTTGTAGGAATGTTAACGATGCGGTCATTAATTACTTGATGGCGCACGCCAGTATCAATTTGTCCCTCTTATTGCTTCTATTTACATTTGACAGTTAAAGTATTAGATACAAGCGGACCTACCCCGTGAATCTGTATAAACAAATATGCACGTAAGCTTGTGTTGTAACTATGTCTTTTTTAATACTAGGAACTCGTTTCCACATTTTTTAAATGTTTACTTATTTTGGTGTATGTGTACACATACAAACGAGGCAAAGTAATGATTTATGTTACTGTGTATGTTAGTCACTGTGTATGTTATTGTTGGCAACATTGAAAGAAGTCGTTCCTTGAGGTTGTTGGCGACACTAAAAGAAGTGTCATTCTATGAGGTATAAATGAAGCTGAACGAAGCATTTCATGGGCGTCTTCGTCTTCTCCTTCGGCTGGCAACAAGAAGTATCACAGATTAAATAATTAGAGTTGGGTTTCTTCAGTGTAAAAGTGATGAAATAAGTAATTATACCAGTATTATTGTTGTGCAAAGTGAAACTACGGTCATTTGTTAAAAGTATTTATATTTCTACCTTCTTAGCTCGATAAAACAAAGTAAAGCTAACATTATAGAAAAAATAAATATAAATAAATTGTTTTCTTCATAATAAACTTGTGAAGAAAGCAATAAATGTGAAAAACAAAACTTCACGACCTTTTTTCATTAATAGTAGTCACGTACTTTCAGAAGTTCTGTTCGGAAAAGGATAAGCAAAAACTACCTGCAAAACCACTTGGCGCTATAATATTACGTTTATGTGGCAACACGATGAACTTTAAGATGGAATTTGGCTTAGGTTGAAAGATATAACACGCCTAGACAGTGTCGGTCTAAGAACCGTGGAGGCCATCCTGTCCTCAGGAGGTGGCTAGACTGGTGACACGGTGTTTTTACCTGCCACGCGACGTAAATACTTTTGTGACATGGTTGTTTCGGGAGCTACTTGTTCGTGCGGGGATGTAGGCCCTAGCGGAATGCCACCACTCTGACGTGTGAGCCGAAGAGACTGCCTAACATGCGCTAGAAGTGCCCAGGCTGGAAGGAGCAGCGGCGAGACCTGATCGATATCGTGGGGTGTGACCTCTCGCTGCCTGCCGTGGTTCGCGCTATGGTGGACAGCGAGAGGGCGTGGGGTGCTGTACATGCATGTTGCGAGGATGTTATCACCCGGAAGGAGGACGCGGAGAGACTCAGGGAGGCACTTACTGCCTATCCGCCGCTGGAGACCAGGGCACAGGAGGCTGGCTTACGCATAGCCTTACCCTTACCCCTCATAGTGAGGCCCCGGTTAACGACATGGGTTGTCTGCTGACCAATACGGGGCTGCTGGGTGCTGTGCTAGTTGCACCGGCACGGCACGATAAATGGCTTCGAGAGAGGCGCTAAAAGTAGGCGTATTGATCCCATTTTGGATGCGGTAGCTGCTTAGCAGGAAGCATCACGGGGAAAGGAGTGTCGGTATTGTGATGCGCCATTCTCCCTAATTCATATATCGATCGATACGTGGAAAACGGTGGAGCCAAGGGTCCAACACTATGTGTCCTATATCGCGAGAGCAAGGTCGGCGGCATTTCCCACTACATAAACAAGTAAAAATAATAAAAGATTGTGATATTTGGTTTACAGTACGCCGTTAAGACTTATCCGTCTCTCACAGCTGGCGCTTACTATGTTGTCTATGTTACTATATTGAATTATTTAAAAAAGGGAAACCCGACTGATCAAGTAATACCAACCCCTGTTATTATTTCGCGTACATCATATTAAAATAATATACACTATTTCACTCGCATGAATGAGATGAATCTAATGACATCTCATCATATGTTGACATCCCTCTAGAGGCTTAGAGTGTAGAGCGTGTCTCTTCTTACATACGTATATGAAAACATATTTCATAGCTCGAAAAAGTGATAGCTTTATGAAGTGAATATTACAATTAAACAGACTATCTAAATAACATAGTAGTTGACATCAAAAACTAATCTGGGCTGTGATCATTGAGTATATTTATATTTTATTTATATAATTACCTACAAACTTTGCGTGATAAACTGGCTAAATGGAAACATGTTATTCGCTCGGCCATATAACTATAACAGTTTCTAAAAGTAACGTTTGTTTCTTAGTAAATTTTATAAATGAGACACTTGTAAAAGCGAGAACAAAACACAAAAGTTTTGAAGTTGAAACACTTACGAAAGGCTAAGTTATAACGAGGGAAACTTGAATTCGACACAAAACTTTATATATGGCGCCCCAAGAGACATTGGATACGCGACACCATCTAGACTTAAGACTTTTAAATTGGTTTTCGATGTTATGAAGTTTACGAACGTTTCGAAAATTTAAATGGAAACCGATCCTTTCGAAATATATATTGTTACAATAGCTATGTATTGGATACTGGCAACAACAGACACGCAAACATTTTTCGTAGGTGAAATTAGTCGGTTTGGATAGCAAAACGTTTGTTATTGTTCTGTTCGTAAACTAAAACAGTTTTAAAATATCGTAATCAACAAAAGAAATTTGTACGAGGGAGACGGAACATAGTAATAATTGTATGATAAAAGTTAGAGTTTTTAGATGAATTATTTAAATTTTAACAAAACAGATACGTACCATCTATGTAACTATTTTGTAGCAAAACGACAAGTAGACTAATCAGTTAGCACTAGAGAAATTAATTAACTTCTGTTTTTGATGACCGTCTAAAGGTCTGAAATTACCGATGAAATCTTATTCCACAAATTGATAATTAACAGCAGAAATAATATTAAATAATAATTAATTTAGTCGTAACACCCTCACTCGAAAAAAACCATATCGATACCGTCAGCTTTCAAAGAAAAAAAAAAAGCGCACCGTAAACGGTCCATTCCTTTAAAAGCTACGATGACACAGACTGGCACACAGACATACATACAGATAGATAAGTCAAACTTATAACACCCCTCTTTTTACGTCGGGGGTTAAAAAGTTGTGATACGCTCTCGACGGTGCACCGACAATTATCCGATAAGTGTAATCATTACTGATTTGTAATTCCCTTGTACGATGGTTAAAAAAAGCAGGGGAAACTTGAACGATCGTTTCCTCCGAACTTGTTTTACGTGCGGTTATAGAAATTTCATTACATTAAAATTTATAGAAATTGTAGCTGCTACCCGCGACTATGTCTGCGTAGAATAAGCTGAAGGCGTAACATACAGACAGAAGAAAGATATACATAAAATATGTGTATAAATTATAGCCTATCTCTTATTCTGATGTATAAGCTATATTATTGTAAAGTTTCATTAAAATCCATTCAGTAGTATTTGCGTGAAAAAGTAGCGAACATCCATCCATACATACAAACTTTCGCGTTTATAATATTATATATATAATATATATAGTAAGGATTAGTGATAAAGTTTTTCCCGCTACATGAATCGAACCCGCGTAACAGTTCAACCTCAGATGTATTTCAAATAATCCCGAAACTTCATTACACGTCCACTTTTATTGCCGCCCTTCCCATGCCTTTTATTATGGAACTTGTCATACTTGTCATATCATCAGACGTCAATTCAGTTATAAAAGTGGAAGATGAAACAGAACCTCTAGTGTGGAATTCCAATGGGTTCACTAAGCTCTGGGTCGGAGGCATTAAACCTTGCTCGCATGAAACGGCTGCTGTTTTTATTTTAAATTCCGACAGGCGTTACACTGGACCATTCAATAATTTCATATTGCGGAATGACCATAAATTTGCACGGTCTCACCACAAGGGTCATTGTTTCACATGGCACTGCCTCTATAAATCTTTTCGCGTTTTAGCGTGCTAAAAGTGCACAATGATTTAAAACCTCCAGATAGGATTGCGTTTTGTAAACATTCAGGAATGGAGCTTTTTGTGTTTCGACATTATTTTGGTCGATGAATTTATCGTCTTGAGGTGTAGAAGGTTTGGTTAGGTATTTGAGTAATTTAATGTACAATTGGTTTATTCCGTTACTGTGAGGGAATGATTTTGAAAGAATTATGCCTAAACTGATAGTAACAGGGGCTGATAGTAACTGGTTCGCAATATCAAATATTACCTGATGGTATTTATGAATTTCTGCCGGTTTCCTTTACCTGAATAGATACTACCAGTAAGTGTGTACCTCAGCTATTCCTGTCTCACGCCCGGTTTCTGAAACACTCATAGAAGTCAACTAATCAGTTATCACATGCTTTTCAAATGTTATTTAAGTTGCAAGTTAAGGTGTCACATGGCTTAAGTCTTAAGCCATGTGACAGCTGATTAGTTGATTTCTACGATGATCAATGTTTCAGAAACTGGGCGTTAGTGCGATAGGCGGGCAGACGATACCCATAGATTTAATATTTATTTTTAATACGAATTTCAAAGTAGTATCTTAACGTTACATAGGAAAATAAACAACCAAAACACTCAGAATTACTTTAAAATTTTTATTGCCTTTAACATTAACGTTGCATTTTTTTAAGCTTTTAAAAACATGACTCATTTCGATTACAAGTTATTTGACCATAAAAATAAATTAAGTTCTGGTGTTCATCGTAGGTTTACAAAGCAATGTACATTTTAGATTGCAATGGAAACGACAGGCGTAATAGTTTATTTTTACTGTACAGTATACTACATGGAATAAAAAAGGTCTATAAATGCGTAATTTATCTTAGAACACGCATAATTTTTTTAAACTGCACTACTACGGCATTTTAATCTCCAAGTGACCTATGGTGAGTAATATCTAGGACCATAAATAGGCCGTAAACGTTAAGTGCTATTTGATTTTAAGGTTCCGTAACCAAAGGGTAAAAGGGGACCCTCTTACTAAGACTCCGCTGTCTGTCTGTCTCTCTGTCAGTGTATCTTATGAACCGTGATATGATCATGTATTTCTGTTGCGTGTATATCAACAAATACTAAAAGATCGAATAAAATATGTTTAAGTGGGGCTCCGATACGATAGATATAATTTTTTTGCTTTTTTTATACAGAACTTTTTATGGTGTACTTGGCCGGTTTTAGGATTCCGTTCTCCGAACGAACGCAGTTGAATTGGATATTAAATAAGTGTTATCTGTTTGTACTTCTGTTTGCTTGCGCGATAAACGTGCCTTTTATGTATCCTCGCTGTTAGTTAATTGACATGTGTTAATTAAAAAAAAATCATTATAGTGCTGTGTTTGTTTCTACGCAGGGCTGTAGTGAAATTAATTATAGTTACATAATGACACATTACGTACATTATGGCCTATGAGTCACTTTAAATAACTTATAAAAGTAACTTAGATGATTACAATGTTTACAAGATTGAACTTTTCACAAGAAGTATTATTAGTATTTATATGACATCAGGAGTAATCAAGAGTAGGAAATATCGGATTTTTTTCTTTGTTCGCCGAACAGGGTACAATTACAGCGGCTATTGTTGTTAAATCGTTGTCATAAAAATTAAGTTTACTTTTTTTGAAAAAATGAGGTGGAAGCAGCGTCCTCGTTCCCAAGCTTGTTAAGCCATTACGCATTGTTTATAAAGTCATTAATTGTTTATTATTTAAGTAGCAGCATTGATTACGAATTTATTTGCGCGACGCATAAATAAAACTGTTTGGGGACTTTGAAAGACTTGCAGGCGCCACGGATTCTGAAACAAGGATTGGTTCTATTGTTCTATCTCCTGCTCATGGGTTGTGGTACACCATAGAAGTCATGTAGTTGGTGTTATTGGCTAGGTTTGTTTTTCTGGTCCACCTGGCTAACGTTAACTCTACTTGGGTACAAACACCCAGGTCCCGAACATTTATTTGAGTGGCCCGCAAATACTTGAACCGAGTGGAAATTGAACCCACGAGCTTGACGTCGAAGCTAATAGCTTAACAAATGCGCCTCCGAGCCATGGGTTCGCTGTATTCATGTGTACAAAATTCTAAGTGGTATCAACTATTGTCACTTAAAGCGTATTGCCTTCCCTCCAGCCCTTCAGCAACATCATAACCCATCATAATGGTTGGTTTAAACTTCTACTTTTATCACTCAGATAATTTGCCTTTGTTTTTGGGATTCACGCGTGATTCTCACGTACCCCTTTCGACTATACATATATGCAGGTACGTCGAAAGTGGGTACTTTTACGTTGTTCCCCAAATAGGCCGTCTTCAGATATCCAACAAGACCATCATCGAACAAAGACAACAGTGACAGTGGCCGCTCTGGATAACGACATTACGTTAAAAATATGTGCATCGTGTTGTCAGGAAGTAGCCGTTTGAAATCATGCCAGCGAATGCCAAATAGGTTCTATGGCGGCGGCTAAATGCTGTATTTGATATTGTGACAAGACGATGAAAGGTGAGGCTAATTATATTTTTGCATCTCACTTTAACGTCCTGCGTGGTATGGTGAATCATGATCAGATTGCGCGAATAATTGAAATTTTCTTAAAGAACACGGTCGTTACTTGTATATTATAAGATGTTGAGATTTTACCGTAAAAATTGCCGTGATATCTCAGTCCGGGCGCACGCCTTTAACTTAATATGCTTGAGCAACCTGAGTTCGATAGCCGGTGTAGGCACCAGTGAAATTGTTAAGTTTAAGTGCTGACTTATCACGTATTCAACGGTGAAGGTAAACATCGTGAGGAAACTTGCATGTTTCGAAATAATAATAAAAAAATACATCTCGAAAAAAATCCATAAATCCGCAGAGGGATTTTGTGGTGAACTATGCTCTTACACCCTCTTTACAGAGGAGGCATTTGCCAGCAGTGGGACATTTATAGACTGTTACTTTACTTTACCGTAAAATTAAAATTTCTGCATCTGAATTTTTTTTATAGTGCTAATCTCTGCACTTTAGATTGAACATTAAATTTGTAGAAAATTTACGAAAATCGGAGTGGTTTCGATTCCCACAGCGGTGACAATCTTTTCGTACTTTTTCTACAAATTTAAAATTCTGCATCTAGTTCGTATCCTAGGTTTATTTCAAGTCTATAGAATTTTTCTATTAACTATATATTAACTATATATTTTTCTATTAACTATTCATATTTAAGGGAATACTGTCGAGTGTTAAAATGGGACTAATTTAAGGGTTATTTTCTGTTTAACGTTTCTTCCTAGAAGGACATAGGTGTGAGATATTTGAAACTACAGCGGCCCTTACCCATTCCGGTGGGCCTTTAGACGCTCTTAGCAACTGCGCTTAGCGCTATATCCTCTAACCTCGTCCTCTAGTAGGGTTCCGTACCATTGTCTAGTATGTAATTGTATTAGCATGAACGCCCATACAACTCAAAGGGTTATCGTAAATTTTCAACTTGTTTTATTTTTTGGATTTTTTTGAACATAACTTTTTGGCAAATTTCATGATTCTGGGTTAATGGGGACTATCATATTGGTTTTCGATCCAAAATTCTAGGAATTTCTACGTACCTAGGTTCTTCTGGCTTCTGACCACTTCCGGTTGACCTAAAATTGTCAATTTTTATTAAAAGCATGGTCTTATTTAAATTTGTCCATATCTTTTTATCTTGTTTACTCAGGACCTTTATTTTTATACATCCAATAAGGATTATAGATATCAACTTGTTAGGTAAACCTGTTCCTGAGAAAATCGGTGGTGACACACGGACAGACAGACGGACAAGACAGTGATCTTATAAGGGTTCCTTTTTTACCTTTTGAGGTACGGAACCCTAAAAAGCTGCATACTGTAAAGTAAGCACAGTATAGCGTCAAGCATTGCTGAAAATGCAATAGTGAAAGTAGATATAACTCGAGACATCCCCGACTGATGATAGTAAATACTTAGCTCAGTTGCTTAGAGATTCTGGGTGCGTTACTAGGAAGAATTCCTTAGAGAGTTAAGAGTTATTAGGAAGAAGTCTTGAATTCCATAGCGCAGTAGTTTCGGATGATTAATCTACTAAAAATTTACAACATCTAACTTTCATATTAAGTGCAAAAACTAAGACTAAAAATAAAATCAATTATAGGTAACGTACCAAAGACAAATATGACCGTGAAATAATTTCATCCTAATAATAGCGGCTTATATATAATTATTGGATACAATACAACACATACATATAATGATGCTTAGAATGTCTTTTGTTCATCGTCATCATTATTATTCAGAACACAATTATTTATTTATAATTTCACAATGAGCTGTATAATTTCACAATGTACTTAAAATTTTTTCAAAAATAGGTTTTTATCGACTTCAAAATACCGTGTCCGCTTAAAGGTATTGGGCAAAGAAAGGTAAAGTAATTCCTGTGGAAACGCATGTGTGTATACAAAAGGAAAAGGACCAAAATGAACCTGTCACTAGCAAACGACCGGAGATTTGTCGTGAAAAGGAACAAATAGGCTAGAATTTCTTTTGAAGCGTACACGTATGAATATATTTTGCGGGAGAAAATACTCGTATGTCCCACGATGACCGTTCGGATTAACACTGTTCGTCATATATTATCATATAATTCCATGGCGTACGGTCTAATCAATATAAATGAGCGTTTATTGCCATGATCCCTTTTTAGGGTTCCATACCCAAAGGGTTAAACGGGACCCTATTACTAAGACTCCGCTGTCTGTCCGTCACCAGGGTGTATTTCATGAACCGTGATAGTTAGACAGTTGAAATTTTCACAGATGATGTATTTCTGTTGCCGCTATAACAAAAAATAATTTTAGTATAAAAAATATTTAAGCGGGAAATACAACATACGTGATTTTTTTGACGTTTTCATAGATAATGGTATGGAAACCTTCGTGCGGGAGTCCGACTCGCACTTGGCCGTATTTCCGTCCGATGCGGTGCCGCGTACGTTACTCAAGATAGAGCCGGCCTCGATGTTTTTTTCTTTCGGATATTTTATTAATACCTTCTCATAAATAATTCGCACTAGAGGTGCATTCATGAACGGCTCTCCGTAAATAATTCGCCGTAGGATTATAAGAAATATATTGAACTAATTAGTAGTAAATCTGTACAAAGAGTACCTTGGCCGGAATTACAATAGATTAAGTGATTTGGAATACTTATATTATAGTTTCACTTCTTTTTCAGTCTTTATTTTATATGAGAAGATGGCAAACGAGCTGGCTATTCAACTGATGTCAAGCGATAACCGCAGCCCATGGACATCTGCAACACCCGTAGGGTTACAGACGCGTTGCTATCTTTTTATAAAGTGGCCCTCTTATACCTCACTCACCAGACAAAACTTACCACTGTGACGTATTTAATGTAAAATGATATTATCGCGCATTTCACCAGTATATACACCATATATACAATCTTCCTTAGGTACAAACATCCGGATCCGGAACAATTAACTTGTTCCGCGTAGCAATCGAACCTATGACCCTACGACCCACAGCGGTGAAGCCAACTGCGCCACCGTCTCATCTGTTTATAATCCAATTATGCCAACAAATAGTTCCAGTGCCTCGTAAAAGAGTTTATTATTTGAACGGGCAAAAGACAAAATAAAAGAAAACTGTCACGCACTTATGCTATTAGGGGTTAAAAGGGAAGAAGTTAAAAGGGGAGGTTCTTCTCTTCTTCGTCGGGTTGAGGGTGAAAGAGGAGAAAAGGCTCAAGAGTTGGGTTTAAAATGGGAGTATTATCCAGCAGAATAGAAATAACGATTTATGTAGAAGTATACCATAAAACAATGTAAAAAAATCGGAACATTACTCATAGGTAGAACTTGTTAGAATAATAATTAATTTCTTTATCTACTTACACTGCCTTTCTCATGACGTAAAGTTAGAACGATAAAAATACTTTACTGTATATGAGGCAATAAATCTAAACGTCGTTGAAATAGAGATTCGAAAGACACAGCTAGTATCTTTTTCAAAAGTCACTTAGCATCTAAACGACAAAGCTAAATTATTTATGAGAACCAAATGAGGCGAAAAGAAAATCCGAGCGAAATGGAAAACGGTTTCAATGTTCACTTGTAATTTACACAGATAATTTCCCTTCAAGTTCGATTTAGAAGTGTAACGATACCATCACAAAAAATATATAGTGACTTACGTATATGAGTATCGGTGTCTGAGAGTTAACATTATAATAATATGTTGCATTAGCGTCATCATCATTTTCAGCCTGTTTGAGTCCACCGCTGAACATAGGCCTCCCCCTTAGACTGCTACGAAGTATGATCCTGGGCCACCTGCATCCATCGACTTCCCGCACATTTGCACAGGTCGTCACTCCATCTAGAGGGGGGTCGTCCTACACTGTGATGCCCAGTTCGAGGCTGCCTTGCTCCCGCCAAGATTATCGGTTCTACGAGCCATACAAGATTAGCAAGCTGAAGTGACTATGGGCGGCCCGCCCAATCTTCTGAGCTATATGTTGTTTATTTCATGCTATATAAGATATTATATTTTATATATGAATATTATTATTTTATTTCAGATCATCGTGGTCATGGCATTGAACCAACGCGGTTGACGACCCGAATGGCGTAGTCGGTAGTACCTGCCTTCTGCGCCAGAGGGTGTGGGTTCGATCCCCAATACTGGAAAAATATTGTGTGATGAGCGCAGTGTTTTTCTAGTAATGTGTATTTATTTACAAAAGATGATTCAAAGATGATGTTTAAGTATGTAAGTTTTCTAGTACCCATAGTGCAAGCGTTGCTTAGTTTGGGACTAGAGAACGTTGTGTAAAAAATGTGTCTTTAAATATATATGCTTAAGGGGATATTTTAATAAAAAGCATTTGAAGAAGAATAGCTACGGTAAGTGGCAATTCAAATTAAAATTTTTGTTATAAATTTTATAGCCTACATCAGTGTCAAGATGGATTATGTTATAAATCGAATTTGATCCCTCCGTCTAATTTAGTTTGAAGGAAAGAAGGTTTTTAATCTTT
The DNA here is from genome assembly GCA_933534255.1 of Iphiclides podalirius. Lineage (NCBI taxonomy): Eukaryota > Metazoa > Arthropoda > Insecta > Lepidoptera > Papilionidae > Iphiclides > Iphiclides podalirius. The sequence goes on along the minus strand of OW152827.1, from coordinate 10,698,655 downwards.
TTAATCTGTGTAGTCAGGGTGTAGGTTATCTCGAGGTAAGTTTATTTATTATATATTTGAGCTATGACTAATACCTGTATTTTATTATTTGGTGACTGTTTTTATTTTATTGCTACGCGTTATATGTGATAAATAAGTTCAGTTAAAATCGGCTTACATGTCTTGAACCTAGCGAATAATGATAAAAAAATATTTTGAATACAAACGCCGCTTCCCGAACTTACATTATCAAGGGATAGTAACCACGTGCAACGCATAAAAATTATTTTAATATTAATACACCTAGCAACGGTCTTAAATAACTCGCCAACATCATTATTCGTTGGTAAAAAGCATCCAGAGATATTTCGATCGTAGCTCAGAAACAAACGCATTCGTAATTCACTCGCGTACATTTGTGACAGTTCACCGAATTGAACCGAAACTTCTATTTAAAAATGCCCTCCTTCAATTACGCGCACCGCCGCGGACACAGCGTCCGCTTCGCGGGCAGACCTCGAGCTGTGATTTATCCCCCTTTAGCGTAATAAATTGCCAGAGTACGCCATAAATTTTGTCGTTAACAAAATTGTACAAGTGAGGAATCCGCTACAGTGGGAAAGTCGTCGCGCGGCGATATTTCAATATCTGCCGTCGCGTCGGTCGCAGGTTGGACAAAAATGTCTATAAATACGCGCAGTCTGCCGGTCCGTCTGTCTGACGCGCCGTTTTGTATTTCTGTCTGAGTTTTGATGCGTTTTACTTTATGCGCAGTGATTTGGTGCCGTCGCCGGCTATATTAATAAACTAAGGGATTATCGACCACGCACCTCGGCGTTCGCAGATCGTCGCGACTTGAAAACACGTGATTGTCGGCATTTTCTATTTGATGTCGTTTTGAAATATTAACACTTCCTCCATAACAGATCGTATTGAGCTATATGAAATATTGAAATCTTAATGTACGTTACGTGGACGGCAAAAGATAACAATGAATGCACAGCACTAACGAAAGGTACACTATATTTTTTATTTAAATAAGAATGAATGAAATGAGAAATTGAGGATGTTTGATAAAAAAGATTATGTTAGGCACATAGGCACATAACTGTGTTAGGACAATGTATTTCAAAATATTTTTTAAATAAAAAAAGAAGTAATTAGTTATTTTCGCTTTGATAACATTTGAGAAAATCTTTTATTACGCCAGGTAAAACATCATGTACTACATGGCTATTAATTCTTGCCCACTTTTCTTAAATCGTCCTGAACTTAATCAACAAGGAAGTACAGTGAGTCTATAATAAAATGCAGAGTTGGAAATGAAACTTAGATCTCAAAGTGCAGCATACTGAAAAAATTGCTAATATAGCAAGGCTTCATAGTAAAGTAGTAAAGTAACAACTTATACATATCCCACTGCTGGGCAAAGGCCTCCTCGATACAGAGGGTATCCAGAGGTAGAGGGAAGGTATAGTCCACCACGCGCCCGTGTGGAGTTGCCAGATGTCCCATCGGGCGCGTCCCCAGGTGGCGTATAGGGGAATGCCACCCAGATATGGGTGGTAGCGAAAAACCGTCGTGGACCAAAACTGGCTGGGTTTGGGGCGTACCCTCGAATCTTTTAAGATTCGAGAAACGGCCAAGAGGGAATCCTGAGAAGGATTGCCTTCGAGGAGGGCCTTCGAGGCTCTATGTCACTCCATGTTTCTTTCCTTTGCAAAGAACAGCGGACGTGACATCTGCGGTGATATGCTACGCGCATTTCGGTTATTACCGACACCGCCCCACCCGTAAACCTTCGGGAGCGGGGGCCATGAATGGCCATGAGGAAGGAAACCTCTATAAAAAATCTCACAACCCTAAGGTCGAGCGTGCCGATGGGGTGAATCTCTGGTGGTATTCCAGTGCCTAGCGCTTAGGGGGAAGGGGGGGAAATTCAGGGACCAAACCCTTGTATAAAAGGAAACATGGAAACAGTGGGTAACATACTAATACCCCAGGGTGGTACCGGCAATGCCGGAGAATCCACCCCTAGGCCTAGCCTAGGCAGCCCCATCGTATCTGGGGGGGGCAACACACTTTTTTGCGGCGATACATCGTCCGCGGGTCGCCTAACATCCAGGGACCAACACTGTAAGGAGGGAGCCGTGCTGGGAGAATCTACTAACTCGGCACGATACTCAAGGGGAAGGCGGGGTAGGCGGGGGACGCATAGCTCATTCTAGAGAACCAAAGAAGCTGAGTCTGATGGTTCACAGCTGTCACTCGTATCAATTGCTTCAGAAGATATGCGAAAAAGAAAGGCAAAGGCTCCAAGTGTTAAATCGGTGGCCGCTAAATACAAGGCGGTAGCAGCCTCTGCCTCGGCAACCCCTACTGAAGTGGAGGATATGGCTACTGAGGTCGACACGGAAGAGGACTTCGCCGACCTCTCAGTGGCATCATCGAAGTCTAGGGCAAAAACAATTCTGCCTAGTACAGAGCAGCTGACTTTAGAGCTGCGGTCTCAGGCTGACAGTATAATTGAAGACCACATTGACCGTCAGCTTAAGGCCATCGAGGAGGTAGCGAATCGATCCCGCAATTTAAAGGGAAGCTTCGCTCAGAGCTTAAGGCTAGCCGTGCGAAATGTAAAAGCCGCAGCTGAAGAGCTTGCCAGAAGGGCCACTACGGACGAGAATATTGCTAGACTAGAGAGAGAAAATGCTGAACTACGTTTAACACTCTCTAGCCTTAGCAACAGAGCGGATAAGCTGACGGAGGAAATGAACTATCTCCGTAAACAGACCCATGAAAGAGTCAGTCTCACTAAACCAAATGCAGATGCTCCAACGCCCAGTAGTAGCGAGGAGGCAATAATGGAACGCATTGGAGCGTTTGTTGAGAGTAAATTGGCGGCTTTCGAAGCCCGGTTGTTGCCTAGTAAGGCGCTTCGCCCACCTCTGGGAGTGAAGTCCATGACGGTTGCAACGAAGCAACTAACAACGTCAATTCAGTCGCTTTCAGCAGTAACACCGTCGCAAAAGAAGAGACATAAAAAGAAGAAGAAACGGCAGAAGCCCACATATCCACCAGTGGCAGATTTACCTCCTGTAGCGAAGCCTGTGCTGCAAACTTCTATATCTGCAGTGACAAACTCTTGGGCAGATGTGGCTAAAAAACAAAAAGTACACCAGTCGATACAAAAATCGCCGCAGTACTATGTGCCCAACGAACGGCCCACAAAGTTTAGACGGAAACCAGTCCGTGCCCCAACATCTGCGGCTGTAACAATTACATTACGGGAGGGTTCCACCGCTACCTATGGTAGCATAATGAAGGACGCAAAAACTAAAATTCGGCTAGAGGAATTTGGAATCGAGGCTATCCGACAAAAGCGTGCCGTTACAGGGGGTATTCTAATGGAGATCAGCGGCACTGACTGTGGCCCGAAAGCAGATAAATTGGCGGCTAAGCTACGAGAGGTTCTCTCAGAGTCGAACGTCCGTGTCAATCGCCCAGTGAAGACGGGCGACGTTCGGCTTAGAGACCTCGATGACTCTGTTGGTTCTTCAGAACTAGCAGCTGCGATTGCTGACGCGGGTGGTTGTTCGGCTGACGACATCAAGGTTGGAGAGGTCCGTCGATCACCGACGAGCATGGGAACTTGCTGGGCACGATGCCCCATTACGGCGGTCCGTAAGATAGCAACAGCTGGACGTTTACGTGTGGGTTGGGGATTCGCTCGAGTGGAATTATTGCAGCCCAGGCCCTTGCACTGCTACAGGTGCCTTGAGGAAGGACATGTTGGAAGCCGGTGCCCCAATAATGTTGACCGTAGCAATCGCTGCTACGCCTGCAGCGAACCTGGCCATACGGTGAAGAATTGTTCCGCTTCGGTCCTAAAATGCCCACTCTGCTCAGACTTAGGGCGTCCCTCTGGGCACCGTTTGGGTAGGAATTGCGCCCAACCGCTGAAATCAAAGAGTAAAAAAGGTATACGTGTAGAGACCGTTCCGCACGTTTCCAACAACATGGTGACATGGTTTTTCTAGTAATGTGTATTTATTTACAAAAGATGATTCAAAGATGATGTTTAAGTATGTAAGTTTTCTAGTACCCATAGTGCAAGCGTTGCTTAGTTTGGGACTAGAGAACGTTGTGTAAAAAATGTGTCTTTAAATATATATGCTTAAGGGGATATTTTAATAAAAAGCATTTGAAGAAGAATAGCTACGGTAAGTGGCAATTCAAATTAAAATTTTTGTTATAAATTTTATAGCCTACATCAGTGTCAAGATGGATTATGTTATAAATCGAATTTGATCCCTCCGTCTAATTTAGTTTGAAGGAAAGAAGGTTTTTAATCTTTTTAATCTGTAGTCAGGGTGTAGGTTATCTCGAGGTAAGTTTATTTATTATATATTTGAGCTATGACTAATACCTGTATTTTATTATTTGGTGACTGTTTTTATTTTATTGCTACGCGTTATATGTGATAAATAAGTTCAGTTAAAATCGGCTTACATGTCTTGAACCTAGCGAATAATGATAAAAAAATATTTTGAATACAAACGCCGCTTCCCGAACTTACATTATCAAGGGATAGTAACCACGTGCAACGCATAAAAATTATTTTAATATTAATACATCTAGCAACGGTCTTAAATAAATTCGTTGGTAAAAAGCATCCAGAGATATTTCGATCGTAGCTCAGAAACAAACGCATTCGTAATTCACTCGCGTACATTTGTGACAGTTCACCGAATTGAACCGAAACTTCTATTTAAAAATGCCCTCCTCCAATTACGCGCACCGCCGCGGACACAGCGTCCGCTTCGCGGGCAGACCTCGAGCTGTGATTTATCCCCCTTTAGCGTAATAAATTGCCAGAGTACGCCATAAATTTTGTCGTTAACAAAATTGTACAAGTGAGGAATCCGCTACAGTGGGAAAGTCGTCGCGCGGCGATATTTCAATATCTGCCGTCGCGTCGGTCGCAGGTTGGACAAAAATGTCTATAAATACGCGCAGTCTGCCGGTCCGTCTGTCTGACGCGCCGTTTTGTATTTCTGTCTGAGTTTTGATGCGTTTTACTTTATGCGCAGTGATTTGGTGCCGTCGCCGGCTATATTAATAAACTAAGGGATTATCGACCACGCACCTCGGCGTTCGCAGATCGTCGCGACTTGAAAACACGTGATTGTCGGCATTTTCTATTTGATGTCGTTTTGAAATATTAACACTTCCTCCATAACAGATCGTATTGAGCTATATGAAATATTGAAATCTTAATGTACGTTACGTGGACGGCAAAAGATAACAATGAATGCACAGCACTAACGAAAGGTACACTATATTTTTTATTTAAATAAGAATGAATGAAATGAGAAATTGAGGATGTTTGATAAAAAAGATTATGTTAGGCACATAGGCACATAACTGTGTTAGGACAATGTATTTCAAAATATTTTTTAAATAAAAAAAGAAGTAATTAGTTATTTTCGCTTTGATAACATTTGAGAAAATCTTTTATTACGCCAGGTAAAACATCATGTACTACATGGCTATTAATTCTTGCCCACTTTTCTTAAATCGTCCTGAACTTAATCAACAAGGAAGTACAGTGAGTCTATAATAAAATGCAGAGTTGGAAATGAAACTTAGATCTCAAAGTGCAGCATACTGAAAAAATTGCTAATATAGCAAGGCTTCATAGTAAAGTAGTAAAGTAACAACTTATACATATCCCACTGCTGGGCAAAGGCCTCCTCGATACAGAGGGTATCCAGAGGTAGAGGGAAGGTATAGTCCACCACGCGCCCGTGTGGAGTTGCCAGATGTCCCATCGGGCGCGTCCCCAGGTGGCGTATAGGGGAATGCCACCCAGATATGGGTGGTAGCGAAAAAAACCGTCGTGGACCAAAACTGGCTGGGCTTGGGGCGTACCCTCGAATCTTAATTTTGAGATTCGAGAAACGGCCAAGAGGGAATCCTGAGAAGGATTGCCTTCGAGGAGGGCCTTCGAGGCTCTATGTCACTCCATGTTTCTTTCCTTTGCAAAGAACAGCGGACGTGACATCTGCGGTGATATGCTACGCGCATTTCGGTTATTACCGACACCGCCCCACCCGTAAACCTTCGGGAGCGGGGGCCATGAATGGCCATGAGGAAGGAAACCTCTATAAAAAATCTCACAACCCTAAGGTCGAGCGTGCCGATGGGGTGAATCTCTGGTGGTATTCCAGTGCCTAGCGCTTAGGGGGAAGGGGGGGAAATTCAGGGACCAAACCCTTGTATAAAAGGAAACATGGAAACAGTGGGTAACATACTAATACCCCAGGGTGGTACCGGCAATGCCGGAGAATCCACCCCTAGGCCTAGCCTAGGCAGCCCCATCGTATCTGGGGGGGGCAACACACTTTTTTGCGGCGATACATCGTCCGCGGGTCGCCTAACATCCAGGGACCAACACTGTAAGGAGGGAGCCGTGCTGGGAGAATCTACTAACTCGGCACGATACTCAAGGGGAAGGCGGGGTAGGCGGGGACGCATAGCTCATTCTAGAGAACCAAAGAAGCTGAGTCTGATGGTTCACAGCTGTCACTCGTATCAATTGCTTCAGAAGATATGCGAAAAAGAAAGGCAAAGGCTCCAAGTGTTAAATCGGTGGCCGCTAAATACAAGGCGGTAGCAGCCTCTGCCTCGGCAACCCCTACTGAAGTGGAGGATATGGCTACTGAGGTCGACACGGAAGAGGACTTCGCCGACCTCTCAGTGGCATCATCGAAGTCTAGGGCAAAAAAACAATTCTGCCTAGTACAGAGCAGCTGACTTTAGAGCTGCGGTCTCAGGCTGACAGTATAATTGAAGACCACATTGACCGTCAGCTTAAGGCCATCGAAGGAGGTAGCGAATCGATCCCGCAATTTAAAGGGAAGCTTCGCTCAGAGCTTAAGGCTAGCCGTGCGAAATGTAAAAGCCGCAGCTGAAGAGCTTGCCAGAAGGGCCACTACGGACGAGAATATTGCTAGACTAGAGAGAGAAAATGCTGAACTACGTTTAACACTCTCTAGCCTTAGCAACAGAGCGGATAAGCTGACGGAGGAAATGAACTATCTCCGTAAACAGACCCATGAAAGAGTCAGTCTCACTAAACCAAATGCAGATGCTCCAACGCCCAGTAGTAGCGAGGAGGCAATAATGGAACGCATTGGAGCGTTTGTTGAGAGTAAATTGGCGGCTTTCGAAGCCCGGTTGTTGCCTAGTAAGGCGCTTCGCCCACCTCTGGGAGTGAAGTCCATGACGGTTGCAACGAAGCAACTAACAACGTCAATTCAGTCGCTTTCAGCAGTAACACCGTCGCAAAAGAAGAGACATAAAAAGAAGAAGAAACGGCAGAAGCCCACATATCCACCAGTGGCAGATTTACCTCCTGTAGCGAAGCCTGTGCTGCAAACTTCTATATCTGCAGTGACAAACTCTTGGGCAGATGTGGCTAAAAAACAAAAAGTACACCAGTCGATACAAAAATCGCCGCAGTACTATGTGCCCAACGAACGGCCCACAAAGTTTAGACGGAAACCAGTCCGTGCCCCAACATCTGCGGCTGTAACAATTACATTACGGGAGGGTTCCACCGCTACCTATGGTAGCATAATGAAGGACGCAAAAACTAAAATTCGGCTAGAGGAATTTGGAATCGAGGCTATCCGACAAAAGCGTGCCGTTACAGGGGGTATTCTAATGGAGATCAGCGGCACTGACTGTGGCCCGAAAGCAGATAAATTGGCGGCTAAGCTACGAGAGGTTCTCTCAGAGTCGAACGTCCGTGTCAATCGCCCAGTGAAGACGGGCGACGTTCGGCTTAGAGACCTCGATGACTCTGTTGGTTCTTCAGAACTAGCAGCTGCGATTGCTGACGCGGGTGGTTGTTCGGCTGACGACATCAAGGTTGGAGAGGTCCGTCGATCACCGACGAGCATGGGAACTTGCTGGGCACGATGCCCCATTACGGCGGTCCGTAAGATAGCAACAGCTGGACGTTTACGTGTGGGTTGGGGATTCGCTCGAGTGGAATTATTGCAGCCCAGGCCCTTGCACTGCTACAGGTGCCTTGAGGAAGGACATGTTGGAAGCCGGTGCCCCAATAATGTTGACCGTAGCAATCGCTGCTACGCCTGCAGCGAACCTGGCCATACGGTGAAGAATTGTTCCGCTTCGGTCCTAAAATGCCCACTCTGCTCAGACTTAGGGCGTCCCTCTGGGCACCGTTTGGGTAGGAATTGCGCCCAACCGCTGAAATCAAAGAGTAAAAAAGGTATACGTGGAGAGACCGTTCCGCACGTTTCCAACAACATGGTGACTACAGCGACTACAGCCGCAGTACCGGGTGAAATCTCGGTGATGGAGGTCACTGACATTTAAAACAACACGAACCTATCAAAAGTCCTCCAGGGTAACCTTAACCACTGCCGTAATGCTCAAAACCTGCTTATGCAGACTATTACGGAGTGGAGGGTTGCCCTAGCAGTAATAGCGGAACCCTACGTTGTGCCTGATGATCCCCGCTGGTTCGGCGATGACTCGGGCTCCGTAGCTATCTACTGGGAAGGAAGGATGGATTCCCCATCCTGCACCCTATTGAAAAGAGGGCGGGGATGTGTTGCAGCGCACTGGGGCACCCTGGTCATCGTTGGTTACTACGTCACTCCTAATGGGTTACTCACCGACTACAAGTTGTACCTGGAAGAGGTAGCGGACTGTGTTCGCAGTTGCCCGCCTCACCCGTTAATTGTTCTCGGGGACTTCAATGCCCACGCTAGGGAGTGGGGCAACCCCAGAAACAATTCAAGAGGGGAGGCTATAAAAGAATGGGCGGCTGGACTGGACTTTCGACTGCTGAATCGGGGATCCGTCAGTACTTGTGTGCGGTGGCAGGGGGAGTCAATTGTTGACCTAACATGGGCGTCTCCCTCTGCGACACAATTGGTATCGGGATGGCGGGTTGCAGAGGAGATGGTCACGCTATCTGACCATCGCCACATTATTTTTGACATCGCACCCCGCCACCCAAATTTTATGTCAAGTTGCCATGATAGGAGCTCACCGCGTCGTTGGTGCCTCAAGCGGCTAAATCGAGACCTGCTCGAAGCTGCCGCCAATGTTGCTGCATGGTCAAAAGATGCCGAAGGAGTTTCGTCCGACCCGGAAAGAGAAGCAACCTGGTTTCGGGCCGAAGAAGAAGGCGAGCAAGGGCTGAGGAGATAGCTAGTCTCTACATAGCTTACCGAGCGGATACGAAGGCATTGCATCTCGCAATCGCAAATGCCAAGACTCGAGCATGGGTTGAGCTCTTGGAGGGACTCAACACAGATCCATGGGGGCGTCCTTATAGGATGGTTCTTGGTAGGGTTAGGCCCTGGATGCCTCCTCTATCGGAAACCTTAGACCCGAACCTGTTGGGACGAGTGATCAATGTGCTATTTCCAGCAGACCGATCAGGTCCCTTAGGCCCTCCCGTTCTTTCGTGGGATTGGCAAGACGAGATGGGAGTGACCGTCCAGGAGCTAGATCGAGCTATCAGCCGTTTAAGAGCTAGGAACAATGCACCAGGACCAGATGGAATACCAGGTCGAGTTTGGGTGCTAAGCCTAACTGCACTGGGAGACAGGGTGAGGCAATTATTCACTAGTTGCCTCCGTAGTTCCAAGTTCCCTACAGCATGAAAAGAGTCAAGGTTGGTCCTCTTGAAGAAGGAAGGCAGATCTGCAGAATCTCCCTCTGCTTACCGTCCCATTTGCCTGTTGGACGAGATTGGCAAATTTTTTGAGAGAATTCTTGCTGCTCGTCTCAATAGGCATCTATCGCGTGTCGGTCCCGATCTGTCAGAAAGTCAGTTTGGTTTCAGACAGAAGCGTTCTACGATAGACGCGATCATGCGCGTCCGCTCCCTGTCGGATCAGGCAGATTTCCAGGGTGGCGTGGCATTGGCGATAAGTCTAGACATTGTCAATGCCTTTAACTCTCTACCCTAGAATGCCATCATACCATGAAGTGCCCCGTCATCTGCAAGGCATTATCGCGGACTACTTGCGCGATAGATATATCATTTATAGGGACAAAGACGGCAACAAGATCCGGAGGGAGATTCACTGCGGAGTTCCACAGGGGTCTGTCCTCGGTCCTCTACTGTGGAACGTGGCATATGATGCTGTCCTACGTGTCGATCTGCCGACTAATGTGAGCATCGTTTGTTACGCGGATGACACATTAATAGTCGCATGCGGGGACACCTTTGAGAGGACCAAGGAGCTCGCCGAGCTTGGGGTGGAAGTCGTCGTCGCCAAAATTCACGATTTGGGACTAGAAGTAGCGCCACATAAGACGGAGGCGATGTGGTTCCATAAGATGCCACGAGGTAGGGAACCACCCAACTCATGTGTCCGTGTGGGTGGGTCTGAAATCAGGGTAGGTCGGTATATGAAGTACCTGGGCCTCATCCTAGATAGTCGCTGGGGCTTCGAAGAACACTTCGAGTGTCTAGTCCCCCGGATCGAGCGGGTAGCGGGTGCCATGCACAGACTACTACCTAATCTTGGGGGACCAAAAGAAGAAGTTCGCCGCCTCTATGCAGGGGTTGTACGATCCGTGGCCTTATATGGGGCACCTGTATGGTCAAAAAGGCTTGCCCTCCGACGTTGTAGGGCTAAGATCTACAGTGTCCAGAGGCGGATAGCTATCCGGATCGTACGAGGGTACAGGACAATATCCTTTGAGGCGGCAACTGTCCTGGCTCGCTTTCCACCACTCGACATACTGGCGGAAATGGACGCGAGGGTGTACCACCGGATTCGCGCCCTCCGTCAGAGCGGTCGTAGCGAGCCAGAAGAGACGCTCGAGTCCATCAAGCGGCAGGAACGGCACTCCGCTTTCCTAATCTGGCGTGCTCGGCTCAGTCAGGAACAATACGCTCATAAACGCGTTATTGAAGCCATTCTTCCGGTCTTCGAAGCCTGGATGCAGCGACGGCAGGGTAGGCTCACCTACAGACTTACACAGATAATCACTGGGCACGGATGCTTTGGTGATTATCTGTGTAAAATCGGACGCGAGGTGACGGCGAATTGCTTTCACTGCGATGGAAGTTACGAGGACTCCGCGACGCATACTCTTGTTGTGTGCCCTGCTTGGGAGACGGAGCGGAATGTCCTGGTAACCCATATTGGACGAAACCTCTCTTTGTCAGCAGTCATGTCGGCGATGCTGAGTGGAGATACAGCGTGGGCGGCCGTAACCTCTTTCTGCGAGACCGTGATGGTCAAGAAAGAGGCTGCTGAGAGGGATCGAGAGCGGGCAGATCCCCTTCGGAGACGGGGTCACCGAGGCGAGGGTACACCTCGTTACGGTCCTCAATATATAAATGGTGTTTCCCTACCGGAAATGGGACCTCAAGGATCGCGGGCGACTAGGCCTCTGTAGCTCAGTAAAAGAACCTTAGGGCGATGATGACTTGAAGTAGGTTCAAGTTATCGTGGTTGTACCACAGGGGTGGGTGTAGTGAAGTGATGTTACAGTGACGAGGCTATTCAAGCCAAGCTAAGGGGGGCTGCGGTAGTGTTCCAAACGGAGATCCCGTGACCCCACATGACAGCTGATGGCGTCCACCGTGGGGTTTTAGTCGGTGCGAGTCCGACATCACCTTGCTTCCTGGTATGTGGGAGGCCAGGTATCCATAACGGATATCCCCACGAAAAAAAAAAAAAAAAAAAAAAAAAAAAGTCCACCACGCGGCCCCACTGCGGATTGGCGGACTAAGGACTAAGGCTACATAGCAGACTACATAATAATTTGTGCACAAAGCAAGCATATTTAGCCATTCTTAAGTTCTCACAATCAGTTACTGCGGTAGATTAAAGCAAAATGAATGATTCGGCTCATGTTCACGCAAACAGGACGCAAACCGTAATCCTTTCTTAAGGCAGTCCGCCCACTGATAGCTGTTTTAATCTACGATATCGCATACCATTAACATTACATTCATTTAGCATTAAATGTTTATTTTTATATTAAGTTAAATATTTCCCATCCGTAATGCCTCAGTCCGGGTGCTCGCTTTCGATTCAATGTACTTGGGTAACCTTAGTTCGATTTCCAGTACCGGCACCAATGAAATTGTTAATTTGATGTGCTGACGTATCACTTGCTCAGTGATGGAGCTAAATATGGTGCGGAAACCTGCATGTTTTCGGAAAAATAACAAAAAATAATATTTCCAAAATATCTAAAGTATATACAGGAAGCCTTTGCTCAGCAAAGGGTCATTTATAACCTTTGTTACTTTATTTTAAATAATATGTTTTCATAGAACTCTCTAGCTAGTATAATTTAATTAACCGTAAATATTTCATTTTCAGGTACGATAAAACATATAAAATTACATATAAGGTCCCTCTCAGAACTCTTCAGCGATTAGACAGTATCCATTTTAGTCTAATTAGTAGTTGTTATTTTATATTCAGATATTATGTTTCTTTATTCTGTATATATATATTATATTCCTACTAGCTGCTGCCCGCGACTACGTCTGCGTAGAGGGGTGAAAATTTAGGGTTGTATGTATTTTTGTATGTTGTGTCATAAAAAAATAGAAACAAAAAGTTTTATATAAAAAATAAAAAAAAAATTTAGGTGGACTACCCCCTTAACATTTAGGGGGACGAAAAATAGATAGTAGCCGATTCTCAGACCTACTGAATACGCATATAAAATTTGGTAAAAATCGGTCGAGCCGTTTCGGAGGAGTTCAAGTTCGAACCCCGTGACACGAGAATTTATATATTAGATTACTTCAACATTGAATCTATAGGTTTTCACTTTTGATCTGCAGTGTCATTTCATCTCTATAGACATAGTCGCGTCAAGATGCAACTGTATAATCTGATAATTAATTATCTTTTGAAAACATCTGCAGACAAGTGTGCACGACCTTTAGGAGACTTTAGCTACAGGATGTCTTAATATTGCAAATCCCTTAATCTCTGAATCGACTTCATGCTCGTCATTCCTTGAAAGCGGATTTGCGTTACGATTGTTTCGTTGAACTTTTGTTTGTTAAAGAACAGTCACCGAATGACTCGCTGCCGCCATCGAAGACAAACATTTGGGCGCGAAAAATTATTTTGTTCCAACAACGTTTAGCACGAGAGAATTTGGCCGAATGTGGCGCATAATTATCATTAGGTCAATAAAAATAGGCTTTTTCTAGTCAATGTGGCTGGGCGCTAGACTACCGATTAAATTTTAATTTTATGTAAGGTTATGGTTCACTGAGTATAAAGTCATTAAAGTCGGCATTTTGAGATTTATACTCGGTAAGTGATTTTAAACTTTACGACATAAATTGGTAGGGTAATTTGTACCAAGTTAAATTCTATTTTCATTAGCCTATTTATAACCGCGTAACAATGAAGAAGCAAATCTTTCCTTTCCTTTTATAAAAGGCCATAGTAAAAAGTTAAAACCTCTAAACATAACATCGCTTATTGAGAGCACGGTGCGTTTTGTTTGCTAGTAAGTTATATTGCATTCAGCAAATAATCCTACTTTGTACAAACGCTTCAAAAACGCATATTGTACGAAGTAAAAAATAAAGTCAATTTTTTTACTCAACATAGACTTATTTTAAGCTCTTATTAAACGTTAACCACCGGTGCACTAAACTAGACCTGTCCAGAGAAAAAACGCCAAGAAAATCTGGGCCACATCTATTTATTTGAGTTGCAAACGCCCATGGGCGGCGGTTACTTAGCATCAAGTGAACTGACAGCTCGTTTGCCACCTTTTAACACAAAAAAAAAATACAAAGCTGCCCATGGCGGACCCTGACATTCATCTGTCTTCAGCTGGTTTCCTTCCTGGTTGCCACCGATCTAAGTAACAAATAGGCAACTGATATCGTCGTCCCGGATTTGATGTCGGTTTATTTTGAAATGCAATTCATTGTAACCGGCCGCTAGCTGCGAACGTGCCTTCTCGGAGTTCGGTGAAACATTACGGACGTGGAACATTGTTAACGTTCTGTGTAAACATCCATCGATGAATAACAATAATGCGGTGTTTTATTATAACAAACGATGGACCCAGTGGCTTGGACGCCTAGCGGGCTCCAGTCGCGGGTTCGAGTGGTGAGTCATCATAACAATCGTGTCGTGTTATCTCATTTTTGACAGATGTTCTATGATATGCTTCCTAACTATCGCGCCTTGTAATTTTATGAAACAACGACCACATTTGCATTCGTGTGTGACATTATCGTTAAAAGCTTCACTTTGATCTACGCAGTTTGTAAGAAAAAAGCAAACTTTTAAAAATAGCCAAGTATCAGATAAAATTTAATAATGAAATACTATCATCTTGACTTTATGCTTTCAGCGCGCAGTTTTCTTTCTTTTTATCTATAGAAACCCGGATCCGGAATAAGCATCTGTGTATTTGTAGGCGGCAAACGAGGTCTAAATTAATGAGAGTCAAAGTATTTCATCGAGGTATTATCGTCTAAATAGTGTAAAAAATGCTAAAAATAAATTGTAACCCTGTATTTACATTGGAAATATTTATTCTAAAAATTTATTTGCTTGATGCACTTAAAAACTTAACACAATCTCATCAAGGTTTTTACCTAAATTTTAAATAAATTACTAATTAATACCTTTGGTATTGAGACTTAGGAAACCATTTACCAAATTTATGCCTTTCTGAAGCGTAAATGTTTTTGAAGTTCAGACATAACCAATGTCTAAGCTTATCTGACGTCTAGGTTACTCGGTAACCTTCCGCTATCATGCGTCGTACAACACCAAATTTATCTTCAGATGTGGCCATTAAAAACGACATTCACGCAGGTCGTCACTGAGATTGTTACGCTCACGCTTAAACTCATTAAACCAATTGTAAACAATGGCACGGGATGGGGCGTCATTAATAATGCCAATCGAAGTATATTATAGCATATCCTGTTGAGACTTAAACGAAAGTAGTAATAAATCATGGACCGAAACTTTTCTCACGATAATTTCACTTTGAGGTGTAACAAGTCTTCAGGAATTCATAAAAAACAAATTACAAATGAATACAATATCATCACATTCGGTTACCAAAGATCAATATTCAAAATTTAAAAGAAGTTGTCATTGGAAATGTTTCTAACTGATAATGAAAAATATTGCTTAATTATTCCTTACTTGTAAAACTGCTTTTATAACTTCATTTTTTGTTGCACACTCAATTCTACGTACTAAATTTGAAATTGGCCTAACAAATGTGATCAAATTACACACATTCCGTTTGAACATTTGAGATGCAATCTCTTTTCACGTTCTATAACGAACATTTTAAAGTCATATATTTCTGCTATTTCATGGTATCGCTGTTAATAAATAAGATAGAATAGATTTCGTATTGACTTCAATAATAATGCAGAACGTTCCGCCTGCTTTGTGTGGCAACAATAATAGCATAGCAATAGCCTCTGCTATTTCAATAACCGAATCTAATGCATAGGCTATGCGTGGCATCGACGATATAGCGTGCTCATGGAAGCGCCTGAAAAAGTATGGTAATGTATAAAATTACCATAGTATCGATTCCGCCTCTCGGCGTTTGTCGACAGCATGAATAAAATCGACTAACATTTTCATAACGAAAAATGTCACACGCGTCTAGAGCCTGAACCAATTTTTACCAAGGCATAAGTATAGCCGGTCCTCTATATAATCAATAGTATCTGGGTAAACGTAACCTATAGATGGGTAAATGTAAACATAATATTACAGTTATAAATCAGTATGGCGGATTATTCACGGTGAATTTACATGTTTAATTTTTTTTGGTACTGTAGGTAGGTTTTTTAGTTTTATTTGTTTATTTTAAAACTTTGCCACATTATATGATAACAGAAACAATTTGCATGTTAAATATTAACATGCATATCTAATTAAAACCACATAATATATTCTGGCAGATTTTCTGATTAATCACGGGAACTGTTCAAGACACATTGAAAACTATAGACTGACCCTAAACCACAGTCAAATACACCAACCAAATATACCAACTTATGTTTCACTAGGTAGATTATTAACCATCAATTATATTACAATTAATGCGTCACTAGTCAGAAATTGGAACAACAGTTGGCTTGGCGCGTTACTCGCAATCAGGTAAGGGGGTCGACATGATATGTAAATATTTGCAAGAGATTAATTAATTCAATATCTGGCCGCGGCTGACAAGCGAATTTGAATCTGATGACAATATTTTTCTTACATATACAGCGTGTCGTTACAACCGCGAAAATAAATGAACACACATACTTATAGAGGATAACTTTTTAAAATTGTATTAAGCATTTACATTCTTTAAACATCAATATTTAACGAGTTATTAAATTTAAAAAACAAATATTTTTAGAACATCCTTACGTATAAAACTGTAACGTGAATTTCATTTGTCACAAAGCATATCGTCAGTTGTAATATCAATTAATGTAACCGCCAAAATGACGAAATTGAGTTAAATGTACAGTTCGTCTGCAAATTTTTCGCTCCATCGATTGGTATCTTTAAAATCTCGATATGATGAAAATAATGGCGATTACTTTAAAAAAAATCCGACTGTTTTTAATAATTTTCATACATTTTTGTGATGTATAATACATTTTATGAGAATGAACAAAGTATGGGTTAATGTAACGATGAATTTGGCCCAATGTGAAACAAAGTCGGTAATGTAAGAGTCAATCTTGTAAAAATGTAATAGCGAACTCATCATGCTCACAATAAATACAATGAAAATATCAACAATTTTGCTACAAAATACATAGAAGATTTGCCAGTACTATCATATTTATCTCAATATTTTAAGTGTGACTAAACTCTGCCGTCTTTACGTATAATATTGCGAAGACAATTCACATGACTATCTGAGTGAACGTCTTTTCCGTAATTTTCCTATGCAGATATGAATGAAAAGGAGACCCATGTTTACAAAACTCATCTAAAAACCATGTTATAAACGAAGTGAAATACATCAGAATATATTTCACTTCGTTTATAGTATGGTATATATCTGGTAGATAAGGACAACTCCACTGTGATAGCTAATTTTGATCTCCAGAAAGTCCTTAATACCCCCACATGGCTAGAGTATGCTGCTTTAATACTCAAGAAAGTGTGCAGTTTATAATTTGACTCTGTTATGAACCCAAAACTCAAAATGGATTCTGTTACTACACCTGGGGAGAAAACGATGGAAAAAGGGGGAGTTAGAACAAGGATAATTAAGAAAACCTATTTAAATGAGATGGATGTAAAATTTATAATATGAAAAACTTGAAAATTGTTGGTATTCATCAAAAAAAATTTTTTAACTTAAATTAATAAAAATATAGCATTTATTCTAACCTTGCCCATATTTTAAGAGATTAAGTACGTAACGTCTTCAGCCAATACATCACAACTTATGTCGACGTCTTGAAAACTCTGTGAGTTACATTATAGCTGTTATTATTTATTACAAAAAATCTTAACGTAACGCGATATTTAAAAAATAAAATTAACGTAACCACCGTGCCATCTTCTAAATTATAATAGTAGGCTTCTTATGGTTTCTTTCAGAGATCAGATGTGAAAATTTTGAAAAAAATCCTGCAAACAGCGTTGCTATAGGATAAGTATGTAAAAAGTTACAACTATTTTTGTGAATCGTAATTTAGTTTTTTGCCTCTCTTGTAAAGTCGCCTTTTGGCGGTTACATTAATTGATATTTCAACTGACGATATGAATGGGTTGAATGAATTTAAAAGAGATAAAACATACTGTTAGAAGGAGAGACTTTAATGCGACGTTGTAGCAACAAATGAAAAAGTCTCTGAATGTATGATTCAGTCAGTCGTAGTTGTATCGGATGTTACAAATTTTGTTTCTTTTTTATTTAATTAGTTTGTTTGAAAAATATATTTTTTTAATTATAGATTTTGTTAACCTTTTATATTTTTTATGATTATTGGCAAGTAACGTTAGACGTGTGTCCATTTATTGTCGCGGTCGTAACGACACGCTGTATATAAGAGATTTCCACCGATAATTGACTCGGTATCTCTGGAACCATAAAGCGTAGAGACTTGAAATTTGCTAGGAATATTCCTTTCGCCGAGTGATAACCAATCTAAATCTTTATGTACTATTTCGAAGGTTGGCGTAACACATAGGGTGTCGTAGATTTCCACGTGCGGCGGTGGTACATTACCATAAGGTGAACCTCGCTTGACAATTTTACAATAAAGTGATATTTTTGGAAAAGTTGAGGAAAAGTCATTAGTGGATAGGCTATAACCTATTTTACTAACGAAGAAAAAACAACCTTCAAATATCTCGCTCTGATTTATTTTATAATTGATTTTCAGGAGTTCCCCAAGTATCTTCGGAGCCCAATATCCAATACCAATGAAATTAATATACGACCACATGGGAAGTACCAGCTTTCAAATAAAAAAGAATCATCTATATCGGTTCTCTCAGTCTAAAGTTCTGAAGTAACAAACATGAAAAAATCGAAACAGTCGAATTGGAATCTTCCTCCTTTTGAAGTAGGTTAAAAATAAGAGAGAAAGGAGATTTCTGTTATCGTATTTTGGTTATAAAGGTTTTAGGAAAGGTATAGCCCGGGCGACGCAGTTGTTATGGTATCGGCATTGTAGCCGTTGATTTTGAGTTCGATTTATACCCGGGCAATTATTTGCATGACATTTTACAACAAACATTCGTTTTTACCTAAATGGAATAGCAATCAGAAGAAGAAGTAAAAGAGTAAAATATCGTTTTAAAAGTAGCAATACTATTTGTAGTTCTTTTTTTTAAGTTTTTTTATAGTGCTAATCTCTGCACTTAAGATTGAAAATTAAAACATGTAGAAAAAAATTTGTAGTTCTTGTTAAGGTGAACATCCGATTCGTATTGACTGAAGATGCTCTCGGAAATCCATAGAGCGCTACTGATAAGCGAATATGGACTAAATCAGGTTAACTATGTTATTTGAGGTCGAATACTATAAATCCGCGAGCTCTGAGAATAATGCTGCTCATACACTGCCTGGAACACTTAGATTAAAGGTTATCAGATAAAGACAATATCTAATGAGGTTGGAAAGAAACCTGTGTATATATTTACAAATGAACATTGGTGTATATATAATTGCTAGACACAAATATAGTTTGACCAATCGCCATAAAAATTCGTTACGTATTTCTTCATATAGGGAAGGTTTTTTGCCTTCCCCATGTTGTAAGGCACCACAGATAGCTGCAGTATTTCATCTTTTGTTCCATTAACCTTTGACCAGGCAGAACAACGTGTTACTATTTGTGTAATCCAGTTTCCGTAGAGAGCTTTACAATTCAAACATCTGCCTATCCCGCAATAAAGCATAGGGTATTTGTTTTAGAAGTTAATGTTTCCATGTCCTCTTGAGTGTTAACAATACTGATTTCTTTTTACCTTTATAACACATTTTATCTACACTAATAATGTAAAGATGTAAAATTTTGCTGTAGGTAATTGGCAATATCTAAAATCATTGAACAGATTTTATATTTTTGATCGTTAGTAAAAAGTTTCCTTAGCCCCAAGCACACAGGCTATGTTTTCATTCCTTGGAGTATTTTTTTAATTGAATATTGTTTAATCTATTAGATCAAGTTGAAAAGAAAAGAGAAACTAAAAACATTTTATACAATAAAAACGTGTGTGTCTGAAAATTAAGGCCCATTTACACGGTGCCATTTTCTTGTACATGCAAGAGCAATAATTGAATGCAATAAATTGCGCGCAATAATTGGTTAGACCATTTGTTGTTTACACCATGCAACTTATTTATTGCTTCAATTTAATTGTATACAACAGGCAAGAAACTGGCACCGTGTAAATGGGCCTTTAGACGTAATTAGACTTAGTCTGTCCATAAGACGTTGGATCAAGCTAACTAATTCTAATACCGATAAATCAACAATAACTGTAACATAATGGTTTATTGATTTCCAGTTTCATGCTTTTAAATTCGTACATTGAAATATAATTTACGAGTCAACAGTGGTACCAACCTGAAGGCGGGCACAAAAGCGTTTCCTATTTTCGGATTTACGCTTTTGTTCTGACGTTCGCCAACAGACTTTTTACTTGTCACGTTCATGTGACTTTTTACTTGTCACGTTGTGCGACTCATTAAGCCCGGTAAAAGTAGATAGCAGTTGTTATTTATATGTCTTTCTTTCTCTTTCTATTTTGTTACTCTTTCTTTGCTCAGGCATTATACTCGAAGACCCTTCGCAAGCTTAGTTGGTTAAATAATAAATGTAACACGATAAACCATTTAGTCCCTCTTTGTACAGATTTAGTTCGGTTTAAATTTGTACCGAAACAAGGGTTAGTAAGTTCTATGACTCATGTCATCATCTATATATCACAAGTTTATATCATACATCGATTATCCTTTTGCAAATCGCAGTGTATTACAATTCTTTCGATTACAGCAATCAGAGAAACAAAGCTCTCTACGGAAAGTAAAAGAAACTGGTCACTTTTCATTCAGCTTACTCGGTGTCAGACACATTATTTTTTATGACCAGTAATTAATTATAATGCTAAACTAATTTCTTATGTTGTAGCCAACTGAGATTGTGGGCTCTTGGTTACCTCACTCGACAAGAGAAAGGAAACAGTACGAACATTTTAGTTCACGTTGTTCATATGTGACGGATGAAGACACCAGACGCCACGCAAAAGTACATCCACTTCACGCTGGTCTACTATGAAACCGTGGTACGTCCTCGGATGAGCCTGCCCATTCGTGCACCAACAGAAGCTAATGCCACGGTAAAAGCTACTCTGACACAGCAAAGATAACGTATGACGTCTCTACAAAACTGCGTAATCTAATCCTTATTATTATTTTTTCTGTCATTAAGTTTTTTCATCAGTAAGTGTGTTCACTTGTGCCTCGAAGACTAAGTTTGTTCTAATGACAGACGGACGCAAATTAATTTTGGGGTATTTGGTGCTATTGCTCTTTGCATTAGGATCGATGGAATTAGGGAACTTATTCGCTTAATTTGGTAAAGTGTTTCGAATTCTGGTAAATTTTTATATATAAAAAGAGACTTTAGTATACGGAAATGCAACTCGTTATTTAGGACCTTAAAGCCGAAAAATTGCCGTGACTTAGTTATGCGTTGTTAATATAAATTGTTCAAGCAGTTTCATTTTTAACATCATCTGCAGCATGGTTCGCTGGAGATGATGTCGTAAATAATTATAAATATAATTGAAATAATTATAAGTGTTCATATTTTACCCAACGTAATCCCCAACTAAGCAAAGCTAATACAATGGGTACGTGACTAATAAACATAAAAAAACCTTATTTTTTTATAAAAACATACATTTTGTGCATAAAGAGAAGACTGTTCACCACATAATATTTTCCCGGTAGTGGGGATCGAACCTACACCATTTGGTGCAAGAGACAAGTTCACCATCCACTACGCCATTAGGGTCATGGGAAAGTAATTTGTTTCGTGTTAGTTCGAGCTTCTGAACCCGATACCAGCCCTTAAGCGACATCTTGCCCGACATATTGCTTACGAGTTAATTCTAAACGGTGTATTGGACGGCACATCGATACGGCTTCTCGGTTTGTTTACAGGGGGCTTATTGTAATAGGTATTATTGATTACGTCTTAGCGATAAATGGCGTAACGGGATACGGCGTGACATTTCCCTGACACTCAATTTTCATTTGTTTCATTCATTGACACGATGTACTAAGCTAGTGCTAGCAAACTTTTGTAAATGGTTGCTAAAGGCCTAAAGTTGTTTCAATGACAACTAAACGTTTAGCACGATTGACAATGTTTGGAGATGGTATAAGTTATTGGGCTGTGTTAAACATTGTTGGCTAAACATCTAGACAATACACAGCAATTTAATGTCGATTGATTTAGATAAGTAATTAAAATAAAATAAAACACACACACACACACACATTTTGAAGAAAAATAAATTCTCTTGACGAAATAGTTCATATTATATGGACGTATTAAAGTAAATTTCTTACTATCCTTATTTATTCCAAGCATAAAATATTTTTTACAGTGGCATTGACTTGAAAATTAAAAACAAAATACCCAGTGGAGGGAAATATTTCGCCAGAACATTAAAAATACTGATTAAAAACTCGCAGGCATGGTAAAAAATTGCAATATCAGTAAGTAGCGTAATTAGTAAGACAGCAAAAAAAAGGTGTTTTCTTCCTTACCCCATATTACGTGCGCTGCACAGAGCCGTGTCCCGGTAGAACTGACACCACCAAACCACCTCCGGCAACATTCGGCGGGAAATAGTCCACGGGAACAAAACATCAACGCTTATAAAGACACATTTGAAATTCAAAGTCGCTCGTGAAAAATGGTCCCGTATTCGATACCGAAATCAGGTGCGCGCTCGCACCGCGGATTATGCACACCACCTAGCAAGAGGATGTTGACGGATTTCGCGAAGCCCCATCGCGGCCGCGCGGGCGTAGTCGAAACGTTACCATGGGCTAAAAAATTCGAATTTTCGACGCGCACAGTTCAACAAAACAAAATCGAAAATTCGAAAACGTAGATGTAGGGGCGTATCACGCGGATTTCGGGCGCGTATTTCGACGTTTTCCGGCGGTCGCGAGGGTGGCGAGGCGCACGCGGATCTACGCGGAAACGCAGCGGGCTTTAAGCGATGCAACGTGCGTGTCGCACGCGCCGCGGGTCGACAGTACGGAGCGGTGCGTGTGCAGCCAGCGATGCATCGGCGCTATCAAATAAACAAAAACCGCGCGAGGGGTGCACAATCTTCGGCGCGTATTTCGGACGCGGTTTTGCGCGCGCGGATCCTCTCCTCGTACGCGTATTTGCACGGACGGATTCTTCTTTTGAATGCAACTTTTACGGCGATTTTTTTTAAATAAGACACTTTCACAGAGTCGAATTCCCTCTTCGATGTAAATTTACGTGAGGGAATTTCTATATCTGGCGATAGATTCATCACTTAACTTAGTAACCTACTAAGTTAAAGTAGATTACTTTACAAGATAACCCGGATGTTTTGGTAATAATACTAAGATATTTTTCAGTGCTATTTTACAGGTCATCAATTCTTTTACATAATCATAGCGCTACTATCGTTGTGAATATTTTCAAGCTCAATATGCAATTTAAGCCATTCAAAGACATTTACGCACCATATGTACAAGGAAATGGGGAACCCAAAAATAATTTCCTTACCAAAGTATTCATACCATAAGATAACTAAGAAGTAGTATTTCGTTGAATAGGGTATAAAACGTAACACTATCTTCTTAGTTGTCATATTAGTTGAGGTATATATAAATGTAGTAAAAAAACATAAATCGAACACGCACTAAAGGTTTGCGTCGCTTTAATAGAGGACAATAATTTACTGAGCGGGATGAATAAAATTTTATTATACACGATGATCATTTTCTCGGGCGGCTAGCGACCTCCTCGGATGCGGAAATGGCTCGAGCGTTTTAATTTCTTTTATTGCTCCGGCGTCCCAACCCCGTTGCTGAGTCACCTTTAATAAAGGCGCGTACATTGTTATCTCTCGGATTATAAAACAATAGTCGCCTATGGGCCTTAAAAACAACGAGGCAGGGCTGGCAATCGTAAAAGGCGTTTTTTGCTTTGTTTTCGTCGCGGGCGCCCGCCCCGTCCTACTTTGTATTCGTGTAACAGCCCTAACTACTTAGCGCTATCACTATTCGATCGCTCCTTTAAAGTACTATTTAATTAATCGGGGCCCCTGGTGGGTGAAAAAAGGAGCAGTGCGCGGGGAGCACGCGCAGAATCCGAGCGGCGAGCTTTAAATATAACCGGTGACAATGGCCAGTCCGTCACCGTTCTAAACCAAGGATACAAATAGGTTTTATTTAATCGCACTCGTCGAATCGATGTAACTGGCACGTTCGCGTTTTGCTTTCAACGATTTTTACACTATGGTTTGTTTTTTTTTTTTTTTTTTTTTTTTTAACTTAACCAAGTCCATCATATATGGGGCTCGGAAACCTTTTTCTGTTTTTTACCTGTTGTTGAATTAATTGACTTACGATAGTTAGTTAAAATTCGTCTCGTGAATATGAATATAATAATATATAAACTCCATTGTCGTCAAAAACTCCGTCTTAACTTTTTTTTGTGTTTGCCGTATTCTTCAGTATTTCTTATTTTATATTACCCACTCATATTAAGGCAGTTATATATATTATATATAATATATAAATTAAAGTGTACGTGTATCTATGCTTTAAATAGTTACAATAAAAATTTAAATTGTTTATAGTGCTAATCTTTGCACTTAAGATGGAACATTAAAATATGTAGAAAAAGTGCGAAAAGATTGTCGCCGCTGTGGGAATCGAACCCACGTCTTCGGCATTCGCGGCCTGACGCTCTAGCTACTGAGCTAAACGGCTGATGACCACACCGACGAAAATCTTAACGCATTCCTCTACATTGTTTTCTTAGCATTTGAAGCAATGCTTGGCGCCATCTATTGTTATATCCTTTCCAGCATACAAACAATTTCGAATATCGTTTTACAACGATAATTCGAACGAGAGATGTCGCCATTGCTTTTTTAGAAATTTAAATTGTTTATAGTGCTAATCTTTGCACTTAAGATTGAACATTTTAAATTTCTAACAAACAATTTAAATTTCTAAAAAAGCAATGGCGACATCTCTCGTTCGAATTATCGTTGTAAAACGATATTCGAAATTGTTTGTATGCTGGAAAGGATATAACAATAGATGGCGCCAAGCATTGCTTCAAATGCTAAGAAAACAATGTAGAGGAATGCGTTAAGATTTTCGTCGGTGTGGTCATCAGCCGTTTAGCTCAGTAGCTTTTTAATAGTTACAATAAAAATTTAATTTGTTTATAGTGCTAATCTTTGCACTTAAGATGGAACATTAAAATATGTAGAAAAAGTGCGAAAAGATTGTCGCCGCTGTGGGAATCGAACCCACGTCTTCGGCATTCGCGGCCTGACGCTCTAGCTACTGAGCTAAACGGCTGATGACCACACCGACGAAAATCTTAACGCATTCCTCTACATTGTTTTCTTAGCATTTGAAGCAATGCTTGGCGCCATCTATTGTTATATCCTTTCCAGCATACAAACAATTTCGAATATCGTTTTACAACGATAATTCGAACGAGAGATGTCGCCATTGCTTTTTTAGAAATTTAAATTGTTTATAGTGCTAATCTTTGCACTTAAGATTGAACATTTTAAATTTCTAACAAACAATTTAAATTTCTAAAAAAAAGCAATGGCGACATCTCTCGTTCGAATTATCGTTGTAAAACGATATTCGAAATTGTTTGTATGCTGGAAAGGATATAACAATAGATGGCGCCAAGCATTGCTTCAAATGCTAAGAAAACAATGTAGAGGAATGCGTTAAGATTTTCGTCGGTGTGGTCATCAGCCGTTTAGCTCAGTAGCTAGAGCGTCAGGCCGCGAATGCCGAAGACGTGGGTTCGATTCCCACAGCGGCGACAATCTTTTCGCACTTTTTCTACATATTTTAATAGTTACAATAATTTGTTTTATACCTTACGTATTGAGAACTGACCATTAACTACTAAAATTATTAATAGGTGCAATACAAGCCATCGTCTTCATCAAAGGAAATATTGTTCCTTGACAAAGTAAACAGATGTGTTTGTATTGGGTAGCTTATATTATCCATAGTTATATCAATTTTATACCACTAAAAATACGATTAGAGTGTAATAGAACTTCATAATACGCATGAATTAAGTAAGAGTCTTTCATATTTAGAATTAATTGCGCGGTTTTAGAGAGTAACATTTATTATAGAAGTCGTAAATTGCGACTTTATGGTACCCATCAAGTCACTCAGTACTTATTTTATACGCTGTGCCCGCGACTTCGTCCGCGTAGAATTATCTATACAGATAAATAAAATTGAAGTGTCTGTTTGTAATAATAAAATAACCGCTTTTTACTAAATGCATATGGATGTGTACACGGTACATATACCAAAATAACATTTTTTTAAATTTTTGTCTGTCTATCTGTCTGTTTGTTCCGGCTAATCTCTGAAACGGCTGGACCGATTTGGACGGGACTTTCACTGACAGATTGCTCATATAATAAGTAGTAATTTAGGCTACTTTTATTTTAGATGTTTTTATTTTAAATTTCACGAGGACGAAGTCGCGGAGACAGATAGTTAATATATAAACATATAGCACTAACTGTGCCCGCGACTTCTTCGGAACAAACAGACAGACAGACAGACAAAAATTGTAAAAAAAAAATTGGTATATGTACCGTGTATACATCCATATGCATTTAGTAAAAAGCGGTTATTTAATATTACAAACAGACACTCCAATTTTATTTATCTGTATAGATAAATATAGATAGAATCTCTAAAATAAATGTAGCCTAAGTTACTCCTTATTACACCAGCTATCTGCCAGAGAAATCCTGTCAAAATCGGTTCACCCATTTCGGAGATTAGCCGGAACAAACATATAGAACGACAGACAAAAATTGTAAAAAAAATATTTTGGTATAATAATTATGTACCGTACCGTATATACATTCATTTTTTATATGCACAGTTTAGCTTTGCTGTTTAGTTTAGTAAAAAGCAGCTATTTTAATATTACATACACTCCTGTTTTATTTATCTGTAGAGATAGCAAATGGTATTAAAGGTAAGACGATCATTTTCTATTATTAGATACGATTATACACCTTTGAAATGGACAAAGGGTAATAAAAATGCAAAAACGATTTCTTTTTTATTTGTATGAATCCATGAGCTTTTTTTACTTAAATTTAAAAAAGTTAATGGCGTCTCAAAAAAAGTATACACTACCAATAAATAACAAACAAATTGTTAAATAATTTCAAGACACACTATCAATTTACCTTATATAATATTCATTAGCATGTTCTACGCTTTCAATGTTCAATACGGCCTTAAAATAAACGAGCCAACTAATGTACAAACAACCTAAATCAAATTCAAAATTTTTCATTCTCCTCTATAAAAATCCTCACTCTTTAAAAACTAACTATAGTCTTTGTCTTTTTTGTCGCTGGTGTTAAAGAAACCAAATAAAAAAGAAAACTCCGAGGCAATTTGTAAAACGGGCGTCCAATATCTATATTTTTTTTTTCATTTTGGTACCATCCGCAGCAGCTCATTTATAAAGACGTTAGTAGCCGCATATCGAGGCGTTAAGCCGACATTTCCTGTGCTTAACTAGAAGCTTAAGTTCAATGCAGCATTTAAATATTCGTCACTTAGTATGTTTACTTGGTGACTATAAAAATACGTCACGTCGGCATACTCAAAAAGGGCATTCTGGTACCGAAGCAGAACCAATCCGCTCTCACAGTCCGCTGACTATCGTTAGTTAAGTTACTTTAATTATCACTTATAATTTATGATATTATAAGCTTAATTTAATGAAAGTAATCATAAATGAAGGAAAACAAATCTGTCGAAACATATGAAACTTGTTTTAAGGACAAGCACGCACGTGTTTCTGCGTAAATAGTTAACAACGGTATGCATTATTTGTAAAACGCGTGTGTCGTGCGGGAATCCGCCCTCGTCTCAGCGAATGTCGTAGAAGTCGATTATAAGGTATACCAGATTATTCAATGGCTTCCGACAGATAGCGGATTGAAATACCTCGATACTGGTTATGAGCAGCGTCTTCGGTTTGTAGCGTCCGCAGCCGCGATGCAAGCAAGATCCGCATACCAAAGTCGGCATCTACGGAAAGTGTTTCTTCCCTTTTTTTGTCCTAACGCCGTATTAGTCTTAATCGAAAATACAGGTATTTAAAGTATTGCGTTAAATCCCAGTATTTTAATCCCGTGATAGTATAATAAACGTAACATCAAAGGAAGCCACCGCGTATGCATAAACTGAAATTGGTTGACCATAACCTGCTCATAACATTTTAAATATTATACAAAAATAACTGGCCACGTAACATGTACTTAGCTGATTAGGTTGCGTGCAAGATTCCAATCTTTTGCACGTGATGCGACATGCATAGTTCATTTCTCAGGGCAGTAAATTGTGGGCTTGATATAATGAATTTCGAAACGTTTTTTGCTCACACGAATTGGTACTAACTCATCTACTGTTAGGTAAAGAAACACGAATACAGCAACTTAGAAGCATTGATGTAAAGCGAATAACGTTACAATGGGAAAAATGTACGAAAAGAACATTTTGAAAATCTTAAAATGGGTAATATGAATTTCATATGTGAAACACAAAGAACCCAAGTTGTATATTATTCTGTATGACAGTATTTTCACTAAGCCACTTGAACTTACCTTTAGTTCACTATTCATTACAAAAATTATTTGTCCCATTGCAAATGTTCGTGACAGTGCCCGGGCCTGAGTTCGATCCCCGGTGCCAGTTTGTGCCGGTGTCGGGGCCGGTGGAGATATGAGAAGCTCGGTGTATGCTTTTGGAATTTTAACGCGAATTCAATATTAGAATTTTATTAATAACTGAATTTAAATAATTAATGAAATAACTGAAATGAAATTGTGGATATTTTTATATATTACAAATATACAAATGTCAGATCACCGCGCATGGACATTTTCAACACCACAGGACCACAGCTTTGCGCAACCATCGTCGAATTTCGACAACAGTAATTGAACGAAAATTGGCAACAGATGGAGTTTATTAGATAATAATTATGGTTCAATTGACAATCTACTCTTACGCAATGGTGTTCGCTGTTTATAAAATGTCTCTATTTAGATTTTATTAAAATTGTAAAAAAAACGCAATAGCACAGTTTATTGCCTAAATATAAATGTCACATTCTATAACTAATCATCATACCATAAGAAAAAAAAAGTTAATATCAATATTTTAGTTAAATAGTTATTAAATCAGATATTTTCTTGTATTTTGTATGTTTCGCAGACGGTTGAGTTCTAGCTGACATTGAACCCAAAGGATAAATGTAAGATTAAACATTTGCTCCACAGGACTCTTGTTTTTTCATTTTTATATCATTTATACTTCTTTGGCATCATTAAAAATAGTTTTAATTGCATGCAAATAATTAATTACAATAAAAAGCATGCAAATAATAATTAATTACAAAAAGACTGGAAAAGGATAGTGAACAAAATCAATAAAGTTCAGTTTAAATTTGAAAATAACTTAATAAGCGGGCAGTTTCGAAGGTGTTACGTTTGTGTTACAGTGATACGCGCGGATCTTAAAATTTCACTCTCATATTTGTTCTTAACGCGCCTAACGAAGTATATCTTCAAAACTAACCATGAAGTTAACAAGATTAGGTTATCGAGAATCTAACTGACTTCATATTTTTATGATAGCATCAATAAGTTGCTTGAAGCTAAGGCCATTTCGAGATCCATCCTATTGAACACCATTATGATAATAGACTTCCTGTCATAAGACGATACAGAAGCAGTGATACTTGATAGAAATTAAAAAAGAACAATTATGGAAAGCCACCTGATCTCTTACTCTAACAATTGCCGAGTTATTGACATTCTATCGATCAGACATCCATGCAAAAGTAACTTATAATGGATACTAATCAACATACCGAACGATAAATCCGCTACCTTAAGAAACCCGATCGTTCGAAATTTAAAATGGGAAACAAAGGAAAAATTTAAAATTAACCGCGTACGGCGCTCCCAAACGGTTATGACTTCAGACGACCCAAAAGGCTTCCATCCATCACTTTCGCGTTAACGGTCGCCGCTCAGGGCGAAACAAAAACCGATACCAAACACGAGGTCCATTTGGCGGCCGCGGCCGCTTGTAGCGGCTTCAGGGAACCAATTAATTTATTATTTCAATGCACCCCTTCACGCGCATCCAATTTAAAATTTGACATCTTAAACAGTCTTAAATTACACGTGAGATTATTTCATTAGCGCCGGAGCACCGCTTGGGCCGGCCTTGAGTTAAACGGGACCGAGTTTTTCGGCGCCGAAAGATGTAATCAACGCGTCAGTTGCGACCACGCCCTCAGCTCGCCGCATTAATAGGACGGTCCCAATATCGGCTCATTCTGAAAATCGTGCAAAATTATCCATCCCATTCTTCACCAGCCGCAGCGCTCAAGTTTGGACTTTATTGTGACGATAATTGGTATGACTATCGTCTACGCACTTTTCATATTCAAACCCGGCGCCAGCGTGTACGATGTCGTTTTGCGTTTTGTTTGCACGGCGGATTTGACTTGTTAACGATTATGGTAAGTGTTATAGTGACCGGTAATTTCTCATTTGCCTCGATCGCGTATTTAATTATCAAAAGGTTAAGCACAAGGCACGTGCTACATATACGCTTTAAACGACGCGGTTTTTATAAGCGAAGAGTAGTATTGGGTTTTTGCATAATAGTATAAATGTATAGCATGAATATTTTTCGATAGACTTATGAATAATATGTAATGGGCTTCTCTGATATTTTATTTCAAATGGTATCTTGATTACTTCAATTAAATGAAAGTACCTGGATTTTTTTGTAGATCGTGTATTTTGGAAATAAAAAAAAAATAAAAAATAAAGAAAGCAATGATCTGGTACAGAAAAAAAAGTAAAAAGAATAAGTGTGATCGATATTTCGCCCCCGAATCTTTGCCCATACTAAATTTCATGAAAATCGCTGGAGCCGTTTCCGAGATTCCGATTAAATATATATACAAGAATTGCTCGTTTAAAGGTTAAGATTAACATGAAAGTTAAATTTACGGTCGAATTGAGAAACCTCCTTCTTTTTTGATGTCGGTTTAAAAACCTCCTTCTTTTTTGAAGTCGGTTAAAAACCTCCTCCTTTTTTGAAGCCGGTTAAAAAGGAAACAATCGTGCTTACCTAATTCCTTATTTTCGGATGCTATAAACAAAATTCGTAGAATTTTTGAAATGCAAAATTTGTTAACGTGCCTTAAATCTAGGCGGGTTATATGCATATAATTTTACATATTAGCCCCTCATTAATCGTAGTTGGGAAAAGTTTCAATATTCTAGGTAGTCATGCATGATGGGAATGCATCAAATGCGAATGCCAAACATGAAAAAAGCCAGAATCGAGTGCTAGCTAGGCCGTAATAAAAAAATCGCTAAGCAAACGGACATACAATCTTATCCGTAAGAGACCGTGATAGAATCGTTTCGCGGGGCATAAACGAAGCGGCCGTTGTCGGTCTATATATAGAGCGATAGCGAGGGCGAGCAACAAGCCCGCTACCGCAGCGTACATACACGCCAAGATCCGAGTAATTGATAGGGATAATCGATTTTCATCATTGCACACCGCCACAATAAAAGTGTTAGGCGTTTAAACGCGAAACTGTCAAAGAATAAGCGCTTGAAAATCTAACAGAAGGCTCTCTGACCATTATTTTTTTCCGTTTCGCTTATAAAGAAATACTCTAATGAGAAATAATCAATATAATAAGAAATAATCAACAGTAAATTAATTACCAACACATAACCATTCACGCTGCCTGCAAAAAATTCTTTAAAACTGAAAGCACAAGAAGGTGGTGTAAGGTAGAAAGCGGCGTTGTATGAATTTTATTTTTCAAAAGTGTACTGATGCCTCATAAAACCTTCCAGAAAAATAAATTTTCTTTAAAAAATAAATATTTGTCTAACGGTTTAACTGAAGTACACATTTCAATATGATGCAGTGCAGTTCAACATGACCAATCAAGACCGCTGAAAGAGGATTTATGTCTTTTGATTTTGAATTGTGGTGTTGACGCCTAATGCGACGGATATCATGAACGGACCATAAACGTCTCTGTGCTAAAACACAGTGTCAGGGATGTTAAGGAACTTCATAACGATTCCCAAAACTATCTGATATTCGAAATGACATCTAACCGAAATCGCAGCTCAGTTCGATGTAAAAAGTTTCGAATTATTTTGAAATGGCGGCAAATTTTACCTAAGTTGGTCTAAATGAGACAAGATGTAACAGGTTTTCGACAGGCCAACACACAATGGTTGGTGTGTCGTTCGACATACCGCGTCAATTACATTGTTTAGCTGTTTTTTTATCAATAATTTGCGATGTTACAAAACTAATTCAACTTTTTATATAAACTCCATAACGAAAGAAGCGATCTTTAGTAAATTGAACTTTCAAATGAGCACGCATCGATATTTGAAATCGGGTGACTTAAAAATTAAAACATTATTTTACTAAAATGAATAAAAATCTACTTAAAATAAAACAAATTAATAAGAAGTAATTTTATGATAAAAAACTAAGTAGTCTGTTTATTTGACTTATTTCTGTGTTCAGTAACGATTCCTAAAAAAATTGGTATATTCCAAATAATTACCTATCTCATAACCATAACCGAAATATGTCCATATTCAATTTCGTTTAGTGTCCATAATATCCATAATTTTTACTGATGAAATGGACGACGTAAACAATTTAACCTCAATAAAAAAATCGAAGATTTAGCAAAATTGAACCGATAGATACAAAATCGTGATTAATTTCACTTTCTTTTTTGCGCCTTCATATGTTTTTTTAATATAGCAAATACTACTTGTTTACCGCGGCATCGCCCGCGTGGTCAAAGAGAATTAACAATTCATTTTTTATTATACACCAGAGTATCTCGCAGATGGCTTTATTTTTTCCTACTTAGTTGACACTTATCATTACCTATATTTTAGACAATTCACACAATATCTTTATAAAATATACTTATTCTGATGTATAAGCTATATTATTGTAAAGTTTCATTAAAATCTATTCAGTAGCTTTTGTGTGAAAGGGTAACAAACATCCATCCATAAATACAAACTTTCGCATTCATAATATTAGTAAGGAAAATTAAGGATTTGCGCGTCTTATTCTCGCATGATCTATGAAACGGCGGCACGTTCGTGCGTGATTCTTTACCCCAGATGCGCTAGCGCCGTTCAATTTGCAGCTTTTGTCCGTCGCCGCTTCTGTCCGTCTTAAGCTGATACGCAAAAAACCTGTTATCGCCCTTAACCGATAAGTAATAAGGGACACGCGCCGTTCCCGCTTAAAATAAGCACCGGCTAATGGTCAGCTGTAAACTCGAAATAACTACTCGCGCTGAGATTGGGTTTCTGCTCGCGTGTGTGCGCCCGTATTCAGTTGCCAGTTAAAGTTCGCCATGCCTATTATGTATGTTCGCTACTAACTCTGGCATTTTTAGGGTTCCACAAGCCAAATTAAGTAATAAAAAACTACAAAAACAAAAGATAATATAGAATTACTTACGGTTTAACCACATTGGAAGTGCTTTTAATTTGAAATCAAAAACATTTTGTTAAATTTATTTTTACTATTTACACAAATATAGTCAATAATCACCGCTGTTGGCATTGGAGGCCTTTACAGATGCAGGGGGGCTTGAAGAGGCTAGGCGCTGAGGCCTTCCATGTGTCTCGATGACTACGGCGTCTAATTTTGCATGACAAGTTATTGTGACAGTTAATTACTCAAGTGACCACTGCATGACTATATGCCGCGTTTATTACATTAAATATTTGGACTTAGAATTGTTATGCCATTTCGTTCATATTCATTGAAAAAGGACGTACCACTGTCTAATCCACGATATCATGCGAAATATAATTAGCTGTTGCGTCTTCTTCTAGTTAAGCGTACTTTAATATTAATTTATTAAACTTAAAATTCAACCAAACTTAATGGGTATCAGTCAAATAAAGTTTTGTAACCCCGTAATGCGTAAATCATGGAGAACAATTTCAGTATGGACGTTCCGTTGACGATATTGTTCTACAAAAAAGATGCAAAACCGTTTCCTTCGTACCCGTCTGGTTATTTCCCTTATTTTTTTATGAGAAAAGTTATCAAACGAACGGACGGTTCACCTGATGTTAAGTGAATTCCGCCGCCCATGGACATCCGCCGCACCCGAGGGTTACACATACGTTGACAACCTTTTGAAAATTGGGCTCCGTCTACCTCACTCACCAGAAGAAACGCAAAAGTATTTGTCATACTTCCATTTACGCTGGTCTTCTGTGAGTCCGTGGTACTTACCCGGACGGGCCTGCCCATTCGTGCAACAGCCGAGGCTGCTGCGTGGCCCTACTACCGTAAAATTCCCTTTGTAATTTCCCTTATATTCTTACTTAAGAACGTTGGCACTTCCCTCAGATCACCCTTAGATCTTGGAGGTTGCCTTTTTCATCTTGTCGTGTAATCCAAATTCGTATGGTGGCACGTGATATATTTCACGCACCTAAATATGTTGTTTAAGATCCCGATCTGTATCATATTATATTTATATTTAAATAACATGACATTTTAATTTTTAATAAATAAAAATAGCCTAGTGTTAGCAATTAAGAGCATTTTGAAAAATTTACTGAGTAATTAAACTCGACTCTTATAGTTTTGTAATTTTGACTCTCAAAGTTGTCTAAAATTAAACGTGCATACGAACACACAACAAATTTCAAAAGCTTAAAAATAAAATGAAAGTTTTTCCAGCTAAATATTTGCATTAAGCTAGCCATGTGTCGACTAGAAAATTACCGAACTTAAACGTGATGAAGGGGAATGTTGTCTCTACATAACTTTAATATTTTTTTGCATATATTAACTTTTTATAACTTTTTAATATCGTTAAAATATCCAGATAGCATTTTATTTATTCCCGAAACACCTCAAATTACACTTTTATGCATGTAAAATACATTAAACCATAAAGCGTCAGGCCAAAGGATCTTTAAGGAAGCAATTATGTAAATATCTCGATTATTACTTTATAAGCGATCACTCCGTGTCTTTTTTTATAACGAGTAAGATCATCGTGATTCAAAAAGCCGAACGCATAAAACCCTCAATCTATTTATTAAAAGCGAATAACTATTAAACAGTATTACACCTCGCACGAGTAATAATTTTAAATTTCGAAAGAGCGCCGTAACGATAAAAATGCGAATCCGATGTTGCTACCACATTAAATATAAAGTTAGATCGTTTAAAATAATTACACAACAATTTTGTTAACATTCAGTTTCATTAAAGAGTATTTTAATTGCAAAACGCGCAAAATACCTTCATTTGTCTGTAGACAATTATTTCCAAATTTATTTCTGCCCCGCACCCAAAAAGTGCATATAGTTTCATGACACATAAAACTTTCGATCTTTTCACGGTTGGACTCCCACGGATAGTTAAGCACTACGTGAAACCTGGAACAACCAAACGATCATTATATAACGTAGCATGCAAAATAGAGAGCATTTTATTAATCTGATATGTAAGCTATGAGAAATATCATAGTGTTTTCAAGTTATAAGTGTTTTAGAGGCACCTAAACAGTTACATTTAAACGCTTACGCCACTAGAATATAGGTATCTTCCTTGGTTGCAAGCCACGTCCTTTTCAACCAAGAAAGAATGCGAAAGTCACAAATTAAACTTTAGCTTAAATATTACACAAAACACGTGCTTTAATAAACGTAAATATATCTGCAATTTCATTAATAATTTAACTTAAGGCATGAAAAGTCATATCATATTCTTAGCGACGAATCCAAAGCTTCGAAAGCTCGAGTGCCTTCAAATCTTTTCCTACGATGACTGGGAAACTTATTCAACTCTTAATAGGCTTTTTCACATAAGTTTATCGACCTCGTTTTGTGGCTGACCTAACAAGCCCATCGCAATCAATATGGTATGACGAAAAACGTGCATGCACCAGCGGCACAATCGAAATTGGTTGCCGTAGGTGGTCGGTCCTTCATTTTATCTCCCCCGGTGTGTGGTTTAAAGCATAGATTTCGAAATGCATCAAAATTTGTATAGGAGATATACAAATTTTGATGCATTTCGAAATCTATGCCTTCTCGAGTAAGTGCAATAGACGTGTCTGAATGTCATTAACTTGTTGCATCCAGTAATGACAAAAATGTGAAAGCTTGTGTCTGTTCCTTCTACACGCTACAAGGGCTGAACGTTCGTGGAAAAAAATTGTAATAGATTAAGCTATGCCGTTATATTAATAATTACACGCCAGTCATGGCTATGATGCCACCCTCTCAATAGACCGGCATGAAGTGAAAGTTCACAAGCCTGACAATGGTCTGGAGTATTTACATAAAACAGACACCAAACATCAAAATGCCAACTGCTATTTAAGACTTAATATAAAACTCCTCTTTACGCAGATATTTAACTTAAGATAATATTACTTGGAGCAGTGTTAATACTAGATGTTTTTCTCAAGCTTTCTCTAGTATTATATGTATCATGTATGTAGTTCGATATCAGATAAATTAATATTACAAACGTATCTCATCCACATAGTTATTTAATAAGGTGGAGTATATCTGTTGAATTTATTATACTTTAAGCGCGGAGAGAACCGTCGTAATACTTTTTATCGTCATCGTATACGCGCACGGGGCATAGGAGACGAATTTTAAACTTAGTGACACCGAAGCACGACGCGACCAATTAGCCGTCGCAGTTAAACTGCACCTTAAAAGGCTTAAAGTGATGATCGGGGGCATCGCAAAAATTGCACCAAGAGTAGGGGGCGCGATCGGTGGAATGTCATTAAATTTTACGACCCATTTGTGAAGCGGCTGCAGCATTTGTACTGTGCACCTACGCTATTTGGGCAGTTGGTTCGATGCATGAGAAGACCAGCTAGAGTGCACTTAATTACTATGAATATAAGATTTATTTTCGCTCATCTATTATCACATCATTGGTACTAGTATACGATTGCGCTAAGTCGTCTATGCGAAGCGGATAGAACCTGTGGAACAGCTTGCGATGTGCAACACAAATTACTACTAAGTGCATGTTTTTAGATATTACGAGATACGTTTCGTTTTAGAGAACAATACTTGGAAAACTGATTGCACGGTCTTTATGCCTGCTTAATAATAAAACTTATACAAAAAAGAAAGTGTCCAGGTTTTTTTCGGTCCTTTAATATCATTAAAGTAGTTTAGTTTATGGTTTATTCATTAGTTACTCATAGTTTACTCATTAATTTAATTATTTAATGTTTTATTTGGTTTACATACAAAAAAGATAACCTTTTTAAAAGATAAGCCTTTGTACCTAATGTTATATTGAGTTTAATTGTGTATGCTGTTTTTGCTATGTATAGAATGCAATCATTTTTTTCTGTGTATATTTCTTTTTTAAACATGCTAGATTGTATTCAGTTAAGCAGGCCTAATAAACTAAAAAAAAAAATACGAAAATTCCCTGACCACTAGTTTTGTATATCCATCTTTCTACATTCTCCGTTAGTATACTTATCGAAATTATCGTGATGCTTTCGAGTTTTCATCTTTAATTTTGTCATTCAGTTTTGTTAGCATCGCGTGTGCTGGTTATTTGTCGAATGTTAAACAATGGAACGAAGCCAAATTTTTCGTATTTCCAAAAACGAGTACAAAAGCGAAATATTGGTACGTTGCCCAAAGTTTCAGCTCCATTGCACTAGAATTCCTTTATGCTTAATAATGCGTGTAATACACTAAATTTGAGTGAAGTACAAACGTTCTTTGACAGTTCTATTTTGCGGTATTAAATTATATTAATGTGATTTTTTTAGTAGCGATGTCTTTGTTTCTTTAAAGGAATAATTAAAATCAGCCTATTTTAAATAAACCTAGTTCAATGCGCGGAGAAAATTTTAAAGGTCCTTGAATTTCGGAGACAATATTTCCCTTAAAAAACATTACGCAATTAAATATTGTAATTGCAGAACTTCTAATTAAGGACACAAAGAATCGTTAGTAAATTGTGTAACTTATTTTCCGTCAACTCACTCTAGCCACTCTAGCTTCATGTAAGGAACTGAGAAGAGGATAGCAAAAAGCAACAAAGGAGAGAAAGGATAAAGTCTATTTAAATTTATAAGAATCTAAGGAGTTTACTGTTTAACCTAAGCGCAAAAGGAGTTCGTTCCCATTATTTTTTATTAAACACACTAGTAGTAAATACTTGTATTCAAATTGTGATTTTTTTGTCAATAAATTGTCTAAACATTTCGACAATCCGGGAGCAGCCTAACTTAGTTCAATAGTTATAGTGTCTCGCCTACCCAATAACATTTTAATTCATATGACGTATGTCCATACTGCGCGACTTTTAAAAATTGTTTTTGAACAGTTTTTAAATTTTTTAAACGTTTTTAAACTTTTATAAACTTTAAAAAAATTATATTATTATATGACGTATATAAGTGAATGTGAGAGATGATATAGATCGTAATAGACGGAAAGAGATAGTCTATAGAGGTGCATTTGACGTACCCTAGCCATAGAACAGAATTGGAACATAAGAGAAATTACATCAATTGTCGTAATTTTAATGCTTCTTTTTTGTGAAAGGGCAGGGGTAATAATATACAAAAATTTCCTATATAACAAACTTTTATAATTTGTTATTATAGTTAAGCATTTTTTAAATGAAATTATTAATAAGGAAATTGTATCGGCCAGAAATCTAGACCTGATAGATTTATGCTAATATTTATTAAACTTCTATATATTATAAAATCTCTTTTTAGTATTTCACTCCAAATTGATTGTTGACATAAGATTCAAAATGTTACGCTGATGACGACATTACTTAGCCTGTGGTAAAACATGACGAGTATACAGTATCATTAAATTTAATCACGTCCTATATATTAGTTAAAAAATTGATGTCCCAAGTTTACAAGTTGTATTTAAAGAGCAATCACTCTGTGGAGTCGTTTAAATGATCGAACGTGCTCGTGTTAATACGTAATGTGGGTAGTGATGGGAAATTTAAATTTCTAAGTAATTGACTGAATTATATACACTACAAGCTGACCCGACAAAAGTTGTTTCGACATATAAATTATTTCTAGGGAATTTGTAGGATAGAAAAAAGTTTGGGGTGGACCACCCGTATCACTTAGGGGTATGAAAAATAAATCACGAGCGATTCTCAGACCTACCAAATATACATATAAAATTTTATGAAAATCGATCAAGCCGTTTAGGAGGAGTATGGCAACTAACATTGTGACACGAGAATTTTATATATATATTTAGAATTTTAGATATGTGCCTATATATATTATTATATATATTTTGCTATATTATTATATATTATTATCAGTACTAAAACAGACTGTATTGGTTTTCTTTGTCTCCGGTCTTGCCTAATGTATCATTTGATAAATTTTAGGTGGCAACATAGAATTACAACGTACCTAGAATGTGAGAAATAATTGAGCGTTAAAGAATGCTCCAAAATCAGCGCCATTTTTTTTATTCCTCAATTTTGTATTCTACGATACATGCGGTCGCCTCGATTTTATAAACAAACATGTTCCAGTTTCTGTGGTAAATTGAAGCCATATAAGCTGAGGGTGCACAGATTACGCTTCAGTTGCTTTACGAACGGCAAAAATTTGATATTTAAAAGTACTAGCGTGAGACAACGAAAACCAACAATTCGTTCGTAAGAATGAAATCTGTAAATGCATATTCTTTCTGTGAGCAGTGTGCTTTTATCTGTAAGACTGACATTGATTCTTTCCTTAAGCAAAGAACGCCAGTTCATACTCTAGCATGTTTTTAAAACACCTATCGCATAACTTTTTTTTTAAATCTGTTGTTGCTAATAAAGCGTACAAAGTTAAAACCGCGAGCCGTACACCACTAAATATCGGCTCCATTACAATGTAACCACAGTCAATAAAGAATCCCTGGAGATCCTTTGACGCATGCCGATTAAAGTTGATGGGAGGTGGAATTATCATAAGGAAGTAAAAAAGGCGAGCGTTTAGTTTGCGTTGTATTTATCTTAATGTTTTTTTTCCTTTGAACCTGGCCGAAAGATTCTTATATGTATAGAAAAATAAATATATAAGTTCATTATATTATAATAATCGTATAGTAGTAGTTTATGACAGGCATTATTCTATGTATGTTTTGGACTGTTACTTAAATTAATTTATATTTTATAGTAACCTGCGAAATACTGATTTATCAACGGACCCAAGCTGGCCAGATAGCTATAAAATATAATTAAAATTTAAACAAGTTTGTTACAACACTATTAAAGTAAATGCCTAGGTTGGGGCACTATTTTGTACTTGAAAGTTTATATAGTTTTTGTACTTGACAGTATATTGATATAGTTAAAAAATAAAATGACTGACATTTTGTAAATTGGCAATGTATCCTTGTTGCAAGAGTTTTATGTACTTGCATATTTTTACCTTCTTTAAGATATAACCAATATTGTCGGTGACTCTTCTAACGTATGTTTTTTATGCGAAAAGTTGCCAAGCGAGCTGATGGTTCACCTGATGTTAAGTGAACCGCCGCCCATGGACATCTGCTACACTCGAGGGTTCCAGTTGCGTTGACAACCTTTTGAAAATTGGGCTCCGGCCACCTCACTCACCAGACGAAACGCGAAAGTATTACACTTCTACTTTACGCCGGTCTTCTATGAGGTCGTGGTACGTACCCGGACGAGCCTGCCCATTCGTGCAACAGCCGGGGCTGCTGCGTGGCCCTACCACCGTAATATGTATAAACCGTATGGTAGAATAGTAGTTTCACTCGGTCATTTGGAAGTAGACGCGGTACTCGAAGCTTGTTGTCGTGCAGAACTTTCCTTATATGTTGAAGTTCAGCGGCCAGGTGTTCCTTGTCACAGATCCCTTGTGCTCTCTGAGACAAAGATTTACCCACGGTAGCTAACTGGAGTGGTGAGAGTCACCGTTTAAGTATCTGTTTGTATGGGTTGTCTTCCTACACACAATGTGGCTTACGGTGTCATTTCGTTTGCGGATGACCAAAACATTTAAGAAAGCTAAAGAGGTATTATTCTCCAATTCCAATTCAGTGATTTAGAAGTGAGTGATTTAGTAATGCATTAACTTTTCTTGTCCACTTGTCCATTCATACGTCCAACCCCTCAGTTCGTCTCGTGACCATGAACGCTGTAAAGGGTTCGAAACTTCGGAAATTAAAATGAAAATAAACGCAATAAATCCTTTAAATTAGTTTTATGTACTTTTTAATAATTCATTATTTTAATCACATATTAAGAGAGACTTGTTATATCTTGTCAAGTTTTTCAAACATAATGGTATCTCTTATCGTTAACGCGTCTCAATTTTAATGCGGTTTCGACATTTGCTTACCGCGATACGACCCTAAATTACTTTCAAGCGGCTAAAATTACGCCGAGTAAATTTATAACAATACACACCTTAAAAGGTTCTACAATTATCTGGACATGACGTAAAAACTCACCCGTCATCGTTTTTCATCCGTGTTTATTACACAGCGACATTTGCTGTCCACCAGGCTGGTGAAATGTAAATCTATTTAACTCCCCGTATATTATTAAGTCGACGTTAAAATGGAGAAAGTTGTTATTTATTCGCAATATACAAGTAACAAGACATTAGGTGTTGGTGTAAAATGAAGTTTAGTTATAAATATGTTTATAATATGGGGCCGTGATAGCTCAATGTCTCGTCAATGAAATTTTCAAACACCTTTAAAAGGCTTTACTTCCACAAAAGCAGACTTACTAACATAAATAATAAAATAAATTGTACCCAAATTAAGTTTAAACTACATAGTGTGTAATTAATAAGGAAACTTGCAAAAATCCATACATACTAATATTATAATTGCGAAAGTCAATCTGTCTGTCTGCCTCGCTTTCAGGCCAAAACTAAAGAACCGATTTAAATGTTAAAATTTGGTACACGGATAGTTTAGGACCTGTGAAAGGACATAGGTTATTTTTTAATCGGAAAAAGGGTCTTAAAGGGTTCTTAAAGGGGATAGATATTTATTTAAGGGCTTCAACGGGAGCGAAGCCGCGGGCGTAAAGCTAAAATGAATAAAGGCAGATTTAATAAGTAAACGGAAATGTTATAAAAGATAATTATAAAGCTGCAAATGAGTTTCTAAATGTCTTCACAAATATATATTTATATTTATTAAATATTTATATAATTTTTAACCTTTCCGTAAAAAAAGTTAATTTCTAAAATACTTAAGGGTAATTAAATCAGTTTAATTTTCAAATAAAAATAGTAATTTATTGTTTTTTGTTACACATTTATGCTGTAATTGTTTATTTTTAATTTCTGGTCATTTATGATTTTCCTATTAGAGGAAAGTTAACTGGTATTTGTACAAGATATTTTTAATAACTATAAGTGTGGTGTATACTGTATGTTTCCCAAATTAATAAATAAATAAAATATCTTTTGAAACCACTAGGCATTTGCAGCACTGTCCTACAGAGGTAGAAACATATTTTAATAAAAATGTTAATATTGCTATTTTCGATTCTCAAAATAGGTCCAAAGGGTTTTAATAAAATTTTTAAACATTTATATTTAAAGCAAACTAACTGTAAATAATTTCGAACATTTCAAAAAACTGCTCTTATAGAAAGGGCCTATAGTAATATCGAAGAATACACAGAGGACAAGGATGGGTGGAAAGGATTTATGTTCTGCACTTGTAATTCACCTAGCTGCTGCTGATTTTATACTTATAAAAAAATGCATGTATTATTTTAAAGAAGTACATAATTAATTGTCGTTATGAAACCATTCAGACATCAATTTAGCGCATAATGTTTAATAACCATTCTCTTTAAACTATAAAACTACATTGTAACTTCGTAAGATTTTCTCATAAATAATAACAACCCACCCACTTGTAGGTAATTAATGATCGCATCGATTCTATTAAAGATTAAGCGACACGAGAAAATCTTATGAAACCGCTTCTAGACGTTAGAAAACACTTAGGTGTTTAAGGGAAAAACATTCTTTACCAAAATATAATGAATAAATAATGCTAACTGTTAGGTAGACAGTTTATTTAAGTGCAATGAGTTTTTCGTTAAAACGGCACGTGTTTGTTTTTAATATACTTCCATCGAAATGCTCCATGAGTCCCGGTACACAGGTATGTCAATTTCAGAAGGCTTATGAATAAAAACAAACGGATTATATGATGCCGTGGAAGTACGGATTGTAAGCAATTATTTTTCCATTGCTCAGCACTCTGACAAATCACACTTATACCAATAAGCCTCTGTTATTTGTATTTATATCCGGGAAGTACTGTGAAACTTTTCTAAAGGAAAATGTATGCGCTTTAACAATAAAATACTGTTAAATTTTCGTTTAGGAAAGCGCATACATTTTGTATTACTTTAAAAGTGAATGTCTTTGCTGCATTAGATAGGTTCAAAAATTTAACTGTTCTGTTCAATTTTAAATAGCATTTTTAAATTAAATCTTAACGGAAACATTACACATGTATTGTCTTCTTCACTATTGAATGTGAGTAGGAAAAAAATGATGGTTAAACTCTGAATCGATCAGAATGATCTTCTTAATGATAAGCATGATCTGTTCATCCATCATTCCAAATTCAAATTCAAATCCATCATTTTTGCAACTCAATATCATTTGAAAAGACAATTGACAGCTGATTAGTTGACATCAACGATGAACAGTGTTTCAGAAACCGGGCGGAAGAATCAATTTCTGCGTTCATGCTATGAAATCAGATTAAAAAGCGTATTTTGCGAGCGTGCTTGGAATAACATCGTGTGTGCTTACATACGTTCTCGTTATACCCTCCTCTGCTGTTAAGACAATAAAATTTACCGCTTTGTTAGCATTAAAAACGAAATAGTAATACAAAATATACTTACGTAATACAGGATGGCTTTTCTAAGTATATCCATTTTTTTTATTAAATTCTAGATATATTATTCTATAAATAATGTTATATCAAAAATGATAAATCTTTAAAATCACTCGCAAGTAATTCATTTGAACTTATTTCAAAAAGTGCGTGATTTATATGCAACTCAT
This sequence comes from Iphiclides podalirius, assembly GCA_933534255.1. Taxonomy (NCBI): domain Eukaryota; kingdom Metazoa; phylum Arthropoda; class Insecta; order Lepidoptera; family Papilionidae; genus Iphiclides; species Iphiclides podalirius. The sequence continues at coordinate 10,654,581 of OW152827.1, read as the reverse complement.
TTATTTTACGCACGATCATTCATCACTAATACGCACACGAGTGCGTGCACAGTAAACTTTAGGTATTTATGAATGACTACCGCATTGTCAACACGTTCTGGTTTTAGGAAATAGAATGGCATTTTTTTTGGAAAAAGAAACTTTGTTTTTTATTTCAACAAACGATTATACTACCGAGTCTGAACCTCCCGTGTAAATTTGGGCACTTTTCAAAAAATCTCCCTGTATATACGTACTATGTATTATATTCTCAGAATTCTCCCAGTCAATATGCACGACTTAAGAAAATATTACATTTCCCTTTTCATTCTTTCTATTGTTTGTACATAATTTAAAAAAAATCATGATTATCATACCTGCACGTTCAAGGAGTGTACAACGGTACATTAAACTCAACCGCGTGTAAGCGAGATATGTAAATCACGTCTAGTGCTATGACATCAATCGCATCGATAAATGTAAATAGGAATATATTACAATACTTAGGAACCGATTTCGGATGTAAAAATAACTTCGCGCTGCATCCTAATGGAGCAACACCATTATTATCGGTTCGATCTCGTGTTTATGTAACTGTCACTTGCGACAAGGACAAATTGGCGGGAACGTAACTAGGTGCCGCTTTTTATGAACAATGGTCGATCTCGAAAATGTTCTTTTTTTGAATCCACCGTGTTGCCGACTTATTTTTTTTATTCAAAACAGCCTATTTTTTATATCGATATTCTGGTATTATAAATTTCAATTTAACTAAAAATTATGATTGGAATATAAATAATAACTGAGAGGTTGGATCGGAAACGACGTATTAAGTACATTTTTTTTTGAAACTTAGTTGGTTTTATGCTACAAAAAATCTTTGCGAAAATGTTTCAATAACTTTCGAGAAACTGTGTCATCTATTTCATCGATTCATTCATTTCATTGATTATATTTTATTACATTTTAATTATCTCAAAGAAAGTAGCAGTGCTGTTTTAAAACCGATCCGCTATCTGTCCTTAATATAAAATACTGGATTCACCTGCCAATAAACATTTTTTTGTTCAATAGTCGTTTCAGAAGAAAGAGCGCATTTGACATCAGCTCATCGAATCAGTCTTAAGAATACACAATTTAAGTGTTACAATACAAGAGACTTGCTGTTAAACAATTTTCAAGCTTAATGTGTGGCAATACGCTTGCCGTCGGTTGCCGATTGTTGTTAACGATAATTTTGCCGTCGCATAACATTGATGAATCCTCATCCAGTTTAGGCCACAGCCGAAACTGACATAAACATGGAACTGATTTAAAATTTCAAATAGGCACAGTGGGCTCCTGTCGTCATCGTTGAACGCAAAAGGCGAACGTCCAAAACAGCAGGTTGTTGGCATTACGTATTCTGTATGAATATGACGTCGAAAAACTTTATCGTTTGATTATTTTTTTTCTCTCACTCTTTCCCCTGCAATGCCAACATGGCGACAATAAAAATTATCGACAAGCCTATCGATGTCCGCGGAAATACGCCGAAGCCGAGCGATACAATCACGAAATTTATTATCTTGTTCCCTGGAGATTTTGTTGGATAACATGTTTTTTATTTCAATCTGAGAAAACAGAAATCGTTCGGTGGTGCACTCATAATTTACTGCCATGTGTAATGTTTAGCTTGTATCTCAAAAAGTAACTGCATTATTCACCCGTCCTGTATAGGACATATCTCAATTTGGAGAATAGAAAACATGAGACTCATAACGAATTGTATCGTGTTTAACATTAGTGTGAATTTATCCTCAAATAAGATGTTTTAGTAACTAATAATGCTGCAGAACATGAAAGATTGGGAGTTGAATCTTGATTACTAGATAGGCGCAGTTGCTAAACATTTACTGCAATGCCCTTGTTCGTGTTAATTTCCACACAGTATAAGTATTTTTGTGACCCACAGATAATTCCGGATCTGGGTGTTTCTCCACCAGAAATTTGTATGTCTGTTTAAATTTTCCTTACCATTTATACTCCATATTATCCTATTATGAGGGCAACAATTTTTATACATATAAAACTAAAACGCAAGAAAATCTGTTAAACTTTTCTATAAAGTATTTAATGAATTAAAGGCAAGAAACAAAACAATTAGATAGAAAGTTCAGTACTCGCGAAACCAGAACAGCACGCACAATAATAGACCATGTATATACAAATGTTAATTATCACTCATTCAGTATGTCTTTTCGGATAGTAAGATATATTCGAAATAATCATGTGAAGTCTGCCAATCCGCAGTGGGGTCGCGTCGGCAGCAGTGGTTCGAATATAGGCTGTTTACTTACTTAACTTTTTAATAACAATAATGCATCATTAAATTTTCATAAACTGTTGATCCCAGAGTGACATTAAATAAATACATCATAATTTATGCGATAGAATTATGCGAAAACAAATGCTTTGCTAGTTTGCGTAGTCGGGCCATCTGCTGGCGTGTAGGAGAACCTATTGGCGATAGGTATAAATATGGTTTATAATGTTACCAATAGGAGGCTTCACATTTCGAAAAAAAAACTTAACCCGATGTTATCCTCCATATTTTGAATGTCTTACAATGAACTAATTTAACAATCTGTTGTGCCTTCTAATAATAAAGGGATAGAGCTTATTAAGTAATCCTATTTATTATAAACAGTATTACTGCTGTCAGAAATTGTTAATCATTGAAAACGGGATCCTTAAGAATGTTAAGAAAATGGGTTTGTTAACTAGGCGTCAGAGCAACAGGATAAAATAGTTTAAGTATATACAGATAAAAACCGGTAAAGTGCGAGGCCGACTCGCGCACGAATGGTTCCGTACCATTATGTAAAAAACGGCAAAAATATCATGTCTGTTGTATGGGAGCCCCACTTAAATATTTTTATACTGTTATAGTATTTGTTCTTATAACAGCAACAGAAATAAATCTTTGAAAATTTCATCTGTCTAACGATCACGGTTCATGAGATACAGCCTGGTGATAGATGGACAGACAGACAGACGAAAAGCAGAGTCTTAGTAATAGGGTACCGTTTACCCTTTGGTTACGGAACCCTAAAAATTGTCAATCAAGACTTTCAGTCATCAGATCATTAACAACCTCAGTGGGTATACTCACATGGGTGCTCCTAACAACAACATAAACAGCCAGCCTCCATAAGCATCCATGAGGCTTCTTTTTTATGTATGAAAAGTTGCCAAGTGAGCCGACAGTTCACCTGATGTTACGTGAATACCACCGCCCATGGACATCTGCTACACCCAAGGGTTCCAGATGGGTTGACAAGCTATTGAAATTTGGGCTCCGGCCATCTGACTCACCAGACGAAATGCAATAGTATTTTGTCATTGCATTCGACTTTACTGGACTGCAAGAAAATAATTCTTGAAACAATTAATAAATTAAAAGTCATTGATATATTCCAGTGTTTTTCCAACTTTGCGACATTTATGAGGTCGAGTTTAAAGTTAGGCGTTCAAAGTACGTTCCATCATTGGTTCATATCATTATCTTTGGATTGGTTCATATTATTGTTTTTTGACCTCCCAACCACAGACATATAGCAAGTTCGGCTAACCAGCCGGCTTAAATTGTTACAGTATAGTACATCAGAATCAAAGAATATATCAGAATAAAAAAAACTAACACGTACAAATTTCGGCGTAAGACGGACGTGTATCGTAAAAAGGGTCTTTGTTACACCTCACAATTAAATCTGAATAAATTAACTAGTTGAAATATTCTAATGCCCCGTACATCACGTGGGAAATATAAACAGTCACGTCACATACAATCGCACATCAAGGGCTCTACCTTTCCAAGGTTCTGTCAATAGTAAAGATGGTGCCATACACGTTGCAAAACGAAATAAAATTGTACATAAATTTTTTTTATCTATTTTATACATAATATATTTGTAACATGCATTACGAAAATCGATATATTTATATATATATATATATATATATATATATATATATTGTATAAAACGGTGTATGTTACTCCAAGTGTGGCGTAAAGGGAGCAGAAAAAAACAGGCAAAGTAAATATTTTCGATAGAGAATGTTTCGAAATCGCAGAAAGACTGATAAAATTTTACTTTATGTGGTATAGTAACGTATAAATCCTACAGGTATCCACGAAATCCAATTTAATGGAGCAAAGACGCGGTTACACTGGTTTCATGTACAGGAGCTGTTACTCAAGCCACCCTTCACAGTTATGCTAGATACCTATATACAAGAATATGTTTATAAATGATTTAAAGTCGTCCTTCTGAAAAACAAAATAGTAATAGCTTTTTTTTACAAACTTTGCAGCCTAGTGTGAGTGTCAGTTCATAAGGCATATAATGTTGATTTTTTTGGAAATAAAGTAATTTGTATTTGTATTTATAAATTGTAATGTTTCATAAGTGCAGAGATAAGCACTGTAATTTTTTTCTGCTCATATAGCAATGACAACATGTCTCGTTAGAATTATCGTTTTAAACCAATATTCGAAATTGTTTTTTTATAGGATACTAGCGACCCGACCCTGCATCGCACGGGTGTAATTTACATATGAATTTCTCAGCTTTTCTCTACTATAATATGCATGTATACTGCATATAAACCTTCCGCTTAAATCACTCTATCTATTGCTGAAAACCGCATTAGAATCCGTTGCGTAATTTAAAAGATCTAAGCGTACAAACATCGCCGGCGACTTTGTTGTATACTATGTAAAGAAGATAACAATTGATGCGCCAAAAATTGCTTGACATGCGAAAAAAAAAATGTAAATAAAAGACTTTGAAATTTTCTTCGGTGTGGCAATGAACCGTGTACTTCATTGGTTAAACCGCCGGGGCGCGAACCCAGAAAAGGTGGTTTCAATTCCCGCAGCGGCAAGAAACTTGTCGTCCTTTTTTCTATATCTATAGTTACATCTAAGTGCAGAGATTAGCACTATAAAAATTAGATCAATATCAATTAAATCGTTTCCAAGATTAGAAAATTGAGGAACAGGCAAATATGAAATATACGTGGGGAGGAAGGATAATCAGTCGGCTAGCTACTAGCACTGGCATAAACAGATAGCAGAGGTCATTCCAAGATCATTTTATTATTTTGGTTGGCATAATAATTCTTATTATTATTATTATTCGTATTATGCTAACCAAACAAGTTCAGTCTTCTGAATAATATGTGTTCAACTACGCTCGTTAACAATAACAACTGAAGGCGAAATAATAGCCCAATTGAATGTCCATTGAAAACGCCTGTGATCTACGTATTTGGTTCAAAGGTGGGAGGGACTCATAAATGTAGCGTGTTGCAAGTTAAAGCGGATTATAGCCTGATTCGGATTGTAGGTTGGGGTGTATTTTAGATCAGGTCGTATAAAAAAATAGTGCATATATTGTTGGAATCCCTTGATTATAGGAATACGTAAATTATAACTTTATTGATAAGATACAAAACAAGTCTATTTTCAATCGACAAAATTGCGAAAAAAATTGACTTGTTTATTAACGAAAAACAAAACTGACTTCAAATATGTCTGTATTCATTTTATAATTGATTTTCAGGAGTTCCCTAAGTATGTTCGGAGCCCAAGATTCAATAACAATGAAATTAATATGGGACCAAATGACCAGAGATATGTACGAAAGCGTTTCCATCACTGCCAATTTACGTCCTTGATGGAACATCGTGAGAGTTTTCGTTGGATCGCGTCCGACATTTCACAACCGCATCAAAATAGTTAAACTGATGTGGGTGATTGTTGCGGGTACTACGATAGTTTCCAAATATGTACATTTGTACTGTCTGCAACTCTCTTACTCGCTTGATTATAGCAGACAGTCGAGCGAATCTTTTTTTTTAATTGTGAAAAACAGTGAGCCCCTCGCCTGATATCAGATACAGTGTTGTCCATGAAAAGTATGAGCTAGTATTCGGGTATTTGGTGATGAGGATTGCGTACGTGGAGAGTGAGGAAATTGTAGAAAAATATATCCTCGTGAAAAAGATAGGACTATCAATTAGTAAGATAGTGAACGCGCGTCAAAAATAGATAGCTTTCAGTCTAACGACAACATTTACATAAGATCACTGTGATTTTAGTAAAGTAGCAGCCTACACATGTCCCCCAGCTGGGCAAAGGCCTCCTCTGTAGAGGGTTATAGGGCATAGTCCACGATCCCACTGTAGATATGCAGGTTTATAGCAGCTTATTAAATTGTTTTAGGCTGCCTATTTACATTTTTTAGTGACATAATCCCATTTTTGTAGAAATTTTAGGACTTCAGATAAATGAATGCGATAATTGATTATACTTTTGTCAGTTCTCTCTTCATGTTTAGCAACCCTAAACATGAAGAGAGAACCGAAACGATGTAGAAAGTCTATGAGCTTAAGTTAAGCCTATATTATATAACATTTTTCAACCAAACACCCTCCATTTTTTTCTGAGTGGATAATGATGTGTGTGGTCTGGCATTATCATGACGAAAGACCATACCATTTATGTTGATCAATTCCGGTCACTTTTCCTCAATATGCTTGTTGCCTGCCTGATTTAGTGCAACGCGTACCGAACACCTAATAGCCACTGCCTCTGCTAACATTATTGACCCATATAACTTAACTGATTATTAAGAAGGAAGCAACTGCCATGACCTATCACAATCACATTAAATGTATAATAAAAACAATTAAGCATAAATTTGTAATAAGCCATAACAAATTATCACTTTTATATAACTCTTACCGATTTATATATTTATACATTTCATCTGTCATACCATTTTATTATCTCATACTTTATACTTTATATAATATGCAGCATCAAAATGGAAGACCACTGCCCATCATGTGAATCACTTAAAACAATTTAAAAGAAGTCATGGAGGAAAACAACTCTTAACAAATTTAATGAAAAACTGACTCACACGGTATTTAATCCCACCGACATAATTTTATCTACCGCAAGACTTGATGGATCCTCCAGGTCCATCATTAACAACCTTAGTGGGTATACTCACATGAGTGCTCTGACAGCCAACCTGAACAGCCACCCTCCATAAGCATCCATGAGGCTTCTTTTTTATGTGTGAAAAGTTTCCAAGCAAGCCGACGGTTCACCTGATGTTACGTGAATACCACCGCCCATGGACATCTGCTACACCCGAGGGTTCCAGATGGGTTTACAACCTATTGAAATTTGGGCTCCAGCCATCTCACTCACCAGACGAAACGCAATAGTATTATACTTCCACTTTACGCCGGTCTTCTGTTATGTCGTGGTACCTACCCGGACGAGCCCACCCATTCGTGCAACAGCCGAGGCTGCTGCGTGACCCTACCACCATGAGGCTCCTACCAGACTGCTAACCCCCTCCACAAGCCCCAACAATCAAAGCACCGAAGTTAACACTTCTGACAGCAGCAACTTCCGGTTTTCAGAAGTCCACTCTGATCTCAGCAACATTGAGTACACCGAAGAAATAATCAACAGCACTAGTACAACATCAGGGACTAACTATAGTTCATAAAATACCACTAGGAGCACACCTACCTATTCCACCAGGGGCAAGGCTGTTTCAAAGGAGCATAAAAACTGTTTTGTTGTCAATTCCCAGCTCTTCGACTACTTAAATACTAACATGCCGATCTTGCTCTACTTTTTCAGAAATGGCATCGAGTTTATCCATAACGGGTTGGTAACAGGGTGACGAGAGCGAGCTATATGTTTAAAATAAAAATTCTCAGGCTGAAAGCGCTTGAATCAAGTTTTTGCTATTCTTACTAACACACTATATTAGGTCCATAAACTAAACAAAACATTTATTGACACAATACAAATACACTGTTTTATATTAATAAATTCATGGTTTAGTTCACTCATTTTGGTGGACTGAAAAAACAACAACAACAACTTGGTGAGCTTGAAATGTTTCTCATTTAAAATGTCATAATTGAACTGTACTGAAACCTGCCAGATACAAAAAGTGCAACGAAATAGATTTTACTACAACCTCAAACATATAAAATACGAAAAGTCTTTTTCCCTGACCTTTTATGTATAAAACGCTCAGTCGCACGCCACGTCTTGTAACATGGGCGCGCCGTCTTAACCCACAAACGCTCAATGATGCGTTTACGTCCATATCACGATGCACATTTGACATTGTCCCAATTATAAAGCGTCCTTAGCCGTGACACTGTAACACATTTGACACGTTTGTATGCGTCGAATGAAACGCCTTGGCGTTCGACGTATCGGAGTTAATGTTATATAATTCGTAAACAGAATCTGTCCTTACGGCCAGATTATTGTTGTGTTCTTGTCATTTGAAAGATTAGTAAATCATTCCTTATGTACATTTTATGGCATTAATTTCTTATACTTTATTGATTGTGCCTTGTAGTGTAATGTGTAATGTTCATAATCCATCTCTGATCGCTTGATTTATAGTAGACAATCAGCGAATGTCTTTTCTTAAAATGAAAACTTATTTTATTTTTTATTAAAAGCAGGTGTTTTGAACTTTTCGAACTGAATCGAAAAAGCAAGCCCCGCCGGATAACTTACTCTGCCGTCAGTCTAAAGTACTCTATCTAAAATGGCCTATTTTGTGCCACAGTATCTGGTGTTACTTTACTTTGTTATCATTATAATACTCGTATTTGTAGCAGTGCTAATAGTGAAATAGTTTTTGAGTTATGAGGGGTCCAAAAGTCGCACCAAATGGTTCGTGTAATATTACACACGGTACCGCTCGCAATTCTATTAGCTTGAATTTGGCTTGAAACGCTGCCGCGTTTCTAGGTCGGATAAACAATATGAAGAGGTGCATTAAAAACGAGAGTATAGAGCTGAAAACAGAGAAAGTCAAGCAGAAAGGAGTTTAAAGATTGATGAGATCCACCACACAGAGACGAAAGAACACTCGTGACTTGGGAACATTGTATTGAAAGGAATGAAACAGAATTTATTCATTCATTCATTCAATAAATTACTATGTGATGCAGAAGTCTTCCATTTCATACCGCCCACGGGATTCTTTTTCGAAACAGTATTAGATTAGGGTTACTTTTATTGAAATATTATCTTCAATTTTTATGCGTTTGTTATAGTTAATTATCTAGTCGAATACGTACAGTGTCGGGAATATATTATCATCAATAAACAATTCCTAAACACCATATTAATTTTTTGTTAAGCAAGAGAGTTTGAAACAAGTTTATGGTTTAATTTTTGATGATTTTATATTCTCATTAGTTTAAGAGCAGTAAGGTTTCCATTCAACCTCTCTCATCATTCAACTTCCTCAAAGTCTTGGAGCAAATTATGTTACAGAGACCGTACGATTCTGCGAATTTTTAAGTTTATAATAATATTTTTAATATTAAACAACAGTGGTGAAGTAGTATACTATTTGCATATTAAATTTATTGCTTTGCATGCCAAAATAAGGTTGACATTTCGATTCTTCCTATAATATTTTATACACGAACGCGCTTCTGAGCGACTACACGGCATGACATCTGCTGTTTTAATCCTAATGTTATTGATATACGGGCTGCTTTCCCGTACAAGTCGAGCACAATGCCAACCGCTATGCGTGGGCTTAGCAATTTTGTGCAGTTAATTGTATGCGGGTCAACTCAGACTGCTAAGCAGACGCCGACCTTCACCTGACCTCTGTTTAGGAGTTATCGCCACCATACACGGCGTAACTTTTCCGCTCTTCCAGTTCCGTATTTGCTTTTACTTTTATCGGAAGGCCGACCGATATGCGATATTTGGAATGGGAGTGATCGACAAACGCGACAGCGCTAGCTTCGACGGAATGCCAGATTGTTTACGGTTATGGGTGAATCATTGCAATTGTATAACTTTTGCAATGATTCACCAATGTGAAGGGATTCGAATTTAGAAATAGTTTCTACCTGATGGTAAGTTAGTACCGCTAGCGATGAACACTGATGACACCATAAATGTTGTAGGCGTGATATCAACCACTTAGGTTGTGGGTCGGTTACTTCGCTGAACAGAAGATGTAACGCAAAAGAATAAATAATTTTACTTCAATTCAATCTTATGTGGGACTCACATAGTACTTCCCAGTTCAAGCTATCACATTTGGGTACAAGGAGCTGATATGTGAGACGTTTTGTTCTACTACAGTAAAATAGTAAAGTATAAAACTCTACACATCAGCTGATTCAACTGGGTGATAAGTGGATTTTCACGCTGATAGGGCCATGCTTTTTCCGAATGGACATGCTCGTTCAGAGAAGTATGTTACAGAACACCTTTGTGAAGTGGATGTTTTATATTCTGCGTTTCACTTGGAGTTTTAATAAGGTCCCGTTTTTTAAAAGGCGTATCTGCAACTCTACCGGAGATTGCTTCAGATATCCATGAGTGGCGGTTATTATTTAACTTCAGGTGAACCACCAATTTGCTTGCCAATCTCTTACATAAAAAATATAATATATCCGTGCTGTTGTTAGAACTTTACATGCGAATTGGAAATTAGGGAGGTACTGTTATACTAAACATCATTTGCACTTTATCTTTACATTACTTTCGCAGAAGCTCTTCGCAAAATCCATTAAAATTATCTATACAAACTATGCATATGTGCAGCAGTGGACTCAAACAGGCTGAAATGATGATATAAACTATTATTATTAATTGATTATGTCTACACGTATACTCCTCATTATTAAATGAAGCAATTTTGCGTTTCCTTAAACTTAAATCCTCGACGTTTCAAATACTTTGCAGAATTCATGGCGCCCGGACGGATTCTTCATTGGCTTCATTCGATATATTCATTGATATTTTATTGGGGCCACGGAACAGCTCATGCTGTTGCTGTGAATGGGCAGGCTCGTCCGGGGAAGTACCACGGCCTCATAGAAGCCCGATGTGAAGTGGAAGTGTTAAACTTTGGCGTTTCGTCTGGTGAGTGACCCTGTGGCCACTTTTTTAAAGGTTGTCAACGCATCAGAAGGCCATCTTGTGTTGTAGATGTCCATGTGTGGCGGCAATCATTTAACAACAGGTGAACCGCCGTTGATGATTTCTTGACAAACACTAGAAAACAGAAGGCTCTTTGGAAAAAACTATATTCAAGGGTACTATCTTCCACCAAGTCTATTTGCACAGTTCACCACTGGGTAATACAAAACACTTCAGTACCTTCTATCGCACATTAACACATCACATGTTGTGTGGTAATCAATTGCGGCATCTGGTCGGAGTCTGTCTAAAATAAATTTATGGCGCAGAAATTCTATTTGCATAAAAGCCGTGGAGGGTGTCATTCGGACTTCCGTTTAAGTAGGTGCAAAAATGACAAGTTCTCGTTGGAGGCCCGTGAGCGATGGTCCGCTAAAAGCTCTCATTGCCTTGGAAACTGGAAGACCTTATCGCGTGCCAATATTTCGTTTGTTAGTAACGAAGTCGCGGTGTGAGACTGAGGCGTTCGCTCCACTTAGCTATGCACTTGGCCGACTAAAACACACGAGGCGTTTAGTCGGGTGACACCATGTTAATGGCTTTTTAATGGATATATCCTAAAAATATGGATAGGATTAGCATGTGGCACGAAATGTTAAGAAATGTCTTTATTTTCAATATACCTGTTTCCATGCGCGTGCAATACAAATACATGCAAAAAAGCTAATATGTGTACGCAAGCTTCCATGTATGAAGTGCACGATAGGGTTAATCGTCCCGTACAAACATGCCCCAAAACATTGAAACCTCGTATTACACTAAAGTTATCTTTTTTTGAGTTAAAGGAGGAAACGTTGTTCTTAAATTAAGTACAAACAGACTGTTTCCACTTACTATAATTAATTTGTCAATTTTAATATAAAGCGCTATAGTAAACATGAGATAAATTGACAACACAATATCAGCCTATTGCCGTCCACTGCTGAATCAAAGTCAAGTAAGGCTGAACGTAAGTGTCCCCCAAAGTGAGCAAGCTATCCCGCAAACTTAGTGTGGGTCGGCCTGCGGCACGATGAACTGACGACGAATGGTGGCGGGCAGCGGATGGATGCGGGCGGCTCAGGACCGAGATAAATTTGTAGGTTTTAAGTATAGTAAAATAACAGCCTATACATGTCCCACTGCTGGGCAAAGGCTTCCTCCGCGGCCAGGTTTTAAATATACTGACCTTATTTTAAATAATAATTAATTGATAAAAAACCGTTTCTTTTTCCGCTCTTTGTATATCACAAACCTGCTTGATATACGATCGTGTAAGGTGTCTTCTTCCTTCCTTCTTGAAAAACTAAATTAACATAAGACAAATTAAAGGTAGAATCCTCATAATCTTTTCTGTTGCAATTTATGATACTTAATACGTCTTTCAATTAAAATAATCACTCCAAAATAATCGTGTCCATGATAGTGTGGATACCCTATTATCGGCAGGTATAGTAACTCATGGTTGACATTGTATTGAAATATTTCGATAATACTCGTGCATTTATGCGTAATGACAGTTCCGCGAGTCTTATCGCCGCTTATCGACCGAGGCTGCGAAGCGAACCTGACAATGAAATATGTTAAGTGATGTGAATGTGATCTATCGATATACAGATTCGAGAAATAATACCTAAGTATTAGGTTTAAAGTATTCAAATTATAAAAATAAGAGTTTTGTCTTGGATGAGAGCAATATTTTCACCGGTTAAAAACGTTCAACGATTATGCTCAGTATAAAATAGCGTTTCTTTTATTCAGGCAATAAGTTATCATGAACATGTGTAATAGTATAACAGCTATCAAGCATATCTTATCAATTTGCACCATGTGGCTCAATTATCATAAATATATATTTTTTTCTAAACAAAAATAAATTATATTTTTACACTAAAATAATTCGTCATCATTGCAATTTTCTTTTAAATGAATACATGTATGGTGGTCGTAATCTATCTATTAATACTGTTTATATGATAGCGATCAGTGATTTTCTGTGCATTATAATTAAATGTTACGTTAAAACAAAACTAATAGATAAACTAAAAAAGTTTTTAGGAAGGCGTATCGATAAAAACATACTTAAGCGCATCACTATGAAGAAATATAGGGGTCAGGCCTTCGACTAAACGAAGGAGGGTCATTTCGATACAAATCATAGTTACCTTAAATATCCTTATGAAAATCGTACGCCACGTAGTAGTGTTCGCACTTTGACACCAGTGGGTGCATTTGCACCTTCGTTATCGTTATTTATTTCGTTTATCCTAGACCCAGTTAAGAGATAATATAAATACAATACATTCGGGTGTCATCATCAGATAATAACTTGCTGTCGCAAAAATGTGTCGTCTTTTAGTGCCCTTATTAATTGCGCTGTGCGTAGACTTGGGATTTTGCTATGTTAACCGTAAGTAACTTGTATTAAAATTTCAAAAGAAATCTCTTTGAAGGAAGTCTTACAAAGTGAATCGATAACAAGTTTTTCTTTTATATGAATGTTTTAAAGTTTTAACGAGATCAGTTTTCAATACGCCGGCGCTATGTTAGTTTTAATAATGTTTATAAATTAAGAGTCCAAAAAGAATATCTACTGACGAACAAAGGAAAACAATGACCTATGTTGAAGTTTTAAACGTGCTTTGAGTGTTAGCATATTTATATATTTAATTCATTAATATTCAAAGAATAAAATAGAAAATATGACATCTGACTCTATACATATGTCGACATGTCCTCAAAATTTACTACAATGCACAGTTTTTTGTATGTACTGTTTTAAACTCTGAAATAAATAATAAATTTGTTTTCTGTATTAAAAATAATTTTAATAATAAAATGTAAAAAACTTACAAAGATCAAAAATATCATTAATTAAAAGAAAAATATTCTGAGTTTTAATGTTCATTCGTACATAGGATCCCTTAATATATAGTTCGTACAGCAGTCTTTAGAGAAAGAATAAGTATTTTCTATGTAAATCAAGTTATCTCGTGACAGTTGCCGATATAGAATGCGGGGTGCAAACTGCGCGAAGGGGGCGCATTGTGGGGGGGTCGGACAGCGCGCCAGGGGAAATCCCCTGGGCTGCCAGTGTCTGGCGCCAGGGGACGCATCAGTGCGGAGCGACGGTGATCAACGACAGATGGCTCCTGACGGCCGGTCACTGCATTTGCAGGTAAATGGTCCAAATCGTATTCCGTCGTTCTTCAAACTAGAAACAAGAAACACGTGATGAAAGATAAATCCTACTAGTTCAACGCGTCATTACAACACATAAATTATTAAACTAAGATCAATTTTGAATGAATACACTTTTATCGTCCACCACAAATGAGAGTATACTTAAAAGTGACAATAGAACAACAAATTTATGCGATTGTACAGTTTGAACAAAGTGTCATCATAATTGTTGAAGATTTTACGAGCCGAGTTTATATAATCGTGTTTCCTTGATTTTATTACATAATTACTTATTAATTGGTTAAATAACATACCAAAATATTTTTATCTTCCATATAAACCCTAATTGTATTTAAAATATTCAAAATTCATTAGAATAACATGTTTTGAACGATGAATTATGATTTAAAATAGAAAAAAAAAACTCTAGAGAACACTTTCATCCTGTGCGTCGAAGCTCGAATTAATTAGTTTTTTCATAAGTGTTAAACGAATTACGTTTTTCAAGAGAGCTTCAGTTTTTTCGTTTATAGAATATAGGGCTACGGCGAGGGCCGCTACGATGTATTTTCTAACAAATTGGAAAAACACTCGCTTTGAAATATTCTGTTGTAATTATGAACATTGCACTTTACCGTCAATTGTAGGCTTTAATAAGCAATTAAAATCTACTTCCACTGCTTATTACTTATAGAATTAATAATTAAAATAGAATTACTATTACATCATTTATAGAATGAACATTATTATATTCTTTACGTTCGTAAACACTTCAGACTAAACATATCATTTAAATAACTAACAATTTTTTCCTTACATTTTAAAGTACTAATATAATTTCATCAATTACAACAAGCATATAGAAAATATATATATCTCAGCAAGTTCATTGAGCCCGAAAATTAGATACAAGGAAGAGCTAGCTAGCCCTAATAATTATTTCATTAATGATTTTTGAACTCAATAAGTCCGCTAAACGGAAAAATAAAATAATTAGGGAACATTTTTGAGTGTCGAACTCGTCCACCAGAATTGCAAGGCGGCGTCAGCCACTAAACCTACTCGACTTAAAACAGTAAAACTAAATTCAATGTTACATGTTAGGTGAAGGTTTTCACAGATGAACGAATTTCTTAATACTCGCAGCAGATCGAATACACACTATGACATCGTACACCGAAACAATTGAGGTCCCCGCCCACAATGATGACCCTCGCCGTACTGACCCACTAAGCTCCAATACATCGGTTATCGGAAATCATAATGTTCTTGAACACAGCGCTGTTAATTGTCAATATATTGACAAGGTCTTTAGACGAAGGCTAGCGGTCGAAACCACTTTTTCACTGTGCTTAATAACTTCTATTTGACACGTGGTAGGTGTAAGCCTCACTCCATGGTGGACGGAAATGTTGGCCAGTAATTTTGCTCGTAAGAAATGATAAATTCAGGAACGCTATCGAATTCTAGCTTGCTACTTCTGGTTATTAACACAGTTTGTGTTTTAATGTTTTCTTTGTGTTTTGTATCCAATATTCTGTACGTTTTAGAGCCACTATATTAGTATTCAAATCGATTATGTCAAATAATATTTAATGTATCAATAAGTGATTTATCCCGTTAATAGATTTCCGTTTAGCTATGTAAAAAAATGCACATATATTGGAGAATGGGTACATATTTCTGAGTAACTTTTCTTTTGTAATGAATTAATCACAATTTAATAAACTAATATGCATTAAAACGTAATTATCTGCACTTAACGAAGTACTGATTAAATTTACTGATAATTTGATGAGTAGCTTTAAACTAGAACAATGTACCTCGTATAGTTTATCTTAACAAGGTACTTGATATTAATCAATCTTGACGTCAAATTTAATTCTACGTACCTCACGTAAATTTAAAAGAAGAGCCGTGATAGCTCACTGTCCGGGCGCTCGCCTTTAATTCGATATACTCAAGCAACCTGAGTTCGATCCCCGGTGCCGCCACCAATGAAATTGTTAATTTTAAGTGCTGCCTTATTACGTGCTCAGCGGTGAAGGAAAACATCGTAAGATATATAGGTAAAGTGAAAGAGGGAAATCTTTGACTTTAAATAAAAGTTAAATATAAAGTCGCATTAAAAAAAGTCCGGTGATCTGAAACTTAATGTGTAAAACACATAATTATGATAACTTAACAAATCTAAGTAAGTTCGCCGTGTTCTGTATAAAAAAGAGTAACGCGAAAATCAAACGTAAAATCGGAGACCGAAAAAGCTCAAGCATTGAAGTTCGAAGTACTTTCAAAAGTACGCCTTGAACGTTTTCGCCATTGCTTATTATTTATTACAGCTCGAAAAAAAATTTTTTTTTTAGTTTCATTCGGATTGGAATCGCTCCTTGCGAGCGATAAATCTCTCTGGGAACAATTTGTTTTCCCTTTTTTATAGTCGACTATTAATATAAAATCTGTCTTGGCGAAATCACTTAAGGAATTTTCGGTTGCGTTCATGAATTTCAATTTAGTCGAATCGCGCTGGAAGACAGACAGCACAAGTCGGGCGAATACGAAGCGCTGGGAAGAGAAAAACGACTACCCCGTCTTTGTTCTGTTCGGCGTATTATGTTGAAAAATAGATTTGAACACACAAATGTACTTCAACCGACTTCGAAAAAGGAGGAGGCTCTCAATTCGACGGTATTATTTTTTTATGTTCGTTACCTCTTGTTGCCTGTTTTGGATGTTTCTTTTTTTATTCGAAAGCTGGGGCTTTTAATAAAAAAAGTTTGGGATCCCGTATTAATTTCATTGGTTTAGGACCTTGGGCTCCGGAGATACGTCAGGGAACTCCTGAAATTCAATTATAAAATGAATACAGAGCGAGATAATTGAAGTAGGGTTTGTTTTTCGTTAATAACATACGTATTGTGGGCAGTTGCTAAGCGACTGGCTTCAGCGCCGCGAGTCAAGTACACCGGAACAAGTATTTGTGTGACCCATAGATAATTTTACAGGATCTGGGTCTAATTCCCATGGATGGTTGACGTCAGGCAGGCGGCCGGTTGGTAAAAAACCTAGCCAAAACCACTTAAAATAAGATTCACGTGTTGAGCCGAACCCATCTAGGAGAGATAAGGGCTGCTCTTGTAACTTGCGACTTTGCATCGTGAATGAAAGAAATTTTTCGAGGTCAAGATTAGTATGTGAATTGTTTCGAATTAACTTTTCAGACGCGCATATAGGGTCTAATTTTTAGCGTCTCGATTACGTCCAAGAGTCGGCCAGACAGTTGTTCCTGGGAGAACTTACTAGATATATTTAAATTTTGATTTCTTATGTCAGAATAAATAAATAAATAAATTAATTAATTAATTAATCGAAAAGGGAGCGAGCCATCGATATTCAATACATGTTTATATTGTCATTATTTATAAGTAAGTACATGCTACGAAGTACGATCCTGAGCCACCTGCATCCATCGACTTCCCGCACATTTGCACAGGTCGTCACTCCATCTAGTGGGGGGTCGTCCCACACTGCGATGGCCAGTACGAGGCTGCCACTCTATAACCTTTCTTCCTCAACGGTTATCGGTTCTACGAGCTATATGGCCGGCCCATCGCCACTTCAGCTTGCTAATCCTCTGAGCTATATCGCTCAGGATCGTACTTCGTAGCAGTCTATGGGCGAAGCCTATGTTCAGCAGTGGACTCAAATAGGCTGAAATGATGATGATGAAGTACATGCTACGCTTGTGTACCTGTAGCACCTTTCGCGCTGTTGTCCGAAATCTGCCACTAGGAAGTCGTAAAAAATGGTTATTTTCCTTTGGTAAGTACTAAGAATAAAGTGTTTTTGAAAACTCTTCGCTTAAAACAGTACGATTATAAATCTATTCCGTAATCAAATCTAAGTCGTGCTTAGCACTAGCTTCGACTTCAAAGATATATGATGCATGATATTTAGCAAATAGTAACCACAACGCAGTTGTCCAAATAATTTTTTGAAATAAATACCATTGTCTTTAGAAATCTATTTAACAAGTTTAAAATCATTGTATAAATAATTATCTACTTGTACAGAAGCCATTGAAAGCCAAGTTGATAGTCATTAAACTTAAGAAGTCGTTAAAATATTATAAGAATTTAATGGTAAAAAATCTCTTTCTTTACAATATGTAGAAAAAGTGCGAAAAGATTGTCGCCGCTATGGGAATCGAACCCACGTCTTCGGCATTCGCGGCCTGACGCTCTAGCCACTGTGCTAAACGGCTGATTACCACACCGTCGAAAATCTTAACGCATTCTTCTACATTGTTTTCTTAGCATTTGAAGCAATGCTTGGCGCCATCTATTGTTATATCCTTTCCAGCATACAAACAACTTCGAATATCGTTTTACAACGATAATTCGAACGAGAGATGTCGCCATTGCTTTTTAGAAATTTAAATTGTTTATAGTGCTAATCTTTGCACTTAAGATTGAACATTACAATATGTAGAAAAAGTGCGAAAAGATTGTCGCCGCTATGGGAATCGAACCCACGTCTTCGGCATTCGCGGCCTGACGCTCTAGCCACTGTGCTAAACGGCTGATTACCACACCGTCGAAAATCTTAACGCATTCTTCTACATTGTTTTCTTAGCATTTGAAGCAATGCTTGGCGCCATCTATTGTTATATCCTTTCCAGCATACAAACAACTTCGAATATCGTTTTACAACGATAATTCGAACGAGAGATGTCGCGTTAAGATTTTCGACGGTGTGGTAATCAGCCGTTTAGCACAGTGGCTAGAGCGTCAGGCCGCGAATGCCGAAGACGTGGGTTCGATTCCCATAGCGGCGACAATCTTTTCGCACTTTTTCTACATATTGTAATGTTCAATCTTAAGTGCAAAGATTAGCACTATAAAACAATTTAAATTTCTAAAAAGCAATGGCGACATCTCTCGTTCGAATTATCGTTGTAAAACGATATTCGAAGTTGTTTGTATGCTGGAAAGGATATAACAATAGATGGCGCCAAGCATTGCTTCAAATGCTAAGAAAACAATGTAGAAGAATGCGTTAAGATTTTCGACGGTGTGGTAATCAGCCGTTTAGCACAGTGGCTAGAGCGTCAGGCCGCGAATGCCGAAGACGTGGGTTCGATTCCCATAGCGGCGACAATCTTTTCGCACTTTTTCTACATATTGTAATGTTCAATCTTAAGTGCAAAGATTAGCACTATAAACAATTTAAATTTCTAAAAAGCAATGGCGACATCTCTCGTTCGAATTATCGTTGTAAAACGATATTCGAAGTTGTTTGTATGCTGGAAAGGATATAACAATAGATGGCGCCAAGCATTGCTTCAAATGCTAAGAAAACAAATGTAGAAGAATGCGTTAAGATTTTCGACGGTGTGGTAATCAGCCGTTTAGCACAGTGGCTAGAGCGTCAGGCCGCGAATGCCGAAGACGTGGGTTCGATTCCCATAGCGGCGACAATCTTTTCGCACTTTTTCTACATATTGTAATGTTCAATCTTAAGTGCAAAGATTAGCACTATAAACAATTTAAATCTCTTTCTTTTCAGCGTATTTGACGAGTTCTACAAATCTAAACAACTGACGGTGGTGGCTGGTTATACAGACCTTTCAAGCAACGATGTGAACCAACCACTGTCAAGGATTTTGCCACACCCTGACTACAGGTAAGTATTGTATAGTAAGAATAAATAAGGCGAAGTATCCAGCATTCCAGAGATATGCAATACTGCCCATAAGGATCTCGAAACATGAAGTGAAAACCTAGACATAGCAAAACTTGCTTAATTAGTTACAACTCCCTTTCTGGTGTCGCAGTTGCTTGTCTATTGGCTTCGGTAGTGGTGGTCGATTCCCAAACGGGACAAGTGAAAATTTATGTGACCCACAGATAATGTGTCTGGGTCTTGGCGTAGGTCTCCAAGGGGGTTGTCGTCAGATAAACGGCTGGTCGTAAAAAAACCTTACCAACTGGTTTACATACTCTGTCAACCTCACCTGAATGGGATAAAGGCAGAAGAAAGAAGGAGGAATTACTACTTTGCTTATTAATGCTTGTACTATTATATAACGACATTTCGCAAATCTTTTACTTCCCGGTCCAACCAGCCCGCCGTTCAGGTAGTATAAAGCGCTGTGTGGTTCTATTACTTGTTTTCATTCTTTAGAAGAAAGAAAATGAATAATCCTCATGAACTGTAAACATAAGTTTTCGGTTATTCAATATATTTAATTGAAAGAATGAAAAGAATTCACCTCCTGATCAATAATTTAATAACGTACCAAATGTCCTTTACAGATGCAACAGAAAGCCAAATGACGTAGCTCTCTTGAAAACCCTCCGGCAACTAGTTTGGACTAGTGAACTGCGACCCGCCTGTTTACCTCAATCTTCTTCATCGGATTTCAGCGGGATACAAGCCATCGTCGCAGGTTGGGGCTTCACCAATGAGGACCGGGGTATAGGTACGAAACTTAGCCAACGAAACAAAACACGATGCATAATTTATTCTACGGAATTTTTAGGATTACATACAAATATAACTTTAATGAAGAAAAAATTTAAACGAGTACTTAAATAAGCCATTTACATTTGTAAATTTATATTAATCAAACAACAAAAAATTATTAATTTTAGCCCCAACTTCAGGCGCCAACGTTGGCCAATATTTTAATGAATATCTTACATACAAGTAGTTCATAGTTTTATCTTTCTCGCTAATATATTATTTTGTATCTCAATGACAACTTGGGGCCTCTCTACACGTACGTATTTCTACAACACATATACCTTTTACTTTTTTTTACGCGGAAAAAAACCCACGTTGCACCTTTCTCTGTCGCATCGGCCGGGGACACGGAAATACAAAGACGCAATCTTCTGCGACCCCGACACTACTATGGCCTCTAAGGCCACCTCTTCTCGGGTGGTGCTTCCCCGGCCTAGCCGGTTCGTTCAGGCAGCAGTGCACTCTGTATAGCTCTGCGCACATTAAAACTTGCCTCGACCCCCTTCAATATAGACACGATACTTGTTGTAGTCGAACCATTCCCTTAACAGGCACCAGGCCAAACATTCTACAAAAGACTGACGTGGTTGTTGTCACCAACGACGAGTGCAACAGCTGGTACGAATCACAGGGTAGCAAAGTGAAGATTGTCTCCACTCAAATGTGTGCTGGACACGAGCAAGGGGGCAGAGACTCTTGCTGGGTAAGGATAAATATTTTTTTTAATAAATATTTTTTTAATACAAGAGCCATAGATAGTTGAGTGTTCATTTGGTCAAATCTACTGGAAAAAGAAGAATTCATATCCCGGTAGCACTAATGAATAACTGAAATTTGAAGTGCTTACTAAATGTACAGACTCGGTAGATCTAATAAAAAAAAAACAGTTTGAGTACATGTGATCCCATTAGCGTGACATGGTTCACGTATGCTCTAAACATTCTGAATAGAGGAGTTTGTAATGTATTTTTTTTTACTTACCATTGTACAGAGAAAGTTAAAGTTAAATAATTGCGTCACTGTTTTTTTTATTATTTACAGGCTGACAGCGGTGGTCCTTTGATAGTGCGTGGTAATAAAGGCCATTCTATGGTCGTTGGTGTGGTTTCGACAGGCAGCGGCTGTGCTAGGGCAAAAATGCCTGGAATATATACTAGAGTGTCCAGGTATACGAACTGGATTGTTGAAAATGTAAACAGTGATGATACGAGAGCCGGTTTCAGATTGTTCCCAAGAAGAGGATGAGATAATGATGTGCATAAAAGTATTAACGATATTGACAACGTTTTAGTTTTGAAAGTATATTACTTTAAACTTTAATTTATAAGTTATTTAACAATTATGATCAAAGATACGTCTGTGATACTACATAAATTTAGTTACCATTAGGTTTTTATATTTTTTTTATTTAACATAAGATAATGCAATAAACTTATTCAGACTGAAACATTCTTTTCTTTACAAAACCTTACAAAATCTCTTTTACTTCCCTCTATGACATCGTACAGCTTCTTTCCAGAAGTTTCCTCCATGTCATCCTTTAATGCTTCTAGTGCAAGTTCAATGCACGACTTCGCATCAACAAGTAAAGGTTTAATTTCTTCCACCGTTTTGAAACTACCGTCACTATTAACTTTTTTCGCCTTTAAAATTAAAGCCGAGTGTAGTTCGTGTTGCAGTACGGAGCTGTACAAACTTAAGCGTGCATTACCTGGATCCAATGTGTTAGTGATTCCGATAAGGTCTTTGCAAATTTTTATTTTCTTATCCAACACCTCCTCAGACATGTAACTCGTATGTCTACCGTATAATTGTACTAACGAATGCTTTAAGGAATATAAGTGATAGTGGTTCGGATGAAGGAAGGTCGACAATCGGCAAAGTAAATTTTCCAGCATCGTCACAGAACCACCCATCATTAATACGCTGTCAACCTCCTCCCCCATTTGAGAAATGAGCATATTAATTTGACAGTTATTAACTCGGACTGTACATTTGCTACAAGCCCAGTCTGTGTTGTCATCTAACGGGTCAACAGGCAGATGGATTCCATCACACGGGTTCGTCCCCTCACCGAAACATTTCATTGCACTCAGGTAAGTTCCTAGTTCGGTGGGATCGCTACATCTTGGGCACTTGCAAGAGAAATATTTGGTATCTTTCAAATGTTGTCTTCGAGCTTGCGTTCCCCATAAAGCATGGCTATACATTGTGGTTATATGTTGGCCTTCCATAACGGGAACAACCACTTTGACTGTTATTCGATACCAATCATTCTTGTCATCGCTTGAGTGGTTAAACGTATGCTTTGTGTTCGGTATACAGCTGTGCTCTAAAATACAAGTTCTAGAGTATAGCGCTTGAAGCTCAGCCCCTTCAGGTAGTCTTATTTCTAAAGCATTTGTGTCGATAATGCCACACATTGAGTGAATTAAATCTTTGGACACATCTTGAAAATATTTGTTTCTTAAGTCTTGTCCAAGTTTATTGATGAAATTGTTTATGAGATATTCAACTATAAACTCATTGGCTTCGCTGTAAATAAAATGAGACTTGTATTCATATCATAGTATTACATTTGCGTCATGGCAATCATGACAATCATAATGCAAATAATGTGTTAAATTGTTTTTATAATTGTTTTTTTGTTGAATTCGTATTGTTAACTGAATATGTTCCGTAGATATAGTCACAGGAAACATAGTTAAATACTGTTAACGTTTGAGATAATACTGTTTGCAGGCTATATTAAAATATGACGTGGTAAGCATAAGGCTTGTCAATATCAAATTTTAAATTGTATTGATGAATAACTTCACTGTTATTTAATTTATATACATTTATAAATATTTCATTTAAACTATGCCCCTGCATTAAATTCATGAGAGTTTTACGATTATTTCAACTCGGACTTCGAAGTTACGATTTTAAGTACCTACAGTCTGTTAAATATAGGTTGATACGCGAGACATTGACATTGACATACAAATATGGATCTTGTTTATGAAGTTCTGTATTATTAAACAAAAATGTACGTAACACAATGTGGTACTTTATTTCATAATGTCACTTTAGTTTATTAATGTCAATGTCCCTTTTTATTGGGCTGGATGAGCCACTGTTGGCTTTAGGGGCCTTTACAGTTCCGACGGGCTTGAGGTGGCCTGGCGCACGGGGCGCCTAGCCTGAACCTCGGCGTATTATTATTACGCGTTATGGTGACTAAGCTCGAGGGCTCCCGGGGGCACCTCAGCTCGGGCCGTCACGCTATTATTATCACCGGTTTGGGAGGCCGCCAACCTCTTAGGGCGCTTTGGAAGGCGCTCCATGGAGTGATCAGGCTCAAGGGTCCCTGAGAGCGGACCTCGGCTTGGGCTGTCACTCAACACGCGTTTAGCATTCCGATTCGAGGGTGCCCGAGAGAGTGCTCGGCTCGATCGGTAGCTATTGTCTGACTGGGGGAATTTCTAGATCTAACATTACTACCACTTCGGAATGCATTGGCGCTGGGAGAAGAAGTGGCGGAAGAAACTCCACCAACGCTTCTATCATTAATGGGGGAAAACCTGCCAGGTACGTGGCGGAACCTCGTATATGTTTGCCGCACTCGCCGGAGAGTGCGGTGTGTGTTGGTGTGTTTCCTAAGTTTTTTGATCCTTTCGATGGCGATAGTCGTCTCTTCAATGTCCTGCGTATCATCGTCTATTTAACAAACTGTAATGTCAATGTCTATGTCATTTTACCTTCCTCGATTTTTACAAGTTGAATTACTTTAACTTTTCTGGACCACCATAAGGTTGATTGTTAATAGTAAAATTATTTAAGTAAATTTGAATAAATTCATTCCGCGTATCGAAGTTCTGCATAAGTATAAACAGAGAAATAAAAACTTCTATTTCTAACATTTTGATCTAAATAGTGATAATATACGATATCATTCGCTATGTTTATCCTCCCTAAATTAAGCTTGAGTTAATTTCAAAATGTAATTCCACTTACTCATAAGCCTCCGTCCCCGGAATACGGCATTCCATGTGTGATTGCATTTTTTGTACACTATCCCATTTCACCGGATCGCTTTTTTGTAGAAGAAGGCACCGCAATGGTAACAAAGCGTCGTGTCTGAAAGGATGAATCACTGTCTAAATTTTTTAATTTTATTTTAAATTCCGCCCAAACAACACAACTCCTACATTGGAATCATTGCATATTTTTCAAGTGGTATCTCCACTAATGATAGCGACCAGGTTTGAAATATATTGCGTCAACATTACCCATTTAAATTATTTGGTTGGTTTAAATTATTTGAGAAAAATGGTTTGACCATTAACTTTTATTTACCCGTCAAGTCGTATACAAACGATTTCAAGTAACAAGTTTTCTAACGTTGCCAGGTTTCGGACCTGCTGCTTCTCGGTAACACGTCCAAACCTAGGCAACTGAGCTAAGCGCACGATATTCTCACGGCCCGAAAGCTAAATGAGTATCTACTACACATTTTTGTCAATGCTTGGCGTGACCCAGCAAGCAGTACCGATACTGTCCAATAACATTTTAAACCTGTATACAAGTTCTAACTTGTACCTGTAGTAGTCAGCCATGTTGTCGAGTACACATTCAGGGCGCACGCTTAGTATGTTGCACTCGATACCGTGATGCTTTGGGTCAGTCAAACCAGGACAGTTCCCACTGCAGACCGGCCACCCGCATCTAGAGTACGTGAACAGTCTTAAAATTGAATTGTTCTTTAAGTGTACGATGGTGTGCAATAAGATCACACCACGCGAAATTTTAATTCTTCAAGAAACAAATGAAAAACAGAGGCGTTCTACAAAATGAAAAAGCGCTCATCAATGAGGTGCCGCGTTTTTCCGTTTTATTACTGCAATATTACCGAGAAATACTTACGACCTGTGTAGAGCAACATGCACATTTCAGGCGAGGTGTAAAGCTAATAATCGAGTGACTTTTAAGTAAAGGTAAAAAAGCTAATCTACTTTTGTAGACGTGAGGAAACTTCGTTGTTATACAAATTAACACAATAGGGCCTTTTCAGTATTTCAAAAAGAAATCGAGTAGTGGGGATCGAACCACAGACCTCTGGTTGGTTCACTAGTAGTTTTGATTGAAACACTTCGCTACGTTAACCCATACTACATTAAAGCCAATGAAAGCGTGTATTATAGGATTGGGGTAGTGACGTACTTAGCGCATCTCTCGCCGATGTCCGTGAAAACGGGCTTGTAGCAGCCAACACAGGGCATCTGCGCCTCAGGGTCCATCATCGCCTTCGGTGCGAACACTAGCGGCCGTTCTGTGAGCACCACGTCGCCAGGCGAGAGGTCCCGAGCGGCCACCAAGTACCGGCCGAGCTCGTCGCTTCTTTCCACCTGAATGTGCAACGACGTAATTTCAGTATCCACTCTAATATTGTTAGAACGGAAATTAGTTAAACAAAGCCAGTACAGCAACGCCCTTCCTGTACTTACTGTTATTATAAGTTAATTGTGGGAGGGAAACGCAACAATCTTCGTTGCACGAATGGGCAGGTCCGTCCGGGAAAGATCCACCACGATCTCACTGGAAAGCGGCGCGAAGTGGAAGAGTTATACTCATAATTATGCGTTTCGTCTGATGAGTGTGACAGCCGGAGCCCACTTTATTTAAAGGTGGCACCGTATCTGTAACCATACAGGTATTTCTAATGTACATTGGCGGCGGTTATCACTTAACATCAGGTGAACCGCCAGCCCGCTTGCCACCTTCTCACATAAAAAAGTTTCGAAAACTTATGATGCACAGTCATGCTTGTGATACAGGTATCAAACTAACAAATAACTTACTGAATCAAGGATATGCACCATTTTTTACATATATAAGCTTCTAACCTCCCTTTATGGTTTAATGTGATGTCATTTCAAAGATGAAATATATGAAACTGAGGTTATTGTTGTACTAAAAATAAGTGATCGTAATCTTGCACGTACCTAAATCAAAGAATTGGTGATAATAATTATGAGTATAAAGATGATGATGGTGATGTTTTTAATAAGATCTTCCATTGCTAATAAGTTTTGTCACATTCTAACTTGTACTCAGATTCATATAAAATTTGAAATCATTGATAGGTTACATAGTCTGTCCGTTGGCTATTTATACCCATATAAAGCTTATAAATTGCTAATGGAGAACAAAAATGGATTAAATAATCACTAAAATCAACATCACACAAAGTTTTGAGCCATTTTAAAAGTAGTATTTCCTAGCATCAGTTGCCATCTATCGTGTTTATTTAATACATAAATGGGGGATAAGCTAGTGCCATCTATTGATAGCTTCAGGTAACACTTAGATTTAATGCTCTCATTCCACAATGAGGTGTTAAAATGTTATAACAGATGGCAGTATAACAAATTTATAAAAAAGTTCTTTGCCTTGTATGGTAAGTCGTTCTCCTGCCCCATGATCCTGAAAATACAACGAATATCGTCTATTGAATCAAAATTTTAATGTAACTGCGAAATTACTAAATTTTATTGAAATACTGCCGGTGCCAATTAAGTCAATAATCAAAGCGACGAACACGATTAATATGAACTTTAATTTCACATTAATTGTAGGATACCCTTCTTCTTACATTCAGAATTTGCAATTTCAAAGCTAACAACTGTTGACAGGTTTTTATATTTAAACAAAAAAAATTGTAACCAGGAGGTTTCACCAAAATATGAAGTCATGTTAACCTATGTTAATTTTAGTCGGTTGGAAAAGTTCGTGAAGGTCCAAGTAAAGTAGTAGGGATACTTAAAATGCACAAACGCCCTAGTAGTTAATTAATAATAACAATATAAAAATTATCATAAATAGGCCAAGATTTCAAGTGTTCCAGAATAATTGCACAAGAAGCAATCTTTAAGAATAAACAACGTTCAATCATGGACCAAATATATAAATGTAATTTTAGGCATTTTGCTTTCTTTGGCATCCAGTGCTGGTATATTGCATTCTATTATTGTACGCTTTACGATAACTATAGGTACCAATTTGGTATAGTACCTCGTACAAGCTGTAAATCGATCAAAGTCCATATTGTCTTGTTGGTGTTGTATGGCAGAGATTTGAAAGTATTTTCACTTCAACTACAGTGCTGCTGTTATAACGGACATGATATATCTCTTAGATTAAAATATTAAGACACAAAACACCTTAAAAATAAATCAAATCAGTTGTAACAAATTACAATTAATTTTAATTGTATTCAATGAATAAAATTCTATTTCTTTATGAAATTTAATGTTAAATATTATACGATTTTAATTTGCAATACTCCTCCGTAGCAAGTTGTTGTTAATGTATTTATAAATATTTGACGTCATTTGGTGTTGAAAAAATTTATGAAGTTTAAAAACCATATACATAGAAAACATTCGAATGTTCACGCGATAATAAAACAGCGTGGTGTACTTACGGGAAAATATCACGAAACAAATTTACGGTATTATCTTAACTCAAAGAGTTTTCCACTAAAAGTTTTCCATGAATCGCGACGGGCGCGCACCTCGCCGCTTTGGCTACACACTACGGCCGAAGACGAAGAAAGTCCAGAGCGTTGCGTAACTGGGTTATAAACTCACTCGCAAAGAATATGCACATGATATTTGCATTGCAGCTCCATGCGCTGAGAAATATCCAGAAGTTTCTCAGTCTTTACACGATAAATCATATATCATTGATGTCGTTCAAATTCTGAGGATTTTGCTTACGCTTACATTATATATTCTATGATCCCTTCGCCTCGCAACGGCCGAATGCATTTAAATGAAAATTGGTTATCTCTCGTAAATTTTTGTACCATACAAAAAATCGCGTAAACGTAGCTTCAGTTAAAGGCTGATGTTTTATTTTTTTAGCGTAAAATTAACCGTACTTAATATTTCTAACACTCAAATGGAGCCTGGGATAAAAGCAAGTACTTATATACAATCCAAATGGCCTATTCTGATAGTTAGAGATCGTCACGCGATACGAAAAATGAGAATGAATGTTTTTTATTGCTTTTCCTACTTGGTATAAACGTTTCCACAATGAATCATCTGCACTTCTGTCTTACTATTTCATAATACAAATAACTTAATAAATGTCGGTTGTGATGGGAATCTTAAGATATAGATGATAGGAAGAATAGTTTTGATAATGTACGAGTATTATATAATTTTGAAATTATTAGCTTACGAAAGTAAGGGAATTGTTTTTAATTAGTTTTTTTCTTTCTTTAAACTTGCAAACTCTTTAAAATCCAAGTTTAATGAATATTTATATATATAAAATCATCGTCATCTTCTTGCCCTTAATCCAGCTAGATGGGGTTGGTAGGACATGTGGATCATGTTGTAAGTGATTTTGGCTAGGTTTTTTCGGCCGCCTGCCTGACGTCAACTCTCCGTTGGGACAAATATCCAAATCCAGAATAATTGCCTGTGGGTCTAACAGGTACTTGGCCCTTGTGGGAATCGAACCTACCCGGCGCTGAAGCCAATAGACTAGCAACTGCACCGAGTCATTTTTCTTTTGTATTATTTACAAATTGTGCAGCATTTAGGCACTTAACTGGTTATTTAGTTAATAAGCATGCATCTTTGAGACTATTATCGACTGTATTTAGTAGAAATTTTTTTTTTCTCTTTATTAGTAGAATTTAGCGCACGCTTTTAATTCAACATATTAAGTAGGTACCTAATAACATTTCGAAGATACGTGAAGTCTATCATTCGACGTTGGGGTCGCGTGGTGGACTATGCCCAGCAGTGGGACAGCAGCATAGGCTCTTGCTTTAATTTACTTCTATTATCCCACTTGTGGGGTGGATACAAAATGTGAATCACGTTGATAATGGTATTGGCTAGTTTTTTTATAAGGCCGCCTGCCTCCTTGGTAATTAACAACCAGATTCGGAACTATTATCTGTGGGCTGTACACATAATTGTCTTCCAATGTATCCTACGATATGAATGAGTAAATGATGAATCCAACCCACGATCCCCGGTGCCGAAGCCAGTTAGCAGCTGCTAAACTATTAGCAACTAAAAATATAATGAAAAATGTAATTAAAAATCTGAATGCCTTTACAAATAATTTTCATCGATGAATTCGTCGGAACATTAAACGTATACAGTTTGTACCTATATGTCGCATAGAAAATGACCTGATTTAGATGCGGACAATTTCTCTCTATTTTTAAAGTGTATTATCATCAACATAAAATTGAATTATTCGGTTTATACCGTCGTTTTAAAAATCAAAAAATAGTATACCAATAAGTAAAACATTTTTCATTTTTGTCCATAATAAAAATAACAAATACCCGAAATAAATATTTAATTTAATCTAGCGGGAATTGAATCCATAACACATATTTTAAAAATCTCAAGATAAAGAATGAAAGAGAATGCTTTATAAAAGGACCATTTAATTTGCAACATGGAATTTATTTAACTAATTACGCAATAAGACCCTAATACGAACTGTATGTATTTAAATTCCACAGACCAATGAAATGTTATCTTACGAGACGTTAAAACGCGCAATCCACGTCACGACACACATTAAACGTTTGTTATTACAAAAGAGAGCGGCCCGCAGTTTTTCATTTTGTTGGCACGTCTTCCATGTGTTTAGTTGCGTGGTGATAATTATCTGTTTCTATTTCGGACGAGTATTGTGTTGGAGACGGCCTGGGACGGGCGTGCCGGGCGTCCCGAATTGACAGCTCAGCAACAAAAAGACAGAAATGGACAATCCTAAGCGGGAAGTTCCGGTATGCGGTGTCTGCCAACGGCCCGCTACCCAGACGTGTGGCGGTTGCAAGCAAGTCTACTACTGCTCGAGGACGCATCAGAAGCAAGGATGGAAGGAGGGCCACAGATCAAAGTGTTGCCCCTACAAAATCCAGTTCTCCCCCACTCAAGGCAGGCATATGATCGCCACGCGGGATATACGGCAGGGTGAAGTCATACTGAAAGAGAAACCGGCGGTCGTTGGTCCTAGAATGGCGTGCACCGCTCACTGCTTGTCCTGCGGAAATAAACTGCAACCAATCGCAGCTGAGGATAGATTGGATTATTACAAATGTCCTCAGTGCAATTGGCCAATGTGCGGACCCGGATGCTCCAAAGCGGAGGTTCACAAAAACGAATGCCTCGTCATGACAGCTAAAGGATACAAATCCACTATAAAATACGAGAATGGTGACAAAGCCGAAGCTGCTTATTGCGTGATAGCGCCATTAAGAGTGCTACTGATGAAAGAGACAGATCCTAAGCAATTCGAAAACATAATGAGTCTCGAGTCACATTTGGATGATAGGATGCAGACGCAGCTGTACACCGTTTTGAAAACCAACCTTGTCTCTTTCGTGAGGAACGTTATTGGTCTGTCGTTTAAGGACGAAACGATCCTGCAAGTGGCATCCATTTTCGATACCAACTCGTTCGACGTCAGATCTCCTGATGGTAAGAGGAGGTTGCGAGCAATTTACGTCACGGCTTCAATGATGAACCACAACTGCAGATCGAACACGAGGCATGTATTCCTGGGTGACGACCACACTATGGTTTTAATCGCGACCGTACCGATTGCTAAAGGTGAACTCATCACAGCCACGTACACTCAGTCCCTATGGGGCACTTTGGACAGACGAAAACATTTAAAACAGAGCAAATGCTTCAACTGCGAATGCGAAAGATGCAGAGATCCAACGGAATTTGGCACTTATCTAGGTAACATTTACTGTTCACTTTGCAATGGACCATATACCGACAATGATCTAATGAAAGGAGCTATGCTTGTATCCACCAATACCTTGGACGAAAATGCACCGTGGAAATGCGAGAAATGCGACCACTATATACAAGGCAGACAAATGTTCTGGGGTAACAACGCTTTGAAACAAGACTTGAATAAGCTCGATAAATCTGGCCCACAGGAGTTGGAGGAATTTATAGACAAGTACAATCTAACTTTGCACCCAACGAACCATTTGATTATCCAA
Organism: Iphiclides podalirius; assembly: GCA_933534255.1. NCBI lineage: Eukaryota > Metazoa > Arthropoda > Insecta > Lepidoptera > Papilionidae > Iphiclides > Iphiclides podalirius. The sequence continues at coordinate 10,622,809 of OW152827.1, read as the reverse complement.
GCGAAATTGGCTTTAATGCAAATATATGGAAATTACAAGGGGTACTCGTTAGCAGGTATTATTCATGTTATTTTCATTTCATATTTTTTCACTTAGTTAACATTAATTTTATTTTAAATTCATTGTTATAGTTATTTTATGACTAATGGATCAACAAAACTGTTTCATATACAAAGTATACATTGAATTTGGATTCGTATAATACATCAGCAGTTATTATGTAAATATTATCTTGCAGAACTTCCAGATAATCTGCTTAAACGAAAAACGGACCTCTGTCACGAACTTTTGGAGTTGGCAGATAAGTTGGAACCCGGCTGGACGAGATTCCGAGCTACAATTCTACTTGAGCTTCAAGCCGCGATGTCAATGCAGACTAAGCGGGAATTCGAATCTCAGAGACTAACAAAAGTTGGAGCTCAGGTTACGTATAATTGTATTAATATTACTGTTCAAGTTCAGAATAAACTAAATCGACAAAAAATATAATATAACAATACTCAAAACATCTCAAAGCTCGTTATGGTCCTAATAATTTGAGACTCCGCTGTCTGTCACCAGGCTGTATCTCGTGAACCGTGATTACACAGTTTAAATTTACATATGACGTATTTCTGTTGCCTATGTAACATCTAATACTAAATGCAGAATAAAAAAATATTTAAGCGGGGCTCCCATACAACAGACATGATTTTTTGCCGTTTTTATAGATAATGGTACGGAACCCTCGGTGCGAGATCCGACTCGCACTTAACCGGTTTTATTTATTACTGATACTTGAATGCACTAAGAAAAAAAGCGGTGCTGATGCAGTCAGTTAAAACACATAAGTAACATGCTATGAATTAATATTTTTATTAATTATTTTAGTTTTTATTAATTACAATTCTAATGAAATCTACAAATATTATATATACCTTATATCATGACATATCCGAGGCACATAATGTGCAGTATGCGATTTCGTACGTTAAAATATATAATACATCAAATCAATTTAAAACCAGGAAATGCGATATACTCTTACTAATATTTGGCTCATTCGAAAGTGAAACCACAATTACTTAGTCATTTATTTTCATATTAAAAAGGAATAGGTTGGATGAAGTAGGGATTTTTTTGCGTAAAATAGCGAGATTATTATTGAAATGTCGGTTTTTGTTGGAAATTGGAGTGCTGCCAAAATTAGTACCTATGAGGATTATAAAATTTGTGTATTGCTAGACAGCGCCCTAGATTTTATTTTAAGACACATGAGTTTATTTAACATTTATTTTTAGACACACGATAAAATATGGGTTAACAGGTACTGTGTTAAGTAGACTATGATGTTTTAATAACAAAGATATTATATACGATTGGTGTCATAAGGTGACGCATGTCCATATTGCAGTTTAAAAATTGTTCCGCTTTACATTATATGACATATAAAAGTGAATGTGACAAAAGTGTGTAGAATGTATGATAGGGAAAGATATAGCAGTCTATAGAATTGCAATCTAATTACACCAATTGGCGTGAATTAAGTGCCTCAGTTGTGGTGCGCTAATGTGATATTTGTATATGACTATCTCTTATTTGTATATGATATCATTGACTGAGTTGAAAAATAACACAGGCATTTACAAGTTAATATACAAATGTCTGTTGAAATATGAAATTCAACATTTGAAGTATAAATAACTAAATTGTTTTATATATTATCGTTAGTCTAAAGACTTAAGATTATATAAAGAAACGTGTTTTAGTGTTTATACTAAATGATATCCGGCACGTCGTATTCGGCATGTTTAAAGGTTACTGCAGGCTTATATCACAGTGACGAAGAAAATCGTTTTAGTAATTTTATAACTATCGGCTTTTCAACGGATGTGCGTGGGCCGTGGAATGGATTGCTATAACATTTCAAATACACTTGGGCTGATGATTCATTTGCCCATCAGTTCTGATAGCTTCTAACTTATGTACTTTGTGTACCCGTAATGAAAAGTAAATATTAATTTATTATTACTTGCTGGCGTGCATAAGGCATTGTGTCCGATGTTACTTTACAGTATCACAAGGATTAAAATTGCCAATAACATAAAGTAGTTTATTTTTAATTGTTTACTGTCGTAAAGTAGTATAACTAGTAAAGTAAAAAAAGTAAAGTTACAGCCAATACATGTCCCACTGCTGGGCAAAGGCCTCCTCTATACAGAGGGTATCAGGGCATAGTCCACCACGCGGCTCCACTGCGGATTGGCGGACTTCACATATTTTCGAAATATATATTTTTTTGTTATTATTTCGAAAATATGCCGGTTTCCTCACGATGTTTTCCTTCACCGCGGAGCACGTGATAAGTCAGCACTTAAAGTTAAAAACTTCATTGGTGCCGGCACCGGGGATCGAACTCAGGTTGCTCGAGTATATTGAATTAAAGGCGAGCGCCCGGACACTGAGCTATCACGGCTCTGTATATAACTATGTATATAACTAGTAACTAAGTATAAATTTAATTACGTTAAATGGAAGATGTACATGAATACAAGACCATGTTTTTTGTTGTCATAATGACAATAAAAATATTTACGGCGGTAGGGCCACGCAGCAGCCTTGACTGTTGCACGTATGGGCAGGCCCGTCCGGGTAAGTACCACGACTTCACAGAAGACTAGCGTAAAGTGGAAATATGACAAATACTTTCGTGTTTCGTCTGGTGAGTGAGGTAGCCGGAGCCCAATTTTCAAAAGGTTGTCAACGCATCTGTAACCCTCGGGTGTCGCAGATATCCATGGGCGGCGGTATTCACTTAGCATCAGGTGAACCGTCTGCTCGTTTGACAACTTTTCACATAAAAAAAACATGGTCTTGACAACCTGAGCTAATTTACAAGTTTCAAGACCATAGCACATGGGAAAATGATTTAAGATCTATCACAAGATTTGTAACGAACCATCAGAAATAAGTAATAGCCATCTAAAGATGATTAGTTCGTCATTCATAAACAAAAATTTCGTTACAGGATCAACTGATGCAGAGTATGGCGCTACTGCAGGAAGCTGCTAACATCTTACGAATTGAGCCGCATATGATAGAAACCCTAGAGACAAAAGTCAATGAGTTAACCTGCCAACTGGATGCGGCAAATAATTTTCCAGCATAATTAAAAAAAAAACACGAACGATATCTCATAGCTTTTGACCTGAGCGGGATCGCTGCATTATAGGCTGCGTCATATCGAACAGCATCGCTGCGTCCCACTATGCCCTGATTGCAGATCACTTGTCAGTTACCCCATTCCGACAATCATATGCAGAGGGATATATGGAGTCCTAAACTTGAGATAAATTTAAACTATATTAGAAAAATCGATGTATAGAGTGCATAACAGGGTGGTGACTCTTATTGCCATGAACAATTCCAAATTTGACACAGTGATCTTGCGTTTAAGAAATCCACAAGTTGGATTTGGTGGATGCCTCAAGGATTCCAGCTCGTGTCCATAAGGTTCTTAGTCTATTGTTTCACTAATCCACGCCATGACCGACAAACTCTGATACAAAATTGTAAACAAATGAATTGGATCAATAATTATAGACTAATAAGTAAAATATGATTGAATGTTTCCGAAATTTAGAAGACAAAATTTCCAAACGATGACTAACAAGATTATTATTTTTCTGATATTTCGTAATTGAAGAATGATACGGGTCAATGAATTCATATTAATATTTTTTTAACGTATTTTAAAGAGCATGCTTAAATAGAATTAATTTATTAGATTACTTCCATGCCTTCAATAATTGTGTTGCATGTGTAAAAAAAATGTAAAATATTTGATTTATAACAAATTGATCATTCCTCGAAATATACTGATTGAACAACTCTGTGTAGAGTTTCCCTTTACAATTCTATATAACTATAATATATTTTCCACTTTCAAAGGCGTAATTTTTGTAGGTTTCGTGGTGACTTCTTCGACTTTTGGCAGGCTGAGTTCGATAGTATCTCTGTTAATATGCAATATGTTCTTTATTACGCGCGATAACTTTTTATTCGGGCGGGGACTGTTCTCAATTACGAAAATCTTCGCCATGTTCTTGTCTTGCGATGGGCATTTCTTTGAGTTGAGCTAAAAACGAAAGATACTGTTTAGTGATGAAGCGAAATACTCTGATTCTCTACGAGATTACCAATTATCTGAAGAAATTTCATTGCCATCTTTTAAGATGGACAGTCTGCGGTGTACTCGATTGTAAGTTTGTGTTTCGATTGGCCATGGGCTTCAATTACTATCAGGTAATCTACTGCATGAACCTTTGTACAACTCTTTAGTAAAGTTGTAAAATTACCAATACGCAGACCGTTAATAAGTGTCATAGAAAGTCTAAAATGATTTAGAAAAAGATTGATCCTAGCCAAATACATACCACCGCGCAAGAACAACACCAGGAACCAAACCTGAACGAAGCAACGCCAGACGTTCTGTCCATGGCTCTGCGGAACCGTAAGTTGGTGAAGCCGTAGATGAGTGGGTTTATGGCACAGTTCACATATATTAGGTAGTTTGCTAGAAACCACATTATATTGTAAGCACCGTCAACCTGCATAACAGAAGGATTGACTGGTTTAAGAAAATAAAATTTGTAGAAAAATAACGAAAATAACAAAGTACGGCATATGTCGAAGTCGTGGGTTCGATTCCCACAGCGGCGACAGTCTTTTCGTATTTTTTCTACAAATTTTAAAGTTCAGTCTTAAGTGCAGAGATAAGCACTATAAAAAAATTAAATTTCTGGCTTAGAAAATTTAAAAAAATGTTACTTGAACACAAATAAAGAAGTACACAATAAATAAGTACTGCACAATTCCTGGCTGTAATAGCAAATTGAAATTTTTCACTTTCAAAATCGCAACAAGCTAGCATCCGCGTGAAACATTATATTGAAAAGGTTACAATTGAGATTACCGCATTAATTTCCAAGCTAAGATTGTTTCTCCAGTACACTAGGGTTGTATATGGTATTCTGCACACGGCCGCCGTCAGTAAAACGCAGGCCGTTATTCTCATAGCTCTACTTTTCGCTTTGGTGAGGGTCTGACCGCCACCGCGCGAAGCCAGACGCCGCGCGCTCCACTCGAGACGCCACATTAAAGTGCCATACTGAAACGAATAGTGAACGAAAGTATTCCCTTTCGAATCAGCAACTGCTGTAATAACCCCCGTGGTTGTATCATAGTTTTCAATTCCTTATATCACCCTATAAAAATGTCTAGAAGTCAAAGTTTGGTTACAAGTTCCCTAAATTGATTTAGGATAAATGAGCAACTTGGATAGAATTCTGTGTTTTTAACACGTTAGAGACGCGATAGATTACTTCGATAGGAAGAACTATAAGTCAGTTAAATGTTTTATTACTTCATTTTAAGAACGTCGTGTTTTGGCGAGCGATAAGTCTTTGTATAAGAATAAAAGTACAACCCAAATAAAAGAACTTACGGTGACAATCATAAGGCCCAATGGCAACCACACTAAGAGGATTGTGATAAAATGCCAATAAATGTTAAGCACGTTAACGTCTTCTACGCAAAACATCTCCAAGTAATCCAGCCACTGTCGTTCCTGTTTTAACGTTTAAATACAAATATTAAAATCTAATTAAAATTAAATAAAAAACACATATTTAACACAGAGAACATTGAAACATAAGGAAAAAATTTATTAGTAATTTCAAGAAACAAAGTACATAATGCAATTAAAACATTTTTTCCTCTATTTGTTTACTAGATTTGTGAGAGAATGATGGATTCAAGAACTTTGGTTATGATACTATAAGCTAAAATTTTGAACAATATAGGCCTCGCCTTATATAGGTAATACACTTATACAGACGTGTTTAAAAAAATAGAAAACGTGAATTTTACACGGTCTATGATATGAACAGAATATATTTAATACGTTGATAAAAAGCGCCGTTTTCAGTTCTTAAGATGTCAATGAACTTACCATAAAGTCCCTTTTAATGGTCCATGGAAGTGCCAAACTGATTGCAATAATCCATGAAGCGACTATCAGTTTCGGAGCAGCAGTTTTGGTGACTCTGGCATCAGAATTCAACGCTGCCGCAGCAAGTCTGTCGTATGACACCAACATCACGGCCCCAACACTCGCCAAGAGAAACGTTGCTAAATAAATCAACTGGTCATTTATCATTGTTATTGTGTCATCATTACCAAAGATCTCTATCATATTAGTAATCTATTTTTACCAATGATAAGTATTTTAATGAGATACTTGTTTTCTTTTCTTCTTTTTTTTTATGCGAAAAGATTCCAAGCGAGCAAACGGTTCACCTGATGTTCAGTGAATACCGCCGCCTATAGACATTTGCTACACCCGAGGGTTGCAGGTGCGTTGACAACCTTTTGAAAATTGTCTTTAATAAGAAAGTATAATGTTTATTTTAATCTAAAACAGCAAATGTCCAGTGATCACACTGCAATTGGCGATTTAGAGGCAATGAAATAATCAGCATTAAAACTCAGTCAATAAACGACAAAATTCCATTTATTCATGCCTAGATCCGATACATAAATGGATCGATTCGACAAGGATATTTTGCACACATTCGCATGAGGGTAGTGTGAAGTTAACACTAATATTTTTTATTCTATTAGAACAAAAGATGTAACCTGTGGTTACCTGTGCTCCTTAACTATTTTCGTTGTAAAAACTCTGACCTACTCTATTATCTTATTCATACATTACGGGTTTTAAATTGTTATTATTATATTGTTTTTTTTGATTTTACGCGAATATAAAAATAAACGGTATGATATGACGGTAGCCGGGTTTAACTATGACATATAACAACTTAGTCTGTCCCGTGACCATGAACGCTGGAAAAGGTTCGAAACGTCGGGAGTTCAAATCAAAATAAAAAACGAAGTAAAATCCGTAAACTAGTTTCATAAAATATGTTATTATTATTATCGTAAGTTTATTTTAAATGGAATAAATACCAGCTCACCTTGCAAAAATCCCTCAAACTTGCAGCCGAAGTTCCTCAATACGTAATTCTGGTAGAAGTCCCGGACTAGCATGAACCAGGGACACAGTATCAAAGTCAATAGATCTACTAGGGCAAGGTTTCCGACGAGGTAATTGCTGGCAGTCCACAGCCACCTGTTCTTCATCAGGATGACGAGAATGACGGCGTTGAGGAAGATGCCCATAATACCGACAACCAGCATGGCTGATGATTTGATTGCAATCTCTTTGGCTGACTTCCGGTTCCATAACGTATTAGGGAATGGATACTCCGACGTGTCTATCTAAAATTAAATAATTCGACAGCAATGTTCACTTCAATCAATGGATTGATCATGAACCGTACACTCTCATTATATTATACAAACTCTGTGAAACAGACTATATACTCGATTTATAAAAATGTTTTTGGTTTTATCAGAATTCTTTATAAGCCACAGCGCAAAATTTCACAATTTATTCTAAGACATTTTTTTTTGACGTACGTCGTGTATTAAAACAAAACTAAATATATTTTTATATGTAAAGGTTATCAACAATAAAATCACATAAAAATTATATAAAAATTAAATTTATTAATTTAGTTATCTAAGTAAATACGGACGTAAGTTACAAAACGTGTTAAAAAAAAGAAAATAGTAATGAACATTAATAGAAAATGTTGGAACTAACATCAAACTACAAAACATTAAGAATGGATCCCAAACTAAGCAGTGCTTGTATCTTGAGAGCCAGAGATGCCAGATAGGTGTATAGTTACATCGTGAATACTCATTGCTATTAACAAAACTGAAGGGAGAAAAAAATATAACGAGAACTACAAATTAAATTGGTAATTGTGGCTTAAAATAAAATCGAAATGAAAAAAACATAATAACTACGCAGGATTTTCTGTGATGATAAAATAAGTCTTAGCACTTACATCGTTTAAATAATTTGTAGTCCAATTAGACCAGAATCTTGAATTCGTGTCTCCAGTATCGTAACCCTCAAACATCGCGTCAAGTCCGGTTTTAGTATTCACAAAAGCAAATCGGACCCTTTGCAAATGAATTCTGGACATTTCATGTTACTATTTCGATTTCGTATGCCTTAAAACACGAACCTGGTTGTGATTCGATGCGATATCGCACAGACTGGAAAGCTTAATACTGAAGCTTAAACGTCCATAACAAAATGAATATTTTCGTGAAAGCTCTTGAGATAACATGTACAGTAGTCCATTATACAGAAAGCTTTTATCGAGATAACGACTTTGCGCTGATAACATGAAGGTCGAAACGGTTCAAAGTAGTTAGTTGTTTTATGGTGGTTTGTAGATAACTCGATACTTTTCAGATTTGTGTTCGCAAAATTTGCTGTGACTTATGAAAACACATTTTCACATTAGCACGTTTTATGTAATGATTAATATAAAAGTAACAGTAACAGCCCATACATGTCTCACTGCTAGGCCTCCTCTGTACAGAGGGTATCAGGGCATAGTCCACCACGCGGCCCCATTGACTTATTAATGAAAAAATAGTTAGGCGCTGTTTATTATGATAATACATGAAAGGTTTTGGTAACTTCGTGAATCTAACGCTGAGTGTTAACCTTTTTGGTGCATGGTATTATAACATTAGGCATTTAGGATTATTATGTAACGAATTATTTGATTAGTTTCATTATGACGGTCAAATTAAAAATACCCATTTACATGTAAGGGACATCTAGTGAGCATTATTCAAACCTTATCCTAACGTAGCCACCCTTTGGATTAACTAGTCTGCTAACAAAAGTATTCCCTTCTTTTAACTCATTAAATATCTCATAGATGGCGGTATTGCGAAATAAATAGTTTTAAATTGACCATTTGTTACTTAATTTTTCATATTTTCGGTACAAAAGGCATATAATTTTTCAGTGAAATGTTTGACAGCACACCATGACATTAATTATGAACTAGGAAAAATAGGTCAGAACCAATTCTCTTATGTAGAATGCAACAACAACCAATTTCTAATCAAAACGCTTGCATTTAAACAGTATAGCGATAACATTAAAGTAAAAAATTATTAATAAAATGGGACGGTGAAGAAACGTGTCGTCACAGATCGATATCAGAGGGTTTCGTGTATAATTCCAAGCAGGTAATGTGTAGGCCATTAAACGGTTTCCTTACATTTTTTTATCCGCCTAAATGCGGTAGGAACAATGGAACTCCCAGCATTTTGTGAGCAATTTGCCGAGTTTCGAGCGACGAGCGATGATCGACACGTGAGCATTACACACGTCCGAGCGAATTAAAGCTACATTAAGGCATGATTTGGCCGGTTTCATTTCAACTGCGGACGTTTCCCATATTATGGGCATTACCGACACTATTGTCAGCGTCTTTGATGGGCGCTGATAGACGGATGAATTAATTTTAGGGTTTTTTGTTTAATGAGCGTTAAACATACCGATTATGTGTTACAAAAAGTATGACATGATGTTTGTTCTTTTTTATGTCAAAAGGTAGCAAGTGATCTGGCGGATTACGTGATATTGAGCACGAAACGGGCACAGACGAAACGCAGAAGTATAAAACTTCTACATCATGCCGGTCTTCCATGAGGTCATGATACTTCCCTGGACAGACATGCCCATTTATGCAAAAGCGAAGACTGCTACCGGACTCTAAAACACGGGTCCCCTGACGATAAGTATACTATATATAATTATGGGTAGAAGACGTAAGGCTATTTACTCCAAGGTAAAATTTTAAACAAACGCACGTCTTGACGAAATTAAACAAAAGAGTTTGCCTGGTTTCTGAAACACTGATCACGGTGAAAACTAATCAGCTTTCAAATGTCTTTTGAGTTGCCAAAAAGATGGTTAAATTCTCTAAAGTGATCGGAAACATCTTCTTAACGATCAGAATGGTTAAACTTCATCATCGAAACAGAGTCGCTAAATTTCCTGAAGAAGTCTGTTATCGGACCGCAATTGTCAAATGTAATTTCGTACGAGACAAGCCAATTTAAATCCCACGCGTCTAGCTTCTGGATCCTTCAATGCATCATGTTATGAACTCTAAGACTTCGAAATAAGGACATAATTACAGAAAAGCAATAAATTATTTGACGCTTTGTTACTGCTTAATAGAAATCGCGAACATGTCACTTTCAAGAATGTACCCCTTTGTCGTCTTTCGCGAAACAATTTAAATAATTACAGACTACTGGCTTCTGACATCTGACCTTAGGTTTCTTGGAGCGTCCTTATTATGCTCGTTCTGATGGTCTATGTATTCTGTGTCGTCGAAAATGTTGTGTGACTCTGTCTGTCTTTTGCGCCATAGGGCATTCGATCCACTACTGTAATAATATTGTGTGATGAAAATTGAGTTTTGATAGTGGGCATATTCATCTATTCGTATATTTAAATATGGTTATCAGTTTCTTAGTAACCATATTAATCGTTGTTTTGTTTAAGACCGTATAATGTAAACTGTAAAATCTGAACCTAACTAGCTATGAACTTGGCGTACATAGATTTCTTTGATTTCCTAATGACAAGAAGTGAATAATTCACTTCTTGTCATTAGGAAATCAAAGAAAATCTTGTCTACGCCAATGGGGTTTCAACCCAAACTTTAAATCACGACCCCAAATACCATTACCCATTGGAGATTACTTACGAAAACTACTCTACTAAATGCTAAACAAACGAGTCTAATGCCGACTACTTTTGTTATGTTGCATAAGTTTATAAATAGTACTTTATTATTTACTAATAGTAGTTTAAAGTCACCTTTAAGATCAAGCATAAATATTAAGCCCACTTTTCTTTTCTCTGTAACAGCGAAATAAGAAATCGCCATCCACCATTAACGAAGCTAATTTTATCTGAAACTTGACACTTCCTGTTTCCGAAAATAATTGTTAATTATTGATTATTAATAATACATAAACAACATTTACGGCATTTTTATGTTTGGACAAAACTATTAAAATAAACTTAAATACAGCATACAGTTCATTAAAATCGATTGAGTTACACGGCACTTTTCATGGAAATTATTCATCCATAATTTTTAACACGATAGAGCAGGAGTGGAGAAAAATCTAGATAATACAATATAGTTACAAAAGATTTTTACAAATAGGTATGAATTTAAAATAGACGACAGAAACAACGTATTGACCATACTTATATTTGTGTCGAGAGTCTTGAGCCCACAACCTGCGGCCTAAAAGTTTGAACCATATAATTAAAACATTCATAGTAACCAAAAACACAACCGACGTCGAATATCACGCATTATTAAATTTTCATTTGATTTTAAGATGTTTTCTGATCCTCCAGATTCCAAGACATAATACCAATGATATTAATACGGGACCAAGGCGGAGCTAAACCGAATCCGATGCAAAAAGTGTTTTTCAAATCGGTTCATAAATGATGTAGTTCTGAGTTGCCAAACATAAAAGAGACATGCAAATAAGTTAATATACTCCTCCTTTATGAAGTCAGTTGGTAACCGCGAAAACGGAGACATCAAAAGATAACTCATACAGAATTACAACTGATTACTCTAGACAAGAGTAATAATATGGCAGAAAATCCTCTTAACTATTCTTTTCCAATATTGAAATCGTCGATTCCCAGCAGACGCGTATTTAATCTGTGCAAATCATACATTCTTATGTATGCGGCCACCAGACGGCGCTAACGGGGCCGCAGACTGTGCACAATCTAATAATGCCGACTGTCTTCGGAGAAAAATCCGACGAGACATGAAGGAACCGCACCGAACGAGAAATTAAACATAATGAAAGCAAATGACGCGAGCTCGCGATGGAATAAGTTAAGAGCAAGAATCCCCGTTTCCACAGCGCCGCGTCCCTGCGATTATTTACTATTTGTTTTGATGGGTTTTATTTCAGTTCGCGTTCATCGACGTTGGGATATCGCTTTTAAAAACAGTTTGTTTCAAAGCATTTCGTTATTTAATGTTACCTTAAGAGTTAATGTGCTATGTATGTAGCTATTGTATAAAAATATTATATAAACTTAATTTGATACATGTGATATGGTTTTGTTTAGCATTGTTTATACAGTATTATTTTTAATACAGTATTGTTAAGAGAGTATAATTAAGTCACATTTGTTTCTTGGGAAAATATGTTAACAGCGAAAAAGATAATTATGTTCTTTTATAATTTCCTATGACAAGGAAAAGCCTAACAAGAATAAGTCGAACATAGTACATGAAATGTTACGCAATCGTATTATTATTGAATTTAAATAATTTAGCAATATCTTTAATACAATTTAATTAGAATAGTGTTAAAAACACCTTCGTGTTTTTATAAGTACACAGCTTGTTGCGTACATTTTATGAGTTTACATTGTTTTTGTTCGTTCATCTCGTTAGTCGTCAAACTCGAATTATATCATGAGAGACGATATTTGATTGCGTTTATGGACGTCACGATCATATTTTTCGTATTTGCTCTCAGGTTACGCGATTTTTTGTAGCCGAATAAAATAGTATAGCGTCTTCCATAGTGGGGTCAGGATATAGAATTCGTTTTCTTGTGATCCTCTTTTATGCTTTACATTGTCTTTAAGACGGCGTTCGAAAATATCCTTACTTATATAAAGGTGAAAAAGCGTTTATCATTTTATTTTTCTCATAGAGTAACGGGCTGAATTGACTTGAATAAATTTTTGTCCTATAAATATGCGCCTGTTTTTGTAGCGGGTCCTGTGTGATTAATTTGAAGCGTAAATTTAGTTTCTTTCTTGAAGTCTTGAGATTTTGTAAATTGAAATCCACTTAAGGGAAGCCACGTTTAACGTAGTTGTCATATGATAATGATAAAACTCTTTTAAGACAACGAAAAGTGTCCATTTGTCTCTTAACACAAATTTTGAATGAAATATTATGGTATTTGAGATAAATCAAGCATCGTAGTAATTCGACTCCATCTTTAATACCCTGACCTTTCTCTGAATACATCATACAGTTCACCGCCTGTTCTCCAGATCTGAAGGTCTAATGTGTGCACTTCTTATCGAGCAGAGACATGCAGTCTGCGAAAAGTACGGTCAGCAAAGGCAACCGTTAGATTTTAATTTCATTACAAAAAGCAATACGGTTGTTATATACATCCACGACGTGATAAAAAACAAGTTCATTTTTTTATATTATAAAGCACGTGATTTTTATAAGGTAGTGGCAGGCCAGCTGGCGGTATTGACTTCTTGATTTTACGCGAATATTATACATATTAAAGTAAACTAACTTGCGGATTCTTGAACAGTCTGTTCCGTGACCACGAACGCTGGAAAGGGTTCGGAACGTCGGGAATTTCAAAACAAAATAAAAAAACGCGATAAAATCCGTAAATTAGTTTCATTTAATATAGCTGGTGGTATACATGATGCTAAGTGATATCTGTCACGAATGGACATTTGCAACGCCCGTAGGGTTTCAGATGCGTTGCAACGTTGCACGCTGAGCTTCTGTGAGGTTGTCGTAGTGCAACAACGAAAACTGTTGAGTGGCCTACCCCAGTTATCTCTAATCGAAAAGGCTATAATTTTTGAATAAAAGTAATAACTTTTGAAATAGTTTTTAATTGTCAATCAATATTTTTGTAGACGGTACTCCATGCAAATACTCCGCCATATTATCGGTACATCGAGCACATTTGAAATATTCATACAGGGACAAGAAAGCATTAATGCTCAGTGAAGGCTTTATCATAAGGGACTTCGTCTTTGCCCACTTGGGAATATCGGCAGACATTTGTATAAAGATGATTTAAACATCGTGGAAAAATAAACACGACTTTCAGATTCGCTTCTTTATTTCACAGCGTACTTGCAACACATGATACACATTAAGAGATGCAACGGAAAAAATCTGACGAATGAAACGCCGAAAATGATTATTATGTACTCAAATTCAAATATCTTCATTCAATACAGAAATATTACACTTAATTATTGATTATCAAATACTCCTTGGGAAAAAAAAAAAGAATTTTTAAAAATAATAAAATAGTAGAATACAGTATAAGGTTATACGTGGTTATTAAATCAGTTTTGGGTTTTACTATGCACAATAAAATTTGATTTTAAACTTTCTGTCTGCGTATCCAAAGCTGGCGCAAGATGGTACTACCCATCAAAATAGGAAATTTTCGTACGTTTTAATAACAAGACCCTGAGCACAGATAGCTCGTAAAAAAGCTGATTGTTCTAAGTAATGGTATAATCTATTTAACTTCATTCCTTGGATTACATTTCTTGATACTTGTAAAAATCAGGCAACGCATTATCGGCACAAAATTATACATCATTCACGATGCTTTTTGGAACGGATTGCAAAGTAAGCATTCGCCGAACAAACCTAATCCTTGATACATACATCTCCACACCGCGGTCTGTAATTTATTTACTCCGAATACATCAGTTCTGTCTTCCCTTCGCGATGAAAGCGTTCGTTATAAATAAATTAACGGAATAAGCTTAGTCATTCGTTCGTATTCATTAATTAAGATCACATGCGGAGGCTTAAACCAATCTCGGGAACAATTGCCTTCCACTCGGGAATAGTGTGACTATGAATTTTGGGTTCGGTCTGATTTGTTTAGCCTAATAAAAGGGTTATGTTGATTTGATTACTATCACGTACATGATGCAGTCTAGAGCTTTATCATCATATAAAAATAGATTACATTTTTGAGTTTAACACTACTCCTAGTGGTGTATTTTGTACATAGATGTTTTATACCAGAATTGTAACATAGACAAAGATCAAGGCACGGATCAAAGGAGTTCATAAAATACTTGGTCCGTACGAAAAATCTCATGAAGCCTATGGCACTGCGCTTAGTTAATGGTACTTAAAAGACATCAATGCTTATACTGTTCTTAATTGGGAGATGATTTCATTTATTGATCTCATAAATATTATGGTCACACTAATTTTACAGCGCAAGACGTGTATTACTCTTACTCAAACTTTTGTATAGAATTGTGAAAAGAAAGGAGACGGGGAGATGTAGGAGGGTGGCTGTGATAACAACCTCGCACTCGCCTTTGTCTTAAGTTAGCACTGTATCTAGAATATTCGAGATAAGTGATGTCGCCGTACTTTGAATTTGGTTTGTGTATACCTCTTCTGTGTTGTTAAGCTGTTTTACACCATCTGTCTATATTACTATATGTCTATTTATTGACTAATTGCTGACGCCGGGTAAATCTTTTTGTTGTATCGCGTAATTTTTTTTTTATGAAGAAAAGGGGCAAACGAGTTGGAGGCTCACCTGATGGTAAGTGATCACCGCCGCCCATGGACATCTGCAACACCGAAGGGATGTAAATCGTTGCCGGCCTTTTGGGAAACAATATACTCTCTCTTTGAAGGATACCAGGTCGTAACTTCCTTCGTTTTATCTATACAGATAAATAAAATTGGAGTGTCTGTTTGTAATATTAAAATAACCGCTTTTTACTAAATGCATATGGATGTATACACGCTACATATACCAAAGTAAAATTTTTGACAATTTTTGTCTGTCTGTCTGTCTGTTTGTTCCGGCTAATATCTGAAACGGCTGAACCGATTTTGACGGGACTTTCACTGGCAGATATCTGATATAATAAGGAGTGACATAGGCTACTTTTATTTTTTTAATTTTGATTGATTTTTTTAATTTAAAATTCCACGCGCACCAAGTCGCGGGCACAGCTAATCAATAATAAATTGATAATGATATACCATATATCAAATTTGTCGGTGGTAGGGTCACGCAGCAGCTTGGGCTGTAGCTCGAATGGGCAGGCTCGTCCGGGTCAGTACCATGACCTCACAGAAAACCGGCGTAAAGTGGAAGTATAATACTTTCGCGTTTCGTTTGGTGAATGAAGTGGCCGGAGCCTAATTTTCAAAGGTTGTCAACACATCTGAAACCCTCGTGTGTAGCAGATGTCCATGGGCGGCGGTATTCACTTAACATCAGGTGAACCGTCTGCCCGCTAAGTTGCCATTCACATAAAAAATACCAATGCGTCTCTGCATCAGATATTGGCTTGCATTATAGACTCCATCTATGAACATTTATGTGTATTTATAATTAATAAATCTTGTATTTTTAATCAAAAGAACATATATTTATAGACATGTAAATTATGTTCCTTATAGATATACAGTTATATCTTTGTCTTATTGACACCACCTTATCACTCACCGCTTAAAACACGATAAATAAATAAAAAGAAACCTGAAAATTTCCCTGAGATCGTTCGATCTTTTTAAAAATAATCTACTTAATCATCGCCTACTAATACATCCAGATCGTACCTCATGATCGTCTTATATTCATGTTCTATATTCTAAACTGCTATACAAAAATCTAATTGTCGTATCAGTCTTTGGCTAATTTAATTATTTTAGTTTAGTCATGTCTATATCTATATAAATTGCCGAAAATAATTGTAAACAATGGAGTAGTAAACAGGCGTGTGTAGAGCGTCGAATGGCGCACTGCCGAAAATTTATTCGGCCCTAGACAAAAAAAAAAATCTCTTCGGCGAAATAATGCGACTCACGATCTCTTAACAATGCTTAATCAGGGCTTCGCGAATTCAGCGATACATTCATTAAGGCGCCTTTTGTTCCGCAAATATATTTGGGGGTAGGTAAAAATTATAACATACAGTGGTATTGTGGGTGCGGCTGTAGGGAGACGGTGCGGAATAAGTGGCGGATCTGTCTACGTAGGGCTGCCACTAATTAATTATGGGTGCAGCATTAGATTTGCCTATCAAAATTTTTTACATATTTTGGTTATGTCTGATCCGTGATAGCTCAGTGTATCTGCCCGTATCTTGCTTTTAGTTCAATATACTGGAATAACCCTCAGGGCAGGGAATTGAACTCATTCAATTCCTGCATATAAGGAAACCTGCGTATTTTCCAAATAATGTCAAAAAAATTTCGACGATATATGAAGTCTACCAAACCGCAGTGGGGTTGCGTAGTGGACCCTCTGTACAGAGGAGGCCTTAGATCAGCAGTAGGACATACATAGGCTGTCAGTTTACTTTTTTAAATTTTAGTTGTAGCTTATTCAATGAGGTTTTAATATGTTCTAGCAATATAGTATTCACACAAAAATGTTTACAGTAAGGCTACTAATTTTTGTACAGTCCGTAAGCCGGAAGAAACTTTTGAAGACGGTAAACTGTGGAAAACAATATTTGGCGTTCGAAGCAATAAGTAATGGGGATGCAATTGTTGTAATGGTTTTATTCTTTACTAAGGGAAGCTGCTACATTAATCGCACTTGAATCGCTTTTGAAAATACGTGTATGTGTAATTTAATTGGGTTTCGCATCAATTTTTGAAGAAAGACTTCCAAACCAGTCTTAATGTGCACATTTTGTCCTGTTAAGACAAGTCTCAGGTTGATCCTGACAATTTTGTAAAAGTAGAAGCCGCTCTAAGTATTAGAACCGGTCTATCTTCGATTCTAATGATCCGATTTTGTATAAAAATTGATCCGTACTTGTTTTCCTACATTCTTTTTTTTATAGACATTTAGTCCAAATAGTCGAACCTGGTTATAACCGGTTTTTTATATTGGCACAAAGAAAATAACTGCGATGTGGCAACCCTAACGTGCGTAGCGCGAGATTTAAAGTAGCGACGCCTACCTCACGCTAATGCTAAGAAAACACCGAGTCTACGGGGTGATCTAAATTTATTCTGCGAAACGAATAAACAAAATTTCCCGCTCTGTACACCCTTACTCGTTTCGTTCTCAGATTTCTAAAACGGGAACAAAGATTCTCATAAACTCTCTGTCTAATGTATCGCATATGAGACAATGGAAATTATGTTTTACGATCTTATGGGTTTGTAGAATGTAAAGACAGTATTGCAACGTAGTAGTTATTTTTAACAGTTCTGTGGTAAACGTCTTGAACCTACTCGCCAGTACCCTCAATTATTTTAGCCACTAAAATGCAAATTGTGAAACATGGAATGTTGTTTGTGGATAATTACAAATTGACCGTCAGATATAAGACGAGATAAAATAAATGAAATACACTGATATTATGAAGAGATAATTTGCAATTTAAAAAACATTTCTTTTGTTTTTGTATGCGATGAGTAAATACCGGAAGTACTCAACAGATTTTTTTATTACATTAAAACTTACCTTTGTGTAAGCACAGGCTACATTTTTACACTTAGAACGGTAAGATCCTGTAGACGGTAGAAGTCCATGGATAGATATTCATGGAACATATCGAAATAAAAAGTGGACGAAATCACCTATTAGCTTTTTGCTAAAATATATGTCAGCATGTCGATTGCCATAAGATAGTGGCTAAATGGAAGTTTAAGTAAATGTTTAACATTAATTATTAAATGTTTAATATTCTCTTTTACCAGTTATGAGAATGTCAAAGTAATTGTGATTCATCCTGCTCATCAATATTGTAAAATAATGAAAGGGCGAATAATGGAGACACAAACAACCTGTTCGCAAGAAACACGTTCGCGTACGAAGCGTCAATAGAAGAATTAGGGCCGCTCGACTGAGGCATAATTGACGCAGACTAACGCGTATAAGCTTGCTTAGAGTTTACTTGAAATTGAACAATAATCGCGATATTCGATTTAACGGATACAGGGTTCAATTCCAGAAATAGGTTTTTTTGGTTTTATAAATCGTAATCAAATGGTGTTTTTGCTTTTAGCCCCGTTTCGGTCCACCTTAATGTTCAAAGTGCCTTTATTCTGGGACTACGAAGATGGTCATTGATTGGTATTTAATGACAAATACAAAGACATATTTATTTGGCTATCCAAAAATAAGTTCTTTCAAATACCTATAACTAAAATATCACTTGGATAGATATGCATAATCATTCACAGGACAATTCCTATGACCGATGTTATTTCTATTTTCGGACGGTGGGTGATGATCTCCATCCATGGATATTCATTCACCTTTTTTGCTTGTATATTTGCATTAGTTGCTAATATTTTAGAGCATGTGTTGCCTACTAGTTAACTTACTTTCCACGTGACCCAAGATACGGTTTTCTGTGGTACTTCCTTGGCTTAGCAGCGGTAGAACCGCGTGAATCTATATACCCTGGGAAAATATTTTAAGTTACAATAAAATATTTTCAACTAGCAATGCGGTAAAACACTTAAGTTAATTATTTCACATTGTAAATTAAGAGTATTTTGTTAGCCTTCAAATTGTAATTAGTTTCAATAATTAAAAGATAAATTATGATGAAGTTTGAAGACAAGTAGAAATTTGTGCGTAAATGAGGTGGTAAGTTGAAAAAATATAAATATATAAAATAACTAGCGGACCTGTCAGACGTCCTGTACACACGTCTTTA
The DNA here is from genome assembly GCA_933534255.1 of Iphiclides podalirius. Lineage (NCBI taxonomy): Eukaryota > Metazoa > Arthropoda > Insecta > Lepidoptera > Papilionidae > Iphiclides > Iphiclides podalirius. The sequence continues at coordinate 10,603,356 of OW152827.1, read as the reverse complement.
ATCCGATAATTGCCATCTGAAAACATACAAAAAATTTCATTAAAATCGGTCCAGCCGTTTAAGAGGAATTCAGTGACATACACACGTACAGAAGAGTTATATATATAATACATAAATATGTGCATCATTATTTATCGTGAATTTATTGTGAGAAAGGTCAGATATTGATTTCTAGAATAATGTATCTCATAATCGCGTCGATTGTTACTGGAATGTTTTTAGATAGTTTATTTTTGTTACAATAATGAATTAGTTTTAATTATTTCTTCGTTCTATGCGTGCTTACAAAGAAAAGTCAATAGATATAATTCATATAGTTACCGTCTTGTAATGGCCAAACTCGTTATAAGTTTTAATTTATTTTTGTTCGTCTTCATAAGTTTAATTTTTATATTGATTTTATTGAAAGTCTCATTGATTTCTTGTATTCATCATTTGTTGTTATTCTTTGTCCCGACACAAATATATCTCATTGATTTTATTAAGTTTTCTCATTGAATATAACTTTAACTTCCTTTCAGATACTTTACAACATCAAATTAGAATAAAAAGACTTTTAATACGAACATTCACAAAAAAATAATAGGAATGTGTAGAATTAAGATATTATATTATAATATGCAAGGTACCTACATATTAATAATATTCTGTAGATGCTTGAACTGTTTCACTACTCGACGACAGATGGCGCTACAAGGTATGTTTGAAAGTATTTCCTTTTTGTTTTTGAATTTTATTTCTTTTGAGATTATTGAAATTATTGAGATTCTTGTTATTGAGATTTTGAATGTTTATTGATTTGTAATTTTTAACTATATAATATATGTCCTAAATTGTTGTTCAGATATGCCATGTTAAATAGGCATTGTTAGCTTGTTTCATGAAAAATGTTGTAATTATATCACTGTAGCATGAGCTAAATTTATAAGTATCGCAAGTCAAATTAAGGATGTTTATAAGAACACTGTCTTACAAGTCGAGTCTTTGGAATGTAGCTCATTTAATTTTATTCGTTTTAATTCGTAGTTCGAAGAATAGTCACGTTTAGTTAAATTGGACGACAGGCTCTTTGTTTCTTTTTTTTGGCTTTTGTTCCCGAATGATTTTCTACTTAAGCATTATGAAGCCTCATAATATTGTATAACAGCCCTTAACTACAAAGCTAATTTCATGTGTCCCCCGAGTTCGTTGCTTTCAATTTCACTGTTTATGTATATAAATTCAGATATTAGTTAATACTCTGAAAAGTGTAGGCACCATAAAATTACGTGATATTTTATGGAACCTGAAGTCTTTGTCCACCCTCAAGAACTTGAAAGAAATCAAATGAAAGAACTTATTTTTTTCTCTCCTTATGTGGGATATTGTAAGGTAAGTAAGGATATGTGGGGTCGGCACAGCATGTGTGATGTTAATCTTGTTAACGGTATTGGCCAGGGTTTTTACGACCGACCAACTCTACTATATATCAAATCTGGGGAATAGACATGCAACCGGAAGAATTTAAAAGAAAGAGGGCCACACAATTATTTGTCCCGTGTATGTATGGAATCCACGGCTTCCGTCACCGAAGCCAACATCCAAGCAACTCTTGTTGCAACAAACAAATATGTCTGTCTACATAATATTCGCAGTGGTCAAAAAGCATGGTTTGTGTCCGAAAAATAACACAGGTGTCACGGAGAACAACTGATAATTAGAAATATCTTTATACCGTTTAGTATTGGTGTACGACTAAGGGACACCTACAAGTTGGTGATGATGATTAGTAAATATGTAAAGTAAATTCATGTCCCTTTAAACCTAACAACTACTTTAAGTATAAAATAACCTCTTTTATAAACAGTAAAGTCAGTAAACAGGGAAGTCTCACTCTTAAGTACCTGTCTGCTAGCGCTTTGTTTTCGATTCCATACCTCCATTGTCCGTCTAACGCAACAATAAAAAAAGCAAATGGCCGATTATATCGTGTTTATCGCGCCACAGATACATTATTGGCGGTTAATAAGACGTCAACACGTCAAAATATCATTATCGTCGCATTGTTCTACTGTGAGATTATCTGTGCATGAAGATGGTTGTTGGTGGCGGCCGTGTGTCAGATAACGGGCTAGGGATGGCTATGATTAAGCCATAACAATTTGGCCCAAGCATTTTAGTGAGATTGCAGTGTCCTGCTAAAGAAGTTCAATTAGTTAGTACACCTTAATTATTTGTTTGTGGAAAGAAATATTATGCACATTTATTTAAACATTCACATGAAATGAAAACAAATGGAAATATTTGAAATTCACTCGTAAACTTAAAATATATATCGCTCGGAGTTTCCAAAAACTATTCTTTTATATCCTTTATTAATTTAGCACAAGAAACACAATTGCATGATTAATTATTGTTTTAGTACAAACTTGTTTAATAATCGGTTTAGCTGTTATCAAAACATACGAGTAGTACAGGAGTGTTACATCACTAATATCTAGTACTGTTAATTGGGTTGGTCACTCCGTGTTTTGATTCAACATGCCTTGCTCACTGCCGACAACATATTGCACGCTATCTTAAGCAGCCATTTATAATTGGAATTCGACTTCGAAATTAACACGATGATTATTGAACATTTTTACCGCAAGCGATACTTCAATGGATGACCTGGTGGTTTCTTTTCATTTCAGACGGATACCAACTAGGTAAGCGGTACTACGTATAGCGTGGTAAGCGGGCGTGGCAAATAACAACTACGTAAATAAGTCCACACTATGTATTTAAAGTTCAAACAGAGCACAAGCGAAGTACAGACGTGAGCACAAGAGAAATAGAAAGTTAGAATAGAGGCAAGAAACAAAGGAAAGGCGATAAAAACATAAAAACAATAAGCTGTGTATAAGCACTCGCGTAACTATATCGTAAGGAAGCTGAGACATGCATTCGCCGTCGCGGACGTGATGGCACTGTTGGCCGCCGGCCGGCGCCGGCGCTTGCCTTCTCGCTGCTTCGAGTATGTCCTCTCTTTCCTACGCCGCGCCCTTTGTTGACCGCGCGCGCGGCGTAGGAAATTTCCATATATGGTCTCCTCACACTCCCCCACCGAGACCGTTGCTTGCTACGGTCGATAGTAATCAGGGAATCGTACTGATCGACCACTGCTTGTTTTTTAGTAGTAGCAGGTTCTGGGCTCTCCGGTGTGGGTTCGTTGGGTGGAGGATGCTGGCTGGGACTTCTGAAATCGGCATCTTTTGTAATATACGCTGGTTTGAGCCTGTCTATTGAGATGGTATTCTCTTTACCTCTGATGTCGATCTTAAAGGTTTTGTTGCCTCTTTGTATGACTTTGTAAGGGCCTGTGTATGGAGAATCTAATGCTCGCTTTGCTGGTCCTTGTCGAAGAAACACGTAGTCAGCGTAGTTGAGGTCTTTGGGGATGTAGAAAGGCTTTTGAGCGTGTCGAGTACCTGGTACAGGAGTCAACTTCGATATGTGTTCCCGTAGTCTGGCTGCGAAGTCTGCGTAGTCGACGGTAGTGTCCTTCGTAGGCTCAAAGAACTCACCAGGCAGGCGTAGTGGCTCCCCATAAACCAGTTCTGCCGCTGAACATTGCACGTCGTCCTTCCAGGCGCTGCGGATGCCCAGCAGCACTAAGGGTAGGACTTCAGTCCAGTGAGTGTTGGTATGGCACATAATTGCTGCCTTCAATTGCCGGTGAAGCCGCTCGACCATCCCATTACATGCTGGGTGGTACGACGTAGTCGGACGGTGCTCGGAGCCGATGATTGCTGACACGGCGCGGAACAGCTCGGACGTGAACTGTGCGCCCCTGTCAGTGGTGATCTTGTTCGGGCAGCCAAAGCGGGCTACCCAACCCCCAACAAATGCTCGTGCGCAGGACTCTGCAGTGATGTCCGGCAGTGGATATGCCTCAGGCCAACGTGTGAAACGATCGATGACCGTGAGGCAGTACCTGTAACCAAAAGAATATGGTAATGGCCCTACTATGTCCATATGGACATGGGAAAATCTTGAGGAAGGAGTGGGAAATGGAGATATGGGTGATGTGGTATGGCGTGAAATTTTGTTTCTTTGGCAATCTGCGCATTCTTTTGCCCACTGACGGCAATCTCTTTTGATTCCTGGCCAAACGAATCTTTGCGTCACCATTTTAGTTGTCGCCTTGGCACCGGGATGGCTCAGTCCGTGGATTGCGTTGAAAACTAGTTTTCGAAAAGCATCAGTCACATATGGCCTTGCGTTTGCTGTTGATATGTCGCAATATATAAAAGAGTTGACATCAGGTAGTTGGATCCTCTTTAAATTGAGTCCAGATCCGTGCTGCATCAGGTCATTCATTTCAAGATCCATTTTCTGAGATTGTGCCAAAGCTTCGTAATCTATGGGCTTGCGAATCTCCTCCACTCTGGATAGCGCGTCCGCTACGACATTGTCTTTTCCCGCTATGTACTGTATGTCGGTGCTAAATTGTGATATAAAATCCAAGTAACGAAACTGTCTCGGGGAACATTTTTCTCTTGCGGAGTGGAATGCGTACGTTAGAGGTTTGTGGTCTGTATATATGATAAATGCCCTGGCTTCGACCATGTGGCGGAAATGCCGTATAGCCTCGTATATGGCTAATAGCTCTCTGTCATAAGGGCTGTATTTCTTTTGCGCTGGCTTAAGCCGCCGGGAGAAGAATGCCAGGGGTTCCCAGGATCCACGATTTACACGCTGCTGTAGTACTGCACCAATTGAAACGTCTGATGCGTCGGTGTGGATGGCAAGTTCAGCATCAGGATTCGGATGTGCTAGATTGGCTGCGTGGGACAAACCTTCCTTGCATGCTTCAAATGCTTCCGACATCTCCTTCGTCATGTCAATCTCCTGTGAGGCCTTCTTCTTAGGTCCGCTAAGTACTAGGTTCAGCGGTGATTGTAGAGCTGATGCACCTGGTACGAATCTGCGGTAAAAGTTGAACATCCCCAGAAACCTTCGGAGCTCCTTCACTGTCTTGGGGATGGGATATTCCAAAATGGCCTGCACCTTTGACGGTAATGGTCGAATGCCTTCAGATGATACTTCATGCCCAAGGAAAGTGATGGTCGATACTCCGAATTCACATTTAGCGGCGTTGATTAGTATTCCGTAGTCTGTTAATCGTTGGAATAACTCACAGACATGTTGCTGGTGTTCTTCTTCAGTTGCGGAAAAGATCAGGATGTCGTCCAGGTAGCCGTAACAGTTGTCCATGCCTCTGAGTGCTTCGTCTATAAAGCGCTGGAACGTCTGTGCCGCGTTCCGGAGTCCATACATCATGTATGGGAACTGAAACAGTCCGAACGGTGTTATAATAGCTGTCTTGGGTATATCAGCTGAGTGGACCGGAATCTGGTTATATGCTTTGACCAGATCCACTTTGGAGAAAACTTTACTCCCAGATAATTGTTGAGCAAAGTCCTGTATATGCCGAATAGGGTATTTATCTGGGATAGTACGGGCGTTTAAAGCGCGGTAATCACCGCATGGTCGCCAGCCGTCATCCTTTTTAGGAACTAAATGAAGCGGAGACGACCATGAGCTCTCGGACCTGGATGCTGTGCCGTTCCGCCGCATCGCCTCAAACTCCTTCTGTGCGATCTTGAGACGATCTGGTGGCAGGCGTCGAGGTCTACTAGATACGGGCGGTCCAGGCGTGGTGCGGATATGGTGCATAGTATTATGCTTGACTTCCGTAGGTGTGCCTGAAGGGCGAGTGATATGTGGGTAGTTGCGTAATATTTCTAAATACCTGGAGTCCCCAATTGTCACCTTCACCGAAGATATAGCCTCTATACCAGGTTGGGCTGGCACATTAACGGTGAGCGAGGTGTGGTTGTCAATCAGGCGCTGGTTTCTGCAATCAACTAGTATATTATAGTGTGATAGAAAGTCAACGCCTATGATCGCTCTTGCCACGTCAGCAACCACGAAGTTCCAGGTGAACGCTCGGCGTAAACCCAGATTAAGCTCCAAGCGAACCGAGCCGTAAGTGTTTATAATTGTCCCATTTGCTGCAAACAATTCATAATTAGTCTTCGTACGGTGCCCTCTAAGCGCTGTGCGCGGATACACGCACAAATCTGATCCTGTGTCAACTAGGAAAAGTACCTTAGAAGTGTTGTCCACTACGAAGAGGCGGCCCGGTTTTGATTGGCAGTCGTAGGCCGCTAGTTCCGGCTGCCGTTGAAGTTTTCCGCCTTAGGGTGGCTGCAAGGCCTGGTGCAGCGGCTTGCTTTGTCACCAAATCTGTTGTGATACCAGCATATTGTTGTATCCCTCGGCTTGGATGACGATCGATCTCGACGACGGAAGGGTGTTTCTGCTTCTTCTACGACTACCACCGTCTCTGCTGTGTGATCTTGATGGCTGCGCGTGGTACTGGACTTTTAGTGAAGCTATTTCTCGTGTTAATTCTGCCATTTGCTTTGCCATCTCCGTAATGTAGCGTCTACAACCTAACGCACAAACCTGAGGTGCCTGTGGTACTATGTCATGTACCTTGTCCGCTAGGTCGGCCAACTCATTCAACGTGGCACTAGGTTGCGACGCGATAACGGTCTGTAAACTGGTAGGTAACCGGCTGGTCCACACTGTTTTCAGAAATTCTTCCGTCACAGTTTTACCGGCTAGCGTCCTCAAATGTCGCAAAAATTGTGATGGTTTCCTCTCACCTAGTTCCTCGTGTTTCAGCAGTTGCAACAGCTTTTTTTCTTGCGAAGCTGACAATCTCACTATAAGCTCGTTTTTCAGTTCTAAATATTTATTTTCCGCTGGAGGATTATTAATAATTTCTTTTACTATCACAGCATATTGATGTTCCAATTGCCCAATTACATAATTAAACTTTGTTGAGTCACTCGTGATTCCAGACAAGGAAAATTGTGCCTCCATTTGCGAGAACCATAAGGCGGGTTCCTCTGGCCAAAATGGCGGCGCGCGTACAGAAACTTTAAACACTGAACCGTTATCGATGTTGTCGGTTTCGATGCCTGTAGGTCTGCCGCTTATTACTTTACCGGATCTATTTGCTTCCATTGTGTTTTGCGTTGTTCACTCGTAAATAACAGTCGATATTGTCCAACGTCGGGGTCACCAGTATAGAATGGTAAGCGGGCGTGGCAAATAACAACTACGTAAATAAGTCCACACTATGTATTTAAAGTTCAAACAGAGCACAAGCGAAGTACAGACGTGAGCACAAGAGAAATAGAAAGTTAGAATAGAGGCAAGAAACAAAGGAAAGGCGATAAAAAACATAAAAACAATAAGCTGTGTATAAGCACTCGCGTAACTATATCGTAAGGAAGCTGAGACATGCATTCGCCGTCGCGGACGTGATGGCACTGTTGGCCGCCGGCCGGCGCCGGCGCTTGCCTTCTCGCTGCTTCGAGTATGTCCTCTCTTTCCTACGCCGCGCCCTTTGTTGACCGCGCGCGCGGCGTAGGAAATTTCCATATATGGTCTCCTCACTACGGATTAAAGGGAAATATCTTAAAGAAAATGTATGAAAATATTTAAAAAAAAGTACTAAATAAATCAGTATGTGGGATACCGGGTACCAATCACGGGAAAAAGCAAAAAAATGTTAATTCCACGGTGGTCTTCTGGCGACGAAGTCTTCCACGTATCAACATCTGTAGATGTTGTCGACATAACAAGGTTAAAAAACCGGCTAAGTGCGAGTCGAACTCGCGCACAAAGGGCTACATACATACCATTATCTTTAAGAACGGCAAAAAAATTATGTATGGGAGATCCACCTTAATATATTCTTAATCTGTTTTTTTTGTAACAGAAATATATCATCTGTGAAAATTTCAACTCTCTAACTATTACGGTTCATGAGATACAGTCTGGTGACAGACTCCAGGCAGACGGCGGAGTCTGTCACCAGGCTGTAGGCCAATAGGGTGCCGGAATCCTAAAAAAGAGCAAATCATAGGATTCAGTATATCACAGCAGTAGTGGCATAATTTTAGGCGTTCTAACCACTCATATGAAGACTGCCGAGTGTAACACTTAAAAAAAATTGATCTTAACAAAATTAAATGAAACTATTTCAATCATTTCATCGCGTTTTAATTTTGTTTTTTAATTCCCGACGTTTCGAACCATTCATGGACAATGCTGGAAACAGCATTCATGGTTTCGGATGGTCACGGGACAAATGCGATTAATTTTTTTTAATCAAGTACAATGTTCGCGTAAAAACAAGTTACCATAATAAGTTATTAAATGTATTCTGAGCTAGTATTAAACGTGTGGTGGTAATGATTACGTTCTTCTTACTATCCGAAAAAGAAATATCACGAGATGCCGAAAAGAACCAAACCACGCGATCAAAGACGCGTCTACGTAGAAAAAGTCGATCTACATCGAACAATAGACAGGATATGAATGTTACGTCCGAACGCGCGTGTGCCTGTAACTTTTAACTTAACAATTAAGTACTAAATTTAATTTTTATGACGTTGTAATAAAGTTCACATTCGTTTTACACACAATTAATTTGTCGCATAAGAAATGGGATGAGGTCGCGTGCGTGCAAATCGATTAACGGGAGGATAGGTAAATTCAATGGGATTGGAGTCCACGGACTGATCTTATGACTGGTGTGGTAAAAACATTCCCATATAGTGTGAGCTTATTTTTCTTTTATGTGAAAAGTTGTCAAGCTTGCAGACGGTCCACCTGATGTTTAATGAATACTGCTTCCCATGGACATCCACATTACCCGATGGCTTGCTCATGCAGCAAACTTTAAAAGGAAAGCCTCGGTTACCTAACTTCCAGACGAAACGCGAATGTTTAATACTACCACTTCACGTCGGTCTTCTTTTAGGCCCTGGACTTACTAAAGAGTTACAAATTATAAAACAAAGTGAAATATGAATAAATAAAACAAAATATATCATCGATTAAGTCGCATGTAAATTTAATTAATAAAGAAAAATAATTATTTCATTTTCAAGAAAAACAGATAGAGCAATATGATTTATGTATACTTAAAAGGAAACATTTATCTTTATTTATTTTTTTCCTTAAAAAGATCTTTGAGGGTATTGAATACTTACATACAATACAATAACATTTAAAACTTGATAACATTATATTCAACGATGAGTTCAAATAGTTCCCTTCTTGGCTTTATTCGACTATGATTCTCATCGATTATATATGCCATTTGACGTAACGTTGCTTTTGCAACAAGTGCAATCTATATTTAAGGTGAGTTGCTTAGAACCCAAAACCTTCGTGCGGTGGGATTAAGATCCGCGGGTATAATAACTATAAATTACGATGCTCAAACTATCAAACACCTCGACTCAATTTCATATCTTCGGACCAATCTCGGGGCAGCGCTCTCGCCGCTTGAGCTTTTTCGAACATTTCGATTGTTCCCACGGCATCTGCACATCACTATTTCACCTTCCCCGGCGTGTTCACGAGACCAACACTAGTAGAGTTTGAGCACGGTAAGCTAAAAAGAATATTCTGCGAGGCGTGACACGGTTCAAATTTGCGATTCAATAGTGACAATGGTGCATCGATCTTCAAAAATTTACATATTCAGTACCCAAACCTGTCAATCAAATTTTGACTCTATATTTTAATTGTTCAAATTATTTTCATTTGTTTACTTTTGTGTAATACATATTTTAATTTTGTGAAGCTTATAGTTGAATACAATTATGTTCTAGTCGGTCATTTTATCGAGTAGCTATTATTGATATTTTAAAACAGAGTAATTTTTAATAAAGTGCCAAAATATAACTGTATTTTATATATTATTTTACATATTAATTCATTAAATTCTATACGAATAGAATAAAAACTAAAATTATCCCGCGACTATATTGTTTTCGTATAAAAATTAGAACAGATCGAGTGGACAGTGAAGTTTCCTTAATATTAATCCGTTTCGCCTGGTGAGTAAGTTAAACAAGGGCCCACTATTTTGTTGCAAACGCATCTTAGCATCCGGTGAACATATGCTTATTTGCCTACTTCTAACATTAAAAAATTCTGGTTTTAATGTTTCGGAATCGAATTATCTAGGCCAAATATATCCTGTAAGTCCTGTCATAGATATTACAAAAATTAGGTTTGTCAGTGATTTTGTCAGTTGGACAAAAAAGCTCCTATTTCGCTATATACAGGGAGATTTTTTGAGAAGTCCCCAAATTTACACAGGAGGTTCAGACTCGGTAGTATAATCGCTTATAGAAATAAAAAGCAGAGTTATTTTTTCCAAAAAAAGCCATTCTTTTCCCTAAAAAACAGAACGTGTTGACAATACGGTAGTCATTCATAAATACCTAAATTTTACTGTGCACGAACTTGTGTGCGTGATAGTTATGAATGATCGCGCGTAAAATAAATGAGTTGCGTATAAATCACACAATTTTTGAGATAAGTTCAAATGAATGTAATTAATTACTTACGAATGATTTTAAATATTTATCATGTTTTATATATCATTATTTATGTCTAGAGTTTAATAAAAAAAATGGATACACTTAGAAAAGCCACCCTGTATATGCATAGAAATAACGTTTTCGTTTTGTGAAGGTATGCCGTTTAGCTGCATTTTTCAATTTTTCTCCAAATTTTAAATAGCATGTAGATAATAAATATCAGATATCTATTGTCACCTTCATCTAAATTCCACATTTTCCCATAAAAATTGGAATTAATTTATATAGATACTTTTCCACTGAAATATAAATAGTAATCAAGAACTTAACTGAAAGTATTATACTTTTGCATATTGCCTGGTGAATGGTAATTGGGTCACAATCTTTAATGGTTGACGACACATCTCGGTAGTTCAGATGTCCATGGGTGGTGCCAATACCCCAACATCTGCTATTCGATGACCAACTATTCACATAAATAAACGAGTATGCTTTAGACCACACGGCTGAAGTCACACTTCTTTACCTCCATCTATATGTAATCTGTATCCATCTGTATGTATTTACAATGTTATTCACTTTATGCGTAGAATATTTAATGTATTGAAATAAATGTTAATTTATAAAATTGTTAAGAATGAAATTAAATAACGAAATAATCGAGAAATGACCGTTTCGCCAAAATTTTACAATCCAACACTCTTCGAATCGCTCGTCACGCATTCAACAGCTTACCATGTTAGGCGTGCGTAAGGAAGTTTTACTTCAAAAAAGGGTAACCAAGAACCTTGACAATAATATTAATATCTAGTGAACCCATCAGGTAACATTTCGTAAAATCCGTTCTTAGCCGAAACTCGGCGAAAGGAATATTCCTACCAAATTTCAAGTCTCTACGCCTTATGGTTCCAGAGATGTGATGAGTCAATTATCGGTGGAAATCTCTTATATATATATTATATATAATATAGATTGATATATAAGCCATAATGGTCAGTTTTGCTTTGGTTTTTCTAGTGTGCGTGTACCCCGTCCCTTATTTTTACACTAAAGCGACTCACTCACACATGCACAATGGGACTTGTAATTATTACTCGATCGGTGGGCGTGGTTCAAGCCGAAGAAACTTAGATTGGTTCATATCGCATACAGTCGTCTTGTAAAATCGTGTGTTGCAGCGATAATGTGGTCTTGTACATTCGTATTATTTTATTTAATCCGAAATTTATCACATTCTAGAATTGGAAACAAGAAATGAAAATGTTTAGCGAACATCCATTTAAATAAACAAAAATATGTCCTGTCACTGATAAAAACAAAAGCTTTTGTGACAAACAAATAATAAATTCTCGTGTGCCGCAATTTAAACGCATCGGATTGATTTTTCTTATTAAATATTAAAAATAACAAAAACAATATTGTTATCAATAGCAATATCAAGTTATTATTATGGTCCCCCTCAGCCCTAAAGTCGATTGAAACAAACTGAATTATCATTTATTTGAAACCGTTTCAATCGAAGCATACAATCTTGGGAATAGATCGCTCCTCGCGGTTTGAATTTTCCCGTCAATTATTGAAACTCCCTAACGATCCGTTTGTCAGCGACAGATACATATTCTGATTTACAGCCGCCACGGCCCCCACACGATGGCGTCTGACCGATTTAGATAAAACGGCATATCAACAAAGTACCTTTTACCATCGATTGCGGAACTGCACCGCGATTTATATACCTAAGCCTTTGCAATAAGAAACGTACCAATTTTCCCACCGGCAGTGTCTGCTTGCAAGGCTATATGCAAAGCGTTCGCAAGAAAACGTCTATCCAACAAATAGTGCCCTGCGACGTATTGATTTATATGAGGAGACACTATCTGGGACAACGACACGCGAAACATATTACTCGACCGCATACGGCCATCGGCGAGGTGCGCCCTCCACAACCGTGAATGTACACGCAAAATACATCCTTACACATGCGTTAAAAGTGCGGAAATGGTGTGGGATTTATTGTGTTAGACTCGCAAATTTGTTGGCGAAGTCTTAACACGGTGTCGTTGATGCGAAGTGCGCGCGAGTCGTGTGTTATCCGGCGTTGCTGTAATCCGAAATAGATGCTATTATTTACGCCTTAAAGCGGAGGTTCCCTTGAGCGTTGTATAACATGTTTCCAATAGGTCAAACTAATATATTGCACCAGTGGAGACAATAAGCCAATCAACCAATACCCTTTCTATTGCTAGTTAGTGAAACTTTGTAACGCGTTCGCTATTCTTGTTTCTTCTGAGGTCACGTGCCAGCGGTTTAAGCGTCCTTAGACCTAAAAGAAGACAAATACTGTCACATAACTCGGCAATTATTAATTTACTAGTTTTTCGCCCACGGCTTCACTCGCGTTGAAGCCCTTAAATAAATATCTTTCAAACCTTTACAACACTTTTTTCCAATTAAAAAATAGCGTATGTCCTTTCTCAGGCTCTAGACTATCTGTGTATCAAATTTCATTTAAATCGGTTCAGTAGTTTTGGAGTGAAGCGAGAAAGACAGACAAAGCTACTTTCGCATTTACAATATTAGTATGGACTATGTCTTCGTGTGTTTAAGGGTCTGCTGGAAGTGAACTCTCTTTAGGGTTATGCTCACCTTTGTACAGGTATTTTGTCATTTTTTGCAATTGTCTGTATTACATTGTGTGTACAATAAGGGAACCAAACAATATATAAGGTTTAGTTATTAGGCTCTTGCGGATGATTTCTGTAAGGTCAAATACCTCGGTAACTCGGTAACTTAGCGGTAATAAATGTGAAGTATGCCAATCCACAGTGGGGCCATGTGGTGGACTATGCCCTAATACTCTCTGTAAAGAGGAGGTCTTGGCCCAGCAGTGGGACTTGTATAGGCGATGTACTTACTTTTACTTTTAGGGTTATATAAATAGCAGATCCCATAAGACATGGTTTGTGAGCGGCACTTTATGCTGGTTGTTTGCGTATTATAAACGTCATCCAACATTTATTAAGTTTAAAACATCTTATCATTGCTACTTAATAGTAGTGTACTTAAGTACACACTTTATTACTAGTACAGATTTGCAAACCGCTTTTATAACTGAAACATATGCTTACCCGATATACGTTAGCCAGTAACTCTGACATAAGTCTCTCAACGAAGTCTACAATCTCGGAATAGGAGAATCGATACATCAGGCGTCTGGCGAATTATGGAATCGAATAGAATATATTAATACGTGAGAACGGATCGAGTTAGTTTGGAGATGTCTGCCGCTCTAAATCAGTGCAACAATGCGACTCCAGCTTGTTCCGATTTGCTTATAGATGGCCGATAGTTTAGGGAGGATACGCTTAAATATTATTACTAATTATAAAGTAATTAAAGCAGAATGTGATAACAAAATTCAAATCTATGCTTTATATTACTTATTAATTTGTTATACGTCATAATGTTATTTTATTGGTCATTAAAATAAATTAAAGTTGACTTTTTTTAAGGTTTAATATTGGTCCCACGGGGCAGTAAATATTTCAGTCACCGCGAGAACTGCTTATAAGCGTCTTTTTGTTATTTTTAAATTAGTTCAATACACAAATAGAGGTTCTGTATCTGGATGTATTACACGGGAATTATTCCCTAACGTGGAAGTCAAAATATAGATAAAAACTGAAAGAAAAACATCGTGTGTTTTTCTCAATATTTTTCAAATGATTTTCTAGGTACTTTGTGGATGACTTGGTGGCGCAGTTGCTAAACTATTTGCTTCGGCGTATTTTCACCGGATCTGGTTGTTTGTTCCAAGAAGGTTTGATGTCAAACATTCAGCACAGCCAGAAACTATTTATAACATGATTGAAACGCTGTGCCGACCCCACCTAGGTGGGCTAAGGGCACTTTGGTTTATTCTAGGTACTTTTTGATTATGTGAGACTGCTTCAAGAATCACGATGCCACCTTTACATTTCTGACAACCACGTTGATTAGTAAATGTTTTGTTACAGAGCTAATAAATAAAATTCCTTCATCGGGGCTAGTCCACGTTAGCATCTCCGCAAGCGGAGACGCGCGGACAGCAGGCATCGCAAAGTCCGTTCGGATCGGCTTATCTCTCACTGCGCATTTCCTGCAGCAAGAGCGCCAAGTATGCGTCATTCCGCGCACTGCCAGCCGGCCGGCACAATGATGCATTGTATCTGATCTGCGACGGACGTCCATCGATTGTGTAATATGTGAGCCGATCAGCTGGGCTGATGTCTATCGCAACTCCGATGGGAGACCGCTCGGATTACACGCTCAGTGACGTCACTTGGTTCGGTGACGTAACGGTTCAAGGAAATTTTAATAGAGGGATGGAAAGTTACCATTTATTAAATGCATTATGGACAAGGCAGCTGTAGCCTGTTGGTATGACTCGCGATTTGAGTGATTTGATCGTTTTAGTGTATATTATAAGGAAATAAAATATTTCGAAATTTGTACAAAAATAGACAAAAAAGTTTTTCGCCGCAGCGAGGATTTGATTTTGCGTCCTCCTTGCTACGATCTCGACGCTCTAGTTACTGAGCTTATTTTCACACTGATGATACCGTGGAGGAGGTCGTGGTACCAGTGTGGCAATGAAAGTTTTTAGAACTGGCTGGTTAGAAACATTTGCATTGAAAAATAATTTTAAATTTTGAATATAGAACTCTTTGGTAACCTTATGTGATGTATTGCATTCATTTGACATCGGTTTTTGTGATTTGGCGGCAATTCGAAAAGACTTGTAACACCTCAAAATTAATTTACGAGTAACGCATGAAAGTATTCGGTCCATGATTTATAACCTTCGTTGTGGTCTTACTCAACAAAGTTATGATAGACTTCGGTGTTTAATATTGAAGTCCCATCCCTTGCCACTGTTTACAATTGTTTTAAATCATTTTAGGCGGTGGCGTAGCAATTTAAGTTATATTGCGTCAGGAACGTCCTTCAACAGCTCCATCTGAAGATAACATCAGTTCTCTGCAATGCACGATAGAGGAAAATAAGAATGACCTACCAGCAGATTTGGGCAAGCTTAGGCTTTGCTATGAGTTAATTACAAAAAATAGTACACGACCATTACCTTATACTTTGACTGAAGACCGGAAACACCTTCGCATGGATTGGTGTCACGAAATGGTAGAAAAATTCAATGGAGGTGATTATAATGCCGTATTCAACATCTAACAGGTGATTAAAGCTTGAAGAAACATTGTTGCAAACCCGAAACCAAAAGACAATTTGCTCAGTGGGTATTTCCTTTTGAGAATCGGCCAACGTGAAAGGAAGAAGTCAGTTGTGCTGTAAGGTGGAAATACGTTTACAGCAGACCGGAATGTTAACTGTTGTTTGCCTGTTGTATTGGAATTTTTTTTACAGCAGCGTCCTCGCAGCAGGATCCTTGTTGGTTACGACAACGCTTCAGCGCACTCTGCGAAATGATCAATGGAAAATTCGATTATGGCAGTTGTCGAGATATTGAGTTAAGAATCAAAGATAAACTTGGAGGTATTTGCTTTACGAGCCCCGAAGATTAATTAACCGTTAATTGCCCCAGTGGCCCCTAAGTTTTTTTTATGTTAATAGTTGTCAAATGAGCAGGTCTGTCCTCCGGATGTCAAGCTGATACCGTCCATTGACACCTACAGCACCAGGGGCTTGCAGTAGCGTTGACAACCTTTAAAAAATTCGACCCAACCATCTTACTCACTATAGGAAACGCAATCGATGAAGGTTTGACGTTTTTTGTTTTCCCGAACGTATCCACAGGTGCTTTTCTATTTCAAATTCAAATCGAAACGCGTCTTTTGCGTTTGAGTTTTTGGTGGTAGGGCCACGCAACATTGTTCGCTGTTGCATGAATGGGCAGGCCCATCCGGGTTAGCACCACGACCTCACAGAAGACCGGCGTAAAGAAGAGGTGTTGCGCTTCTACTTTTCGTCTGCTGAGTGAGGTAGCCGGGGCCCACATTACTAAGAGGTGGCAACGCATCTGCAACCCTACGGGTGCTGCAAATGTCCACGGGCAGGCGGTTATCACTTAACATCAGGTGAACTGTCAGCTCGTTTGCCACTTTCTCACGTAAAAAACAGAGTTTCCTGTGAGTCGCACTCAAGAACAGGCTTTTGTACTGGCTGGTCGTCGTAATAATATTTAAGGTCTAATCCTGATCCCGATCCAATTCGCTCTCGCCGGTCTCGTCCGACGCTGAGCACGCGCACTCGCTCAGCCGCTCGTGACTCTCGCCGACATTTTATTACCATAATTTAAAACAAATATCTGATTGTGTGTACCGGGCTTAATGCCCGAGTGTTAAACCGAACTGCGAATGTAGGGATGTGCCCATCACACGTTATGTTTAAGGGCTGCTACGCGCTTTGTGTCGATTTGTTATAAAACGTGCAAATGTTTTATAATTGTTAGGTATCCTGTACTTTGAATTGTATGTATGATGAAAATGATTTTTATTTTAATAATCTCACTGATCAAATTAGCGGTTTCAATTCTGATTACATTGTTCATAAGCGGCGATATGACTGTATTAAGACAACTTTTGATTGCGAGAAACTAAACAAATATTTGTGTTTTAAATTACAGTTTAGTTAGTTTTATTATATAGTCGGCTTCAAGCTACAAGTATCGTTTCCAAAGGTCATCGTAAACTTTAAAACCTTCGATAATTGATCAAAAGCCAGAACAAACTTAAGATATTTTATTATAAGAATATGTAAGAAATTCAAACATAATAACTGAGTTCCGTGACAGTAAATGGAGTAAATGGTCTCATTTCTGTGATTTATATTGGTTACGACCATTAATGCGGAACGCTTCTACACCGTAGACGGAACCCAATTAATAAATCGGGGTCAGGCGTGGAAGACCGGCATATCGGCGATTCGCGAGGCCCCAATAAACATTCCGTGCGAAGTCACGGCCCTCGACGTGACGCGGCACACATGGCGGCAACTCGCTTTGCACACCGACACATATGCGCAGAACGCTTATAGTGTAGGAGCTGTAAATCCTTACTTCCTTACTAATATTATAAACGAGAAAGTTTGTATGTGTGGATGGATGTTTGTTACTCTTCTCTCACGCAAAAACTACTAAATAGATTCTAATGAAACTTAACAATAATATAGCTTATACATCAGAATAACACATAGGCCTATAATTTAGATATTGTGTGAATTGGCCAAAATTATAATGTATTGTTTTATCGGTGGTAGAGCCACGCAGCAGCCTCGGTTGTCGCACGAATGGGCAGGTTCGTCCGGATAAGTACCACGACCTCGCAGACGACTGGCGTAAGGGCGTATAACAAATACTTTCGCGTTTCGTCTGGTGAGTGAGGCAGCCGGAGCCCAATTTCCAAAAAGGTTGTCAAAGCATCTGCAAACCCTTTTGAAAATTGGGCTCCGGCTACCTCACTCACCAGACGAAAATATATTTGAATAGGTACTCGAAAGTATTTGTCACAAATAAGTTTTAAATACAGTGGAATAAAAAGGTTTTCATTTTCTATTCTTCCACTTTACGCTGGTCTTCTGTGAGGTTGTGGTACTAACCCGGACGGGCCTGCCCATTCGTGCAACAGCCGAAGCTGCTGCGTGGCCCTACCACCGTCAATTTAATAATTAATTTTTTTTTTGTTAATTCAAAACACAAGAATTTTGTGGTAAAAAAAAGAAAGTAGCTAACTGATAGTTAACGGGCTACGACACCCCGGGCGTTGGGTTCCGTATAAGTATTTGATCTACATGATTTACAGTTAATTGTTCTAGATTCAGATATCTGTCCTTGTTAAACATAAGATTATCCTTTACTACAGTAAGAGTAATGTAAAAACAAAAAGAGTAAGATAAAAAATAAAACAATTTACTACTATACAAATAGACAAAAATAATTTATTACTTAAAAATAGACAACGACGTGATCTTCAATCTTAAACTTTTAAAAATTCATATTCCTTTGCTATGTAAAATCATAAATAAGGAACATTGGCTCCTACACTATTAAAGTGCTAAGAACTGTCGTAGGCAATGCAAGTGCTTCGTGCCGCATGCCCGGGGCGCTCATCTCAAACGCAATCTTTATAAGGTGGTAAAACATATATTTAATGCTAAACGTCCAGCACGACCAGCTATTTTGTGGGAAACGCGATGCGGGACTTGTTGCCAGTGAACGCAACGCTACCACAGACTAAGCGATTGCAGCTGTGTTTTGTTTACGTGAGATAGTAGCCAAACTGTGTATATTACAACGTAGGTATAGTATTATTTTATTACACTTCATAGTTGCACGAATAATCTGACTTGAATTTTCTGAGCCCAATTTTCAAAAGGTTGTCAACGCATCGGAAACCCTTGGGTGTAGCAGATGTCCATGAGTGGCGGTATTTACTTAACATCTGGTGGACTGTCGGCTCGCTTGGCAACTTTTCACATAAAAAAAAAACTCGCAGAATACCGGCCTGAAGTGGAAGTTTCATACTACTGCGTTCCGTCTGGTGAGTGAGGTAGCCGGGGACCATAGAAATATGGCAACGCATTTGTGACCCTACACTGATATGAGATGATGACCATGGGCGGCGGTTATCACTTACAATCAGGTAACCGCCAGCTTACTTGCCACCTTCTCACATAAGAAAAAATTATAGCGACTACCGCCATCCACGATTATCGATGACACCCGTGAGGATATCTTGCGTTGCGGACCTTTTAGATAATGTGTAAATTTCAGTGTTGTACGGCCCCGCATTGACATTTGTTATTTTATATTTTTTGTTTATATATATTTATTTTATGTTCGTCCGGGAAAATTCACCAGCCTTATTGAAGACAGAAGTAGAGTTAAAGTTTTATACTTTTGTTTCGTGTTGAGTGCGGTGCATCTGTAGCATTGCACATCTGCAACACCAATGTTACAGATGTTCATACGTGGCAGTAATCACAACAGGAGAATGCGAACGATAACCTCACAACGCACTTTTATTTACGTCATTCCATGGTCCTTACTATATAAGTTGCTTCCTCACACACACACAGCAAAAGTTCTTTTAAATGGACTCAATATGGACTAGTATGTACAAGATACACAATGTCCAAAAAAGATTACGAACGCAGTGGGTGCTTTGATATTTATGTATAACTTACATAAACAATAGTTATAGATATAAGCTCTAAGATTAAGTTTCTCGAAACAAATCTGTTAAAACGGCAACAGTTGTTTTTGTAAAATATTCATGAACAAACTACGACAATAATAGTTGAGGAATAGCAGTGAATAATAAACAAAGGTAATGCATTATCAGTTTACTTATCCCTTAATTCGAATTCCAAATAATTCCTACGGAAATAGACCAGTCAGCCTACTAATGTCCAGAACCGATAAATCTTCCGATCGCTACCGCTTTGCCTCTCCAGATAATGTATTTCTGTTCGGACGTTACACTTACTTTGGCAATTTGCGGGAACCTTTGTGCCCTTTAAGATACCTCGTCAGACGATTGTACTATTCGTTTTGTATAAGGAATGCTATAGAGTTGATACTACGTTGAATGTCAATTCGACTAACACTTATTTAATATTAGCATAATATATAAAAAGAATTCACGTCCTTTTTAATGCCACTAAGAATATGTGTACAAAATTTCATGATAACCGGTTGAGTAGTTTTGGCTTGAAAGCGTAACAAAGAAACTTACATTCACATTTATAATATTAAATAGGGATTAAGGATATAATAAAGTTAATAGGTACCGTTTAATTCACATATTTCTTATATTTTTATTCCTCATTACTCAGCAATCCTCATCAACTCCACATCTACATACGCCAAGTGAGGAATGTTAAGACTATATTGCTTAAAAAGCTTGACATATTATGGTTTGGATGATGAAACGATGAGGGTTAGAGAGATTTAGTGTAGTGCACTGTGCCTTTTTGTACAATGCGTTTATTTATCGAGCTCTATAAGCTTTTTTTTAGGTATTTTTAAATCTTTACTTATTTATTTATTGCATTGAACTGATATTAATACTTGCGCGCTGTGATTAAATACAAAAAAATATATATAAACTTGACACGGCTTTTACTGAAATAACTTCGCATAAGTAGAAAATAACAAAAGATAGATATTAAATAAACGAAATTTCACGTTTCCTTTAGGCGATACAACTCTAAGGATGTAAGCAAACAAACTTATCCTTGAGGCGCGTGATATATCCCCGTCTTCAGGAAGGGCTAAGGTCTGAGCCCATTTACAAATCACAAACACTGACCACCCGCTTCACCCACCCGTCTACCCTCGGACAATTATATACAACCCTTCGGTAACACCTTTCCTTAGAGCAACGTTTGAAATATGGTTGGATTTGAACACCCTTAAATTGTCTTGATTGCGGGGTATAAATGTTTTATTCAAGACGGGTGGAAAATAATTAAGAATGCTCATATGTGCTCCCCAAATTAATATAGCGACTACGAAATGTAAAATATAATTCATTGTTTTGTTCTACTATTGCACTACATATTGTTATATAACGCCTTTTTTATTCCAAATCATAACTATTTGGAAAAATAAACCAATAATAATAGAGGAAAAACGTTAAGTATGTTTTCAGTGAGGTAGTTTATAAATATAGTCTTTACAACAGCGGAAATCCAGGTCATATTCGAACAAAGGTTCATAAAAAAACAGGTCGAGACATCCGAAAAGCTAGCCGTTCTAAAGACAATCACATTTGAATAACTATCGCGGGTTAATTCCTCAGATAAAGACGGCCGTGTTGGCTGCGGCCGTTTCCGGCGGATGTCCAACTTGGGCGGACATTGAAACTCGGCCGGAAGTAGATGGAGTGGTGACGTATATTTCGAATTTAGGAATCCCATTGTGCGATTAAAACGCTCGCCGAATTGTGGATGCATAGAAATCCGAAATAAATGGGAATATACATTTTTAGGTATGTGTTTATATTTTATGCGAAATAATTTGTTATACGTTTGCTTGCCTATTTCCATTCATCGAAATTGTATCATACAAGCGACTCCCATTTGTTTTGTGGTGTTCCAATTCAGTTTTAACGGTCAATTTCTCATGTAGGTGTAGTTTTCTCGTGCAAACTTTATAATATCAAATGTCAAATGAAATTGAAAATAATCGGAATATCAATTAAAACTGTTGGACTTTTCTGTTTTAAATTAATCATTGGTGAAGAAACTATGGCTTTGTAAAATATTTTACCCATATCTGCGTAAAATATTATATATAATCATAAAACTTATCCATAAATGTATATATTCGCATTTTGGAATGGTAAAAGAAATTTTATATGCATACAGGTGGTTTCGCAGATTTCCTCCATATAATATACAAAAGTCAAATTGTTCGCACCCATTCTACATAATATTTATGGATTTATAAGCATAACGTTCAGTACACTCAACTTGGATAGTGGATAGAGAGAACCTTGCACGAGGTATGAGTTCAATTCCATTTCTGGAAAAATATTGTGGGATGAAGATAGAGTTTTTATGGTATCTTTGTTTATACGTATATTCATAATATTTATTTATTTACAAAAGTATCTTTAAAAGTTTTTAGCAGTTAACTATTCCTATAAAGTCCAAGCTTCATTAGGATGGATCCGGAGTTGAATCTGGGCCCCAACTTTGCAGCGCATGTATATAATTATTAACTCAGGTACTACAATATGACCAACCTTCGCTTATAATATACAAATTGTATTAAAAAATATTCGGATCTGTGATAGTTTTAATTATTATTCCATAACTTGACAGACAGGGAGACGGTTTACTTTATAATACGTATAGATATTTTTACGAATTTAATAATGGAAATTAATCTCGGTATCTCAATTTTTGCGTAGCTTATCAATACTAAGCCAGATTTAAGCCAACTCGCGTGATTAAAGTGGGGAGGAAGCATAGAATGTAATGAGGGTCCACAAAATATGATCAGGAAACAAAAGTTGCTTATAAAGTTAAATCGGAACCTTTAAGCCGGAAGCAAATAATACCTCTGCAAACTAACATTGGTCCAATTAAGATGTTGGTCTAATTAGCCGCGTCCACTTGACCGAACCTATCGAGGGTACCAAGGGTGGCCTCACCCCCATCTTAACCACGCCACTTTCATAAATACACCGTAGCAAAATTTTGGTGATTTTTAGGATCTTCGCTTTTAGTAGGTGTTTCGATGTTTTTGTATTTGTTTTCGATGTTTTTGTATCTTTATTTCTGTAACCAAATGCGTGCAATGTTGCAGGAAGAAACTGAAGCTAATTTTGCAAGTATTCTGTTTCCAAGCCTTTTAATGGGATTGAAGATATTTATTTCATTTCATTTTCATTGCATTCGCAGATTGTTTTGCAAAGTTCTTAATAATCCATTTTCGTATAGGACACTGTACATTAAAATGTTCAGCAATCAAGTAGAAATATCGCAAAAGTAATACAATTCCCATATAAATTTTATTTTCCTTTTATATAAATTACCATATCGCACATTTCCATTTTACAAATCGCAGAAACGCCGCAAATAGACACTGAAATGCAGCACAAAGTTATTAATTATTCTCTAAGAAATTCATACATCAAGTTGCTTTCTTACCCTCGCTGGACAGGGGTCAAGATATGGTCGAATTAATATTCATACGGCAGGCCCAGGTGGACGTCACAATCTGAAAAGGGTGGACTCAGAGACTGGTCAATGCTTTGCGATGAATTAATAGATATCAAATTAAGAGCTAACTTTTTGCCTACAACACATTAGCCTCGGAGAGTACAATGCAATGTTAAAATTTTATAGTTGGGATTAGAGCCATGATAGCTCAGTGTCCAGGAGTAATCTAAGTTTAAATCCTAATCCAATTCAAGTGATGACTTATCACGTGCTCAGCGGCGAAGGAAAACTCCGTGAAGAAACCTGCACATTTTCGAAATAATATGAAAAAGAAATTATGTCGAACATATGTGAAGTCCTACGATTCTCAGTAGGTTGTCGTGGTAGACTTTGTCCTTGTACCCTCTGTACAGATGAGGCCCTTGCACAGCAGTGGAATATATAAAGGCTATTATCTTACTTAACTTTTTATTATGTTTGGGGCAAGCCGCAATTTACAAATGAATACACATTTTCTTTTTTCTAAGGATAGAATAGCAAAGAGAATAATAAAATTAAAATTTATATTAAACGTATATTTATAAAAATTATTATTAAAAAATATTATATTAAACTTCATGGAAACATGTACTAACAAAAAAGCAGGAACTATATAAACCTGTCCGTTAAGATTTGATAATGAATTTAGCAGTTATAAAATACTTTTTATTTAAGAGCACTGTTTTCTCAAAAAAGAAATACACATCTTTTAAATTTAATAATTAGACAATTAGGACAACTATGGTAAAATAAAAAGAATAAAAATTGTAATTGGCCATCTACAAATACTCTACTCTTTGGCAGGGTGGCGACCCAAGAATGGAGTCGGGGTGGGATGGAATACGGGCCCTTGTCTTATCTGTGCCCACGCCTGAGGACTTGGCCTGATGGATTAACTTCATTGTTCCACGGTTGCCGAGTGACGCGGAATTTATAATTATTACACCACAGTTTATGCTCTATGCCAGAGACTTTGCAAGGAAATGTTCCCGCTTTTTTGGCTTTAATAAGAAATTTTGTACGTTGTATCTCCGTTACAATTATCAAGAGTATTTTAATATGAAATGTTATTCCGTTTCGTGGGCTTGAAACTTCAATATTTCAGTATCAATAGTCATACACTCTTGTGTATGGTCATTCAAACCTGTAGCCTAGGGACAGCAGAACACTGCCATTCTTGCACGATTCTTAATAAACTTTTTCGCATCCACACATATTTATACATGTAAATTAGTTATGAGTAATTTCTATGCCACCTTCGTTTAGTATGTCGCCAATATCGTAGATCTACGTTTATTTAGACAGTATTTTGCAATTATACACAATTATTCATCAAAAAGATAGTGTGTATTCCTTTAAATGATGTCAATGTAAAACTTTTATAATAAGTATTATACAAAATGTGTAAACAATCAGATTTTTTTTGTAAAAATAACAAATATTTCGATGCAAGAATTAGTTGCATCCATGCAAAGATTGTCCTGATTGTTTAAATGTCTTTAACACACGATCACCGATGTCTATTAAATTAGAAATGTTAATAATGTTACGTAATTAATAAGTCTCATCGCCAGTTTCTTGTTTAAATTAAAAAATTCTATCGGAATTTACCTATTTCGTGAATTCCGATAGCGCCTCCGGGCACAGATAAGACAACCATCAAATAATTCCTCATCAGCGCACAAGCTAACAAAACTCAATAGTTTCAATATTTGCCCCAGTTGCTGACCACCTACCTGAAGGAGAGTCTTGAAAGGGTGGACCCTTATCAAAGCAAACTAAATTAACTGCTTGAAACATCTTGACCAAGTTATTGTTCGGACGTCGTTTGGGGTCGGTCGGGCGTTTCAAATCCTAAAAACAAACGTACGCAGTTTCTAGGACGTATGCAAATAGAGGCCGTAAACTAATTATCTCTGTCGCGCCTGGGGGCGATTTTCTGTTACGCTATATGCTATTTTAATTTCTCCTCGTCGTTATCACTGTTAAAATGTTTTGTGATAATGTAATAAGATAAATAAGCCATCTGAAGATAAAGATTAGATTGTTTTAACAAAAAATTGTCATAGGAAGGGAAGGACTGAATATTAATTATTACATTTTCGAAAATTATTTACGACTTTTATCGAATTTAGCAGAATATCGAATATAAAGTTTATTCCTAAGAATCGAATTCTTAAATAAGATGTATTTTTGTACACTAATTATTGTAATTATCCATACTAATATTCTAAATGCGAAAGTAACTCTGTCTGTCTGTCCCGCTTTCACGCCAAAATTACTGAACCGATTTAAATGAAATTTGGTACACGGATAGTCTAGAGCCTGAGAAAGGACATAGGCTATTTTTTATTGGAAAAAAGTGTTGTAAAGGGTGGAAAATATCTTTCTTTAAAATATATATTTTTTAATATATTTATTTATGGGCTTCAACGCGGGCAAAGCCGCGGGCGAAAAGCTAGTAACTTATTAGTGATAGGTTATGGAGCAGATAGACTAATTTTACATCAATTTACCGCTTTTTAGGGTTCTATACCCATTAGTGGCTAAAGTTTCAGGCTACGAATGCTGAAGACGTGGGTTCGATTCCCACAGCGGAAACAATCTTTTGGTACTTTTACTACAAATTTTAATGTTTAATCTTAAGTGCAGAGATGAGCACTATAAAAAAATTTAATTTCTAATAAGCAATGGCGACATCTCTCGATCGAATTATCAGTGTAAAATGATATTCGAAATTGTTTGTATGTTGGAAAGGATAAAACAATGGATGCGCCAAGCATTGATTTTTTATTTTTTTAAGTTTTTTTTTCCGTCTCTATAGATAATGATAACGAAACTCGATACGATCGATATGATATTATCGAGTACCGTATCACACTCGCATAATTTTCGTGTTTTTCGAAGTACGGGAATAGTGAATATTGAATGTGAGTAGAGAAAGAATGAGAGAAAATGAGTAAAGAGAGAATGTAAATGAACGACTTTTACTTAGCAAGTCTATCACCTACGGCAGCCTCGCTTCTTACCATCAGGTGGAATAACAGTTTGTAGGCCATAATAGAGTACTTAGACCTTACTTTTGAACTAATCAAGATATTGCGTACTCTATATAATTGTATGTACATAAACTGTGCTATCATGTTTAATATATTATGTTCAAACTTATTTGGTCAAAGAACGCAGGGGAGCGTAAAAAGGAAGTAAGTTAATTTTAAAAACTGAAAGAATCACATCGATACAACTGGGCTTTGCCTAACATTCGGCAATTTAACTAGGAAGCCAGCCGAACATTCGGTATTCGACAGGTGGCCTGTTCGTGCCAAGTCTATTTCATATCGATTTATTGTACCATAGTAATCACTAAAGGATGAGTTTATCCTTTGAACTTGATATACTGATGATTGGAAGTGATGAATTGTGAATTACACGTCATGTTTTAGACATTCCAAATTAATATGTACATTGACAATTTTTCTCCGTAAATTGAAAATGGAGAATAAGTAGTTGATAATTTGAATTTTTTTAATACTTTAAATTATATATATATATATATATATAATAATAAGCAAGAAGAAGAAACTACTTTAATTTCGTATTACGAAATTCTGACTTCGATAAGCGTTTTACCACAATCATTCTTTGATATTTATTTCATGGGACTTACAAAGCGATTTCGCTCGAGAAAACTGTTGATACATTCATCAAATATGAAGAGACCTTTTCTTTTTTCAAATTTAAAACATTTATTCTCGTATAGGTTTTACAAAAGTTGTCAGTTGAATTGAGGAAAACAATCGCAATATTATACTAGTTTAATACTATGTATTTATTATATGCTTAATGACAGCATTCATCATCATCATCATCATTTCAGCCTGTTTGAGTCCACTGCTGAAGATAGGCCTCCCCCACAGACTGCCATGAAGCACGATCCTGAGCCACCTGCATCCATCGACTTCCCGCACATTTGCACAGGTCGTCACTCCATCTAGTGGGGGGTCGTCCTACACTGCGATGGCCAGTACGAGGCTGCCACTCGAGAACCTTTCTTCCCCTGACAGCATTAACATAGGTTAATTCAGTTTTCTTGTTTTAATCATTACAAAAACACAAATAATACGGCGATGTATTTTAAAATTGCGCTTCTTTCAATTTAATATTTCTAATTAAGAATGTTTTAGATTTAACCAAGTTTTGTTATTTACCTTATCTTTTTGATATTTGAAGAAAAGTTGGCAACATACAATAATGGAAATCCAACAAGCATGCCTTTGCTTCTTCGCCGAACGAATATAATGCAAATCATTGTGTACCTTTTACTACCTTAAAAAAAGTAGCAATTTCCTACAGGATCCATCAAGTCATCGTTCAGCCACATATGTCACTCGAAATGCACCCTTAAGCATTTCGCAATAGGGCCAACGCACCAGGAATACTTGTGGTAAAACATAAGTGTGAAGATTTCGCTAAGCTGATGTCCATCATTGTATCGAGGTGTTTATAGTGCCATGTTTTAATAACTAACCGCTGTGAACAACCAAAATAAAATACCACTTATTATTTAAATTTTATAACAATCACACAAAAGACTTTTTGAAGTCTATTGCTTCATTACCACGCCGTAGAAGTAATGTATATGCCTCCTCTATCTATATTTGCGAAACATTTTTTTTTGTTACTATTTCGAAAATATGGAGGTTTCTTCACGATGTTTTACTTCACCGGTGAGCGCGTAATAAGTAAGCACGCAAATTAACAGTTGTCCGAATTAATTGAATTAAAAGCGCCCGGACAATAAGCCGTGATACTTCTTACCGCCAAGTAATAGTAATTAATTTCAGATAAACATAATGTGTTGTGCCTAAGAGCCACCCGTGTGTTCGCTGCGAAAGGGTAGGGTGTGCTGTGGCATAAATGATCACCGGGCCACCTTGACGAAGACAAATGACGGCCGATGTCGAACTTACACAGAGATAAGGTAGGCTTCTTGAATTAGCAGCGTTTTACTTGACTGCTCCGTTTTCACCGCCCGTGTTATTCGACCATTAGTAAACGGCTGATTGTTTGTATGGAACCAAATATTTTTTTTTTCTAAAATAGGAATTTTTATTTTTAATGATTACTGATTCTTTTATTATAATGTTTCTGTTGTTTGTTCACTATTGTGAATATAAGATATTTTCCCCATTTAAAGCTAGATTTGTAAGTTATTACGGCATTCGTTACAATGCCACATGAGAAAGTATTTGCAGTAGTTTGTTCATTTTTACATAGGGGAATAAAATAAATACATTCATTTTTACGAGAAAAGAAGAAACGAAGATAGTAATAACTACTAGAGAGTGAAAAGTACAATTCGAAAACTCAATTTTGAATGAAAATCATAAATTACTATAATTTATCTTCATTATAAAAAGATAAAGTTTAAACTCACATATTCATAAATTATTTTTCAGAAATGCAAACGAAGAACAACCATACTTTACATTTTTTTTATTTCTAACGAAATATACAACTTCAAGTCAAAGCTGTTAGCAACATAAGCTTTACTTACTTAACAGGTGCTTTTCCTGACTTTTGATAAGACACCTACGCTTAATTTAAATTTTCTTAAATTTAAGTTGTAATGTATGAGGTGCGGGCTATATAGCTGCTGCGTCATCAATTTTACTTTTGAGGTCTTCAAGTAGCATGGCATTCGTTATATTAGCGATGCATTATCGTGGTGATGGTCGACACTGCTGTGGGGACATTCATCGTGAATTGTTATCACCTTGGGCAAATAATTGTTTACGTAAAAATCTACAGTGACCGTCCTTAGGTTTTTAAGGGACACTGTACCGTAATGTCGTGATCCTGTCCTAGAGGCAACCATTATATCCCGGGGCTCCGACTTTTCTTAACCTTTGACGGCAAGTCTTCAAATGAAAATATTTGTTTCTGCCAACTGGCTTTTGCTTTAAATTCCAAGTCACTGTGGCTGATTTCAGTCGCGATCATCGCCATCATTCAAAGCAGTATTTTTTCATCTAAAAAGTTGTCAAGCGAGCAGACGGTTCACCTGATGTTAAGTGAATACCGCCGCCCATGGACATTTGCAACACCCGAGAGTTCCAGATGCGTTGACAATCTTTTGAAAATTGGGCTCCGGCCACCTCAGTCACCAGACGAAACGCGAAAGTATTATACTTCCACTTTACGCCGGTCTTCTGTGAGGTCGTGGTACTTACCCGGACGAGCCTGTCCATTCGTGCAACAGCCGAGGCTGCTGCGTGGCCCTACCACCGTAAAACCGTTGTTCCTTTGTAATAAATTATTTACCCTCTGTTAAATTATTCGGTATCCATTGAGTATAAAAGATCAAACTTCAAAAGCATATGCAAAATTTTTTGCACTCAGCTCAACCCTATGCCTAATACAGAAGGATTTTTCTGTCAAGTAATATTTTTTTGTCCGTTTGGTATCTTAGCCAGTCGACCTATACTCACATCGTCATGAAGATGATCATGACTCTCAGTATGCTTAACGTATTTTACGGTTAGAAAACTGTTTACCTAAAGTTAGTTATAAATTTTAGTTGAAACGTTTATACAACGCGCTTCTCATCCACCCACATCACGGAACTAACGAGTAGACCGCAACAATTGTCCGAAAATTAGCTTTGACCGCATATAAATACATTAAGATAATCTATTTTACTCACCAAGTGATTAGAGACACGCGGAAACGCATTTGTTTGGATAGTGAAAAATACTGATCAAAGCGAGACACGACTTTAGTCAAGTAACTTTTTGTAAAAACGTTAAATATTTCTATTAGGATGAGAATAATAACAAGAAGGACAAATAGTATTATTTTATATGAGGCATCTTAAATAATAACAATGCTGATTAAATTTTTTAATTTCATCTTTTAATATCATTAATATTTTAATGCAATAGCAGCTTATTTTATATTATTATCACTTGAAGACTTACTAATGTGAAAACAAATAATGTGAAAAACTTTACGCCACAAACAGTGTGTAGATAAAATAGAACTCTTTCCCTAATATAATACATCTCTATACTTCGCTAGGGAGTAATTGCATCTAAACGCAACATCTTTTGCTTTATACCACACGACAGAGACTACGACGCACAAGGAGCGGGCAAATCAAACGGCGCGTTGGACTACCCGAGCGGAGGTACGATACTTCGTTTGTACAAGGATAAGGCAAGGAAGGTCCAATGTTTTCTAAGCGATAATTGGAATAATTGTATTTGATGACTCTGTGGCGCAGATGCCAAGGTATTGGCTACGGAGTCGGGGGTCGTGGGTTCGATTCCCACACGGGACAACTATTTGTACGACCCACAGATAGTTCGCACCTTTAGAATTAAAGGGACCTAATTATGAAAATCATGACTTTGGCTTTATGTCAGGAAACGACCTGAAATGACCACCTTTTTCGAATCCTATTCCGATTTTAGAAAGCTATATAACGTATACTTCTGTCTCTTTCACCTCCCCCCAATTAGCGCGTTTGTTCATAAGTTCCACAAATCCTTATTTTACGTTTCCCAAAAATTTATATTTTTAAATAGGTCACTA
The DNA here is from genome assembly GCA_933534255.1 of Iphiclides podalirius. Taxonomy (NCBI): domain Eukaryota; kingdom Metazoa; phylum Arthropoda; class Insecta; order Lepidoptera; family Papilionidae; genus Iphiclides; species Iphiclides podalirius. Next base: position 10,572,592 of record OW152827.1, on the reverse strand, counting down.
TAATTCTAAAGGTGCGAGTTGTTTCGCATCTGGTTGTTTGTACTCCTGTTTGAAAACGTCCTTAAAACACAGAATAATGTTATCCTAAAGTGAGGGCAATTTTTTTAAAAAATAAATCAAAAAATTGTACACCTATCTTTTTATATAAACAATGTTGTATGTTTTGCAGGTAAACCTCCTGCCCTTTAACCCCTTTTTTCCATGAAGAATAACATGTTAAGGGATTTGTAAAGAACTTGCCAATACTTGGCGAACTTGAGTTCCAGATTCTTCTTTCTAGTGATTTAGGTGTGAGTACATTTACAAATTACTGTAACATGAATCGCTCGTATTAACATCGGTATCACATTTTTAAATATATTAGTTTGTCTTTTCCAACGTACACTCAAACTTTGGTATTTTCCATTAAAAGTAGTACGATGATTACTATCAACTTAAAATATATTTTCAGTCTTGGTAATTCTACAGATTAAATTGCCGCTACGCATATTCGGGCCATGTTCCCTAAATCTTGACGCCCGCACCTCAGGGTATCGCGTCTATAGACGTCGAGAGACCTGTAGGATAGAATACTGTAAGTGTAAATCATATTGAATATACAATTATAAAATGAAAACATCAAGCCCATACATTTAAAATTTTGAAATAAATAAATAATTGATTTAAATAATTAAATAAAAATAGTAATTTTATGCGATCATTAAAAGCAAGTAACTTTGTATTGAAAATATTATAATAATTTTGATATCATTGACATAATTAATTTTTAACATTTACCATACGTTTTCCTTTAAGTATAGCATATATTATCATGAAATTAGTAATAAAATTTGCCACATATGTCGTATAAAATCGTTCACACACGAAACGTAATAAATGCAATGAACGGCTAATTTTCAACTCCACCCGTCTCCATAACACCTTTCGGCGTAACCCTTCCCTAGCTGACCGCCCCCCCAGGTCAAGGGGTGACGCAAGAGGGTGGTCAAGAAGTTACCAGCTCATCCCGAGTTCCAATACATTTCATATTCCGTTGACAGAGGCACAATAATAACGCGGTCCTGACGGTGTAAAAGCAAGACATAGTTGACGCACACAGATGTAATTTGTTGCTGGAATTGAAATATTTAGTTACTATGGTAGGGCCTCACTTCAGTTTGCGCTGTTTCTGGAGCCAAGGAGGCTGGTCTGGGGAAGTCACACGCCTGAAGACAAGCGTGAAGAAGGAGTAATAATTTTTTTTCGTTTTGCCTGGCCAGTGACGTAGCCAGGATTCACGGTTTTTTAAAAATTGAACCGCCTGCTCGCTGGCCCTTTTTTTTAGGCACTGTACAATATTTGAAGCGAGTGAGTGTGGCTTGTTTGCAGACTTAAGGTTAGGGATTTTTTTTAAATTCAATTTATAAAGACTTTTTATTTACTGTTATCACAAATCTTGTTGCTGTAATCTGAATGATAGTGCGAGTTATTCAAAATCATCATTTATAAGCCTTGTTAACTTTTTAGGTTAAACATTCTGGGTAGACCTACCAAGCGCCAATCTGGTCTCTGGGAATAGGGTGGACCACTGCCTACTCTAGGTTTTAAAAGTATTTCCTGTCCGTGTTTTTTTAATTTTTGAGACAGTTACAAAATGAAAGTCACAATAGAATTGTTTTTTGAATTTTTAATTTTTAGTGCCACTCTCTGCACTTAAAATGAAATTTAAAAATATTTAGATAAAACTGTGTGTAAAAATTTTGCGAGAGTTTTACACTAATTTAGTAATAATAAGTAATAAAAAAACTTGTTTTTTTTTTAATATTTTTAACTGTTCAATTTTAATTATTTTTTACTGTTTTATGATACCACTTCAACACTTCTAGGGAAAAATTATATGCAATGACTGAGTTTGATTAACTTATATAAATAATGTAAATTGAGATTAAAACACATTTTAAATTTCTCCTTGTTCTAGGCCGTTGACACTTCAAGTTTCTGTATGTCCCCGCTTGACCAATAGTTGGAAATAGTTGAATTTGAAGACGTTTGGAATTTACGAGTGGTTTTGACCCTATGGGCGCTCGGACGATAGAATATTCCGAAGTTGTATAACGATTGCTAAGCAACGAATACTTATTGTAACTTCAGCCACCCGTTAATGCTGCATATTAATGTACCTCGTTAGGAATTGCTTTTCAAAATTTAATTATAGAACATCTGGTAATTATTCCCATGGTTTTACATTACCAGTTGATTTCTTTTCGCGTTTTTCTTCAATTTGGTGGAGCCACGTAGCAGCTTAAGCTGCATAAAGGAGTCGTTAAGAACTATGGTCTCAAATAATACCGTCGACAAGTAAATGCATTTGAAACTTGTCTCCTTTGTTAAAGTTGAACCAGAAGGCACTAGCGACCCTCAAGTGTTTATAGGGATGATGGTCACCATCGAATGAATTATGTGCTCGTTTGCTGTCTTCGTCAAAAATAAAATCTTAATACTGAGATCAAAATCTTAAGTTTTTGTGGTAGGGTCACGCTTTTCTGATTCTGGTTTTACGAATGGGCGGAAATACCGCTGACGAACTGAAGACCGTCTTGAAGTCAATACTTTCAAGTTTCGCCTAATAAGTGACATAATTGGGATCCTTTTTTGGGTAGTCAATGTATACATGGGTGGCGGTAACCACTTAACATCATGTGAATCGCATGTCAATTTTTCTTAGAAAAGTGATAATAATAATCTATGATGAATTATCAATTAATTTAGATATGCTAAATATTTTGACAGTATTTTTTTATTATGTAATTGGACCTTACACAATTACGAGTATTTAAAAATTTCTAAACGAAATTTAAAAAACAAGAGCTTTTGCTTACCGATTCTCATCATTAGTATTTTTTTTCCACTAAGTTACCACCGAAGTTACTATTATTATTTCCCTTCTCTGCGAAATGTATAATAATAATGTGTTAAGACATAGACGGCACGAATCCAAATTGGTACTTTATTAAATGTTCAAAGAACTTTGAACATTTAATAAAGTGAATAAAAATAGAGTAAATATATAAAAGAAATAGAGTAAATATTAATGTTTGACGCGAAAATAGTTCTCAGCTCGATTTACTTTCATCGTCGACTCTTGTTACCGCAGCCTTGTCCAAACTCAAAGAACTATACCGCAAGTAAGCAATAACTTTAGAACTGAATTCGGCAAATTGAATTCATACGTAGGTACGCTAGAGCTATCGTCCGAAGATGGAGACCGTCAGTTCGCCAGACGCCTGGCCTTACGTAATTGATTTACCAGTGTGTGATGAATTCTGATTTGTCTGATGCAAGTTTGACTCCGTCTGCGGAACTTGCGCATCTTTGCTGTTCTTTGAACGGGTTGCAGAGATCGGAATGATTTGAGACAGGTTCTGAATAAATGTTTATATATAAAGGTTTATAGTCCGTTATTGTAATATACATTTTAGTTTTTTAATAGGTCTTCAAATTTATTAGATTTGAAACACTATGCGACTTTATATTAGAGCGATGTAAATAATTTAAAAATGGTAAGAAAATCATCTTACTTTGTCTGAAATCATGAATTATTCCAAGACTTTTGGAAATGTATTCATATAGTGTAGGTGTATAAATGTATGTATATGACAAAAAGCGATGTTTCACTGATACGTTTGGCAGAGTGGCGTCTAACGCGGAGACGTCCTTATCAGAATAAAACGACCAATGAAACTCATTGTCCGAGCGATGTCTGAGTCTTTGAAGGCGCTCGATACCATTTGAATGCCATAGCAACTGTCTTTAACTCACCGAATATGCACAGATAGATTTATTAATAACCAGTGTAGGGGTGGGTGTGCGACGCCTTTGGGGACGAGGTGGAAGGGGTTGGGGGGGGGGGGGTTCAAAACTTGGCAAACCTAAGCCTTGCGCCGGACAGGACTGGTCATAACTAAGATATTTTGACCGTCAAGCAATTTCTTGGCCCCGTTGGCGTGTTTAGGTGGAATTACAGAGGGTGTTCGGAGTTGCTGTTGGATGGATTAGACGAGGCCAATTCTGAGATTACAAATTCCAAACAAATCTAGATTTTTGATTAGGTCTGTTTGTATGGTCGTACAAGGTAAAATTAAATTATACAGAGTAAGAAAATTATACTAAATAAAATAATCTTGTTTAGTTTTATAGTTAACTAATTTTACTTATTTTATTTAGTAATTGTCGTATAGTTTCCAAATTGTAAGCTATACCTACGGAGTTTTTTTATGTGAAAAGTTGCCAAACGAGCAGGTGGTTCTCCTGATGTTAAGTGAATGCCGCCGCGCCCATGGACATCTGCAACACCCGAGAGGTTACAGATGCGTTAACAACCTTTGAAAATTGGGCTCCGGCTACCTCACTCACCAGACGAAACCCGAAAGTATTATTAGTTTCTTAGTTTTTTAGGTATAATTGAGAAAAAAAATAGCTCCTAGAAAGGAGAATAAGAATAGTGCTTTACATTTAAAATTAAAAAAAAAATACGAAGCATTTTGGATTTAAAGCTATTGAAATACGAAACATCCTGTATTTTCTGACGAGCCACCAATGCCGAATGCGATTCCAGCGTATAAACCTTTGTGTATGAGATAATATTAAATTCCAACAGAGGAAATATACGGGATCCGTAAGCCACAACGTAGCCGTGAGGTACCCCTTTTAACGCTTTCAGAACATCGCAACTATTTTATACGATTATTTAGCTAAGTAAGTACCAAATATCTCACGACTTTAGTTCTATATTTCTACGAGCTTATTTCCTGAGCCTGTCGCCGCACAGTAGAAATGAAACTAATAATGATCGCTCATATCCGCGACTTCATTTACGTCGCCTGTTGTATTGAAAATGTATTTTTGTGCATAAGAGTATTTATAATATATATATATATATATATGTATATATATGTATATATATATAAGGCCGCCTGTATGTACACTATTTTTCCGGTATCTTCCTGCTTGTATTTCCTTGTGTGCAATAAAGTATATTCAATCAATCAATCAAGAAAAATCACCGAACACTTACAAAGTCGTTGTTTCTTAAAATTTTCGTTGTTTTATGTATAACACGCACAACAGCAGACCTCTAACACTTTGTTTAGATAGATTCCCTTTCATTTTCCCTTTTTTTTACTAAAAAAAAAAGCAATTAGCCCAATCCTAAAGTAAGGATAACATTATCCTGTGTTATAAGGACGTTTTTAGAACATAAATGCGAAACAACTATCTGTGGGTCACACAAACAGCTGCCATCGAACCCACGACCCCCGACGAAGGCAATGCCTTGGCAACGGCGCCACGGATTCATCTAATTGTAAATCTAATTTTTAAATGATGCCACATATGTTTAAAAATTTTATCTCGTTTAATTTAACGTAGTTGCTCGAAGCCCTCGCAAGTGTTCCTGCCGTTGTACGAATGGGCAGGCTCGACCGTGGAAGTACCTCGGCCTTTCGGAAGACCAGCGTGAAGTGGGTGAATAAGACAACCAAAGTGACCCACTATTTTAAAAGTTGAACACGCACCACCAGCCCCTCAGGTGTCATGGACGAACACAGGCGGCGCTAAACATAATTACCCCATTATAAGATCAGGTAAACTGCCTACACGTTAGAGAACTTTTATAATCTGTATAAATATTCAATCCTTCAGTACGTGCGTATGTTACTGAACGCCTCCTAAGCAGCTGGGACGATTTTAATGAATTTTTTTGTGTGTGCTCAGGTGGGTTCGAGAATGGTTTAGATTCACAAAGTTATTCATAAAAGAAAAAAAATTTAATGATTGTAATTTTCGAATTTAGTTTTAGAATGGTCCGCCACTAAAAATATATAACTGCAATATCTATCAAATAAATCAAATTAGATTAATTTGGCAAATATTAGATTAAACAGAAGCTTATAATAGTTTCACAAATAAATATTTTCTTCGCCTTGAGCCTAAGCCACAATTCAAGGGAATGATTGAAGACGACGTGGAATTGAATTAAGTAATTTGTTCACTTAACTACAGTTTGGAGATTCTTACACCGTTTTACTAGTTGCATAGAGTTGGAAAAAAATAGACCTGTGTAATTACACAGAAATTAAATGGCTATTTGAAATTGACAATGATTAAGATATTATTTATTTAAAAATTATTGTTTCCACCTCAAAATAAGGCCAAACAAAAGGCAAACTTAATGCTAACAAGCATTCTCTTCTAGAATGTGTTTCTTTATGTAAGAAGATGGCAAACGAGCTGTCAGTTCACCTAATGTTAAATGATAATCCGCTGCTCATGGGAATATAAAACACCGGTAGGGTTACAATTGCGTTGCCACCTTTCAATAAAATAACTGTGGTAGGCCCTAGGGTAAGTACCACGACCTCTCAGAAGACCGACGTAAAGTTGAAGTATAACAAATAAAAAAAGAGTAAAGTAACAGCCTATACATGTCCCACTGCTGGGCAAAGGCCTCCTCTATACAGAGGGTATCAGGGCATAGTCCACCACGCGGCCCCATTACGGATTGGTGGACTTCACATATCTTCGAAATATTTTTGTTATTATTTCGAAAATATGCAGGTTTCCTCACGACGTTTTCCTTCACCGCGGAGCACGTGATAAGTCAGCACTTAAAGTTAAAAACTTCATTGGTGCCGGCAAACGGGGATCGAACTCAGGTTGCTCGAGTATATTGAATTAAAGGCGAGCGCCCGGACACTGAGCTATCACGGCTCTAGTATAACAAATAATAAATAATAATAAATTTATTTATTTATATAGTAATAAGAATACAGATCGTTTATACTTAATTAGGGTAAGTTACAATAAGAGAATATGGAGTACACTGTGAGTTCCAAACTAGGCAGTGCCTGTATCTTGGAAGCTTGAGTGCGTTTCGTGTAAAACGTTAATTAACAAATGAAAAGAAAAAAAATATACTGTCGCATTTCGTCTGGTGAGGGAGGTAGCCGGAGCCCAATCTCCAAAAGGTTGTCAATACATCTGCAACCCTCGGGTGTAGCAGATGTCCATTCACTTAACATCAGGTGAACCGCCTGCTCGCTTGGCAACCTTTTACATAAAAAAAAGTAGGGCCCAGTTGTCTTTCTCAACAGACGAAACGCAGAAGTGTAACACTTCCCAATCACGCCATTATTCTGTGAGATCATGGATATCGCCGGACGGCCCTGCCCATTCAAGTAACAGCGAAGACTGCTGCGTGTCCTTACCACAGGAAGACAGAAGTAACTTTAATTAACACCGCCAACAAAATTGTTCGATTTGCGATCTGACTGCACAATCAGAGAGTAAGATTTTAAAATTTAGCAATAAATGTTATTGCATATTATCTAATAATATTTCACATCAGAAGTTTGCTAGAATAGAATTAGAAAAAAACTATTTAAGTTTCATAATTTAAAAAATCACGCCTTTTAACACTGAAGAAGAAACCATAGAAATATGCCGAGGCCTTATCCTTACTAATGTCATAAACGCGAAAATTTGTATGTATGGATATATGGATGTTAGTTACTCTTCCACGTAAGACTACTGAATGGATTTTAAAGAAACTTTTCAATAATATACATAGGCTATAATTTATAAAGATACAAAGGTCTCTCAAAGTAACTCCGTCCGTCTGTTAAGCATTCACGAATAAACCTTCTGAGGTTTATTCGTGAATGCTTATTTGGTTCTGACCAATTTTGGTATAATGGTACGAGTAGGACCTTGGAGAAGAACATAACCTAATCGAAGTACTAATCCTGAGCAGAAGCATTCTCGGGCATCAGCTAGTTTTCTGTATAGTTCATTATTATTTTAAATTTTGCCTATTCTAAAATATTCTAAGTCTTCGTGAGAAGTCAATTTCGGGAACACGAACGAAGTCTCGCGGCCTCAAGAGATCCTGGGACTAACGACTTTCGCTCCCCCTAGGTGCCAATAGCTCATTAAGAGAGATCTATCCCTCTTAATATTTAGGCCTGCCTAGGTTATACAGCTGCATTTTTATGGATACTGGACGATCTGGAGTTTATTTATACGTGGGATCAAAAGTCAAATCCAAAAAAATAAAACGCGAGGTTTTTTTTTTTTTCATTTAACTTTGATTTTAATTTTTACTGTCAGCCCCTCGGGCGGTTAAAATCAAGAAGTAATGGTCCACTTTAATATGTTATATATACTATATGGTATGTAATCGTATATATATCCATGATTTGTAAAGAATTATGTACTTTGACGATGGTGAATAAGTCCGTAATCTACGAATAAGAAACCACAGTTCCCTTTAGTGGTATTGGATCGAAAGCATCATACAATCAGATAGGACGGTAGTATATCAAGTAGCGGATGAACATAAAAAATTATGAACTATGAACAAAAACAACATAAAGAATTGTGGGTCAAGCTGAAAAAAAATTACAACTGGCATAACTTGAAGTTTAGTTTTTATTTTATTGTTATGTGTTATACATAACTATATGCCTGATGATATATCTCCCCTTATAGCATATTGCAATATGAACGACTAAGTAAGAAATAAATAAAAATCTTTCTTCGTTTTAAAATAAGAAAGAACAGAAGAAGAAGATTCTTGCTGAAAGGGCAGATTGTCAATTTAATCATGTAACTAATATATTTCTTAAAACATTTTAGTTTTGTAAATTAAATAACCTATAAGCATCCAAGAAGTTAGGGACGTTGATAATTTATTTGTCGTGAGTCTTAATTTAGTAGCATGGAGAGTGTTTTTTTAACAGTTTATCTTACAGGCAAAAGTAACTGCTCTAGATTGAGCTTCTAACAGTCCACAGCCCATTTTGATTTAGGACTTTATAACATACAAACTTTACCCGCAGCGCTTTTTTCGCTCGCGTTGAAGCTCTTAAATAAATATCTCTTTTTTTTTCTTTTTTAATTAGAAGAATCCTACGTACCTTTTAATACCTATAAGAATATGTGTACAAAGTTTTATGATAATCGGTTGAGTCGTTTTGGCGTGAAAGCGTAACAAACAAACTTACATTCACATTTATAATATTACTAGCTGCTGCCCGCGACTACGTCTGCGTAGAATAGGCTGAAGGCGTAACATTCAGACTGAAAGACATACATACATACATATATAGACATAAAAATATGAATATAAATTATAGCCTATGTCTTATTCTGACGTATAAGCTATATTACTGTAAAGTTTCATTAAAATACATTTAGTAGTATTGGCGTAAAAGGGTAACAAAAATCGATCCATACATACAAACTTTCGCCTTTACAGACGTTGTCCTGTACTCACGTCTTAAGTCCGAATGTTTCAAACTTTTTGAATAAGTTTGTGAATCTAAACCATTCTCGGATCGACTTGAAGACACACAAAATCGGTCCACACGTTTCGGAGGAATTCAGTGACACACGCACACAAGAATAATAAATAATAAGAAAATATAAATATAAAGATAAGTAGGGAAGTCCTCACATTTACTAATAGAAGGCGCTTGAAAACGTGTTGTATTAGACTTTGAATAAAAAACGCGCATCAAAAATCCCAGTACACGCAACAAATCATTCTGAGGACGGTAATAAAAGAAGAACAATATAAGTGCGCTCCATATAAGCGCGGTCGGATGGTAAATTGCATTCGCGAACGGGCAGACTCGGATAATTTATTTATTGTTGTTCTAATTCACGCGAAATCGTGGCGTTCCGAGACGTTGGCGCGCTTCTTTTCTGGGGCTGGTCTGTACAGGGCTTTAGTTAACAAGCGAATATAAATTACTGTTTTTATTTCAATGCTCCATACACGTTTTTAAGAGCCGTGATAGCTCAATGTCCGGGCGCTCGCCTTTATTTCAATATACTCGAGCAACCGAGTTCGTTCCCCGGTGCCGGCACCAATGAAGTTAGTTTAGAACGAGTCAAATATCTAGAAATAACACGAACTTGAACATAGATTTAATCCGGAGATTTTATAATTAAATATTTGATTATTTTAGGTGAAAGTTTGCAGCCGGTTGATCTAATATTAAGTGATTGCCACATTTTATTTAATTGGGCCCGGCTGCCTACTCAGTCGACTTCAAAAAAGGGGGAGGTGCTAAATTCGACTGAACATTTTTTACGGAACTCCGTATTTTTTGAACTGATTTCTTCGGTGATACATAAGGGAACTCTTCAAAAGCAATAGGCTCTAATACCTAAGTTGGCGTCATTTCATTACAGTAGTGTTAATTTAGTAAGATCTGTGTTTAATTACGCAGATTTTTCATTATGAAAAGTCTGTGTAACTAAACTGTGAGAAACAATATATTATTACATCTGCCTATACTACGTTGACACTGATGTGTCTCTTAATTTAAATAAAACATTTTACATTATCGCACATATAACAAATGTACTTTTATCCTGTTTGTGTAAAGATTTGTTGACATTTCCATTATATAAGAACTTCTCTTCCTTATCGTTATGCGGATGGTACAAAGGCGTTGAGGATATAACGACTAAGTACCTATGAATGTAAACATACGTATTACACAAAGTACTCGGCACCAAAGTCAACCAACACCATCATTTCTCCGACGCCCTAGCCATCGCTTCATTTATTGGGGCCCGAGGCATTGTACTGCGGGCTGAGAAACTGCAACCAAATCACCTATATAATCATTGAAAACATCTCAATTATTATTTCTTTACTAGCTGCTGCCCGCGACTACGTCTGCGTAGAACAGGCTATATGACATTCAGACAGAAAGTTAGGTATACATAAAAATATGTATACAAATTATAGCCTATGTCTTATTCTGATGTATAAGCTATATTATTGTAAAGTTTCAATAAATTCCAATCAGTAGTATTTGCGTGAAAGAGTAACAAACATCCATTCGTACATACAAACTTTCGCCTTTATAATATTAGTAAGGATAAGACTACCCTACTATTTGCCAAAGATTTCTCTGCGAGAAATTTTCCATTTATCTTATTTCTTATGAACCAAAAATTCATATTTGTTCCCGATGTATGACAACAACATAACGATTGACTAATATAATTTAGTAAAATATTCAATGAAGATATGTATCCTCACCGTTAGATTTAAGAGATGTTTGGGCTTATAAAAAGGTTGTTATGATTTGGGAACCACTTACTACTACATTAAGCTATAGAGGATTCTAAAAGTCATCACTAGTCTATATATATATATATATCTAGCTTAAAACATCGGCACTCGTCACGAATCTCGCCGTAAAAACATTCACTCCCAAACCACGAATGTACGATATCAAGATCATTCGGTCGTCAGTCCGTGGATTCAGTTCTGCTCCCATTCTGATCCAGGGGCCGATTTCTGCAGCCATTGTGAGCCTTCATAAGCGTGTGTCTTGGACAAATGGTGCTCTGATCCGAGATATATTTAATGGCGGCGCTAGACTTTAACGAATGTCCCCTTTGTGTGAATTACTTTTATCACATCTGCATATTGGGTTTACTGTAAGCTCGTATACCTCCAGTTTTCGAAAAACACGACGTTATTCATCTCCGTCTCGTATTTAAATAGTGACAATGTCTTGACTCTTGTAAATAAATGAAAGAAAAGTAAACTAAAGCTAAAAGGACTTGAGTAATTTTATGCTAAACTGCTCATTGCTAAACTTCATCCGAACAAAACACAAAAATATAAAACTAAACCACGAAAGATATATACTTTTGGTACATATCGATTACATATATGCTGTACAGTTCAATATTTCTTTTAGCGATAGTTCAATTATAAAACTATTTTATTACCTACAAATTATTTATGTAAAGGACTTTTAATGGCCAGGATCCATTTGATATATTTTCTCCACATTATTAAATAAATATGTGCTAAGTACATTGTGTTTTTCAGAATTCCATTTAAAAATATATATGAAAATATTACATATGTTCTTAAATTAATTAGCGTACAGATGGTTTTAAAGATCTCTAAAGAAAAATCTTAAAAATTACATGAAATCGAAACAATTTTATAAGAAGTAAGACGAGCATGTAATCACACTCCAACCTTTAACCTCCTAAACAACCTTAGATCATCTAACATCGAGCCGGAATGTAAACATCAAGCGATCTCCTAAGGCGCCATCTATAATTTTGTAACAATCCTCCCATAGTGACCATCGTAAAGTGATCCACGAAATAGATCCAATTGCCGCAACAAGATCCGTTTGCAGTCAAATAGTGGTGGGGTGGAGAGACCACAGTCGTCTGGTTTCTCCGAACACGCTCGATCGAACCGAGATAGATCCGTGGATATTGCATATTTATCAACCTCTGACACGGGTAACAACTTGGGAGTAACATCTTCATGGGATGGGATGTTATAAAACAAACACACTTAAAGGTTGCCTGCATTTGAAAACAAAATAAGAGTCTACAATTCCGCCGATACATTTACGGTACACGTTTAGTTTATAGATATATAGGAAACTTTGGAACTCCTCGCCTGATGACAATTATGCCCCTAACTGGCCATCATTCAAACGCTTGGTCCGTGATTTATACTTAATTTTTAGCAATGTAATATTCTATATTGATGTTATCGTTATGATTATATATTTATATTTGGGTGCGCATTGATATTTCTTCATTATATTTTATGTTTACATATTATATATTATCACTACAAAGTCTTCCCGCTGTCTGTCCCTATGTATGCTTAGATCTTTAAAACAACGCAACGGATCTTGATGGGTTTTTTTAACAGCACTCTATCTATATTCAAGAGGAAGGTTTATATGTATTATACATTGCACCCGTGAGACGCCGGGGCGGGTCACTAGTATATCAATAATTTAAGGTAGTAATTGCACCTACCACTATTTTTCACCACGCCCTAGGTTGACTAAAGAGAATAATAAAATGCATCAATTCGCCCTTTGTAATCCTTGTTTAAGGAAATTGGATTAAAGAATAAATAAATAAATAGAAAAATACAGGATACAGTCCGAAGACTATACATAGTTCAGTTTACAGTTCAAAAACAGCAGAAATAAACACTTCGATAATTAAAAAAGCCGACTGTGGTCCGAAAAAAGATTTTGAAAACAGACGTTTTGGTGTGAAATATATGCCTTTTTTATTATTGTACTTCTGCTATACTAATCATGAGGAATGTAATGACTTATTATTCATCAAACTATTAGTAGTTACGGAGAAGAATGAAGTAAGGCATAGTATCGTAAGACATAATTATACATATAGTTCAAAAACATAAATAACCTCCTACTAACTATTTGGCTCCGGCGCAGTCGGGTAAAAAACAACTGTCATCAAGTCGACTAAAACATTAACTGATTGAAAATCGTAAAGAATTGAAACTCGTTTTAAGAGTATGTATTCTCCTGTGAATGTTAAAAAGGACAATTTAGAAACACTACGGAAATTCATTTGCCAAAAAACAATTTTGAGTGTTGCTTGTATAATTCCGTGTTGTTTTCCTGTAGCAGGACTGTTTATGGATTTTTATTTACATTGATACCAATTAAGTAAGCGTTGGTCGCCTACTGGCTGATGCTCGAAATGTGGAGCGTGAATTAATTTCAGCAATCATATGTGGGTAGGGTCTATCAATGCATCTTTTTTGCTCGAATTTATTAGGTACTACCATTATTTTTATTATAAAAAACATTGCCCTTACTTTAGGATAACATAATCCTGTGTTGTGAGGACGTTTTACAAACATACATTTCACGCGGACAAACACCCAGATTCGGAACAATTATCTGTGGGTCACACAAATAGTTGGAATCGAACCCACGATCCTCGACGCCGAAGCCGATACCTTGCCAACTACGTCACGGAGTCATCGAACGTACATTACGTCATATTTACACCTCACGATACCATATCTCTCGCCTGTCTATTCAGGACTAACATACATATTTTTAAAAGTTTGCACCAGCTCACTAGAGCCAGAGCTCAACAAAAAAGTACCTATATGTATATCAAATCTTTCTTCTAATCTCTTATTGATACTTATGCTATGAATTATACACGCAAACTCTTCATCAGCTGACTTTTGATCGAGAATATGTAGCCTCGGTTATAAATTATGACGTCATAATTCCAAAGCCACCCATACGGTCGGCTGTTAAAGTCGGCTATAAAACTATTACGGAAGGAGATAAAGCGATTGCGTTTAGTCCAAGGATATCTCATTTCTCTGCTCAATAGACATATGGGGCATTAAATCTTGTATCTGAACGATTTGAAATTCAATTGGGTTTCCGTATCACAACAACATTGTCCCGCTGAGAATAAGCAGGATCCGATTGAATATTGAGATTTTATAACACGGTCTCGTATCTGATCATGTATGTGAGGTGGTCACGTTTTTCCTGGTCCACGTCACGCGCTTTAAATACGTGAATTACTTTACATTAATGCACACATGTGTTGTAAATCACATAACCGCGGAACAATCACGTTTTCCGAACGGACGTCGGTGTCGAGAGTTATGGTATTTGTTATGCGGTCCGTCCGTCCGCACTGAAAAAGAACCCATATGTCGCGGCGATTAGAACTTCGATTCCCGCGCCGCCGCGTTTTCGGACTACGTATTATTAAAGAATTATGCTAATCGCCGGGGAATATAAACTAGATAGAAGTAATGTAGTGTTTCGGCCCAACTCCGGCGACCTTGTGCAAACGCCTATAAGTCTTTACATCTTAATTTTATTTCTTGCTGATTTTTCAATCTCCGACCCAATAAATTTATCATCTTCTATAGTAAATGAAATATTTATTGCCCTAGATGATGTTTTTTATAAATAAAATACCCGCATAACACAAGTGACATGTGGGGTTATCAGACACTATTCAAAAATAGGAGCATTTAATCAAATTAGGTGTTTTATAAATCCAATATTCGGCCTTTTGCGTATCCAATAGTCGAATAAATTGCAATTAGCAAAGTTGTAAATAACATAAGATGAGGGCACGATGGGACTGATATGCAGATTACCCTTAAAGATAAAGAATTAAAAAATGCAATTATAGATTTAAGTCACATACATATGACTAAAATACTAATATGTCCGGACTTTTTCTCTATTTACGCCTACATACGTCCCACTGCGCAAATGCCTAATCTGTACAGGTGTTATTTATTATAATAATTTATAATTGCAGTTATGCGTGTAGTAATATTGTAACGGTCCTAAGCAGATAGTTTTCTTTCGATTTTAAGCTTATTGCATTCCTACACCGGGCCCGCCGTGTACATCACGCATCGGCCACTAAGTGGTCTTGCTCAAGCCTGCTTGATATTCGCGAGCGTGACACAGCAATGGCCCACGGACCAATTTGCTGTAATCGCGCTACACTGATTGCCGATTAAGCGTTTTACATCACAACTCTGGGAACAGTATTTTTCGTACTCGCAGAGGCGAGGACCGTTGCGCAATTCGGTGACAGGATATGGTCTCGTTCGAATTATCGTTCGCGTTCGGAGATGCAGTGTCCGAATGTAAATTTTGCATAATCAAGCACTGATTAAACGTAAGCTAAAGGTTTACGCTCGTCGACATCTCACGAACTTAAACTTGAAGATACATGTTTCAAAGTTGATTATAATTAAAATTTATTCATTACGAGAAACTAACATTTTACACGTGGCAGGAGCACGCAACAGTGTTTGCTTACAAACGTTTTTGGAACCCCTACCGGTGGTAGGGATTCCAAAAACGTCAGGAATTTACGTGAATATAGTATAAACAGTGGTTCATACTATATTCATGTAAAAATAAGATATCAATAAACAAATATTTGTCATGATTCACCTCGTTTGTGCATGTGCTTCCCATGTTTGAGAAACCTATTGTCGTTTCTTTTTTTTTTTCATGTTAGGAGAAGGAAGTGAATTGCAGGTTCACGTGATATTAAGTGAATACCGCTACCCATTGCAACAACAGTAGTGTTGCAGATGCGTTGCCTTTTACCTCACTTATCAGTCGTAACGCGAAAGTACAAGACATACTCCCACTTCACGCCGGTCTTCTGTGAGGTCGTGGCACTTTCCCGGACGGGCCTGCCCATTCGTGCAACATTAAAGACTGTTGTGTGGCCCCACCACAGTATACTTATAATGTTAGTGCAGTTTGTATTACGTGCAATATATTAATCCTATACATCGCGATTGTAACAATGGACTTAACTAGGCACATCTTTACGGGAAATTGAACACGAATCGTATGTGAATACAATAATATCGGCCATTAGAGACTTCCTCCACTCGTGAATTTGAATTAGAACCTTTAATGATGATTGTCGTAGATTACAATCAGATATTAATAAATTTATAATTCATAAGGCTTACGTTATACATGTGGTAGAGCCACGCGGCAACCTATGGCATTGGGATCGTAGGTTCGATCCCGACACGGAACAACTATTTGTGTGACCTACAGATAGTTGTTTCGTATCTAAGTGTTTGTCCACGTGAAATTTACGATTCTAAAACGTCCTAACAACACTGGATAATGTTATCCTAAAGTAAGGGCAATGTTTTAAAAAAAGATAAGATAATACATTTGGTTTAAAAAAGGCCACAGTCACCGTTGCATAGAAGGCAGACGCGAAGCAGAATTTTAATGCTTATTCTCCATTTGTTTAGTGACGTAACCGGGGTACACTATTTATAAAAGGTTTCCAATGCAAGTGACGAATCACGAATGCCCATTTCCGACAGTATTACTTAACATCAGGTTATCATCAGAAACAGCTCATTTGGTAAATTTTCTCAAAGAAACTAAAATCTTTTACTGGATTGGTGTATAAATAAAAAACTAAATCTTTATTTCAGTTACTGTGGTAGGGCCACAGAACAGTCTGTGGAAGTACCAAGACCTCATAGAAGATCGGTGCAAAGGGAAGTTTATACTTCTGTTTTTCATCTGGTGAGTGAGATAAACAAAGCGCACTCTATAGAAGGTAGTAACGTATCAACACTACAGGTGTTGCAAATGTCCATGGGCGGCGGTTATCGCTTAAAACCAGGTGAACCGCCAGCTCGATTGCCGCCTTCTCAAATAAAAAAAATAATAACTTTTATCTTAAACAGTTATCTCCAAAAACGCAATTGAAATCCCTCACTTAACAATTTTGATTTAACAATTGCCGTGCCACATTCAGTCATTTTATCAAGGGTGAAATCCTTAACAATGTCAACGTTAAAAACCGGGCAAAAGTCGTAACTTAAAGCCGTGTCGTTAGTAATTATTACATTCTTAGATTGCGTTACACTTGCCACCCGAGGGGGGATCTAGCCGTTGAGAGGTGGGCGATGCATTTTTACAAATTGATACAAATTATTTGAGCGAGCTCCCCGCTTTGTTCCAACGATGCTTGTTACGACTGTGGAACGGCATTTTATTATTTTCAGCGCGGTCGGCGCACACTGGGACGAAATAACGCGCACACGCCGAATTCAAAGTCAAAGTTAACAATTGCTTAATAAACATTGCTTAAGAAACTAACAACGGTTCACTAAACTGGGTATCCAGTAGAAGTAACCCAGAGGAGGAACGGCTAATATTGTAGTAATATTCACAGATGTATATCTGTATCTATGTTGTAAGATCATCGTGTAGAAAACGCATACTGAATTAAATAATAGCGATGACGCTGATTATTTTCGTTCGTTTTTAATGCTTGATGATCATATTGAAGGTTGTTAGGATCGATGAATAGAGTTCGGAAAGACTACACTGTTGCCAGCGAATTTGTAACGAATATATGGAGTAAGTTTAAATTTTCTACAAAATTTTAATATTTAATCTTAGTGGAGAGATTAGCACAATAAAAAATAAAATTTCTAAAAAGCAATGGCGACATCTCTCGTTCGAATTATCGTTGTAAAACGATATTCGAAATTTTTTGTATGCTGGAAAGGATATAACAATGGATGCGCCAAGCATTGCTTCAAATGCTAAAAAGCAATGTAGATAAAAGAGGTAAAGATTTTCGTCGGTGTGGCAATCAGCCGTTTAGCTTAGTAGCTAAAGCGTTGGGCCGCGAATGCCGAAGACGTGGGTTCGATTCCCACAGCGGCGACTATCTTTTCGTACTTTTTTTTAAAGTTTTAATTTTCTATCATATATTAATTAACAAATTACATTGTACTTAATACGCGTTTCTTCGCTTAAGTAAACGGTGACCCTCTCCTCTCATTCCTTACGACGGAGTCCGAAACATCTTATTCGCGCCCTCATAAAAGTAACTGCTTTGGCTCGTTTTTATTTCTACCTCTGTACCTGTACGGCCGCAGTATTTTAATAAACCGACCCCGGTGCGGGGGAAACGGTGCTGTATCCCGAGGGGTTAAGGGCGATTATTGCATCGCGCGAATCGAATCATGCCCCGCCACTTGTATCTAGGACAGTACGGTTCTGAAGGACAGGAGGAATTCCAATTACTTTATTATACGTATGTACTGAAGCCGATTCATATTTTTTAAAGTGAGATCAATTTGAAGTGTGCAGTCATATTTCCGTAGATCCTAATTTGATTGGTATCTTTGATTGTTTCATTGGTCTCTGTGTTTAATTGAAATAAGATTTACCTATGTTGATGCCATGAGAAATGTTGCCACAATGTTAATAAACGTTAAGATGGAATAGCTGCCAGAAAGTGACTGTATTTCAGGCTACATGTTCTACAACAACATTCGTTATGTCAATGAATTTGATGAAATACTGTATGTTTTATATTTACACTTAAAATCGTGAGAGTTATACAGTTTTTATGTTTACACTTCAAATCGTACGATTCAAATTAAAAAAAAAAAAAAGAAAAAAATCAACATCGGACAGGACCGGTCTATTCGCAATTTTTTATTCTTCTATATAAAATATCGACGAATTAATAAATAAAACGCCACGACCACAGAAAACTCTACAACGGAAAATATATTTTTCAATAGAGCGAAGTTATATTTTACAAAAATTTAAATTAAATAAATTTCAATACCAACCAGACGTACTAATCCTCCGAATTACCCGTCGAGATTATAATGTGGCGAGTCGTTAAGAAATCAGGATTAAAGAGTTGAAGTTTAAAAAAAAAAAAGAAAATGTCGCGCTAGCTAGTCCGAGCCGCAAATTCTTAAACGCAGTCCTGGGAAATGGGATGATTACTTCATCAAAACACACTTTAAACGTGTTACGTAAATCTAGTACGCTCGCCCCCTACCTCCTTAAAGGGTGAGCCGGCGAGTGGGGTAAGGGGGTGGAAGTCACCCCAGGAAGAGGGGGTAAGACGATATGGGCGAACGTGAGCGCCGTCAAGAAAACCTTGATTGCTTTTTTAATTAGTTTTTTTTCATTCCCCCTTTTAGCATCCCGGCGATCGTGCAAGAAATATGTATTCGTTTTGTATGCGTGCGTGAGTGTGTCAGTGTGTGAGTGCGCACGTGTGCGTCAATATCAATGATCTATGTAATTACGAAAAGATTTCTTAATAAGAAGTCTAGTTTGTTGTATGCTGTTACGCTACAATTTGAAGTAAATACATTGCAGGATGCAACATTTGAAGTAAATAGTTGTACATACTACGAATGATTTGTAACAAATTAAGACATAACTCTTAGAACAGAATGTGATTATTTTTGATTGTTTTCTCTATTATTAAATTTTTATTGTTAATTTTTACATACATTATTAATGTTACAAAAAATGATGTTCGATGATCCAATAAATTTTTACAAAATGTATAAATAGGTGGTTGCTATTTCCCGTTGTATACCTACTACACACATTTACTAAGCGTAATTTGTTTTTCGGATAGTTAATAATTAATAGTATAAGCAACTAAGTTTTCAAAAGTGAGTCCCGATGAACTTTTTAGAAACAACTCATTCAGTTGTCAAAAATACCAACACTAACATATTTTCAACACGAACTGCTATATAGGAAATATTTCAAAGCGTTTATGTATGGCAATTTTCACTGGTCGTTTAACATCGCCTGTATATTTGTCAAGTTACATGACAGTTTTCTAGATAGTCTCAGTTACTTCCTGATTTAATTATATACTGTATTGATGCGAATATCACATATTACAAAATTGAATTAAATTTATTATCAAATTTAAATTATAAGCCAAATCCGTAAAATGTTTAAATTATTTTGAAACGATTGATGATACTTCAACGATAAATATCAAATATGAGCAGAAAAGAAATTGACACATATTTATTGAAACGCATGTACCGCGTTAAATTAACGTTTAATGAATCACTACTAATTAACTAGTAACACGTGATTCGAGTCGTGGGACTAAAGATTTAATTTAATTTTTTACATAAATTTAATTACAATTGAAACCAGCGACTCGCCCCGGCTTCGCACGGGTGCAATGTATTATACATATAAACCTTCCTCTAGAATCTCTCTATCTAGTAAAAAACCGCATCAATATCCGTTGTGTAGTTGTAAAGATCTAGGCATACATAGACACAGACAGACAGCGGAATGACTTTGTACTCTGTAGTGATTACATATTAAGGCAAATATAACAAAGACTACAGGACAGTAATTCTTAGTGTAAGAAAGATGTATGCTAAACATATTCCAAGAATGCGAACGTTAAAAGTTTTAACTTGTTTCAATAATAGTTAAACTTTTTAGCAACAGTAACTTCTTCGTCTTACCGTAGATTTTTATTTATATAATAATGGGTTCTTTCACCTCATGAAAGTAATTCAAATAATTTTAACTCTTTTGAACCTTTTTCTATAGAAGCTCTTAATGTATAATATATAATATTATTTAGTATTTTTATTTTATTGGGAATAACAAACAGCTACAATATATGATATGAACAGATCTGTTGCGTTGATGTAGTAATAATATTGCAGCCCACTACATTATCCACGATAAGCAAGGAAGAAAGAATTTGTTACAATATTTAGTTTTTATCGTCTTATGGCCGGTTTCAATATTATCTATCTGTACATTTGGTTGCTGGGGATAGAATTTTGACGTAAGTTTTATCTAGCTAATGTTAAATACCTATCGCTAGTAACCAAATCTACAGATAGATATAACATTGATATAAACTGGTTAGTGATTATAAACTGGTTTCTAAAGTTTAATTGACTTTCTTCTAAATATAATGGTCAAAACGTCTTTGCTTCAGTATCAATCACGGTATACATTAACCTACTTCTGAAGTCGAAATTATATCATTCGTAGTGTCCTACTGAATTTAATCTATTAGACGTCAAGAACGAATAGAGAGGTTGTGAATTTAATAATTGCGTTTGTAATAAAGATATAAACAGACGTGGAAACGCGTAAGAATGTTAATTAGACTTTCATAGCATCATCGCCTTAATAAGAGGACTGTTCAAATCGGGTCCATGATATTTACCATGGACGCGCTTTCACGTACTGTCCCATAGGACGTATCATCGACGGTCGCTAATTAAAAGGCGACGTGATTTGAGAGGCCTTTGAGTTTAGGCCATTAATATAGACATTTTTTATGGCCTATTAAAGTTTTGATGAATTATTGAACATTTCCAAATATAATAATAATTATTATTATATATGAACCTCCAACTACTACGTGGGTGTTTAAAAACTTAAGTAAATATTTTTTTTTTTATAAGAAAAGATTTTGTTTTGGTAATCTAACGGTAAGTAGATTTGAAATTTATTATTAATGCCATTTTGACCTTATTTTAAAATAGGTGGCTGTTTATATTTATGTATGTTCAGTTTTGGCTGAATATAAGTCTCTACAAACTTTATATACAACAAACTGCTATTGGAGTTTCCTTACATCTCATATAGTTAGAAGAACTTATTTGATTATACTCCATAAAGTTTTAATTATTTAAACTTATTCAGTATATTATATACACCCCATATGACGCTAGCTCAAACAAAAAATTCCGTTAACCAAAGCGTCCTTGACGCATTAACATATAAAGGTTACAAACTAATCATATCCAATCAAAACAAAAAATATCATAGGTAATTTTTATCACTAACATTTAGTACAGTCAGTTTACACGGGTACAGTTTCTCGATTTTTTTATGTGAAAAATTAGCCATGCCTGATGTTATGGTGTTGCCAACTTTTACAAAAGTAGGCCTCGGTCACCTCAATAATAGGACGAAATGCAAAATTCTTATACTTCCACTTCGCCGCCGACTGTGGTAGCTACTTCGCGGCCGGCGGGCAGTCTGCCCATTGCAGCAACAGCAGAAGCAAGGCACAGTCAAAGGCCATCAGGGTAACCTTAGTTAACGCACGCATGAGCGCAGCCCAACCCACAGTTGAGGGCCCAAACCCGCGGGTTCTGGCTCAAGAGTTCTGTGTCGGACGAAGCTTTAATAGTCTACGGACTGAAAGCGCAAACTTCAATAACAAAAAGAGCAGAAGCTTTGTGGTCATAATACTTCATTATACCAGATTACACAAACTAACATGGGATATTTCAATTGAGGGAACTTTTTGTTATAGCTACGATATATAATTATTTCTACGTAATTACTAAATCGCCGAGCAAAGTAAGTGAAATTAAACAGTCACGAATAATTTAAAACCTATTCCGCCTATTTCCGCTATCTCAATTAAACGAAACCTAATTGGACATCGTATTGCTTTATTTTAACGTAAGGCATTTGGGTACGGTATCTTGGCGGGAAACCCGACCCGTAGTCTCAGTTCATGGGTTTCGTTGAGAAACAATTTTTCACCTACAATTCTACTGTCGGCGGTTATGGAAAATGTTATATCGATTAAACAAAAAAAAAATGGTCACAAACTGTTTGATATGATTATAACGGACGGTATTTTTCAAAACTGAGTGTATATTATATGGGGATATAAAAACAATTATTTGCTTTTCACAACAACTGTTTAATACAAACTTTCGCCGTGACTGCTGACCATTCGCGATACTTCGTTGTGGGACACTATTATCTGAATACTAGATTATTCTACTATTCTAATAATAATGATAACACCTTTATGTTCTAACTAATCATTCATAGAGTAACGGATTACACGTATATGCGGAGATTATACGACAAAGTCAGCAAACGCAATATTTGTGTGTCAATTGTTATTTTTAGACAGTCTAAAAAGCTATAGATGTATTTGTGTTTGCTAAATATCAATTCCTTATTCGATTAAGAGATAGACTTCTTATTTAGTATCATTATTAACAGGGCCACAAGGTATGTATAAAACATAAAGTAGTTTGGATGATGTTTTGTTAAATCTTATTGATATATTTTATATCTATACATATCTATACAGAAATATAAAATTGGGTGTATGTTGGTAACATTAAAATAACCGCTTTTTACTAAATGCATATGGATGTATACACGGTACATATACCAAAATAACATTTTTTACAATTTTTGTCTGTCTGTCTGTCTATTTGTTTGTTCCGGCAAATCTCTGAAACGGTTTGGGCGGGACTTTCACTGGCAGATATCTGTTGTAATAAGGAGTACCTTAGACTGCTTTTTAGAAGTTTTATTTATTTTATAACCCGCGCGGGCGAGGTCGCGGGCACCGCTAGTCGGAAATATAATACTACACATATAAATAAATATATCATATAATTTAAATGAATACGAGTGAATTATACACACATAATTTCAATAAAATTTTGGTGGTAAAAAAAAGCTGTAAACAAGCTGTAACCCGTTTGAAAACGCTCTACGCTTTCCAACAGTTGATCTACTTCTATTCCTTGGTATTTCTTGGTTATAAGGTGTAACTTCATAAATAAACCATCCGTCCGTCCCGTGACAATGCATCTGAAAAGCACTTGAAACGTTGAGAGTTAAAGAGTGAACTTAAACTTGGTTTTATCCCAAATATTCACACAAGAAGTTTTAGTTAGAGAGGCGTAATAGAATTATTATGCCACCGCAAAAAAAATGCTAGTGGTAACTAAAAAACAATTATTTGTCCCATAGCGAATATTATATATATTCGATCTTTAAAATATGTAGAAAAAGTGCGAAAAGATTGTCGCCGTTGTGGGATGAATCCGGGACAGATGCTAAGGTGTTGGCTTAGCCGCCGGAGCTCGTGGGTTCGATTCCCACACGAGACAACTATTTGTGTGACCCGCAAATAATTGTTTCGAATGTAGGTGTTTTTCCTCGCGAAATTTATGTACGTGAAAAGTCTTTACAACACGGGACAATGTTATCCTACCGTAAGGTGAGTAGTGTTTTCGAAGGTAAGACTACAATAGATCTTCTAGGTTGGAGTGCTCGTTGGCACTTACTATTCAACCCCTTTCACACAAAATATAAATACAATAAATGTTACAAATCATTGAAGTCTTTTATTTATTTTAACATTATTTTTTTTTAATCACACAACAAATGTTTTTAATCAACACAATATTAGTCACTTTTTTATACATGAGTTGGAAGCTATGGGATGCCCATTTACAAGTAAAACTAGTGATTATCATTTTTGTAGACCTTATTAAACTAATATTAGTTAAACGTCCTTACATTCTAACATGTTTTCCTTTAATTAGATCCTATTCGTTATTGTAAATCCTCCCTGCTGTATGTTGCTCGCGACTGAAATAATATTCGCTTAAATTTTTGATATGCACGCTCCTTATCAGTTTTGAGACCCGAGGCGTCCCTACTAATTTATACGTTCTTTCGCTTTCATTATAATTATTATTCTTGGCAATTTATTTTCGCACACGAGGGGGCAGTGTCCCCTCACCCGGGGGGTGGCGGGGTGGCAACTTCTTACAAATTCCCGTTTTTCGGTGGAACCTAACGCACCCTTTTCTTGGCCCTTTTTGTTTTTCATTACATTAACTTTTGAGTCGGGGATAATGTGTTGCGCTGGTGTGGGTGTAATGTGTTGCGCGAGTGTGGGTGTAATTTGTGTGCCGATGAAGGAGTCGAGCTTTGTCTTGTAAGGAGCGAATTATTGCTGGTCTAATAATTTTTTATACGGCACATCATTCTCATGTATATCTTTCAGTGCTTTTGCATAACACAGATTTATTTAAAACTGCCTTAAGCTATTAAGACCCGTGATTTTTTGCTCCTGAATGATCATATAAAAGAAAAAAATTTAAAATTTTTATTATAATATTTTATTGTACAAATCTTTCGAGCATTTCACTCATTGACGCATGCTTTTTAAGATATTGTATAGTTCTTGATTGTTCAAAGTATAGTATTAAGATAGTTGACACGCGCTCTAGAAAGCACCGAACAAAAACAAGCGCTGAAAGCAACGCATCCTATCTAGCCATCAAGATTATTTTAGACGAAACTTTAAACTAGGGAAATTCACGGTACCCTTAAAAAGTCCACATGCACGGGGAGACGGCGAAGTTCCACGGAACAAAAGCGATTACGACAGACTTCGACTACTCGAAAACAAAACGCAATTTTCTCTTAAGAAAATGAGGGAACTCTTTCTCCCCATTGAAAAATCATCAACACCCACCGCGTATGTACCCGCTGCCGGCCCCCCCGGAGGGGGCAAGATCTACGCCGCCGACTTGCGTACGCTTTAATTAAAAATAAAACATAAGAACGATGTAACTGGATGAGCCGAGGAGCGAAGGAAAAATGAAAGAGAAAGCCGTCCACCTCCTTCGGGGGAATGGTGCAGGGTGGCGGGGGAGGGGTGACCGTGTAGAAGTCAGTCGCTGAGCGGCCACCGGGGGGTGCGGACCTCCCTCAGTGTGCTGTGCCACAACGGAATGACATCACTTTACTTGTCGCTAATGAAGAAAGCGCCCTGGATGTTAAGCTTTAAAAATCTTTCGCCCAATGTTCACTTTTTATATTTCAGGTTAATGACCTTTTGAACAATTTATGTCATAATACTTTCATAATTTTCATTACTCAAATCCTACAATAAAATTTAAACCAATTTATAATACCTTACCACTATATTACAGAACTCCATATATTTTCGTTTCTACGAAATACGGGAATAATGAATATGACTGTACTTTTGAGTAGAAACATACAATTCTTCATCAGTATTCGCACCGCGCTTGTAGTATCAGGCCTTTGTATACACGACATTATGAACACCCATCGTGGTCGTAATAACCCCTCGTTAGCGCTACAAAGGGGATTGACAACAGTCAAATATAACAGAAGTCGCGAAACGAGGCAGCGGATTTCTTAACAGAACAAAACATCCAAGTAACCAGTCTAGACGTTTTAATTCTCCTATCGGTACGTCCCGGAGGCTTCGACAGATCAGACTCTTTTCATTAGACGCCGCCGCACATGTGGAAGGAAAATCTTTGACGTAGACGTCGTTAGCGACGCGAACGCTAAGAGTATTACAGTATCGACGGATCCTAGCGTTCTCCAACTAATGCTTCGGCCTCTGCGGTAATAAAATCCCGGCTTTATTTAAATTCCTCAGCGAGTGTAACGACTGAGAATAAACTGAACTGCTTGTGTGATTCATTAAATTATAGTTGCCCTACATTAATTTGATTGAATTTTACAATTTGGCTTGTCGAAAAATGTAAACTGTGCACTAGGATTTACGTCAAAGAAAAGTTGATTGAAAAACGAATCAACTACATGTAAAGAGTATTAGTGATGGCACGTTTAAATTGCGTATAACGTAAATGCATTTACATTTAAATAAATAACTTAAAACTCACTAATTGAGTACTCGGCGATTATCATGACATCATTAAGGGGAACGTAACAACGATGAACATTAAAAAATAAACTGAAACCGAAGCACCGACGGGCGCAGCGAGCAAACAATGAATGCACAAATAAAACCACGTGTTCCCGCACCGCATACGCCCTCGTACTTATTCAAATCTAACCTGGTTGAGGCATTCTCTCATTCAATTTTCTAACCCATTTACGTCTCAGACGAACTGCTTGCACCGGAGAGAGAGAGAAAAAAAAAAGCGAGTGGAGAAAAGTAAATTACTCCTCGACATTCCCGGCCATAGATTTTCCACGATATAATTTCATAAGCAGCCGCCGCAGTACGTGTGTTCGTTTTGCCCCGTTTTCCCCTTTTGAATTGATTAGGTCGGATTCATATCGAGTTGTGAATGGAGTTCGGA
Organism: Iphiclides podalirius; assembly: GCA_933534255.1. Lineage (NCBI taxonomy): Eukaryota > Metazoa > Arthropoda > Insecta > Lepidoptera > Papilionidae > Iphiclides > Iphiclides podalirius. The sequence goes on along the minus strand of OW152827.1, from coordinate 10,545,462 downwards.
TGTTTTAGTGCGGTGTGGTTTTTTTTTTTTTGCGAATCGCGAAACGGCTTTCCAATATTCATTCGGCCGGTATTAGAAGTTATTCGTTATGCATGAAGTGAAGAGATTGGCTTGTCTGAATTTCTATTGAAATTTAATACAGGCGGGTTATCTTTAAACGGGAAGCCCGAAGCTAGTGAATGTCGGGTCTGATCGATATGGGATGGTTTTTATAATAACATCACTTAGTTAAGACTAACGCGACATGCAATGACGAAAAGAAATGGCTAGACTTACTAACCTAATAAGTATTAACATATTATGTGTATACGATATACATACATAATATATTTATAACTATCCTTGTAAAATGAGTTGGGGGCTAGGGTTTGTAAAAGAAGTAAACTACTAAATAAAATTATTTTACAGATTTAATTTCACGCTACTTAAATTCGTCTTGATTTACTAAATTCCAAGCACTCTAGCATCCATTCTCACAGTCTGCAGTTTATTCTTTCTCCATAAACACATAAATCAAAAAGGGGAAGAAGCGAACAATACCAATTTCTACTTCATGCAATCCATGCACACACGGTAATATCCTTTTCTAATGATTTAAATAACTACTGTCACAAATAAACATATCATGATAAGTGGCCAACAATTAATATATTATGTACTGACATAAAATACGTGACAATCCACTTTTTTATATTAGAGATTTTATACCTCATTAGTCAAGATTCAAGGAACCTTGAGTTGTTAATAGGTTGAAGTGTAGTGTTACTCCGTTCTCGGACCCTACTAAATGTACCTAATGTTGATTTATTTTAAGCGAAAGTAAATTTTTCTTCTACAAAACGGCTTCCTTATCAGGTCAAGGGAATAATCGCGGGTAGTAACATGAATATGAAATCACAAATTTCACCCAGATTGAAGTTTCTATATCACACATGATTCAGAACTTTCTCTATCTGTCACTATTGTCCACGTGAGTCCGTCAGTATGTTATATATCACATTTCCATCTTTCAAGACAAAAGTAACTATTACCCGTGTCAGTCATATTTCTGGTTTGCAAGGCAAATTGTGTGTATACATCATATTTCCTTTCAGACAAAGGATACCTCAGCTGTAAATAAAAATAGAATGCCGAATAAATTTCCGCGCTTAAATTTTCTATTCACGACTTTGTATTATGTATAACAAACAGAGAGAGGGTGAGCGTATTAAGCTTAGCTAGGCCTGGTTAATGATCCAATTCCTGTCATGTTCAGGAAAGGGTTTACCCCCTAAAAAACTTGAAACAAACGCCGCAAAAACCGAAGACGTTCTCTCTATCGCACCCCTCCAAGAGGGCAAGGGGGTGTTCCACCCTCAAGGAGGCACCGTGAATAATTATAAAAGAAATAAGATAGACATTGACTTGGCCGCGTCAGGCCGTAGATGAATAATAATGGATTTTTGTTTACGTGTGTCGGCCGCCTTTATGAGCTATAAGCTTTTACGATCCGAAATTTTGTTGCGCAAATAAACCGGTTATTAAAGTAACGGTTTTAATGGCGTTTACTATGTAAGCCAGGATCAGATGAAAAACCGGTTACGCGCGCCCGTTTTCAGCTAGCCGCGTTATTCGATTTTCAAGGAGGTTAACGATCTGTCATTAATTTTAAATGACTTCGCATATAAAACCTCCCTTTTAATTTAAAACTATTCATTTGGATCATACTTTTGAAGTAAAACTTCTTTAGGCGCGACTTTCCTAGTCGTAACTCAGATTTTTTCTGACGGGAGTAACGCTTTTTCTGACGAAGTAACTTATTTATTTTATTATAGATTTTAAAAATATGACATATACTTATGACGTTACTAAATATTTAATCATTTCAGTGATATATGCCGTCAACGCCAAAGAAGTTTTACATCAAAGGCGTGTATACGTTACACGCACACACTTTTTTTTTTCATGACATATTGTTTTCAGATTACGAAATGTTTAAATGTGAATTTGGTAGCTTCTTCATATCTGTTTTTAACTTAAAGGTGTGTGTGTTACCATTAGACTAACTAGGATAATATTATCCTACAGTATGTTTTCGAAGGGCAGACTACAATAGACCTTCAAGGTCGCAGCGGTCATTGTGACTTACTACCTAACCCCTTCCATACAAAATTCAATTGGCAAATGAATACTGCTGTTGTGAATGTTGCTCGAAAAAAAAAACTTACAAATGACGCATAAATTAAAAAAGAGCGGGAAAATAGAAGAGGCAGCGAAGCAAATGCAATAAACACTAGCGCTCGATACAGAGCAGTGTAGTGCAGGAAAAGTAATCACGGTTCGACGTAACTTTATTTGACGCCGAGGACAGCGACGGTGGGCGGGATTGCAGGTTAAGAAACAGTTTTTTATTGCAGATAACGTCTTCTAAATTCAATACATACATACATTTATTGTTAAAGATGAAAAAAGTTTCATCTGCGAAAACGATATTAATTGTCCATTGCTTTTAACTGGATTGTAGGTATATTGATAGGTATAGGAAATATAGTTGCAAAAAAGTAATCCCGTAGTTTTTTCGTTTCTCATATTTATTTCTAAATTAATTATATAAAGATTATCCAAACTTAAATCAATGCATCAGTTAAATTGTGATGACTTAGTTATCATGACTTAGTTAAATTTAAAGTATTCCGGGCCATTTGTGTCTTATAAGAGTTATCTGACTTAGTTAAATTTAAAGTATTATCCGGGCCATTTGTTTTATCCTTTGCAATTTGTTTTTAATTCATCGAAGTATGTGTCAACCATAAAAACGACACTGTACCTACTTTATTGGATTTTATTGAATTTTCCGCTAATTAATCCTGTCTATGTGTCTGCCTATGGTGTTGCATGAATGGGCAGGCTCGTCTGGGTAGTGCGATGGCCTCACAGAAGACCGGTGTGAACTGGAAATACTGGACATCACCACAAAATATAAAGAAATGCTTCTTTATTGTTGCCAGCGTATCATCAAGTCACAGGACAGTAATAAATAATAGTTGAAAAACAAAACAAAAAAACATGGTTTTGTAGATAACCGAACTAAAAGTAGAAAATAATTTTCAATAAATTTGATTTATGAATAGTGTGACTGCACATATTTGTGAGTGTACAAGGACACTACCAAGATAATAGGAAAAAAATATTTGAATTGTTGCATTGAGATGAGTCTTTGCCGAGATTGCAAAGTTTGATTCAAATCTGATCGTTAAAAGTGGGGTGAAATCACGTTTAAAGAATCCGTTACATTCATACATACAGGTGAGACTGATATAAACGTGTTAAAAGACGCAGGTTAAAGTTCCTGGATGGCAACACTAAGCAATCGCGCTCCGGGAACCGAGCAAGGGAAATGTTGGCGAAGCTCGGCACGCCGTAAATTGATTACGAGCAAAATTGTTAGCCGATGGTTGACTACTTACGTGCACCTGGCGTGAACTGGCGGCGGTTGGTCTAATCGCATTTCCACGTGTCTGCGCGTCTCACTTTCAGCTGTTGCTGAGTCCTCCTTAGGCTCGGGAAGCTCTTTGGATTTTAATTTTTTCATAGAATTTCGTTACCGTTTGTGGCCTATTAAGTTGAAGTTTTTCGACATACCGACTGATGAATAAGTGAATTACATTTTTGTAATAGAGTTGGAGACTGATAGAGGAAAGTGGAAGTGGTCGTGCCGACCTCAACTTGTAAGGGCAGGAGAAAGAGGGGGTAGACTTATGGCTAAACGTTGAAAATTCATAGACAGATTAAACGCAATTATGTCCGTAAAATAGTTTTATTGTTCAGCAGTGTTAAGTAAATCCAAGAAACCATCATAGAACAGATGGGAGAACATAATACCCACTGAGGAGGGCCTCAAACGCGTGGGTTTTGGCTAGCCTACAGGTTCCACGTTCGATGAAGCTTTAATAATCTAAGGACTGAAAGCGTAACATCAGTTATACACAAGAGAACATCGCAAGGATCATCGACATAACCAGTGGTCAATTTTATAGTCGTGTCGCCAACTATGAACAGTGATCACACGAGAGATGTAGCACCAGTGTTGTTGCCCGCCTTAAACGGTTTAATTATGTGCCTTAATAGTAACATAATTTTCACAAAAATTTTACTTAATTTATGCATATAAATAGTGAATAAAGCAACAATTGTAAGGTTAGTTGTATTAGTGCACGAGTGAATATAAATACATTTTTTTCTTTTTTGGCGTTAAGTTTGTGGACTGAAACCTTTAACATTACAGTAACACATAGTGCTTAGGGTTCGTGAACACTGGAGACACTCTAGTTCCCAGGTGGTTCTCATTGCTCAAGCCGACGATTAAAACAATCACCGGCCATCGGGGCCTCGGTCAGTATCGAATCCCGATGGCTCGGAGGAGGCAATCCCTTCCCTTATAAGATGCATGAGCTTAGTGGCCTTATCACACGTAATGGGTCGTATCAAACTCGTTTGTTCCACGAGCGCTGCGTTCGTTGAACCTTAATATATATCTTCGAACTGAAAGCCATATAAAAGACAAAATATTAAAGATTTGTTTACAAATTAACATTCAACTGGAAATGGTATGGTTCGTCGCTAAAATATAGAATATGCGATTATCTGCATGTGCTGGCAAGTTTCAGTTATGGATGAGTTAATTGTGAAAAAAAACATGCTTCAAATGTAAGTTTTAAATTTTTTTTAATCCGTCGTATAACATTACAAGAGTTTATGCATTTAAATTTTTCACGGGGACAAAAACTAACATGAATAAGTCGGTAACTGGCCACTTCAGTTTCTAGGAGCAAAAAAAAAAACTTTTCACAGAACGAGTGGGCGGTTAACGAAAACAAAGTGGAGTATGTTTTAACCCTCCATCCGTACTGGTAAAGCAATTGTCGGGTAAACATATTACTTTATGCAACAAAACGACCGAAAAAAACAACTTTTTCGCTTTTTGCAGAAACGGAGACAAAGAAGAATAAACCAGAAAGGTCGCCCACATGCGCGAAGTATAATTAAAGGGTTGAAATGAATATTTAAATATCGTAAAGGGTGCACACTCAACGTCACAATGACGTTCGGCGCGTCCGAATCTAGAAAGATACGTATTTTTGGAAGTCAAATTCCTACTGGTTGCACATTGAGGTGAAATGATGATATTAATACAAAAAAAATATGCGTGGACTTATGTACGCACGTAAGATAAATACCGAAACATTTTATTCCCTGTACCAGTATTCTTTGTTTGTGATAAAGAAATTTAGATGTAACTGATAAAGGTAATAAATAACTTGGAATTACAGGTAAATGTCAAAAAGTAGTTACTGACATGAATACCTTGAATTTGGTCGCTTTTCACCCAATCAAGTCGACGTCGGTGAGTGCGCACGGTAAAAATTTTACTTTCATATTTTTTCCAAGCTTGCCGAAAGAAGTATAACTTCAAAAATTACGTATGAATTCACATACGTAATGAACAATTATACATAGTTAATTCTAGGGGATTCCGAGGGAAGTACATTATTGTTACAGTCTGTAAAATATGCTGAACATAGTCTTCGGTCAATAATTATGAAGCACGGTACTGAGTCACCAGCAACCGTCTGCTTCTCGGAACTTTCTTCAGGTCATCGCTCCATCATAGGGCACCATGTAGGTCTACGGTCTACACGGATACCTGTTTTGTTTGAGTATAATGTATTGTCATATTTATCGAAACCAGGTACACATTGAAATTTCCACGATTATTGTATATATTGCTTTAGATAAAATTGTATGATTGATGTGAGAAGCTGTAGAAATAATTAACAAATATTTTATTTACCTCGTCTTTTAGGAGCATAACATGGTAATATATTGGAATTTTTTGATTAATTTTTAATTAGTATGGAAAGGAATAACCTATTTATAAGTCCTATTGCCGGGCAACGGCGATGGATCTTCTCCCCGATGGATACGCGATTAATCGGCAGTAAAAATTTCAATTAACGATTTCATTGATGATGGGCGCCGGGATTCGAACTCAGTTTGCTTGACTTACTGGATTAAAATCTAGCGACTGGATAGTAAGCTATCAAGGCTTAAAGACACAATGTATTAAGCGACCGGATGTGATATGTGTAGTTACTTGTGTATTGTGCAATTTTTACAAATATTTATAACGCTAGCGACCGGCCCCGACTTCGCACGGGTGCGATGTATTATACATATAAACCTTCCTCTTGTCTCTCTATCTAATAATAAAACCGCATCAAGATCCGTTGCATACATAGGGACAGACAGACAGCGGGACGACTTTGTTTTATACTATGCAGTGATGATGGTAATATCCAAACGTTTTTGACGCTGCCCTCGGTGTGCCACAACCGAAAGAGCGGCGGGACGAGTCAAAGATACAGAACACGTCGCAAGGGGCACTGGCGTTTGCCAAAAATTATAATTTTAATTGCGGGCCCCCCCAGATCCGCAGCCGGCGGCTCATCGCGTCATAAATATAAGATATTTTACAACGATGTCTCTAGTTAATGCTCGCGTTTTAGTTTTTCTTTTGCGCCTGGCCCTGAACAAAGCTCGAGTTGTTCCTGGATTGTGTGATTGTCTACGGCGTCGTTAACATGACGAGTTGTCGAGTATGACATTAGCAAAAAATGTTGTAAATATCGTATGCTATTGACATCAAACCGGCTACGGTCTGTAGAAAACGTCATTAATTAAAATGTATCAATTTTCGAACCGAACAATTTGTTCAAGCAACATCTAATTTTCATAAACGGAATATTGATCTTTTATTGATTCCATCTCTACGAATTCTGAAATCTGATTCCTCGCTTTATATTTATTTAAAAAGCCACACTTAAGCATTCATATTAAAATTTACAGTTGTTTATTATAGTTTGTGAAAGTGTTCTTAATATGAACGAAATGAAAATGTCAACTTTGTATAAATTTTCAATATGGCATGTTTTAGATAAAAAAAACTTAGAACGTAAAAGAGAGATTTTCAAATTCAACAATTGTCAAGGAACAAGTATATGGGGTACTGATATGGGTAACAAAAAATATTCATACAATCTATATCCGTAATATAATAATCAAAATAATGTTATATTATTGCATGGTTTGATGATCTGTACTGTTTTTCGGACCATAATCGCATAATTATATACGGTTATGTTCCAACAAACATGGAATGGATGTGCCATAGAGTAGACGCTTACGTTTTCAATTCAACCCAAAGTCTTCATTCGTCTCTGGTTCTTTCTCTCTAATCTATGATGACAAAAATCCTTGAGACGGAAAAAGCAGAAGCAAAACAATAAAACCGGTTTAATATTGCGCGTGCGTTTTTTTCTCCATTTGTCATATTTCATCAGTTGTATGTAAATGATGGATGACTCCCCATTCAACCTTCATTCATTCCGAATGCAAACTCGCGAACCCTCAGCGAAAATAAGCAACACTCACTTCCTAGGCCTGCGAAAAAAAAATTTAATGACTTCCCCAAAAAACACACACGCGTAGAACAAAGGGGGCAGACCGCCGAAAATACGCAGATGGCAGAGGTCGCTAACAATTTCCTCTCACTCATTATCCTTTATCCACCTTTGCGTATAGCTGTAAGCAACGTAGTGGATTTTTTATAGTGTCCACTAATTAATATATATATCATTATAGGTTTCAATTTTAATTGGAGGCATTCATCGTCAAATCGTTTAAATCTAAACTTGGTTATCACTAGAAATCAGCGTTGCAGTTTTTACTGCAACATTATTCTGAGTGATGATTCGGGTCAATTTTAGGCATGACCTACGGCGTACAAAACTCAAACATTAAATTATAAATTATGGACAGTGATGAATAAATATGGCGCATGCCCATACTGAACGGCGTTTAAATATTGTTCTGCTTTATATTAAATGACATGTATAAGTGAATGTGATAGAAGATATGGAAAGAGATAGCAAGCCTATGAATTGTAATATTATTACACCAATTGGCGTAATTTGAATGCTTCAGTTTCCATGCGGAAATGTACGGTGAATCATATCTACCTAGTATTTCTAAATAATATCATTGATTTTGGAGGTTTATATTATATTTCCATTTTCTTTACTATTGTTATAAATAGGTGTTGTGTACGTCAGAAGTATTGTGCCGAATAAAACTGTTTCTTTCTTTATTTATTTTTAAGTAGAGACACGATACATACACGACTGGAGGAAGGTGGAACTGCAATGGTGCAATGGTTTATAGTCATCTCGCCGGCTGATAGCTCGTGCTGTGAGTTCGACTTCCACTTTGTCGGTGCTCTTGATACAAGCCCATAAAAGCTCATACAAGCTCACACAAGCCCAAAGAGCATTATGGTCCACGAAGTTTTTTCGCGTGATACGTTGTCAAGTGAGCAGGCTGCACCACAACACTTCGGAAACCAGGGATACAAATATTGCAATTAATTTCGATTCTTTCATCTTTCCACTAAAATGAAGTATCTTATAACGCAGGCTTTTATTCTGAATTACATTTCAGATTAAAAAGATAAAAAGGCTCTTTTGATATAGTGATGTATATATCTTAATACTAAAACTGTTACGTCGGAAACCGTAACATCACTTCAAAAACATTCATGATATTGTCCAATGTGTACTGTACTTTGTTCTCAGCATTTTCATAACACATTTCTTACGGCGACTTGGTACAAATAAAAACTCCGAAATCTAGACATTCATACCGCCCTCGGATGATGTAAGTGGCCAAGTCTGAACAAACTTGACTGAGTACTCGAGACAACGGTTCTCTTGTCTTATGAAATGCTAAAGTGGACAGCTACCTCCATGAATCTTTATTTTAGTTCTCCTTCGGAACGCAGCGAGCGCATTATTTATGCTCGTAATTAGGATGGAAAGTTCGAAATCAAAACTTTCGTCAAGTGATTATGCTCATTATTGTTTTTAATAAAAATATCCACAAATATAACTTTACGGAATATAATATTTCAGTGATGAATTTCATCTTATATTCCCGTCTCGTAACCTTATTATATCGTAACCGTCTCGTATTCTTAGAAACCTCGTAAAATTAAGTTAAAAATAAACGCGACATGATCCGTAAAAATAGTTTAATTCAATAGTGTTTAGTGTTTGCCTATATAAAAGAAATTTTTATATTCGCATGGGTCAAACTAACAACATTTTTATCATCGCAAGAGTTTATTTCTCTTTCAGTGTGACATTCCAGAAAAATAATAAGAATTAAAGGCAATAACAGCGTTCACTTAACTTCAGAACAAAACTATCAGACAAATTTCTATCGTCCCGATTAATAAACTATGATAAGTATGAGTCTTAGTAATCGATGTTCTGGCTTTGAATTAGCTTTTTTTTTAAAAGAGTGTTTTTTTTTAATAAATTATTCCATTGCGTAACACTTAAACACCAAAAAAAAACTAAAAAAAAAACCAGTGACAATCAAACCGACGAAAGAGACAGGTTCACTAAAAAGCTAAGAGACAATCACATAAAAGCTTTGGGTACATTTTGTCAAAATAGTATGTCATATACATGCTTTTCATATTTAAGATGTCCGTCATCATTAAAACCATAATCGAGAACAAACATACATCTAAAAATAAGACGCCCCAATATTTATCTAGCTAAAACCATTGACGGCTCCAACTCGCCATGAGTCAGACTGTCGATATCAGTTTGACCGTAATGGACACCGTAGTCACGCCTAAGTCATTCTTCGCTCAGCGGTGTGTTCCACGTACGCCCAATCCATTTTGGAAAGCATTTTGGGAAATATTAATCCTTAGTAATATTATAAAGGTGAAAGTTTGTATGTATGGATGGACGTTGCTTACTCTTTCACGCAAAAACTACTGAACAGATTTTAATGAAACTACAATAATGTAGCTTATACATCAGAATAAAACGTAGGCAATATATAGATATTAATCTGTCTTTTTGTGAATGTATAACGCCTTCAGCTAGTATCAGTCTAATTTAAAACCATGACACCTCAGTGTCCGGGTGCTCTTTTTCACTTTTTATTCAATTTATTCGAGCGACCTGAGTTCGATCCCCGGTGCCAGCACTGATAATTTTAAGTGCCTACTTATCACGTGCTCCGCAAGGCCTTTGCCCGGAAGTGGGACATGTATAGGGTGATACTTTACTGAAACTGTTAATGTAAATATTTTCTCATTACTCAATTGACTACCTCTTTATTAATATATATTGTATTGGTCTTTGTTTATTTTCAACTGTGTGTTTTATTCACACATAATAGGTATTTTGAATAAATCTTGCCTATTAGTTTTTTAATTATAAGTTAATACCTATTACATACAATGATGGCCCTCGATTTCTCTGGGTTGCCATCATCAGATCCGGGTTTCCTTATCATGGTATCCTTGGGATATCTCCTTGACAACAAAAAATAATTATCAAAATCGGTTCATAAACGACGAAGTTATCAACGAACACACATAAAATATATATATACGGTCGAATTGAGAAACCTATATAGTTTTTTCGCATCTGGGTGTTTGTCCGCGTCAAGTTTATGTTTGTAAAAATTCCTTACAACACAGGATAATGTTATCCTGAAGGCAATGTTTTAAAAAAAAATAAAGAACAAAAAAAAGGTACGTATTTTTTTTTATTAGGGATAGTCTCTGTAATTAAGCTCATCCGACCTCAAGACGCGAAAATCTCGACAACTATCCACTTTCTTTATTGCATTTTAACAATGCTGTAAAGTGACTACTGACACTAGATGGCGCCTATCATTTATCTACAAAAATTCACATTTGAATTTAATAAAACCGTTTAACAACTTTTAAGTTAAACGGTTTTATTTTCTGTTTTTTTTTGTGCACTGAAAACTACAATATTGTATTGTCATCTAAATTTGTGTACCATAATAAATGTGTGTACCAAATTTCAGATCAATTTGACAACGGGAAGGTGCTTAAATTTCAATTTCTGATTTTGACCCAAATAAACAAATAAATTCCGTACGTGTCGAGCTAAATAAAACCATTTAAAAATCAAATGAGTTTAATTCTTATTCAAATGAAATTTACTCAATTCGAATGAACAGAGTTTAAGTATGAAAAAAATAAAATAATTCCCAAATCAAACAATACGAAACGATCACACACCGGCATTGCGTGCTAAATCCCACTCAAGTAACACGTCAAAGCTGATACGCATTATTTTTCCACACAGTCAATTATTCATCCATTCCTTTCAGTTTACTCATGCTTGTTTATTATATAATGTTAGGAGGTAGGGAGAGATGTTTCTAAGTAAAAGAAAATTATTTCACATTTTAATGTTCAATTCGACAGTAAAATATATAACAATCCGTGTTTGTTTAATGCAAGTTTTAGATCATTTATTTTATGATGAAAATTTAGAGAGTTGCAGTGCGAGCGCCTGCGGAGGATGTTTAGTTGATAGTAAGTTAATATTGAATTAACTTCGGTGCTCTCCACGACAAGTCCTAAACATTCTAAATTCAATTCGGTCATTTCCATTTTTAAAGGACCCTTACTACCTTTTCCTTGCATATTATAACAATCGCGATAAGAGTTTATTCAAATACATTTATAACGTTTTTAATATATTTTTTTAATTCAAGGAGTATTATTATTATGTATCACTGTGTGCCAACGGAATCGATCTCCTAATTATAACATACTTTGCCGCTCTTCCAAAACTAAACCCTGATCCGCGTTTCAAACGTCATAAACTATAGCCATTGGACCATACGATCCCCTGCGTGAATAAAAATAGAACGACACTGAAACATGAATACCGCACAATACATATTTATAAAAGAACACAGACTATACAGGGAAAAAAGTGCATTTGTATAAATTAAAAAAGACGCTCCACACACCAGCAATACACTTTATAAATTCACACGACGTTAGCCAGAACACATTCTATTTTTTTAAAAAAAATAGAGAAAGAAAACCGCGTTCTTAAAAAAAAATTCGTTCCCTCACAATGTATAAAGCGCCCCATTCATGACACAATGGAGGTTTTGTGCGGTTTACGCGACCGGATCGCATGACCCGAGCGACGTGTGTTACAATGAATGCCGTGTATGGGTGCACTCACTGAATTGTTTTTGTTTCCTATTCACGGGGTTATGGCTTTCCCCCTTTTTATTTCGTTTCCTCGATTTTTCCACGTTGGAGAGCGTAATTTCGCTGCGGACTCCTTGAGACGTTTCGCGAACTACGCCCGCGCTTGTAACAGTGGAATTATTGCACCGTAATTGCGTAATAGGTTTTTGCGTATTTTTTGCTCGGAACTTCGGCGGTTTGTTAAATTGTGCATTAGATTGTTATTATTTTCCGTTTATTCCGCTTCGAGCGCCGAGCATTTCACTTTATATCACATTCTTGAGAGGGTATTCATGAAACTGGTATTTTGGTTTCAGTTTTGCGTGTAAGAATAATTTGTTCGTGTAACCATGAATTTATTCATTTAAGTTCGAATATCATTAAAATAATAAATAAACTCTTGTATCACGTTCTATCGTCAAGTAGGATAATCACTCAAAATTATTTTATTACATAATTGTACAAGCTACGACTACATATAAGCACCAGTTAAAATATTTTTTTTTAATTTATGTCAATATATTTTCCTTTAGACCTAAAACAATTAGCAAATTAATGTAAACAACTTATTTTTGGCTTAACTCTGATTTGAGTTAATATAAAGATAATAATTCAAAAAAATGTTCATTGTCATAATTTCTTTGAATTATTACAGCTTAAGTAGATGTTTTAGATTGCAAGGTATCATTTGTTAGGATTTAAATCGTTTTATTTTTTATTTATTTTAATCCAACAAAATCTTGCACTAGTAGGGAGACAAAATAAATCAGTTACTATTTGGTATGTTTTTCCGAAAACTATTTCACAAGTAGAGACTCGGGACAAACCCCGAAGACGTGCGTTCGATTTCCACAGCGGTGGTGAGAAACTTTTCGTATTATTTTCTATTTTATTACTACTATATATACTTATTTTACGATGGTAGAGCCTCGCAGCAGCCTCGGCTGTTGCACGAATGGGCAGGCTCGTCCGGGTAAGTACCACGACCTCACAGAAGATCGGCGTAAAGTGGAGGTATGACAAATACTTTCGCGTTTCGTCTGGTGAGTGAGGTAGCCGGAGCCCAATTTCCAAAAAGGTTGTCAACGCATTTGCAAACCCTCTGGTGTAGCAGATGTCTATGGGCGGCGGTATTCTCTTAACATCAGGTGAACCGTCTGCTCGTTAGGCAACTTTTCACATAAAAAAAAAAAAATACTATATTTTAATGATTTTAACCTTCCTAAAAATTACCCGTTCTACATTTGAGCCTGCGGCCAAAGGCGCAATTATTATGTTAGTAAGTGGTCTACTAATCAACAATTGCGATCAGATCGTTATAAAACTCATACTATATGAAAACCACCGGATGCAGCCAGGAAACTTGTAAATGTGATTGAGGGGGAGAAATATTTTGTTGACGTGGCAACGTGGATAAGGGTGGAACATTTTGAACGTAAAAAATGCTATAAAACAGAACCTGTTTTCATTAAGTTGATTAGAATGAATACTATTAAGTTTTTAATTAGAATCTCCTAATTTTTATAAAATCATTTTATCACCTTTGATAAGTTTATAAGTATGTAGCTCTTTGATGTATTTGAAAATATATTATGTATGTAAATATTTCTACGTAACGGTTACAGAATATGAAATTCATAATATTTCGTTGTCTTCAACTGAACGTCTTGATATAATGAGTAAATTTTTGTCAAGAATTAAATATGACAATCCAGAAAGCAAACACTGCTGGTCCAAACGTTGGATTATATTTTGATCGTGTTTTCGAATCTCAGAAGTTTTCAACAATGTGTTTTATTTTCAGATTTCGAAGTAATAACTCAAAAAAAATCACTAAAATTTGATAGCATTAGCGCTGTCTTGTCCCTTTTGAGATTAAAAGGCGTGTTAGCAAGATTCTTAAAGAAATGATCAGCTTCTTGCCGTCATCCCAATTTTTTTGGGTCGGCACAACTTGTGAATTTTGTGGGTTTGTTAATGCTTTTTACGTCAACGTCAACTTGAAATTCATATGTACCTTGTCGTATATTTTCTCAGCACCTTGCATGAGATGGGTTTTGTGAAGTACTTATTGCAATTCGTCTGGTAATGGGCCTGCGGCCTACTCTTTTATACAGCCCTTATACATCTGCAGCTTTATTGGTATTGCATTTATCCAGGATGATTTTTTTTATGTGAAAAGTTGCCAAGCGAACAAACGGTTCACCTGATTTTAAGTGAATACCGCCGCCCATGGACATCTGCTACACCCGAGTGTTCCAGATGCGTTGACAACCTTTTGAAAATTGGGCTCCGGCCACCCACTCACCAGACGAAACGCGAATGTATTATACTTCTAATTTACGCCGGTCTTCTGTGAGGTTGTGGTACTAACCTGGACGAGGGGTGTTTGTTCTCAAGGAGGGTTGATGTCAATCAGACGGCTGATCGTGGAAGAACCTAGCCAAAACCACTGACAATATTTTTACAAGTTGTACCAGTTAAATGGTGAGACATAACATGACATAACATACATAAAATGTGAATCAATGACCAAGCATAAGGGCAGGAGTATGTTGCTGCAGATGTCCAAGACGGTGATGATCTCTTAACATAAGGTGAACTGTCTACTCGCGTCCCGTCGTTCTTACATAAAACATTTGTGTTAAAAGATAAATTGAAGTATATATCGCTATATATAGTTTTCAGGTCCAGTTGTGTTCTACAGATTCATTAACTGAAAATATGTAAGCTTTTCTGCCCTGGGTGAAAAGTTCGAATCACGTCGTTACGTAAAACTATGAGGGGGAAGTTTTCATCGGTTGCTAAGCATTACAACTGTAAAAGTAAATTAAAGCCTATAAATGTCCCAGTGCTGGGCAAAGGCCTCCTCTGTACAGAGGGTACTAGGGCATAGTCCACCACGAGCCCACTGTGGATTGGTGGACTGCCCATATCTTTGAAACATTTTTTTGTTATTTTTCGAAAAAATGCAGGTTTCCTCGATTTTTTCCTTCACTGTTTATCACGTGATAAATCGGCACTTAAAATTAATAACTGCATTAGTGCCAGCACCGATGATATAATTCTGTTGCTCGAGTATGGCACTAAAAGCAAACGCCCGGTCAATGAATTATCACGACTCTCTCTTATAAAACTACCTATCTATCAGCTCGTATAAAACTAAAAAAAATCATGAATCTCGTCTGCATGTACCACCTGCTTAACGGCTTTCGCACAGAATTACTCAACAGCACCGTCAGGCTCGACTCAGTATATTTTTATTTTAATGACTACTCAATAATGTTTAATTACTGAGGCAGTAATGAGGTTTCATTCGAATCATCTAATAAGTGCCGAGCAAAATCCGATAATGACGAGTGGCGAAGTGTGAGACCCACATTACTAATGAGGGCCGACACGTCCATGCAAGAGCGGAGACACCGCGCTATAGTTGCAATTTGGAGTGAGTCGAATTATGGACTTGGCGTTCGATACTAGATTAATTTATTGAATAATAAACTAAATATGAGCCGTGATAGCTCAGCGCTCGCCTTTAATTCAATATATATTCGAGCCGGCATCAATGAAGTTTTTAACTTTAAGTGCTGACTTATCACGTGCTCCGCGGTGAAGGAAAACATCGTAAGGAAACCTACATATTTTCGAAATAATAACAAAAAAAAATATTTCGAAGATATGTGAAGTCGTAATACCCTATGTACAGAGGAAGCCTTTGCAGTGGGACATGTATAGGCTGTTACTTTACTCTTTTTTTAAAACTAAATAACCGTGTAAGGACCGTACAGGAATTTGCTAAGGTTGTAACGAATGAGCTCGCCTTTCAACGTAAATAATTATATAATGTCTGCGAAGGTACCGAACCATATATCATACTGAACTATGCTTATTGCAAAAGTAAATATGAGTTGCCACATTTTGATTACTAATATATAGATCCGAAATAATTACTCTTGATTTACAGGTAACAATTTGCTGGTGTCTGAATTTCCACCTCATTGAAGTATTGGCATTTCCTTAAACAACAAGTTTTTCTGAGATATGGCATTTTCTACGATTGACTACGGCCCACCGTCAGTTGTATCAATTTCTTTTAATTTCAAACTACTAGCTAGTTGCTTGACGGTTACTATTCCTAATCACTACAAAGACATGGACGGGACTGGCAGTTCTCATTTATTTATAATGAAAAAAACCGGCCAAGTGCGAGTAGGACTCGTGAACGAAGCCTTCCGTACCATCATCTATAAAAACGGCTAAAAATAATGTCTGTTGTATGGAAGCCCCACTTAAATGCTTTTTAATCTGTTTTTTAGTATTTGTTGTGATAGCGGCAACAGAAACACAATCATTATTTCTGTGAAAATTTCAATTGTCTAACTATCACGGATCATGAGATACCTGGTGACAGACGGATAGCGGAGTGTTAGCAATAGGGTTCCATTTTACCTTTTCAAATCAAATCAAAAATATATTTATTCAAATAGACGCTTGCGCGCTCTTATGAATCGTCAAATTTTACATAAAAAATTATGTATATAGATTCGTAAGGTACCACCGGTTCGAAAAGCAGTTTCTGTTGAGAGGAGACCGGCAAGAAACTCAACAGTTTGGGTAAGGAACCCTAAAAATAAGTAAAAACACTGAATTGGTGTCGCATCCAATGTGACGTACGTACAGAGATATCGCAGCTGTTAATTGGAGGAGTTCGATTAATGAAGCCGGCCCGTTCATCGATGTGTGAAGACCCGTTTCAATTTCCACTGCACATAATTATTGGAGTCCTTTCAGATGTCGTATGGTTAAGTCGGCAACTTCGAGTGTCCTCGGGAATCACTCAGCGATATATTTTAATGCCTTTGTAATATATTGGTTGTTTACTTGTTTGTTGGTAGTGTTAGGAATAGAGACAGCATTTCAGTCCGTACTGTTTCTAATTTCATGAGTAGATATGTAAGTTTCGAAGATACACGGGAAAAACTATTATTAGGCTTTGCGTTTTAATTGTTGGCAATTTCTGAAATTCTAACTCTTTTCTTATGTTACTTACATGTAAAATTCATGGGCGCAATTCATATTATATTAGCCTTACGCGATGGTACATTTTATTTTTAATTCGAATTTACAATCACCCTCCAATTGCAATTTTCAATACAACATTTTAATTTGACACATGATCGACGTCCCAAATCCGAAAGGTCAAAGGCGTGTCCAATATTCGTTCGATTAGGAGATTGTGAATGCGTTCTTAATATGAATCGTGTTCGAAAATTGAAACAGCGGGTAGCTGTTCACCTGGTCCGATGGCGGCTTCTTCGGGCGCCATCTTGGACCATATCTCGGCCAACCTAAATTCCCAATTGTATTGAATTGGTGTCTTATAATGGAAGAATCGGCGTATCTTTTGCGTAATCTCTTTGTATTCCACAATTTATGTATTTGTCATTTTAAAGTTATTCGTTACATGTTGTCAGCATAATTCCCCAAAATTATTAAAATCAGAATGAAATCGTATACCTATGTTAAATTCGCGAAAATAACATTAAATTTAATAAGTAAGTGCTTTCGATGTCCTATTTTTCAATGGCGTGACGGATCTGGAACCGTCATATAATGGTCGATTGACTAAATAATTGTATGTTAAATTTTAAAGACTATTTTTTGAACGCCTTTAATTTAACACAACCCTAGTCTCGGTCTATACCTAACCTTCCCTTTACACTGCATGCAAAAGAGACTGACGATTTTAAATTTCGAACTAAGCTCGTTAGGGAGACGAGTATCGGTAGAAATAAGCGCGAACATTCTCATGAAGGATTGATTGGCGATGAGTTTCGTTCAGGAAATTACATTTTTTTCTTAAATTTGGTCATTCAACAACCCAATTGGCGTAGTGGATAGTGACCCTGACTCTTGCGCCAGAGGGTGTGGGTTCGAATCCCATTACTGGAAAAATGTGTGAGGAACAGTGTTTCTCTAGTGTCTGTGTTGTTCATACGTCTATAAAATGTATTTTTTTACAAAAGAAAAGTACGTTTAAGTATGTTATTCAGATACGTATTACCCATAGTACAAAGCTTTGCTTAGTTTGGAACTAGATAGCGCTGTATAAAATATGTCCCGTAATGTTTAATTATTTATTGCTATATTTTTTTATAACTTTGGCGGATTATTGTTATCAGTAGACAAATGGCTGGTACTAACCCGGACGGACCTGCCCATTCGTGCAACAGCGAACTTGTTGAGTGGTCCCACCACAGTAAAATGTAAATGATTAGAGCGTAAAATTAAATCAAAGGTAATGAAGGAAAAGTAGATTTTATACAGGTTGCGAAAGAACTAAAATCTTTCTTTGTCAAAACGGTTAGTAAAGAAGTGCGCCGGCGTGGCTAAGTAGAAAAAAATCACATTACATCTCTTAATCTTATTTTACCATGTGTATTTACGAATATTTATGTATATTTTTCTCCGAATAAGTGAACACTTATTTATCGGTAAAACTTGATCACAGTCTTAGGTTAGCACGTCGTTAAATTTTCAAAATTCTATTTCTAAGTTATTAATAACATAAATTCAATAATATGTATTTGTCCGATATTCAATAGCTTCAAAGCTGCTGATTTGTGTAATTCGCGCAAGATAGCAGACGAGGGTCCCGACCGCAGACACACGGCTTCGAACTTCGATTTTCGAATTTGGAACGCAGGGGTGTAACCGAGCGCGGGAAATGGCGCGGCAATCGAAGCGTTTAGTCGTTATAAGATTAGATGCCACCGTTGCTTAGTCATATTCCATATTCTGTGTTATTTTTTT
This sequence comes from Iphiclides podalirius, assembly GCA_933534255.1. Lineage (NCBI taxonomy): Eukaryota > Metazoa > Arthropoda > Insecta > Lepidoptera > Papilionidae > Iphiclides > Iphiclides podalirius. The sequence continues at coordinate 10,526,501 of OW152827.1, read as the reverse complement.
TTTTTAATATTTGCCTTTGACTTTTCGAATATACTCATAAACTGTTGGAGTTTCGCGTCCTGCGTCACAGTAAATGAGTGACGCCAGCCATATTCGAGCAATAACCTGCTTTTTTAGCATATTATGTATCTGACAAAATCACCGACAACTTGGAACTATTAAAGCATTTATTGAACTGCTGAAGATTTTTTATTTTTAGGACATATTTTTACACAACATACGAGTAATTTAGTCCCAAAATAATCAAAAATGCTGCTATGGGTACTAGAAGATTACTGATTAATATACTTAAACGTACTTTTTTTTGTAAATAAATACATATTATATATATTTAAATGGTCTAATAATAGTATCAAACAGTATAGTGTCTGGGACACTAGAAAAACACGTATACACGTGGTATGTACCAAGTCCTCATAGAAGACCGGCGTAAAGTGGAAGTATAATACTTTCGCTTTTCGTCTGGTGAGTGAAGTTGCCGGAGCCCAATTTTCAAAAGGTTGTCAACGCACCTAGAACCCTCGGGTGTATCAGATGTCCATGGGCGGCGGTATTCACTTTATATCAGGTGAACCGTCTGCTCGCTTGGCAGCTTTTCACATAAAAAAAACAATTTTTTTCCAGAGTGGGAAAGGTATCGAACCCATACTCTATTGCGCAAGATACAGTGTCATTATCAACACGCCCATCAAATCATTTGAAAGCTGTTGATGCCTATGTGGTCCCATATTAATTTCATTGTTGTCAGATCTTGTTGTCTGGACATACTTAGAGGACTGAATACTGACTTCAAATATCTTGCTCTGTGTATTTTATAATTGATTCTAGAGTTCCCTAAGTATCTCCGGAGCCCTAGATCGAATACCAATGAAATTAATACGGGACCACGTGGGACAGCTTTCAAATAAAAAAGAACCATCAAAATCGGTTAACTCAGTCGAAAGCGAGGTAACAAACATACAGTCAAATTGAGAACCTCGTCCTCGAACCTCGTTTTTTGTAGTCGGTGGATAAATACAGAGCGAGATACTTGAATTCGGTTTTGTTTTTCGTTAGTGAAAATGGACTTGTTTTACAATATATTTTCATTCAACATATAAATTAAGTAACCACTAATACATTCATAATCCTCACAAGAACAAGCTTTAAAGCGTTAGTACTGTTCATTTAATCGCAGGTTGCTTTAACTGGTTGATAATGGGCTATTGCGCGCTGCACGCGCATTACCGCCTTAATATTTTATTACGTAAGTGATATGTATGCTCCGCAAAGAGTGTACTTTTCCATGCTTTGTTTTTATTATGAATAATATATGTTTACTTACGGTATTCATAAATGCAGGGAGAACTGGTAAAAATCGATGTCATTAAACTGTTACTCAACATGTTATACCTTAGTTATTTCAACGTTCTACTTTGAGGAAACGCGGCCGATATAAACACAACCTTCAACCGTCAAAAAAGAGCTATTGTAACGTGGGCCAAAAGAATGAGTAAGAAATTTGTTTAGAGAAATAAAAATATTGACTGTTTCTTCTCAGTACATACTTGAAAGTGTTATGAATTTTCAAAATATAGAAATGTGCATGATATAAATACGAGGAACAAACAAATTGATGCAAAACTAGACTGCGTAGAATAAATAATACTTTTATGGGACAACGTGCACGTATTTACAACAAAATCGCAGAAAACGCTCAAAATGAATCAGTTACTGAATTAAAAAAATGTAAAGGAACGTTTGTGTCTTAGAATGACAATTTCAAATGACCTTATTTAATTAACCCATTGTTGAAATTTGACTTAATCCCTTTGCAAGAATGACCAAACGTAAACACCTTATATCCAATTCTTGTTATGATAAGAGATTGTTTAATTGCACAGTATCGTAATACGTAGACAATCGTTTAAAAGGAACCGTTTCGTAGACTCAAATTGAAAATAGAACATTTTCATAATTATATTGCGCGATGAAAATTCAAGAGCGTCCGAAGGCGTGCGTGATCGCCCTTTATACGTTTATCATTACCATTTTATGCAATTCCGCGATGATTCATTAACGAGTCTACACATGGGGGGCTTTCAGCAATACATTATGGAAGGCTGCTCGCGTGCACTTCGCGGGAACAGCGAAATGTGTTGTTTACGACGAGAGCTTTAGTGTGGATACGCAGCTTATTTTAAACCGGATGTGGTAGGCGTGCAACTGACTTACTGCTGGCATGATATCTGGTTATCAGGTATCAGGATATCATATCAGGTATTACGAATCCAGCACCAGCAGCCAACTGAGCAAACTAAGTTATTAACGCTTCTTTGGCGGAGGATTTTTCTTTTTATAGTTATTATTATTTGCCGTCGCGCATTTTCTATTTCTGCAAACTTTAATCGCCTACAGACTGAAAGTAAAACCATAAGTTTAAGAAAAATAGTGTAATAAAATAAGTAATAAGTAATAATCTGAAACGCCCGAGTATATAGGAGATCAGATAGGAGAACTAAAAGTTAATATTAAATTATCTATGGAACGCATCCATACTATTCTTCATTTACATGACGGATGGCTCAGACCCAGCTATTCATTTAAGTCTCATGTACGACACTTATAATCCATTCAAGCTTTCATACAGCAGCCGCGCAGCGGTCATACTTATTAAAAAACTTGACTATGAACAAAAGGATCCACACTTAATTAATCTTCAGCTGGCTTTATACGTCTGATAGGGGTTAAAAAATTACTCCGTATCTTTCCCTTTTTTGTTTCCTAGAGCTATTACGTGATTAGTAAGACGAGAGCACTGCATGACTACTGATTATAATTAAAAAGAAACTTAAGGCTTTCCAGACATGGGGAAAGCAGATCTCTTAGGTAGAAAAGCGTAGGCACTTACACACTACGTTTGTATGCTTGAATGTCTATAGATGCCACACAGAAATCTGAATGATATTAAAAAATAAGCATTATGTCGGGGAATTTAATGTGGAAGCTGAGATTTGATATAAATCTGTCAACAAAACGGTATAGTTAGTTAATTATAAAAAATAGCGTAATTTAAGTGCTATACAGTGTGTCGTTACCATCGCGACAATAAATGAACACACGACTAATGCTACTTACCCATAATCATAAAAAATATTAACGTTAAAAAAATCTATAATTAAATTTTTTTTAACAATATAATAAAAACTACTAACTTTTTCCTTCGTTGCCACAGTGTCGCATTACTAGCCTCTCCTTCTAACAGTATGTTTTGTCTCTTTTAAATTCATACAACCCATTCATATGCTTTGTGACCTTTACAAATGAACTTTACGTTACAGTTTTATACGTAAGGGTGTTCTAAAATTGTTTGTTTTGGAAGATTTAATAACTCGGTAAATATTAATGTTTAAAGAATGTAAATGTTTAATACAATTTTAAAAAGTTATCCTCTATATGTGTGTTCATTTATTGTCGCGATTGTAAAGACACGCTGTATAGTGCAAGTTTAAACGTTACAAAAATTATTACGTGTCTACAAAGAATAAAAGAAGGTTCATTGAATTGACATATGGAGAAATCACATCTTTCTGTTACGCGAATTACGTTTTTTACAATGTATCACAGGTAGTATTATTTATATAGTAGTATTAGTATTAATTAAAATTATATGACTTTTATTTATTGTGTATATATATGTACGTGATATGTCAAATAGTTAAACATAATTACATAAAGACCTTAACCAAAGGGGTGAGCAGGGATTACCCACTAATTTGATATTCACTCCACTCCCATCCGCCTCTTCTACTACATAAAACCACTAAATTTCATTTCTCTTCTAGTGGAGACATACATAATATGTCTGGAAAAAGGTAGTACATCTATCTCCCTATGTTATTTCTCAAACTTACCTGATGTTTCATGAAATTTAATGACTTATGTCCAACTTAAACTTAAAAATGGTGTTAGAAAAATATATAATAATGCCATCTATTGACAATTTCGATATGTTAAGATAGCGTATATCGATATGTTAAGATATCATATGGACGTATATAGATATTTCACAAGAATGATTTAACTGAAGTGAATGTTAATAATTCCAGATTGATTATAGTAAATTTATCATACTGGTCTTGTTCGGGTTAATAAATCGTAATAAGATAATTGAAGCTTGCTGGCTTTTGATGCTGACGAGTTTCTTTTTCTTTTGATAAACATTTAACATTTACATGTAACATGAAAGTTGCTTCTTTCAATTACTTGTTACAATTGTGGGTTCGATACCCGCTGTGGGTTTGATCCCCACTTCTTTAAAAATATTGTGTGATGAACATAGTGTTTTTGTAGTGTCTGGGTGTTTATATATGTACGTATAATATTAAATGTATTTATTTACAAAAGAAAAGTATTTTAAGTATGTTTATCAGTTGTCTAGTACCCATAGTACAAGCTTAACTTAGTTACTTAGTAGGACTAAAGAACGTTGTGAAAAAAAAATTGTGCTAATATTTAAAATAAATGAAGACAATGCCTGAAGGAAATTTAAGTTTTCTTTCCTTTATCTTATTCATACAGGAAGTGTTATAAACGATATCTGTTACAGTCGAAATTTATCTGAGGATGCAAAAATTTACTTTCGTATACTTGATTTCTATATATCAACAGACCGCGTCTGAAAGACTCGGTAAAGAATAATATCTCTCCTTTTACCATGCACTCAGGAAAACGAAACGCATCTTCCTTGTAATATACTTTGTAAATATAAGTATTTTTTAGATTTTAACTTTAATTTTGCAAAATTCTACAATTATCATAACTTTCTTCTTTCTCTATATAACTTTGCAAATCAAATAATTCAATAATTTCTTGTATTTACGCGATTACACATTAGGTACTAAACTATTTTTACGTATTTATCGCGTTTATTTTTAGTTTTGATTCCCGACGTTTCGAGATGAAAATGAACGTATAGTGTATACAGCGTTCATGTTCATTAAAATAATTTTATAGCAGCGTAAAACAACGTTTGACAAAGTCTGCATATACGTATGTATATTTCTCATGTACAGCAAAAGTCGTAACAAATGTGTAGGCAACAGTAAATAGACAATTAATATGCCACGACAATATTTACCTAATGGTCAACATTGAAGCAGTCTCCTAAAACTCCCGTTCGACGCATAAATCGTAATTTAGCAAACAAGCAAATCCTAGTATCGCAACACATGAACGTGGGTTAGGCTCTAATTTATAAACGGTTTACGCACTTAATCTCCGACGGTGGGGTATGGGACACGCGCCTACGCGCCCCGCTCACTAGTAGACGCACCCGGCTCCGCCCGGATTACCTAACGCTCCGGTATTTATTATGTACGCGAAAGTTGTAGGCAAACAGCCTTGCATACGAAAAATTTAGATAGACATTTTCGAGCGATAACATTAGATGTCGCAACGCTTTAGATTACCTGAGCAACTTAAATTGCTCACTACGCTACGGGCTCGATATTCGCTCAGGATAAAATTGTGCATTAAAAGACTGCTCCGATTTTCTTAAAATAATTTGAGACGCATATAATTCTTACTAGTGCAGAAATATTATTTTACTACAAAGAATACTACAAAAGAAGAAAGTTTTCTGTCAATATGTTCGATCCCCGTTACAAAGGCTTGACGTAATTTTAATTAATTTTGATTGGTTCTGTTGAAAGTGTTCTGTTCCGCAAAGAAACACGCCAATCTATAGCTACTCTACAACCGCTATAGAGGCTAGTAATAATGATTCCTACTTCGTCCAAACAAAGCATTCGTTACCTGAAAAACACCACGACTTAAAGTCTTCCCGTAATTAAAAAACACTGCAGCAAATACCAGTATAATATGCACTGGAATGGGACAGACTTTATATACAATGCAATGGTGTAAAAAGGTAAAAAGCAAAAACTTTGTCGTTAAATCGTGAAAAATGGAATCATACTGGCAAGTTTTATTGAGGCACACAAAGCGAGAGAGGAGTAAAAAAAATCGCGCGCACTACATGCAATTTTCTATCGCAATCAGAACTATAACAACGCTCGAGCTGGCACAGACGTCCCGCCAGCTGAAATCATGACGAGGGCCCAAATAATAACAAAAAACACACGGCAAAAAGAGTAAAAAATAGAATTTGGTTAAGCGGCACACCACCCGAAACCGAAACGATGTGGATTGCCCTCGAGAGATAGGTACAGCTTGAATAACGAGGCCAGGAAACGGACGGGGAGCGAATGGGACAACAAAAACGACAAAACAGTCGCCCGAAACGAAATTAAAAACGCAGACAAATTGTGTGCAACCGCGCTTTGGCGCTCCAGCGTTCTTCCTGGCCCCACTCTAACAAACGCAACGACTGGAGCAATCTTTTTTTTTGTGCTCCTCTCCTTTACCGGGAAATGACTTTCTGACTCTTAATCTCTCTCGCGATCTCATTAAAAATTCATAACTCAAAACTGCGAGTAAATGAAAATTTGCTATATCTAAGTTATGGAGCGTTGCAATCGTTTTTTGTACATAATAAACTGTAGGAACCTAATGATGAAAGAAGTAAAAAAATGTTCATATTCTGTCCCCTCTGATTGTCACATGAGTTTCGTGTCAATTCATCGTCAAAGGAATTTTGTTTGAACGATGATAAAATCAAACGTACCTCCTAGATATGAAGATATGTGAAATAATTTAGATTATAATAAAGTATAATGAGGAATTAATGTATGTAAACAACATGAGTTATTAGCTCATTTGAAATTGAAATATTTTTTGATTGTAATACTTTATTTTCTTGTCATTTATACTTCCACATAATGGTCATTTAATTACAAAACTACGAAATATCACGTTAGTATAAAGGGAAAACATAAAAATAAAAACTTAACTTTTTTGCATGAGCCGTGATAGCTCTGTGTCCGGGCAAAGAAAGAAAGAAGGAAAGAAATATTTATTCGGCGCATTACATTATAGGAAAAAAATAAAGAACAAGAAATAACACCAGAATTGTAAAAATGTATGCACCAAAAAGGCTCAGTATATCGCCCTGGCAGACAATACCACGGCACTGGTTTCCTGCGGATACTTTGTAATATTGGCGTTCAGCTGGCCATGAGTACAGCCAACAAAAATACCATATACTCAGGCAACCTGAGTTCGATCCCCGGTGCTGGCACCATTGAAATTGCTAATTTTAAGTGCCGAATTATCACGTGCTCAGCGGTGAAGGAAAACCTCGTGAGGAAACCTGCATATTTTCGAAATAATAACAAAAAAAATATTTCGAAAATATGTGAAGTCCGCCAATCCGCAGTGGGGTCGCGTGGTGGACTATGATGATACACCCTGATACCCTCTGTACAGAGGAGGCCTTTGCCCAGCAGTGGGTGGTATTCTTTTGCAGTTTTGTTAGTGGTAATTGCAATATATTTAACTTTTAATAGTAATATAATCTACTAATAAATGAGACGTATCTTTTCCATGTTTAAATAAAACTAATCAAGAGAAGTTAGAATTTATAACAAGCTTGTGTTCAATACATTATAATTTTACAAGAATCTTTACCTAGATTTATTTTTACCTGAAAATAAATTTAATCCAACCTATATATTAATAAGTGAATTAAGAATATATACATATTGAGTGAAATTTCATATAGTTAATATTTATACTGAGAAGAGGTACAATTAGCAACCATTTATATACACATTTGTGTGAAAAATACACGAAATAAAATAAAATAGAGCATTAACTTTTTACGTTCAAACCGTCAATTTCAAAAAAATTGTCGCTAAAAATTTAATGAGCCTATTCTTCATGAGTCTGAGAAAGATCTAAAATAAATGATTGATAAGTAGTAATAATAATCACAGTTTAAACGCTACTTGGCCCAACAACTATATGTTATATTGACTACCTATTATTGTCCGTGGGTATTGTTGACTTACATTCAGGTCGGTTGAAACATCCTATAAAAAGTATAAAAAAATATCTCATCGACGCGTTATTCATTTCATTTTTACGTAATCTAAATAAAAATATGTCCATAAGGGTATTTCACTTGGCTCGCCAAACGCCACCGTTGAAGGAAGAGACAGAGACGTACACTAACCCCACGGCGGAAAAATGAAGGAAATCCACAAAACGAAATTGCGACCCGCGCTCTGGGCGCTGTATCCGTTGGTTTTTGCGACGTTCTCGTATGTCGATGTCTTTAGGTAACTTCAGCGCTGATATCTCCGTTCACTGTTTCTAGTTACGTTCGAGTGAAAATTTTGCTCACTTCCGAAGTTAATTCATTACTCTCCTAACAGTCACCATTGCCTCGGAAGGATTTTTGTATCTTTAAAGCTACTTGCTCTTACCACTTTGCTCTACTGAAGAGCCGTTATAACTTAGTGTCCAAGCTTTTGATTCAATACAGTCGAGCAACCTGAGCTCAATTCCCAGTGCCGGCACCAATGAATTAATTAATTACAATTTTGAGCGCTGACTTATCATGTACTCGGCGGTGAAAGAAAATATAGTGAGGAAATCTCCATATTCTCGAAATGATAAAGAAAAAAATACGTCTGCAAATCCGTGGTTGCGTCGCATGGTGGACTATCTCCTCTGCACAGAGACCTTTTTTTAATTGCATTGCCGTTTAATTAATCTTTATTTAGTCTGTACAGGATCTTGAAACTTTCTCACGACTTAACCAATTAATGTATTATTATATTAGCATGATATTACCGCCACTCAGAAGAGAGATCAGACAAGTTCTGACCGTAGAGCTAAAACAATATTTTTGTTAGTCGCTACGTCACTAGGTCTCAGCCCTGTAGTCCCGGACTAGAATAGGGTTAATATCCGCTGTCTGTCGTACAAGGTGACTAAAAGGGGACACGGATGGGCAGCAGCACGAAGTGGTCTCGTGCTGCTGCAAGAGGGTGAGGGCACCGGAGAAGGTTTATCCTTCTCTGAGGCGTGCTCAGGTGTAGTACCGAGGGACACCGGTTGGGGAGATCCCGGAGTCCCTCCAAATGTACGGAAGGCGGCCACCGAGGGGGTTTTAGTGGGTAAAAACCCCACATAACCCTGTCATGTAAGTTGACAGGGTATCTTTCTAAGATTTCCCCCCCGATACCAAAAAAAGAGGTCACTAGGTCTGTTACTGGTACAATCATGATCTGCTGAGTTCCTTGAACAAAGGAAATCAGATATTTATAAACTTATTCAAGCTTCAATGTTGATACTCGTAAAATAACATTAAATGTAGTTTATTAAAGCACACAGAACTAAGTTCAGACAAATAAAGCAAGCTCACTTCCGTCTGTGCCGCTGTGTGCGTGAGTCGTGAACGCTTCTTTATCAATTCGAATAAACAACACATTCTCCGGGACATTGTCCGAAATGAAATGTGATACCCGCGACGCATTTGCAAACAAGCGGGAAATTCATTATCAATTTACCTAACAAAGGTATTGTTTAAAACTGATAGCGATCAACACTTACAAATATACCGTGTTCCGTGCTTTACACCATTACACAAACACCGTATGGTTTAGTGGCCAGATTCGAAAAAGACGCAAGATTCGATTCCCAAATCAGAGTACTACTTGCTTTTTCAATATTTTACCTCATATACTGCTAGTTCTGTACTTTTATGATATTAATCGATTTACGAAGTCTTTTTTACACAGACGGAAAAACCCGTACTCTCAGACAAAATGTATGGTTTTCGGAACCAGCGCAAACTAAGTTATTTAATTTGACTTTGACTGAAGAAGCGAATTCGACAGCGGTTATATAAAACACCAGAAAAAATTATACATATTGGGCAATAAATTTAAGTATTACGACAAAACTTGACTGATATGAATGTAATACGAGTACACGAGATTAGAATTAGAAAAATACTAATATTAATTTTGGAAATGATTGAACACAATGGAAACGAGGATACAAAATAACGACCACGATAATCACATGATTTAATATACTTCGTAATAGTTATAGACTTAAATAAAAATGACTGTAAAGTTGCCGTAGTAAGCCAGCAAAATCAGGCATCTTCGTTCGCTAATTAAACCAGGTCTGCTGGGCCACAGCTGATGAGTAGGCGGCGTTAACTGTACCCAGGGAGTAGTAATAACAACTATCGAGAATCACCCATACGTGAGCTCGCCCATTAAAGTGATAGTTTCTTGAACGGGACGCGTAATGGCGTGAAGTTAAGCGAGTAGCAAAAGATAATTTAATTCTTCTGAAACTTTGTAGAACGATTAACTATTAACTCATTTATGGAGCAACAAAAATATATAAAATCATGGAACATTATGCAATTCTGTATTCATTGAGTTCGAAGTATTCTTCACTTTTGTATTGTAAAAAAGAATATTGACTTTGTAAAAACTATAATATTCATTGAAACATTCGTCGCTTTTGCAAGGACCGTTAATTAAACGGTTCCAGCACAGATAATACAAATAGAAATCCAAATATCTTTTTTCCATATATTTAACATTAGCTTATTAGCTTATAGATTGTCAATTATACTACCGGTTCGGAAAAGAAAAACCTCCGGGTCACCTGGGAGAAGAACCGGCGTAAGAAACACAGTAGGACATTTTTTCAACAGACTTCAAAACGGAGAAGGTTCTCAATTCGACTGTATTTTTTTATGTTTATTACCTCAGATCTTTCGACGGAATGAACCGATTTTCATGATTTTTTTTTTTGAAAGCTGGTGCTTCCCATATGGTCCCATATTAGTTTCATTGGTATTGTAGCTTGGGCTCTGGAGATACGTAGGGAACTCCTCATAAATCAATTATAAAATGGATGCAGAGCCGAGATATTTGAAGTCAGTTTTGTTTTTCGTTAGTAAAAAAATTACTTGTCATTTTTTTACTACCATCATTTGACAATATAGACTGAATAAGATCTCTTGTATATTCACCGTAAAGAATTTTGCATTAGGTTTACCGTTTACATTTTTACGACACGATTGTACACGCGTCACACAAACTAGGTACAGCGGACGGCCAGGGTTAATTACGAAGGTCCAGCATACCGCCTAATCTGGATACTAGAGCTTGGCGTATCGAATCGCAGCTCCCGTGCGTGTGTAACCGGCTTTGTATCGCATGGGCTAAATCCGTCGTTAAATGAGAGTTTGTGGTGTCGTTCAATAAATTAAATTCAAACCACGGGTGAGCGCAGGACATCTTACGTGTAAAGTAAAGTAAAGTATCAACCTATACATGTCCCACTGCTCAGAGGCCTCCTCTGTACAGAGGGTATCAGGGCATAGTCCACCACGTAGCCCCTCTGCAGATTGGCGGACTTCACATATCTTCCAAATATGTTTTTATTATTTCGAAAATATGCAGGTTTCCTTACGATGTTTTCCTTCACCGTTGAACACGTGATAATTCAGCACTTCAATTTCATTCGTGCTGGCAAAAAGGATCGAACTCAGGTTGCTCGAGTATATTAAATTAGAGGCGAGCGCCCGGACACTGAGCTCACGGCTCATATATCACGGCTCGTATATCTTACGTGTCCAATGCATTAATGTCACTGATCAGAGCACTGGAGGCAAAAAATAATTGCTGCCTAGCGTTGAAAGAGTGTTCAAAATAAACATAATCTTAAGTTTTTTATAACAATAGGTTTCTGTCTGTGTAATCTCTGTCCAACTCAACTCAGTTTGCCGTGAGTTTTTTTTAGTAAAGACAAACACTTTATTTTATTTTCGCAACGAGCTTGATTATCTCAGCTTTCTCACACACTGTCGTACGGCCATTTGTTTAAATTACTTTAGCACGTACATTCTTATTTAGTGCCTGTGAACTACTAGAAGCTAAGATATCCAACAGTGTCTTGTAGATAGCAATGATAGACAAAGGGAAGAGCAGATTAGAGTATAAGAAAGAACCAGCACTCTGAAAAATACGAAAGTTATACACTGAATTTTAGGCTGTTCTACTTATTATTTCTTCTGTCTTTATTGTTACTGGTATTGGCCAGAACTAGATTATTACGAACGGTCGCCTATCTGACGCCGACCCTCCTTGGCAATAAGTACCGATAATAAATACCGTCACGTGAACACGTGTCCCGCGTTTGTGTGACCCACGAATACTAGCGGATACCCGGGCTACTTCACTTACCAGATGAAACGCAGAAGTTTAACACTTCTACTTCAGGCCGGTATTCTGTGAGCTCGTGTTACTTTCCCGGATGGACCCGCCCACTCATTCAACAGCAAAGACCCTATCTTACCAATAAATTGCTAACCATTGCTGGCCTAGATCACTAACCATTTCCACTACAAAATTCTAAAGCCAAAAGACCTTCAAATCTATGAATAAGCACAGTCAAACAAAAGTATTTCCTCATCCTTACTTAATATTATAAAGGCGAAAGTTTGTATGTATGGATGGATGTTTGTTACTCTTTCACGCAGATAAACTTTACAATAATATAGCTTATATTGTTACTGTATTTCTGTCTGAATTTTACGCCTTCAGCCTATTCTACGCAGCCGTATTCGCGGGCACCAGCTATTGTTTAGCATATAAAAGCTTGCTTGTGGACCACAGGCTTTATCTCGTGTGGAGAAACACGCGTGGGCGCGCTCGTGATGCGTGCGGGCAGATTAAATTGCATTAACGCAATATACTTCCACATTACAGTGCAATCTATACCGCTCGTGCATGCTGTCTTGAAAATAAAACAAAGCACCGTATGGGCACATTTGCGTTTGTCCTTTTTCACGGGCCGGCCAATGCTTAACTACTGTCCAGCCTAATAGTGAACACGATAGTGGTTCTCAGAAAGCTTTATTCCCTTTAGCTTTGAAGGCACAACACTGAAACTAAGAAAGGTAGATTAATAGTTCGCATTCAAACCATAATCAATATTAAGGAATTGCAAGCCATGTATGAAGATATTCAAGATACATAGATAGGGAGACTATTACTATTTGCGTAAATTTATTTTGTCAATCATTGTAATTATACTGTTGTCTTTTTTGATGAAATTAAATTTAAATAACAGTAAGATAGTTATTAATTTAGAAATAAAATTTTCATTCACACCACCTCGATGTCCAGCATTCCACATCAGCGCGATTGCTATGTGGAACCAGCTGCCGTGATCACTTACCATCAGGTGAGCCTGCTGCTTGTTTGTCGCTTCTTTCCCATAAAAAATTGACTCGGCTATCAAGACATCGCCGACATTGCTAACATTATGCCCGAATTCGTGAAGCATTAATTTTCACACTGGTATCTACATTTCAGACCCTTAACATGTATGACGCAGCGCGTCGTACAATATTGTCTAATGCAATTGACAAGGCACTTCCCATTCATGTCACAGTATCGCATCAGGATTCGATTCATGTAAGATGATGCCCTAACAATAATGGATGTAGCATAATATAATATGAATATCTTCTATCTGTTAAATTATAGGGTCGGAAAGGTTTATTTACGATCCTATAATTGAACAGGGCAGAATTATGTTAACAATTACTGATTTCGTTTTAAGCTGAACATTGACTTGACGTTAAAATAATATTTTAACCATTAAGAATCCGATCATAAAAGATCGTACCGGTGACTTCATATCTTGAGGCAACACTGCGGCAACTGAATTATTAGTACTCACTATCATCGTTGGTAGAACCTAGAATAATATACCATACCCTCGAGCAATATCCGCTACACCTAGCAGTATTATAAAGAAGATTAAGGATGATAATTATAAAAAGAAGAAAGATATAACATGCCTTTTTAAAAGTACACACAAGGCACATAATAAAGCAGCACGAATATTGATTTAATAACTGTTAGATTTCTCGCCAAGATTTTAGTGAAAGTGAGATTTAAGGGTCCATTTTCATCTTTTTAGTCCTTATTGCCTCAAACGTACTATTAATAAAAAACCGGCCAAGTGCGAGGACTCATGCACGAAGGATTCCGTTCCATTATCTATAAAAACGGCTAAAAATCATGTTTGTTGTATGGGCTCTATTTACAATTTTTTTATTCTGTTTTTTAGTTATTATAAAGGCAACAGAAATACATCACTTGCGAAAATATTACTATCACGGTTCATGAGAAACAGCCTGATGACAAAAGGACAGACAGACAGACAGCGGATTCTTAGAAATAGGGTCCCGCTTTACCCTTTGGATACGGAATTCTAAAAACGAAACTTTAAAAGTAATACTCTTCCCTTAATCAGTCCGTAATTTATCAATCATTAATGTCCCATCAAGACGTCAATTCTGTATTCACAAAATAAAAAGTCTCTTAAATATAAATGTAGCAAAGTGCATCCTTCCTTCTGCGAGCGGGTCAATGGACACGAGCAAGATATGTTGGCACGCATGTTACTGCCTACACGTTTAACGGTACAACCTATTTAATTAGATAGGATATACAAAGCCTGAATGCTGTTTTCAAAAAGCCGTACACAAATGCTTCAAGTAATCGTAGTTATTAATCGTAGTTAATAATAAAAGTGAAGAAATTTTATTTCAAATATTATTTGCATTTCTTTTGAGTATATCCTTGATAGTAAACTTACATTAAATCGAAATAATCTTTTCTTTATAACACAATGCAAATTATAAAAGCCATTTAAACTCTTATTTACTAATTTCTTATTATTTAGACAACATATTACGAAAAAAAAATTAAAGTTACCAATATGTATCAATAAATTTTACATTTAAATTTATAACAAATTATTCTTATGTGTACGTACATACTTTAAATGGAAAAAGGAAGGTTTTGAAGTAATAAGAAGTATAAATAACGAAATGCTCCATACTTCTATAATCACATGATCAAGGTAATAATTCGTGTAGAGGGAAGTATGGTCCTCTTACCAGACTAATAGATAACATTGCTGGCAGTCCTAAGTGGGAGGCTGGTCCTTCTATATCTCAATTAACACGGAAACGCCGAACGTCCGCAGTGAGATATTTGAGAAAATACTCGAGATGACTCATCCGAAGTCGTACAATGTTAACATACCGACACTGGCAGCAAGACGCGCGTACCGAGCCGTCGAGCAAACATCTTGAAATTGTTGATTGGCTGCAGATACGCCGCCTATTTGATTTGTACACATCATGTGATCCGATGTTTGTACATACTAGGGGATGATACTACCGTTGTGTTCGTAATTATTTAGTTACTTTACAAAAAGAATGGTCTACTGACCGGGGTTAAACTTAAGATCTGAGCTGCCACTGACGTGCACGGATAAGTTTTTATCAAACATTATTTTCACACTGTTATACTAAATGTATCATACAGTATGATGCAACGCATGATCTTTTACACACGTTTTATTAAAATTCAAGATTATTCAAAGAGTCAAAAGATTAATCAGAGCATACTTCAAAGCTCTTTTAGTTTTTTAGTATTTTTCATGTTGAAAAAAACCGTAACGTAAGAAACATTACGGTATATAAGAAAGTAAGATACAGTACAAAAGTATTAAAATCGGTTAAGTGAGACCCGCATTTACCATGAGCATTTACCACGCCTGAGTGTTTACAACCTTGGTTGACAACTTTAAAAGCAGTGGGCACCGGTTACCTCACTCACCAGACGAAATGCGTTAGTACAGTACTTCACGTCGATTTTCTGTTTTACCGCGGTACTTCCCCGGACTGCGGACTACAACCGCAGAAGCTGTGGTGCGGCCGTACCACAGTATTTTTTTTTCTTTCTAGTAATCACAATCACTGGCATTGTTAAATACAAAACAAATGATCACGCAACATAAAAGTCAGCTTCTGGTGGCAATACAGCTCTGCGTATGTATCATTAGCACATGTATCAATACTCGGTGCAGCAGGTAACGGGCGATCAAATACGTGAGATTTGCGACGTTCTGGCCGGCCTCTTATTCCGGACCCGGCTCGAGCGATCTGCTCGGTATCTCGAGTGCTATCTACGTACTGTAACGATGTAGCAGCTAAAGTTCCGTGCCGACTGTCCGGGATAGGGGAGCCGATTAAAAGTTGCCCAACCGACTCAGACTGCGCCATGTGAAGTTTGACGTCCGCAGTTAGTGTTTATTGGGGATTAATGTGTAAAGTTAGGCTCGGATTTAAACTGTTTTATGGTTGCTGCAGCTTACTCGCGAAATTGTGAGCCCTTCCAAAAGATTAACTTATGAGTTGAGTGGATGTAAACGTATAAAAGGGGAAATGAAACGATACTTCTTATTGATTTTTGGCAAGTTTTTGATAGTAGTATATAAAAAATTAATTAAGAAGGCTATGGGATTTATTCAAACCGATTGGAAATGAAATACTGTTTATTTCTTTTCGGCTATTTCATCATTCAATGCACTAAAAACACTATCTTGATAATGAATTTAATTTGAAAAGTTACATACATAATAAATTAAAGGTTCCTGAAAACAAGCATTGACCGTCATGTAATCGCAACTATTTATATTACACTAGCGACCCGCACCGGCTTCGCACGGGTGCAATGTTTTATACATATAAACCTTCCTCTTGCATCACTCTATCTGGTCAAAGAACCACATCGAGATCGTAGTTTTAAAGATCTAAGCATACATTGGGACAGACAGACAGCGCGACGACTTTGTTTTATACTATGTAGTGATTGTTTGTTAAATTTGCGTCCTCCTCACGCGCTCAAACGGCGGATCGTATTTAAACGTCATTCAAAATGCCATTTTCGCTATTTTGTTCTCAGAAATTCAACAATTTTTGCGGTACTTCCGTGGTGTCGAGTTTGCGATGGTAAGTTTGTGAGTTTATATTCCATTTGCGGCACCCACAAACGTGGAATTGGGCTTTTGAGAATTCATATGAGAAAATTCAATATTTGATATCCGAGCCAGATGTTCTGCGATAATGTTCCTCACATTTAGGACTAATAAAGCTTGCCGATAAATAAATTGCATTTTCTATCTCATCAAGTCTAACAAGTCCTCATTTATTATTTCTATATTTGTTCTTCATTATGTACTTGTTCTTTACATTCCAAATATAAGAAAAGGAAAAGATTTTAAACCCAATTATACTAAGTTTATAAATTTATGCGTTAAACTCGAGAGAGAGATATACGAGAAGCAAGTTTGAAATATAAATACATCCAATAATATCGAATGAAGCCACTGGGAAGATTAAAAGTAAATCGATTTTAACGTCAGTTTGTTGAAATGTCTTCGCTTGCAAATATCACACGTTTAGATCACATTAGTCCTCGCGTATTAATATCAAAACACGACTACGCGGAAATTGAATCTATCTAATATCGACATCGAGCTACGAAGGGAAACGAACACGTTGTTTTGTTCTTATTAAAATAGTTTTTTCTGGAATATTCTGCATGCTAGCCCGAAATTGTAAAAGTTTGGACCATGGATACGGCAGTTTTGTTTTTATAGTACGAGTAGCGCAATAACTTCGTAGCTCACTTTGCGATTTATATTTTTGTCTGTTATATTTTAAATATAGTTAAACAGGAATTTCTCCATTTTTAGAAAAAAAATACATGTGGTGCAGTCGCTAAGCTATTGGTTTCGGTGCCGGGGTTCGTGGGTTCAATTCCCACACGGGACAAGTATTTGTGTGACCCATAGATAAATGTTTCAGATGGGTGTTTTTCCGAAGTAAAGTTGATGCCAGGCGGGCGGCCATTCGTACAAACTTATCCAATACAACTAACAACATGATTCACATGTATAAATAAGTTATTGAAATAAGTTATCCGTTTGTTTTTTTTTTTTTTTTTTCTTTTCATTATGAACATTTTCAACCGACTTGAAAAAAGGAGGAGATTCTCAATTCGACTGTATTTTTTTCTTCTTTTGTTTGTTACCTCAGAACTTTCGACAGTGTGAACCGATGATAACGAACTTTTTTATTTGAAAGCTGGTGCTTCCCATGTGGTGCCATATTAGTTTCATTGTTATTGGACCTTGGGCTCCGGAGATACGTCGGAAACTCGTGAAAATCAATTATAGAATGAATACAGAGCTTCGAAGTCGCTTTTGTTTTCGTTAATAAAAAAAAAATTATACAAATGGACTACGAATTGATAAAGACTCGCCCGCTCCAAACGCAATCGTAGCTCCGCGATCGTCACACGTAACGAGTTGTTCCCATATTGCATCGAGATTATTAATTCGGATATGAATCCGATCGCCGGCGGGATACAAGATCCAACATGTACATCATCGGACCGTTTGCCTTGTCGTGCGAAAATCGCCCCACACGTAACCTGATAAAACAGTTATACGTGCTAATCTCCTTTGGCGTGTGTTCGTTTTTTGTCAATATCTGTCGACGCCCGTACTGACAATGTATAGAATTTCTCAACGTTTTCAATCAACGTGCCAGTGTATTGGTTACACGCTTCGGGGTTTGTTCGACCAAACTTAAGGGTGAGGCAAGTTTCCGTTTTATTTTTATTATTTTATCTTTATATATATAACTCTTCTGTACACGTGTATGTCACTGAACTAAACGGCTGGACCGATTTTAATGATTTTTTTGGGTGTCTTCATGTAGATTCGAGAATGGCTTAGATTCACAATTCGGTGCACGACATTGTTTATTTTTAATTTTTTTGTTTATAAGTATTTAAGTCGTGTGTACAGGACAAAGTCTGTCGGTCTTGTAGTTTAAATATAAAAAGTATAAGGCCTAATAGCCACTGAGCTAACTGGGTTCGCTATTAATTAAATATTCACGCTGGGGTCGTGTCGTCTACTATGTCCCAATACGCTCTCTACAGTCTGTCTGTCAGTTTGTATGTTTACGTTTTTTCAATCGCATAATGAAAAATTATATAGTTACTTATGCAAGTACAGACAGCTTGCACATTGATTTTTCCTTTTGTTTTATGTGAAAAGTTGTCAAACGAGCAGGCGGATCACCTGATGTTAAATGAACACCTCTACAGCACCGGATGGCTTGCTGATGCGTAACTCGCCAGACGAAACGCGAAAGTTTAATACATCCACTTCACGCCGGTCTGTTTTGAGGACGTGGTACTTCTCCAGACCCTACTACAGTTAATTTAATCACGACATTGATGCATGTATAACAAAACGCATGAAGTTATCCAAGAAATGTTTTTGGGAATACAACTTACTTGCAAACAACCTATAACTGAAGAAGGTTTGGCTATTTGTTTATACTGGATGAGTTATATAACCTCAACCTTCTTAAAACCTTTCCCAGCCATTTCCGCCTTTCGAATGCTAAAAGCGCTTGAGGTGCGAACAAAACTAACACTCTAGCGGTATATCTGAATACGTATCAAAGGCATAACTCCGCTAGCGTGGTCCAACCTATTTCGCCCGTACATTTTAAGGCGACAGCGTGTGATATGTAAATGTATGGTAATGTTGCGACAATTTGCGAAACTCGCGACCTCTGCTCGTGACCTCTGAGCGGGCAACCCCGTAACTCCGACGGTTCTAGTTTCGAATTTCGAATACGGAATGTGGGTTTAAAATTAATATGTTTGGATTCCATTATGAGCCGGCGCGGGGACGTTTACAT
Organism: Iphiclides podalirius; assembly: GCA_933534255.1. NCBI lineage: Eukaryota > Metazoa > Arthropoda > Insecta > Lepidoptera > Papilionidae > Iphiclides > Iphiclides podalirius. The sequence goes on along the minus strand of OW152827.1, from coordinate 10,506,928 downwards.
TTGCATCGGTTAATCGTATGTTCGTTCGGCGAAGGATCAGGTATTGGGGTTCATCGATCTGGTACGATTGCTGGCGCGCGTAAAACTGTTTGCTTACTGAGCTCATCTCATATTGACGTCCATATAAGCAATGTAATGTAATGTCAAATTTATGTTAAGCGATGTTTAAATTATATATTACTTTTATCAATCAGTCTTAACGTCTTATTTTACACAGCAGATGCTTGATAAATAATCAAGTTTTACTGAATGTGATGTATTAAAAACTTCATCATTCACAAAATATTCTTTTTTTAATTACTGAAGCATCTCTATACTGTCAGTCTTGGACAACGTAATTGAGACAAATAATGTTAGAAGCATTGATATAGTAAAACAATAATAAAAATGATGTCTGAAGTGATCATAAATGCAGATTTACTTAAAATAAATAGAAACAACGGATAATAGTATAAGATCGAAAGGGTTGGGAAGATCCTAATGGCATGGCCTATGTATGTATTCTGTGACATACCTATTCAAGTTATTTGACTTTCTATATATTAATAAAATATTATGATGTACGTAGGTAAAGAATCCAGTGCCGAATGATGTAGCATCATGCGGCACTGGATATTAATCCTCCTGTCTTGCCAATAAATAGTTAAAACAGTTGAGAAACGAAGATTTGTTATCGGGTACCAATCTGCATATTTATTTATATTACATACATAATCTTATCCTTTAAATGAGCAATTCTTGTATATATATAATCGGAATCTCGGAAACAGCTCCAGCGATTTTCATGTTTAGTATATGCTTAGATTTGGGGGCGAAAAATCGATCTAGCTAGCTTTCATTTTTAGAAAATGTCCTTTTATCCCTGTTTTCAGGGAATGAAAAATATCATTCGAATATGACAGTAAATTTCTCCGCAAAAAAAATGTTATAATAGGTCGGTCGGTAATAGGGCGGCCCTAAAACAGATGGCCACGGTTCGTATCGCGATCATTTACACACTTTTTTTATTTCCAAAATACATGATTTACCAAAAAAAACAGGTACTATATTCTTGAGTATCTATTCTTGCACCGTTCCTGTTCGTGGTTTATATTTAAAATTTACCGTATATGGTTAAGAATTCTTTAAACTATGTTTGAGATATCGAGTCGACATGCGTTTAATTTCGTGATCTCTTCTCAATTATGACTCCGTGCACATTTGCCAAGGTATTGGCTTCGGCGTCGGGGGACGCGGGTTCAATCTCCACACGGGACAACCATTTGTGCGACCCACAGATACTTTTGCATCTAGTTGTTTGTCCACGTGAATTTATACACCCTGGATAATGTTATCCTAATGCAAGGAAAATATTTAAAAAGGAAAGAAAAAAAATAAAGTTAAGCAAAACAGTATTTTCCGCGAGCCGTATCGCACAGACTTGTCCACACATGGAACACTTATCATTTCTCAATCCGGGTATACTAATTATATTTATTTCAATTTGACCCCATCCAAAATTAGAGCTGCCCAAATCATCGATTATCAAGCGCTCTGCGATCGTGGATTTTTTGAACTTGTGTAGATACTTTGTCACTCTGCACTTTCTATCATGTTCACGGAAAGTGCTCTAAAGAGCTGTTCAGATGAATACCTGCCGCTGAATTTCAGTACCGTACAATGCGAAAAACCGCCAAATATCGTCAATACTGGCATGCGCAATCATTTTTGGAATCAGCTGGTGCTAATGGGGCCGATACGACCTAGGGACATCAAGAAGAGTCCTCAGGTGTTGCAAGTGTTAATCAGCTCCTGTGATCACCTACCATCAGGTATCCCGCTTGCTCGTTTGCATCTTTTTCAACAATATACATAATTCGCAAATATACAATCGCTCATAAATATTTTATAAAAAAGTTGAGAAAACAAAAACTCTTTCAAAATTTTTAGATGGCACTGCTATGCACTCACTTCCCGCGACAAAAAGGGCTATATTCACCAGTGTGTTTATTCGAAAACACAGGTATTCAGACTGTAGGGAATTCGCGTATGCCGCCGACCAATGTTTGCGGACTTATCCCCGGATTACTGCGTCCGTGTGTGCGCGTGTTCCTAAGGATTAAATCCGATCACGTGATCTGTCGAGATCGAAGCCTACGTGTGTAATACGCGGACTGCTAGGGTCGTGTCCAAGCTACAAGCTTTATAACTACTCTGTTTTTCGCTGCGGAAACATCTGACTCTTACTGGTTTTGTATCAGGCCAGCAAAATAGGCCAGGGACGTATATCAATAAGTGGCTGAGGTGAGTTGAGGCCCACACTGTTAATGGTTGAAGATATATCTGGTGTTGGTAAGGTAGACGAGAGGGGGTTTTGATTGGATTTGGTGATAGATTGTGGCAAACATAATACTTATTTGCCCTTTATTTGAAATAAATAAACAGTTGTGTCTTCAATAGTTAGTAGAATACTTGCTAATTATTGACATAAAACTATAGTGGTAATTGCTATGAGCCGACAAATTAATTTGTATAATTTTGATATAACATTAGGGGATACATACATTGTTCTAATCTCACAAATAATATTAAATATATGTATGTATAGTTATATGTTCTTGTATGTATTAGCTAACCTCCGAAAATGTTGATAAGTTTTTAAAAAAAGTTCTAAATTAAAATAACCATTAATATAGTTTACAGGATACATTAGATTCAGATAAGTTTTTCATTTCATCATTTGTAGGTCTAACGGGAAAATATATATGAACACTGTTTTAAATATTTATTTCTAATCCTTAAATTATATAAAACACCATTACTATTACACGCTACTGTCATCCGATTCTTGCCGGACCGAGTAATTATGGATTATCGTTAAAATTGTTAAATAAAAATTGTTGGATTTCACACCTTTATGTTGTTAAATATAAATATTTTCCTCCTTGAACGAATGCGCGACTAACAATTACAGCAATATCTACTCGGAAAGCCTTTAAATGCGCCCAAAGCTGTAAAAAATTTAAACCTGTTTAGTTCAAATATTGCGAGTCTTGTAGAAGTGTAAACTGTGTTGTTCCCTTTTGTAGTACTGTAAAGTGATATCGTCGTAGTCAGCTCTTGACTTGCGCCACAATATTGTTAGCATAAGTATAGTGTATCCCTCGTTAAGATTAATCTCGGCCGGGTTGGCGACATCTGCATTCGACAATTATGTTCGTGTGAAACCGAATAATATGTAAATCCTATATCTGATTTGTTTATATTAACGAACTTTGGTTTACCGGGACCAATGGAAAATTCTTCGTATTAATGCACACGCTACGCATTTGTTAAAGTTCGTGAAATAATTTCAACACAAAATCGTAAAATTTGGTCGCTTTACACGTTTCTCCTATTTATTGCACTTAGATGTAAAATAGAATTTTTGCAATTTCTTTTGTTTCGTTGTTACAAAATTCGATAAAATAATGGCATGTCAACATTTCCGGCAACACCCCAGTTTGCTACTGTTAAATTCTTAAAGAAAATAATCTAGGAACTAAATTAACTAGGAAAAAGCCTTCAAAGTTCATGTTAAAGGTTCAAAAAGAACAAATCGTTATTTAGATTAAGTAAAATAATTTCATAATTAGAACTATCGGTCGCTACCTTGAAAATGGTCGTTTGGATGTGTTCACACGCACGGTCTCTGATAAATAAATCCATTGAACGCTCTCGTACCTTGTCTCATCCATTTATCTGGCTTCTAAATAGGCGTATATCGCAAACAAGGCTACCGACTAAAAACACATAATAATATCTACCGTACAGACAATAGAATGGGTAAGGTGTGGCCGTAAGGCGGGCGATTTAAAACGCTTGAAGCGGTTTAAGGTAGGACAATGTTAGATTACGCATTGTAAATTCGTTTGTAAGCCTCCGTGGTAGGAACGTTTGTTCTACCTTCACTTATTTATGTTATAAAAATAAACTCTTTTTTTCTAAAAATTTTAATAAAAATGATCCGTAATAAATAATGTATGCGGTTACGTTACGTTACGTTTAAAGGACGTTGCAAAACAACATTATGATGAATTTAGTTCTATAAAACAAGTAAAATATTCCATATATTTTTAGCTTTGCTTTTTAATAGGAAAATGTTTTAACACTTCATAAAAAGGAATGATATCATGTATTTAGATCAATAGTCTGAAGTGACATCCTCGTATTAGTCATTGCTGTGTAGGACAACCCTAAGAAGGAATACTAATTTTCATGTCAATAGTGTAATCGTTTAAATAATTACATTAGGAATATTAATTCATTCTGTCATACTAACATTAATACTTTAAGGCGTTGGATGAAAGTATTCAATAGACTGGAATTTTAAACTAAAAACCAGTGATACACATAAGAATTTACCAATAAATACTTCTTAGCGAAGTATTTATTGGTAAACTTATAAAGTCCAAAAAAATTAAATTTTCCCGCTATTAATATGACCATAAATCTAACACTAAGAAGGTCAATTAATCAGAAGACGGGCTAATGAGCTAATATTTCATTGTCCGGCTCCTTCTGTTCCGGAAGGATAAGGGTTGTTAGAAGTAGGTACTCTGAACTATGAGAAAATAAAAAGTCATTCTTACTATTATTTGCATATTTAGGTAATACAGTACTACTACAAACCAGCCAACGTTTGCTATCATCTTTTCCATTAAATTGTTGACTCTTTGGTCTAGGAAGATTATGTTATTCAATTTTTTCCTGAAGGAAAACAACAGATTCAGTCAGCCTATAACCGATTGGTCAATTTTAGCTATCAACAAATGTAATAATAAACGAACAAACTTCATATCTATATAATTAAGAAATTGAAATATTTCGCATCGCAAAATAATTCAATAGAAATTGAAAACTGAAATGCTTCTTTAGTTTCATTCATTTATGACGTTCAGTCAAATTTCCCGTCCAACTCCTAAGCTTAATCAATGTCTTAAGGCGACTAATATTCAGCACGGTCTGAAGGAACTATTTAAATAAGCCCACATTCAATCCGTCCCCGCTCAGCGCAGACCAGCATTAATAATTCCCTCAGACTCATATACGACAATCGCACTGTTCATATTATTATATTATTGGCATCTGTGTTGGACAACCCTAAGGACGGTGTCTTGAGACGATAGGATAGTGTAGGAGCTAATTTATTCGTTATCGACTTGTGTTCCACATATAAATCCATTTTGTCATATTCTCGCATCCCTTAAATACTTTATGCGGTATTTGTATTTAAAACATATCAACGCTTAATTTTTTTTTATATGACTCAAAGTCTAATAAAACTTCCGTTAATATACTAAAATATACGTAGTCTATAAAATAAACATATTTATAATCATTATCAGTTCTATACAGCTTAATAAAAATCGGTTTAATGAACCAAAATTTTATAGACGTACAAGCGAAATAGTTACACTTTATCGTTTTACGGTTTTATATCCCTTGGAGCATTAAATGTATATTATTTGAAAATGTCAATGGTGACCAAGTGATCGTCGTATAGATCTTATATCTAAAATCGAATCATAGTGGCATCCATCAATGGATAATCTGTTACTAATGTATTATATCTAATCATCACTGCACCAAACGCTACAGTCTCTCGGACTATAAGGGTTGTCCCAATCGAAACATGTCGCCCGCAATGAGGGATATTCGAGCCATACGGTGAGGCATGGGGCGCAGGACTCCGCAGAGTCACACGGCACACGCTGTATCCTTCCGCAGACAAAACATTCGCAATGTGCCGATCGGCTAGAGGTATGTCGAACGGTCTGTAGCGATTCGGTGGTTTTGATACTTTACATCGAAGTCGTCAATCGTTTAGGAAAAGATTGCATTAATAGTAATAAATGTGAAATGTGTAAAATTTTCAACCTGTGGTACCCCACTTAAATATTTTTTTATTCTTATTTTTATAGCGGCACAAGAAATACATCATCTGCGAAAATTTCAACTATTTAACTATGAAGGTTGATGAGATACAGCCTGGTGACAGACGGACAGACAGATAGACACACAAATATCCTTTGGATACAGAACCCTAAAACTGGAAAACAAGAGTAAGCTTTCGAAATTTCCACCATTTAGAGTCTTGTACTATTGTGTGATCCAACAAATTATGGAAATAACCATAATGAGCAGAGAATTATTTCTAAGCACAGTTGAATTACTTTGATCTGGTTTTTTTTACACTGCGAGTCAAAAGTTACAAGTAATATTAGGGTATACTAATATTGTTGATTTATCTGAGATAGTTTCTAAACAGGTTTTTGTAATAGTAGTTTCTTAATTTGTATGATTAAGCGAATGACACGAAGTTATTTCATTACTGTTAAAAACGCAAAACGCAATTAGCTTTCTTAAGTAGAGCCTTTATTTCCATAGTTTTAAATTGTCTAAATATTAGCTAATACCGTACCACGTAATAATAATACTGTACTTCGTTTGCCAACTGGCTGTATCTAAGAGGGAGTCTACTAACTAGGCTCAAGTGATAAGTTAAAAAGAGTGTGCACTTACGAAAGAAACGACATCTTTATCAAATATCAAATGGGTTGGATCACAGTTTAATAATGACCAGCATTAGTAGAAGGTACAAATCTACATATTGGGGTGTGGGCATTTCTTGCATCCCCGTCTGAGATATGTGTCTTAAGTCCCCCCTTGTCCGAAGCCGGGGTGGTGACAGGGGCGAAATCAGACAAGAAACAACTATATTTGAATTTATTAGTTATTTAATGTTATTATTAGATTCTTATTTGATAAACAGATTATCATATATCAATTTAATTTCATGCTCTTTCTCTATGACAATATGTTTGCTATAAAAGTACTAAGATGTCTGAATTCATGATCATAGTATAAATATACTCGATTTTGATAGTATAATAGACTTGATTTTGCTAAAGACATTTTACGTGACAGTATCACTATTCACTAGAAATATTTTTTATAGAAACTAGGAATCACAAAATGAAATATAAAATTTGTGAAAGGTATTATACCATGGGATTTGAAATCGTAACGATATAATAAAGTAAATATTAGTTGAACCCAGCCATGCTTCGCTGCAGCTTATTTTTTACGGTTCCGTACCCAAAGGGTACACCGGGACCTTATTACCAAGACTCCGCTCTCTGTCTGTCTGTCCGTCTGTCGCCAGGCTGTATCTTATGAACCGTGATGGTCAGACAGTTGAAATTTTCACAGATAATGTATTTCTGTTGCCGCTATAACAACAAATACTAAAAACAGAATAAAACATATTTAAGTGGGGCACCCATAAAACAGACATGAATTTTGCCGTTTTTATACACAATGGTACGGAACCCTTCGTGCGCGAGGCCAACTCGCACTTGGCTGGTTTTTTATTTTGCTTCCTGTCATATATAATCTTCCTGTTCCTGTAGTATACAGCGTCTTTACCACCGCGACAATAAATGAACACACGTCTAACGCTACTTGCCAATTATCATAAAAAAATGTTATGGTTAAAAAAATCTGTAATTAAAAAAAAATATTTTTCAAGTAAAAAAGAAACAAAATTTGTAACATCTTATACAACTACAACTGACTGATTCATACATTCAGAGATTTTTTTCATTCGTTGCCACAGCGTCGCATTACAAGCCTCTCCTTCTAACAGTATGTTTTGTCTCTTTTAAATTCATTCAACCCATTCATACGCTTTGTGACCTTTACAAATGAACGTTACAGATTTATACGTAAGGCTGTTCTAAAATTCGTTGTTTTAGAAAATTTAATAACTCGGTATATCATCATCATCATCATCATTTCAGCCTGTTTGAGTCCACTGCTGAACATAGGCCTCCCCCATAGACTGGTATATATTGATATTTAAACAATGTAAATGTTTAATACAATTGTAAAAAGTTATCCTCTATATGTGTGTTCATTTATTGTCGCAATGGTAAAGACACGCTGTATAATCTCCTATTCAATAGCTGTGGTATTGAACAAATATTAAGACATTGTCTATTGTTTATAATTTATTTCTACGCAAATACGGAAGCTAGTTTTTTAGCTGAAAGATTTTGTATTATTCGCATGGCCCAAGTACGTCCCACAGACATAAATGTTTAAGGTATGCAGATGCGGTGTTGCCGTGATAAGTTAATTCCTACTGGCCGATCCCTTACCCGTATCAAAATTATAATGGTGCAGAATATGCCAGAATATGTGGCCCGTCCTCCTTTATTGAAAATTTAATGGTCCCACATAAATATGGCAAGTTATGTTGGAGAATTGTGCTTAAGATGGCAGTGCTATATGCTTTCAGTTTCTATTGCTTTGAATTTACCATAACCTAGTAGTTAGACCGACTAGCTGCTGTGTGACTTGAGTTCAATACGTAAGTTTTAAATCAAAAGTTACGGTGATTTTGACTTAAGGACGAAGAACTGAGAAATATTCTCGTCAAATTTATGATCACTGAACGCTTTTGTTTTTTTGTTTCGAGGAACGAACAAACGCATGATTTTTGCTATCTGCCGATTCCTAAAGAAAATGTCCAACGCCCGGTTCTAATTCTGTCATTGAATCAATCTCAAAGAGGTCGAAAAGCGAAAGCTGTTAATTCCCACCACTGAATAACAATCAAAGATAGCCTTCACGATAGCCACCAGGTAATTTGTGTACGTCACGAATAACCTTTTCGAGAAGCTGTTATGTTGACATCTTAGTGCCTAGGTTTCGCTAGTAGAACAGTGGTGTTTCCCGAAGCGAATCCTTCACTCCCATTCAAGAAATCCCACACAAATGACCATCTATCACCCAAAATGTTGGTCACCATCTCATCACTTTTCAACCTTTGCCGTTATTGTTGATAATGGAACGGAACCATTCTTGCGCTAGTACGATTCTCACTTGGCCGGTTTTTTGCTATTAAAAATGTTTTACCTGCTAAGCCAAATTGTTGCCGGCTATGAACCTTTCACTTCTCACTCGAAGAGAACAATATGTCACAGGAAGGATCGCGAACAGGCGTCGTAGGCGTCGCGTGGGATTTTCGAAAGTCCCATACACATCGCTAGCCTACGTGGCACCGGCGAATCGTCAGATAACCGATCTTATATGACCTTTCCGCCAGCTCACAATGCATGGCAATCCCGCTGATACGACGAGCCAGTTAAGTTTTCAAAGGGCTCCATTTATCTGGCCATTCAGCCGATTCGATTTGATACGGCATTATGTTTATAATACCCGGCAATGTGGGAATATGTGGCTGTAGAATTATACAATGTTGCATAAGTTAATCGTAACAGGAATAATTTTGTACTGTGTAAATAAAGATTTTGTTTCGTTTGATTTGTTATTTTTCTCTCGCTCTTTAACTTTTACTTTTTATCATATGATAGTTTATTGTTTGTATGATCGATTAAGTAAAATTGCGACATAATTTATTCGTGAACTTATACCAAAGAACTTTATTTATTTAGGATAAGCATCACCACTATAAATTCTAGTGTTCTATGCCAGTTTCCTCCAGCTAGTCGGTAGCGTTGGCTTTTATCAGTAGACCGAATTTAATTCTCGCTGAGAGGCGTCACTGAGATTCATTTCCAAAACTATTCATCGGCGAAATTAGCTCGGGGGGGAGGCACGGATCCCCCGACCCACCCGCGCCCCCGTACCCGGAACTTGTGCCACATGTGTTCCTAATACCCGGACATTTGTCAGTCTGTAATTACGAAGTGATTCTACTTTCGCTGTCCCTTACTTAAATCTTAATGTTAGTTCGCTCTACAGTTCACTTAGCCGGAGGAAGCCAATCTCGCAAGCTGAGGGTCTGGAGCAATATATTAATCCACTCTATACGGTATATACGTAATAACATTGTCGAGTAACATGTTTATTGTACGATAACTATTGTTAGTTTCATTTTTAATTATAATATCACCGAGTTTATCTCCCAACCTTCGACTCTACGCATGGTCATACACATAGCAAGCTTATTTTCATAATTCTTCAATTTCATAGTCTTAGTTCAAATTAATTAAATAATATATGTTTTTTTTTTTCGATTACAAAACATAAATAGATGCAGTGTGAACAGATATTTCACAACTGTACGTATAAAACCGTTCGACCAAACAAACTGAACAAATAAGCCGGAATCGGTTTGTACAGATAAGCCAATAAAAACGCTGACAGAGGAAAGCAAATTGCAGCGGTTCCCGATCAAAAATGGCGGGAAATTGAAACGTCAAAACGTCAGCGGTTTTATTGCTTACGCCCAGCGTTCGGCGAACGTACGTAATGCTTTCGTTACTTATCAAATGAATGGGGCTCCCCGTATGTTATTAGCTAATTGCACTCGCTCGAGCGATGTAACTCGTTTATAAACAAACGAATGGTTTCTCATACCCTTGGATGGGTGAGCGAGTTACTGAGCTGTGCGTTTCGATAATTGGCGTGTATAATCTGTATTTGAAGAGCACCACATGCAAACAATATACAATATACCACATAAAACTTTACAATAGAGTTGACTTTTTTTAATTAAAAGAGCTGATGGTAAGCGAGATATTAGTTACAATCTAGGGATATTGCGCACATGTTTCCGTCACTACACCAATCATGACTCAAATCTTTATCGCAAATAACCCTAATCTTATTCACCTTTTGGACTACCATCCCGTCTCATGTATAAGAAATTCAGTAATCTGTAGCTCGTCTACTCTTTAAATCATCATCTAACTTTATTTAGATACTCCTCGTTTTTAAATCTAGAAAATCCCATGTCGTGATTATTATATGGTAGATGAAAATGGATCAATCTATCCACTTTTAGAAATATACAGCTTTACTCAATTTTCGTCGTTTATTAAGTCCCTAAACTTGAGACAAAAAACGTAACAGTAATTTAAACACAAAGAAACTGAAACATTGCAAGTGCATGCCATATTAGAATGCCATTTTAAATTCCAACCGGGGAAACTCGCTAATTGCAGCCCGTACAGACAATATAAACAAAAATAAACAGAACAGTTTGTTCCGAATTCAAAAACCGTATCAACATGAATTTATCGAAAATCTGTTCGAAATTGTTGTTATTGTTTTATAATTTAGTCTGTGCATTACAGCTCGCTCCACAGAATTGGCCCGCCCAAATGCATCGCGTTCGGAAACTTTTAATTGCCCTCGACAAATTCCCGGTCCATCGGGACTCTGCATTGTTTAATTGCCGATTTCGTATCGGAACAACATTTGAAACTTTTAAGCTAAAGTTCACTCGCGATGTAGGGTATGAACGCTATGCAGTTTTGTGAGACTTAATGATAAAGTATTAAAATTATAAGTTTTTAGATTTTAATATATGTGCTTTTATGATGATGAACCCACAAAGCTGTTCATACTACTGTACTCGGCTGGTTGCCAAATGCCACGACTTTACAGAAGACAGGCTTCGTATTCAGGATCAGGATAGAAATATTTAAAGTTTTACATTTCATCTGATTGGTTATCTGGGACCTCCTTTTTAAAGCCTGTAACAAATTTTCGATCCCAACTGGTCTTGTTAATGTCCATCCCCAGAAATAATTACGATCAGACAACTCGGTTGCAAATATTTCTCATATTTTATAGTTAAATAGATTATTTATTCTAATGCATTTTGCTGTTAAGTTAGAACCGTTTACGCCATTTATCTTCATACTACTATCTTTGTAGGCATAAAACGATAATGCGCTTTGCATTTTTTTAATTCAGACATTATGGACACTCTCTGTAAATCGAAATTTTGCTACTTGCAAAGTTGTCGCCATGATAAATAGCGATTTTCATTACTTTTTCCAGGCACATTTCGAAAAGACTGTATTGCCTACATAATCTCGTTATTTCACTTAATCTTTAAATCTGAATATAGTGCGAAATACATACATAATTTTTAAATTGCCAAACCGCGTTGTTTGAGTATTTTTCCAAACACTTTTATTATTAATCATTTAGTCAAGAATATATCCAATAATAAGAGAAAGAAATATACAATTTCCACTTGTACAACAACAGTTATTTTTATAAAAATAACTAACAATTACATAATACAATAATTTGTAGAGTATATGAATGTACATTTTTAAAATCAAATAAAAATAAAAAAAATGTATGACACGATGGCATTAATGTCTTTCCACCTGGTCTGAGGGTTAAAGGTTATTAGAGGTTATTGATTGTTTTTGAGTCACCATTTGTTGATATAATATCAGATCAACAATAAAGCTTTAAACCGTGCTCGATTAGAATTTACCTTTTTATCAATGCAATAAAGTTTTACGAAATTATGCAATTAAAAATGTGTGTATATTATTCATAAATTGAAACACATCAGTATTAAGGCGCATAAAATCGTGACTCAAGGCATACGTCGCAATATACGGTTTCACAATATTCGATGCAATGTGTCGCATGCATTCACTCGCATACCGTCTCGCATCCCACACGCGTCACGAAACAATGATATCATTATGGAACCAATTACCAGGCAACGGCTGTTACCTATCGGGAAGCTGGTACACTTAGATTATCAGTTACCCACAAATACATGCAAGACATAACAATGACACCAATTATAGGCTGTAACATGTTCAAGGAACTTTCGATTATCTGTTTCGACTCTCAAAAGAACTCTTAAACAGTTTAATACTTTTGTTATAGCCTAAATGTTTATGGTACACAGATGAGGAGGAAAACACGTGTTTTTTATGGAAAAGGCGACTAATGAACAGCTGGGCCACCCGATGGTAAAATTTTCAACACCTCCCGTGGACACTCGCAACACCAAAGGAATCACAAACACGTTACCGGCTTTAGAAGTGGGAATAGGCTCTGAACTTGATTGTGCGTGGTCAAAAATAACATGAGATGCAGTCAAACGGAAAAAGCTGATATTAAGGCGCCCCAGCCCAGTAATGAGAACAGAAGAGTGAACAGTGCTTATTTATCAATTAGAATATAGGTATCAGAAATGAAATTTACAAAGAAACCGTTTTTGTTTGATCTTTTTCGCTATCAACTAGCGACGAATATGTCTCACTTACGTATTATAACTATATACCAAAAGTTTAGTAAATATATCAGCGGTATGCGTACTATATATATTAATTAATTTAACTTTTCTTATTAAAATATTTGTAACACCGGTACTTATCGTGAGGATATGCTACTTATAAATATATATTGCATAAAATATCAGTCTGTACCAAGTTTTGGACACGTGCCTTCCTTCTTCCATCTAAACTGTGTAACGTTACCTCCACAACTTAATTATAAGAATTAACTTAACACGTGTTGTTCGGTTGAATCCGGTGTTGGGAAATCTACTGCGCCTGAAAGGCATAAACGAATTGCGATTATAAATATTTCTTGACCTTAAAAGTTATTAAATAAAAATTACTAACTTAAATTACTAAATCTAAGGAAGCAGCTTAATTTGAAGGTTGATCTCGCTCTGAAATATTGCTATTAGTACCGATTTTTTTAATCATAGTTACTTCACATGGATATAACTGTAACTTAAAAGACAATATGTGCACATTTGGCAAGTCAATGGAGCTACTTTAAATTGCTGTAAAGTTACAACTGGAAATATTTCTATGTAATTAAACATTCGTAGCTTTTTTTGAAACTGTACTGCTAATTGACTGCAATTTGACAACTACAATGTTAGGATTATAAAAATAGAATTGCTAACATCGCAACATCTTAACATTTCGGCTGTCGAATCGAAAATCGATTCGAAATCTCTGACGGGCCCTTCAAATCCACGCCGGTAACAGTAAGGCACGCGAGACGAAACCAATACATCAATGATGCATTACGGAATATCGAGTCATTAGTATAAATGACACGTTGGTGTCCCCCAAGGCGGCAATTTGGTCCGCTAGTACCGCCCCGAAACTTTCTTCTATTACCGTGCACTGTGTTTTGTGGAACGGAGACGCTTCAATCTGAGCATAGTTGTTAGTATCAAATCCTTTCAAACGCGTGAAATGGTTCATTCGTAAGTAACGTACTATTGCTTACGGATAAGCAATTTCACGCATTTTAGACATGATTAATTTTAGGACATACCTGTCATTTTCGATCGTCATTTTCTTATACGATTTATTTGGAAAATCTAGTCTTGGTAGACTTCTTGGAAGCTATTCGTAACATATTCTTATCAATCGTACCAAGTTTTTAGCTTTGTATGTCATCGGAAATAGTACGTAAACAAGAAACTTTTTCTGTTTTGAATTCATTCTATAAGATGTAAGTAGCATTGTGTTGACTTTATAACAATTAAAGTACGTTTCAAGTGTAATAAAAATAATTATGTATCTATATATGTGAATTTTATCATAAATAAAAATCAAATAATGTGTAGGAAATTCGTTTTAATTGTGTAATTGCTTCCACAGTAGTACTACATCACCGTTTGGTCTATGAGCAAAATAACCAGGGTTCAATTTTTAAAGGTGGCTGTAATCATTTACCATTACGGGGCGGTTCCCCAGCTTGTTATTTTGCCAACTTGTGACATTACAGAATAGTACAACTGTCTTAATGCTATTTCCGTGGCAGAGGTGCTTAGTACCCGTGGCTTGGTCATCTGGGTTGAAACTAAGAATAACCCACACTGCACACACGATAGGCGGGCAGCCTATCGTGTAAAGATGGCCTGAGAAGCTGGAACACTCCGAGTAGGCTCTTTGAGCCAACTTTGGATGAATGCTGGTAGGGTGCAGGGACAGGTCGAGGAAGGTAGACGAAGAGCAGCTCTATCTGTTCTCTACAACCGAGTGAACTAGTGAAACTGAGTCGCGGAGGAAGAGGAGTGTTGGTATTACGTTTAGTCACTCTCCCTATCCACAGCGACTCGGTGGGGCTGCACTGCTGATGCAGTAGTGGTGGGGCCGCAGGGGAAGACGAGTGTCGGCCGAGACGTGGTGAGTGGAGACACAGACCAGACCTATGGCTGGGAGCTGGAAGGCTTGCTGCTTATTAGCACTGGCTCTCCTATCTCCCATGGCCTCTGGTCGGTGAACTTGGGGGACTTTGTTGTCCGTGAAATAGGGGCCGAGTAATAAGAACGGTGCACTGAATGTTCGAGTGAGTCTTGCCTGGAGTGAAGGCATTCCTGTGGCCCTGTCCATATGCGCTCTAGGTGGAATGTCGTGGGCGCTTTAGTCAATGCGAGTCATCATCAAACCTGTTACTATATTCTAATAGCACTGAAGAACATTTCCAAGTGTGTAAAACAATTAAAACCTCGTTTTGATATTCAATTATTATTATTTTATAAACCTTATGCACAATCAAAGAAATTTCTTAATTCAGTTTGACCTTTTCTTTAATTTTTAACGATACTCGTATAGCGTTACAACTAAAAACAATATTATATTCGTATATAAAGTAACTAAAACAATAATATTGAATTTCTCATAATTTTCAAAGACGGTGTACATTGTATTACTTCAATGCGAATATTTTACGCAGAATAAAAAAACTCTAACCATGAAAAAGTTCTTCTTCTCATTAAGTGCCGGCAATAATTATGGCATAATCAAAACTTTCGAAAGAGTTTTGGGGAGATTTTTCCCACAAGCACAACGACTGACTCTAACAAAACCGTAATTGTCTTTTTCCGAAGGTCGATTTGCAATATTTATCGCCGGTACTATACGAGCTATTAGAACGCTGGACCCCACATGCAGAGTTATTTCGCAAGTCATGCCCAAATGAGTCGATCTTATTAACGATATAAATACCACTAGATAGCATCGCCGGCTCTTGTTTCATTCTAGCGCATAGTGTAACATTTCCGAGAAGGTTTTATTTCATAAAAGTCTAAATCACGATGTTAGTCATATGGGCGTTAGCTCATTAAACTGTTCAGACGTGCTTCGACTATTATCGACGGTTAATGGATCCATTTAATGATTAGATTATATGATAAAATAAGAGCAAAATGAAAATTTTTCACTTATATTGTTTTTTGTTATGTAAGATTGCAATCGACTTTCTTTACCGCAGTGAAGAAACAGCAAACAATAGTAGTAGTATTCTTTTTATATTATATTCTATTTTATTGTTGTATTCTTCTTGTATCTTGTATTAACTGATGTTTTTGCTTTCAGTCCCGAGACTATTAAAACTTCATCTCACGCAGAACCGGTAGGCTAGCCAGAACCCACGGGTGCTCATGCGTGCGTTTAACTGTGGTATGTCATTTATGGGCCAATTGGTTGTCTTCTATTATATTGTATTCTTTTTATTTTTTCTACCCACCGTTCAATGTCAGCAACTGTTGCTATTTTCCTACTGTTTTATTAGCTCATCAAGCTTTTTATTACAGACCAGAATTAGTATGAAGCTGTGCTTTTTACATATTCCCTAGTTACATTTATTAAAATTTAGTATGGGAATGTACTGAATGGAAAAACTCAGTTTAAACTATTGCAATATTCTAATTTTTTTGGCTGTTTCAATTTTAGCCACGGTGCTCCAAAAAAATGCTATGTTTCCAAATTTCACAAAAATTATAACAACAAATATTTAGCAAACATTAAAAAACAGGACCTGGAGGTTTTTTTTGATAAATGGTGTATTGATTAATAAAAAAAATTAAAAATAAAGAAAGCAATGATCTGGTATAGAAAAAAAAGTAAAAAATATAAGTAGTGTGTAAATGATTGTGACACGAACCGTGGCCTTCTGTTTCGGGGCCGCCCGATTACCCCGAGCTATTATAACATTTTTTTTTTCAGCGATATTAACCGTCATATTCGAAAGATATTTTTCATTCCCTGAAAACAGGGATAAAAGGACATTTTATAAAAATGAAACCTAGCTAGATCGATTTTTCGCCCCCGAATCTATGCACATACTAAATTTCATTAAAATCGCTGGAGCCGTTTCCGAGATTCCGTTTATATATATTTATATATATATATATATATATATATATATATATATATATATATATATATATATATATATACAAGAATTGTTCGTTTAAACCATCTGAGATCACGAGTGTCATCAAGTTTGAGATTCAAATCCTTGTGAGTTTTCGTTATTCTAAGCTTTTGCAACTTTTTCACCATCCTAACCCTTGTTATATTATAAACAATTGCTATATGCAGGTGTCGTGCACTTACATGCATTTCCTCGTTATAGGCTTATAAAGGTGGATCGGCTCCCGCCGCATTAAATTGCGGCCGTAAGTAGTTTATTTGCATAAATTTATTTTAGAGTCCAATAACCGTGAATAGCGCAAATGGCCATCGATTATCATGCACCGAACTAATAGTCGACTGCGGGAAGACAGAGCACGCGCACATTCCCACGTGCCTTTGTCGGTCCGCGACAAAGCACCGTGCGAAGACAACTCGGCGTCCTATGTGGCGTGTGCAACGTCGCTCAAAATAGAATAGACTTTACGCGCATTAGCACTAAGCTCAATTCCAATTATGGTTACAACAAAAAAAAAACTCCACTCGTCCTAATAGCGTAAGTAACGTAATCATCGACGGTCGATTGCCAGTCTTCTCCCCCTAAATTACGTTTCAAAATCGATTGTTCGCAGCGCGTGGTTTTCGGTGTGCACCGTTGTAGTTTAAGCTCGGGCAATTGTTTATCAATAGGTTTATGATTAATGCTCGATGCACCGTCGTGACCGAGGGCCGGGCCGGGTTCATCGCGCGGTGGGCAATTAGCTGCGATCACGAGCGCAGTGATATGTGATCGGGGAGATGATATGTACGACGCTGGTGTGCGGCTAGGAGCTGCGTTGCTTTTTATCACCAACTGGCTAGTGACGTACCACATTGAAGATGCTCTATTTAAGCTCGTAAGAACGTATAATCGATGCATTAACCTCATAAATCCTTTTTTAGCTTTTCCCATTGTAATGAAAGTAAAGTAAAAAAGCATTCAAGTACCACTGCAGCGCAAAGTCCACAATATCGAAATATGTCTTTTTATTATTATTTAGAAAATGTGCCGTTTTCCTCATCATGTTTTACTTCACCCCTGAGCAATGATAATTAAGCACTTAAAATTAAGAATTTCATTGGTGCTGGCACCGGAATGTGAACTCAGGTTGCTTGAGTATATTAAATTAAAAGCGAGCAGCCGGACACTGCTACCGCTTTTGTAATCCCATTGTAATCAAATCTTTAAGCAACGAATCCAAAACATCGAGAATTAAAATCGTTGTATTTTTAACAATATGCCTAAACTGCATTAAAAATAACTTAATTAAAATAAGATGATATAACAGTACGAACTGACCTCATCACCAGCACTACGAAAGCCACCGCAGTACAATGTGCTCGTATTGCTAACAGCCGCCTCCAATGGAGGAACATCGCAAGACGTGCGGCTGCCCTGGAAGCGAACAGCGACGACGAGACGCAATCCTGTCCATCGACAGCCACGACCACTCTGCCAAGAGTGTCCGATTAAGAAGAAAAACTGTACGAAATAATAAACGCATTACAAGCCGATATACAAGTACACCTACATGCTTTCAGCGAACAATGAAAATGACGCCATGCAATAAAACGCCCCGGATTGTGTAAACAGTGGCGGCTCGGTGCGGGAGTGGCGAGTGGAGGATTGCATCACTATGCACTTAGACATCAGCGCGACGAAGAAATATTTCAAATGAAAAAAAATTAAAATGTCGTCAAACAATATTCCAGTTTTATAGGATGGATGCACATTTGGTGGTGACCATCGCCTACAGACATCTGCAACAGTAATTGAAGAATATAATCTTTGTACGTCTTCTTTGAGGATTTTTATGAGAGAAGACGAGGAAGTGGTCGTCGTAGCCATATCTGATGAGAATTGCTAACTCCCGTATATTTAAACAGCTCCTGAAGGGGTACATTTTAATAACTTGAAACAAAAAACGCATGGAGACAAAAAATATATGAAAAAAATATTTTATTCTTGTCTACTTCTTTTGTGATGGCTTATTACTTCTACTAATTTCTTGAACTTCGCTTAGAACAGGTTTGAAAGAATATTCTATCCAACCATAGCATAGGGTCAATTACAGAACGTATCATTATCATTTAGTCATAAAACCTTAACCGGTACACATATTCCTTAGTTTTAAACATGAACATTGCCTGAACATCTCCATGTTAGTCGCTCGGGCCACTTCTTCATCACAGTCATGTCTCCACATGGATTGAAGAAGTGGCTCGAGCGACTGCCCTATCGGAACACGTCCAGAGGCAGCGAGAAATAATCCATTTTTTAAATATGACCTAGTCAGCTGTGTCTAGAGTATACTGGCGATACCACGAAACTAGTAGCTTTAACAGAAGCCATGGATGCGGCAAAACAAGGTGCACATAAAAGTGGGATGACTGATTCATCGTCAGTACATTGCTCAGAAATCGGCCCCCTCTGGTGCTCAAGTCCAAAAGGAGCTCAGAGAAAGGCTAGTAGTGACTGTTAGCGGCTGAACAGTCAGGAGATGAACAAAGTCTGACTTTGAAGAAAAACGCTGCTTATTGGCCTGAGTAAGACTGAGAGTGAGAGATCTGATTTCGTAAATATTTTTTATACTGAGTATATAATTTTTTACAAAGTTTATATGCGTCGATGTGATGATAAAAAAGAGTCGGAAGAAGTATCTTATCATCACGGAAGCTGAAAACGTTTTATACTTAAAATTTTACATCTGCTTCGAGCGACAGACGTCAGTGTTTGTTTTTATATATCCAAGATAATGTTTAGCATTACATAATTTGCTTACATCGAAGTAATAAATGACAAATATAATGGTTAAAACTAAGTAACATTTAGATAAATATTCAATAAAAGGGTGAAGAAAGGGGCTATTTATAAAATCGCCGCGTTAATGTAACCATACCTCGGAGGGCACACTTGTCAGTATTGTGTTTGCACTGTTGCAACTCCGCCTTGCAATATGTTTTGTGGCGCAATTCACTACGATGGCCCTAAGCGTAGGCGAGTAACCATATCGGCCTAATTCTCGTCTAATAATTCCGTTTAAATCGTCCCTAAATCGCGTGTTTCTCTCTACAATGCCACAGTATCTCACGCGTAATGTGTGCTGTGACAACGCGCCATGCGATTCAGTGCTTACTGCGGCTTAACAGCCTTGATACTTAAATTTTAAATGGGGGATTTTTAATTTTTGTTACAGCGTTACTTGTATTAAACAATGAGTAGAATATAACTTAGGAAGAATGAAAGGTTAAAGAAACAATAATAAGCTCAAATACTTAGTGTATTTAATCATAAACTATTAATTGGACCTCGGGATGCTTTTTTTATGTGAAAAGTTGCCAAGCGAGCAGGCGGTTCACCTGATGTTAAGTGAATACCGCCGCCCAAGGACATCTGCTACACCCGAGAGTTGCAGATGTATTAACAACCTTTTTAAAATTGGACTCCGGCTACCTCACTCACCAAACGAAACGCGATATTATAATTCCACTACACGCCGGTCTTCTGTGAGGTCGTGGTACTTACCCGGACGAGCCTGCCCATTCGTGCAACAGCCGAGGCTGCTGCATGGCCCCACCACAGTTTAAATGGAATAGCTTTCAATGGAACAAGATTTATGATCAGAACTTCTTCATTATTTTCAGTTAGTTGATTATTAAAGCTTCACTGGATACTTAACTCATGGGATGGCTAGATTCTTCACGTTGCTTGGAGCCACGACGAGTCATAATCATATGATTCTTGTCTTGTGACGCCATCGAAACGTCTTTAATTATTATAGCTTATTTCTTCATAGCCCGTTGTTCTTTGTAATTTTGTTGGATTTGCATTGATTATAACAATCATACTTACAATATATCTACGCCACTAACGTTAAATACGCAAAATGTCTGAAAAAACCTATTCTGTAAATATAACATAACGAAATAGCAAATTATGGATCCAAGCAAAACGTATTACGGCAATACACTATAACTTTTTATATATGTGTTATATATCAATTCGAACAAAAGCTCTTAACCCTCTTTGAGGTATTCAGTTAAAATTAAAGGTATGTAAATTTTAACAAAATTCTTAATTTTTCCTCAGATTTTAATGTAAGTGTTCGATAATACTGTCGATCGACGTTTGCGAATGGAACAATAAAAATACTTGATATAGTAATTAATAGGCAAAATAATTAGTTGCAGCCGTAAAGGCAATCTAAGTTTATAAGTTATACATATTCTCAATTGCCCTGAATCTATCAATTACTTGTTTAACTCTCGCTTAAAGCAATAACTTTTCACGAAATTCTATCATGTCGTAAATATTTTGGCTCGTTTATGTTATTACATATACAATACGGAATCTATTTAGCGTAAATTAATATCTGATAGACTCTGGATTCAATTATATCCGAAATTGAAATTTTGAACGTCTCTCTAAGACAAACAAAAGTGAGTTACATACATGTTTCAGTGAGTACAGATGTGGTTAAAGTTCGTAAACCCGCCATTTCCCTAAATATTGATACTTCGCCTTTTGGTAACAGATAAAGAAAATGTGTTTTGAAAACTTTACAACAAAAGTAGAGATACCACTTACAAATAGATCGTTTTATGATTATATTCTCAGTCGCCGTTATCATCTAATATTAAGTCATCTAATTAATAAGTCTTAAATTTCAGCAGATAATAAAATGAAAGCCGCCTCAGGCACTAATGTGTGGTTAGTCTTTCTCAAATTCTGATCTCTGATGTCGCACTACTCTATTCTTACCTCAATGGCCACCAATGCATATGTAACTCCTCCGGTGTTATGAATATCGGGCGGTGGTGATCACTTACCATCAGATCTTTGCCTTCCTTATTGATTAAAAAACTGACCTCTAAGACATCACTAACCGTCCAGGGGTATATTACGACATAAGCCAGTTTATCATCATCGGCTCCATCAGCTGATATCAGCAGATTGCAAAGCAGTGAGTTTTTTTTTAAATAAAGTGGGCCCCGGCTTCCTCACTCACCAGACGAAACGCAGAAGTGTAACACTTCTACTTTACACTGGTCTTCTGTGAGATCGTGGTAACTTACCCGGACGGACCTGCCCATTCGTGTAACAGTGAAAACTGTTGCGTGGCCCTACCACAGAGGTCAGTATATTAACAAGTTAATAGTCGCTTTCCAATGGAACAGTACACAGAGTACTTTTCCAGGGGAAGCGATCAAGGATCAAGCTCTGTCAGATCGTAATACCTTCGCAGATTCGGCGACACCAGCACGAAGTAACGGCGTCATTCGGCCGATATACGGCGCCGGCCACGATCCGTCGCAACGTGTCGCCCGATTAAACACTAATGCACGACGTGTTTAATTCACTTACACGGGCGTTTAATAGGTGTCGTGGTCTATCGCAATAGCATTCAGGAACGGTCGCCGCAAGTCAGCTGGCTGCCACGGAACAGAACTTTCGACAGCCGTAAATGCTTGACTGAAATAGAATCAGTGCGAAATTTCGTTGCTTCAAATCTGTTCAGGTATAGTTTTGAATTTTTTAGAAATTTATGTTGGAAAGATTAGATGGCACTGCATAAAAGGATACTTGATAAAATCAAAATATCATGATATGTGATCTCAACATAGTCGGGTTGCGGTGCGAGTTGCGTCAAAAATCTAACGTCTAATAGGCAGGTTTTTTGCGATTAATGATTGGTAAATTAAACGATAAATAATTGATTGACGTTGGGGTGATCATAGTTATGAAAGCTTTATCGTACAATATATATGTATAAAGAACAGTGATGGTCAAATAAAAAAAAAAAACAATAGGGCATTGAATGTCTGTTTCGTTTAATTCAAGAAACAATTGAAGTAAGGTCATAATCATTTAAAATTCAACATAATTAATATTAATTTATATACGTAAACTGCTGAAGATAACCATAGCAATAGCGATAGCTATACGTAATACTACATGGACTTTTGCAAAGGTACCAGGGCGCGATTATCGTAAACATTTTGCATTACAGTAAATGTGTATTTTGAATTTATCTCGTGTAATTTGAGCCTTCACGCTGAGTTACAAAGTCGCTTACAAGCTTGTTAACTGAGACACCTGCTTGCAAACATAATCGTCATATAAGTTATTAACTTTTTGCTTTTAAAACATATTATATCAAAATTATTAATGACTTCTTCTTTCAAAAAGTTTTTCACTTCCCCAAACTTATTTCCTATTTAAATACAAATACAAAAATCATATCTCGATTTTATTCAATAAAATAAAAATAAAGACATTAAACGTGTTCCCTGGAAGGTTATTTTGATTTATCCAAATACTATATTAATATATAAGCCTTTTTTAAATAGATAAATGTATCCCATTCCCCAAGTAAAATTATCTACCATACAAGTTAAATCTAATTTATTCTGTTGTTGTTCTTTTATATTCGTATCTTTTACTTTTCATGCGTTGTTAATGTTATACTCACGCATTTCATCTGGTATAACGAAGACCCTTTTACCGAGTTTGTCAACGGATCTACTAACCGACTGGTATTGTAGACGTTCGTGGACCGCGGTAATCACTACACATAAGGTGGACCGCCTGCTCTTTACCACCATGTCACATAAAGATATCGTCGGTTTTGTGTGAGTTGTGATGCTATTGTACCGCTATTCAAGCTAACACATTTTTTGTGACGTGAAGATTACGAGAACCTTGCTAGTGTGGGACACACTAAAATTAATTATAATCTTATTGCCCATTTAAATTACACGCTTCTTTATAATTTTGTTTTTAAGCTGCATAGCTTTTATCGCGGGCTTTGAGCGCGGCGACCGAATCGAGAAATTCCTTAACGAAAATAAAACCTAACACTGATAAAAATTCCTGAATAACCTACATGTAATGTAAGATAATAAAAATATTTTAAACGATATAACTTCTCATTTTTTTAAAAAAATTGTTTTCTTATCGGTCACCACACTCAAAAAGTATAACTTGAATTACTATCAAACAAAAAAAAATGCTGCATGAATAAAAAAAAATAATTATAATTGCATAAGTTGATAAAAAATGATACGCAATAGCTTTTCCGTGGCAGTCCCCGATTGCTACAGGTTTATTTTTTTATATTTTGTAACAAAAAGATAAAAATTTAATAGATTGTGCAACACACGTTATTGTTCGTTTGAACCCAATTTGTACAGACGGTGCGGCGAGAAATGTCAAGCGGCAGTCACATGAGGTCAGAAATGTTCCCATGTCGCTTAAATGTCTGCACACTAGTATATAAGGTTAACAAGAGGAGTTGTTGCATTGCGCACAAAATAAATTGTCAGGCGTTTGATTAGCGATGTTCTTATATTGATTATCTGTTATGGCATTTAGGCGAGTAGTTAGTACTGCAATTGCGGCTATGGTATATTGGATACGTCGAGCTTACAATGTTAGGTCGCGGATTTTAATGCCAATAGCGTGCATGTTTTCCGTTTTTCAGCTTTAATTAGCTTAAAGATTGTCTAAATTTAGATAATCTTTTTGTACGCTGACGGTCGGTGAAAACTAGCTATCTCTGTCTATCGTATTAAGAATAAACCATAAAATCTCGTTGATTGTTAGCAGATTAGTTATAACTACGCGCGCTTCATTAAACTATGATAGCCTAAACATTTGGATCAAACAATCACTTGTGTCACTTTTTTACTACGGAAGGCAAAAGAATTGCTTTGAATGCTAATACAGTAGAAGTATACATTGTTATACCATCAGACTGGCGAAATGGAAAGGTCCTAGAGGTCGTAGAGCTAGAGGTCGCCCAGGCGCTAGATGGACAGATGAACTAGAAAAGGTAGCAGGAGAAAATTGAATATCCTTGGCTAGACACAAAACAGAAGTGCTTGGAGGAGGCTTTTACCCGAAGGGGGTCCATATAACCCACGAAAAAACAATTACCTACTAATCAAATGCACTTATTATTTTTATTTATTTATTGAATGAATTAATTTAATCTGTATATAATGCATTCGCATCTAATTAAAAAGACTTTATTTATTTTTTATTAATCCATATGTGGTGGTACGTGGGATTAAATAAAGCTTAAAAGTTAAAGGCTTTACATGTCCCACTGCGGATTGGCGGACTACACATATCTTCGAAATATTTTCCGTTGTTCTTACTTCGAAAATATGCAGGTTTCCTTACAATGTTTTCCTTCACCGCCGAGCACGTGATAATTCGGCACTGAAAATTAACAATTTCATGGGTGCCGGCACCGGGGATCGAACTCAGGTTGCTCGATTATATTGAATTAAAGGCGAGCGCCCGGACACTGAGCTATCACGGCTCAATATCCATATAAAGCTTAATATTATTATTATACATTGTTATACAATTAACAGTATATGCAGTATATATATAAATGTTTTCGGACACATTTTTACACAAAGTTCTCTAGGCCCAAACTAAGCAACGCTTGTACTATGGGTACTAAAAATCTGATAAACATACTTAAACATACTTAAACATACTTTTCTTTTGTAAATAAATATATATTATACATATATAAACACCCAGACACTGGAAAAACACGATGTTCATCACACAATATTTATCCAGTAGTGGGGATCGAACCCACACCCTCTGGCGCAAGAGGCAGGGTCACTACTCCCCACGCCAATCGGGTAGTCAATAATATAAATGTAGTATGCACTTAAAGTAAAAGTAAATTAACAGTTTTTATTTGCGAAAATTCCTTTATAGATCGCCAGATGTCACCAGATCGGGGGAGGGGCAGGGGTATGTGGGAGTCCCAACGGGTGCCCACTAAAAACCCACGATGCACCTGTCTCTGTCACATCGGCCTGAGAAAAGGCCTCATCTGCACAGAGGGTATTAGGGCATAGTAAATAACACGAGCTCAATGCGGACTTAGCTTCGAAACATTTTTATCTAGACCCTATTTCTGTTTTAACTAGATCCTCTTTAATCAGAAACTTTTTGTACTTTTACATTCGTCATTTCTCATTGACATTATCAATTGACGGCGATTTCCGTAATATTTATATAAGTTCAGGAAAAATACCCAAAGTGCTATTCCTACGTCAAGATTAAACATATTTAACGAGACAAGTGTGTAAACGCGAGACAACAGCGTCACCCGCATAACACCTTGTACGGAACGTCCCCTTGGATTTACAACAAAATGTTCCACGGCTCCTTTCACTTAAAGCTTTTCTGCATAAACTCGTGATGTAGCGTCGCACTGGAATAAAGCACCATACAAACTATCACATACATGGCTCGATCTTGTTGCCTACAAGAGTCTCGACGCAGTGGAGATAAGGGGAGGACTACATTAGCCGATGATATACACGTCTATGGACACTTCGCACTGCAACGTAGAGTTTGAAGCGCGACGGTAATATAATTTTATTTTTCACTAACCAACACAATGATAATAATAATAGTTGTGTGTGTATGTGTAACAAATAAATAAATAAATAAATGTATATTTTTCCAAAACCGTGTTTTCTGGGCTGAGGTAGCTCATAAAACGTAAAAAAAGTCACATTAATCTTTGGCGCGTCATTTGAACACGTCTAGAAATATATTTAGGGTGGTCAAAAAATTCAAAGTGTTTCAATGTTCAACGCAATATAAAGATTTAAATATGTTGAATGTAAAACTAAAAATAATTCTATTAAATTCTATAGGAAGGGGAACCACTTTAAAAATCCCTTTCCAACTTTAATTTAAATTAACGGAACGGTTACAAAGGAAATTCTATTTTAAAACCGTTCAAAGCATTGTTTGCTTTATATCATTTAAAGGATTATTAAATAGGTTGAACGTCTAATGAGCAAAATTTGTTTAAAATGGCGTCACTTAGTTGATTTAACGATAGCAAAAGCGCGCGCAACAATGGCGGCCCTCACTAGCTGTTCGGTTTTACCGAGCGCCTTCGACCGGACACATTGTGAGTACAACGGCCCGTAAATCAGTAACCCGATACGGTAGTGTCGGCCCCAGTCGCAGGTTCGTGTCCCGGCTGAAAAGCCCTCGTTGCACTGACGTATTTACTTACACGCCGATTTTGTACCGGAGAGCGTTACAACGCCCTCGAATTGAGAACTCCGCCGTAACAGTATCGCGACTTTAGTTGCCGGATAAATGGAGCTATCGAGGTATTCGATTGCATCGGATTTCGCGATTTCCTTTGGTGTGGATCTCGCTGAGCCTTAAACGACGCCTACATTTCAATTATAACGCAACATACGTTCCTGTTGCGTAATATATGTTTGAATTTGGCATAATATAAGAAAACCTCACTTATATTTGTCAGATATTATTTCGTCAATAGCTGCAAATACAGCTTTTACAATGATGTTTAAATTATTAAATTTGTTGAAAAAACTCACCTTTGAAACATATTATAATATAAATATGTATACTATATTATATTTTAAACTAAGCTTTTTTTTTATGTGAAAAGTTGCCAACGAGCAGACGGTTCACCTGATGGTAAGTGAATACCGCCGCCCATGGACATCTGCTACACCCGAGGGTTGCAGATGCGTTGACAACCTTTTAAAAATTGGGCTCCGGCTACCTCACTCATCAGACGAAACGCGAAAGTATTTGTCATACTTCCACTTTACGCTGGTCTTCTGTGAGGTCGTGGTACTTACCCGGACGGGCCTGCCCATTCGTGCAACAGCCGAGGTTGCTGCGTGGCCCTACCACCGTTAAAAGCAAGTTACAGCCTGCTAACGTTCAAACTTATAAAACTTAAGCTTCATTGACTTCTACGGATTTCAGATTTGAGTATCTCATATAAATCATAGGTGTATTTTTGAATGCTTCCAAAATTATCTTAAAATTTTTTTTTATTCTTGATCACAAAAGCCTGGATAAGATTTGGAGTATAATATATTATACACAGTAAGATACAGGAATATACACAACACAAGCCAAAGTGAGTGCGCACACATAATTATTCATACTGATTGCATCCAAAAAACATTTCCTAGTTTATATTTATTAGAACTTATTTATTCATTAATAAACTTTTAGTATTATTGAGTTTCGGTACGTTTGTTCCACGATTTAGTAACTTAAGGACTTTAAGTAAATCGGAGATTTGTACTGAGTTTTTGGTTTTGTTGCTTGTTATAACAATTCCTTGTATTCAGATGAATAGTACAATTGGCCAAAGTAAACTATTTTCTGGATTATATTCCATTTTATTTTATTTTTAAAGTCAAGTCTTTTTACAGCGTTCTTGTTCGCAAGGAAAACTATCGAAGTATTGAAGTATATGAAATTTTGTAAGTAATTTAAAAATAAAATTGAAGGCTTTTCGCCTTAATGGTTTTATTTCATTTTATTTTATTTGTTACCTTAATTTGTGATTTTTGGTGCAATTTTTAATGTTTCTCGTCTCTATTCTTTCTGTGTATCTGAACAGGAAAATATTACTAAGAGATCTCAGCGATAATTCTCTTACTTCATGCCATATACGCACAATGTCCTGTTTTCATACTAAGAAAACAGCCAATAAAGCAGTATCGATACTGATAACACTATCGGTCGCATAAATTTGCCAGCCATATGCCCCTATCTCGGACATATTAGATTTGTTATCAACACAATTTATAAGAAAGCTTCAGTGCTTAATAGCAATCTTTAGTTCTGTGTTCTAAAGCAACAAAGTCGTAATGTATAACAAGAAGTATTTTATAAACTAAGACTACATTCATGATTTGATCATTTATACAAACTTTTTAATAAAACTCGTTTCATATTTCCAAAATTCAAGTTTGATATAAAAAATTCTACCAATCCTTTGCTTCGCTCACCAATGTTAATGTTTATGATACTTTTCTTTCTACGCAATAGTCTTTTTGGCTACGCAATAGTCTTAGCTGTTTCTGCGAATGGACAGATCCATCCGGGGAAGTACCACGAAATCACAGAAGATCGGCGTGTAGTGGAAGTGTTATACTTCTGCGTTTCGTCTGGTGACTGAGGTAAGACGGAGCCACTCCATCAAAAGGTGCCTATTCATCTGAAACCTTACGGTTGTTTCAAATGCCCATGGACAGCAGATATCACTTAACATCAGGTGAACCAGCTCGCTTGTCACCATCACACACCGAAAAATACTATGTCAGATGAACACAGGTTTTGCTATTCGAATGGACAAGCTCGAAGTATTCGTACTTTTGCGTTTGGTAAGGTAACCCATCCTCCTAAAGCTTCGCACGAGAAACCTTTCTTTGTATATGCATCCATGGGTGCTGTCACTTAACATATCTGTCACTTAACATCAGATTATTCACCTGTTCACTTGTCTCCATCTACCATATTTCAGTATCCGTTCAATCTCAATCTACCGCTTCCGACAATTACATAAACTTTTACAAGTATGCATTACGGTAACAGGTAAAACTAAATAAAAGCTTGTAAAAATAAATGTTCTCGATAAAAATTGCATAGACAGAATGAAAATTGCTTTTAAACCTTTGAAGTGAATTACTGCTGAGTACATGTAAACGCAGGCCTATTTTGTTAGTACTATGCAATGTTAAGTTATCGAATCTAAATTATAGTTCAGCTGTGCAAGATAGTTAGCATGCTTTATATATTGTTAGAGGGGAAAAGTGCTCCTGTTAATATTTAGTTATTAGATAATACGGGCTGATACAGAATAGTGAATCTGAATCCTAAAATAGTTTTTAGCTGGTATAACATTTGATAGGTGTATCTGCTACAGAACGTGGTAAATCAATAACTTCGTGATGGCTCTATGTCATTCATTCAATTGAGAGATGATTATAAAAGGCATCTTATTTTGATGAATAACCGTAAATTTCAGTATACTTCACTAACTTTCATTTACACCATTGGTCAATATATGGCATTATCGTACACTCTTTATGAGTTTTAAACGAAGTTTTTTATGAAATCATATCTTTATTTTGAGCACACAATCTCAAATCGCGAAGCGATGTTTCAGATGATAAATCAATATTTCTGACATTTTCCATTTATAAAATCTAAAGGAAAAGCACAATAAGGCCACAAGAAACCAAACCAGTGTTTCATTATCATAAATTCTCATTCACTCACTTCTATTTATTAAAAACAACAGGGGTCTTCTCTGGTAGGTCTTCTCTGTCGATGGTGGATTTAACGGTGGTAGGGCCACGCGGCAGCCTCGGCTGTTGCACGAATGGGCAGGCCCGTCCGGGTAAGTACCACGACCTCACAGAAGACCAGCGTAAAGTGGAAGTATGACAAATACTTTCGCGTTTCGTCTGGTGAGTGAGGTAGCCGCAGCCCAATTTTTAAAAGGTTGTCAACGCATCTGTAACCTTCGGGTGTGGCAGTAACTGTAACCATGGGTGGCGGTATTCACTTAACATCAGGTGAACCGTCTGCTCGTTTGACAACTTTTCGCATAAAAAAAATAAAAATAAAATAAAAAGATGGTCTGTATTTCACTCATACTCATCCCATAACAAATCATGAATCTCCTCAGAAGAATCTTTTGTCACATTTTATTTTTCTAATAAAATGAAGTTCTATGCAAGAGAGATAGATAAAATATGCTACATTGGTTGCTAGTCTTGTCACAGGAAACACATCATTAGCGACGTCCTTTCCATATAAGCGATCCGTTGTCATGGCAACGGCCAACAGTTGCCACACATCCCGCGATAACAGCAACCAGGAACGAAACCCGACGTAACTAACAGCGGATCGCTAACTCACAGCAAACATTACGCCACGGCTAAGGCGCGTGCACATGACATAGTGCTGCATTAGCGTCCGCGATATGATATCTTAACGCCCCGCCTCTAGAGCGGCCGGCAGAAATAGTTGTAACGCGCCGTGTAAAGTTACTGCACGTGATAAGTACCGGTTAAAGTGAGTTGAGACCGAGCTCTGGATTTCGTGTTTTATCTGTGCCGGTGGTAATCGACGCTTGATTTGTCTACGATCGCGCCCGCGCCGCCCGAAACGCGGTTGTAAATTCCGGTGCGAGGCACTTTGAGCAATAATCGCCCCTCAGCCGTGTCGCAAGTCGAACTATCTGCAATGACTAACAATATCCAGTATTCCGAATTTAAAAAGCTCGAACGTAACATAATTTTCAAATGGTGAGGCTATCATCGCCTTTGTTTTATAAATACCATAAGACATCGCTAATTCAACTCATTCCAGTTTGTCGCAAAAAAAACTTTAATTCATTATAAAATACTTGTGTGGTATTCAAAGATGATTACTGCTGAAAAATTGAAAATGCTTTGAAGAAAATCATACAAAATTTTCCCATTTAACGTTAAGCCATGAAAGATTACGACTACAGATGTAAACATTTCAGAACTAAACCTTTTACATCTATATAAACTAAACCTTCAACATATATACAGCGTGTCGTTACCATCCCGACAATAAATGAACACACGTCTAACGCTAATTGCCAATAATCATAAAAAAATATTACCGTTAAACAAAATCCCTAATTAATTTTTTTTTTCAAACAAACTAATTAAGTAAAAAAGAAACAAAATTTGTAACATCCTATATAACTTGCGCCACAGCGTCGCATTACAAGTCTCACCTTCTAACAGTATGTTTTGTCTCTTTTAAATTCATTCAACCCATTCGTATGCTTTGTGACCTTTAGAAATGAACTTTACGTTATAGTTTTATACGTAAGGGTGTTCTAAAATTCTTTGTTTTGGAAAATTTGATAACTCGGTAAATATTGATGTTTAAAGAATGTAAATCTTTAATACAATTTTAAAATGTTATCCTCTATATGTGTGGGGTATTTTATATTAATACGTATATCATTTTAAGCACTGAGACCGCATAAAAAGCTGTACATCCGACAACACTGCGTCAAGTTAAGCATCACCGCAGCCTTAGTGTATAAAATAATGGCGGGAACCACCTATTTTTCTTCACACGTTATTCCGCTAGACGGGGCTATTACGCACAACGTCGAGCGCCGCAACATTCATAATGGCCGCATAATAGCCCCTCGGCGCCACTCCAGGTGTTATGTGTGCATGAATACCCTCTCAAAAGGTAGTGCTAGTGTGAAAACTGCACGGTTAAAATGCTCCGGCAATTCCTTCCGAACGTTTTTTGGAGTCGAGCCGTGAAAGCGCTAAATTGTCGCGAAATAACGAGCGAACGATGTGAAGGACGAACTCAATACGGAAATTAACAAGATACGCTTAATGTGCAGTTTTTGCGCATATTTTGAACACAAATTGAACTGCCTCGGATTTCATAATATTTCAATATTGGCGTGGCGCATCGTGGCTTTCAGAATAAAATAAGACATTTAGATGATTTGGTCGTTTTGACGAGTTAAATAAGTAATGTTAGTTTAAAGTATTAGTTTTACTAATTCTATGTGCTGCTATGCATGTCACGAAACAAAATGTTTCTTTTATGTCAAATATTTGATATTGTTTATATAAAATAAATAGCATTTGTTCAGTGTTTTTAGGTTGAAAAGGAGTTTAGGTTTATCTTTGAAGTTGTTGATGCTGTCCGTTTTTAAGATAAAAAAATTATCTTTTAAACGGGCCGTCGGTTCATCTGAAGTTTGGTGATAACTGCCATCCAGGAGCCCACCCATTCGTGCAACATGAAGCAGTTTTTTTTTTTTTTTTTTTTTTTTTAAACACTGGCCTTACTTTAGGATAACATTATCCTGTGGGGTAAAGGACGTTTTACAAACATAAATTTCACGCGGACAAACACCCAGGTGCGAAACAACTATCTGTGGGTCACACAAATAGTTGTCCCGTGTGGGAATCGAACCCAGGACCCCCGACGCCGAAGCCAATACCTTGGCAAATGCGCCACGGAGTCATCAAAGAGTCAGTTGCGTGGCCATATCACAGTAAATAGTTTTGAGCCAATTACCCTAAGGAAGGATATTGTTTTTATAGCTTATGTTATGAAGTCATAATAATACATTTGTACTTCTTTTACTAAGCGTAGTAGTCTGAAAACCTTGATGCATTTTAGTTTGTGAAGTTTCATAGGGATTCTCATTATAAAATCTTAGGTAAAATCATCCTTATCCTTAATCTTTATTATTATAAACGAAAGAAAGTTTGTACGTATAGATGGATGTTTGTTACTCTTTCACGCAAATACTACAGAAACATAAAACTGTACAATAATGTAGCTTATACATCAGAATAACACATAGGCTATTATTTATATACATGTTTTAGGTATATGTGTCTTTCTGCCTGAATGTTACGCCTTCAGCCTATTCCACGCAGACGTAGTCGCGGGCAGCAGCTAGTAATATTATAAACACGAAAGTTTGTATGTGTGGATGTTTGTTACTCTTTCACGCAAAAACTATTGAATGAATTTTAATGAAATTTTACAATAATATAGCTTATACTTACATCAGAATAACATATAGGCTATAATTTATAAAGATACAAGGGTCTCTCAAAATAACCCTGTCTGTCTGTTATGTCTTCACGACTAAACCGCAAAACCAATTTTGAAGAATTTTGGTATATATAGGACCTTGGAGAACAAGTAAGCTACTCGAAGTACTAATTCTGACTAAACTAGTAGCTAAGAAGCTGGTAACCAATAAATATCAAAAGTTTATAATAATTTATAAAATGGAGACTATTGATATAATTCATTGGACTCCAGTCCAGTCAGCCTGTTTATGCAATTTTTCTATTTTAACGGTTTTCCTACTAAGAGAGGAGATATTTTTGAACGTTCTTGTTACTTTAAATTTATAAATACACTAAACATTTATCATTCTCTAAAGTGTACAAGTGAATTATATATTATAAGTGTGTAAATGAAAAGCATTACCTTAGAAATGCTACCTGTAATATTAACTTAAATGTCACTGAAAGTAAAAACTAAACGAGACTGCGGAAGAAAAGAAGAACAGGAAAATATGTAA
The DNA here is from genome assembly GCA_933534255.1 of Iphiclides podalirius. Taxonomy (NCBI): domain Eukaryota; kingdom Metazoa; phylum Arthropoda; class Insecta; order Lepidoptera; family Papilionidae; genus Iphiclides; species Iphiclides podalirius. The sequence goes on along the minus strand of OW152827.1, from coordinate 10,472,940 downwards.
TGTTTGAATATTCCTATCTGTTACGGCTCTTTGTGTGGTCCAAGTGTAGTACTCAAAAATTATTATTCCCATTTCCGTGCTTTTACTTATAATAATAAGTTTCTGTTGCAATTAAATGTTTATATAATTGTCGTATAAATGCAAAATTGTTCGTTGCGAAACGAATCTACATACATTTTTTTCCAGAGAGATGATAATAACTTAATTTTTTTGGATTATAACAACCTATACAATTTATGTCGGATGTATTTGGGAATAGTTAAAGGCCTTTAAGACCGCTGATTATCCGCGAAATAGAAATCCAATCTAAAGCAGACTGACATCAGATAGTCTATCGTAAATATGAACACAAGCCCTTAATGTAATAATCGATTTCGAAGTTACAAACGCAATCGCTTGTTGTTTACACCGGCACGTCACGGCGCGACGTACGGACGTGTCATTAGGCGGTTGATGAATGCTGGGCGTTAATGTGCCTCCCATTCAGAGATGCGTTAGCTGACACGCGCCGCGGAACACTTATTCTGGTGATGCCTGTCTTTTCTGTTTTTACGTAAGCTGTATTAGCGTCGCAGATCCGTATTCTGAAATCTGGTTAAGATGCTTTACCTCCATGATATGTTGGTAGGTGCTGTTGCCGTGTCACCAGTGCACACTCTGTGGAATGATATTCTATTCAAGTAAGAAACGTAGAGAAACACGGATATGTTTTACATTTTTTTTATGTATGGGTGATTTATATTTACAATATGATAAGATACTGAGAATTTTCTTTTATGATTAAATAAAACGATTTGAATATTTATTTATTAGCCGTCATGCCTATTCCACCAAATATGGGTTCCTTTATCTTACCCATTTCATCTCAACTTTGTATCCAAACAAGCTCTGCGTTAACTACCCATTTATATCATATTATTTAAAAAAAGGAAAAAAAAGAGGAAAAAAATATTTAATGTTGTATTAGTGTAAAATTAACGAACAGAACAAATTCAAATATTAATGACTTCCTTGATTCATATCGAAATACCAGAACACTAAGGGAAATTCGGCCACAAAGTTGACGAAACAGGCACAACGAAGTAAAGCACGCTTATCCTGAATACGCGATGCAGATGTAGCATTAAGTTTCAAATCTAGTCAATCGCCATCGTCGTTTTATTAATCTACTAATTAAGAACCACGGCCTTTTCTTAGAAGACCAAACAAAGAGAATGATTACATTGCGATATCGCCTCAAGATGACACCTATCTCTCATAATAAGGTCGCGAGGAACTATGGAAATGTATGAATTAAAAAAGATTTTTATGTTAAATGCGACGACGTAATGCGGCTGACGATACGGAAATATTGCAGTTTAGGTTGCAGAAACGTCTTACTTGAAGTGCGAGTGTAAATTGGTAAAACGCTGTAATTACCGCGGCATTTAGTGTTCGATTCAGTTCGCGTGTACCTTACAGAGTGTTTGAGGAACAGCTTACATTTTACCTGACTGCCGATGTATGTACATATTGCAAATATACGAATATTATAATATACATAATTACGAATATACATACATACGTACGTATGTTTGTATATGCATAGCGTATGTATGCATGTATATATATACTCGTACATATAGAGTACTAAAATTTGGCATCCAGTACAGACCTCGGTCAAAGTAAAAGTAATTTTTTATATGTACTTCATATATATTTCTATTCAAATAAATGTGTGCGCGTGTTCGGATGTATATGTGTGCGTGATTGCGTATATGGACATATGAAAGCGTGTTTATGTGTGCGCGCGCTCTTATGTGAGCGTGTGTGTCTCTGTGAGTTTGTTTTTTATTAATGAATTGAAAAAAATACATGCCATAGTGGCAAAAGGGAATCGAATGAAATTTTAAATATGCTGAATTAACACATCAACTTATGTTATTAACTACTTGCTATTAAAATGCGGCGCACATGAGGTTACCATTAATTATTGGTATTTATAAAACACTGCTGCCCGCGACTACGTCTGCATTGAAGGTGTAATATTAAGACAGGAAGATATATCTGATACATAAAATATGTATATTATTATAAACAATATGTATTATTATTATTAAATATGTATTATTGTAAACTTTCATTAAAATCTATTCAGTGGTATTTGGCGTGAAAGAGTAACAAACATCCATCCATACATACAAACTTTCGCCTTTATAATATTAGTAAGGACAAAACTAGGACTAAAAGTACTAAAACTTATCTAGCGAACACTATTTTAGTCCGTTATAATAGGATATTTTCGCTGGCAATCTACCCTGGGGGTACGATGAGACAGAATGACTCTCTAATAACACACCTCATTCTCATTAACAATACTACGGGCTTTAGAGATTTTCGAGTGGAAACCATATTTAATATTTTATTGTTTAACTCTAAAGCTCTGCTTATTATTTCATAGTGCTTACAGCCCTTTAATGGTCTTGTACTTTTTATTATATATACAAGAGCCGTGATAGCTCAGTGTCCGGGCGCTCGCCTTTAATTCAATATACTCGAGCAACCTGAGTTCGATCCCCGGTACCGGCACCAATGAAGTTTTTAACTTAAAGTGCTGACTTATCACCTGCTCCGTGGTGAAGGAAAACATCATGAGGATACCTGCATATTTTCGGAATAATAACAAAAAAATATATTTCGAAAATATGTGAAGTCCACCAATCCGCAGTGGGGCCGCGTGGTGGACTATGCCCTGATACCCTCTGTATAGAGGAGGCCTTTGCCCAGCAGTGGGACATGTATAGGCTTTTACTTTTTTTTTAACTTTTTATTATTATACCACCTGATGAAATATATTTGACGGGTTGTTTTTTCGCCGTACAAGACTCAAAAGTGTGTGCTTTACAAGTAACAAACTAAACATTTTAAAACGCATCTTTCGCACCCACCAGTCGCTAAGCTATATGGGCTTTGGCGGTGTCGTGGGCTCGATTCCTAGACGTATTTGCATGATCCACACATTAATATTTCGTTATGTTTGTTTCCAATGAGATTGGACGTCAGGCAGGCGGCCAGTTGTAAGAAAACTAGCCTATGCCGTTTCCGTAAGAAAGAGGCGGAATAAAGAAGTTGAAATATTTAAATACCCAAGGAAAAAGTGCATACACAAAAAGACAGCATTTCAAAGTAACACATGGTTCTTCGAACTTTATTCCTGAACTTGCTTGCTTCGCCCGGGTTAACGAAACTAAGTTGTCAAAAATTTGCCGTATTACAATTTGGGCATATATAAACATTAAATTGGTAGGTACGTGAATATGTTTAGGGGTTACACTTCTCCGAAATGGCTTCACTGATTTTGATGAAATTTTATATTCAGTTGGTATGAGGATTGGTTAATATAATTTTTTTCTACCCTTCAAATACTTCGTATGGTAAAACAACGTTTGCCGGGTAAGCTAGCATTTTTATATAATGCCAAACTTGTCCTTGAAATTTATTTAAAAATATTAAGATTAGTAATTTATATATCTCTATATTTAACTGTGGTAGGGCCACGAAGCAGCCTTGGTTGTTAGACGAATGAGCAGGCTCGTCCGGGTTAGTATCACGACCTCACAGGATATCGGCGTATATTGGAAATAACAAATATTTTCGCGTTTCGTCTGGTGACTGAGGTAGCCGGAGACCAATTTTCAAAAGGTTGTCAACGCATCTGTAACACTCGGGTGTAGCAGATGTCCATGGGCGGTGGTATTCACTTAACATCACGTGAACCGCCCGCTCGTTTGTCGCTTCTTTCCCATAAAAAAAATGAACTCGGCTATCAAGACATCGCCGACATTGCTAACAATATGCCCGAATTCATGAAGCATTAATTTTCACACTGGTATCTACGTATCAGATACTTTTGACCTTAGCTATTTTCCGTACTATAATCAATCAATCTTTTGTCACATTGTAACTGGGCACAAATACATCGTAACATTCATAATAAGACTATGCCACTGCACACTCCACTCCATTTAAGTAAACTGCGATCACGTCGCCAACAACCCTAAACACCTATTAGATTAATGTTATCATCTCCCGTGGGAGCCTCCCCTCATTTCACGCGTTATCACACGTCCCGCTAAACGTTTACGCCGACAAACACGTTACGTGATCTCGCCTTAATGTCTTGTCAAGGTTGACTAAATATGAAGCTTAAGTATATGGGGGTATGCATGCTTCTCAATAGTTTTTAACTATGATAAATAATTCAATTGAGGCGATACAAGAGGACATATTATTAACCTACGCGCTGGACTGAGGTAGAGGGAAATATAAGCCCTAAAAGTTACCAGGACTCACATTATACACTGAACACAATCTTAAAACAAGGATGTTGCAGGATTTCGATCCCGTAATTTCGGTTACCGAGTCAAAGTCGAAGACTTAAAGCTCTATATTTTGCTGGTGTAGACAAATTGACAGTAAGACTACTTTAATACAGCATTCCCGAACCGTCATAAACATATAGCCTCTATAGGGCAATACATATTAGATGAGATATTTAAGCTATTGTTATCTTTTACTCTCATGTATTTACGTAATAAGCAGCTGTGTGTATAAATCATGAAGTCTACTAAGCGTACGTTTGACATCACTACAAGACAATGCCTTCTCTATCAAGTAGTTATTCGAAACAATAACAATTTAAACGATACAAAGCGTCCCATATGCGGCCCGTAAATATCGCTATCGTATCCATAAACAATATTCCGCCACAAGACATAACCCGCTCAAAGCGGTCGGGTGTATTATGTAATTTATTCAGAGGCGAGGCCTCGTAAAACAAAAGTGCGACATAAATTCCCCGCCATGGGCCCTAACACGCATTAGCTGCAGGATTTTCCGCCATATGAGAAAACATTTTCCTCGTGCCTGCATCGCTTTTTTCGCGGCAAAGGTTGCTCTATCTGGACAATCTGTGATATTTTTGCATTAGTTCTGTATCTTACAGTAAAAATTTTTATTAAGCGATGGATTCACAATTAAGATTCATGAAAATTTTGTTAGTTCCTTATATGATCAATGAGTGCCAAACATAATATATATTTGAATTTACATAAGATTGCATTCATTTCGTGTGATATCATATAAAAAGCATCCTACTTTTTTAATTAATATACAATTTTAATTTCCCTTGACTTATATTTTAACAGTCTAGTTATATAGTTAATAATTACATATAAAAGGTATGAGCAACAGTGAAAACGAAAGAACACAGGTGTAAGCATAAGCGTAAATGCTTTATTTTCATACTAACTGCTGCCTGCGACTACGTCTGCGTAGAATAGGCTGAAGGCGTAACATTCGGACAGAAAGATATAAATAAAAATAAATGTAAATTATAGGCTATGTGTTATTCTGATGTATAAGCTATATTATTGTAAAGTTTCATTAAAATCCATTCAGTAGTATTTGCGTGAAAGAGTAACAAACAAACATCCATCCATACATACAAAATTTCGCCTTTATAATATTAGTAAGGATAGATTCAATTGCAGAGTTGGTAGAGCATCTTTCGTACACTCCAAGGATCCGTTTAACCCTACGGGCCCCCACCTGTTGCTCGCATACGACAAACCCATACACGCCTACGTAACCCCTATGTCGCATGCTCATGTACGGGCCGTGCTTACCGGGGTGAGGAGCGAATTTTGGCGTAAATGTTGAGAGATTTTGCGGCGTCATTCTTGAGGAAAATTGAGTTTATACTACGTGATGAAGGGTCTATTTATCGGTGCGATACGGGAAGGGTTAGGATTACTTCGGTAATGGATTACGTTATATAAGTCGTTATTAGTTCGTGTGAGGTTATGGCGTTTGATTAGCTAAATCGTCTCTTAAATTATGTTTAATGAACTTCCGATCATATTATGACATGTTGATATCACTCACTATACAGCTCTGAACAAGATTATTTTGTTTGTGTTAATTATTTAACAATAAACAAATTAATAATTTTTTCTGAAAAATTTTTTACACTACGTTGTATAGTCCCAAGCTTGTACTATAGGTACGTGATAACGGAATTTTTTACGGTGGTAGGGCCACGCAGCACCCTCGGCTGTTACACGAATGGGCAGACTCGTCCGGGTAAGTACCACGACCTCTCAGAAGACCGGCGTAAAGTGAAAGTATAATGCATTCGCGTTTCATCTGGTGAGTGAGGTGGCCGGAGCCCAAATTTCAAAAGGTCAACGCATCTGCAGCCCTCGGGTGTAGCAGATGTCCATGGGCGGCGGTATTCACTTAACATCACGTGAACCGTCTGCTCTTTTGGCAACTATTCACATAAAAAAAACATACATACATATATTGACATACTTTTCTCTTAGAAATTTATACACATTTGAGATATATGTATAAAAAGTAAAACACAAGAAAAACAATGTTAATCAGATAATACTTTTTCTAGCAATGCGAATCGAACCTATACTCTCTGGCGTAAGTGAAAAGGCTTCTTGCCCACTACGTTACTGGAGTCGGTAATTTTATTAATTACTATTCACCATAGTAACGTAATATTTATTCCATATAATGGCCAATATAATATACTAGCTGTTTTCAAGTTCAATTATCAGTTTTTTATTTTTTATTATTAACCATTATTAATGCCAATATTACTCCATAATATCTACTCATATTCATGGTTTTCTTAGAAAGTTACAGTCTTTTTTTTAGATATAGTTCAAGGATTGCTGAATCGTAAGTTTGATTCTCAAGCGAATGAGAATCTGATAAGTTTGATACAGCTAGGTGATGTACTAGAAACTTATCAAATTGTCGAGCTTAATAGCCTAGATTCCCAAAACACAAATCGAAAGTGAACTTTATCATGTAATTTTATAAATATTGATGATAATTTGAACGCACCATCACTGCTGTTAAAACTCGCAAACTTTTGCCTTCATCATTTTATCACTTCCGGGTCCCTTTCGAGCATGCACATGCTTGTTAATGGTCCCAAAACTTTGCCATTACCCACACGTACTAATATAAGGGCATTAAACGCTCCGCACACGTTTCAATTTCGTGACTTTTTGACTTAGTCGCCGAGCGAAAGAAAAGTTTTCGAACGGGCCAAGTTAAGCGATGAAGCGTATTTAATGATAATATGAATGGTCAAGTGTTTAAATGTGTAAATGTTTAGATAAGGTTTGATTTTGAAAAGCTGTTATTTTTTTTTTCTTACTTCAGGTATGGAACTTAACAAACGATTCAGATAATTTTGAGTGAGCGCCGCTAGTGTGAACCCACAAGACTTGATGGTGAAGGCGTCTTGCTAACAGTTTTCAGTTTAGGCATTCGGTTACTTAACTTAACAAATGAAACAAGAGAGTGAAATAGTCTTACCTCATCCCAGTTTTCTCTAAGGCTGTGATACTTCTCCAGTCGAGCAGGCTTATTGGTACAGTGAAAGCTTAAATGTAAACTGTTATGAATTTAAAGTTGAGAGCAAGATTCAATATCGACTTGATATACGCACATTAATTATATAATATGTATTTAACATACGTACAAGTACATATATACTTGTATATATGCACTTGTGTATATTTTACTTTGAGTTGCTTTTAAATAAAAATGTTTTCTAACCGTTTAAACATTAAAAACCGCTCTCATTAGTAACTTAGCCGTACATTCTATGTTGGCAACCCTACTTGGCTTAAGACGACCGCACACGTAGCTGTTGTGACCGCACTAATTCTAATGACGTTATTATGAGAAATGTGATTATATTATAATATATGCTTGGCGTATAATGTATGAGAGAGGCATTTCAAATGTACATGACGTTTAGATGATGTTGATACTGAGTTTTTTAACTTTAAAGTATTCACCTAAATAAAACGCGTTAGAAAATTTCAATCTCCACTTTATTGCTTAATTATTACTTGTTCATTTATTTATTAAATCTGTCAAATTTATAAGATCTTAAGTATTTAGGGTTTTAATATTTTATAAATATTTATTGTTATTCCATAATCATTCTCTTAATATCATACCATATCATACCATCTCAAAAAAAGACATCAATAACATTTTAAAAGAAGAATCGTTGAACGAGTCTATTTTTAAAACAAATAAAATACGTAGCATAAAAATTATAACAGATTAATGATATACGATCAAGCAATCTGAGTCGCTGTACTTTGATGTTATCGCATCATGCCCATACGCTAAGCATGATCTACTTATAGACAACTTAAATGTAACTTAGTGTCACCGTCCCATCTCGTGGACGTGTTCCCACAATCGATCATGGCACACTTATCGACGACTTAAAAGCTTTATCTAAGAGCAACCGTTTTTAATACACAGCGTCAATCGACTGCTGATAGTGTATATATATTTTACATCCTGCCTAGAAAAGTGTCGTTTTCAACTTAAGATACGATGACGTAGGATGACGATTTTTGATTGCCTGTATGCAATGGCTTCTGACCATCACTGGCGTTTGTAACAGCTTATGCTAGTGTGGGTGTTTGTGACAAAGTGTTAATCATAAAACCTCTGAAGCTGATTGAAAGCATCGCTTTACAGATGCAAAATTGGAGTAACTTTCAACGTGTAAACTTGAAAAGAAAAATGTGAATGGACAAAAATAATATTTCTGATGGTGGTTGACGATAAAATTATTTTGATTTCGTATTAGATCCTGGTACGTCTTCCTAATATATACGAGAATAATAAATGTTTAATAATTACAAAAAACTACAAAAGACCGACTGCTGATACACGCGAAAACGTATTATTTAAATATTTGAAATATTTTCGGTGCAATTACATTTTAAAATGATATTCTTATAATAAATAAAATAATAAACACGGCTTTAACAAAAACTTTCAAAAGATTAAGATTGATATTACGCCAAGAGTATTGAGTGAATATAATATATTCGTACAACTAACGCTGTTTTCAATTCCAAAAGAAAATTCATAATTATTGTGCATTACGCAACCTTGGAAAGGACGATATCTTTTCAAATTTAACTCTTTAAACAAATTGAGCATTTAAAAGTGGCGTGTATCTAGATTTGGTATTATAGGAAATGGTCCAACGTTCGCGTCTAGTCATTAAGCGGCATCAATTACGGTGCATAGTAGCTGACGAGTGACACTGACTTTAGATCATATCGTGCCAACGAGATATATAAAGGCTGTTCCAATTAGTATAACGCTAGAAATATACTTTTAAAAATGATAATGTTTTATTAATTAATTTTAAAATAGTTTTTAATGTATTATTTTAAAAAGGGACTATTTTGTAATATTTTTAAGAATGCGGCTGGTACTATTTAGTGTGCTGTTATTGTTAAAATTTAGGTTGTACCTTTTTATGATAATCCTAAATAATTCGGAAACCTTCGCGTATTCTAATCAGGTGTTTAAGGATATTTTTTTAATTAACTACATGAAGGAATGTAGGCAATAGTTGTCATGGCAATTCCTTAAAAATATCCAGAATAATACGATATGTAATGATATAGAACTTTACAAAACACCATGTATACAAAGCTCGATCAGTGCAGAGGCTGGACGCGATGCTCTTTACTCTATTGTTTCAAGATACAGAACAAATTAATGACCGCCTATCACACCATAAGTGGTGGCTTTTACCTTTTTTTGTCGTCTGTACGTGGGAACGTCAACGTGACAGCCGACTGAGCGTTCATTGTTTATTAAACAGGCATTTGTCTATCAAATTTATAACCAAATAATTGGTTATATAGACTAAAAGATCCGGTTAGGATGTGGTTTCTACCTTTACCTAATTTTATTTCATACTTATTATAAATAGATCGCAAATAATTGAAAAAACTAACTGAAACTAAGATAATAAAATATATGAAAAAAACTTAAATACGTAAAATTCTTTAAAATTTGTAGAAAAATAATACAAAAACTCTTTTGCCGCTTTGGGAATCGAACCTACGTCTTCGGGATTCGCTCCCTGACGCTTTGACCACTAAGCTAAACGGCTGATTGGCACACTGACGAAAATTTCAAAGTGTTTTATCTACATTGTTTTTTAGCATTTGAAGCAATGCTTAGCGCATTTACTGTTATATACTACAGCATACAAACTATTTCGAATATCGTTTGTCAACGACAATTCGAACGAGAGATGTCGCCGATGCTTTTAGAAATTAAAATTTTTCTAGTGCTAATAAAGGCGAAAGACTTCGTACTTTTTTTTATAATTTTAATGTTTCCCCTTAAGTTAAGGATTAGCACTATAAAAATATAAATGGTTAAAATTCGTTAATCGGAGTGTCAAGTTGTGGATGGAGGACACAATTTCTTCACAGGAATCCTGAACATTAACCTGACAATTAAATTCTCTTAGAATTTGGTTCAGCAAATTTGGAAATTAGTCCGGACAAACAAATTAACCGACAGAAAAATTATCAACGATACTTAAAGTCATTTATATGTCATATCATAAATAAATTCTTCTTTATGAATTAATTAACGCCATTTCTACAATGACTACTATATGCGAATGGACCACACATAGTCAATCACCACGGAGGTCAAATCGTGATTTTGCGCCTCTTTCTCTATTTTATGTCAATTCATGCAACTGTCTCGTAATTGTTACCGATGACTGAGGAGCCCACTATCGATATCGATATATTTTGGTATTGAAAAGCTCGGTGACTTTGAGATATCTTTCTTCCCTTTTATTTATAAAGAAAGAGAAAGGGACTTCTCAAACTGTTCATCAAATGAATCACGTTTATCAATATATTCGGATAAGTGATATGATGAAGTACGTACGAAACATTCTAACTCACGAGCTTTCTTGAAAGGTTAATTGTTTCAAATGCACATTTATCATTATCTGATTTGATCGACTTAAGATATGTGACGACTTGTGAGATATAATCTCGATTTACTCTTGCAACTCGAACGTAATGCGTCATAGAAACAGCCAGTTGGAACGCGAATGAAATGCATCGATAAAAAAATAATTTTCTCAATTACCTGCATCCGTAGTTTTTTTTTTTTATGCGAAAAGTTGTCAAACGAGCAGACGGTTCACCTGATGTTAAGTGAATACCGCCGCCCATGGACATCTGCCATACCCGAGGGTTACAGATGCGTTGACAACCTTTTGAAAATTGGGCTCCGGCTACCTCACTCACCAGACGAAACGCGAAAGTATTTGTCATACTTCCACTTTACGCTTGTCTTCTTTGAGATCGTGGTACTTACAGGGACGGGCCTGCCCATTCGTGCAACAGCTGAGGCTGCTGCGGGGCCCTACCACCGTAAAGCTACAAGCTAAGCTTATCGCCTAGTAACTGGTATATCGGACTTATGATATAAAGCAGCGTGTTCAAATCGTTGTGGCTTCCACCGCAAAGTTCGTTATCAGAGAGCAACCTAATTTTAACACTCCTGTTTAACGTAATGTTTAAATTTATTAATTTAGAAATTAAAATTTTTACAGTAATAATCTCCGCACTTAAGCTTAAACATTAAAATTTGTAGAAAACTTGTATTAATTTACTTAAAACTTGTTTAACCTAAACTTTATACATTTATTGCTTATGGCCTACCTACCCTGTTACATTGATTACATTAATATGCCTTTAACTTTACGTTAAAAATTAAGAAAAAAAATATAAATAGTAGAAAATTTAGACCGTTTTGTAAAATACCAAAAATTAAAAATTTTGACCGCTTTAAATACCTGAAATATAATAAATAATAATTTAAATACCTGAAATAAAATAAGGAAATAAGGGACACTTAGGCTCTCAATCGCACCTACCACCTGTAATAGGTCAGATATATTGTAAACTTTGAAAAATTCGTGGTACGACATTCGTAACGCTCGTATAATATCAATTTAAGTTATCGGTACGACAATGTTTGTTCGTCAAACAGGGGTGCGTTAAATTATGTGAGTTAATTCGGGGCTACAAAGAGAGCGATGTTTTGTTTCCATAAGCTTGTTTAGTAAATATTGGGCTTCCCTAAGGAAAAGGATATGTGGAAATTTGGACGTATCTCCAGATGTATACAATTAGACACTACGCTTCGCTATGAGTGAGTGAGGTACATAATGTAATTCTAAATTTTATCTATTCGATATTTTCAGACGCAACAATTATTAAAATTGCGGTTAGGCAGGCAGGTTAGGTTAAATGGTTAGGCATTAACTAAATAGACCTTTTCACTTAGATCAGTAATTACTATGAAATCAAAGACAAAAATAGATACATATAATATTATATAAGAAATAAACACCGCACTCGAAGATTTGAAATTGTTATCTCACCGACATACGAATTGAATGAGCTATGCGGAGCGTATTCCTGAAGGCACCGGCGTCGTACGGTGGGCCACGGAACACAATAAAGGGACAAAAGGTATAGATCAGTCGCTTAGCGACGTAGACCTGCAAAATGTAGGATACGCAAAAACTTCCACACACAAACTTCATTCAAAACCTAAAGAAAACTCTCTTGGTGAGAAATGGCTATGGTAAACTAATCAGTGAAAAACAGAAGTCAAGTGAGAACCTCAAACGGCCTTTTTATATTCGAACTTAACATGAAAAATTTATTTCAGGACCCCTTACAAGGTCTACTCAAACTAATGGTCAATACAATGACTTAAGAATTCTTTGAAAGATACATTAAAATAGTATCAGTTTTTGGGTCCAGTTAATTAACGTCATTCAGTGCTTTTCCTTAGAATGAATATAAAAAGAAACAAAAATAAATGCTGTAGAACTCTCAACCTAATATAGTTTTAATTACATACAAAATTGATACCATATAAAAGAAAAATAGCCCATTTAATGTAAATAAAATTTAAGAAAGAAGAAGCATCTGAAGATTAAACCTTTACTACCACATTTGAATGCATTGCTATTGGATTATCTATGAAATTGTCATGCACATGCCGACCACAGATAAATAATATGGATCAGATAGGCAACGTCGCAAAATAATAACATATCCCTGCAGTAATGCGTTCTTTTGTTCTTACATCAATGCGTTGAAAGTGTTCCCATTTAAGTTTTAAAATGTATTTGGACATTAATTTTTAAATTATATCCGAGCGTTCACTTTTAATTCAATACGCTCGAGCATCCTGAGTTGGAATCCCAGTACCGGCACCGGTGAAATTGTTAATTACAATGTTCACTACTAAATGAAACGATGTTTTCGAATTTATCGCGTTTATTTATGGCATAGTTTCATTAAGTAATGTGTAATCGCGTAAATACAAGAAATTATTATACAATTTTCAGTGCCGGCTTCTTCCTCTCTTTTTTCTTTTTTATTTTTCTTAAATTTCTTTTTTATTTGGTACACAGAACAGCAAACAGTACAATAAACTAAATAAGGGCAACTGTACATACTGTCCGCCCAAAAACTTCTTTGGGAACTTTAAACAGGGATTCATATATCCATTGGAAGACTTGGATTGGCTCATGAAGATGTATATCATAATTTAACGAATTGATTTATATGATATGGAACAGTTCAGAACTGAAAAGGCACCTGTAATCATTCAATATTCGATGCCTGTGTAGCAGTTAATAAAACATTATTTGGCTACTTAGGCGAAACACTGTCAAAACTACACGGTTAATGCAATTGTAGGAGGCATTTTATAAAGAAAACAATTTGTTGAAAAGGTCGATGAAAGGTCACAAACATCGCTTTATTTGAGATGTTTCCTAAATGCTTTAGAGAAACCAATGTAACAATTGAAACAGAAAAATGGCGTCGGCGAAGACGACAAAAGGCCTGCCAACCTTGAGAACACACACGCTGACGAAGATACGAAGAAGCCTATTACTTAATTTAAATTACTATATTACGATTTGGCAGTTCGCTTCTCTACTCAAGTACCTAATACTTAAAGTAACTATACATTATTAACAGTAATATCACCAGTCGCAGAAGCATAATAACTAGTAGAGGTTGAGCCAGTAACTGTTCAAAGACGAACGTCAAAATCCGAGAAAAATGGCCTCGACGAAGAAGAACAAAGCAAAACGACCTTTAGAACGTACACAGCGAGCATCTTGAACGCCACACGTCGAATATGACCCATAAACAATCGGCCCATTTCAAGAGCGTTTTCCATCCCATTCGCCTATTGTTCTTAGACACGATTCGGCCTTAATTAGCGCCGAGAGCGCGGCCGCTGCGCGTTTGACATTTCGCATGACAACATGCATGTGCGCCGGTGTCGCAACCGGCAAAGTGCAAATTGGAGGGCCGCTTTACTAATTAGAAGTTAACTGCGGCCAGATCGCGTTGATACCGAGCGAACGCTAAGTGTGTGAGAGAACGGTTAACGATGATTGCGGTTCAATGGAATGGAATACACGGAGGCACGGCTCTTGGAACATTAACTCGGTGCCCTATAGAGCTCGCTGAGATTGGAACAAGACAGCGATGCGAAAATTACGAAAGCGGAATAAACATAAACTACTACTTCCGAATACTGCAGAGGTGTATGCTTGTTTTTTCAAAATATACAAAAAATCAATGCACAGACGTTTTTGAAAAAAATACAGTCATTGAGCAAATTCTAGCATTAGATCGTAATACATCTCAATTTTTCTAAAAGTAATTTTCTTTTCATCTACTCTTTTTAACCGACTTCAAAAAAGGAGGAGGTTTCTCAATTCGACCGTATATATTTTTATTTTTTTTTTGTTTGTTTGGGGATAACTTCGTCATTTATAACCGATTTTATGAACCGATTTTAAGGAAACCCAGATCTGATGATCGCATCCAAGAGAAATCAAGGGCAATCCTCAAATGTTATGGGCGTTGAAAATGTTTTATTAGTTTCCTGTTTGAAGTCGGTTTTTTTTTGTTCAAAATTATATTGTTCAAATATCTTGGATATATACATGAATTACTTACCATAGAAAATTCTTTACATAGCTCGATGTTACAGCTCTCGAAATGGAACATTTAGATTAGAAGTGTGCACAGAAAGAAAAAGAAAAGAGACGACGAACAATATGAATTTAGGACGGGCGGGCTCCGCATGCGTGCGCGCATGATTTTATTACGACAAGAGAATAGAAATTTCGAATTACGAACGAGATAGCGCCGGCCGTCGGCCGCCATTCCGGCCGGTCACGTAGACCACAGATTATAATGATGTGACCTTTGGTTTGGGGCATACGAGGCTGGGAGGTTAATTCAATTTTTTATTAGAACTAGTGGCTCGATTTGCCCGAACATTCGTAAGGAAGAGTGCAGATTAGTGTTAGAGTTATTTCTGACTGACTTATTATAACTAAGTAATCTAAGTAAGATTTATTATAAATAAAACCGTTTAAAAACTTTAAAGTTAAACGGTTTTTTTTTATGTGCACTGAAAACTACAATATTGTATTGTCATCTAAATTAAATGTGTGTACCAAATTTCGGATCAATCTGACAACGGGAAGGTGCTTAAATTTCAATTTCTAATTTTGACCCAAATAAATTCCGTACGGGTCGAGCTAAATAAAACCGTTTAATAAGTAAAGTATCATGCATTTTATGTCTTTATGAATCTTTTGCTTTTTTATGACAGGTGTCACCCGACTTACTGTTGCAATTCTTAACAAGTGCTGGCCAGCTTTGTTTTGATTAAAAGGAATCTTCGTCTCTTACTTTTGGTTGTAACGAAACATTAACAGAATTCTAACTGACGAATCATTTTCTCTCGATCTTATATTAAAAACATCAAAATTCTATTGTGTATCACCGGCAAATAACTTCAATAGCAAAGACATTTAATTATGTATCTCTATCTACCCTGCGAAGGAATAACGTTATTTCCCTTTACATAACTTATTAATCAATTTGCAAACTGCTGCTTCACTGTTTTGTAGTTATATTTTAAAATGCAAAATTTAGGCACTCTACCAACAAAATACTTTTTCTATCCAGCAATCATCTCTTTACCAATCTGTTTGCACCAAACAATGAATGGACTTGTCTTTGATACATACATTAAGTCGGCAGTATTCTAACGAAGATATGCTTAAATACAGAGTAAGTGTAATACCAAATGTAAAGTTATGTAAGCCCGCTAGTGTGGCCGCCGCCTTAGATTCGAACCCGGTGATATGCTAAGCGCTTTGGCATTTTGTTCCATGCGTATCGGCTCCCCTTTGTTATTGCTCTTAATGGAAATCCGTGCGGTTACAGTTAGCTTGTGTGTTGCATATTTCTATTGTATGTAGTACGATAGCGATAGTTCAAAACTCTTGTAGGTATTACTACTCATATAGGTATACATAGAGACACTTTCAAAGTATAATTTTTAAATGGGTAAACTAACTATAAGAATATTTCATACTTTGAGGACTCTGTGGAGCAGTTGCAATGTATTAGCTTCGGCGTCGGGGATCGTGGGTTCGATTCCCACACGGGACATCTATTCGTGTGACCCATAAATAATTGTTTCGCATCTGGGTGTTTGTCTACGTGAAATTTATATTTGTAAGACGTCCTTACAACACAGGATAATGTTATCCTAATAAAGTTGATATTTCTGTACCCGAAGCGGATTGGGGCAGCGTTCTTAAATCTAAGGATGTAGCTACTGTAGTAGAGTAGTAGAACAAGCAACTATTATAATGAAAGAAATTTAATACTTCAATATTTCATCACAACTCGGTTGATTTTATTACTAATGTTCAATTATTACCAAAGTCTATTAACCGGCTCATTCCGGCTTTTAACAGGTAAAACAGTAAAAAATTGGCAAAATGTAATAAACATAAAATGAACAAATAATAATATTGATAATTAAAGCATGTATTGAGCGACGATGACGAATACGTAAAGCATTACCCGTTTTTTCATTCAAACGGATGCATAAATCTATGGATATCGAACAAATCCTTTTCTTGTGTGAAAATTGGCAAGTGAGTAGTTGGTTCATCAGATGTTAAGCGATTACAGCCACCCATGAATATCTGCTCACCTGATGGGTTGGAGATGCTTTTCCAACTGTTAAAAACCCAATTACGTTACTCACCGGACGAAACGCGAACGTCTTTTTACTATCTCTTATGTTTCAACAAAAAGAACAAGACCGCAGAGTCTCTTGCCGGTACTTCTCTGTGCAGGTCTAGTTTAGTGAACCGGTGGTAGATTTTTTGTTGACGTTCGATAAGATCTTAAGTTAAGCCTACATTGAATAAAGATACTTTGACTTTGACTTTGAACTGAATGATGCAACAAATTCGCATCTAGAAGACATCTCAACCACAACATACATGCAACATCTTAATTGCACGTTATTAATTGTAAATCATCCGAGCGAGGCCGCCGATGGCTCGCAAATGGCGAACAATGAATAGTAAAAGATCGTGACTAAAGAATAGATCTAATAAAACTATTAATGCCGTGTGGCGGTGGTGCCTGTGGCGTGGTCGATACGTCACGCGGACGTGATATGTGATTTCGTATTACAATACTAATAAGGCGAGCGGGTAACAGCGGGACACCGTGTTTGCGTTATTGCCGCGTGTTACTCTTAATCGAAACTGCGTTGGCCGCTACGTGTAAAGGAGGCTTTATAATGGGCGAGATAAACTTTATTGATAAACTCTACCTACGACTCTGTCTTAGGCTCTACCTGAACTATCCAAGTCTATAGTTTTAACCAAGACTTCAAGAGCTAGGTTTAATCGATGTAAGTACTACGGCTTTTAAAGTTTGGTGATATTTCAGATTCCTTAATTAGCTAAAATGTTCAAATTCTCTGTGATTGTTGAGCACTACTGTTAAATTTATAGTTCAATAGCAACCCGTCCCGGCTTCGCACGGGTGCAATGTAGATATTGAATTTCTCGACTTTTCTCTACCATAATATGCATACTTCATATAAACCTTCCGCTTGAATCACTTTATCTATTGCTGAAACAGCATTAAAATCCGTTGCGTAGTTTAAAAGATATAAGCGTACAAACATCCGGAGCGACTTTGTTTTGTACTTTACAAAAAGTACATGGAGGACCGACCATAAAACCAACCGAGCAAACGGTTGGTTTTATGGTTTGGTTTTTTTTTGTTGGTAAATCGAGTATTTTGGAAATTACATTTAGTTACAAATTACTGAGTAATGAAATATGCATAATATGTTTCGATCTTACCAACGTAATAATTACGTCACGAAAATTATGATTTGATCAAAAAAAACTTATCTTACTTCAGTATCGTCTATGTGGAAACTCTTCTCCGCATCAAAAGCGAGCATTATAGCGGCTCAGAGCAACAGGCGCCTGAGGGTGCTAGAAAGTGTTAATTTGTTCCGCTGTCCATGGAACATCGGCGATATATGTTCGGCGTGTATCTGAAATTGAATTGTTCTTGTATCAATAAATGCGTACACGCGAAATGCGAGAAACCTGCTCTCGAACAAGTCGGATGCGAACGAAGATGGTGCGATAGTACATTTTGTCTTTCATTAACTTCAGTTTTGAAATGATTGAATAAATTGGCTGAGGAGAAAAAATATACTTTCGTTTTACGATGTATAAAAAGGGGATCTCCAATATGTTTTACACTTACATTAAAACGACATATTTTAAAAAAAAATGTTAATCTTTGGTTTTAATTTAAATTCCTGTAATTTCGAAAACTTTTCAGTATAATTCAAGGTGATGGGATGAGCTGAGGCGTTAGACGTCACAGTGGATACGGGTTACCATATATTTTTTTAAAATCCTATTTATTTTACATTAATCACAAGTATATGTTTGACAAGGGCTGAAATACATCGATACAAATACCTCATTGTGATAAAATGAACGTCGCACGATTCATAGAAACTTAACTTCAAACCCCTTCCAATTATTTCCTAAAATGGAAATTAATGATTTCTTCAATGCAGACAGAAATTTAATTCGGTTTTTATTATTATAATTTTTTATTAAATGTGTATTTAATTCAATAATTAAATCACGTATATATGTAGACAATTAAATAAATATATTAATGACGTATCAACAATTACAAAAATTACATTTAACAAAAAAAACTGTACCGTACACAGCTTATGACCTCAAATTTATACAAACATCCCTTTAACAGCCGCCGTTACCATTAACACGAGGGTACGTTATCGAAGTTGTCGCCTCATCCAGTTAAGTATGCCATTCAATCACTCAATAATGTGCAATACACTGTGTAACAATGTCACCCGAACTTTTAAAGCCGACCATAAGGTCGTAAGTGCTAATTACATTACGGCAAAGGATTCGAAACCCTATTTATAGGGTAATAAAGCTAATATAACATTGCAGAGCCTCACGTGTGACTTTTTCTATAAAAATGGACGCACATTTTCCGATTTGCCGATGCCATAAGATAATATACTTTAACGCTTGTATGTAGAGTTTCATTTTCAGTATTCTTTGTCGCGTACAACGGTGGCAAGGGGAAAAAGGCAAACACCGTCATATTAAGTGAGCACATGAGAGAGGGAAACGCGAAAATATGTGGAAAAAGCGGATATAGACATTTATCGTTGGATTTTTCGCGTGATTTACTCGCGACAAAACCGAGGGCCTAATACGCCCAGTTTATCTTGAGCTCAGATCTCGTGTTAGATTTTATCGAACTTAACGACAATGTGAGGTAACAGAGCGAAGTTCAAAAGGTCGCAACAAACTGGCGATTCGTATTCACTAATACGTTGTTGACACGAGAGCATGTCGATTTATTGCCGTTTATTCGGTAAAGGGGAGAATTGTTTGTCTTATTCAATGTTCGATGGTTAATTGGTGAAGTCTTTATTTTTTGCTTTTGGGATTATTGCATTGTTTCACAAAAGGTTCTCGGATGCAATTGTATGTGTAAATGTTATCTTTACATCATATTAATAAGTTTATAAACAATATAATTAGATTTTTATATTATAATTATTAACTATAAGACAGTCGATATAGTAGAGGACTAGTAATCTGAACCGATATTGAGCTAGCCATATAGCTCGTATAACTGATAACTGATGGAGTAGAAAGGTTCTCGAGTAGCAGCCTCGTATTGACTATCACAGTGTAGGATGACCCCAATAGATAGAGCACCGACGTGTACAGATATGCTGGAAATCAATGGATGCAGGTTGCTCAGGATGGTTCTTCGTGGCAGTCTTTGGGAGTCGGCTGGGGGTTATCGTGCACGACAGTGATATTTGTTATTATTTTGCTCACAAACTTGCTAAGTGAAAGCATTTTGCTAGGGTTTTGCGATTCATTTATTATTATATTAGTATTTAATGGTTTAGTTTTTCAATAAATATTTTGTTTAATTTCTATCCTCTGCTTTATCCTGCAAGATGAATGACACACAGTTGTGAAATTTTTATTTATGATAAATATTCCATTATAATTGATTATTAAATATTCCATTGAATTATAATTGTCTGCCCAGCAGTGGACTAAACAGGCTGAAATGATAATGCTGAGATTTTGAGTCAATAGTTTACTATTATCTACGCAGGTTAGTAAAGAAGACATAAAAATTTTAACCCTCCACGAAGGAATTATTAAAATCAAAGATATACCAATAAGTTGAATTTATTATATGTGACTGTTACTCTGAACACGTGGATCGCCCACTTGGAATTCACCGGGACGGTTGCTAAATCACTTAACGGCGAGCTAAACGGTATACATGTATCATCCGACAACAATATTTAAGCCAACAGGCACCTGCAAGCTGGTCCAAATTAATCATGAACATGCTTCAGGCCAGATCTAATTCGTGGGACAGAAAAGACGACACTGCAGTTGTACCGTCAGTGGCAACAATTATCTGATATATGATGTATTAGAACGAGACCAGCCTCGAGCTACGATTGGATTAACTTAATGTGGTACAAGTGACGAAGGATAGCGGGCAAGATATAATTGAGCATGTAACTGCAGATTCTATCAATTAATTAGAGGTAGCGGTGAGGTCGTAAGTCTGACGCTCAACACTCTATATCAATCAGGTATTAGATGGGATTCTTTTATCTTCGACAATTATTTGTCATAAATTTGTGATTCGTGAATATTATGTAAGTTTTAAAGTGCTAAATTAATGCTATATGATATCCCAGACATATCAGTCAAACCTAGACATAAAGATAAGTTGTGGTTGGTAGATTTTAAATTGTAAGTTCTCTGCGAAGATACTTTTGCTTTCTGTTCAATGTGTCTTGTGTAAACGAATTTTGTGACTTAGGTATGTGAAAAAAAAATGTTTTTAAAACCTGACGGTAACCACATAGAAATATGTTTGATGTTACTGGATTTAACATTTATATATATTTTTTGTAGTTGGTCTATATCTTTGGAAAGCAATTTTGTTTCGAATTATTACAAGACTATCAAAAGCTCATGCTAATCTACTCTAATGCTTTAATTCTTTTAAATCCTAAAGCTCTCCAACAGTTATCATATTCCGCCTATCTGATCTTTCTCCTCCAATTGAAGCCACCAACTTCTTATAACTAATTAATAAGAATCAATAAGAAGACAGAGTTATGCATAAAATATTGTTCTTTTCTACAATGTTTATACTTAACTAAACGCCTAAGCTTGTAACATGAATCAGTTAACCTGTCTTGCAAGTAGTAAATCGTGAAAGGATCCATAGAATGCTAATTATTTTATGTGGTCAACCATTTTATCTAAAATTGCAATTATCACCGTGATATGAACTATGATTGGTCAAGTATAATGAATTAAAAGCACCCGAAATCTTAGGTATCACAGCTAAGGCGTACGCTATAGTATGATACAGTTTTTTTTTTTTTATTTCAATTGTGTTAATGCTATCTCGACCTGGAACCAGAAAAAATTTGATCTCCTTTAAAGAAAATACTTCAAAAAACATTGCACAATCCGCAACACCCCGCTCGGGTGGCGTACGCGGCGTGGCTATTTCAACAATTTTATCTAAGCGACAATCGCCACCAACTTTATCATAAACTGGTGCAAACAGCCCTGCGCGGCCGGCAGTTTAATGGTCCTTTTGTTAAATACGCCGCATTAGTCGCGGCAACAGCAATCCGAAAACTATAAACGGGAATTAAACGCTCGGATCGCGATAGTACGTACGGCGCAAACGTGTTGTTCGCTGCACTGCGTCGCCATTTGCAATCGTCGCTCGAGATCGAACGCGCAGTCGTAACAATAAGATCTTGTCACACACGTGTGTCGGCTGGGGGCTATCGTGCACGTCAGCGATATTTGTTATTATTTTGCTCACAAACTTGCTAAGTGCAAGCATTTTGCTACGGTTTTGCGATTCATTTATTATTATATTAGTATTTAATGGTTTAGTTTTTCAATAAATATTTTGTTGAATTTCTATCCTCTTCTGATTATCCTGCGAAATGAATGACACACAGTTATGAAATTTTTATTATTTTTAATTTAAATAAATATTCCATTATAATGTGAATGAATTTCCATACTAATAATTAAATTTCAAATTTCATTTGTAATTACCTAATCATTACTATTATGAAAAATGTACTCGAAACTTTAGGATGTTGTGAGAAAACGACCAAACTACAAACATAACTATCACTTTGTCATAACCTTTTCTAACTCAATTCGCTGAATATAAATCAAAAATAGTTAATGCAGACTTCATTAATATTATAATTTTTGCAAACAAAGAAACAAGGAGACAAGAAAACAAAAAATAAAGAACAAAGAAGCGTGTTAGGTGTTCGATGTGCGCAATATTTTCGCACGCTAGCGGAATAAACGCCGCCTTGAATGCAAACCGCACATTGTCTCTTGCACATTGGCTTTCGAATGCATTTACGGCGGAGTGCTATCACTAATTGCGATCTACTGTCATTTTACGGTTACGCATTAGCATTATTGCTATTTCGCTATCAATGTGGACCGATCTGGTCAGACGTACGTTATTACATTCTCATTGTCAAACGACCCCGGTGGGCTTGGTTCTGTACGAAACGAGTTGCGTAAGTAAATGCCATTGAAGACGTCTACGTCGACAGAGCTAAAAGCTAAAGATATAGCACAGATCTCATGATCAATCCCTAAATAGCTGAAGCTAGTACAGTCGCGAAACTTTCAATTCCTTTCTAGCGAAAGAAATCGCGTTGCAACAGCTTATATCTTAGCTTAGCTACCAATACTTTTTTGAAGTTATATACTTCTTTAGACGCGTTTCGGAAAACAGGTCAATGTATTATTGACGCGTTCCTTACTATTTTTTACTATATACATTCGTTATAAACTCAAAAACATATAACTTCAAAAACTATAAAAACTTCTAAACTGTTGTTGTTTATTTTTTATCAAATACAAGTAATGCGCGCTAGGTTAGAAGCTTATTTTATAACGCTGTCGACATCAGAGTACATTACTGAGAAGTACATTATTGGGGAGAATAACAGTCATCATCATCATTATTTCAGCCTATTCGTGTCCACTGTGAAACATAGGCCGCCCGCACAGACTCACAAAGCACGACGCTGACCCATCATGTATCCATCGAATTCCCGCACATTTACACAGGTCGTCATTCCATATAATGGGGTGGGAGGGTCATCCTACACTACGAAGTCATTACTGTAAATCTTTTCGTTATATCTTTCATCATCATCGTTTCAGCCCGTTTGAGTCCACTGCTGAACATAGGCCTCCCCTAAAGACTGCCACGAAGCATGATCCTGAGCCACCTGCATCTATCGACTTCCCGCACATGATGGATGGAAGTTATATCTTTAAACGAAGTAAATAAGTAACAGCCTATATACAACATAACATATGTCAGACAAAAGTCTGATTGGCATTTTGGGCCTTAAGATATTTAGGGTTCTTGACAAAGTTCTTTTTGTTCTAGAACGGGGATTCAAAATCAGACTCCTCGAGTACACTGAAACACAAGGGGCCTGTTTGATTATATAGAAACACAAAGCGCCGGTCACGGTCGTCTGGCATAGGGCCACGTACCAGTCTGCATCATGACTGGGCAGGTCCATCCGGGGAAGTACCACGGCCTCGAAGGAGACCTGCGTGAAGTGCTACTTCTTCTACTTCTGCACTTCGACTGGTTAGTGAGGTAACCGGAGCCCACGTTTTAAAAGGTAGCAATGTATCGACAACCCTAGCGATGTTGTAAATTTCTATCGGTGGCTATTATCACTTAACGCCAGGTGAACTGCCGCGCTTACTACCTAACATAAAAAAAATCAGTATGTAATTATAAATCGTAAATGATTTTTATCAGCTTACATGAGGTCGGTATTCAGTACAGCGAAAGAACAAGGCCATGTTTGCAAATTGAATGGTGTGGTTTAGTTGTGCAATTCAATAAAAGGAAAGTTTCTGCCTATACTTTTAGTAATTACTATTTAATTAGTGCTTTTGAATGCTTGTAAAATAGCGAAGTTAATAAGTATAAATATGTTGATAATGATTATTACATTACAATAACAAACAGCCTTTATATGTCCCACTGTTCGGCAAAGGCCTTATCTGTACAGTGGATATTAGGGCATAGTCCACCACGCGTCCGGTGGCGGACTTCACATATCTTCGAAATATTTTCTTTTTGTTAGAAGTTCGAAAATATGCAGGTTTCCCCACGATGTTTCATGAGTCAGCACTTAAAATGAACAATTTCAGTGATGCCGGCACCGGGGATCGAACTCAACTCGAACACATGGAATAAGCGAGAGTCCAGACAATGAGATATCACGGCTGTTGCGACGTATATTATGAAATAATCCATTATTTGAAATTCTTATAGCTCCAATGGTTGAAGAGTTTAAATTGTAATAAATAAGCGAGTAAAGAACACAACACAAACTGATTGTACTTTTGAACGGTGCCTCGAAATAAAAAATATCACACGGTGACTTGCACGAAGCGTTAAAAAATAACGGCACAACAATGGCGCTGGCGAAAAGTTGTTCTTTCAAATAGAAACACAGAAGCAAAGCCGCAGGCGGTCGCTAGTATCACAAAGCACTAGATGTTGTCTGGTACACACCAGGCCACTGTTTATGGTTATTCCTGCAACAGGCTCGCATTTTACGCCTCTTAGCCTACAGGCTAACATTGAAATGCGTTGAATCGTACGTTGTTCTCGCAATTGTCGACCTTATGTGCTACAACTTAAGCGTGATAAGCAGGACGTTGAAACGAAATGCATTTTTGCCGTGTTATAATGTTAAACTTATGTGGAGCACGCTCGAAAAGTTTTATGAGGCTTTAAGTTGCGAGCTGAAAATGTGGGGCGTAAAGGGAATTTTCGATTTAAAATGCTAACATCTTATTACTTGAATGTGTAGTGTTCTACACCATAACCGTAAGAGTGAAAGTTATGCCGTCATGATTTTCATAAAATATTCGTTTCGAAATGCGGAATTATCGCTCATTCAATGTATGGTCTTTTGCAGTTGATTCTCACAGGACTGGGAAAACTAATGCAATAAAATAAATAATAAAAGTCAATGAAACTATACGAATTAGAAATTAAACGATCTTTTGTTCTTTTTTAATGAATGTTTTAAACACTTTGGTGAAACAAAACCGAAAACACTACAAAACCATACAAAAATTCATTACAACAAATAAGAAATGTTCATTAAAACATGTAGAAAAAGTACGAAAAGATTGTCGCCGCTGTGGTAATCGAACCCACGTCTTCGGCATTCGCGGTCTGACGCTCTAACCACTGCGCTAAACGGCTGATAGCGACAGCGACGAAAATCTTAACGCCTTCTTTCTGCATATAATATTCAACTTTCTACATTCTAATATTCAATGGTAAGTGCAGAGATTAGCACTATAAAAAACTTTAAAATTTAAGAAATGTTCATTTTGTAATTATATAAAAACGACACATGTTTTTGATACATAAATTATGTGAAATGTCTAAAAATTCTCCGCTGTCACGATTCGAACCATCGGCTTCCGGGGGCCGCTCAGACGCTCTAACAACTAAGCTAAGGGGTCGATATCTTCACTGCGGGAAAATCTCGACGTCTTATCTAATTTGTTTTTGTATTCTTTCTTAAATTTTCTCTTGAGTCCAAAGGACTACCACTAAGAAAAAGGTAAATTAAAATGAAATATTAATTATGTATTAATAGGATGCTCCATAAAGAAACTATGCTGAAGACATTATTTGCGTATGTCTATTATTTTTATTGTTAATTATAAGAAGGCTGCTATTCTTTTTTTCTCTAAAAACTTCCGGATATTCTAGATAGTGCAGGATGATGTAAGCATTTTATAACACAGATCATATCATGCCATACGATACCATACCAACCCATAACAGTTAAAAGAAGGAAATCCTTTAATCTAGTTCTTTTCACTGAGCACGTGACAGGTTTTAGATATGCCTGTCACTGCAATTCAAGGACGGTCAAGAGACATTACTAAAGCTACAATACTGTGTTACTAATCAGTACTAGTCGACCTATACAATACCAATCTGTACAACTGGCAATCGAGTCCTGTCCTGATAGATTTGGCTACTAGCGATAGTTATTTGACATCAGCTCTATAATACTTACGTCAAAATTCTA
The DNA here is from genome assembly GCA_933534255.1 of Iphiclides podalirius. NCBI lineage: Eukaryota > Metazoa > Arthropoda > Insecta > Lepidoptera > Papilionidae > Iphiclides > Iphiclides podalirius. The sequence continues at coordinate 10,446,336 of OW152827.1, read as the reverse complement.
TCTAGAGTAACCAAATCTACCCGTAGACAGAACATTAACCGGCCGCAACTTGTGAACGCGTAAAGCTTTCTTAGAACGCACGTAAACACGAACATGACTCGATGCATTCGAGAAATCGAATGTCCCGGTATTGTCTCCGCGGTGCCTTTGCCTTTGAGGGCACACACCGGCGGTCCACATCGGACATCGGGTACGGGCAAACCGTCCCCATCGGACGTTCCCACAAGGCTCCGAGCGCCCAGCTCATTTGGCGAACGTACGGACACGCGTGCGTCCAAACCACGTGGTACTAGAAATCGCGCAGAGCCGGCCCACTATTACTACCCACTGTTACGTGCCTTTATACTACAACACTATCGTGGTCGTCACTACATAGTATAAAACAAAGTAGTGCCGCTGTATGACAGACATATGTTTATTGACCTATGTTTTTTTTTTTTTTAATGTTGCCCTTACTTTAGAATAGAGCCGTGATAGCTCAGTGTCCGGGCGCTCGCCTTTAATTCAATATACTCGAGCAACCTGAATTCGATCCCCGGTGCCGGCACCAATGAAGTTTTTAACTTTAAGTGCTGTCTTATCACGTGCTCCGCGGTGAAGGAAAACATCGTGAGGAAACCTGTATATAATTCGAAGATATGTGAAGTCCGCCAATCCGCAGTGAGGTCGCGTGGTGGACTATGCACTGATACCCTCTATATAGAAGAGGCCTTTGCCCAGCAGTGGGACATGTATAGGCTGTTACTTTACTACTTTAGAATAACATTATCAAGTGTTGTAAGGACGATTTACAAACATAAATTTCACGTGGACAAACATTCAGATGGGAAACAACTATCTGTTGGTCACACAAACAGTTATCCCGTGTGGCAATCGAACCCAAGTCCCCGACGCCGAAGTCAATACATTGACAACTGCGCCACGGAGTCATCAGTGATAATAGTTTTCTTTTCTCAGAAGGAGATGATAAAAAAAGATATCAGCTTAAGACAATATCAAGCTTGTATGGAACACTTCTAGTAGGGTATGGAATTGGAATTATTTATATTTTGATAGTCCTGGCAGAGAATTCTCAGATCGTCTAAAATTTCATGTTACTTCTGCGGTAATGTCCAGAGTTGAAAACGGTCCAGTCTACGCTGAATAAGACTTATTGGTCTCACTATACGCACGATACGAATCTTGCCTAAATGCTTTTATTTCGTAAATAAACGGGGAAAAACTGACACTGGCCGCGGTCATCTCTACTACATTTATTAACCAACATTGATCTACAATAGATCCCTCTTCTGCCCCGGCGGCGCACGACCGCGCGCACGATTCAGATTAATCTATCGAAAATCGTTTTACAACATATTATTTATAGAGCGCATGCGCCGGCAATGATCATCAGTCCGTGTGGGTCTAGGGATGCGCCGCCGCATTCCGCGCGCGCCGGCCGCTTGTCGATGCGAATATATCGATGGGGCGTTATCGATCTCCATCGATATCGAGATGTGCGCATTGTCTGTTGCCGCCAGCATTGATCGATGATTACGGCACACGGTTGTAATATTTGCTCATTGTAAGATGTCATTTGTGCATTTTACATATTTCCAGCTGGACCTTTGTCAACATAGGTATGATTGTATTATTTTTAAAATAAATACCACACTGTTAAACATTGTAGGTATTGTATGTGAGTAAAATGAATAGTTTGGACGAAGTTATTAATATAAAAGTATAGTTGTATACAATTTAAAATTAGTAAATGATTTAAACAGAGTACACAGAGTGCGCTAGAAAAGCGGCAATATTGTTCTAAAGCTATCGAAGGAAGAGATACGTCAATAAATGAATTATCTGACGCGATTTCCTCGACTTTAAATAGCGTGGAAGTTGAAATAGCCGGTAATCAGAAAAGTCAAGAAGTGGATTGAAAACGTAGCGGTAGTTAAGTTTTAACATCTCACGTAAATCATCGATAGAAATGCGAAAACTCTAACGCTTAACGATTGCACGAAACAAAATCGCGAACGCCGCTTCCGGTCCTAATTTTTAGACGCGAACATTAAAATCGTCGTAAAAGTCGGGGAGTCGTAAAAATTAAGCGGGCCGTCATTCTAACTCGACTCGAAAATTAACCTTCGGGTGTAACGAGGCACTTGAACTAGCCCGTAGGAGACTTGCAATCAGGCAGCCTATTTTAAACACATTGAATATTTAAGGGGGCTAATTGAAACGGTCTCCACTCTTTGGAGTGTCGCCAGGATAATTATCTAGTTCCCGAGATGAGGTTGATGCGGCCACGTTAAAACGGTTAGAGGTTTTAATTATTTTTAACGCTCTCCAGTAGATGTTCCGCGGCAATTTCTGAGCAATCTCAGAAACGGGGGTGTAGAAGTAGTCGAGATATTATTTTTCATGATGCAAATGCGGTATTTTACTTACTTAATTACTTACTTAGGTCAGCTGTTAGTTAGAAGGGTGTTAAGAGATAGTTGTGTTCGTGAGAATGACATATAATGTTGTTCGGTTTGGTTCTAAATATTGTCATTAAATAAGAAATGTTAAATGCTCTTATACCTTCAATATCACTATAGCAAGTCAGTTTTGAATTTATTACAGTTTTTTTATAGACAAAACAAGTTATAGAATTGTATAAATTCATCCAAGTGTCCATGTAATCATACCTTACCATGTATGTACCTTAATTTCGTGTCCATGTAGATATGGACACGAAATTAAGGTTTTACGTCGCTAAATACGATAGTTTACAAGCTCATCTCGAAAATATGAAATAAATAGACTGAATAACGGAACCATTGTCGATAAGATAGCGATCACAGCACTGGCAGCTTCGTGTGATGTCGAAGGTTGTTACCGGCGATCCCGACAGTCCGTGTGCGAACTCGTACTCTTCCGGTATCGGACACTGCCACGTTAATGGACGCTTGTTTGTTCGGCTCGGATGTGGCTCTGTGCCTAATACGTCACTTGGCGCTTGTATCCAATTGCGGGACGGGGCGCTCTGCGTAGTATTCAATTGAGGCGGACGTTTGTTCGCATTTTATTCGAGGCTATGCTTACATTCCCCGCGGTTAGCCACGATACGGAAAAGAGATGGAATAATCGAACGTTTTCTATGTATACCTGATGTTGTCTTGTTGTCGTTGTCCGGTGTTGCAGACGTCAATAGGCGGCGATTACAACACAAACATCAGGTATATACATAAAAACGTTAGTCAATAGGCGTAGCCACCTTTTAATAAAATGGAGCCCGGCTACCACACTCATATCACTTCCACTTCACGTATTCACATGATTAAATCATGACTACAATAAAATTGATTTAATTCATAAATCATAATATTCATACATATCATTATATTTATACATTTTAAGTAAGTTTTACAGATTGAATAGGTTTTTAACGTACTACTGAAATTCTATTACAGAAATGTTTTTCAAGCTATAACAAAAAAAAAACGTATAATATGTAATTAAAATGGCTATTTAAAAACAAATTACAACCTCGCATGTTCGTGGAGCTGGTTATTCTAAGTTACCCCAGGATCATTGATTATTTTGATTAACGATGTGATCTACTAATCTATCAGTACTTGGGTAGGATGTAACGTATGACTTTAATTTAATACGAGAATACGCGTATAATACCAGATTATGTGAACTTAGGCAGGTCATTCATCATCATTTTTAATAATGCAGTACGATAAATGATGTAAATAAATAGTAGCATCAATGGAAACCGTTACACAATTACAATTATTTATTTCCGAATTTCATAAAGGAATCAAATGATGCTTCAGAATGTAGATGTCACTTTTTGATGTTTCGATTTGCATTGCGGATAGTGAACCTGTCTCTTGCACCGGACTATGTTAGTTGATCCCCACTGTAAAAATATTGTGTGAAGAACATGGTGTTCTAGTGTCTGGTTGTTCATAATATATGTATAATTTAAGCCGTGATAGCTCAGTGTTCGGGCGGTTGCTTTTTATTTCAATATACTCAAGCGACTAAAAGAGTTCCAATCCTGATGCCGGCACCATTGATATTGTTAATTGCAAATTCAAGTGCTGATTTATCATATGCACGGTGATGAAGGAAAACATCTTGAGTAAACCTGAATGTTTTCGAAATTATAACCAAAAGAAATATATCGAAGATACCTAAAGTCTTGCCAATCCGCAGTAGGGCCGCGTCCGTGACCTATGCTATACGGTATACTATTTCACATGATGATTAACAGAAATGTTATCTTATGCTTATGTAATAGTATACGCACTATCTCAGTATCAGCCTATTTCCTCTTACCTCGAAGACAGTCACATTATAATCGGAAGGGAAAACTCACACTGTCAAATTGTCCCACTCCTTTGCTTCGCATTACGAAAGGGGAGATGAAGTTCACTTGCACAGCGAGAAAGTCCGAGCAACGGATCTGGTCCAGAGGATCAGGCAAGACCTTCATAAGTTGCCGTGATGGCTACGCTGGTTGAGAAATCAGTTTCAGATGTCACTGCTTTAAGATAATAATGGCTACGAGATCATAATTATAGAAAGTAAAAGCTGATAAAAGGGAACGATCCACCACGCCCAGGACTTGTAATATAGACCCAAGGTGAAAAGCACTGGATTTGTGTAATGTAGGAATGGGGGCATTGACCTTCGGCTACAAGGCGTGATTTTGTTCTTCCGCAAGGGAATGAGTGACCACGGAAGGCTAATTCCCAGAAACATAATGTACATCGCAGTTAGGCCCTGGTATTTTGCATAAGAATCGATACCTTCTTGACGTAATTAAGGTGGCCACCGGGGAAGAGAGTGAACCTGAGGAAAGTACTAAGAACCGGACATATTCACTATAGGAAGCAGGAAATTTTTGTGTAGATTTTGCCTTTGTAAAAAAAGTAAATCATATTATAAAACTCTAAATCATATTAACACTGTAATAAAATAATTATCCATGCAAATTAAAAACTACCATGGTACCACAAGCATTTTATAAAGTATAAGCATTTAATAAATAACTGCTAAAATACTGGAGGGCAAAGGACTCCTCTGTACAGAGGGTATCAGGGCACAGTCCCCCACGCGACCCCTCTGCGGATTGGACTCAGATTTCACATAGTTTTAAATATTTTTTTGTTATATTTCGTAAATATGCAGATTTCCTCACGATGTTTCCTTTCACCACCGAGCACGTGATATTTCTGCACATAGAATTAACAATTTCATTGGCGCTGGTACCAGGGATCAAACTCAAATTGAATTTAAGGCGAGCGGCCGGACACTGAGCTATCACAGCTCTGAAATTATCACTATTTAAGTGTAAATTTGTACAGACATAACTCAAGCAATAATATTTTATAACATAGTAAAAGTTCCGATCACAGCCCCGCTCGATTCGATCGATCGAAATTCCTAGTGAAATCCATAAGTACATTTGTTGCACCGGATATATCTCAAACTCCCGTTACACTTAATTACGACCCACTTTAAGTCCATTCTAAGGTCCGAACTTACAAATCGAGTGAGAGACCATAATTGTTAATTTCAAGTAAAATGCCCGCAATACACATCGAGTTGCTCTAACTAACGATGCCATTGCTGGATGCCTATCGGGTTTCTGCATTGCCCTGAGCTAGCGGCACTGTTTCTAATTTAACTCCTTTAATCAAGGCTTGGTGTTAAAATTAAATTGAATTCTCAAAAATTACAAGTTGATAAAGAGTAAACAATCCTGTCAAATAGCAGTCCGGAAATATTATGACAATTAATTTAAAACACATAGTTAACTTTAACATAATGTATTATCAGCACTCCAAACTGGACATCAATCCCGAAACAATTATAAAATTTTTAAACTATCATAATATTTTTTTTTCCCTTCGGTTAAATTACTCGTTATCTAGAAAGTGTTCCACGTAAAAAATCCAAACCAATTTATGCTTTCTTCATATACACCAAAATAATAAGTATGGATCCAAAAAAGTTATATTTAGGCGGAAAAATTTCAAGGATTGAACCTCCATTTACAACTTCAATCAAAAATCTGTTTAAAACGAATCATAATGTCATTCAAAATCATTTGAATATAATAATATATAACAATTCTTATGTCAGTTTTCATTAGACAGTGCTAGTTAATCTGCGGTTAAGTTAATGTGCCGCCGGCCTTAGACGGAATGCCAGTACATGATGCATGCGCGCACGCACGGCGAAACGCGCCCGCAGATCGATAGATCGCGTCGATCCCCACAAAGGATCGAGTCGTGATCTCGATTACGTTGCCATTCGAAAGTTTAGCCGTTTATGTAAAGCCCGCTTTTGTTATTTTATTAGCGGCCGCACTAGTTGCGAGGTTTTCCAGCAAAAAAGCCGCTCTCGCGTTCTTTTTGGCGGCGATCCGTACCGGTCTCGGTGTATTTTGAATTTTTCTTGTTTGCTCGTTTGTTACGTTCTACTTTTATTTGCAATTTATAAGAGTGTCGACTATTACATAAGGCACATTGCATTTGCATATTTGCTTATAAAATTATGATTAATTATTCTACACATCAATACGTGAATGATGTTTAATTGGAAACGATAAATGACATGCACTATTCGCCACCAATAAAGTGAATCTTGATACTTTGCCCGCCTGAAGTTAAGTTTCCTTGAGAACAAACGCCCAGATCGAAACAATAATTGTCTGTGGATCACAAAAATATTTTCCCGTTTGGAAATCGAACTAACAACCCACCCCGCGTGAAAGCTTAGCAACTACCCCACAACAAAAAGAAATTATGACGACTTATGTACACCATGTCATTTAATGACTTCACGATATTGTATTGATGGGATAGCAATTGTGGCATTGGAACAACTGAAATCCCAGATTCATGTCCTAGAAGCCTGCATCAATGAGTTTTTATTTCAATTATTTATCATTTAAGACCGATAAACAAGAAGAGGCTCACGTTATCTGAACTTTTTGTAATGTCAGTAAGTTCCGCAAAATTTTTTTAAGTGACGCGTGCTCTGCGAGTGGATGGAATTATCGAAATTGATTTTAATTTTGTGCTTTTTTGGAAATACACAATAATTATAGTAAATATCAAAACCATTTATGATGTTCTGCTTTAGAAAAATATAAAATGGAACGGACATTAGATGCAATATTTTTTAAAGTTAATGGACCCAACTAGGAAGGGGCTAAAGTTTATTTGGTAATAACTAATATAATGAATTACAATAAGTTCCGTCCGGATGCTGTTTACGGGTAAGCTTAATTAACGACTACTCCCATAATACACCAACAATAGTATTTGCGCATAAATCAAGCTCGACAGCGCTTTTTCCGCTATAGAATCGTGTTATCCGAATTAAAAATGGCGTCCAATTTCCTAAAGCGATATTCGCGGGCACAAGAGTCGTATATACGGAGACATCGCGTCCGCGGATGAAGGGACTAATCGTGTAATTGACTTCCCACAAGCTCGAACTTTTTGCCGCTTGACCGCGTGCCTTCGCCTGCCTCTGAATACATGGTGTCTAAAATGCCCAGACGTTATTTTCAAACCTATTATTGTATCTTTATCGTTTATTATTATACACAACAATAGTTGCGTCTTTTACAGATCGTGTCACTTCTAAGGTAACTTACCACTATAGAAGTCGAGTAGACAATTCATATCAGTTAGGAAAACGTAACCTACTGAATAGGGGGTATATACATATAATATCTAATCCTAATAACAAATTTATATTTAGTTCCACAAACAGCATTTTCTGCCAGTCAGAAAGTGTAACTGAAAAAAAAAATGTCGTGATTATTTAAATAACAGATTTTTTGTGATTGTTGCTTAAATCTCCAAATCATTTAAACTTACAAAATATAAATTTATAAAAGTTTGTAAGTGAATTTGAACAAACAAAATATAAACCGTTGACCACTCAAGTCAAAATCCTAGTCACTAAACTATTATTATGGTAACGTAAATATTTATATATATATATATATATATACCATATATACCAGCCTTAACAGCTGCTAAGCAAATGTAATTTTGCGCACCTAAACTGTCGTAATTCGAATGCAAGCGCCACAAATTACCCTCCCCATTGTGATTTGGTGGTAATCTTAAATCAAAGAAACATTGTCCAATTTACTGGCTCTCTGATTTGTGCTATGATTTAGGTTACAATATGCCACAAGTCACTACTTTAGCAATGACGGATCCTCTGTACCAATGTTATTTACTATGAATTAGTTGACCAAAGAATTGTTAATACAATAATTTTAATAAATATTATTACCCGCAAGCTAAAGTAAGAACTCCTTCATTAAATAAGGCTTGTACAAAATCTTACGAACTTTTAGTATCAAATAAAAAAAATAGTCCTAATAAAATAAATACATACGAGTAACAATCCTGTTAAGTATTTTTATTCACACTTACAATTTTATCAATAAATATTATTTTATTAATAATATTAGAAACATTAGAATAAAACATTACTATTCCTATTACTAGTCCCTTTCCTTATCTTTGTTTTATATATATCTTAAGATTCTGGTCACATTGTCTAACTTCTAGTTTCTTTATTTATTGGTGTACACATTACGTAATATAATTCGTAACTATTTGTCCTGAAATACTGAACACGATATGGTGTATGAATTAATTACTTAATTCAACTAATGTTAATAGAAAATTTTCTAAAAATCATAATGTTGCCATCAGCGATGATTGCCACTGCCTCTTGTATGATCAAATAAAATTAAAGGATCATTTTGTAACATAATCAATATTATTTAAAGTTTTAGACCAATTTTAAAGTATGGCTAAGTACTTAGTATCATTCTGTATATTGTATTACCTACACGCAGTCACATCTCGCTACCAAAAACGTTATAATATTTCTTTGCGATGCACACTCTGCTACCCAGTTGTCCACAAGTCATCAATCGACAAAATATTCAACCCACACATCGTCGAAATAATTTCATTGGAAATTGAACGGAAAGACAACCGAGGGAAAGTCGATTTTCCCCAATGGTAGCTTGGAAATAAGCCGTTTCGAAATTGAGAACCCATCGAAAATGAATGCACGTCGCGTCAGACGGTCGAGAAAGGAAAGCACGTATTTGACGCGGTTCCGTAGAAAAAAATCTTATTTCATTCATAAAATGAGTCGCATTGAGGAGGCTGACCGGTTTTTCTCGTCGTTTTTTTCCCCCCTACCAGCACCGTGGACTTATTCATCGGCTGATCGACGTGAAATGATGTCAAAACTAGCTTTTTCTGAATTTCTTTACATTTAACACACTGTTTACACTCCAGTGGTTCCGTCACGGGCGCGGGGTTCGAACCCGTTCCCAGGCCGGGGGAATTTTGTTCTTATTTCATTGCGCTTAGCACCGTTTTTGTTTCGTGTGATTGTACCCATGTCACTTTCTTTTAATCGATTTTTTTCTCGTTGGATTTATCGATCACGGGTAAGTTTGCGGAAACGTTTTAATCGACTGAGGTGTCGAAATTATTTGCGGTGGACTGTCCAGTCTTTCGAGGTAATTAGTTTGGACAATTGGAAGACTTTGGCTTGTGAAAATCAAATAATAAACTGACCTGATATACTTGCAAAGAATATCTTTTAGAACTAGAATTTTTAATTCCAAAAGTCAGCGCAGTATTGCTACCAACAATCTATAGTACTTATAACGCTCACACACTTTATATGTATTTAAATTTTGTATGAATACGCGAAAATACCACAAATGTATGACAGTAGAAGGTGAAAAGTGATTTGTTTTTATTCAAACTTGGACTAGTTTAAGGCCAAATTACTTACAACACATATGTTATGTTAATATTAAGCATACTACATACATTCGTACAACATACAAATACAGCCCAATAAGGGCTACGATATACGTACATACTTTGTGTCATGGGAAAGCAATACGCGTGTATATAGTATAGTGCTTTCGTGGCTATATCATCAATTCTTACATTGGCTTGACTATGAACGGATCAGACAAAGAGCCTCTTAATCCGAATAAATGCGAAGCATCCAAAGAAACTACCGAAACAGAAAAACCATCGAGGCTGTTACTGAAACAATAACAGTATTACACTGCAACACTTTTTAGAAACTGACATGAAAAAACGTTACCGTTCATTTCGTGCGTACCGAATTTCGGCTAACAGATTGCATAATGTTTCTAAGCCTCTCCATCAAGTATTATCACGTAATCCTAAATTATCAAGCTATTACGGACGTAATTAAGTTTGCGGACGGAGGCTGTGTGACAAAAACTCCTCGCGGCTGTTCCGTTTACTAAGCGCTCTTTCTAAGCGGTTAAATCATTGCTCACACAATGTTTAATAAAGAAGGATTAAAAAAAATTGTGGTAAAAATTTAATTTTGTAGGGAAAAATGTGCGAAAGTTTTTCGATGCTGCGGGAATCGAACCCGCGTGTTCCGGATTCGCACCTAGAGGATTTATCTGAGATAGAGTAAAAAAAAAAACTTTACTTTTATGTAAACTGTGACCAATTAGTAAGCGGGCTCTATTTTAAGTGGTTGGTTACCTATCATGGACTGTAGGAAGGTGGATCCTGGTTGAGTCGATCACCCAACGAATTTCAAAAGAACGAATACCTACTTCTGCTTTACATCATCCCTTGACGTAATATCCCCAAAGCTGTATTGGCAGACGATTTCAAGCTTCTGGACTGGAAAGCACGTGGTATTAACGTCAATGGCCAATACATATCACCCATCTTCGATTTGCCATGTTTAAGACTTCACCTCAACAGTGTATCCCAACGGATAGGCCTTAAGACGTAAATAGATAACACGAAGATCATATGTAATGTCTATGTCAAGTTGTTGACGAGTAGTTTTTCTAGGAGACCTAGTCCGGTTAGGTAAGTCCAATTTCAACGCCGAGGTATCCAAGAATCCAACTCGAATGGGGAGCGTTCGGATTACTTCGCAATATCTTCTTGCTTGTCGAATACCCCTCAATGTTTGAAGAGTAAGGTCTTCAATGCCAATGTTAACCTACGGAACTGAGACTCGTGAGTTCGTAATGAAGACATCCGCAGTAGAAGAAAGGTAACCGGCATAGCTCAGAGGACTAGTAGGCTCAAGCGGTGTATAGCTGGAAGAACCGATAACTAATGGGGAAGAAAGGTCCTCGAGTGGCAGTATTGGCCATCGTAATGTAGGATAACCCCCACTAAATGGGGTGTCGACCTGTACAAGTGTGCGGGAAGTCGATGGATGCCGGTGGCTCAGGATCGTGCTTCTTTGCAGTCTGGACTCAAACAGACTAAAATGGTGATGATGATGTCGACCTTCGTTGCTGCAAAAAGGTTACCACCGCCCCAATGAATTAATAAAAATTCATTTACATTTATGTCCTATAACTGGGCGACCACTTTTTAATGAGATTTTTAGGATGTTAAGGATAAACAATCATGAGAATATTTAAAAACATGAAATATGTATGTTAACTACGGACTGGGAACATTTTTTCCGTCCCATTCGTTATCCTAGAAGCATTGGAATACTTACACATCTACATTTAACGAAGTTTATTCGTTTCTACTATTTTTATTTAGTTTTTTTCTTGTGTTCCAAAACAAACAAATTAAACGTAATAGATTAAATAGGCCGCAAAAGTTTCCTCCGCCTTTTTACGAGCAGTAGTTTAATTTGCCATTCGTTTCATTGAAAGAAATATTGGTTTATTATCGATAAGACTACCGATCTCTTCTACGTTCCTTTGTGCTCTTGAAATAATGAATATCTATTACTACGTGCATTATATACGTGCATCGTCACAAATGGCGTAAATGGGTTACAAAAAGAAAACTGTCGTTGCTGGCCGTAAGCGAGCGGGAACACGGCTTATAACCTGTCAAGTGTAACTAGAACATAGGCGTTCGTAATTATTTCCTATAAAAACCGGACCGGCCACTGATTGCTTTCACAAGATGCCACAATGGAGCATGAAATGAGCTTCCACCGAGCCACCGCGTTACGCACCATTCAATCCACTACTATCGCTACTCGAAGACATTGTCGTCTCGGAGGTGACTAAATCCTTTCCAAAATATGTTTGCACAGTGTGATATAAACAAAGTTGTGCTGAACTGAAAACCTGGAACAGATAAAAATTTAATTGAATAAAAAGCATTACCCATTTCACCTTCCCGAATAGATAGCTCCTCTAGCTTCTCGCATTTTTATCCAAATAAAAATTGTTACAATAAAGTAAAGTACGATTTTTTTTTCATTAATATATACACAAAACAATAGTACGTATGAAACTTAATCACTAAATTGATTTTATAAAATTAATTCCTAGTCAATTTAAATGTTAAGAAACAAATGGTAGTGGTTCTAATCAAAATAACAACACTAAAACGTTGTGTATCCGTTCCGTATGCAACTTTCAAAGTGCCGACAAGTGGACAGTAAATTTCTTTCGATGTCTTTGTACAAAAAAACAAATCTTATTACTTATGGAATAAAGGCTATTTATGTATGTACGATTGACAAATGCATTGTTTTCAGGCATTATTTTTGTACACTGTCGGTCATTGAACCTATGAGTAGAAATGTGATTTTTTCAGTGAACTTCGATCATAATGTATTGTGAATCTGTAATAAGATTATATTTCATTCTTGTAAATATCATTTGAATGGAATTGTGAATATTTTGTTTGGTGTAGAAACATATTGAACCAAATATTTATAATGTCTGTTTAAACTTCCACTTTGTTCTTGCCAGTTGCATTTAGCACTTTATAAGTGTTAAGAGTTTATTTCAATGTCAAGGATTATTTGAACGTTTTAAATAAAATCTAAAAGAAATGTTTGACATAAATCAGAACTTACTGGCCGATCCGGTAGCTGCTGGAAGAATAATGTAATAAACAGATACAGCTGAGAGCTTTTATGTCCGTTCTTTTGAAGAAGTAGTTTTGTTTATTTGTTTTAGTATTTATTAAAGAATTTTTGGATGGTACGTATCTTAAAGAAACAATTGAATATGATTCTCTCAACAAACGTTCATGATTTTTTTTTAATTAAATTTCTATTACTTGTGTATAAACCAAATTTTAAACTTCACACACGTATTCGATTTGTATTGGAGAACTAAGTATTCAAGCAGGGTTTGTTTAAAAAAAAGTATCAAAGTATAGCTCTGCTGCCATTTAGTTACGTTTATAACAACCTATTCCACAGCATACATAACGAGGTAACCGTTTTTTTACATTGTTTAAACAATATCCGCCCGTTATTCTCGCCATAAAAGGCCGCATTTGGCACACGACCGAAGGGCCTCGGGGGACGTCCTGCACCCTGAGTGGAAGTGGCATAAATGCACCACTGATTACATGTGAATAGCTCAATCAAGAGGAGGTTGCGCAAGACTTCGCCTCGATATGTTTTGACGTGTCCTGCGTCGGGCGATAGCGGCCCGTTGCGGTAAATTGCTACAATTATATCGGGAACTGTGTCAAGTGGATGCAGAGGGGAGAGTGGGGCTAATGGAACATGTAACTATTTGATATTTTGTATTGTTTTTTGAGAAAAGTTCTCAAAGCCAGTAACAGTTCAATAGATGGTGAGTGCTCATTGATAAGCCTATAAGCAGGTCAGTACTATATTTTGCTTCGGGGTGGCGGAAGATTTCGTCTATGTGTACCCGTGTACCCCCCCCCCCCCTCCACCAATTGCGACAGAGACAGATTCATTCCTGCTGGCAGGAGATCTATAAAGGATTTTTCTCGAAAAGTTAGTATTCGCCGCTAATCATAACCTTTTTAAGGTTTAACGTATGAACTGTTGTAGCGCCACGGAACATTTTACGTTGCAACACAAAGGGGCAGGTCCATCAGGGGTCACCACTACCACGACCTGTATACATATGGACAGATTGTGTCAATTTTCAGCTCACTATAAAATCCTTACTTCCTTACAAATAATATAAACGCGAAAATTTGTATGTATGGCTGGATGTTTATTACTCTTTCATGCAAATACTACTGAATGGATTTTAATGAAACATTACAATAATATAGCTTATACATAAGAATAACACATAGGCTATAATTTTGTACATATTTTATGTATATCTGTCTTTCAGTCTAAATGTTACGCCTTCAGCCTATTCTACGCAGACGTAGTCGCAGGCAGCAGTTAGCATGAAAATAAAGCATTTACGCTTATGCTTATAACGTACACAGAGACACTTGTTTTCTTTCGTTTTCACTGTTGCTCGCACCTTTTATATGTAATTATTAACTATATAACTAGACTATAATTGTTAAATAACTAGAAAATAATTGTTAAAATATGAGTCAAGGGAAATTGAAATTGTAGGCATCAGTGGTTTTCCAATAAATCTCCTCCGACACCGGCTCCTTAGTTTACACCTTTAGGGTTTCAATTGGATCAGTATGCGTTGGTTAAAGGTCCTTCTGTTAAGTTTTTTGTTTGAGTTCAAAATATCATAACCTACCCCATTCAGGTGCGGTGAATTTTCCATGTTCAACAATAATACTGAAATATTAAAAAGGTTCATCATTACACCGATAGTATTTATCATTCGCTACCAATAGTGTATAATAATATTAATTTAAGCGTATCAGCTGTACCAGCACCATTGATCATTAAGCGGATTGCGAGCGAAGTACCAAATCACGATCACCCATGCAATATCGGTGTCTCTCTGAAGCCTAATTTACACAAAATGGCCGATAGACATAATAGAGTCATCCGTCCGACGGAGCGCGTCAATCGACGTTTCAATCTGTCATGATCTGTCAGACTGTCAATAGTAATTGTTGGCGATTGACAAACGGCAGTGATTGGTGGCTGGTTGCGCGCGCGCCGCCTTATTTATGAATCATCTGATTAACTCGATTACTGGACGCCCGTTGGCAAGCAAGTGATTGCTTGTACGGTGCAACACTTGGACCCTTCACAAGGCATCCAACATATGTATACCGATAACGACCCGTATATTTTTTCGTACCCGTATATATTTCGGATGACTTATGCTCGAAAAATAATTGAATAATTACTTTAAGATCATGAAATGTAACCATTATTGCTACCTAATGCAATCACTTATAGGAATTTGTATCGATATGATATCTTTGTATTTTCAGACAAATTTGTGCAATTCTTGATAATCAAACTGAGCATCCTTTCAATAATAACATTATACTGGGAACATAAAACATACAACTATATCCATATAAATGTAATAAATTCTATTTTGGCAAATGACTTCTATTTTAAAACGAGAATGTCTAAACATTTCATTCTACGAAACTCCGACGACGGTTTCTGGAAAGTGGCCCCAAATGTTCCGTTCGAAGCACTCAAGCTAAGCGATTGGTGAATAGGAAAAATTTCCGAGCATTCGTTACATTCCCACTGAACCGCGGCGCTGCATTCACAGAGACGTATTCTTGCGCGGAGTGATGTTGGTTCCGTCACGAATTTCGCAATCGCAATCGTGCTCCACTGCAAAAAGTGCACTAAATCGTTGCCCATAATCGCTCATTACAAAAGAGGCTTCAGTCCGCCCCGTGTCACGTCTCACGATCAATTGAAATAATGTTCACGCAGTTACGCGTCTGGAAGTGACAATTGACCAATGATCTAAATGGTCTTAGTCACATTTATATAATTTTATTGCGAAAACATTACACTTTCCATATCCACGTATCCAGCAACTAGAAATCAAGCCATGTAAACACTTCATATTCACAATTCATTTGATGCATGTTTTTGTGAAAAAAATTATTCCCAAAAGCATGCATCAATTGAAGCTACCTGTAGAAGTTTAATTGTGATCATTTAAAATATAATATCTATTGCATTCGAATTACTGTTGAAAATTTCGAATTACTGTTGACTCTATAGACATCAACTGCTTTTCACATGAATAAAACATCTACAGTACAAGTGGGTTTTAGAAAGGTTGATTAAAAATAAGGACATTTCCGTTACAATTATTGTTTTCGTTAATGGCAGACTGTTGCGGATGCCATTTTGTTATTGTTCATTATGATAACGAATAATCCAGTTACAGATTATAACGAGAAAGTCCCGCTTCGCACGGTTAGCCCGTGAAAGTGGTTCGCGTGCGTGTCCGAGACCTCTTAATACCGCTCCCGGTCCGCCGTACCGAATGCATTGTTATTTCGTCGATCCCACTTTACAATAAGGCCTAAATTCCTTTGAAAATGTAACGCCATTAGACTTCCCGTCCCCCTCCTAATAGCCACACGCGTGGGTTAGCTTTTTACGGAACAAAATACCAGCATGGATTGGATTTCTTAAATCTCATTGATACAGATGAAAGTAGGTTTAAATTTCTTCGCTTCTTACCTTAAGGCATTTGATCATCTAAAGCTTCTAAATGGTTGCAGTGATAAATGTAAGGTAAAAAAATAAGAAATATAAACAATTTACCCCTTCATAAACTCGACGTGAATAAGTCTTACAACAAATATAAACCAAATACTATAAATGACGATAATGTGTCGGAGTGATTACAAACTATTAAAGTAAAGTAAAAAAAGCCTATATCATGCCCCACTACTACCACAGGAAGTATTAGGGCGACCCCACTGAGTATTGGCACTTTACATATCTTCGAAATATTTTTTTGTTATTACTTCGAAATTATACAGGTTTATAAGTCAGTGCTTAATATTAACAATATCATTGGTGCTGGCGCCGGGATATGAACTCTGATTGCTCGAGTATTTTGAATTGAAAGCGAGCGCCCAGACACTGAGCTACCACAGTTTGTTCGGCTCGGCCGGCCATAAAAAAGTTGGCATCCCGCAATGGTAAGGTGTGTGGTGGTCCCACTAACTCGGAAACCTATAAATTTTAGCCTTAAAAACGCACTGTTGGAAATCAGTCCTCCCTGTCCTGCCTTATCCGTTCTCAATTGTTGAACGGGATAAGTCAGAGAGAATAGCAGAGTATAATGTCATCGTTACGATTTCAAAGCTTTTGATGACTCCGTGGCGCAGTTGCCAAGGTATTGGCTTCGGCGTCGGGGGTCGTGGGTTCGATTCCCACACGGGACAACTATTTGTGTGACCCACAGATAGTTGTTTCGCATCTGGGTGTTTGTCCGCGTGAAATTTATGTTTGTAAAACGTCCTTTACAACACAGGATAATATTATCCTAAAGTAAGGGCAGTGTTTTTTTTAAAAAAAAAAAAAAAGCTAACATTTTTAAGCATGATGGAATCTTAGAAAACTTCCTTGTATTACCTGCGTATCTAACTTGAGTTTCATTTGATTTTGTCATAGTAGGTAATAAACAAAGTATTGCTATAGATCTACACAACTGCATCTTTAAAAGCATTCAAAGATCTTAGTAGCTACACGATACATAATATCTGAGCAAATAATATCGAGAATCCTTTATAGTGCGATGTGAACTTTGCCGGTCATACATACAGGTGATGATCTAGAAAAGGATATAAATCTAAAGTTGCATTTATAGATTTCTGTATGTATGTTTAAAAGTTCAGTAAAAACTGCGCAATCAATTTTATACTGGCTTCACAATTCAGAATTGAAAAGAAAAACGTGTATAAAACACATTACTTTTAACATTTTATGCATTAAATAAACTGGTGTCCTTTCAATAACAATAAAAATATTAGGTGCACGAAATAGACGGAACTTAAAGATCGCTCGTTTTTGATAACAGCATTAAAGTATGGTAGTAAACATAACGTATCAAAAAGCGGCGCAATAGCGCTCTTTATATTTACCATCTCCACACAAAACGGCCGAGAACTGGGAGCGAAACTGGTAATAATCTGGAGCGAGTAGTTTGTTGCTCATAAATCCGTTGCGATGTTCCACGGTGAGGTATTACGTTGAGCGGTCGTCTATTTGCAACTGAATTTTATCTCGTTCTCAACGCACGTTCTCTTTTTTGCACTGATGATTAGCTGACGTGAATTGTTTTCATGCGCCTAATCCAATTAATATCGTGAACGTATAAAATATAGCATTCCACATATGTAGAATGCTATGTTTATTTTTTTATATTTCAAGCAGCTATTGGCTGCTTTCTATACCGTCGTTTGCTAAGTTGTCCTCTAGTAAAAATTTTACTTTATCATAATTTTATTCCAAGCGGGCCAAAATTGATTGATTTTCAAATTTGAAAACAAATGAATAAAAGAAATTGAAAACTTCCAATAACAATTATGATCGAATTTTCATCAGGAACCACCAGGCACAAATATTGTTTTGTGTTTTTTTTATTCTTCCGTTAAAATCTTTGAGACAAATTTCCTCTGGTTACCTAAGCATCAAATACATGTTAGATGTACAAATACATCTACCCTTTTTTATGGAGAAAAGGGCTGATGTTGATGAAGGAGGCTCACCTGATGGGAAGTGATCACCGCCGCCCATGCGACAACTGCAACACCCGAGGACTTACAAATGCGTTACCGGCTTTTTAGGATAGATTATGCTCTCTTCTTCCCTGAATGTAACACTCCAGGACTACTGCAAAAACAATGTATAAAAAATGTACCTTTTTATATTATACCTGCCCATTCGTGCAACAGCTGAGGCTGCTGCGTGGCCCTACCATAACATACTCAAAACAAAGACATCTTTATCAACCATAGGAAATTATTATCGTATACATGTCTATAATGGGTTATGTTTTACCAGCAAAGAATTATTGCTATATTTGTTAAACTGAATTATTTTTATGGTCATTTTTAGGGTTCTCTACCCAAAGGATAAAACGGGATCCTATTACTAAGAATCCGCCGTCTGTCTGTCTGTCTGTCTGTCCGTCTGTCACGAGGCTTTATTAGAGAGTTGAAATTTTACTCAGATTATGTATTTCTGTTGCCGCTATAACAACAAATACCTGTTGCTATACCATTAAATTTTAATTGGGGCTCCCATACAACAGACATGATTTTTTTACCGTTTTTATAGAGATGTAATATTTTTATTATGGCACGAGCTCTACGTGCGCGAGTCCGACTCGCACTTGATAGGTTTTTATTACTTTTGAATACCTGTAGAAGTGTATCCACCATAAAAAAATAATGCAATTCACTATTCAGAATATCCCATAGATATTACGGGCCATGTTTCCTTGTACTGTACCTAATAATTACGGCACACATGACTTCTGTGTTCCGCGCACGATCAACCGACCCATGTGAATGGAGCTAGTGCTGTCCTGTCATTATCGCATAAATCAGTGCCGATTCAACCGGTAATTGCATCGATACAACATCGATGTATCGATAAAATCTCGCGGTGACCGGTAGAGCCGGTAAATTAAAGTTGCGCTCAATATAATTTCTTTGATATGTGTGACGTCCAATAAATTATTAGATTAGATGTTGTGTAATATAAATTATGTATCACTCTCGTAATTAATATTAAAATTCCGATAACCATAATTACGCTATGCAGCCTTTGTAACTATGTCCATTACTTATTGCTATGACTTATGTTTCTTCTCTATAAACTGCTCCCAAAGCAAAATAAATCATAGTTTTGTTGAAAAACAAGTTGTTTTTGTAACAGTTATATGTCATCCGAATGGCGTTATCAATACTTTAGTCATAGTATCGGCCTGTACATATCCCACTGCTGGGCAAAGGCCTCCTGTGTACAGAGGGTATCAGGGCATAGTCCACCACGCAGCCCCATTGCGGATTGGCGGGCTTAGCGTATCTTCGAAACGTTTTTTTTGTTATTATTTCGAAAATATGCAGGTTTCCTCACGATGTTTTCCTTCAACGCTGAGCACGTGATAATTCGGCACTTAAAATTAACAATTTCATTGGTGCCGGCACCGGGGATCGAACTCAGGTTGCTCAAGTATATTGAATGTAAGGCGAGCGCCCGAAAACTGATCTATAACGGTTTCGTCATAGAAACGATTTTAAATAATGTAATAATTGCAACTACCACGATATTTCACTACGCCCCGGGTTGACTAGGAGAGAATGTTTGGCATTTTGTTCGCACCTTCGTAATCCTTGGTTAAAGCAAATTCAATAGAGAGTTAACAAAAAACAAACATTCCTTCCATTCCAAGTCAACGGTGAAACGTTCATATCCGTCGGTATTCATGAGACTCATCAATCGGTGCGCTTCAGACACGAAACTTGCCAGTTCAGTGCCCGCACGGAAACCGTTCGCCAGCTGTACAATTATTATTATTATCATAGCCGCATTTACCCACTGAGCTGTTCCAGTAAAGTTTATGTAAAGGCCCCGGGCGCCCGATCAGGGGTTGTAAATCACGGATCGCGCGACGGACAGCGGCGCATAATTGCAGCCCCAGGGTCCACGTTGACATATTCCATCACGCCGCTGCTCCCCTGCAACGGTGGACTGGGCCGCCGATATGTCATTGTGGCCGAGGTAAATTTCTCCAACTGCAGAATCAGAAACCCGTATGGTGCCACCACTATTGTATTACAATCCTGATGCCGGAAATTCGGAGGTCCCTGGATCCCAGCCTACCGTGTTACGATTTAATAAGTTATGTATTATAGTGCTTATAATTTGATGTGATTGAAATGATCATCGAAGACCTTGTCTTGATAGTTCATTATCTTAATGGGTAATTTCAATGTCTGCTACCAACTAATCACTTTGCTTCCAAGGATGAGTTGTTATGTTAAAGTTCAAAGTTCTTATCTAATCACGTGTGAATTCAGAGTCATCATTGGTGGTGTCTTCACAACTGCTTAAAAATATGTTCCTTTTCAATATTTCGCCTGCAGTATTTTAAGGTAAAAAAGGTTAAGAAAAACCCTATGTATGTCCCACTGCTGGATAAGGGTCTGCTCTTAATAATTTTAAATAAATATTTATTTTTGTTATTTGGAAAATATTTAGGTGTTTTTCTCACGATGTTTTCCTTCACAGATACCGTGTAATAAGTCAGTACTGAAAAGTGCAATTAACACTTTCATTGGTGCTGGAACCTGGATTAGAACTAAGGTTGTTCCAGTATATTTAATTATAACCGAGCGCGCGTACTGAGCTATCACCGCTAGTATTTTACTTTTATTTTTACATTCAAAGTAATGTGGTTTAAGTAGGATTGGTGATGTAACGGATGGTTATCAGTGAGTATATTCATTAAAAACCCACATGGTCTTACCTTGAATCATTGTTCAATAACACAAGTTTTCTTAAGCTAAAAGGAGACCTTTTGTTTCAACTGATATCATTCAAGTACTATATCATACACGATATAGAATTATCTGAATGAATAATCCAAACCGAATCAACTCTACCATTAAAACGACATAAGCTAGCGTTACGTAAGACAAAACACGCAATCAGTCAAATTGAAACAATTTTTGCGAAATCGATACACGAACTAATAATTTAAATCGTATCAATCGGTATATGCCAATAATTACACTAGCAAACATAGTATTTAAAAAGGCAAACAAAGTCCAACATTATTATACGTTGCCGCGATGTATTGCGCGTGACACGTACCAAATCGGTACAGCCGCGGCCGCTCGAAGGAAACCGAAAGTGATTGGTACGCTACACAGTGATTGGTACGCTAATAGACCGCCGCGCATACATACGTATAGTTAAGTGCCAGTTAAATACATATATGTCTTGCATTCCACAGATAATGGGTGCATTCGTAATAAGTATGGCCGTAGCGGCTATACGGGTCACTGTTAAGGGGAAGCTACACTCTGTCATTTTATTAAATTCGCGCGAAAATAAACACACAATGAAATCATAAAGTGATTTGGATTTTTTATTTAACTTTATCTAAAGCCTAATGCTGACTTAGGTTTTTGAGTCATAAACACATACGCGTTATTAAAATAAAATTTACACTTAAATGCTTATCTTAAATTTTCCGATCCACCTTACGACCCTTTGATCTAGCAATCATGTACTATAGAGTAGTCGAATTCTTATGTATTGAAATTCTTATGCTAACCAAGTCTTAAATAGCTTGATGGTAGTTAACATAAGCTAAGCAAAGCTTAGATAAAATTTGGCACGATCAATAAGAAAACACTTTAAGCATTTACATAAAGACCTAAGTTTACAGGCAAGCAAAAATAACATACAGAAGTACATTTTTTTTACTGTGAAAAGTTGCCAAACGAGCATATGGTTCACCTGATGTTAAGTGAATACCGCCGCCCATGGGCATCTGCTACATCCGAGGGTTACAGATGCGTTGACAACCTTTTGAAAAGTGGGCTCCGGCTACTTCACTCACCAGACGAAACGCGAAAGTATTTGTCATACTTCCACTTTACGCTGGTAAAGAAGTACAATTCCTTTGAGTAGTACAAATTGAAATCATAAAAGACCAGCATGTCATAAATTTAAAATAATGCATTATTAAATTTCACTGCCGCTTAGCTTCGACTTAACCGAAGCGGTAATTACAACGCACGAGGTAGTTAACGTAGTAAGTCAGCAGTTAAGTGAATTAGTCGTGTAAATACTCGGATACGGAGTGGAGGCACGAGTGATTTTTTATCGTAATTAACAACAATAACATAACAGCGTAATTGAGTCATTGAGATTATCGCTGCCAGGGAAAAAAGCGCGTCGACCCGTTGATGAAGCAATCGAACATACTTAAATAACCGAGTGGATTACGCAATACCGAAATAAGTTTCGCGCCGACATTCGAATTATTCGAATAACGAAACGTTCCGTGCCATTAATAGTTCGCGGTGCAGCACTGATAGTGGCGTACATCAGTGTCAGATACCGGACCAATTGCCGTGTGCCGAGCGAGTGCGCCGGCGAATTCCGGGCACTTTCGCAACCGAGCGCTTACCCACCCCGCCCTACGTGCCCACCTATTGCCGCTCGCTACCGAGCAGCCTTGACTATTACTCGGCCGTAATGCAATGAGCACAGCAGCGTCACCAGGGGCGGGAGTGACGACGGAGCGGATCACTTCAAATTATCCTTTTCGACCGGAGCCCCGGGCCCACCAGGCCCAATACTTCCCGCTCCTTACCAGCGAGCGCTGCGAAATGCGTGCTCTAATCAAGGTGCTCGACGCTCGCATAAATTCTAATAAGCCGTCTCCCGCCTCACCGCGGGCGATGATTCTCTCAATCTCAACTATTCCGGACGGCGGAGGCTTGATGTTGATTTTCAACCTCCTACGCCAGGACGGGTTATAAATCGTTGGCCTCTCCGTTAGTGTCTTTTTTTTACTAAACGCGCCCGCGTGTGTCGCCTCGTAGCCATCCGTCACGGGCGAAGATGATTCATGCGTGATAGGGCCCAGATTAATCTTCCTTATTTCGTATCGCCCGTTATCCGTTCGGTTTTATTGTTGGATTTAGATTAAAAGATAAGAGCTTACAAGGCTCATTGTTGGGAGACCTCGAGTGTGATAGCCATGGAAGCAAGTTAGATTTATAAGAATAAGCAGGACGCTCTTTTGGATTTATGTGGTAGGCGGATACCGTGCAAATTTCTCTAGTTTTTTCCCATATGTTACTGGTAAGCATGTCGCTCTAAGCCATGCACAAATACAAGTCAATGGTATTTACATGTCACAAAGAAATATTTTCGAGAAACTCTATGTAAAATTGAACATCACTTCATACAAAACAATATCAGATCTAGTCATGATAAAAAACCGAGTACCTATTACGAATATATCGAATAGAACTTACTAACATTGTGCTAGTCTTTTAGTGCACTTATTGAACTATTATCACTAAGTGTACTAAGAGACCACTAAGTGTATTTTTAACGTTTTTACAACTATTATTATCTAACTATATTATAACTATTATCAATTTTTAATCTCTAATATTCACCTGAGTGTTAGAAACAATTCACAGATAATACTAAAAGCTAATGCAATATCGCCCAGATTTTTAACTGTTATCTACAGATCATTCAAATAGTTGTCCTGTGCGAGAAACGAACCCAAGATATGACACATCCAAGCCAATAACTTAACGACAGCACTACTACCATTTCAACAGAAACAGTTTCAAATCTCTAATAAATCTACATTTTTGCAATATACTCGTATTTTGTTGACGTCGACGGCAACTGGTGTTTCGTAAGTTCTACATTTTAGAGGCTAAAGCTCTCTCCTATGTCTATAATGCATATACTGTTACAATTCGCCTGCCAGCAAACGGCGTGCTCTATTATATTTTAGTTTACAGTAATTGTGTTTAATATAATAGTCCCTCTAGTATAATAGTAGCTTTGTAATATAGCTGGCCTAAATCTAACTCCATATGCTTGTAATGTACGATATCGTGAGGACTTTATTTTAAAAAAAAATGTTAGTATATTATGTCCGATTAAATTTACTATTTAAAATTGCGGTAAAACTAATAACAGGTAACAATACTAACAATACTACCTACCTCTCAAGTTTTCAGCATTATCTGGTAGCAAATGTAGTTTGAATGTGTTAAAGTCTGGCTGACTTGTTTGGAATGTTGAAAAGAAACGATTAGTAACTCTGATGTAACTTCGTATTATTTGATAGAATATTATCAATAACTAAAGCTCAGCATGCGACGCAGAACTTTATTTAAAAATTTTCATTTTTTATTTTAAAAATTCAAACATTTACTCCTTCCCGTACTCGCGCACTTGAATGATTACTTTGCAATTGAATGAAAGATATAAGATTGAACGAACAAACTTTTTTAAAGGTTATAACGCAGGCAGTTTGTATACACATCTGCAAGACCTCAGGTGTTTTAAATATCCATGGGTGGTGATAACATAACATCACGTGAACCGCCTTCTCGTTTGAAAAATTTTCATATTAAAAAAAGGAAGTAGCGCGGTAAGAAAACATCTTCATAAAACTTAAAAATTTGTAGAATAATGGACGAAAAGTTTTTCACCGCCGCGAGGATTTGAACCTGCTTCCTCTAGAATCGCGCCTGACGCTCTAACCGCTGTGCTAGGCGGCTTAACCTCACACCGACGAAAACCCCAACGTATTTTATCTACTTTGTTTACAACGTATTTTATCTACTTCGTTTACAACGTATTTTACAGCCTTTATGAACATCTTCATACACATAGATGATAAGATCGGTGTAAGTTCTACGGCGAGACAATTATCGAGGTAGAGAGGGCAGCCTCTGCTTAGGGGGCCGTAAACATTGCGTAAACGCCGGGCCGGCTTCCTGTAAATCGGCCCTATTAAAATAATGCCCGCCGCGCTAATCATAGCCGCGCGGCATCGCAGATTTCACCGATAGCCCGGGATAGATATCGCCGGTGATGAATGGACGCCGCGCCGCCACTACGTCTTTGTTTCGCCCCATCCGGAACTCTACAGAGCGGGTACACCGAAAATAATGAAGTTGATAGTGTACAAGTTTTCAAATTGAATTTTAAAATGGAATGTTTGTACGTGAATGACGACCCGCATGGCGTAGTCGGTAGTGTACCGGCCTCCTGCGTCAGAGGGTGTGGGTTCGATCCCCACTACCGAAAAAATATTGTGTGATGTTGCATAATGTTTTTTTAGTGTCTGGGTGTTTATATATCTATAATATGTATTTATTTACAAAATAAAAGTATGTTTATCAGGTTTCTAGTACCCATAGTACTTTGTATGGAACATGCTTAGTTTGGAACTAGATAAGGTTGTGTAAAAATGTGTCCTAAAATATTCGATATCATGAATGGTGATAGTTAGACGGTTGAATTTTCACAAATGATGTACTTCTGCTGCCACTATAACAACAAATACTCAAAAACAGAATAAAAACATATTTAAGTAGGGCTCCCTCACAACAGACATAAGTTTCTGCCGTTTTTATAGATAATGGTACGGAACCCTTCTTGCGCGAGTCGGACTCGCACTTGAGTGGTTTCTTTTTATATCCCTAAATGTACATGACATGGGTAGCATCTTGTAATAAATAATGTTACCATTTAAATAAATAAAATTGATAATTTAAACAAGCTGAAACGAACGAGATTCAGATTATTGAATGGTTGTTGTGTGACGATTAAGGTCCGTCAGGTTCGAGATCGGTGAAATTATTAATATGAACTTATTAAAATTTAACTCGACTGCAATATATTGAAAACCTTAACAAAAACACAAAGAGTTTCATAATCTAGAAGGGTAAGGATAGTTTTTAACGGACATCTGATGCTACGTTACTCTTAAACTACGTTAATAGCAAATGCGCCAAATAATATATAAATATATTTGACGTCTAATGTCATTTGTAGCAATTAAGCTCACTATAATATTTGTGTTGTGAAAATATCCCTTTAAATGAGGTAAATGAATATGTGACACAAATTATGATAAAAATGAGTTCATCTAAAAGACTTTCGTGTCTATATGAACGTTATAACAACTCTTTAAACATTGAACTGATTATCAGATTAAAACAATACTCTGAAACCACCTACGTCGAAGCTGTTCATAAGATTTTAGGAAATCTTAATCCTGTGAAATACAGCTCCTGTAAAATAAAGTACTGCTAACTCGATGCATGCCATGTATCTTATAAAATTTGACTTTCCGGTGATAGAGTATTTGGTCTATTGGTTAGACTTAATTATATTCAGATTGTTTCACTATTTACGAAATATGAATGATGAGGTGAAACTCTGTGTTCGAATGCAGGAAGTGTTGACATGAAAAGGATGGAAGCAAGCGACTTATCGTTTACTAATGGAATACATAGGATGAATGAAATCGTTCACTTACATAAAAAAATAGGCCTTCTCATGAGGACTGCCGACAGAAGTGAAAACATAAATTTTTCTTTGATGACTCCGTGGCGCAGTCGCCAAGGTATCGGCTTCGGCGTCGGGGGTCGTGGGTTCGATTCCCACACGGGACAACTATTTGTGTGACTCACAGATAGTTGTTCCGCATCTGGGTGTCTCCGCGTCAAATGCTTGCTCTATATGCTTGTAAAAACGTCCTTGCAACACAGGATAATGTTATCCCAAAGTAAGGGCAATGTTTTTTATAAAAACAAAAAAAAACATTTCTAAATTAAAATTGTACAATGTTTAATCCTGCATATTTATAGGCACTCCGTACGATAATAACGGTATTTATAACATATCCATAACTGTAAATATGTTTTTGCGTATTCCTTTTTAAGAATAGCTCATGGAAAGCGTTGAAGTGCGAGAGTTTCACGCTTTCTGTTCACCCAAAAAGTACTCATATTTCGGTGACGATGATGAGAATTCCATGATTTTTTTTCACCAAAAAAGTGTTCAACGAGCCTAAAGAATTATTCACTTCAAAATAAACCGGGCATTACCAAGTATGTTTTATAATTTAGATATATCATTGTTTGAATCGGCACGCAATGTAATTTTATTTGACATCCGTGACGCGCTGCGACGCGTTTGAATGATGGCGAACAATAAAGTAGCATGCACTTTAATCGGATTAGTTATGCTAACAATTTCAACCGTATTTAAAACAGTTATTGGGCAACATATGAATAAAATGCTCATTCATACAGTGTACAGTATGCAGACTACCGTTATTTAGTGTGACATTGAATGTATATTTATCTGCAGCTCCGATTACGTTCATAAACTATCGTTACATGTATAGTACATTTCTGCCTACACTTCCCGGTGGCAAGCGAGAATGAACATTCTATGCTATCTTATTTAATATGTCAGCGTTTATCAAGAGTTTCAGTTTTTATAAGTAGCTAAAATAAAGACCCATTTATGACCCACAGCTGGGTACAAGCCTCCTCTGTACACAGCGTATAGTGCAATACGCAAACAACCGTGGACATGTCGGCATGTCACATGTGCTTCATAAAAGTTACTTTTTTTAAATATTATTTCGAAAATATGTAGATCTCCTCACGATGTTTTTCGTCACCGATGAACACGTGTTAAATCGACTATTAAAATTGCTATTAACAATTCCATTGGTGCACGCGCCGAGACTGATCTCACGTTGCTCGAGTACATTGGATTTAAAGCGAGCGCCTGAACACTAAGCGATCACGTTTTTCAAAATCCTTGGATACACGCAGTAAATATAATAAAACAAACAACAGGATATAAATCTGCTAAAATGGTCAGTGAATGTGATAAAACCACAAACGTTGATTTACTATTATTGTTCAATACCGAATGAGGCATGACGAAAGTATTAAATGAAGTGTTCTCACATAAGTGTTGGTATATACTAAAGATTTTGGTACGGAGTGGTGTAAACTTCTCAAAGTAGAAGAAAAATCTACCCTAATTGGTATGGTAATAACCAACTGAAATTACAGATTAATTCCATCTTAGCCGAACCGAACTAATAAAACCTGTTTATAAAAGCATCTAATTATAAAAATAAAATGTTTAGACAGTTACAAGAGTACGGGTTTTTTACGTACTCTTGTAATTGTCTAAATAGACTTGGTTGTTTCTTAAAAATTTTAATTCGGTATAATAAGTTTTACTTATCTATAATTATAAATTTCATGATACTTTAAATGAGACCATGAGTATTTCGCTACCTTTTAAAATTTACCCAAGTCCATTTAGTCAAAATTTGTACTTTGCATATCCACAAATAGATTTAATTAGTGTAAATGTAATCTTTACTTAATTTATCATCTTATACGACAGATTCACCTAGCTACGATACTTAGTAAACTCTAATAAGGTGACGTTATTCAATTACCACAGTATTGCTCCCCTAAACTTACTTAAACAAAGGAATTCAAACTTCGTGTCGCGTATTCATAAAACAAACTAACAGCGAACTCCCGCTAGCAAAGCATATGTCAAACGCACTACCTGAATTCATTACACCCACCGTCACCATTCTCCATATTGAACCCACTACCCGCTACGAAGTGATTTGTCAAGTCATGGATACACGCACGTCTGAAGTTCTAAAATGCACTTTAATCTAATCTTAATAAGATTTATAATAACAAGAGATCTGTTCGCCAGGACACTATGCGTGTTCCATTTCAAGCATTTCATTCAAAATAAACTTATTTTATGTCAGTTTCGTTATTTAAGTCGCATGGAATTAATTAATCATTGTCTGTTTAAGCTATGAAAAAGGAAATAATAAAAAACAGTAAAATACTCATATTACAGTTTAGAAGATTGTTAGTCCACTAATATGTTTCTATAATAAAACTTGAAGTATAGAACTATTATTAAATATGAACTGTTCAAGTAAATGTAATTAGTGTACAATTTTTATTACGTTCAAGTTTAATATTATTCCAAACCGCCTTGTAAGAACTGATAGATTTATCTTTTATAATAATAATAACCCGTTTTTTGACTAATTTTACCCTAATAAACAAACAAGCATTTATTACTTCGAGATATTTATTACATTTTTCTGAAAAAAAAACGGCATTTTCAATGTTGCAATGAAATATCTACGCACAGATCGTAAGCACCGTTGAAGAAACACGAAATACGTCGTGCTTAGGATTATAAAACGTAGAGGACTTGTAAAAGTCAAACAATAAACTATTTATAAACTCGCCGGGAAAATCCGAGCGCAAAACGGAAATCATTAATAATTTATACGAGGCGGGCGTGCGAGCTCGTCGCCTGGCGGCCGGGCGCTGGATGAGGTTTTATTCGCGATTTTTCCGTCCCTAATCCTTCGCGGAGCTCATTTACCCGAGTTTTAATCTCAATCTCACCTCATTACCGGCTCCCGAATACTCGGAATAGCCAATTTGGCCATTAATTACCAGCGGGGCCTCCCCTAACCCGTTCCATTTTCGAGTAAAAATAAATTATAACTCATTTATCGTGGAGCGGGAGTCGCGGGCGGTAGAATAAATAGCTGTCACGTTGGCCCGCACGGAGAGAGCGTGACGGCGTCACGTTAACGTTCACGGCGGGGAGGCCACGCCCTGAAACATGCGCAGTGGATCACGCACGCCCACATGTGTGGCACATGCGGCGGCGGGTAACTGGGGCACATATGTGCCGCCACATGCTCGGTGGGCGTACTGCGCGGTGGGCGTGTCACATGTGCCATGTGTCGGTAAATAGGTGGCGATAGGCTTGCGAGGTAACGGCTTAAGAGTTGACAACGCACGCACCATTTGCGATTGCGTAGTATATGTAGAGCATGGGTGTGGCGGAGGTAGAGCCGCGACACACGTGATTCTTGCTCAGTCGCTACATAGTTCAGCTCAAAAATAACCTGATACGACATGTTTGTTTTAATTACACCCTGACTGCGACATTCAATTGCGATTGATTCGATCTTTCAATATGCAATCGGAGCGGGTGGAGAAAGAGTAATGTCGCCTGGAATTGGACGGCGCGTTCTGCGAGAGAAGCGGGAGGGGGTGCAGAAAAAAAATTCCCACCTGCGTCCGCAATTATCGGCGCGAGACGCGGAAAATTGCGAGGCGAACGCCGAACTGACACTCGTGCAGCTCCCACAAAATGAAACCCGGCGAAAGTTCAACCGGAACGAAAAGGAAACGCGGAAATAAAAAAGCCATTGACTCCGCGGGCCCGGCCCTGAAACTTTCGACTTTAAAACACCGCCCGGCGAGATCACAGCCGAAGATTTTTTGCCGCCCCGAGGTCGCTCGCTGCTTATTCCTGTCAACCAACTATTCTCTGGCAAGTTCAACTCCAAACGAACCTAACTAACTATGCTGTCGCTTTATTTTATTGTAACTTCAAGAGTTCGACGGCGACTAATTATTGTGGAAAATCTTAGCGTTCGGTTGGAAGGAGCTCGGGGGCATAGGCAATTGTTTTATTTTAGTTTTCTGAATTTCCAATTATTTAAGAGACAATAGGTATTTACGACAACAAGAACACCAAGTATTGTGTGTCTAGAAAATTCTTTGGCCATTCAACCGGTCGACGTTCTTGTATTTAAAGTGTATTTAGAGGAATCAGCCGCCACCAGACGTTTGGTATGACGGGAAAAAAGAAAACACGAGGACCGCGCGCAAACAATGGCTCCTATGGAGGAAATTAGATCGTGCCCGTTATAAAGCCGCGGCCGCGTTCACAATATGGCAGAGAGTAACGTCGGATCGATAATATATAGGCTAAGAAAGCTCCGTACAGAGCAGCGTAGCCGAGACAGGGAACATGGCAAGAGCGAAAACAAATCAGTGCTGGGAGGCGCAAATTGAGCACGTACCCGTTCCGGCTAATTTTATTTTGCAATTACACCCCCACCCCGCGCCCCGCCTCGTCTCTACCGACCCCCCTTGTCCGCGACGCCTCGCTAATACAACATTCTTAGCGACAGCCCGCTTGCTGACAGAGACGTGAGAAACTTCGGGTACATCGACGTTTTTAGCGATTTTCAATAAAATTGCTATATACTTTACCTATCTAATGACACGATTACAATGCAGTTTATAGGCACATTATGTGAGTATTCGTAAGTGTACTGCAAGAGATCCATGTTGGAATCTGCCACACAAAAAATTATGCGATGAAATGTTTTTTGTGTTCGTGTGTATGATGAAAAATCTTCATTTATCATCATTCACACGTAGTATCTTTGCATCTTTAACAAAGAGTATTTACGACGAATTGATGTTTTTCTCGGGGTATGAATTAGGATATATAAACTGAAATTTCTTAGTGTTTGAAAACAAAGGAAATTGCAGTATATCAAGATCTCTAGTTTCCTAGCGCGGATGCCTCTGTTGTCGCCTACTCTGCAGCCCCCTCTGTAAAAAGGTTGTAAGAAGGCGGTGGACACCCCGGCCAGGGAGGCGATCGCCTCCGCAACCCTTTCGCTTTTACCCCCATTGAACAGGATGATGCGAATAATTTAAGAAAATTGAAAGAAAATTGACATTAAATAAATCAATTTAATGTGTCTCAACTTATTTTCTATTTCCGAAATACTAATACATGGCAAAGACTTTGATTTTATAGACACAAACAGTTTTTATGTATATACACAACTAGTTATTTTTCTTAAATGTCTTTCTCTGACTAATCATATGACTAAAAAAACGTATATGAAAATGTAGGTAGAAATTGTGAGTATTGCAAAGAAATAAATTAATTAATTTTAAAATGATCTAATACATATCAGGATAAGCATGTTACATAAGTATCTTAACGGTGGGTTTAGAACAGTCTTACAACTAAGCTTTGAAATTGAAAATTTGGTACAATATTTTAAACATTTGTTAATTGAACCATTGAAAGGATACCACGGGAAAGCATTAATATATTGATTTCAAAATTAAAACAAAAGAAAATCGAGGAATTTCCGAACCCCCTGTAACTGCTAAGCTTCTCGCATTTCTTCGTCGCTTCTTAAAGTGTTTTACATACAACTGTCGGCTCTGTGTGAGTAGGTATTTACTCACGCACAAGTGTGTGAGTCGCTACGCATTTCGTCCTCCCCGCTGCCCTCCAAGAAAAATACCTTACCCCTTTACCGCCCACACCCCCTTTGATGTACCGGTGCGCCTCGGGTAAAGAAGATATGAGACTTTTTCAAAAAGCTTAATTTAAATGAGTCCCTCGGGACGACTCAATGAGGATATTCCTTAATTTAAATACTATCTCGAGGGCCACTGACAACCGGGGAAGTGAGGACAAAATGGACCATTTTAATTGGTATTGAGTTTCGATTGGAGGATACTTGCCAGTCTTAGAATTTTTTTCTACCCCCCCGTCCCGTGCCTTTGTAGTCCGGACGTTTGTTAAGTAAATGGGATTCTGCGTGCTCCAAAGGATTTAATTTGGTGCCGCGCGGACCGCCGAGGGAATTTTTCAAATGCGGACGATACAAACATAAACGTTTTTGAATTCGCTCGGGGAGAGACGCGAGATGATATGACAGTTACATATCAGACTGATCTTTACAATTTCTTTGCTTTCCTGCTTTGTGGCTACGCGGTTCACTCGTGTCGCGTGTAAACTATTTTCCCCATCGACTCTAGGCCACATTATTATTTATATGATTTCTACGCGTTATAAAGACAATGATATTATATACAAAAGATATTATGACACTAGCGCACCGAAATTGAGTCGCTCAAATTACACCAATTGGTGTAATTATATTGAATTAAATTCTATAGATTGCTATCTCTTTTCATAGCATACGTTCTATATCATCTGTTTAATTCACTTATATATGTCATATCATTTAAAGCGGAAACAAACGCCACGCAGTATGGACATGCGTCATCTATATTATTTACCGTCATTGAATAAAGGAAATGAAGCTAGAGTAGGTTTATCAATCAAATTGTTATCGTTGTTATAACTGCAAATATTACTTAATTCAAATACACGCTATATCTTCATTACTTATCTACTACTCGCGAAATATAAGCAACTTTAAAATTATGTACAAATTTCATAGCCTTCGAGATATTCTACGTAAGTAAACCTAAAACTCTGAACTGAAGTTACATAATATTCAACTTAAATTTCAATACTTTTCCGCCTAATTATTCATTTATTAATTTCATAACTATGTCACTTGCGTTTTTAAATACATTAATTTGTATAGTATATTTCTATAGTACACAGCATTCACTTTATATTTATTATACCATTTCTTTTTAATTTTTGACCTACGGA
The DNA here is from genome assembly GCA_933534255.1 of Iphiclides podalirius. Lineage (NCBI taxonomy): Eukaryota > Metazoa > Arthropoda > Insecta > Lepidoptera > Papilionidae > Iphiclides > Iphiclides podalirius. The sequence continues at coordinate 10,412,685 of OW152827.1, read as the reverse complement.
CTTTAATAATGTAACAGTTTTATATAGGAATCTTAGACCTACACACATTCTAAAACATTCATAAAGTTTTCTTACACATCATGAGCAAAATACAGTGACAGAGGAACTCAGATCCCTTTATGTTTATTACTTTTTCTAATGCCAGTTTTTAAAACACATAATTACTTTTTCACAAGATGAAAATGAATTACGATTTTCATACTAATAGGGATTGCTTTCCGTAACATTCTGTTGATTACGCTGAAAGTTTAAATCGAGAAAGCAATTAAAAGTGGAAGACGAATAAACGTAAGTATAAATTCGTTAAAAAGCGAAATAAACATTAAAACAATTTCACAATCTCCTTCGACTTAATTGTCTACGCTCGTATACGTGCAGGTGGGGGCGTTTCGCACCCCCTGTTCCAACCCTTTCGGGATTCAAACGTTTCTTCTCCTTCTTTACATTTATTTCTTATGGCCTGTTTCTTCTTCTTAAATTATAAAGTTGTGTAGCGATCGAACGGTCTTGATACTTACGAGTTTGTTAATTATTTTTATATTTTGTACGACACGGGTCTTTGAACTGCCTTTGTTTTTAATTCCAATTATTTATTTTTTATTCCAGTCTTAGATATAAATAGTAATGGAAACTACGTATCTTTGTGCTATATGTCAGATTTTATGACATATAACATTGATTTAATATGCAATATGACGACTAAGAGACAGAAGGATAAACAACATGATAACAAAGAAACGAATGGATGAGAAAGTTGTGTAACGTAATAATATATTAACACAGTTAATAGCTTAATTTGATTGAAATCATATGTCGTTATAGAGAGAGACTAGTGTTATTATTATGTTATTCCTCTACTTGAACCAAATAAGTTAAATATCACGAGAGGTATATTTGAAATTCGTAAAATTCTATTAATATGGTAACAATAGAAATATTTATAAACGATCAAGATTACACAAGACGCGTGTAACGGGAGCCGAAATGATGTTACAAAGGCGCGGAACTGGGCTAACACAAGTTTTCTATATTACTGTGCGTACCACCCTGCATCGTGCCCCCTCCCTCGTCCAGCCCAAAGGGTTGGAGCCCACCTTTGAAGATGCGCAGAGCTTTTTCTATAATTCCTCTCCGCTAAGCGATCCGAATTTCGCGTCTCGAATTTACAGAGGCAAAAAATAATTGGACCCGCCAATTTTCGAGCGTTTTGAGGTTTATCGGCTACGCCCTTTCACCTCATTTGTTTTTTAAGTTCATGAACTGTATTATAGCTGTTTGACATTCATTTTAAACAATCGATGGACAGTGATATTTCTGTCTGGTTGCCGCATATGTTGTATTAGGTAAACTACGATATATGATTGGGCGATGAACTGAATAATAAATTTTCATAATGAACAATGTTTTCTTATGAAACTTGGTGTCCTGAAAAGATTACCTAAACTAGTTTAAGTTAAGCATGAATAAATAATTAATTACTTATCTTATTTTTATTATTATCATATATTATATGGAATTTTCTTCCCTACTTCACTAATATAATTTATGTCAGAATAGTAATAAATCCAAAGACATGTTGACTTTAAAAATATCCAAGCGGGATCTTATCAGACGTAAATGTGTCATATCAAGTTATAAGCTTGAAAATACTTAAGTTTTCGGCGCTTGTGCTAATAGCGAGCAAACAGTTGCGACTCATTCGATGACTTTTTAATAAATGAAATAGAGAATGAATTTAGAATTTTTGCTTTCCAACGTAACCTAAAATAGACCGTAACTACCTTGGAATAAGCTTCATTATCGTCCGGGATAGCTTAATGAGTGTAAGTGAATACATAAACTCAATTGGTTAGCAGATACCGCGATAGAACACGCGTGCCCCTGACAACAGGCACAAGATGGCTAACAAAGGATGGAGTACAACCCCACTTAGAAATTTCAACTTAATGATGCTTGTATTTAATTATCGATCAATCGATTCTCGACATGTAACAAAGGTTTTTTTTTCTTTATTAAATCTACAAAACTGAATACAATTAATTATCTTTTATACAGGTTCATCAACTTCCAACGGAATCAAACACAAAAGTGCACTATTAAGATGTACTGTACACATAGAATGCATTTAAAGAAAATGAAAAAGAAAAGAACATAATTTAACTTAATAACTTATATACATTGCTGAACGGAAACAAAAAAAAAACTGAAAACAATAAATTTACTTAATTTATAACTAAAGTAAAAAAAATACATTTATGTAAATCATGCCACAAATAAATGATCTGATTGTTTTTCTTGTGGAGGCCAGAGAATCTGCAAAAATATCAATCAACAATAAATCGAATTGCATTCAATAATATTCACACAATTATGAAGATCGTGGAAAGAAATAAAATTTTTCTGCTGATACGACCTTATAATTTTTATTATAAAGCAAAGCACACCTAAACCATGACTTGGCGAAGACGTTTTCACCCAAAAATTAGATCACTTCATCCCTTATGCATTGAATGACAGACATGCCATAAAGACACTTATTGACCCTTATGCATAAAGTGACAGTACATGCAGTTAATATACGTTGGCTGATTGAACTTATAAACGTGACACTATACCATCGTTACACCCCATCTCTTATAGGCATATCCTACCGGTCATCTTCCGATTGTAGTTGCTCAAAGTTATGTCACTGATGGGCAGTATCGAGATTAAAGTAAAGTAAAGTAAAGTAACAGCCTATACATGTCCCACTGCTGGGCAAAGGCCTCCTCTATAGAGAGGGTATCAGGGCATAGTCCAACACGCGGCCCCACTGCGTATTGGCTGACTTCACATATCTTCGAAATATATTTTTTTTGTTATTATTTCGAAAATATGCAGGTTTCCTCACGGTGTTTTCCTTCACCGCGGAGCACGTGATAAGTCAGCACTTAAAGTTAAAAACTTAATTGATGCCGGCACCGGGGATCAAACTCAGGTTGCTCGAGTATATTGAACTAAAGGCGAGCGCTCGGACACTGAGCTATCACGGCTATCGAGATTAAAGTTAGGTAATTCAGGCACATTAAAATCAAAAACTGTCATCATTTGTAGAAATTGCTTGTCCTCAGATGACCCGCTAGCTCTATCCAAATGACCTCTATCAAAAGCAATAGTTCTTGTATGCTTTATTTTTTCAATAGCACGCGCTCTTTTAACGTGTCCACGTCCACAGTTTCGTATCTGTGGCCTTGCGGTAAGACAATCTGTCACAGTCGGCGGTTGTCAGCCGCACCCATGTGCCGTGTCTTGGCACAGTGGACGGCCCGTGTGTGCTCACCCCTATCTTCTCTTCTGTTAGTTTGTTTACATCTTAAGTACAATTAACAATCTAGTTATCGAGCATTACCGAACTTTATTTTAATATCTGGTCAACTTAATCACCTAAACACCCCTAGGCAAGTATATTGAAATTTAATGTCAGACTACTAACCACCACTATATTTGACCCGCTAACAAAATAGTGAGTAAAATTTTCTGAAGTCATAAAATATTAGCAACATTAAATAAAAACTCAGCCGAATAGTCAAACATACTGTACACTAAAAGCAGTACTCCAAAATCACCTTAGCGCCGCTCTTCCTCCACCTTTGAATACATTAACATCAGCCCTGTTGTGTGCCTAGTTAGGAACAGATTATGCAAATCCCAAACTCAAATCATCAGTCACTTTCTCAATTACAACCCTTATCAGTTGAACACTAATACATTAACTACCCTGTTGTATGACCAGCATACGAGGACCCCTCAAGTAACCTTATTGCAAACTGATAGAGGTTACATTCGTTAGTTTGTAATGTCCGTAACTAATCTGGACACTTCGCGCTATCGCTTTGGAAACGTTGCTGCTGACGCGTTAAAGAATCCTGAAAGCTTTTTTTTATCTTTTTAAAGTCATTGACATTTCCAGAGAGTTTGCTCAACGGATTGTTTCAAAACATGCACTAATTGCATCTCGTAGTGGAGTATATTGGATAATCTCAAACCATCAATTTTTCCCCTCAACGAGAATGAAATTCCATATATTATCTATTGTTTAGTATTATTCCAATAACAATATTCGGAATAAATGGAGTAAACGTCTTCTAAGGATAGTGTCTTACTTGTTGGCCCAGCACATATAAAACATACATTTCTCGTATCTAATGGGCATTAAAAGCCATTGCAATCCATTTTTCAACCGACTTCGAAAAAGGAGGGGTTCTCAATTGGACAGTATTTTTAAATTTTATTTTTTTATGTTTGTTACCTCAGAACGTTCGACTGAGTGAACCATGATTCTTTTTGGAACGAACTTCCTTATCGCGCGTTGTGAAAGGGAGAAAAAATTGACGGAAAAAATTCTCACGAAAAGTTGTAACGACACTTTTTGCTACAGTAAGCTATTGTAAGCTGTGCGGCGTGCGCATGTTTCTCTGTCTGTTGTTTGTCTGTCAGACAGACAAACATGACAGTTTCTAGAGGAAGAATTTGATTTAAGAATTAACAAAAATCCAGCAGAATCAACAACAAAATATGATACTACCATTGATGCAGTTTTTGCAAGACATTTAAATAAAATAGAATCCCAAACATATGTTTCCTACCTCAGTTGCCACAAGCCAATTATTACTAAAATCGAGCCTACTGATTAAGTTTATATTACATTATATTTGTTAATAATAAAAAAAATATTATTATAACTTAATAAAACTAAAATTCTATTACAATTCCTTCACTAATTAATCGAAAGAAACTTCGTTTCATCCGGGTGTCCCTTGACACCTCTCAATGTTTTTTATTAGCAAGCTGGTGCTTCCCACGTGGTCCCATATTCAATTTCATTGGTATTGGATCTTGGGCTCCGAAGATACTTAGGGAACTCCTGAAAATCAATTATAAAATGAATACAGAGCGATATATTTCAAGTCGTTTTTTTTTTTTTTTTTTTTTTGTCGTCAATCAAAAATGGACTTGTAATCAACCTTTTTCGTCACAACAATATCAAATCGTAGTTGTATTTATAATACCTAACATACATATTTAATTAAGCAAACCTTTATGCTATTAAAAAATAAATATACTGCTCCAATAAAAATGTCAGTTAACCGTGATTTTCACTATTGCAGTCGTTACAGTTGGAATCATGCTGGCAGTAGGCATAATCTATCATCTCCATATTAACGTGTCCATTCTGCATTTATATTCTTTGACCGGTGGCGCTCTTCGAAAAGTGCGAGTTCCCAAAGTTTCGGTTAATGGGTTAAGAAAGAGGGGGGCGTGGGGAATTTTTGAGAATTTCTGGTGTAATTAGTGAAGCGATCGCATCAGGGATGTCACTTTTGCTTTATGGAAGACCACAAGGGGATGTCAGTCGAGTTTTACAAGGATTCTTTGACGGATTTTATTGGCGGTATTTTTTGCGCAGATAAATCGAGTAGAAAACAATGGTCTGTGTTATAGTTATTAGAATAACGCTGAACAATATAAATTAATGAATTAAAATTAAATGGAATAAAACCTTTGGGACAAATTTTATTTAGAATTTTTTTAAGGATTTTGTTTACAGATTAGTATATGAACGTTTATAAATCGTGCTTTCAGAAGCCAATCAAGCCATACATAGATTTTAAATTTAAATGATAGTTATATGATATAGACATTCGTGCAGCAGCCTCGGCTGTAGCACGAATGTGCAGGCCCGACCAGGTAAGTACCCCGACCTCACAGAAGACCAGCGTAAAGTGGAAGTATGGAAAATACTTTCGTCTGGTAAGTGAGGTTGCCGGAGCCCAATTTTCAAAAGGTTGTCAACGCATCTGTAGCCCTCGGGTGTAGCAGATGTCCATTGGCGGCGGTATTCACTTAACATCAGGTGAAACGTCGGCTCGCTTGGCAACTTTTCACATTAAAAAAATGTAACCTTTTGTATGAAATCGGGTGTTGTGAAGTTTATAGTTAAAAATGCTTACATTGAATACTCTTTCCATAAACACACTTGTAGATATGTTCGTTCATGTTAAAAAAGTAATATTTGTTTATTAAAATTACAGTTCCCGTTACAGTTACGACGCATATAATTACAGTTTCATATGTAATCCGCCAACATCATTGCACTGTTAAACAGTGCAATGATGTTGTTGCAAACCGTAGCGGAACTTTTTAAATAACCGCGCAGAAAATAGGAAAGTTTCAACGTAAAACAAAACTAGAGCTTTATTTGCGCGAGCATTAACTCCGCCCTCGCGTTCGGAACACCGAGGAATTTCGCTAATCCCATCCGATGTAGATACACATTAAACAGTAGACGATCACATCAAGCGGTACTGATGTCTAAAAAGTCACATTGTCTTTACATGCCAGCGGCGCTTTAGCTCCAAATGCGCGCGGAGTCGACCGCTTTTTATTAATATCCCGTCTGCTTTGCGACGGCGGACTCCTAATGTATTTCGTCGTCTACCCAATAATTTGTTACCTAATAATATGCTAAAGGCCTCACGTGCACGGCACGGTATGGCACAGCGGTTCGTGCATGGATTTTAATTATTGTCATGTACCGAATACGGCTTCTAATAAATGTCATTATGAACGTGCATCGCGACAAGCTTGGTGCTGCCAGCTAAATGGCATATAAGCCTTGTGTGTAGAGCCATAAGGGCTAATGTTGTGTATTTTTTCAGTGTTTCACCGAAACCGAAGTGTTGTTGAGACGCTGCTCAGTAATGGAATCGCCGTGGCACGTGCGTGACAATGATGGTACCTAAATAAAACACGGGTTAAGGCTTTAAGTCCCATGCGAGACGTACCGTTTCTGTACGAAACTTTTCAACAACTACACTCAATTTGAAATTCGATATTGTTTGCGTCTTTGAATACATGCACATTCATACCAGAATACGGAGGAGTATTCATGCCATAACATTTATAGACGCTTATTATTTTCGCTTACCTAATTTCCGCGTTTTATCTCTGATTAAAGAAATATCCTCGTCCCATAAAGTTTTAATATTACATTATAACAGGACAGAAAAGACATCAAATTAGACACACAAATTGAAGCTTTCGACACATCCATTATTTTCGGGCGCGCGTAGCGTTCGAAGTAACAAAAATTAATTCCCCAAAATAACACTTAACCCACCTTTATCGCCATCCGAATATTGAACCAAAACAACGGACAATAAGAAGCAGTAGGCCGTATAACGCGTTTGCGCGGAGCACAACACCCTTAGAAGAGGGGGCAATTGAGGACAAGGGGGTGCCCCCCACTTAAGTCCTACCCTTTTAAAGATTCCTCCGTCCTCTCATTTTTAAGACTTTACAATACCAACACATAGACAACGCATATATTACGGGGGGATCCTTAATTTATATTAGGACCGCGGCCCGGTCGGTGTGTGAGTGCTCCTTTAGGAAATTAAGACGTTGAATGATCGCTCGTGTGCGCGTGTGTGCGTGAAGGAGATTAGATTTTTCCGTGTTCGCGGTAATTACTTGCACGACTGTGACCGCGCTAAGTCTTACCTGTAATTGGCGATATCCGCCCATCGAATATAGCCCGTAACGTCTGCCAACAAAGGCCGGATTGGCATGAGAAGATACGATAAAGGAGCTGCGAGCTCAGTGGTTTGACGTTCGCTAACATTCATTAGATGGACCTAATGTGGAGGCCAGCTTTAATGAGGCACACGAAAGGTCGCTGCGGGTTTTTTTTTTATCTCTACCCTCACTAATTACTCAATTCAGCCGCTTTTGAGGCGTCTTATATTTCCTTCATCTCACAAATAACGTCTACGTATTTATCGAGTAACAGGTTTTATTCTTTATTTACTTTTTATAAAGGGATGATATATTTAAGCGATATAAATACCATTTCAAAAGAATGTTAACTTATTGTTTCATTAATATCTTACAATACCCAAATTAATAACAATACCCACTAACAATATAATAACTTCAAATTTCATTTGAATTGACTTAATACTCAAAAACTAACAATTAATCAGCCAAGAATAGAGATTGACCAAAGTGATATAAATCTGCTTTTAAAACCAAAAAGATTTACAATACAGGTACATTCTGGTTTTTCAAATCAAAACGAAATATTTCTATGGCATGATATAAATGTTGTGTATTCCGATTTAAAGTTTATAGAAAAATTTACAGAATGTTTTTCGCCGCCGCCGGAATCGAACCTTTCGTCCATTTTTCTACAAATTTTAATGGTCAATCCTAAGTGCAGAGATAAGCACTATGAAAACTTGTATAAAAATTTATTTACAGACTTCAAAAAGGAGGAGGATCTCATTTCGATTGGTATTTTTTCTTTAATTTTAAATAACGGATCGTAAAACAAATGACAAACTTCAAACTTCCAGCAGTTGGTTGCAGAACGACCAAGATATTGAAAATATTGTATTATCGATTGGTGAGGGCAAGAACCGTTTTTTTTTTAAACATCCACGTATTTCAATAGGGTACGGACGACAACAAAGCGCTGCCGCGTCGGTCGTTGGCCAATTAGCGGTACAAATAAGAGTGGAGCTCAGAATTGGTATTTAATAGCTGAATTTCTGCGAAAATACCGGAATTAGAGCGCATTTGAGTGCAGTATTTTTTTTGTGTTGACGCAAATGTAGGGCATGCAATTTGCATGCCGTAGCTGCGGAGTATTTTCCCCGACGCTACCCTCGACCATGCTCCCGCTGAATGTGCCTTAAGCACACTTTTCCACGGTTTTTAATTAGGTGGCTACGGGTTTTCGAGTTATCAAAAAGGTAAAATAAATGCGGGAGTTTTAAAAACGCTAATGTAGTTCAGTTTCGCCGCGTATATGATCCGTCCGGGATTTGAGAAGGGATGGAATAGTCTTGATAAGTGTTGGTGAGGTGATAGATAGACATATTGCCTAATATTCTGATGCCAAACGCAAATTCGTAACCTTAAACATTACTTCAGTATTACACTTACAAATAAGACAATGTAATTTTGCAACGATAATACGGCTATGAAATATATAAACTGTTTTTGGTTTAATTATCTCTACAGTACCTAAAGTACTTTCTTCCTTATAAAGAAATATATAGTCCATATAGTTAACATAAGCTGCATACAATTGACTCTCACATTTTGTAATAAATCACATATTATAACTGACATAACATTTGAGATCACATGTCCTATTTCTGGTGGCTGGTAATAACTATACGATACTAGTAACATATCGATGCGCAATTGTACTAATAATTGAAAATTATAATTGTTTCCTTTTCTTGCATAACCGTTATATTTTGCTCTCACTTTTTTTTTACATGCTTCATCAAGCAAAAAGCTCGTAGAGAGGATACCTTTCCACTTCTTTCGAAGGGCTTAAAGTATCAGAACGAATAACGATTTTCTTATAAAATATAACATTGAACATAAGTTATAGCGAATGAGGTCAAAAACACAACTTATAGCTTCAAAAGTTGGAAGCAATGTCTGGAAGCAATATGCTTAGTCACAATAAGCTTCTGTAAACGAAATGTCATACCAGTTTAGTACCATTTTGTTTTTGTAGAAGATACGGTGTAATTCAAGCCATCTGAGAATTGTGAACCTATAAATGATACCATCTCGTTGACATCTATTAATATAAATATATAAGATTGCAGATAAGGTCAAAATGATAGTCTCAGCGATAAGTATCACGAATTTGATCGATACTTGTCTACTGACGACCTGTTACTAAAATTCACTAGAGCCGGCGCACTTTTCAAAAAGCTCTCTAAATAGAAAAAGCGATCACTATTTCAAAGAATCACTACCGATATTTTTAATACATCTCAGTGACTTAATTACAAACTGTTTCAAGGGATTGGCTCGAATTATTTGAAATATAAACAAGAAGAAATTGATAAATGAAACAACCACTCCGACTTTATTCCAATTCCGGCATTCAAAGTACTAATTTTGCCGCGGATAACATATAGAAATAACATACTCTATGTCACTCACAAAACTTAGAAGAGTCTAAAGAAATTTTGAAATCAGTCAGAATTTAGAACAAATTTCTTAATTAGTTAGTCTAGTAAAGTAAGAAGGTGCTTAAGAATTATACAAATATACATACAAACGTGCATACATACATATATATACGATAGAACACTTTACTAGAACACTTTACCCTTTCGCACCACCTTATTTATTTATTTATTAGTCGGTTGACGGTAAAGAACATCTAATAGTGTTAAGTCCGCCACTGTACGCTATTGCGTAAAAAGTTTTTTAAATAAAAATTAAAAACAATACACTCCTTCGGCAGTTGGTTAAAAAAGTATGGATCCCACGCAGCAGTCGGGCGGTTGAACTTTATTAAAAGGGTGTGTGTAAGGTGTCGCAAATGAGGCAAGCTGCACATGTCAGGGCTGTGTAAACTTGGCCCCCTGTTTACACAACGCGTGGCCTCCCGCATACTAAATTCTACGTGAGCCATCGCTTTAAACAATTTTAACTTGCGTGATTTCTATCTTGTATTTTTCTTTCTTACCTATTAGAATGTGCGATCCGAAGTTTGAGTGATCTGGACGTAGATCTGTTTTAATACCGACCCTACTCTTAATGCCAATTAATCCACTGTGTACCATTAAACTGATAATGGTACCAGTTGTACTTCTTTATGGATGTTATCGCGGTTTCACGCCAAAAGACCGTCAATTAAACTATTCGTGAAACTATCGTACAACTGATGTGAGACATTTAGTAAAACTACTGTTTTTGTTTGACCTGTTGATCACATGATTGGTAAATGCCTTATAATGTATAACATAAAAAAAAAAACATCAGCAATTATGTTTCGCAACTGTTTCAAAAGATTAATAACATTTCTAAATGCTTCACTTTTAATTGGAAAACGGCTTAAAGCGAAAGGGCTGTGTAGTTTCAACTTTGGCAAAGATTTATTTCTTTTATTTCGCTCCGAGTAAAGGAAACCTTACCCGAGCACTCGAATATCAAAGAATTAATTACCGAGCGGGCTATACGAGAGTTAGGGGGAGAGCGTTAAAATTTAACAAATAACAAACAAAATAACAAATGGATCGATCTGAACAAAACAATCGGTCGGACCTAGAGAATTTAATACCGAAACAATAAGGAGAAATCTCTACTAATAATCGATCAAGTCTGAAACGTACTAGCTTCCGTTTGTAATTTTCTCTGTAATGTACTTTTATTGGAATAAATATTATGTGAGTCGTTAATATACGAGTACTTCTCCATTTTAAGGTAATAGTTACACCTATGGATTTCATTACGGATTCATACATATTTAGTTCGTTGAAATTTTTTGAGATTATTCGTTTCTACGTTTTTATATAACATATCACCCTAGGCTTGGTTAGCGGCAACAGTTTATGAAGGTTCAGTTAAGCTCTCAATTTTTTGAAGAACGTATACAGTACAGGCTGCGTATACGTATATAGTATACGTATACAGTATACGTACACGTAACCTCTTTTTAGTAAATAGTTATATTTGTAAATTTAGTCTTTGCAAACATTAAACACCGCAACATTATGTATATACAAATCAAATAATTCGTAATCTATGAGTCATCCAAAAAAATTTGATGATGATAATAATGGGTTTTCGACCACGACGGGCGACGCCGCGGCCCAGAGTATAGCTGACGAAGATTATTTGGGCCGAACGTTGAGTTTTAAAAGCGGCAATTCGAACCTACACTCTTGTGCCGATCGCGGGATAATTTATCTTGACGAAAGAAAGGGGTGGGCACGGCGGAGACGCTAGGGGGTCGCCGGCGGGAGTTTCGCCCAAAAATTGGGTAAAAATGTTGCCAGCCAACGATTAAACCGTTGAGGGAGATGCGTTATATTAATCACCGCCCGCCACCGTACTTCGGGGATCTTCTTGACAATCCACAGAGTTGTAATGGCGCCGCAAGCGCGTCGGTGATTGCGTCAGCTAATGACTGGATAAGGCCCCCAATAATTGGCGCTCGGCCCGAATCTCGCGGACTTTTGCCCTGAAAATTCGGACACGGCAGATATGACGCTAAAATTATATCACGTGTTCTTGTTGTAGCATCATTATATTTTATTTATTATACTTTAATTTTATTATATTTTATTTATGTATGTTACACATAGACAAAACGATTGAAAAAATAAAAATGTTACATATATAAAAACCGAGTTATTTAATAAATTATCAAATCTTACAAATTGACTATGTAAGAATAGGTGTTGAGTTAATTTTATTAACTGCCCTAACAAAAATGAGAACATGAAAAGAAAAACTTTAAAATAATCTAGTTTAACACATTTTAATAAGGGCGTTAGATATCACACCTGAAAAACGACTATGAATATTCAAGGATGTTTATAAATAATTACTATCACGTATTTAGCTCGTGATAGTATCAGACATTGTGATCTAATGGATAATTAAAAAACAATTGTATGATTCAGTGTGTCTGCCAAACAAGAATGCCAATCAATGTTAAAGAATCATTAGAAACAGGTTCTCAATTAGCGGCGAAACGAAGGGCTTCATCAGCTCTTTATATATACAGTATCTCTCCTCCGTGGAAGGCGGGCGGCCACCTTGGCTTTGTTTTAATATTTTCACAGGCATTATGAAGGGTTTCCTTGCTTCCGAATAATTCCAGCCTCTGCTACTGAAGTTTTGATAAAAGTTTCATTCTATCAATAATTAACGGACACAATTCCGAGCCCGCTGATGCGATTATAAAGGTCGCGGTGTTCGACTTATCTCGTGTTATTTTTTTTACGTTTTATTTTTTCGGTCTGCGAAAAGGTGTCTATTTAGGGGTTGGCATTGACTCTACCCAGTGTCAATGCTCTTAAGTTTTAATTTACGCTGTCATTAACACCAAAGTTTACAATTTACTTAGGGGACATTAAAGCATTTATTTTTAGATTTTTCATAAATTTCATTCTAAACATGTCATTGTTCCTTATCAAGAAATATTTTAACAATTCTATATAGCTTGAGGAACGTTCAATGTTAACAACAATGGTCATAGACTTTCGGATGACGGCAATTAAAAACCAAAAATACGTTTTAATGAAGTGATTTTCTTGGCACACTGTATTGAAATTAAAACTAATTAAATCACCTAAGAATTGTTCTCTAGTGCCAGCCTCGTACTGGCCATCGCAGTGTAGGACGACCCCCCACTAGAAAGAGTGACAACCTGTGCAAATTTGCGGGTAGTCGATGGATGCAGGTTTTTTTTTTATGCGAAAAGTTGTCAAGTGAGCTGAGGTTTTACCTGATGTTAATTGAATACCGCCGCCCATAGACATCTGCTACATCCGAGCGCTGCAGATGTGTTGACAACCTTTTGAGATCTGGGCTCCGGCCACCTCACTCACCAGACGAAACGCGAAAGTATTATACTTCCACTTTACGCCGGTCTTCTGTGAGGTCGTCGTACTTACCCGGACGAGCCTGCCCATTCGTGCAACAGCCGAGGCTGCTGCGTGGCCCTACCACCGTAAGATGATTGTGCCGCAGGTGGCTCAGGATCGTGCTTCGTGGCAGTCTGTGCGGTTGGCCTACGTTCAACAGCGATGAGGATGATGATGAAATCAACTAGCGATACTTATCTTGTTCAGAAAGTAAGATCAATGCATCCGGTTAAAAAAAACTACCGTTAAACGTTCATTAAATAAATGAAAGACTGAGGTCACAGAATCGTTAGGAAAAGACTAATAGGAACAAAACAAACGAGCACTTTCCCACATCATTCTTATAAAACAAAAAGCAACACTAAAACACACATCAACGCCAAATTGAAAAAGTGAAATAGTAGCGAAGGGGAGCAAAACAACAAAATTAGCATTAATGACACTACACAGCCGCCATGGCATATATAGCACGTAACAAACAACTGTAATATAGCATGCAGGAGGAAGAATGGAAAACTTCCGCGAAATTTGCTCAGCGAAATGACTACGCTCGGTTTTTTGTAGGTGGGCGCTTATAATTCTCAACGAGGATTGTGTGGATAAGCTTACAAATATCCGGTACATTAGTTTCGTGTTAATTATGAATATCACATTCATTTTGGCCACCAAGCCTTTCTAGATTAGTAGGTATAAAAATAGCCGTAAACTTAATAACAAAAACCTGTGTACGATTTGGATGAGCTACAAAGGTGTGTTAAGTTGCTGGTAGCTAGAATTCTTAATTAGCTGTATTAAAGCTGCTAACGGTAAGTAGAATATCAATATTGTGACTACTATTTGTTTATAATATGTACTGAAAAATCGATTGTACTCGACAGGTAAGGATGAACCCGCGTCGTCCACTGCTACTTTGTTCTTGAATTGCGCATGTTCTTTCAAGGTGATTTTATAATTAAAAGTGTATTTTCTCCTACTGAAAATTATATTGAGTTATCCGCTTTAACGTTTGTATTATGAGTTGGCATCAGACAGGTATTCGTATGTTATTTGTTGCGAGGCGTTCAAATGCGTTCCTCGTATTTTTGCCATAATATTATGGCTGGTCGATAAAAATTATTACGTTGCACAAACAATACAGTATTATTTATATGAACAAGATACTTACTTTTACAATAATATGATTAATGAACAATTTTTCTAGTAACCAAGGGCTCTGTAAATTTTTTAAACGTCGGAATATAAGCAGAAATTAAATGCGATACACTACGTAAAATAGATTCAATTAATAAAATGTGGTAGTAGGTCAAATACAAGAAATCGTTGCTTAAAATTTCACTTACATGGATTAATCAGTTCCGTTAGTAATTTTTCTTCTTACATTCGGCACATACTTTGCACCTGAGCCGGGACAAGAGCTTGGTCTTTGCAAAAAATATTTAAAATATTTCCACAACACAGACTATTACACCGTAGTGGGGTGATACTTAAAAAAAAACAAATAAAATATATCATCAAAGTCTGCCAGTCACATCCACATAAAACGAACGCACCCTAACAAACTTATTAAGATTTCCTTTCTTTTTACTCTGTACGTGGTTAGCGACGTATGACGCAAGCTAACGGCCGCAAGAGGGGGGTGGGACGGACGGCGGGGGGGTGCCACCCTCGCACGCATGGCCGCTCTCATGATTTAAGCACAGGGATAAGAATGAAATTAAAAATACATCCGCGCCCGCTCCTTAGGGTGCCAGGGAGACATATATGCAAATGAACCCCCACCCCCGCTCATAAGATAGGGGGCATTTTTTTGTTGGGATGCTATTAATTTGGGGTGTAACTGACTTAGTATACGTATGTATGCCCGTGCTCACGCATTCGACGTCCCCCGCGGATTTCGCCTTCTTTCGTTAAATTAAGGCGGGATATAAGAAATTATGAACGCTGTAATGCGTTCACGTATTAAAATACTCGTATTTAAGCCGCGTAGGCATAAGTTTGACAGCGTCTGAGTTCAATAAGCGCACGGGAGAGTGTACAAAGAACTTTTTCTTCTAGGGGTTGGTAGCTGAGCTGCTGGTTTAGCTGTAGGTGTGAAGATGGAGAAGAGCTGGTCTTCACTCACCGAACGAAACGTAATATTTTTTAACAAAATGTACATAAATGTGGATTCGTAATTGATTATGGTAATTGCCAAAAACAGTTTCCACTAAACTATAAAACAAATTGTTGCGCAAGCAAAAAAAAAAAAAAACATTTTTATTACAAAGAATTTATCACTACAAATAAAAAAAGATTAATTGAAGGTCAGTTGTGTGCTGTATTGACAATAATCTGTGAATGTTTGAATCATAAAGCTAAATTAATTATTAATTTTTCAGCATTGTTTAATATTAAATGGCCAAATATCCCTTTCTTCGTGCTTTCTAAAAGCAGACATGATACGATGATTCAAATGGATGGAGCAAAAAAAAAAATTAAAATTAATATAGTCAATTATGTTCGGGTAACTTACAGTCTTTTACTTACCTTAATACTTACAAATATTTCGCACACATGTAAAGACTAGTAATCCATAGTGGGCTCGTGTTCTGGATAGATAGTCTTGATTTTATTTATTCACAGTCAAAATTTCTTCACTCAATATGGGCTTATTTTAAGCACTTAATAAACGCCAAAAACTACCACCGGTTCACTAACTTAGACCAGACCAGCGAAGAACCCGCAAGAAACTCTGCGGTCTTGTTCTCTTTTTTGTTTTTTAATGATACAAATGTACAAAATTATTTAGGTATAAAATCAGCAGCCAGGGGACATGTACTCTTGACTTGCCTCAATGTATTCTTCAACATTATAATAGGCCCTTGCCATTACGGTAGCTTTTACAAAATGTTTTAAATTGTTTTAAACATAGTTGTTTGTGGATGTCACCTGTTTTATTATAAAAGTTATTACATCCACCAAGAAACTTATTTAAATAAGTCTGGATTTTTTTTTGTAGAAATTTATTTATTCCTTATTACAGTTACCTTCAACAAGTATTGCAAACGGTGAACTTAATGTTTTTTTAGCATTCTCTCCAGGTCAACCCGGAACGTGGTGTAAAATCCAAAGGCCTTTGCCTAATAGTGATTGACATATATAGGCTGTTAATTTAGCTGTTAGCCCAGTGAACACCCATTTAACATCACACTGCCTTTCGAAATGTATAATAATGATAGCCTATTAAGATAATCTTATTTTTTACTTTCTATGATGTTAAATGAAATTCTTTCTTTCTTTCTTCTTTCTTCTTTCTTCTTTCTTCTTTCTTCTTTCTTCTTTCTTCTTTCTTAATTTACTTGCAATCGAACACATGTTTTCTTTTCAGATGAAGAAAGAAGAACAGTTTCCTAACGTGCACCTATTAACGACCTCGTCGTATCGGCAAACACGTACAAAGGGCAACGAAGGCTCATCAATAAAAACTCAGAGTCACCATTGACATGGGATGTTGTCGAGTGCTTCGAGAGTACGGTACGACAATGCGTCGGAACGCTTAAAGGCGGGATCGACGCCTGAGGGCGTTGCTGAAGCACTTTTTCGCACATTCGACATTCATTGGGATGATTTTGCGATTTCCGAGCTTTGTTTGGGGCTAAACGTTTACCGCGCGAGCGTGTACGGGTGTTTTGAAAGATTTCTCCGAGGCGTTGTTAGACGCAGTTCTTTTTTATCGCAACTTGGGGTGACGATCTCGTGTAATGTAAATAAGTGAATTTCTACTTTTTTGTTTGCGAAAACAATAGGCTAGCAACGTCTTAGGTACGCACATCTCGCTCAGCCCAATACGCACTAATGAATTTGTTGCTATAATTTACTTGCAGATGCCCAGTATTTTTAATTTCTTCTTTTACTCTAATAGAGACTATTACTTCTATATTATCAATTCTATATTAACCAATATGATGCCTATTTTATTTATTTTAATGCATATAAAATTTTATAACGTAATAATTAAATTCACTAGGTGCTTAGTGTTGTAATTGTTTTAATCTAATTAGAGTGGAAATAAATCCCTACATGATAAAGATAAAACGTCTCCATACACCTCAGCGTCGTATTCTGTAGACAACTGTGTATAGAGTTTAAAATCAATTCCATATATATATATATATTATTTCCAATTAAAAATTCTTGCTAGAACTCCTGGAAACAAAAATGGCTTCTCATATCATTTAACGAACAATTACACCTCCGATAACACGGCATTTCACATAAAATATACCACACTTACTATTAAGTCGTGAAAATTGTGTTTCTTAGCCTTTGTTTAACTTAATATCATTATATTGGAGTGCAAGATCAAATAAGATGTCTTACAGTGACTCCTTTAGACATCAAAGGACATAATGAAAACTGAATACGCGACGCAAAATATCGCTAAAATTTATATTTATAATGAACTTAATTACTATAACATCTTGTGACGACTAGCGTATTATTTTAATTATCTTAGACAAGCTTAACTTATCGGGATAACCAAGAACAGAACCTATTACTATCTCAAAGGCTAGCAACGCATTTGTGACTCCATGGGGCTGGTGAACATTAACTATCAGGTGGTCTGCTTGCATGTTTGTCTTCTGTGCCGTAAAATAAATAGAATTAAAAAACGTAAGTACAGCCAAATCCTGTTATGGCCGTTCTATAACATCACGGATCTCAGAATTATGCCGTACTAAAACGTGTGCATGATTTCCTCTAACATAAAATGCAGTGGTCCACAAAAATTCGATTATGTTAATTTCCTCAAATACTCCTGGGTTCGATATTTATATAAGTCTTTTGGTAATCTGATTGACACATCTAATCAATACTGTCCCGTGATAATACAGATTAAAATTCATAAACAAATATTTAAGTAAAGTAAAGTAATGTAACAGCCTATATATGTCCCATTGCTATGTATAGCTTCTTCTATTCCGCGTCACTGAGTCTCTAACACAGTCTAAATACATATTTGTTGGCATGGTTAGATTCTTTCTTTCATTATCAGACACTTTACCTAAGAAAAATCTTTTTTATAAAACTTTATTCAGAACTTAAAATGACTACGGCCAGTTTGCAGGATAGCTATTTGAAACTATAAACACGTGTCGTTATACTATACGGAGCTAACTATATGGAATTGTGATATTAGGGAACATTTCGCTCAAAAAATTGGGGCAACGTTCTCACCTAAAAGAAAAATCGAGAGGTGCCGGCACACCATCTTTATAATGCTGCCTCATCAAGCCGTATTACCAGGTGATAAGTGTGCCATTGCCCCAACCGAACAATTCGCGGACGAATTCATATTAACATGAGGGAGTGGACGTGACATTCATTGTTTGACAAGCATCGATCTGCCCTTTGCTATGCGAGACGCGAACGAGCCAAAGTTCACAGGGGCTCTGGTTCTTTAATAGCACCCATTTATTAGACACCTACCTACAGAAGTCGGTATCAAGGTGATTTTAATTAAAAGTAGTTGTGTCCTTCACAGTCACAAGATTGTTCCACGTCTTACGAAAGACCATGTCAGTGAGGACAGTGAGGGGGGAAAAAAATATGTGGCTCAGAATGCTCATCTTTCTCATAGGTAAGTAGTGTTGTAGAACTGTTATGAAACATTATCATTGCTAGCCCTGGCAATGTTTTATAACAGTTCTGTCAGATTTCTGTGAATATAACATATACTGTTAGTTAAGCTAAGCTGCCAAATACAATAGCTACAAGGCTGGTACTATTAAGGTTATTTTGTATGTATATGAGAGAATTTCAGATTGATCAATGAGAGCATTTTTGTCACGTTGGTAGAAACAGCGTTTAAAATTGAGATAACTTGTTGTAAAAATTTATTAATTCATTGATTCTGTTCTAAATCTCAAACCTGATTTTAATACAAATAACACGTACATTTGTATCATAATAAAGTCCATTATTGAAACGTTACCCACTTGTACTTCAAATTTATGCTCTCATATTAGAAGTACACCTTTAAAGTGATAATCTTTTCCGTTTGTACTAAGATTATCTTAGTAGCTGATAGTTTCTGCGGTGGCACAGCCATATGAATGAACTTCTTCGGGCCATAAGAGGTTTCACTTTAAGAAGTACCAGGACCTCACAGAAAAGCGCCGTAATATAGAAATGTTGTACTATTGAGTTTCTTTCAGAGATTGAGATATCTAGTCTATCTTAAGATGCGGCATTTGGTGAACGGTGAACTGTAACTAAATGGTGAAATGTTTACTTACAACCTTCGCTTAAAAGTTAGTAGTCCCATTATAGTTAAACTATTGTTCTATAATGTGTTAGGGTCTAGATATTTAATGTTGTGCATTTAAATCTTTAAACAATAACAATATATAACGATAGATTTGGACATGTTTAACCACGTGTTTCATTTACTTAGTTTGGCGAATGAATGAGTAAAATGGACTTTCGGGGCGAAGGTCATAAGGTTAAATTTCGATTGGGCGGTTGATATTTATTATTTTAGTAGTAAATTTTGTATTTGATACTTCACGGTCCACTGCCGATATTATAATAAATAAACATTAACGGCCGAACGGAATTGTGCCGGACAAACGCTGGTGCGAAATCAAATCCGTTATTGTCGCAGGGAGCGGAAATCGTGATATAAAGTACGGCAGGTGTCCAAATTCCTTTAATTCTCTGGTATGGTCGTGATCACCAGGAAACTTTAGACTATGGGACATTCCGAATGGAATGAGCATTGCAAAAAATACTTAACAGTTCCGACACAACTTTTCTTGTAATTATTAGGCACGCCGTCGAGTCCAATTTTTTTTCTACTCAATCCAACACTTGATTGAAGAAAATGAACGTACGTGCTGAATTCAATATTTAAAAAGACGTCGAGAACCGAGGGAAGTAGAAAAACGTGATAAGGTGACACCCACATCCACGATCCTCATCTAAGCTCTTCCTACTCAGAAATACTCAACTCAATATAAACCGAACTTTAAATCTTGTTAGACATTAATAATTCTTTTTGTGTTTTATTTTACTTAAACGCAAAAGCTAACCAAATACATTGTGTGGTTACATAATATAATCATTCGAAATATATGAACTAGATAAGTCTACAGTTTTAAAATATGGACATAAATTTGTATCTCTGTCTAAAACCTTCGACACATCAAACTTAAAACGACCAACATTCCAACAACTGCCAACTCGGAAACATTTCGCATTTGCTTCAAACATTTGCGCAAACGCCGCCAAACATGTCCGCGCACATTCGGAAGCTTGGCGACATTACGCAAATACGAATATACGGCAAACTTCATTACCAACCATTCAATGGCGAGATTTGCTGGCGCTGATCATTCGCGCCAGGCTTAGCTATCGAGCATGCATGACATGACGCAGTTTGTCAGTCGCGTGGAGTGCGCCAACGTCTTCAATCCATGATTAATGCCTTTCTTAATTACTAAGTTATAGCAGCCGTTTGTACGGAGGGGCTCTACATGTGTCCCCGCTTTAATTTATCGACTTTCACTGCGTTTGTTTTGGGGTGGGGTGATTGCTAAAGTTTGCACTTTTTAAACGCTCCCGATTCTATATTACGGCTTGCTGTTGTGTCTGTTTTTATTTTATTTTCTACCATGACAGTATTTCATAAATATTGTAGTATATCATCGCAAATAAGATACGTTTATGTGACAATACAATAAAAATGCTTTTACATAATTCAGAGTAAATCAAACAAACGTAAACGCTTGTATAAACATCGTGTTTGAGGTTTGTTATATATTTTTAGTAATATTTCTCTTTGTAATAAAATGACCTATGGAGTTAAATCAAAGTTAAACACTCTTCTTTGTAAATGTGTCTTCTTGCTCAACTTTTTAATTGTTAAATAATTCTCTAACATGAAATATTAAATCAAGCATCATAAACAACTTAAATCTTAAATATACCGTTAATTATTCAATAACAATTCGCGCTTACTGCCCGTCATCCGAACACCGTTACACTGTCCGCATCAATTGACTCGATTCTAAAAAACTTATGTACGCAGACTAAAAAATTAAAAACTAAACAGCCGTCCGGCCGTCATACCTATCCTAAATTTACCATCTACTACAAATTATCCCGCCGCCAGTCGCACTGTCAGTTAGCGCGGCCCTAAATTAAAAATAAAAAAAGGAAGAAAAAAAAAAGAAGAAAACCCCGAGCCGTCACCTTCGGGCTTCACACGCGCGTCACGTCGCGCGCTCATTTGGAGGCGTTCATCGATCGGAGACAAAAGCCTCGCCGGGCCCCGATAAACGAATTAAGGAAATGGGAGATTTTTTATCTGGCGTCCTCGGCGCGGCCCGGGCGTGGGGCGGGCGCGACACGCGTCGTAAAACGCAGCAATACTTTCTTATGCAAAGTCCCTCCGCGCCGATAATTAGGCGACGCCCGTGCGCGTGTACGGCTCTATGTCGTCGTGTGCGTTTGTTTTTCGCCGCTCTTAATTTTTCGGGGGCGATGCGTAATGACGTTACGCCGGCATCGACTATACATACATGTTATGAAAAACACCGGAACTTTTGATTACTTTCGTACTTCTCTTTATGACTCACACGTTTACCTTATTATATGTCATGTTAAACTGTTTTTTTTTTATTTATTTATTAGAATAATTGCATCGTTACCAACGAGTCTTGACGCACAATCTGCAAAAAATTACGTAATACCAAATTAAAGTAACAGCAATTTAAATTTGGATAAAAATTTTAACATGTAATTAAAATGTTTTCATCATGAGCGAAAGAAGATATTCGATATGAATGCAAATAATAGAAGTCAATATAAGATCTTAGGACGAGACTGTCTCAGATATAAGAAATTACAACCGTTCGTAAATGAACGGGCGGGCGACGCCTGTCCTTCGCGACGCACATGTCATTCGATTCTATACGGAACTTTAAATCTTGATACTTTAAGATATTTGGTAAGAAAGATAAGGAAGTTGATCATTATCAATGATCAAATTCCTTCAGGGTGCAATATTTTCATTCGTAGGACTTAAAATTACATTTTTGTGTTAATGTTGATTCATTACACATTGTCCTCTATATATGCATACTCAATACATCATATCATCAATCATACGCAAACTGGCTGTTAAATATATTTAAAAAGCTCTGTATGACCTTTTTATTTATAAATCAAATAATAAAAAAAAATCGAAGATACGAGAAGTTTGCGTTCAAGTAAATTACCAATTTACTTGAACGAAAATAAACTTTTATACTTACTAACTATTATAATTACTATAATTAATACTTTCGTACTTCCTTGGTGACGGGTTGGTTTGACGTCACCTGCTATTGCCACTTATTTCTAAACTCATCAAAGTCGATAAAGTGCACAAATATCCATCTGACCAACCGCGTCTTAAAAGTGTCAAGAAGTGTCGCGCGTGCGCCGCTCTTTTAATTTTCCCTCCTTAAAAATGGGAGGGCAGCGGTGTGTTTTCGGTGGCCCAGACCCCGTGTGTGGAGGGCAGGGGTGCCCACCCCCTCCCCCCACAGAGCGGGGGGACGGTAATCAAGGCACGCAATCTTCGGCGAACCCTTAAAAACTTTAAAACTCATCGCCGCCTCGCGCCATCCCGTGCACGCGTACAGATATATGCGACCGTGTCTATGGCCGCCATTCAATGCAGTCCCATCGTAAATTACTTTCGTTAATAATTGAGGCCGATTTGGCGGAGATCCGCTTTGATGTTTTGAAAAACTTCGACTATTAGTGATCTTTGAAAAATACACGTGACCGTTTTTGCGTCGATTTACTTTATGATTACAAAAAAAATAACATTGAAAATTATTTTTTTATTTTTTAGGAAGCAATGAACATTGATATTTACTGATACGGAAGTTGGTAAACGCAATGTTCCATTAATAGTCGTTCTAAGCTATACCGTAAGCAAGAATGCAAGCTGTCCGACACGTCGAGAATTTTAGACGAAAATCAAACGCGGTTAATACCTTTACCTAATTAAAGATAGTTTAATTCACTTATAACAATATAATTTAATCTTTAGCTACTAAAACATCACCACCAAAACACGAATTTTCATAAAGGATCTAGTCAAACGCAGTCGGTTGGTTTTCACCTAATACAGATAATAGCTGATCAAGCAGCAAAACATATCAGCGTCGAATTTATATGCAAATAGGGGTACGGCAGTTTGAAAAATGCACAAACACTCGCATAAACTTCGGCATTAGCGGAGGCATTGCGTGCCATTTATTGGGCAATAAACGGAGTCGTCCGCGATTCGGTCCGCTTTAATTGCCCCCGCCTTGAGACGTACCTAACCGTTCCGTTTTCTATAACGCAGCCATTTTTAAATAACCCGACTAACGATTGCGCCGTATTGCTTGATGGTACGCGATATGCCATTGGTAAGGACAAAGTTCGGCTATGACTTGTATATAAAGCCCAGTCTATCCTCAATTCTAGTCTTTCCTAGCTTTGGCGTGCGCTTTTGGCGTCGAAAATTACAATACTATTAATTTCTATATATTTTTTACGAACACGATTCATACTTTATCAGCCTACCGCTCTCGGTAACAATTATTTATGTACATACATATGTGCACCACTTACCATCATAAAAAAACACCACGACGTTATGCTTATAGAGACGCTAAGACTAAATAAGCTAGTTTTTAAAAAATAAAATCATTATAAAACGACTGAATAACGATCACATGGAGTATTTGCGTATCACTGACCAGCGCATAAAAAACTAATTCGTTGGATACTGGTATCAGTTTGAGTTATATATCATCTTTCTACAGAATTATATCAAGATCAAAGCGCGTAATTTTTACTTTTTTAAATAGTCTACGAAGCAGCATTAATTTAAATTAAAAAAAATCATGTGTGCATAATAATATTTCTGTAAGCTTTGGGTTTAATATTGTTTTAATTTTAAACCCCAAGCACGCAGAAAAATATAATCACGCACGACAAAAAAAAGAAAAACATCGCTCCGATAGTTCATTATGGCGCGCGTGTGCGTGCATTGCGTTTTATTAGGTTAACGTGTGTGTGCGTGTACAAACAGGGGGTTTTAATTTTCGGGGGTTCTTTAATGACACTTCTTCGGATCGATTTTAGCATTTTCGAGGGTTACTCTTTTGTTTCGCGGCATCGATTCACCGGTTTTTTTATGCGGGCGGTCGCAGCTCAGTGGGCACATACGTGCACTGCTCGCGTGCACACGTGGGGGAAGCGTCCGAAGTTTTAAATTTCGAATTAATCGAACTATCCGCTGCTTCGACGTGGGTAATCAGTTTAATAACGATTTTGTTATAGCCCTTTTAATGTGGCACACCTCACATGTTGTTATGGTTATACTGCACATGTTATTTTATTATTTGACTGGTTAATTATCTATGGCAACGTGATTTCTGATGCGTAGACGTAGTATTTAATATATGCAATTAAATTTTCTAACATTTAAGAGTAGCTCTGATGGGTAAAGGCAGGAACGAAAATGTTTATTGGGATAAAGCTGTAAGAAATCAAGGCAAATTAAGAAAATTCTTTCTCAATTTTCCCATCATCGGTTAATAAATAACGAAAAAAAAATTTGATAAATTTTTAAATTTGAACTAACGCCTTCTTTTACATAGAGCGGAGGCAATAATAATCTCCTTAAATTAATTTAATATTTTTAAATTAAATTAATATTAATATTATATTGAAAAAAAGGCGATATATTATTACAAAAATCATGCTATTATTACATACGGACTGATTCAAATAACGTGTGTGGTTTCTTTAGTATAAGTGAACGTTAGCAATTTCTCGAAAATCGTTAATCTAAATTAGAGGAATGTATAACTGGATGGGTACGCGCCAATGAAACCGGCGTTGCCCCCTAACCACCCTCTAAAAATTTAATTCATCACGCCGCTTCTGAGACATATCTCCTTGCTTGTCCCTTCCCCTTTCTTCCACCATTCTTTACTTTCTTACAAGCTTTTTCTCAGAGCAAGACGGGTATACGCAACCTGTGTGGCTCGCAAACTGCACGGGACTTTCAATTTTATCACGCGCGCATAAAGTTCAAATCCGAACAGGCCTCTCGCGAAGTTAGGTTGCTTCGTGAAACACGATACACAAAGGCTGTTTCACTCGTTCGCATTGAAAGCTTAAAACAAATAAACGTGCGACGCCGGGAGATAAGACTTTGCTAGCTCGAAACGCGATCATTAAAGGCCGATACGCCAGCATCGGGTTCCGTCTTCGGGCTTAATAGAGAAATTTACCCAATGTTGCCAGGCCCTTTGAAACCTAGCCCTTCGACGAGCTCAATGGCCGATGAATATAGTCTGCGGGCTGGAAGCAAAAATATCAATGAAAAAATCTAAGGCAATGTAAACTTAAAGACTCTATTGGCGTAGTGGGTAGTGCACCTGCCTTTTGCGCCGGAGGGTGTGGGTTTGATCCCCACTACTGGAAAAAAATAGTGTGTGATTTTCCAGTGTCTGGATATCTATATATTTATAATATATATTTATTTACAAAAGAAAACTATGTTTAAATACATTTATCGGTTATCTGGTACACATAGTAGGCATTGCTTAGTTCTCTTGTGAAAATTCTCTTGTGAATAAAAATATGTTCAAAAAGAAGTCGAGAAAAGAGTCGCATATTCCCAAAGCCTCATAGTAATACTAGATTGAAGAAATCTATTTGCCATCTGGCAAGTCTTTCTTCGTGTAAAAGGTGGCAAGCAAGCGGCTCGCCTGATGGATGAAGATCTAGGCCTTACGAGGACATTCACAACACCATAGTTTACAAATGCGCTGCCAATCTTCGATTAGACTCTCCTCTTCTAGAACGTCCCTAAGTCATGCTGGCTCTAACATATCTATCGACACGGTCATGTTACAATGTTTGGTAATGCAATAAGTATACGAGAAATCCTCGTCGGCTTCGCATGGGTAGCTTATTATTTAAATCAAAATAATTATGTTAATCTGATCGCTATGAAGCACAATGTGCTCGTATTGATAACAGCCGCCGCCAATGGAGGAACATCGCAGGACGTGCGGCTGCCCTGGAAGCGAACAGCGACGACGAGACGCAATCCTGTCCATCGACAGCCACGACCACTCTGCCAAGAGTGTCCGATTAAGAAGATCGCTATGAAACTTCATCGAATCATCCGCTGGGCTATTCTGAAGATTTTCTGAAAATTTCATCAAAATCAGTCTAGCCGTTTAGAAGTTCTCTAATAATCTCATATAAAAAAATGTATCACATACAATTTCTGGACTGATACAGTCATGTATAAATAAATGAATATGCTTTATTGAACACTCTTACATAACTTTTTAGCTGAGCCTTGACTCCCAAACTAGATTTTTTATAAAAAATCATATTTTTTGTGGTTATCTATATTATGCTAAACAGTAAACTCTTTGAAAAGTTGAAAAATTACAATCAAAAACAAAAATGGCGTTCCCTTGACCGACGCTTTCCTTATGAACTTGACCCATTTCATTCTTTTGGTTTAATATTTTTCTCTTTACTTAGGAGGATCCTTTGTGCTCAGCATTTATTTACAAATTTATGTATTATATTATTATCATCTTGACAATATCCTTTACGATAAAATATATATTTCGATTTTTATTCTATTCCTATCATATTTTTGTTCTGTTTCGAGGTAATCAGTTGCTTAATTGTTGTGAAAGTTGGTAAATGTGAATATTGTATGAACTAACTTACATAATATAATTATAGAAGATGTCCAGCGGTATAATAAGAAGTTATATTCAGTTTGATTCCCACACTTGACAACATTTTTCGTGATCCATAAACAGTTGTTCCGGGTGTGACTGTACGTTGTTTTTTTTTTTTCTGTGAAAAGTTGCCAAGCGAGCAGATGATTTACCTGATGTTAAGTAAATACCGCCGCCCATGGACATCTGCTACACCTGAGGGTTCCAGATGCGATGACAACCTTAAAAATTGGGCTCCGGCCACCTCACTCACCAGAACCGCGAAAGTATTATACTTCCAATTTACGCCGGTCTTTTGTGAGGTCGTGGTACTTACCCGGACGAGCCTGCCCATTCGTGCAACAGCCGAGGCTGCTGCGCCCTACCACCGTGAGAAATGAATCATTGATTTCCATGTTTGTGAAATTTCCCGCAAATCTTTCTCCTATTGCGAGAGCATTGTAGCGCGCCTTTCTTTTAACAACTCAGTATCCTATATAATAACAACAATATAATAACAGTTATATAATAACTAATAATAACCATACTAGCAATAACGACGTTCGAAATATAAATAATTCACGAAACTTTTTTTTTTTTTTTGTTTTTTTATAAAACATTGCCCTTACTTTAGGATAACATTATCCTGTGTTGTAGGGACGTTTTACAAACATAAATTTAACGCGGACAAACACCCAGATGCGAAACAACTATCTGTGGGTCACACAAATAGTTGTCCCGTGTGGGAATCGAACCCACGACCCCTGACGCCGAAGCCAATAACTTGGCAACTGCGCCACGGAGTCATCAAACTTTCCCAGACAAGAACAAAATAGTAAAAGGAGTAATAGTCAAATGTGTGTACTATACAGGGCATAGTACACACATTTGACTACTACTTTAATCATATTCCAATAGAGTCCGTGGCCGATTACAATGTAAATCGTTGCTTTCCTTTTAGGAAACCCACCTTTGCGGCAAAAGGTCGAGGCTTACTTTAACATTCAAATCAATGAATCATATCACGAAACCGTATACTCGATGCGACGCTTAGAATGGAATGAATCCGAAATTAGCTTTAATACAGCAGTAAAAGCTCCATCGGCTTAATCGCCAAGCTTCGACATAGGTTTCACAGTTCGATTCTCAACTAATGCCTATCTGTATGACCTTAAATGAAATTATATCCTTAGATTTATTTTTACAATACAAAACATAGTATGATGTTGTTACTGTACTATACCTTAATATAAAAATAAATAGAGAGTTTAAATCGAGTAACAATTGTTCTATAATAGTAGGTAATTATTTAACAATTTTTTTTCAACAATCAATCTTAAAAAAGTATCTAACATACGCCGCACATTTAAAGAAGGCCACCGAAACTAAAATACGTTCGAGCCTACGTTTTACGAAAGGAAGTTTTTTAGGCACCAAATTTAGATATAATTAAAACTGGATATAAGACAAAGAATTGACATATTAAATATAAGACTTAGAATTATAGATACAATAAAACATGCATGACACTCCAAATGGAAAAGGGCAAGTCACATTAGCGATTAGCCAAAGAAGATGGGCCAAGCAGGTAACGATTTGTAAAAGCTAATGAAGACATGGACAAAGAACATTAAATGTATTTTTACACGTCAGCTATTATTTACATAGATACAAGAGTACATAGTAAGATTTTACGGATTATATGCAGAAAGAAAGGAAAGGCGAAGAAAAGCATAAATTTGGATAAATATAATATATATCATCAAGTTATAGTTGCTATTAATAGAACAAAGTTTTACAGTTCGTTTTCAAAGGGAATTGGTAATTTTCTTAAAGCTATTTCATATTTCATATCTTATAAACGATGATGCAGAATCCAGCATATCCTTAAATCCTCCATTTAAATCTATTCATTTGAAAACGAAAGATCATTATTTATTGAGAAAGAAGGACCTAAAGTCTTTATCAATTTAATATCACATGCATTTTCAATCTTGAATTATATAAGAATGTCAAAAAAAATCAAATAAACCAAAGACAATTTATAGACTAAATGCTTTTTGGCATGTCCTGTATATGTTCCTGTATTTTTTCACTTCCACTCTTAATAAAAAAAAAAATAACCGTACAATAAATATTGAGCAGTCGGTTGCAGAAGTTTTATACACTTTTCTGACCTCTTCGCTGCAATTTTTTTCGGTTAGGCCGCTCGTCGTAGACCCAAAAAATGAAACAATAAAGGAACGCCGTTGAAATAACCGCGATGTCTTCGCCGTGCTCTTATCACGGGAACCGCATTCAATTAACCAGTAAATAAAGTCCTATCTACTCGCTAACTCTTCACATAATGAGTTACTAACAAACGCCATGTATAGCCCTGTCCTGCGAACGGAAAATCGCATGCACACACGAAGACTGACGCACACATTGACAGGCTTTCAGCGTACATAAAACGCGTCTTTCTTCTTGTATTCTTAATTAGCGTGTTGGGCTGTTCCGTCTCGCTCGCTCGCGCAGCGTTAATTAGTAGACTGTCCCCGTCGCGCTTTCTTAATACATTCTTCCTCTCCGCGGTGTTTCTTTACGTTTTTATTTGTGTGCGTGTCTGTGTGCGGTGGTGTTTAATTTACATGTACTTGTATGTCAATGTACGGTTGGCGTAAACAACGATTCCCGATATAATAGATGATTTTGAAGATTGTTTTAAAAAATATTATTAAACAGTTTTTTGGTTGGATACTATTTGGAACAGCGCAACAAACGTTATGAATTGAACTTTGCTTAGGTGACAACAAATCGCGGGAACCAATTTAAAAGGCTTCGTTTGAAAAAAGCGGTTTCTTTCACTCGCTCTCGATTAATTTCAATAGGTAATTTATATATAGGTATATTATATGTTAATTGTAAATTATAAATTACAGTAAATATTTTTTGCAAAGAATACGGACAATCTATAAGTTGAGACCAGTTTCATTTTCCTAAAAACAACATTTTCTGCAGCTCACATTTGCATATCGATTCAGTGGTAGCGTCGGCAAAATTATTGAACGACTTCAACAATGGGGCAGGACGTTTATTATTCATTTCTTCAACCGACTGTACCCCGGGGAGTTTTGTACGAATGTGGGTATACGCGAAAGGGTGTCAGCGGCGCGGGGGAGAGGCGGCTGTGGGGAGGGGGAGTCCGGTGCGGGGAGGGGGGAGGTTCGCAACGTACACATAAACACTTATAAAGTTTTTTGACAACAACCCCCCCTCCCGCCGCACCCGCCGCGCCGCTCACCCCGAATTCGCTAATTTATGTTGGTTTTTTAATCAATACCCCGGGCGGGCAAAGTTATAGATTCCATCGGCTGCTGGGGTTTTTGTTAACCGATCGCGTTCCGCTCCCTTCGGCTCGGTGGCGACTCGCGTGCATTCCTTAATCGCCGCTCGAGTTTGTTCCTTCTTCGCAATTAATTAGTGATCGTTCAAGAATCTCGCATAATTATGGCCGTGGAAACAAGAGCGTATCTTGACATAGTCATTTTTATGTCAGCGAACGTATTTTAATATTGCGATGTTATTTATAGTTTTAAGTTTTGCTATATTTGTGTTAATGTTAATGATTGTTATGTTAATCTTTTAAAGTGAAATGTGATTTTGAAACATTGACAAATCACTATTGTAAGAGATAATTAACTTTAATTATTAAATAATTTAGTGCGGCCAATTGGCAATTAAACAGATTACGTTCCAGTTGAATTATTCAATACTTTTTTACTTAAAATAAATAATTAACTAACGTTCGTATCCCTGGAAAACCATAGTAAGTTCTAAAAATGAGTGGAGTGAAGTACGTTTAAATAAACCGTAACGAGATAAAACCATGGGACGAGATGAGTTGACGCGTTTCAAGCATCGCCTACTTAAGTCGTCAATCTCGCTCTTCAAAAATAAAGTTATATCGCAATTTTACGTTTCAGCAACCCTCTAGACGTGTGTCGCGAAAAAACCCGCATACCATCAAAACAAAAACAAAACGCACATGAATCAAGCGAATATCACCCGTATTTTATCTAACAATACAGCTTCCTTGTACCGCAAACGCAAACTGGTACGAACACAAGTGACATTTTTCAGGAAGCCTCGGCTTAAAGGATTTTGCACCTTATATATAAAGAGATACGGTCTGACCACAATGCAAATGCGACAGTTGTAAACGTGTTAACACACAGCGTGATGGATGGGCTGTGGTACGCGTGACGTAGCGTGTCACGGCTGAGGTTGCACGTGATTTGAGTGACGTGTGATTTAATTCTTCGCGGGGACGGTTGAAATTTTCAGAGGCATCAACTTGTGAGGGTAAAGGATACTTTAGCCTCTCGAAAGAATGCTTCGCACGCTGACAATAATAATAAAGTAAAATTACAAAATTAATAATTTTGAATAAACCCATGACGGTTAAAAAGTAATTGAAAACGATAAAATGATTTATAAACCCCCGAATTAAAAAATAAATGTAACGCAAGATAATAAACGTAAAAAAAAATTTTATAACTAGAGTTGATCTCTCGCGGAGTCGGTCATATAAATTATGTAAACAATAGAGTATCAGTTTTCATAGTATTTCCGTACGTACCTACCTATTTGGTTCTCGATGATTGTAGATGTGGCAATAACATATAAACTTAACAAAAATCCAAGAATAGTCGTCAGGGAGGGCCATTGAATATACGAAATTTGTAGTTTTATAGTAACGTGAATATTTGGAGATTTTTAGTGCTATACCTCGATGTCCCTACAGTGGTAGGCCGTGCTGCTGCAGGGGGGTCCTTCAGGAGTTGATGATGATACTTATTTTCATTTACGATGAAATTTATAATAGTGTTGGCAGCCCCCAACGAATATTCTTGAAGCCATTCATTAACAAATGTATTTACCACCTATTTGCATTACAATGACGTCGGATAATAGTTAAGTACTACCTATATGAACTCGCGGCTTTGCCAGGTGCAAAAAAATTTCGGCCTCCGTGGGTTTATGCTTCGAAGGTCGTCGAACCTATATTACCAGGAACAAAGTAGTAAAAAGTGTGAATAAGCAATAATGATAAAAATGTAAAAATGGTTGCTGCATCCTTAGTTGCTGCATGAAAAACGTACGAACAAACACAATTTCGGATTTAACTAGAATAAATATTTTTTAACTTATGTCTATTGAATGCTTGAAACTTACAGACTAACTAAACGTTATAAAAAGTTGGACCCAAGGTTCCTTGCGTTTTATTGCCTTACGTCAGTCCTGACAAAGCAATTAAAAGTTAAAACACCACTGAAGGCAGTGAGAGCCCTCTCGAGCTTTAAGAGTGTAACCGCTAATTGTTCTAAATCTTTCATGAGACCTAAATGACGTTATACGCCGGTGTACGGTAATAGCTGCACGCTGAATTCAACTTCTTAATTTCTACTTATTAATATTTAATTATTATTATTCAATACTAATTTGGTTTTCAAACTACTCTCACTTACCCGTTATAAAGGTCAAGCAACAGATTTGCGAATAAAAACTTAATTAAAACATAACATTTCATTCTTTCGAAAACTATCGTAATTTCTTGTTGGTTGATATCGAACTGGACTAAATTTGGTCTAATTAATTAATAAATCTCATATTATTTATAAAGCAGAGCTTCAGAGAAGTCAAAATTTAAGGGATTTTTACTTTAACTCTATGCCTCGCTTCTCACTTCATGTATACCCCAAAAACTACGTTAACTGAACAGTTTCGTGTTATTATAAATTTTGTTTCGGTCGATAATATATTTACTGTGGTAGGACCACGCAACAATCTTCGCTGTTGCACGAATGGGCAAGGCCACCCGGGGGAGTACCACAAAAGAGCGGTGTAACGTAGAAACGTTATACTTCTGCGTCTCGTCTGGTGAATGACGTAGCTGTAGCTCACTTTATTATAAGGTGGCAACGAATCTGCAACCCTAATGGTGTTGCAAATTTCAATTCGCGGCGGTTATCACTTAACATCGGGTGAACCGCCGGCTCATTTGCCACCTGTGTCAATGTCATTGAAAAAATCCTTATATTGGATGGCGTAATGCGTTTTGTTTTAATATAATCAGCACAGGATGACTAAAACCAGTAACAAAGTCTGTTGAGAAGCTATTTCGCGACCTCGTTTTCACCCGTCTAATGAACCGTTAACGATTGGTGACAAGTTAGGCGGTGTCGGAAACATGTCGTCTGCGATCTCAATCCAGACGCTTACGGTAGATATTCTGATGAACTGGTTTGAGCTAAGGCAGGAGTGAGTAACAGACGAGAGGACGAACTTGGGAAGTCCCTTCTTGGAAGGTATACTTTAAAAGGGGAACTATTGTTGCTTGAAAAGTCGCCAACGTCTTTGCAACTACCGCAATGTTGGGTATGCCTATGAGCGGCTGCGAGTTTAAACCACTGATTGTGACTCACTATTAGTGAGCCATATTTATTTTATTTTCTTAGTCGCACCAACAGAGTAGACACCATCACAAGTAAAAAAAAAAAAAAAAACCAAAACACAAGATTGGTGCTACTCCAATTATAGGTACAAACAACATCTGCTCCAGGGCCGGACGGAGTCCCTGGGCGGCTTTGGGTCTTGACTTTGAATACCTTAGGGGAAAGGTTGAGTCGGCTGTTCACCAGCTGCCTCCGATATTCCAAGTTCCCTACGGCCTGGAAGGAAGCTAAATTGGTCCTTCTGAAGAAGGAAGGCCGGGCTGCAGAATCTCCCTCTGCGTATCGTCCCATATGCCTCTTGGACGAGATTGGCAAGCTTTTCGAGAGGATACTTGCCGCTCGTCTTAACAGGCACCTGTCGTGCGTCGGTCCCGATCTCGCTGAAAACCAATTTGGTTTCAGACGGGAGCGTTCAACTATAGACGCTATAATGCGCGTTCGCTCCCTGTCTGAGCAGGTGGTCTCTCAGGGTGGGGTTGCGTTGGCGATAAGTTTAGATATCGTCAATGCGTTTAATTCCATTCCATGGGATGCAATCAAGAGGGGACTATCACATCATCAAGTGCCCCTCTACTTGCAAGCCGTTATCGCGGACTACTTCCGCGACAGGTGCATTTCATACACGGATAAAGACGGCCGGAAAATCCGGAGGGAGATCCAGCGTGGTGTGCCGCAGGGGTCCGTACTAGGCCCGTTACTGTGGAACATCGCCTACGATGCAGTCCTACGTGTTGACCTCCCTGCGAATGTGGATGTCGTCTGTTATGCAGATGACACACTAGTGATCGCTAGTGGGGATGCCTTTCAGGGGACCAAGGAACTCGCCGAGCAGGGAGTACGAAGAGTCGTTGCCAAGATCCACGAGCTGGGATTGGAAATAGCGCCACATAAAACCGAGGCGTTATGGTTTCACAAGTTGCCACGCAGCAGGGAACCACCCGATTCACACATTCTTGTTGGTGGAACTGATGTCAAAGTGGGAAGGTACATGAAGTATCTGGGTCTTCATCTGGACGGTCGCTGGGGCTTTGAGGAACATTTTAAGCGCCTCGTTCCCCGGATCGAGAAGGTAGCGGGTGCCATGTGCAGAGTGCTGCCTAATCTTGGGGGACCGATAGAGGAGGTTCGTCGCCTCTACGCAGGGGTCGTGCGATCCGTTGCCTTATACGGAGCGCCAGTATGGGCTAATAGGCTTGCTATTCGTCGCTGTAGATCCAAAATTTACAGTATCCAGCGTAGGATGGCAATACGGATCGTAAGAGGATACCGAACCGTATCCTTTGAAGCGGCGACTATCTTGGCTCGCTTTCCACCTCTTGATATACTGGCAGCCATGGATGCACGGGTTTATCATCAAACCCGCATCCTCCATCAGGACGGTGGAAACGAGTCAGAAGAGGCGTTCCGGTTAATTAAACAGCGGGAACGGCGGAATGCATTAGCGACGTGGCGCGCTCGGCTCAGTGAAGAGCGTTATGCGCGCAAACGCGTTGTTGAAGCTTTCCTGCCGGTATTCGAAGCCTGGATGGATCGACGAGGAGGTAGACTCACTTACAGACTTACACAGATAATTACCGGACATGGATGTTTCGGTAATTATCTGTGTAAGATTGGGCGTGAGTCGACCGCGAGCTGCGAACATTGCGGAGGGAGAGATGAAGACTCTGCATCCCATACACTGGCAAATTGTCCAGCGTGGGAATTGGAACGTGCTACCCTGACGGGTGAAATCGGACGGGACCTCTCTCTACCAGCAGTCGTGTCGGCGATGCTGAGTGGGGATACGGCATGGAGGGCCGTAGCCATCTTTGTGAGAGGGTAATGGTCCAGAAGGAGGCTGCTGAGCGAGAGAGAGAGAAGACGGATCCCACTCGGAGGCGGGGCCGCAGAGATGCTCGCGCATCTCCTCATGGCCTTTAAATATAAATGATTCTCCCCTACCTAAGACAGGGGCACAACGGTCGCTGTGAAGGCAGCAGACCCGTGCAGGTCTTGCAGTATATATAACACTGCGGGGATGGGGCTATCTTAGCCATACGAAGGAGGGGCCGCGGTAGTGTTCCGAAAGGAGATCCCGTGACCCCTCATTTATGTAGCTGGCGACCACCGTGGGGTTTTAGTCGGTGCGAGTCCGACATAACCTGGGTTTCCCCTCTCAGGAAGCTCAGGTATCCATAACGGATTTCCCCACGAAAAAAAAAAAAAAAAAAAGGTACAAACAACATACAAATCGCCGACAGCGTTAAAAATTAAGAATTAAATTAAAAGTACCAAATAAATGAATTATTACAATAAGAATAAAAATTTAAGAAAGAAAAAAAATTATCATACAAAGTGATGTCACAAGAGATATGTTGGAAAAGAGAGATAGTCTCCCAGGCGTAGATCTCCGTACAGTACCGACAGAAATGATTCCATAGTGCACACTGTTGAGATAAAACTACGTCCGCCTCCTTAGTGCTTAATATATTAAATTTCTTCGCATGATAACTATTACAGACATCTCATCAAGGGATCTTTACATAGAGGTCCTTATCTATATTGCTGAATCTATTTAATTTGTAGCGAATTTGTTATGTTTCAGTTGCTCTAAATAATATAGGAATGATATGAATGAAAATAATAGGAAGGATTTCGTAGAATTACTAAGACAACGCCAATCTCAATGTCTTAGTCACTTCCACAACAGTGACAGTAGTGAAATTGTAAGTCTCCTGCGAACGATGATACATTTTATTCTCACTAGACTGTAATAATGTGATGTTTGCATGGAATAGGTAAAGGAAGATAAATTATAAAAAAATCTACGTACATCCTACGTACCTGGAGCTGATTGTTTATTTATGTTAACCTGGAAACAATATGAGCAATAAAAAAACTTATGAAATCAAACATAAACTTACAAATAAAGTATCACTTAATATTGATATACCTACCCTATATTTAATAATACACCTTTAAAATATCCCGATGATTACAACGTTTCCTTTACTGACAACCATCAAACTTACACCTACTTCTATTATTCAACACCAAAAGCTTTCCGGCATTGAGCTATCTAAACTCACATTCAGAGAAGAGATTCATTGCAATAATTACAGCCTACCAATTTAACCGGCGTGTGTACAAAGCCCATACGTTAATAGAGACTTCCAGGTGTGTTTGATGTATCTACCGCCATAAAGCACTGAACAGTGGACGGCCTGCGCTAATTCTCGCTGCTCTGTGGCCGCCGGGCCCGCACTGCCGCATAAATCTCCAAATTGGCAGAACAGCGGAACTCTCTACTATTATCGTACAAACATTATGATTTTTGTTAGCTTATAATTATTTATTACATTCTTAAAAATCAGAACAGCCCTAGTCTATTAAATAGTATAATATGTGTCTTAACATTTTTTCCTCCGTCGACATACATTTCCGTTGCATTGCTCATACAGTGGTATCCTAGAATAGATTTTATTGGAACAAAGCATGTAATAGAATATCTAGGGTTCTCAAAAGACTTCACTCATTATCAGCTCACACACTTGTTACATAAAGTATGCTTGAAACATTCATCTAAATCCATCTGTTTATTTTTATCGTCAAATACAGTTTGTTCATTCATTTCTTCAAAGGTTAAACTTAATCGAAGTTATAAGATCTAACGACAATTTTAATAAAAGACTTTCTGTCAATATAATGTTAATTACAAGCATTTCAAATCAGTTCCAAGCAGTTTAAATATGGTTTAAATATCGATCCGTGGTAACTAAGTACTAAATGTGAGACGCAACTTATAAAACTTGCCCCTCTTTAATAAAGTAGAAGTTCTTTACTTTACTAAAGTAGTTATCGCTTAGCGCTCAGCCAATCAAGGAGCTGTTTTATATTTTAACAAAAATGATCATAGGTTTTTTTGTATTCTGCCTTAATTGCAATTATCGACTTTTCACTTAGCTTGTTGCTGCAAATTAATAGATGAGCTTATCACAAGATAAAAAACACAATTTGAACACAGTGTTAGCATAAACAGATTTAAAAAATACTTTAAAACAAACCGCACAACTATAAGGATTAACCCGGTATATGTAATTCTACTAGCACCCAGAGCTTTAAGGCCATTTCACATTCATGCCACGCTTTCTGTTACAATACAACAATATATTCCAATTAGACCTTAACTTCGTTCCTATTAGAAGTCCACACCGCGCTTTTCGTTACAATTATTAACTTATTCAGTAATATATTAGCGTTAGTCGACGACCAACAATAACTGCCAGAGGCTACGACCTTGCACGTTTGTACGAAACAGAACTCTCGAGAACAATTGCCCCTAGATCGTCAGCACTATAGGCGCGTGAACTCAGCGGGCATTATTTATAGCCTATTATCAGCTAATAGTGGCGGCGAGATAAGAACCGGATGCTGGGAGGCGATCGGGACGAGCTCTGCCTTACAATGTTATTAAAGTGAACGTCGGCCGCGCCCGTTGAGTGTTTCGTGACGTCATCGATTACGTCATCGCCGCTACATGTCATTGTATGGTGTCGGTATTCCTGAAACGTAATCTGTCATACGTCTAGAAGTGCGGCTACTACTCGAACCCAAGGTCCCAACAGTTTACTGTGGAAAGACCACGCAACACCTTCGGCTGTGCATAACCGTCCACCTCACAGAAGACCGGAGTAAAGTAGAAGTGTCATACTTCTGCGTTTCGTCTAGTGAATGAGGTCACCGGGGCCCACTTTATTATTAGGTGGCAACGCCAGCCCTACGGGTGTTGCAAATGTCCATTGGCGGCAACTATCACTCAACATCAGGTAACCGCCAGCTCGCTTGGCACCTTCTCACATAAAAAACGTTCCTCTACGTCTTCGTCTCGAATGATATTGTATTCAGTTTCGGATGACTTATCCCTTTGCGTCATCTAACCGTGGTCGTTTTAAAGGGATTTCATGTTGACCGTCGCTACCGTGGTATTTCCACGCAGCAGCTTTGGCTGTTGCACGAATGGGCAGACCCGAGGTCTATTGCCTTACAGAAGACCGGCGTGAAGTGGAAGTGTAACAATTTCGTTTGTTGAGTGAAGTAAGCTAACCAGTTTCTTTAAAGGTTCTCTCTGCATATGCGAGCCCAAAAAAATTTACAATATTTTACGATTATCTCATATAAAAATAACAAATGACGCGTCTATGAATCCTAAAATGATAAGCAGAATCAGCTAAATACATTCTTGTGTCAGCTGAAGTCAATAAACAAGAACAGTCACATCTTGAAGAGTCCGTCCATTAATGAATTTTTATTAATTCTATTTTTACCATCTATCAAATGTTACCTATACCCTAGAGCAGTGATTCTCAGCCTTTTTTTTGTTGCGGCACATATTTAACGATTTCAAAATTTGGCGGCACACAAAAAAAAATAGATAAAAATTATTTACTTACTACAACACACTGCATAAATAGTTTATGGCAAAAATTTTAAATATACGAAATAAACTAATATATACTACAATAATAACTAAACGTTTATTAAGGGATTAATTACAAAATTAATAATAAAAATATTTTTAATGCGAAATTTGAGCTTGATGTTTTTTGATAATTTAATTTATATTTGGTCGTAAAAATGACAATGCTACTCTCATATCGTCTTCTACATTTACCAATCTTGATCTTTTTTTAGTTTTAATGTTGGCTAGAGCCAAAAAATATTTTTCTTTTTAAATGATATAATTTAATAATATTAACATTATTATATATTTGCAAAATTTGGCGGCACACTTTTGAAATTTGGCGGCACATAAAAGTGCCGCAGCACAGTGGTTGAGAATCACTGCCCTAGAGTATACAAGTCGGTGTGTAAAGTCCCTCTTATTTAGGGCAAAGTAAAATAAAATAATTAAAACGGCATTATAGTATACATAGTTCACAATGAACAGCAACCGATGTAAGAAATCTGTAGCTAGTAACTACACAATAGACCTCCCTAACCATTGCAACTAGGACACCGACTAGTTACAAGGATGTTTCACAAGGCTGTTGAAATAAAGGAACAAACTAATATCCACTGTTAGTGATGTTATATTATATCAGTGAAGTTCGAGTGTTTTCAATAACCATAATTCAAAAATTAAATTCATACACTGCACTAATATCAAGACAGATTACTAGCCTAGAACGAACATAATAAATAAACAAAAAGTTAATGGTAGACGGCTTGCCGAAAGCCACGGACTCTAAAGTATTCAAAACTTTAAGTTTAAGAACCAAAATTAAGCGCCATTTTTAATTAAATTGAAAAGAAGAGCCAAAGAGCACGGTGTGATCAATACATCGATCAAAACATCTGGAACATAAAGCCAAGATAGTTAATGACGGCCATCAGAAAACGCTTAATTAGGTATGTTTAATAAGTTTAACGTTGTGTTACTCTAATCGGCACAGATAACTAATCTCATAACATTCCGACGGACACCGGAGATAAGACGCCATGTTTAACGGTAAACACATCCCGTCATCACATGCTCGATTAAAAGCTGGCTCGTAGTGATACGGTTAGTTCCTTTAATAACTTACTAATTCTCTGACTTCAGCGTAGGTAGTGCAAATTTGTAATCAGGACTTAGATTCGATTCTCGACCATAAAATATATTTCAAAATAGTGAAATACAATAATTCTCCATGGCTCAGAACTAGCTGCCTTTATGTGTTTAATCAAATCATTAGTAACCATGAACGCTGCAAGGTATTCGAATTTATAATAAAGTTTAAAATAAAATCCGTAATAATAATTACATTGAAAAAACCCTTAAAAAACGAAAAAAATCATATATAACTATTTCCAAAACACCTAATACATTTTGACAAAAATTAAAATAAATTTAGCTAAATTCTCAGAAATAGACGAAGTGTTTGACTAGCGATTGTACCTATATCCATCGGCTTTGTAAATTATTCATTGCGCATATGGCTGCTGGTTTTCGAAGTAATTATACGATATTGATTAGACGTTAGCCCGATCGTAATACTTTTTCTATGACTGAAAGCATAACTATCGCGCAAAAGGAATGTAAGTGAAACAAAGCGTCAATGAAAACCAATCTAAAACAATTCGTTAAAGCCACTAGAAAATTTCCCACCATTTATAATCACTAACGCCCTAATAGACCCGTTTCGATTAAAACCTCCAGACGCGTCCGTAGCGCAGCATTCATCATGACTAGAACCGCAAATCATATTAGTTAACGTTAATATAAATTAGCCGAACTCATTATACAAGCCATCGGTAGAGCACGGATGACTGTAATTAATCGTACGCTGCTCATACACCGAGTGTGGTGCAGTTGGAAGCGGCAGGCATTTTAATGGAAACCGGGGCGAGTCACGTCGGCCGTAATGCGCGTGCGCACCCGAACTAGCCAACTCTAGGGCTGCCAATCGCAATAAACAAAATCAAAATCTAATCAAATAAAACTGACAATAATAATATGTAAGTCTCCTTATGAAATTTTAAAATTACGAATAACTTACTAACGGATCACCGGATGGTAAGTGATCATCTATATACCACAGGAGGTGTAAGAACCTCGGTGTCGGCCTTAGAGGCAGGTGTAGGTTTTTTTCACTTAGAAGGACTTTAGGTCACTTTAAAGGAAAACTTTCCACATAAAATGACCTAACTCCTGTGACTAATGACTCCTCCAGTTCTTAGCTCACTGTTGAGCGTCAAGGTGTGTCAGACCTATCTTTGTACAATCTCCTACCATTTGTTATGTATAAGTTATCTTATGCTGCAAAAATCCACGGAGAGCCTGGTACACTTCATAGTGTATCTCCTACGCTTGCCCTTAGCAGAAAGCAGGAAGAGAATTTTATCTCCCTTAACTTCATAATGACCAGGACTAAGATCATATCGACTCAGATGAAGACTAGCTGAAGTTTAATTGTGACAGCCCTATCCGTAATAGCAACTCGGTTAGCCTGTTGAGGCGATATATCCTCCGCATGTTATTATATTAAAGTAACCGTTCTTTGATTGTTTGGTTGAAAGTTAACCTAAGGGAAAATTCACTTGGGTGAAAAAAATATGAAACCAACTAGAGATGTAGCTATCAGTTATAAGTAATAATTAGGCAAGGAATCAATAATGAGTATTACCATCATCATAAAAAAGTAATTTAACTGTGGTAGGGCCACTCAACAACTTGGGCTGTTGCACGAATGGGCAGGTCCGCCCTGGTTGGTACCACGACCTCACAGAAGACTGTGAGGTCGTGGTACCAAGAAGTGAAAGTGTTATACTTCTCTTTTTCGTCTGGTGAGTGAGCATTTCGTCAACATTTAAGCAGCAGACTTCTAAAACAGAAAAAATGGCAGACCTAAAGACATTTTTAAAGATCACTCTCAAGTTTTTTTGAGTTACCGTAACAGCGTTTGTCTGTGACATATTAAATGGACAATATCTAAGACAATCATTATGTTATAAATAAATAGGAACATCATAACCTTTGCGGGGTTCAGTGAAAGGTTCAGTAAAATATTTGAAGTTTCAAACCAAAAAGCGCTGCTAAAATTCTCGCTAATTCTGGAATGCTAGTAACACCATAAATCGGCTATGTGGGCTTAGTAAAAATGTGGACAGTACAAATTGCAAAGTGCCCTTCAAACACCCGTTCGAGCCAGCCGGCCGCGTTATAGCTCATGGGGTGACCACACAATCTGCTGTAAATGGACAACGGGGATCGGCGCGCACGATCCTCAGATATATAGACGGCGCTCTAAATAAATCACTTCCTACTTGAGATACAATGCTTTAGGAAACACAACAGGCGAATAATAGTAAATGAAAATAAATAAGGATTAAGCTTTTAAAACGATATTTGATAAAGGACTGGCGTATTAATTATTTTTGCGGTGTTTTAGGCCAGAATGATACCGATTTCAATTTTTCTATTAATTATTGATTAAATTAAATTTACGATTAGATTACCACGATTAAATTGGTTACAAAACATCATATCACTTTTTGAGGATTGATGTGTGCGCGCATCCTAAAAATGTTACCCTCATGATTTTTCCAAACGCACCAAGAGAAACATAACTTCAAAATGATAATATGTAATTTTATATAGATTAAATCTTTTAAATATTAGATAAACTTTAAATTTACTTTTTGATCTTGTAATAGTTTATCGACATTGCCACTAATACCAATTTCTTTATGTGGCTTATGACTTCAAAATGTCAACTAACGGTATTACATCTAATTACATAAGTACACATAAGTTCTACAAAGAACCCTGAGTAAGCCGAATTGGTTTTAGGGCGAACGTTAGTTAAACCTACACGCACGCCTCCGCGCGTCGTCATTAGACATATCTACGAGCTTGCGACGGCTGTGGGAGTTATGCGGCGTGTGTCGCCGGGACGTCCGTGTGAGGGCGGGCGTGATATATCGCCCCTGTAGCGTTAATAAGCGAACACGGTGCTCGTGATCGCAACTAGCGCGAGTGCCGGCTCCATACGCCGAATCTATAACGACACACAGAGAGTAAAATTAACAGCCTATACATGTCCCACAAAGGCCTCCTCTATACAGAGGGTACAGGGCATAGACCACCACGCGGCGCCAGTGCGGATTGGCGGACCTCACATATCTTCGAATTTTTTTTTATTATTTCGAAATATGCAGATTTCATCACGATGTTTTCCTTCACCGCGGAGCACGTGATAAATCAGAACTTAAAGTTAAAAACTTCATTGGTGCTGGCATCGGGGATCGAACTCAGGTTGCTCGAGTATATTGAATTAAAGGCGAGCGCCCGGACACTGAGCTATCACACAGACAGTACAGCACTAGTATAAGACAGTAGTGGAACCGTTTCCACGACTTTTTTTATGGAGAAAAGGGGCAAATGAGCAGGAGGCTCACCTGATGGTAAGTGATCACCGCCGCCCATGAACACCTGCAACACCCGAGGGCTCACAAATGCGTTGCCGGCCTTTTGAGAAAGAGTATGCTCACTTCTTGAAGGTTCAGACGTTGCCGCTAACGGAAAAGAACGAAAACGGGCAAACAGGTCACATATTTCATGTGAGATGGTAGCAAACGAGCTGACAGTTCGACTGATATTGAGTGATAACCGCTGAACACTGACATTTGCAGCACCGGTTGGGCCGATACGATAAAGTTGGCCCCGGCTACCTCACTCACGGGACGAAACGCAGAAGTAGTGCTTCCATTTCACGCCTGTCTTCTGTGAGGACGTGGTACTTACCCGGACGCACCTGTCTATTCGTGCAAAGGCGAACTAGAAGGTGACTGGAGTTTAAGTGACTTTTTTATTAAAGAAACAATACTTAACCATTAAAAATTACATTTTTTCAGCAGTGACTGTTTTTATTTATTGTAAAGTAAAACTTCTAAACATATATTTATTTCTCCCTGCATGATATTTGAATCTGCATCCAACCAGGCTGAAATGATATACATACATAATTTTCTTATTGGAATCCGTAAGCGCAACATCTAGGTCACATTCGCTCAAAGCTCCCCAGCATGAACACTACACCGGCACCGATAAATGCACACGTCACAGGAACGGACTGCTTCTAAGGTAAAATAATTATTGCATTGCATACCAAAACTCGCCCTAAATATCTAATAATCATATCAAAGGAGCCAAGGTTCTGTGGATATAATAAAAATTGCTTTCGTTTTATAAGAAATTTACTTACAAAGAGGCAACGTCAATGAAATCAGAATCTTATAACCGTTGCAGTATGATCGAAAATTAAGTTGGCACTTGTAAATTGTTACTGCGCTAAAGTGCAGCGCTCACTCAATTCTCGTGATCTTCCCGACGTACGTTCAATTTACTTATCTCGTAATATGTTGGTTTACCTTAGAATTAAATTGAGCCATATCTTAATTACTTGCCAGTAACAATTCTCTGCCGATTGCTTGCTTTAAGATTGAATTTTCTGTACGGTAGCCGAGTGGTTTGCAGGTAGAATGTCAATTAATATATTTTCAAAAACTCGTATATTTTATCCATGTTGACGACAGTCAGAGTTCATTTGTTATGTAAAACTAGATATTTGACAACAAAAAATGTTTGTATTGAATTGCTTGAAC
The DNA here is from genome assembly GCA_933534255.1 of Iphiclides podalirius. Classification (NCBI taxonomy): domain Eukaryota; kingdom Metazoa; phylum Arthropoda; class Insecta; order Lepidoptera; family Papilionidae; genus Iphiclides; species Iphiclides podalirius. The sequence goes on along the minus strand of OW152827.1, from coordinate 10,367,820 downwards.
AATATGTGATGTGAGTCTGATCGTTTCGAGGCTGCGTGAATTTTTTTTTTCAATTGAATTATTTTATTGTAAGAATTTCAAGTGAACAGTTTTTCAAGGAAACTTAAATTTTCATCTTTAACCTTGACCTTAAATCAAAGAAATCCTGAAAAAAAGAGTTATTAATATGCCATAAAACTCAATAAATCAACATCATTTATAGACACTGTAAATTAACAAATACATAATGATTTGACCCCGGTTAAGTTGAATTATGATCGTAGAGGGGAGCACTACTAGCCTCCGGTGTTCGTGCTCTAATGAAATCCACTTTCGAACGGCAATCTTGCCCAGAAGGTGTGCATTGTTATCTCCGTACTGCATTATCCACAATATGCAGTTAGCCTGGTGATATATGGAGGCTGGGTGATTGGAAAGCTATACCATAATATTCTAATTCTGCAAACTCTATATGACATTAAATCGGATCCATAGTACTCGGTTGAAACATCTTACAGTTCATATGCAAGTCAACGCCGCGAACATGAGAAATTTCCCTTCACCAGCACCAAAACAAAACGCTCGACAAGAGAGTTACGCGTTAGCGGCGATTGAAATATATCTCGAGCTGGTCGTAACTATCGCTGGACAGTGCAGTGTAACACGACCTTTAGTGCAGGTTGCACCTAGTGCCAGCGAGTGCCTCGGATGATATAATATCGTTCGCGAACACGGATATTGCGAGATAATGCTATGTTCTACTTATTTTATACCCAATGCTCGCTCGTTAATGATAAAGCTATAATCAGAGATGTGGGCGGCTTAGTTTACGAACGCGTTTGTTTCTACCACTCGGTCCCAGCTCGAAATTTAATGATAACGCCTTGGGTGGTTACACGAATATAATTTTCTCGTTTGTTGATTACAACATTGTAAGCGAACAAACAAAGAGACAATTTGGAAGACATATTAAACGATTCGTACATGCTTTTTTCGTCAAATTCAATGGTAAGTCTTAACGGAAAGGAAGTTTTAAAATTGAGGATAATACCAACATATGACTGATACAATATTTTTTTATATTATAAGTTTTTAAGCGAGCCGGTGGTTCTCCTGATGTTAAATGAATACCGCCCCCCATGGCCATCTACAGCACCCGATGGCTTGACTTGCTTGGCCGATGCGTTGACAGCCTTTAAAAATGTGGGGTCCTCACTCACCAGACGAAACGCGAAAATTAAAATAAAATACACCACAGTATCAAAACCGCATTATATCAAGGCCCGATTCCAAAGCTTCGAATTACGAAACAGTGCAAGCACTTGACAATTACCTACGACCACCGCCATAACTCACGCCTCGAGCGACGCTGAATGGACAAAGGACAGATTATAACAATAAAAATAACGAGCCTTCCATCTGGCGGGCGACGCATCTGATACCGGCCGGTACTAACAGGTCCAAACAAAAGTCAATTCGAGGGATACCGTACTGGAGGCACCGGCCTGTATTGTTCGCCACAAGGAAGCGACGATGCTATCGATTGCACAGTGATATATATGTAACGAGGCACGCCGAGGTGGTCCCTAGTGCGGAATAGACGATATTTTACGTCCGACTACACGTAATGCGGTGTCCCTCATGCCCTTAATTGATTACGTACGAGTGTTTGACGGCGAACGTTGCTGATTACTTTTCGACCAATAATTTATCACGTATCCCGCGGAAGGTAGAGATAATTTAATCCTTGGGCAATATGTGCAAAAATATTTAACGCCTGAAAGATATTTAACGTCTGTAATTAAGGCTGCTGTAAGATTTAATAATTATTATAGTACTTGGAAGATTTTTTTTTGGTAAATAATGTATTTTGGAAATAAAATGATCTGGTATAAAAAAAAAAAAGTGTGTAAATGATCGTGATACGAACCGCGGCCGTCTGTTTGGGGCCGCCCCATTACCGACCGAGCTATTATAACATTTTTTTTGCGGCGAAATCTACGGTCATATTCGAATGATATTTTTCATTCCCTGAAAACAGGGATAAAAGGATATTTTCTAAAAATGAAACCTAACTAGATCGATTTTTCGCCTCCGAATCTACGCACGTACTAAATTTCATGAAAATCGCGTTTCCGAGATTCTGTATATATATATATATATATATGTATATACAAGAATTGCTTGTTTAAAGGATAAGATTATTAATGATGAAGTCAAAAAGGTCTCGATGAATGTTTATTTTAAATAGAAAATAAAAACTAACGAACTTGAAGCAAATGTTGAATCACACATTTTTTTCCTGTAAAATATGACAGTTTATCATGGCTGACGACTATACATATAGTCTACGACAGCGAACTCAGTCTAGGCCGTAACACGAGACGGTAATACGGGTGACGGGAGAAAACATTTAATGTCTTTTTTGGTCATCACTGAAAATCAGCGATGGGTTCACTGCAAAATTCTGCTGAGTGATGTCCTTTTTGGCATGAACTACGAAGTACAATAATCAAAAGGAGAAAAATATACATATTGGAAGTTAATACTTTATGAGCATGTTATGTTTAATTGTTTAAAATGATGTTGAATGTTGTGTACGGCAGTCTGTTTTGTGTCATATAAATCTGTTTATTTCTTTCTTTCTTTCTCCAGTCGTCATTAACCTAAAGTTTCGTATAACCTCAGACCACCTGTCCCGGTCTGGCGAGGCGCTAATAAGAAACGCCAACTCGTGTTATTGCAAGCGCCGCGTCGAATGGCACTGTCATCTAATTATGATTAATTTGTCGTGAGTGTGCAGCGGCGGCGGTCGCCGTTGGAATACCTCGCTGACAAGGGGCGGATGCGGTGATAAGAGAAGCGATTAAGAGACATAAAACATAAGATTTTTCTATCGGATACCACTGCTGCACATAGATAATGGGAACATATAGCCTACAAGTAGGCGGTATTTAAGTAAGTCTTTGGTTATCCCACTTAACAACGAAACATAATGAAATAGAGCATGTTCCTCTGTATTGATATGGTCCTACCCCAATCGAGCTGGCCGTCACATTTCCTTTGTTTTTAATGGTATAATCGTAACCCGTACTACGCCATACGATGCGATGTGAATCACATGTATAAAATAAATTTCGCAACAATTGAATCCAATCTTCAACATGTGACAAGAAACAAACCATGAAGTGTTGATAATGAAGACAAACTACCGTTTAAATCTCTACCAAAAATGGAAACTTTAAAACAGAATAAAAAGTAAGAATTAAACTGATATTTCATGTTCACGCTCTCTTAACTAATATGTTCACGGTTTAATAATAGAAAACCTGCATAGTGTATGCTCTAAAATTAGGCAAATTCCCCTTTACAATGTTGTCGTTTTTCGTGTCAAAACTAAATTTTAAGCTCACGTCATTTGAATGTTCCCGATTTAAATGAACTTTTTTTATACAAGCAATATTCGAACATATTGAATGCTTATATCCGAATATAATCTCGTGTGTGTGAGTGTGTGTGTTCATATACATTCTGAAATTGTAAGATCCACTTCACTTACTAGTTTGAACAACTTCCATAAAAAATAAAAACACTGTACTTTCAAGCACGGACGAGTAGTAAGCAGGACTCCGCACTACGAATATCTATAAAATAATGTTAAATGATGGCATCTTGTGATGTGAAATGGTGTAATAAAATCGTTGAAAAAGTGTCAAGGAATAATAAATCAAAGGTATGACACGACTGGGTGATTTAACTCTCGGAAAACAAAACCTTGACATATATCCATGTTTTGTCAAAAAATAAATTTGTAAAATTTTCCAAATTTATTTTTTTGTAATTATTTGCAAGTATTGATGAAGATTATGGTTGTTTTTCCCACACTAAATCAACCATGGAACAATGATTGTAAAAAAATTATAAGAAACTGCATGAGAAGACCAATGAATTTCATCCAAAAGAAGCTTGACACGTATAGATGCCAACGATTTGTATATCACGATAAATTACCAATATGTAATGCAGGACAACATTCGTACGTATTAACTGAAATTTTAGAAAAAAAAATTGTAAATGACAAAATTTTACAAGTTGAGTGCACTTTCTCGGAGATCAAAAGATCATTCTGATTCAATGTATTTCAGAAATATATTTGATTATCAGATTTCAGCATATTTATAAATTAGAATGTAGCAAAGGAAAATGAACAGTAAAATTCAGGTATATAAAAATCCAACTTAAGGATTTTTTATTGGCGAAAATGTTCCAAATACGTGATGGTAGCTAGTAAGATAAAAATTAATCAGAAGAGTTCTCCAAAAATTTCTTCCCCCATTTTTGGATCTCAGTCAAATCTTTTAACCAAGCCATGTCTATCGCACATTTTACAATTCCAAGAAGTAACAAGCAGATTAACTGGAATCAATTATATGAATAGTCAGCCGGAATCGCACCATTCACTCTGACAACACGACTGGAAAGCACACATTCCAATACATCGAGAATTAATCACCGGATTAGACTCGTAAATAGTTTAAACCTCCACCGGTGCCAGTTGCAGCGGCCAACAATAAAACGCTGCCCTAGATGCCTACAAGTTTTATGACCTAACTCCACATGATCTGGGCAATAACACAGCTTTTAATGCGAACATATTAGTATAGCTATTTATCTAGTGACCGTTTGCAACATGCAAACGATTACGGCCGACGTAAGTATATACATAATTCGCAGTTACTCATTGTTGTGTCGTTGTATAAGGCAGTGTTCTGATTAAACTGCGACAGTGAATTGTTTCTAATTGCTGAATCAAAATTCAATTAACAATAAATAATTTTACTTGGCCTGTCTATTGCTATTGTCGTATTCGCAACATGCTCCATGACTGCCAACTGAAAACAACTGGTGACAACTCGATCAAAACGGAAATTGACTGAATGAAATTAATTGGTCCTTCCAACTCTTGAACCCAAGGATATGGAACAGCTTTGCTATGTTACTATACTTACATACCTACGTTAGTAGATGGAACTCAATTTAATTATTTAGTCAACGGTATGTTTCTATGTAAATAAATAAAAGATTACCCAATATTACCCACTATGACTTATTATAAACATTTAATAAGTCCCATTTATCCATTGTCTTAACGCATGTGTAGTTTCGCTTGTTTTGCAGTTCTATAGATGAAAATATACCCGTTGTAGACGTTTTACAATCACAAATAAAGCGCTAAAAAGCACCCAAATCAAGAGCTGTTATTTATGGTTTATACAGAATAAATGTCTTGAATATTTTATCACATATGACAAAGATGATATGTGCTTTTTTTTTTCATAATATGTAATGAAATCATTGCCCACATATTACGAACAAACAAACTCAAGACTCACGTTTAAATTTGACTAAGTATCTGTTAAAATACACACATTTCAATATTTCCATTTGAGATAACAGTTAAATCTAAAAGTAGTTTGAGTAAAAATTAAATTACATTAACCATAAAGACTGCGTCCATAAAGACAGGTGGCTTAGTAGGAACACGACTGCGAACAAAGCCCGATACGAAATTACGAAACCACTGCGGCTGCACCTTACGATATTTGAATATGTAAAAATCTCTGTGGTCCAACATTCCCTAGGCATAGCTCGGCCACAGAGCCGGCCATAATTCGTGGCCCTAATGGAGTCCGCAACACGCACTGGCCACACATCAACCCGAGACAGGCGACAGACAGATGAAGTAAGACTTTATTGCGAACAATTCATTTTAAACTGTATTTTGGAAAGCTTATAATTGGAAATAGTGCTGTGCAAGTTCGTTAGTATAGATTAATGAGAGTCCACAACTTCAAAACGTCTACAACTTCCATTCCCATTACAAACTTAGAAAAATAATACTTGGCTTGCAATAAGAATCTTCCTGAAGCAAGAGATACGAAAGCTTTTATAATTGAACACCTAGGCGATATATACTATATATGCTGTTGCATACTAACTAAATATTTCAATATTTAGTTGTATGCGACAACATAGAAATAACTAATAAATATTTGAGATGTATTACTAAATGCTAAATATTTAATAAACAACAGCTACAAGCTAAATATTTAAAATAAGAAAACAATAAAAGCATCGTTATTGATGCCGTGAATGAAAACATTGGATAATATTTACCAATGGTATATTTACATATACAAATTTCACAAGGGCACTTTAACTGTAATGTAAAAAATATAATTAAAGACAGGTAATTTGCTCTAGAAAACAAACGAAAATTGGTCTTTACTCTTCATCCATTACGACAATGGATGAAGAATAAAGACCAATTTTCGTTTCACATTGTTTTTAAGGGAATATTTTTTGAGATATTTGTAAATGTTATAGAACATATATTCTACAAAAAAATTCATTGAACATTCCTTAATCGTTATTGATCATACCGTCTCAGAGATTATTAGAGCAAATATATATATTCACTCTCTCTATAAAATTTGGAGTGGCGTTTCGGCCGTTATTTTTAAAAATTTAAATTACTCAAGTACAGGGAGAAAAATTAATTTCATTTAAAATTTAGAAATATATTTTTATAACACCAAGGAAACGTCTAGTGCACTGTTTTTGTTCGCCGTGTGCCCACGTCACATCTCACCCGTGGCCGGCGTCGCCATAACTCTGTGTCGGAATGAAGCTACAAATCTGGGCCTCTCTGGGTATATCTTTTGCATTATCGATACTACGCAGCGACGTCTAACTGTCGATTTCGCATATACGTACGGTTTTGTGCCTGTGTGTGTCTGGCCGGTTATTTTGCATCGATTACTACGCCTATAGTTTGTTCTATGGGGTTGGTGTAACACTATGGAATATTAACAGGCAGTATGGTCAGGTCTAATGTCATTCTGTTCCGAATTCTGTTGTATAAGGGTAATAGATAAAAATTCATATACAGTAAAGTTTATTCATGTTATAATTACAAGTTGTCAATAATTACAATTGGCTTTTTTGCCAAAAAGTAAGGTTTTTCCCACTAAAGCTTTCACTTATTCAATTTTTCACTTCATTTCTCTTATTTCAAACGAATTGCCTGACGCATAAGCAGTTGACTTTTATCAGTGGCTATAACCGCCTACGAAAATCAGCAACACCAGAGGAGGTGTCACATCTTACTGATACCAATATTTCCGCCTTATTGACCAAACGAACCCAAAAATAAAAGTCAAGTCTAATTTACGCCGATATTTTTAATCGACTGTCGAAGTATGATAGTGCTCTTCTAGTCTAATTTTTAAGCACGCTCTGTAGCCTAAACATGTTTGAGGATTTCATCGTTTGAGGTATCATTAGATTTATCCCAGTTGTGAGAGTGACATACTGTATTATATTTCAATATGTAATGTGTCCAAAAAAAATTTAAGAAATAGTATTCTTAATGCGGTCTGCGGTTTTAAAAGCCGACGTGAGAGCTCGTTCGGTGAAATTCAGTAATTAATGTTATAGATATTAAAGATTTGTAAAAAATGCACAAACTATGAACTTTATATCAAACCGTTCTATTGCTCCCATTGTTGACATTATCTAATAACACGGTAGTGTTGATTAATCAGGAAATGTTTGAGATTGGGCTCAACTTTTGAACAAATAATTACAACTAAAGCCTCTGTAATTTCCACACTACGCTATAATCGAGCGCGGAATACATAGCAGCAATAGAGGTTCCTTAACAAAGCAAACAGCTACTGCGTACACCTTATGCGGGTGTGTGGTTAATAATTGCGTATCGGTAGCTTTGTCTTCCTCGCTATATTCTATCCTGCGGTGATTAGTGAACAAGCGTCGTTTGCTAGTGAAACTTATGTGAAATGAGTGTACCAATTTTCCCAATACGACTATAATTTCATATAACATAACCAAATGAGAGCAAAGACGATGTTTATTTATCCCTTACAAAGATAAATAAATAAATATGTTAAGTACACATTTTTGCACAACGTTCTCTAGTCCCTACTTATACTATGGGTACTTGATCACTGACAAACATACAGTTTTTTTTTTGGTTACATTTTACGGTGGTAGGGCCACGCAACACTGTTGCACATGGGCAGGTCCGTCCGGGTAAGTACCACGAACTCACAGAAGACCGGCGTAAAGTAGAAGTGTTACACTTTTGCGTTTCGTCTGAGTGAGGTAGCCGGGGCCCACTCTATTTAAAGGTGGCAACGCATTTGTAACCCTATGAGTGTTGCATTTGTCCATTGGCGGCGGTTATCACTTAACATCAGGTGAACCGCCAGCTCGTTCGCCATTTTGTCACATAAAAAAACTTTTTTGTAAATTACACATTATCATCAATCATCACAGAATATTTTTCCAGTAGTGGGGATCGAACCCACACCCTCTGGCGCAGGAGGCAAGTACACTAACCATTACGCCATTCGGGTCGTCATGCCTGAAGTATTTCTCCCCGACCTTCATCATCATCATCATTTCAGCCTGTTTGAGTCCACTGCTGAACATAGGCCTCCCCCACAGACTGCCATGAAGTACGATCCTGAGCCACCTGCATCCATCGACTTCCCGCACATTTGCACAGGTCGTCACTCCATCTAGTGGGGGGGTCGTCCTACACTGCGATGGCCAGTACGAGGCTGCCAGTCGAGAACCTTTCTTCCCCAACGGTTATCGGTTCTACGAGCTATATGGCCGGCCCATCGCCACTTCAGCTCGCTAATCCTCTGAGCTATATCGGTTATCTTAGTTCTACTGCGATGTATAATATATAAGCGATGTCAAAAATTTCGTAATGTCATTTACTATGACATAAGTTCATCAATTTATAAAAAAATCTAAGCGCGGACTGAGAATACGTGAAATCCGCGGTGGGTTCGTGTGGTGGACTATTATGCCCTTATACCCACTGTAAAGAGGTGGCCTACGCCTTGCAATTAAACGTATAGGCTGTTACTTTAATTTATTTTTACAGTTCCCATTTGCGATCAAAGAAATTACATAAACACGTCACACCCCACTCGTAAAATTTAAATTACCACCAGATTCCCGTCCGAGATACGAGTACAATAGAACGATACACAATTATCAGAGCAACCCGACACAATCGAGGCGGCGATTTCCAAATCATAGAAAGTCTACCGAGTGGGACAATTATAAAGTGTCAAAACGCGGGTGTTAGGCGGTGCGTGGCGCGGATAACTATTGGACATTCTGCGCCGGTTTACACTTAATTAAGGAATTAGCGCGAGGCGCGCCGCGGCAGATACAAGATACGGACGTGTTGCCGCGGGCCGTTGACGTGTTACCGCATTTCGTAACGGACAAACTCAATCACAATATCGCCGGCAACCCGGTCTCCACTTCCCCGTTTTCGCGGCTGTTGGCATGCTTGAATACCGGCGTTGTTCGAAAACCTCCATTGCAAGAGCTCTGAAATTCTTTTTTTACGAGAAGTAAAAAGTAAGTGCAGTAACAGCCTATAAATGTCCCACTGCTGAGCAAAGGCCTCCTCTGTACAGAAAATTAGGGCATAGTCCACAACGCCCACTCTATTTGTATTGAAAAACTTCACGTATCTTCAAATTATTTTTTTTTAATTAATGTTTCGGATATATGCAGGTTTCCTCACGGTAGTAATACACTTCGCCCTTCTTCATGCAAAGTTCTATCACGAAGTCTCCTTCGTTCGAAAATTTCAGTTATGTTTGTCGCCTAAAACTCAATGTGAAGTTATTGCAATAATTACGAATTGAATATTTCATAAATCGAAGTTGTTAACATTTTTATTCAAAGTTATGTCGAGAACAAGGTCTAAACAATATAAATAATAAAATTGTATTTACGACAAAGAAAAGAAAATAACAAAACCTCTAAAATAACGCATTATAATGCTAACTCAGTGATTATATTTAGAAATGCAAACTGACGAAACTCCTCAGACGTATTAGAACGAAGTAAACCAAGCCCTTGCGTAATGGGGCCTTTATATCGTTTTCTACGGAAAACAATAAATAACATCGTGTATGTACAATTACACTATAAAATAAGGCCGTAACCACATCGACGTGCAACGCGAACAATCATTTATTACGAAATGCGGACCTAGGAGAAATTGTTCCGCGTAACTGTAATACAAGATAATATAATAACAGTACCCGCACATAGGAACGCTAATGCTGGAAGGCGTATGTCCGACCCAACATATCGTTGCCGGTAGTATCTAGGCGGTTGACAGACTCTGAGCCTCTCTTCCCCGTAAATTAACGGTCGCTGAACATAAATCTGTGACCGATTATGGCGACATTCATTACCATCTATGTTAAAAGCTCAGATGCATTGAGCAATATAGAGGGAGAAATGTACTTATTTCCATATGGACTGCGGCAAGACTGCCGTGCCTCAAATTGCATAGTAAAAGCCTCGCAAGGTGCGTAGGCCGGCGTAACGGCTAAGGTAGTAGCAGCTAAATCAAGCATTGTCTGATTGGGTGTAGCCAGCCGCATTCTCGACAGAGAGCTTATGAAAACGGAGAACTGTTATTTTAAATACAGAATACAGTTTTTATTACTTAAAAATGCAGCATGATGAGCAAAGACAAGTTTTGACAAAGGGGAATAAAAATTAAACTAATTCTTTACTCCTTATAATTTTTTTATGTGAGAAGTAAGCAAACCAGCTGGCGGTTCACCTGATGTTAAGTGATAAACACAGCCCATGGACAATTGCAGCATCCGTATACTTGTTTTTAATCAAGTGGGCCCCGGCTACCTCATTCACCAGACGAAACGGCGAAGTGTAACACTTCTACTTCACGCCGGTCTTCCGTGAGGTGTTGGTACTTACCCGGACGGACTCATTCGTGGAACAGCGAACACTGTTGCGTGGCCTTACGACAATTACATCATCATGTATATTTTTTGTTATTAATAAGCTAAGCTGTTATGCATAAAACAAGAGCGAATTTCCGTCTTGATCATTTCGATATCTGTATGAAGCCATATTACGAATGTCAGGGGTCAGCAACCTCTCTTCCTAGACGTGCTGGTCTCACGTTAACTATTCAAGTATATTCGATGCCAATTCCTAATGTTCTAAGTGCTATCCGGCGTACATCAGAGAGAGCGCAGTATCGCGTGTCGCTAGAGCACGGCTACCCGCTGCTACATATCGGCCGTAACTCGCCGTCGACTGTACAGCCACGTAAGCGGCGCGCAATTAAGCCCTATACAACACATGATCTCCTGGTACATTACAGTGGTAATTGTAATTTAAATTCGTAAAGGATCCTTACATCAAAAGGGATAAAGCGAACATTTTAACATAATTAATCTTAAAGTTCACTACGTCTCAAATTTATGGCCAATAATAGAAAAAAAATAAGGCTACTTTATTTATTCTTTACAGGTTAAATCATGTGTATAGCTGTTTTACAATACCAAACATTGGCGAAGGGTTTAAATATTTTTATTGGAACCAAGAATCTTTATCAAAATTAAGTGATTACTTTTTTTACAACGCTGGTAAAGAAATGTCCTTAGGAAACCACAGTAATTTATATACTACTAGCTGCAGCTTTGCGATCCCACTACAGTAAGAAAGGCCCCTTCTAAGCTCTTATTAACATAAAGTTTAATTAACCTGTTGTTATACATAAAGATGAAAGTGTGGGACCACTTACTTCCTGGTACTTTGTTAAGGACTCGTTAATTAATACATGTTAGTGTTATTTGTCGCAAGATAATTCTGTGTCATCACTGCGTGCAAATCTTCTTCATATTGGCAAGAAATTCTTGTTAATATTCGTCAATATAACAATATAACCGTTTTATACAAACAAACGAGGATACTAATGATAGCGAAAGCTGGGTAAAGACTAAAAGTGCCGTGATAGATCGTTTTGTTTTAATTTTTATTCTTTCTAACCTAACCTAATTAGGAAAATAACGTCGGGTATGTGTAGTTCATCAGAAAAACCGTTATCTATATCATATTAACACTATATCATTATACATTGTGTGTGTATTATATGTACTAAGACTGTTTACGGACATCATTGAAGAAAAAATAAGGACTTGCCAACGAAGATTAGGCCGAAGCATACTTGATTTTAGAAAAATACAAAAAATAAGGCATACAAAAATAAGACAATAGACAGAGTGCTATTAAATATGCGACAAAATTGATATTGAAGTGGGCCGGCCATGTAGCACGACTCCCAGATGAGCGTTAGGCCGGAAGAGTAACATTATGAAAAGACCCGCTCGGCAAAGAGGCAAAGGAAGATCCATAAGAAGATGAGATGATGGAATTAAAAGTATCACCGATCCGTACTGGACGGAAGTCGCTCAAAACCGAAAAAATTGACTAATTTTGGCCAAAAGGCCTTCACCTTTGAAGATTCCCAATTCTTGCACTTGTTTATATTAATAATAAATATTAAGACTGACACTACGATAAGCAAATTTACATAAAGTTAGCCGGAATTGCTACAAAGGCTGCATCGCCACTTACCATCAGGTGGGATGGCAGTCAAGTTCTGGCCAGTTCTAAATAAAAAAAAATGTTAAAAACGTTAATAAATATAATATAATAAAAAAAAAGTTGTTACTTAACGTTACAAGAAATAAAAGGCTTTTTATTTTATTTATTTATTTATACAATCAATATTCTAGTGTGCATTGAAAATCTGTAAAGCAATAACACTTTATTTAATATACGTACATACAATTTATTCAGCAATACAGCGTAACATGCTTACAAAGTCGCTTGTTGCAAAACTGAAAACGGAGTTACTGCACCCAATTTTCAATAAACATCACCTCTCATCACCGTCCATCGTAGCGTTCAATGAATAAACATGCGCTAAGTTTTATTATAAGCCATTGCTTTTGAAAATGGAATTCGGTCCCCGCAACGTGCAACGATATATGCCTTGTGGTCATCCAGGCAGGTTTGTATGAGTAATGCTTTCGGACTTAGCGTGAGTACTTATTTATAGCCACAACCGTAGCATACCGAGACAAATGCATAAATGTGAGAGATAACGCTCGTGATAAACAAGCGGGCGTTGGTCAAACTTCAAAGATTTTCCATGATCATTTAACCATATAACACCATCATAAGAGCGGGGCTAAAAATGTTTCAAAAATTATTATCTGAAACTCAAATCACGTAAACATCGTAGCAAATTTCCCGCTTCATTTTTTTTAATAATAGTAGTTTTAGTAATTAGTAACATATTATTTGCATTATTTCAAGAAAAAGTTACTTGATTTTTTTTTTTTGCCTCAACATTAAGTATCGCAGAAAGTCTAAACTTACTTTTAAAGTAAAACTTAACACACTTTTTAAAGTTTATGTGTTTTTATTGTATATAATATTTTCTAGATGCATTTGCCGACTATAATGATTTGATGAATCCGATAAAGTTGGATAACACTTTTTCAGCTATTCTCTATGTATATGACAAAGTATTAGCAGCGCGAGAGGTGTGCGTGTGGAGACACAGTTTATTGTCTTTTATTTGTATTGAAGTCATTCCAATAACAGAATGCTATTGGTAGTAGCGAAATGTATGTAGCTGTCATTAAATGAGCCCTTATTTATGGATATGTATCACACAACTGCAGTCAATTACTTTGGAAATTGGATTGGTAGAAGAAAGATTTAACTGTCGTAGAGTTAGATTTGTTTGATACAAGTGAAGCGAAGTGAATTAGATTGCAAATGTATATTATTAGCTTTAGATAATATTCTTTTTTTTTAAGTCTAACACTTTTGCATTGGACCAAAATTAGCATTAAATAACATAAATATACGAAAGATAAAACGATACAGTTCTGATATTATAAAACATACTATTATGCCTTAAAGGAATCATAAATGTCTACAGTATACTAAAAATGAACTCGGAAGGATTGGAATTTTTGATCTCACCATTATCATATACAACAAGACGTTTTCAGATAAATGAGTAAAGGCAATAGCGGCCCTTTAGCGAAATAAGGAATCGCATTGTAACAATAGCTGGTGTACGCAGTCCACTAGTCTTTAGCTAGAGTATCACTCAGGGCCATCTGATCGCCAGGAGCTGTCGCGCATAATGGTGGTGCGATGCTTCGGCAAGATACGGCGGAGCAACCGGCAACACGGCTTCGCATTTACCATGTGTGTCTTTCTAAAATTAGATCGCGTCCCCCGCGTCAGACAATGAACGTTTTTCTCCCCCGATACTTAGTTATGGCTGCTCACATGTCTAGTAATACTTAACAGGAAGCTTATCACTTACTGTTTTCTTCATTTTACGCGAATATTATACATATTAAATGAAACTAGTTTACAGCTATTACTTTACTAGTTTACAGTCTGTCCCGTGACCATGAACGCTGGAAAGGGTTCGAAACGTCGGCAGTTCAAATCAAAATAAAAACGCGATAAAATCCGTAAACTAGTTTCATTTAATAAGCGTATCCCTTATTTTATTAGTTTAAGTAAGCTCCCAACAGAAGGAATAATGTTTGATTTTACCACGATTATTAATTATTTAAGATTACATTTTTAACGTTCGGTATAACTTGTATGATTTCTCAATTGTTCACGAGGTCATAATGTCACTGTAAACTGCTCACATTTAGATTTAAATATTATGTCTCAATTGAATTTGTCTCAAAAAAAAATATTTCGAAGATATGTGAAGACCGCCATCCCGCACAGAAGAGATCTTCAACAGTGGTAGGCTGTTACTTAAATATGGCTCAGCTTAAATATGGCTACGCCAATAAATGAATCTCGAAACTTTACAATATTCATTAATTATTTAAAAGCTCCTAAAAATTTATCAGTGTCTATTGTAGTCTTGTGGTCTATCAAATTGGATGTGCAATTAAATTGTTTTCGCTTACTCCAGTGGTTCTATCTCTTCTCATTTAATTATGTCCAATATTCAGGTAAAAATAGAAAAAAAATTGAGAGAAATAATTTTATCCCCTAGCTAGACTATTATCAGCTGGAGCGAAGACAGATGAGAAGATTACAGCGCCTCCTTGGAAAATATTAATTCTCCAAGTAGTTTTAAGTCTTCTTCTACGATTTTATAACCCCTTGTTTTGCCCATATTTACGTTTTCTCTTAGCTAAACGTACGCTTGACCTCAGCTCTACTCCAAGGCAATCGATTTTAACCTAGTCCCGTTACTCAAGTGTCTTATTCAACGTTTTCTCAAATAAATAGTGAACCACTGTAAAACATAGCCCGGTGTACGCATATGACAATAGTTAATACATTTTTTATTAAAAAAAATGTGTTTAGTTCGCATAGACGTAATAAATTATTATGTCGTGAAGTATTATGATTGCGATTGATAACTGTATGCAATTTAAGGGCACGGAACTACTTTAGCCGTGGCTGGTTAACGAATGGGCATGCTTGTCCGGAAGACCAGCGTGAAGTGTCTGGTGAGTGTCAACTTGTCTTCAACCCTGCGAGATTGCAGATGGTGTTGTGTACGTATATGTTATGTGAGGGAAACCATTAAAAATCAGCTTCATCATAAAAGGTAAGTTCAGTCATCGACGTGTCCGGACCTCACCATACCCAATTCGAAGACAGCACAGGATCTATTATTAAAAAATGTTATCTCGTCCAAAACTGAGCAAAGATTGCACTATGGATACTAGGTGACTGACAAAACTACACATACTTTTCCTTTTACATGTAGACATAAAATACCGAGATACAAAAAACAACTGTGTTCATCGCACCATATTATTCCAGTATTGAGGATCGAACCCAACTCTGGCCCAAGGCGGGTTCATTATCCGCAATGCCAATATTTATTTAAACGTTTTATCTATATCCATCCAAACTGCTACAGTACTACCAGTCTATGCCTATATCTGTTATTTAAGCTAGTAAAATGAATTCTAAAACTGTTGTAGTGTAGTATAGGGCCACCGTAAGTGGGACGCGTGCTCGGGCGTTCTAGCCTGCATGCAAGTCGGGCATTGTGAGCGTACAACACGGGCTCCGTACAGGATGTCTGCAGGCGAGCTTCCGTCATCCGGCACATCGCTTTCTACAAGCGCCACCACGAAAACTTACCGCGCAATACTCTTGCCTACGTGTTGTTCCTTGAAATTTTACTTCTCTTGGCGCGTCTGGGAAAAAGGATGAGAATGAGAGCCCTTACGATGTGTAAACCTAAAGTTGGTGTCGCCGTTAGGGTTGCGTCGTTACGGTGGTAACCGATAACAACTTTTTAACGTTTACCTATAATTCCAAGTTATTTAATTAAACAGTTATCTATAGTATTTTTTTATGTTAGAAAGTGGACACCCAACACAGACAGGAGTGCCGCAAGAGTGGTCCCAACCATTGAAATATAATGGGCTTCTAGTTACCTAAGGATTGTTTTGCGTTTAATTTCCACGGCCACGGAACATTATGTCCCGAAATTAAAACGTGAAAATCCGCTAGTTTGTTTCATACAAAAATTTATTTAATAAACTTCATTAAGGTTTACGTTATAAGGGTAGTAATCGAGCACGGGTTGTGTCGATAAAAAATATATATATAAAATAGAGATAAAAGTCCTGTATTAATATGCCCAGTATTGTCCTTATACCGGGATTTTATTTAAATGGTCAACGGTATCGTAAAAAGAATAAACGCACTAACGAATAACAAATTGATATCATTACTTTTAAAAATGATTAATATATAGCATTTATTAAAGAACTATACTAAAATCACGATGCGTTATAAAGTATTTTAATAAACCTTCCACTTTTAAATATCTGATAAAATAAAAAAATCGCATTTCATAGAGAAAAAACTAGAAAGATTAATAATTACCATTTACCTTAAACCTACGTCAGTACTCATTGTGGTCGCAATTCAGCGAGAACACTTTCTATATAAATTGTGGGTGCATGCATTGTAATGTTACATGATAGATACGCCAATGGAAAGTCTTTTCCCCCGGGCCCGAGATTAATAGTATGTGCAACTGGAACCGCTGATAATATGTAAAGCGACGGAGGAAAGCTGGATCGCGGAAAGTCTAATGGATTATCGACTATTTGTAACACAGTTTTAAATTAAAAGCACTAGACAGCTTGAGAAAGCCCTTTCCTTTGGTATTTCTTCCAACCAGATTTGCTCTTAAACGGGAATAAATACGATTTTGGTACGGCTCTACGCCTTTGTAGCGAAGCTTTCACCTTGAAACGACGTTTATTATGGTTAACAAAAAACTAGAGAAAGAAGACTAAAAACTAGATAGATGAGATCCACGTTACATACATACTTTTTTAATTCTCGAGGTTTTACTAGTAGACAGAAAGCGGCAAGTTCTTTCAATGATGAGGCGTTTGTAATCGTCTCGATCTGTCGTTCCTGTATACACCAAATTTATAAAGTCAACCAATACTTCAGCTGCTTCCAGCTGCTCACGCCAATCGTGCGATTGTGAGAGCTTATTACAAATAAATAGTATTAAACAAAGTCGTCCCGCTGTCTGTCTGTCAATATTAAACTTAGATCTTTAAAACTACGCAACGGATCTTGATGCGGTTTCTTAACTAGATAGAGTGATTAAAGAGGAAGGTTTATATGTATAATAAACTAGCTTTTCGACCGCGGCTACGCTCGCGTTGAAGCCCATAAATATCTTTCTTTAAAAAAAATTATATTATCCAATTAAAAATAGCCTATGTCCTTTCTCAGGGTCAAGACTATCTGTGTACCAAATTTCATTTAAATCGGTTCAGTGGTTTTGGCGTGAAAGCGAGACAGACAGACAGTTAGTTTCGCATTTATAATATTAGTATGGATTGCACCCATGCGAAGCCGCGGTAGGTCACTAGTTACAAATAAATCCTTATATTAACAGAGCTTCATACAAGCGGCTTTCTCTCGAAGATTTTAAAGATAAGCGAACAAGATCAACCTTAATGATCCATGTTCTCTGCCAATTAAGTTAATGTGATTAACTGTACTCATATTATAAGACGACGATATTTTGTCGTTTGTTGGTATGTTCATAAGTGACGCGATAAATCTGAAACAATATAAACCATTCTTATAAAATACTACATTAAACAAGACCATATTTAAAAAAGTTAGGTTTATCTTAATATATGTAAGTGGGAATTTGGGAGCAAAAGTCAAAAATAATACTCGTAGTTCCACCCGCATTTTCATTGTCATAAAATATAACAAGTTTAGCATTTTAAATTTTAATTTTTTGTAGATAAAATAATGTTATAAGTGCGTTATATTAGAAATTTTAACTAAACTTCCTTCCACACAAAGCCGGGCTGAGCAAGCTTGTACATAATAAGTGTACTTTCATATATGATTTTGATCTTGTTTGCGCACCAATGTTTTATAGAAAGTGGTACAATTAAAAATGGCGAAGGACTATTTTGTAACAAGATAAGTTGAAAAATTTGAGTGACTTATATGTAGAAGCGGCACACTAGCCACGCCTAATTTAGAGTGACGTCACTAGCCCCTTGGTTAGGTATTTTATAAAAGTAAAAAAGTAAAGTAATACCCTACAAATGTCCCACTGCTGGGCAGAGCCCTTCTCTGTACAGAGGGTATTAGGGCATAGTTCCACCACGCGGCCTCACTGGGGCTTGGTGGACTTCACATATCTTCGAAGTATTTTTTTTTTTGTTATTATTTCGGAAATATGCAAGTTTCCTCAGGATGTTTTCCTTCACCGCTGAGCACGTGATAAGTCAGCACTTAAAATTAACAATATCATTGGTGCCGGCACCTGGGATCGAACTCAGGTTGCTCGAGTATATAAAATTATAAGCGAGAGGCCGGACACTGATTTTTATAGCAAGATTAAATACCTTTTAATTGCAAAGGGGTAGGCTGGTAAGTTTCACCTACTTTGTCGAGTTTTTATTATATTTATACGATCGGTCAGATAGCTCCATTATACCCGTGCAAATTTGCCTTTAACTCATTTGATGATTTAATGTGAAGATTGATTGAATGGTTTAACGGTTCATAAATCATACTTATACGACGGTGTTCTTAATTGAACGAAAGTACTTTCAATATTTGCTAAGTAAAAATCGATAAGAAAGTGCAAAGGCTCTTCTTGTACATTTAATTTTATTTTGTTTTCCAGTAATTATCGAATGAATTATTATATATAAACTTTTTTGTATTTTCTATAACTGATATAACACTTTCGGTCTTCAGACTATTAAAGCTTCTAATATAAACTAATGTGTTATCTAAAATACTCACGGTGCATGGTGTTAAATTTCACTGCATTTCGCAGAACAGTTGTGAGCGCGTAAAGTACCACTACTATCTACTACTATATATAGTATAAAGCCCTACTATCACCAGCAGCAGCGATAAGTCCAGGACGAAAATCTGACAAATATTTAGAAGTCCACGGACCCAAGCTTTCAATAGCTTATTGTGGTAGGGCCACACAACAGCTTAAATTGTTGTTGCGCAAATGGGCAAGCCCGTCCGGGTAAGTACCACGACCTTACAGAAGGCCGGCGTGAAGTGGAAGTGTTCTTCTGCGTTTCATGTAAGGAGTGAGGTAACCGGGCACACATTTTTAAAGTCTTTCAACGCATACACAAGCCGAGGGATGTTGTACATGACCTTGAAGGTGGCGCTTAACATCAGGTGAATCACCTGCTCGCTTGACAACTTTTCACATAAAAAACTGGACAAGTGCGAGTCTGACTCCAGCACTAAAGGTTCCGTACCATTATGTATAAAAACGGCAAAACAATCGTGTCTGTTGTATGGGAGCTTCACTTTAATATTTTTTATGCTATTTTTTAGTATTTGTTGTTATAGCGGCAACAGAAATACATGATCTGTAAAAAATTCAACCGTCTAACTGTCTAACTATCACGGTTCATGAGATACAGCCTACTGTACTGATAGACAGACAGACAGACAACAGAGTCTTAGTAATAAGGTCCCGTTTTACACTTTGGGTACGGAACCATAGAAAGATGAATAAAAAGAGCAAACGGCACAAATACATAATCTGCACTCGTGTGCGTCTTATATAGCATTTAAAAGCCAGCTATTTGCCTCAACCCGCGTAATTTATCGCGGCCAGCTGTGACTAACTTTGAATAAAGCGTACTTCCGCTTAATAATGCCCAACCCTTGTCCGGCTGCAATCACTTTCACCGTACGCACGCGACGCCGACCAGCCCCAGGTTTGGTTCCCGATAACCGAACAATGTTAATGAGAATATCACCGTTGATTTACCGCCCGCTCCGAACGGCCGACGGTAACGCACGTAAGCGCGTAGTTAATTCTAGCTAAAGTTAAACAGCTCATTTCGGAAACTATGCAAGAGACGTTTATCTTATACGCGTTTCGAACAAATGGCTAATTGGCTGGCTGTGAACACTTTGCCATAAGAAATGTTAATTTTGGCGATATTTTGGCATTCTGTTTTGGAGGAATGGGGTCCATGGGTGGTGGTGGACGCCTAATATCAGGTGAACCGAATGCTCGTTTTTAAACTGTGGCCATGAAAAAAATGTTACAGTTTTGCGTTTGTTGAGTTAGCTTTGCCGGTGGTAGGGCCACGCAGCCGCCTCGCTGTTGCACGAATGGGCAGGCTCGTCCGGGTAAGTACCACGACTTCACAGATCGGCGTAAAGTGGAAGTATAATACTTTCGCGTTTTGTCTAGTGAGTGAGGTGGCCGGAGCCTAATTTTCAAAAGGTTGTCAATGCATCTGCACCCCTCAAGTGTAGTAGATGTCCATGGGCGGCGGTATTCCCTGAACATCAGGTTAACTGTCTGCTCGCTTGGCAACTATTCACATAAAAAAAGGTAACCTTCCCCGGTTATGCATTTCTCTAAAAAGGTGGCAATGCATCTGCATCCTAAATAAACGTAGGTTCGTTTAGCAGATATTATTGGGCGGCATTCATCCGTCAACATCAGACGAACTGCATTCTCGTTTTCCGTCGTCTTAAAAAAATATATTTTGTTCACAAATTTGAATAGTACACATTCATGTGCATACATGCCTATAAACAACGCTTCGAGCCAGCCATGTCGGTACCGAAGTCGATCTCATCGCGTCTGTTTTATCTACGGCAAGTCCCCGGAGGGATCTGATCGGCGCAACCCGACGCGGCTCTGGCCCGTGGTCTTCAGATCGCAAAGGGCCCGTCTATCTCCAATCTCCGCCCGCGTTCGAGCGATATCGGGTAATATGAAACTCTATTGTGTTGTCCCTCCCGACGAATCGTTAGCCCGTAATTGACTATCGGAGACTCAAAGTCTCCGAGCGCCTGTTAGACTATAAAGAACTCGGTAAACGCCTCGTTCGCTTGCCGAGTGCACGCCTACTGCTCCTGCGTTACGTTTCGTAAACAATTGATTTATCGGCCGACACCCATTCGGGCTGTCGTTTTCTAAAGCAATTCTTTTCTGTATCTAATGTAACCTCTTCACAAATTAAAAATGCTATAAAAAATAGAAGGACGTCGAGATTTTCGCGTAGTATCCTCACTACCGCTTAGCTCAGTGGCTAGAGCGTCTGGGCGTAGATCTGGAAGGAGCAGGTTCGAAGCCTGGTAGCGTTGAAGAATATTGCGACAGTTTTCCCTGCCCATTTTCATCGTATTCAAATTATAAACGAAGCTTATATAAAACAATCATAATAAAATCTAAGTAAATACACTCACTATTCTCAGGTCTAAAGTATATTTAGATATTCCTTAGATGCTTAATGTTGGTGCTTCTAGCACCAATTGCATTAACGTGCAATAATAATAGAACTAATAGTATAGAAGTAATAAGATACTGCTTCGTTTCCCTTGTCCAGGCAGGGCCAGCTGTCTCCTTAATGCTATGGCGAATGGAGGAAAATTGGAGAGGCATATGCCCAATGGTGGGCGAACACATGCTGAATAAGAAGAAGAAGAAATACTGCTTACTGGCTATCACAAAATTCATACGCTGCGACAAGATACTGTTGGTTCTTATCACAACAAAGAATTTCACGTACAAATGTGTAAACAATCAGTTATCACGAAGCTGTTCCATCAAACGAGCAATTACTCAAATAGATAAGTAATTAAATTTGCCACGGCAATAAACAAGAAACTCGTATTCCTTCAAAGAGGTTCTGTGCACATTGATCAGATCACCGCAAACAATAGACGAGAGTCGACTAAACGGATGCCAAGCGGAAATGAGCTTTGTTGCTTTAGACCAAGGGCTTCGAAGAGATTTTTTTTATGGAAGCAACGGCAAATAGTATTTTTCAGCGCATAAATCGAGTGTTGGCATATGAATACCGCGAGCGGGCACAATGCCGTGTCCACACTGGCGCGCTGACGTGCACGTAAATTCGCAAGTCTTTATCAGCTGTATCTTCAGCTAAACGCTTTTAGACTAATGATGCTGGAGGCTTTTTGTTCTGTCTCCCGGGTTTGAGCTCAGCGGACTTAACGCATTGTGTTTTCTATCTATGCCTCAGACGTTATCTGATGGCTCATTAGACCACGCGTTTTTATTTTCCATCATATGGTCGTGATTTATTATGGACAGATTAACTACCAATAAATAATTAATAATCGAACCAAAATACCGGCGCAATTCTATATACGCCGATTCAGGCAAATATATTGGCTAAAAATACGCTCAGCCAAAATAATGTTTTTGAAATTCTCCAATCACTTTCATTTACTAAATTTCTTGATGGATCGGTTAGCAGAAATACAAAAACAAATAAAGAGAAAGTGCTAGTTACCGTACACATAATATCTAAATCTAGGTCTCGTTCTAAAGTATGTTAAAAGTACAATAGTAAAGACAATTATTTCCTGAATAATAGGTGATATTTAAAAAAATGAAGAATTGTTAGTCATTAAGCCGAAGGATTTTTATAAATTATGAAATTTTATTCCATAAATTTCCGATTTCTTCGCTGCAGTATGCTTTTATTTCGACAATGCGCTCGATGTGTCGTAGAAACATTTACATTTTCTTATTGTCTCTCTTATTGTCTTTATCATCGATGGGAATTTATTTTTGATTCGTAAGTTTAATAAAGAAAGTATTTGTGTGATCCACAGACAATTTTTTTTGCATCTGGGTGTTTGTTCGCGTGAAATTTATATTTGTACGTTTTACAAACACTTACAATAGGGGATAATGTTATCCTAGAGTAAGGGCAGAGTTTTTTAAAAAAAAACAAATAACAGATAAAGATAGATCACAAAGGAGAGACAACATGGTTGGTAGTTCAAAAGATTTAAATAGACAGTGACAGGCCTCGTGGTTGGGCATCGAACTTATCACATCATATCAACATAGGTACCAGAGCGACGCGTGCAGCCGATCGTTTTAAAGTTAGAAAAGATCTAGAGCGATATTCTAGAATAAAAATGCATTACATCAAATTGATCTTCACTATAAGCGTCCATTCGAACGGAATTCGCAACAACAGCGCAGAGTGTACCCGTGCTCTCGTCGATTTCGACCGCAGCACGATTTATCTAGAGGATTCCGATGCGGCGATAAGACGGGGAGCCAGGTACAGTTAGCGGCCGGGACGCGGGCCGCCGCATTGCCCGCATCAACGATTTTAATGGGTCGCCCGTTCGCCATTAATTAACACGTACGGACGGCGTCCGCAGCGGATCTCGCGACGTCCGCGTGTCGATGTGTCGATAGTTCCATTCCGCTGCCTAGCGACGCAGCGTCCGTAATTGAACGATGTCTTAGAGCGATACTTTTGATTTAGGTCTACG
The DNA here is from genome assembly GCA_933534255.1 of Iphiclides podalirius. Classification (NCBI taxonomy): domain Eukaryota; kingdom Metazoa; phylum Arthropoda; class Insecta; order Lepidoptera; family Papilionidae; genus Iphiclides; species Iphiclides podalirius. The sequence continues at coordinate 10,344,042 of OW152827.1, read as the reverse complement.
AAACTAACATGTACACATGTATGTTGTAACTTCAAATTGTTTTAGCATTCTTCCAATCGATATAAGTAAATATTTTATTTTATTTATTTTTGTTTTTGTTTTATTCGGAAACATAACACACAACAACATACAATAATCACATTTTAATATGTAATTCACAAAAATATTTAGCCATTTAAGAAGTTACAACAACTTGCATTTTTTTGTAAGTTTTGTTTAATTCGGCGGTTCACCTGATGTTAAAGTGAATATCGCCGCCCATAGACATCTGCTACACCCGAAGGCTACAGATGCGTTGACAACCTTTTGAAAATTGGGCTTCGGCTACCTCACTCACCAGATGAACGCGAAAGTATTTGTCATACATCCACTTTAGCCGGTCTTCTGTGAGGTCGTGGTACTTACCCGAACGAGCCTGCCTATTCGTGCGACAGCCGAGGCTGCTGCGTGGCCCGACCACTTCTTCTTCTTCTTCTTCGTCTCGATTAAAATCAATAACAAGTATCCTTGTGTTTGACGAAAGAAATGAATATAAAATTTTTAAACAATAAAAGTATGAAAGAACTAATAATTAATTACATTTTATTAAATACTTTTTCTATAGTCTTAGTCTATGACAGCTTAGTGATTGTGGGTCGAACATGCACCCATGATATTCAATAGCTCATCTATTATTTATATCTCCATATCTATTGCAGCAACCTTTACTATTTTACCATGAACAAAGATGTATACGTACATATTATATGAGATTATTTATAAGGTGCGTAAGACGCCTAAATCGCATGACGAATTTACGACCACCGTTATGTTTTATCGGAACATCGACTCACATCCTTTATCAATAAAAAAGGCCAAAACGCGATTCAAGAGCATTATAAAATGAGAATTTGCTCCACATTCGGACGTTGACTTTCCTTTAAACTTAACATGTCAATTGAGAAACGTTTAAACCGGATAAGGATGTGTATAATATCACGAATAGGACAGATATGTCTGTATATTAAATTTCGAATGCGTTAAGTCTGCTAATCTGCTATTAGCGTGGGGTTCTGCAGGGAAGAGGCTTTTATCCAGTATTATACTCTTTTTATTTCAACCAACATGCTGGTATATTTTTAATATTTATTTTAGGCATTCCATAGAATTCCTTCTAATAAAAACGCGTGTAATGCATCATCTACGTTTCGGACAAGTTAGTTGATCACGATTGTCGAGTGATCTTTATTTTATGGATAAACTTGATCGCCATACAATCACAATAAGAAAAGCATATTTTCATTTCACTATGCAAACATCTTTAACTATATGTTACAAAAATTCGAAACTTATCTGACTTTGTTTTCAATTTAAAAAAATAAGAAGAAAGAAATGACAAATAAATTTGAAAATATTTATCATTATTGAATTTCTTAGATATACAATAATCGCATAAAGAGCAATACAGTTCCGCAACCAAATATTTCATGCGTTTATCATTTCGCATGCATGTTTACTCGTAAGCATAACTGTCTCCGAGATTGGTTTTAAAGCAGATTTACGGAACTCTAAAAGCGTACCGTTATTGTAGGAAGTGCTTAATTGCCTTTATGTTGAAAGTGTGTGCAATAAACAACGTACGTTTAATAGCCCTTCTCCGATAGGACATGTCAATTCTGCTCGTAATAAGACTTCGGACTTGATTTTATTGTTATTGGGAAACCGACCGAGCTCGTGCCTGGCTTCCTGTACTATCTCCATGTGGACCCCTGAAACAGATGCTGGTGAAAGTGCCCGCAAATGATGATCCGTCGCTAATTCTGTACCATTGTTACGTCGGTGACATAGGACAGGATTACACATACAATTTTTATGTTTTTTTTTGAACGTTGGCGCTACTGTAGGATAACATAATCCTCTGTTGTAAGAACGAGTTGCAAGCATAAATTTTATGTTAACAAACAGCCAGATCCGAAACAATTATTTGTGGGGTCACACAAACAGTTGTCCCGTGCGGAAATCGAACCCACGACTCCCGGCGCCGAAGCAGATACCTTGGCAACTGCATATATCACTTACAAGGTCGAATTAACAAAACGAATTTTAAAATAAAAATAAAAAATCCATTTCTTTTAATAACTTAAGAAATTAGTATACCAATGCGAAGCAATAATTTTGGGCAAGAAAGATATACCAAATCCAATACCCGTGCTATAGTGCAGTCGCTGGCAGCAAACTATCGTCGACGAAAATCTTGCTATAATATATTCCAGCCTCTAGAACCTTCCACTGCGTGCCTACCGCATAATGACATGGTACGAACAGCTTCTGGTATTACTGAAAGGTGTCTCCCGTGTAACCATATTAATTTAACTTAGTGGAAAATGCTGCAAGATAAATTCATACATGTCCTGATGCAATCACGTCACGTATGACGCTCGTTTATTATAATTACACATTTTCTATGCTCCAGCCAATGCAAGCAATAGAAGAGTTAGACAGAACGTCGGTTATTTTAGAATAAATTCAAAATATTTACATCTTACCATTTATGTCATAATGATTTTTGACAATCAAAAATTTAGCATGTGTTTTTTATTAATAGAATTATTCTTAGGTGAGTTTGGCGAATTCGATTATATCCTATACTATAACAGTCCCAAAAAGTTCATAAATTATATTTTATTTATTAACAAATGGCGAACTTAATGCCTTTACGAATTTTTATTTTTATATAATGAAGTACAGTCTCCAAGTCAACAGTACAGTCAACATCTATCATCCAAACACTATTGTTAACTGTGAATTGAATTTTTTTCTATTAGCTAAAGCAATTTATCTACTGCTCACTATTTAACGTAATTATTGTTCGAAATATACGACAAAAACTAACATTGTTATTAACACTACCGCATGTTATTTTCAGAGTTTTATTATCACTTCATTTTGTTTTAGAGCGAAGTAGACTATAATAATAACCGTTCAACAGATCATATTATAAAATTAAAATCTCCTCTCATTAATTAAGTAGATTACTGCAAAAATGAGGCATATCCACCATTCCATCAAATTCTCAATTAACTCGACATTAACTCGACCATTCTAACACAATGTAAGGTCTATCCAGCGGCCATAATTGGAAATACTAATATCGATGATACCAACGACAGTTTATTACCACATTCCATTTCATGCGAACTAATTAATATCCATATGAATATACATGCAGTGTTCGGGATTTTCTCCAATCAAAACTTTGTTATTTATAGCGAAACTGGGCTGGATGTGGGATAGCGAATTGATTTGCATTTACAAGGCGCATGATAACGAATGGGGTCGGTATTGCTTTAAAGATATGCTCTTACGGTAGATGGAATATATTATGAGTGGGAAACTCGTTCCGGGCAAGCGTTGACATTTCAAAGGTCTTCCTGCCAATACGCGTTATTTCAAAACTAATCTACTTCGCCACAACTCAATAAATTGGCGTGTTAGTCGGGTATGAGAGTTGAAAATAAATAATTTTCAAAATAGCATAATATTCGTAGATATTAGGGATTGAAACAACTTTTGTGTGTTTAAAATATGGATAGCTAAGTAATGAAGAATATAATATACATATTCGCCTTTAAGACTATTGGCTATAGTCATTTTTCTAATAAAGGACATTCTGTTCCAGTGCGAGTAATAACGACGTTCTAGTATAAGTGGATGATTTATATAACGGTAACCGTATATTGAAAAATAGATATATTTCTGCAATTAATTACATACTTTAGTTTTCTGGTGCGTAAAGGAAACCTTTATAGATGAGAATATTAATCATTCACGACATATTAATATTTATTACCATTATTAATTAATCAGGACATCTTCATTCGACATCAGTTACAAAATTACCAGTCACGACGCGAGTCGACATGACCTTCGATAATAGGAACAACTTTAAGTGTCAACTTTAAATTACATTTTCAATAATGCTCGTCATGATCATCATCATTTTGCCTGTATTAGTCAAAATCATTAAATTCGATGAAGTAGTGGAAGTTATGGCGTATGTACGGTGGGGCCACGCAACAGCCTCGGCTGTTGCGCGAATGGGCAGGCTCGTCCGGGTAAGTATCACGACCTCACAGAAGACCGGTGTCAAGTGGAAGTATGATACTTTCGCGTTTCGTCTGGTGAGTGAGGTGGCCGGAGCCCAATTTTCAAAAAGTTGTCAACACATCTGGTACCCTCGGGTGTAGCAGATATCCATGGGCGGCGGTATTCACTTAACATCAGGTGAACCGTCCGCTCGCTTGGCAACTTTTACATAAAAAAAATGTGCAAACAATATATAGTGATGTACTTGAGAAAAATGGTCTTCAGCGACCGCTCGTGAGCGCAGCGTGTTTGCATCACGTCGCATCTGCCGATCGCACGAGGCCGGGCGCTACATCGGTCACGTACGAACCCCGTTATTTCCTGGACGTTGTAGCCTATTACTACAACCATGGGGGATTCGCGTGTACCTACTGTATTTGCTAATGTGAGTCCGCAATTGAGGCGCCGGTTAGGAGCTCACTTAGTGTGAGATGAAACCCTCATCCTGAAACCTGAACAATGTGTTGTTAAATGAAAATATTTTAAGGCTGTTATCGCATTTTTAATTTTTGTTATCATATATAAAATGCAGTTTCAGCTTTGCACTTTTCAGGGTGTCTGGTGAGGACCTGGTTCATATCGGGCAAAAATGAGATGTTCAAATAAGAGAACTGTCACATAACACCCCAAAACGAAATGTTCATCGCAAAGTTTCCGAGAATCGAATAGAAATACAGTCATGAAGACATTATTTATTATATATAGTAATTCACTATGCGTTATAAAGCCCAGTCCATCGTTTAATCTCTAACGCAAATGTACGTCTGTACCGAATGATATTTTCGCTTTTAGTGTTAAAGTATTTTATAGCTTCATTAAACAAGACTACATAATAATACCAAATTTAATCTATTAAACTTTCATTTTTATCCATACTGAAATTAGTCGGATATATCTCTAACATATGTAACTAAAATAAGGGATGCTAAGTATAATAAATGACGATGAAAACTAATCCAGAAATGAGAGATATACATAGATTGGTATTAATGTACCGTTTTTTTATGACAGACAGGTTATTAAATGGTCTTCGCTTATGGAAAAATACCAGCAACGGGATTTCTGTAGCATTGGGGACCGTTACGAAGGTTTTACTCGATATAAGTACTCCTAACGTTGCCAGCCCTGCGCCCAGCAGCAGTTCTTCAGGACGTGGCGTCACAATCGTGCATTAGCAAAGCGTCTGCAGATCCCAACTAATGTCAAGGTCAATGCAAGGTGGTGTTTGCATTTACCGTCAAAATGCTTAAGTAACTTCGCAAATCTCTTTCTTAAACTGTAATTCCTCTCTTTCCTCCGAAAACGGTTCCAAAACAAGTGCAGTCCCTTCTCAAATCAAGTGCGCAATAATCAGATCGTGAGAACCACGGTCCATTAATGAGTTCACTCGTGTTTACTAAAGGAAATAATTATTTCTCCTTACATGCAATCATCGCAAATTTTTTTTTGTCGATGTAAAGTTGGCAGCGATCTTATCCGCACTGTCTGCTCATACGAGGCCCGGAAACGGATTGATGTCAACGACCTCGTTTAGCTTAATGAAAAATTATGCTTACCGATGTCATTATGAACGAATGTGTGGGTCTTTAAAAAAATGAATCTATAGGCTACTTGACTTGGATTTCATGTTATTATCGAGAATTATTTCTATTTATTATGTTTCGAAATTCTTGAATGGAAATGTACTAAATCACTATCTTGCGCATATGCAGTGACAAGCTAAACACTAGATTTGTCAGGCTTCAAGGATATTTTATGAAAGGACTATTAATCAGGGTTTATCCTGACAACGAGTGATTACCCTTGTGCTATTGTGTTATTATATTATCAACACCGACATCGTCTGTTTTAGAAGGACCAAACGCCGGTTACTTACAGACTAGACTAAACAAATTATAAACACTGCTTACTTACGGCGATATTCCAAATGGCTGTGGTCGTTTCGCCTCATTCATGCGACCGCTTGTGTTGCTTAAGGTCTAACACATGAGAAAAATATATACTACAGATCTATTAAATATAACCCTGTAAACTCCGACGAATCAACGTATTTAAGACGTGGCGTTTATATAATCGATTTCAAGACATTCTAAATTATAAGGTGATATAGCTCATTGTCCGGATTCTGGCCTTTAATTCATCATACTTAAGTGACCTGAGTTCGATCCTCGGTGCTGCCACCAAAGAAATTGTTAATTTTAAGTGCTGACTGATCATGTGCTCAGCGATTAAGAAAAAAATCGTGAGGAAACCTGCATATTTACGAAATAATAACAAAAATCTTTCCAAAACGTTTGAAGCCTGCCAATCCACAGTGGGGCCCCATGATGGACTATGCCCTGATACCCTCTGTAGACAGGAGGTAAGTGGGACTTGTATTGACTGTTACTTTACTTACTAAATTAAATATTATAGCATATACAGACTTTCTGGAGACTATATATGTCTACATTTAAAATGAAGAATAACATACACACAATACTTCCCCTATTCACATAGCAATGCAAACTAACGACATGCATAGAGCTAGAAACGGCACAGATGCATAACTTAAAAAAATACACGCCATACAGCAAACGGCAGAACAGGATAAAACCAATCATCGATGCTGAATATATTAAGGCCCATACATCAATCAAGCGCTTTCCAGCTAACGAGAGCGTTTTCCCCGCCACATATGCGCGGGGAGGCCGTAATTTAGATATTGGCTCGCTCCGTAACTCATAGTCCGCGCCGTGACAGGCTGATTTGGCGTCCGCACAAATAATACCAGCCTACATGCCTAGATATGCGAGCGCGTTCGTTAGGAATGGCGAGCACTTTCGCTGCTCTTGACGCCGTCGTATTTAAATAAACACTGCTGGTGATACAAGGCTACTGAGAAGCCTTGGTTATGCTTCGCTGTGTTATATTAAAAGATCTTTTTCTATTTGCAGGGTTCCTTACCCGAAGGGTAAGACGGGACCCTATTACTAAGATCCCACTGTCTGTCTGTCCGTCTGTCACCAAGCTGTATCTCATGAACCGTGACAGTCGAAATATTCACAGACGATGTATTTATTTCTGGTGCTATAAGAACAAATACTAAAAAACAGGACAAAAAAGCATTTAAGTGGGAATCCCATACAACAGACATGATCTTTTTGCCGTTTTAATAGATAATGGTGACTAATTAATAAAAAGTAGTAGAATGCAAACGAGCAGGCTCACCAGATGGAAAGTGATCAGCGCCACCCATGAACATTTGTAACACCGGAGGACTATCAAATGCGTTGCGGACCTAGGCATAAGTTTAACTACTGTGTTCATTGTATGTGATAATGTTCTACATGGTATATTGAGATTTTATTTTAATAGTACAAATATAGTAGATGCGATACCATAAAACTTTGGTATAGGTCTATAGGTCCTTTATAACTTAGCTGATAGCAGATTCATTATTAATATTGCACGTCTACTTGATATTTATGTATTTAATATACATTCCTACACGGCTACCGTACCGCATAATTTAAATTTGCAACTCGGTTTGGAAACTTTTAATACGAACGTAAAATTTTACGATATGTTATTTAACGGTAGCTGAGGTGGAATTAAATAAAATTGAGCTATCACTCCATATTGGAATTGCATCATTTATTATGACGCATTTTATACGAGATTGCGAAAGATCACTCCGAAAGGTAAAAATGTTTTTTATCGACCGATAAAAATTTAATTAACATCAAATATTAATTACGGTATTAATACATATTAACTCAATAACTCATTCTCAGAATCGAATACATATAACCTTAAAAATTCTGCATAACCTCATTGAGACTAGATTAACTAATATTAGTTAAATAAAAAAATTATCATCAATATACACATACTCAGCCACAAAAGCAACCTTTAGTTGCTTTTGTGGCTGAGTAAAAATTACAAATTTTTACTGATAAGTTCACAAACAAAGCATCAACTTGACTGCAACTTGACTTGTATTTGGTAAAACAATACTTATGGAAGAAATAAAAAGTACACTGACCTGCGTTTCTCTCTGCTGCAGATACTTGTGAATTGTAAATATTTACTTAGACAGCATACGCGGCCGACTGTACGTGCCTTCTAACGTAGCGTCACTATACATTGCAATTTCGCACTGGGCGTGGAGCGCTGTAAATAACAATCTAAGAGAACGAGATATCTTGTTGATAATGCGAGCCGGGCATTAGTCGACAGAAATCTCCGACGCGTCTTAGCTTGACACATTCGCAGTCGAACGCGATTTGAGGTGTATATACTTGAAATTCTTGAATACGTAAGTTCCTTAATGTAAGTAATACACCGCTTCAACACAGTATAATCTTATTTTAATACAAGCAAATCGTGAAAAGTGAAAGTTTTCGACTGTACGTTTCAAACAAAATAATAATTTTTAAAACTGTATTTTTAAGTCCTACATCAATAAACAGTGTAAGTAATATTTATTGAACTATTTTTACGTATTGCTTTTTATATTTAGTAGCATATAAAAAATAACCAAACAAAAGATTTAACCGATCTATTATCATAACCTCGTTCAACGTGCAAAATTAATCAACGGTATACATTTTGAAGCTCAAGTCAATTTTTTTCGCATTCGTTTAATAAATACTTAGTTGGTTGTTCTATAAATCCGTCCCATTAGAGCCGTGATAGTTCAGTGTCCGGTCGCTCGCCTTTAATTCAATATACTCTAGCCGAGTTCGATCCCCGGTGCCGGCACCAAGGAAATTTTTAATTTCAAGTGCTGAATTATCACGTGCTCAGCGGTCAAGGAAAACATCGTGAGGGAAACTTGCATATTTTCGTAATAATAATTAAATGAAAAATAATGACTATGACCCTCTGTACATTCTCAAACAAACACAAAGACCAAACACACATCCGAGTTACATTTGTGCACATTCCACTGAATTTAACAGAAGTCCTTAAGGTATCAGAAGCTTTCACATTCGAAACTCTAAGCAATGGGGAACCCCAAATATGCATTGTTAAAGGTTACCTACGTTAGGTGACTAGTTCATCACATTTTTTGCAATTGAGATAAAACTGCATAGGAATTATTCAATATTGATTGAAGTTAACACGAAAAAGGGCATTGAAAATGCGTAAACTTGTTTCTATATAAGCTAAGCTTTACTGTGGTAGGTCTTCGCAAGTCTTCGCTGTTGCAAGAATGGGCAGATTCATCCGAGACCACGACCACACAGAAGACCGACGTGAAGTAGAAGAATTACACTTCTGCGTCTGGTAAAGATTGATAGCCGGGTCCCACTTTATTAAAAGGTGGCAACCCTACGGGTGTTGCAAACCTGCAATGGTTAACATTTAACATCAGATGAACCACCAGCTCATTTGCCACCTACACACAGAAAAAGAAACCGAAACGTAACACCGAAGTATAGAATATCGGTATACGCAGTCCTAAAACAAAGGCGTACGAAATGACGAACAGGGAACCGTTAACATTGCAAATGCATTTGGCCGCACGTCCATCGACGATCGGGTCTATCGTGTGCAAAGGCTGCATCGCACGGGATTCATCTTTTCACGTCAGCCGCCCGACGTTGATCTTCATAAATACCTGAATACGTTAACAATGCGTACTGCTCTCGCATACACCTCTGTCCGGCTCCGTTCGGGCGCGATCGACGCTAAGGTGTATTTATGGTCCGCTGACCGAATGGAACTTAGCATTTAATGTCGCGCCGCGCACACTCACGACTCGGCAATATTCAAAGTGCGCAGCGAAGGGCCCGGTGGAGCGACCACTCTCATTGACGGTGTTTCGTTCAATATCGGCTGCAGGTCGATAGCGTCGTAAGGAGGATCGGTTCTAAATCAAGACAACATACGGAACGTCAAGAATATAGAAGAGAGGGCTCTGGGCCTAAATCGATACAGTAAAGCGAGCTTAGACAATTTTATCATTGCCATATTTGTAATTCTAAACAGCTATGTCATTCTGCAGTGTCTGCTCTGCGACTTTCTTCTTTCTGTGAGTAGTATTGTAATGAACTTAATAGGTGATGAAGGGTCAGCATAATTATGCAGTAATAATATACTTAGTAACAAAAAACAAAATCATGTATAGATCCAGGGTCCAATACCAACGAAATTTAAATGGGATCCCCTTGAAAATATCTGAATTCCAACAACAAAAGAATTTTCGAGATCACTTTACAAATAACGGTGTTCTGAGGTAACAAACATAAAAAAATATAACCGAATTGAGAACTCCTTTTTTTACTTAAATAAAAACACAAATATTTTTGCCATCCAATTTTTTTAACGTCAGGTGAATGGCTTACTTGTTTGCCATCTTCTGCCATAAAAATACTGCGAAGCAACATCAGAAAGAGCAAGCTTCGAGGAAAAGATTCATTTATCGGATTACAGCGGCGTGAAAAACTTAAAAAAATATTGCTTCAACCCGGAAACAACTGCAAATCGTGCATCATCACAACATAGTATAAAACAAAGCCGTCCTATCTGTCTGTGCGTATGAATGCTTAGATCTTTAAAACTACGCAACGGATCTTGATGGGGTTTTTTTTTCCATACAGAGTGATTCAAGAGGAAGGTTTATATTTATACGTGTAATACATTGCACCCGTGCGAAGCTGGGGCAGGTCGCTAGTTTATAGTAAAATCCGTAAGTTACTTTTATTGAATATTATTCGAAACATCCATAACCTTGAATTTATGACGTTTTCCGAATTCGTAAACTCTCGGGCTCCGGTGAAGCCACTATTTCGTGGGTAGCAGAAAAATCTTTTTGCCTCTGCCTTCAGATACGAGTTCAGTGGTCTCACGGTTTCTGAAACACTGATCATCGTAGATGTCAACTAATCAGCTGTCAAATGGATTTTCAAATTTCATTTGAGTTGCTAAAAGGATGGTTAAACTTTTGAATTGATCATTCTAATCATTTAGAAGATCATTCTTGTCAATACAGAGAGTTTAACCATCCTTTTGGCAACTAAAATGAAATTTGAAAAGGCATTTGACAGCTGATTAATTGACATTTACGATGATCAGTGTTTTAGAAAACGAGCGTCAGTCTACCGGAGGAGCGATGTCAGCCAGCGAGCGGGGCGCGCCGTCGCCTAATACTCGTAAAAGCGAACGCGAACAGTTTTTGCAATTAAACCTGTTGGCGGCCGTGCTCCACGCCTCGGCCCGTGCAGTGGGCGAACGGTAGCGCCCACGGTGCGGCAAGGACAATGTACCGTAAGGCGACACATTATACACAGCCCGATTTTGTAATAAACAAAACAGCGAGCCTCGAGAGCTTACAGAACACCGTTTGTACGTACGGCCGTCCCACGCGCTACAACGCTGCTATGTGACTACAAATACACTTCGTATTTTGACTTCAGTTAAATAACTGAATTCGTTTAAGCATATTGTATGCTACGTATTCTTATAAGAAAAAAAAATAATGCAATGATTCACGGATTTTGTGACGATTAGTTTTCTTTTTTTACCCTCTATACAGCGGAGGCCTTTGCCCGGCAGGTGGACATTTATAGCCTGTTGCTTTACTAGTTTTCTTTTGTTAAATCCTGACATTTCGAATAATTAGATTCATTGGTGTCGTCGGCACAGATTGAAACTCGGGTTGTTCGAGTGTATTATATAAAAAACGAGCGCAGAGACAATGAGCTATCACGGCGTGTGCAGTATATAAAGCTATTTAGTGGGATTAATGTTAGTTCGGCTGCGGTGTGAGATCGTGCCCACCGAGACAGTGAACTGATAATCGAGTGTTTCCGGTCCCCTATAAAACGCAGAATGGAAATGCGAAGCACTGAATACGGGGCGATCGCTTTTGTTATTGGACATTAGTAACGATTGAATAGAAGTTTGCACTTATAAGAATATATGATGTGTCTAACTAGTTTTTGTTTGGTTTGATTATAAATTAAAAAAATGTCTCAATATTTTGCCAGATGTGAGAATAGTTTGGTATCGTGAATGGACGAGAGCCTTAATGACGCAATAACTACAGTAAAAACAATCTGTTATTCTTTTTAGGCTTAAAACAGGGTGGAAGACAGCTATTTTTATGTACATATTCATCCTTCTTTAATTAGTATTTCTCGTAATCGTTGTACATGCTAAGTACGTCAGGCATACTGAATGTTTCGGAACTGGTGATTTACAAAAAAAGATAAAAAAAATTAAATCTGAAGATGTAATTCTTGGAACTAGTTACGCATTTGCGACTGTCATTTGTTTCTGTCATTTAAAATTAAATCATTTTTAAATTAATTAAATTAAATTTGAAATTGTGACCAATAACTTGTTGCGATTTTATCGAGTAGTAATTCACATATACTTTTGGAAATGTGTCATAAATATAAAATCTTCTCTTATTCATCTGAATCCAGAAACTCTTTTGTAAACTGTTGTAAACACGTCCACGGTGAAATCAATTTCGACATATCCCTTAAATAATAACTCTCCTGCCTAGTTTATGTGACGGAATGTGTGAGAATGACGGAAGTATAAAGTGGCCGTAAAGACTTAACAATATCACGCATAACTGTATAAAACTGATATCTCTATTTGTCTACTTTGCACGTTAGTTGTTTTCTAATGTTGTTGTTACAATCTTTTAAGAAACCTTACATATTCAATAAGTATAATAATAATAAAATTCTTAATTTATAAAATATGTATAAATATTAAAATATATATATATAAAATTTCACTTATGCTGAGGTTTAATTGCGATAAGTTGTCGCAAAGAAGACATGTACAATAGAATTTTGCTTATACTATTCAGGCCTCAAAAACTCTATACCGTATTGCGTAATTTATAACGGCATTATATTTAATAAGATGGAGATACTTTAACCAGAATGAAACGTATAACTATTTCAGTTGCAATCGTATAATTAATGGAAAGTTTTCCGTTATAAAACAGTGATAATTAAACTTAAGGAATACAAAACACTCTTGGATCCGAAGCCATCATTGCCAGAACTGCAAACTTGCACGATGGCACACCAGCCACAAAACCAAGGCTCTAACAGGTCAACGAAATAGAGATCGAGATATTATAATTTTTAAACGAGCTTTAAACAACGCTATTAAGAAAAAGGACGATCCAATACCAATGAAATTATAATAGGATAAAAAAGATACCAAGGAAATTATACATTGTAAATGGAACCACATAGGAAGCACCAGCTTTCAAATAAAAAAAGAATCATCAAAATCTTTTCACTCGGTCGAAAGTTCTGAGGAAATAAACATTAAAAATAATACAATGGAATTGAGAACCTCCTTCTTTTTCGAAGTCGGTTGAATATAGCGAACTTCTATTGAAATAACTTTCACGTATCGGACAGCATAAATGCATTAGCGGGACCCTTGCGAAAGTTTTAATATGTAACAAATAAGACAAAAGCGGCTTCTAGTCACAAGGGGTAATTACTGTGAACTTTAGATTGCAGGCACTTGTTACCATTGTCTAAATACCAAACGTTTTATAAGACCACGTAATAGCGGTGAAACGGTCCATAAACGCGTAACGTGTATCCTACCCGTAATGATATGAGTGACTTTAGGCCGCCACTATATTAAATATGTTGGAGAGACGACTATTACAATCTTCCTAATACCTAACATAACACGTATTGCGACACTTTAGACAGAATTCATAATCTGATACTACGATTCTAATACAATTTTTGGAAGTTATAACACAATAAATATTATATAACATATATGTTTTCTTTTTTTAAATCTTATTTAAAAAATATTGCCCTGAATTTAGGATAACATTATCCTGTGTTGTAAGGACGTTTTACAAACATAAATTGCACGAGGACAAACACCCAGATACGAAACAACTACCTGTGAGTCACACAAATAGTTGTCCCGTGTGGGAATCGAACCCACGACCCCCGACGCCGAAGCCAATACTTTGGCAACTGCGCCACGAGTGCACGTTTGTTGTTAAACGTGCATTGATACACATATATATTAAATAACAGGTTAAGTGTAACAATGTATTAACACGTTAAGAAAAATTTAGCCTCAACCTAACCATCTATTATTGGCTACAATTTATGCAATAAACAAACTTACTATCTAAATTTATTAAATTTATTAAAATTGTCCATAAAGAGTGTAGGTTTTTATATATTCGCATGACTGTAGTGTATGGACACCCTTAGGGCTCTTTCGTAACCCCACATGTCCACTTATCTCAAACGGTCACGACGCAAGATGAGAGACGATTGTTGTTCTCGCGTTAAACTTTTATCATTGTTTCATTAAACATTTCTGCGTCACATTCGCGCACGTCTCTCCTACGTGTGGGGCTGATAAGCTCGACTTTAGTGCGCTAAGACCTAAAATAATCGCAAAAGGTCACAAAAGCGCTTATGAAGAATTACCTTGCTTGAACAAAGCGTCTTGTTGTTGTTCTCACTACACTAGCACACAAATGTTTGACTATGATAACCCATGGAATTTACTGATTACCCCGCCCATAGATGTAATTAAGTCTACGAACTGTTCTCACCGTGGGGAAATGAAGATGCGGTGTAATCAAATGTTATGTAGTTGTAATGAATAATTATACTCTTGTCTATCAATGCGTAAGTACTTTAGTTGTTAAAAAAACAAATACTTTAATTAAATTTATGTGACGTACTTTAGACGGTAGACAATTTTTTTTGGCAGGATAAATGAAAAAGTATTATATAAGTATGAAATAAGCAAATTTGAATGTTTCATATATTTTTTTATATGAAACGTTGTGTTTGGTCTCATTTTAATAGTAAACTGTAGAATCACCTTTAAGACTAAACGGAAGCCAATGTAGTAACCAATTATGTTTCGTCAAAACGGGATTAGAAACTTAAATTAATAAACGGCCGTTTTACGAGCATTCAAATTGTTTCCCTCAAATATGGTTCGTGTTACACGATTATTAATCTGTCAACGTTTTGAAATGCTAATGAAAAATCAAATCTCACTCAGCTGATTCCAGAACAGCTCTATAAAATGTTAATACAATATTCAGTCGTGTCTTTTCTAATGACGTTCGATAATATAACAAGTCGAGGTAGACAGTTTCTATACAAAGCCCGTATTGTCACCAAATAAGCAGCAGATAATTTAAAAAAAAAAGTTTTATAATAAAATGTTAGACATTAAAAAAAGTTGGCCAGTTAAAATTGTAGTCGTCATTGGAGCCGTCATCAAGATTTCAATTCAGGGTATCCGTGTGTATTGACACCGACGTGACAATGAGCTACCACTAGATTTTTCAAAGTAATCCCATAAAAGTCATGACGCGTTACTAGTTTAAACATCAGTAGGAATCTAACGAACACATTATTACCATTAACAGGAACACACACTTCCCAGAGAATCCATGCATATTTAATTAAAAAGTTGGCCTGAGTAGAAATCGCGTACAAGACACAATCAAGTTATCCGGAAATTAAACTGTTACCTTCATGCTAAACGAAACCGCGACATGCGTACAAGTATCTCGGCTTATAATGCATGCAAATGCAGATATCACATTAATTGGAGTGGATCGCGCGCCATCTGCAATGTCTTCCCCATCGCAGATACTTACACGATAATCGGTGTGTTCATATGCATGGCATGAATATGCATGTCATCAGAATGCAAGCATACCACTATAAGAGAGTGGTATTCTAATTTAATAGCGCCGCACGGCTCATAAGAGCAAGACTCACCCGGCTGGTTCGGGCGCACGTCCGCGCGAACTTGATTCGTGTGAGAGAAAACTGCCTCAGGACATTTTAGCGTTTCCGTTAGAGACTTTAATATTATATTTTGCGTACCGATAAAAGCGCGTGATCCGTATCAAAATGTATGCGATGTTCGTACCCAACGTTGGACGGGTTTGAATATTAAATTTTGTAGAAAAAGTACGAAAGTAGTTTAAGTAGTTAAAGTTGTTTATGTAAACACTCATGCCTCTACACAGTTTGTATACGAAAATTGCGAATTCCACCTTCGACTCCAACACGTCTTTCAACCCTTCATCTAATTGTAGAATTGTAAAATTATTATACACTAGCTTTTCGCCCGCGGCTTCACTAGGGTTGAAGCCCTTAAATAAATATCTATCCCCTTTAAGAACCTTTATAACCCTTTTTCCAATTAGAAAATGTCCTATGTCCTTTCTCACGCTCTAGACTATCTGTGTACCAAATTTCATTTAAATCGGTTCAGTAGTTTTGGCGTGAAAGCGGGACAGACAGACAGAGTTCCTTTCGCATTTGTAATAATCTGTGTATAATAACAGATTTTTATAAGCTTATAAGTATATATTACTTTAAAATATGCCCAGAGAAGAAGACATTGACATAATTTAAATCCCTCTCTCGGACCTTAAAAAAAATTCATACATATTGAAGCCACCTTAACACTGATAAAGGAAGTATACGGTAAAGACGTTTATTGGTCGACTGCTACTATATCGCGTATGCAAAGCGGCTGTGTCGTGACTAGGATGACATGCTAGCTTCCTATCAGGAGTACACAACATTTTTATTTTTGTTGTATCGAGAAATCACTAATTTTTATGCAACATTTTTAGATTTTTTTTTAAATGATATTTAATTTTTGTACTGCTATTCTCTGCACTGAAGATGAATTATTTTTGTAAAAAAAAAGGACGAAAGGTTTTTCAAAACAAAGTAGATTAATACTAGCTAGTTGAGATTTTCTTCAAAGTGAAGAAAAGCCGTTTCCTCAGTGAATAGAGTTTCGAATCCCGGAAGAAACAGATTCAAATCGCCGCTGTGAGCGAAAAGCATTTAATCTATTTTTCTGATTTTTTTGTTACCATATCCGATATTGTATACCATTTTCTGAGCTTAATATATTATAAAAGCGATAAGTAAATAAAAATATCGTATATATTGTTGTTTTAGGATAGCCTCTACAGTACAACGAGCAGGATTGTGCGATAGTGATTAGTGAATGGTACTCTCGCTTCGAGTGAGAGTTTACGTCAATACAAAATTTTACTTATTTCTAGAAATAATTTCTTGTATTTACGCGATTACACATTATAAATGAAACTAATTTTACGGATTTATCGCGTTTATTTTTAATTTTAATTCCCGACGTTTCGAACCCTTTACAGCGTTCATGGCCACGGGACAGACTAAGGTGTTAGACGTCTGATTGTCATAGTTAACCCGGGCTACCGTCAGTTTTTGAATTAT
Organism: Iphiclides podalirius; assembly: GCA_933534255.1. NCBI lineage: Eukaryota > Metazoa > Arthropoda > Insecta > Lepidoptera > Papilionidae > Iphiclides > Iphiclides podalirius. Next base: position 10,326,655 of record OW152827.1, on the reverse strand, counting down.
TAATTTTGTGTCCGATCTATGCAGAGGGAGCTAATTGTATCTTGTCTTGCATTAGTGGTTCGTTTGGGCCTAGATTTAATTTTATTGATGACAGGATCCCAAGCTGATGGTAGTACCCAACCTTCTTCCATTCCGACTTCAAAAAAAGAGGATTTTCTCAATTCGGTCGTACTTTTTTTAGGTTTGTTACCTCAGAACTCCGTCATGTATGAACCGAAATCAAAAATTATTTTTGCATCTGGTTTGGTTTAGCTCCCACGTTGCTTCATATTTATTTCATTGGTAGTGGACCTTGTGGAGCTACATCAGGAAACTTCAGAATCAAGTAGAAAATGTGAAGCATACAAAACTTGAACTCGTTTAAGATTTTTTGTTAATTATAAATTGGTAATCAAACATTACCATAACAAAGATAATGTTAAAAAAAATCAGAAACTTTTCTTAGTTCGAGAACTGCACGCGCACCGCGTTATTCGCTCCCTTTATTAGCAATTCCGATACGCGAAAGCGATATTGTGGTCACATAAGTGGAGTCTGGCGGTCACCGTCTAGTTTTATCGCGGCGATATTATTTTAGATAGCGCTTTAATAGAATGTCGGAATTACGGCGCGATAAACGGCCGTTGGACGCGTAAAGTCGTTTAATGCAATACGCTGCCCACCCCACGGTGTGTGTTTGTTTGGCTAATCGGCCGTTTTGTCTTGGCCGGCACGACTTTCCTTGCCGCGAAACTAGGTCTTAATTATAACGGCGTGCTGAAACGTTGAACGGGAATATGTGTTTTCATTGTGCAATGGAGGCTATCGCCTTTACGCTTAAGGTAGAAAGAGCCAAGTTGGGCTATCAACATAAAACGGAGTTCTAATGTTTTCTAAGTTGCCAAACGAGCAGATGATTTAACTGATGTTCAGTGAAAACCGCCGCCCATGGACATCTGCTACACCCGAGGGTTCCAGATGCGTTGGCAACCTTTTGAAAATTGGGCTCCGGCCATCTCACTCACCAGACGAAACACGAAAGTATTATACTTCCACTTTACGCCGATCTTCTGTGAGGTCGTGGTACTTACTCGGACGAACCAACCCATTCGTGCAAGAGCCGAGGCTGCTGCGTGGCCCTACCTTGGCTATACCGTAAAAGAATACATAAAGAATACAACTGAATTGAGAACCTCCATTTTGTAGTCGGTTTAAAATACTCTGAACAATGAATAAAAGCAATATTACCTACACCTAAAACACTTTTACGACACATGTCAATGTTATTCTGACGACCCGAATGGCATAGTGGGTAGTGTACCTTCCACCTGCGTCAGAGGGTGTGGCTTCGATTCCCACTACTGGAAAAATATTGGGTGATGATCATAGTGTTTTTCCAGTGTCTATGGTCTATACACCCGTATATTTATTCATAATATGTATTTATAATATGTATTTATTTACATAAGAAAAGCATGTTTAAGTATGTTTATCAGTTATCTATTACCCATAGTACAAGCGTTGCTTAGTTTGCGACTAGAGAACGTTGTGTAAAAATGTGTCCTAAATAAAATATTTATTATTTATTCTAGAATGGAGGTTATGTTTTAAGAGTAATTTTAACCAAATATCATCTCTATTATCGTTTCACGATTCCGAGTGGATTTTAATTTAGATTTAAATTTATTAATAATAAGGTACTTGAGTCGGACATTGATCAATATTCAGATATGGACTGATGCAAATGCTCGTAGCATGCCCATACCTCCACTTGGCAAGGCGCACTCGATGTTAAAAATTAACCGTTAACATTATGTTCATATCAAAGTCAAAGTCAAAGTCAAAGTCAACATTTCTTTATTCAACATAGGCTTATTTTAAGCTCTTAGTGAACTTCAAACACTACCACCGGTTCACTGACTAGACCTTCCAGAGAAGAACTGGAAAGAAACTCTGCGGTCATATATATATTTTTAATTATTTAAGTATATACACAATTATTTAAGTATAAAATTAGCAGGAGCCAGAGGACTTGCAGAAGACTTTGACAAGAGTCATTTCCACACATCCTTGTCCTCGATGTATTCCTCGGTATTATAATAGGCCCTTTCCGTTAGGTAGCTTTGACAAAATGTTTGAAATTATTTACACTTAGTTTGTGGATGTCAACTATTTTATCATATAAGTTAATGCATCTACCAAAAAACGATTTCCTGGTTTTAGCTAATCTAAACCTCGGTATTTCCAGCGTGTCACCAGGCCCCGACGCGATGTAGTATGTTTTTTTTTTGTAAAAAGGTTAATAGCATTGCTGATCATCGTTATGTGTTGGCCTATTTAACGGTTACTACTGTAGGCTCATTAGCCAGGTCAAAGACGGTGTCAAAGCTCTTTATTTAATTTAGTTTTGCATACCACATCAATGAAAATTAAATATTAGTGATAGTACATCACTGGGATGATATTTTATATTTATATGGAAAAGATCTTAAAAAAGCTCTCTCGATTTCTCGGATTTATATGCCAGTTACAGTAACCAGTATTTTTCATAATGAAAAATAATCCTACACTGGGATTCTGTCTTACGATTGATTCTGTCATATGTTTTCATGTGAGAAAGAAGTAGACAAACGAACAGGTTACTAAATATAAACAATTAATTTATTCTGTGCCCGCGACTTCGTCCGCGTGGAATTTAAAATAAATAAAATATCTTAAATAAGTAGCCTAAGTTACTCCTTATTACATCCATTATTTGCCAGTAAAACTCCCGTGACTGCCAGTAAGAATCAGTGCAGCCGTTTCAGAGATTAGCCGGAACAAACAAACAGACAGACAAAAATTGTAAAACAAAATATTTTAATATATGTACCGTGTATACATCCATATGCATTTATATGTTATATGGTTATTTTAATATTACAAACAGACAATCCAATTCTATGTATCTACTAATAATATAGATGTATTGATATTCCATCTCAAGTACATAAATAAATAAATAAGTACGAATGGGTACCGTCAAATTCTTACATCTATATGTCTCATATTAGGTAATATAACAAAGGTATATACACTGGTATAACAAAGATCTGTCATCAAAATCAATTGTTGTCGATTGATTGGCATATATTTTCACGTGAGAAAGAGGCAAACAAGCAGACAGTTTACTAAATATACATTTACAGTTAAGTCATTAACGCTGCCTATTGCCCTATAAATTGTTAACTTCTAGTCATCTATTCATATACTACACATCATATCATAAAGCAGCCTCAGTTTACATAGGGTGTAAGTCGATAACACTTTCTGCGAAACGCACGACAAAATCGATCTTGTTGCACAAATAACACCGTCGGAGGCAGAAATTGTTTGCTAACACAAATGAGTCCGTGACAAAAAAGGAAACATTACGAAATTGGTTTTTGCACATCCTTGACTGTGTTCACAATCCGTCGGCCGATTTGATTGCTCGCTCGTCCGTGAGTGCCGTATTGTCATTACCGTAATAAGCGAAACTAGGAACACTACATTGTTGGCGTTGCGCGCACAGATAAAAAATGTACATCGTTCGGCTAGAAAAAAAATTAAACGTACAGTAAGATGAGATTTTCGAGACTATTAGAGGGTTTTATGTACAAAAAGGACAATAAAAAGAATAAAAAAAAAATGTTGTCCCTTTCTGGAATCAAACGTACAAGCAATCGTGCCGTTGGGTATCTTAGGTTCCGACCGATCTGTAATTATTTCCCTTATAAAAAATTATGTTTTTATCTTTAAGATATTTAAGATTTTTTTCTTTATGTGAGAAGTTGGCAAGCGAGCTGGCTTTCCTGATGCTAAGTGATTACCACCATTGACATTTTAAACTCACGTATGGTTGCAGATGCGTCACCATCTTTTAATAAAGTGCTCCTCACTCACCAGACGAAACTGAAAAGTATGACACTTCTAATCCACGAGGATATTCTGTGAGGTCGTGGTACTTACCCGGACGGACCTGCCCATTCGTGTAGCAGCGAAGACTACCGTGTGGCCGTACCTCAGTTAAGGCAGTGTTGGTTCATTTGATTTCATGGACTGGCAATCTTAGGTCATTGATTCGACCCCATCTTCTGTGCAAACGCCACAGTCTTAGATCTAAGTGCAATGTACGGTGACAAGCTCACATCTGTCACAACGTGGACTAAGATCAGCGACAGCCATAGATCGATAGATCTTCTTCAAGATTATAAAAATCAAGTGCTTGTATTTTGAAGACTTTTAATTGTCTTATTATTTCATTGCAATTACTATTGAGATCCTAATAAAGCGTCTATTCATGCGTAACTGACGCCCATATATCTGACCAATGTTAACCTATCGGAAGGTAGATAGTTCCCATCTGAATGATAATAATTCACGCATTCAAATTGCTTACCGCAATTTTTTATATCGCGTGTGTTTCGCGCCTTTTTCGGGTGCGGGCACGTCTCTAATAAAATTAGACTAACGACCACAGACCTAATAATTATTAGAGAACACAGACGACTTAAGGTTTATCAAAAATACTCATTCTTACTTTTCAGTGCTTTGTTTGATATTAAAAAAAATTGTTGTAAAGATATTAAAGCTACATAATAAATCCTCCTGCCCATAAACAAGCTGGTTGTGACCGGGACAACATCTGAATCATCTTGTTAGAGGTTTTACTTATTTTTTTGCGAACAAGGCTGCCTGAAATCCACCCTGCTTAGAAATATATAGTCGGTCTAAAACAATTATCTGTAGCTCACACAAATACCAGGTTCGTATGGAATCTAATTCACCACTGGAAGTTGAAACCAATAACCTAACAACTGCGCCACCGAGTCATAAAATCTAGATAAAACATGATTTATTATAATAAAATTCTGTTTAAAATCTTCTCCGCTTTATATGACACGCACCACGCCCGCAGTAACATAGCCATTCAAGGACAGAGCTTTACATTGTCTCTCAAACTGTGTACGGAACAATCGTTCGATTAAAAAGTAGAAGAGAAACTGCAAGAGACGAACTGAGTAAAATCTAAAAAGGCAACGACAACCATCTCGATACGGCCTCGCGGGGTGCACGCAGGGCGTGGCCCACGAAATTGAGATAAACAAGCAGAGCCACCTACAAGTAGCAGACGGACTATCTGCGCGGGTTTACACAAAGCACCGGCGACAATGAAATATAACGGCATCATTTACGCTCCGGCTCTAACAGCGAGCAGCTCTGCCCGAACGCCACCATAAATTCACGGATTCGTTTCTTGTCTTTGCCCGCCTCCACCCAATGTTGATTTAACATGGTTTTAGTCTTATTGATTCTTTATTGCGCGCGCGTATTGTCTGAGCGCACGCGACTTCACGTTAGGCGTTGGTTAATTAATTTCGCCTTTTGTTGTCGCTTGATGTATGGATACCGTTCCGGGGCGCCTCGGTGTTGATTCGGAAACTTAATGTCCTTTAATTACGTGAAGTCGTAACACTGTCAAATTTACCTATTCATATATACTTTCATAGGTAAAAAGAGAGCCGTGGTAGTGTTCCATTCTATCTTTGTAATTCAATATACTCGAGCAACCTATCTTCAAGTCCCGGTACCAACACCAAGATATTTTAAATTACAATTTTAAATGCTGACTCATCACCTAAACGGTGAAATAATAAAAAATGTACTTTGAAGGTACGTGAACTGTGACTTTCCACAGTGGGGTCTCGCTGTATAATATCACCCTTTACTTAGCTGTGGAACATAGTTAGGACATTATAACACGGCTTATGCATGGTTTACGAATTTTTTCATGCAAACACCGTGATTCAAAACCTACCAGTCAAAAGCAAGAAGCGTGACTTCCAATTCGATTGCTTTAAAGAAACATAACAGTCCAAAACAAACTATTAACATTTTTTTTTTTTAAATGAACCATCGTCTCCGAGCTTACTTTACACGGCCATAGAATACCTATTACCACTACAATTATAACGAAAAGTAGACGCGAAAACAACAACCGAACCCCTTTGTCAGCGGCATAAAGACTTCCTTGAGGAGCGTACGCATTTAACAAGCTCCAAACAAGCGGTTTGACTAACGGCTTCAATTAGTTGCGCCGGTCCGTCCGCGTAACTCGAACTTCGCTAATAAATCGGCCGCCGCGTCGTCTACGTCACGGGACACTCGAGCACCCGGCGACGGATCTCGATGACGCTCCTAGTTTTCACTTAAGTACCCAACGTAATTATCTCCTCTAAACGTTGACTCGGAAATATACATAGATTGTGATATATTGTGACGTGATATTTCTGTGGTAGGACAAAGCAAAAGTTCACTGTTGCACGTATGGGCAGGTGCGTCCGTTTAAGTACCACGACCTCACAGAAGACCGGCGTAAAGTTGAAGTGTTGCACTTCTGCGTTTCGTCTGGTGAGTGAGGTAGCCGGGGCCCACTTTATTTAAAGGTGGCAATGCATTTGCCCTACAGGTGCTGCAAATGTCCATGGGCGGCGGTTATCGCTTAACATCAGGTGAAACGAAAGCTCTCTTTCCACTTTCTCACATAAAAAAAATATGCATGTTCAATAACTGTTGTATTAGGCAGAGCTTACCCTAGCTTTTATTTCATTACACACACATTACAGTATTTTTTTCATATCAGACATTATTTTTTCTTTCAATGTAAACCTTCCTCGGACACAAGGTTTCTTTGACGTATGAACATATATAATATGTTCATTTTTGCATTGTAAGAGGCCTTCCGCTGACCATCATGGGTGACTGAAGGCTTCTTAAAAAATCTCTTCGGCTCCAAAGGTCATCGACTGTGAATATGGTTGTACCTAGTGTAAACAGCGCACTAGTTTTTTTTTATTTTATTTTATTTAAACTTTATTGTTACAACTTAGAACATTACTTAATAGCTAAAGGCCACAATGGGCGAACTTAATGCCTAATGACATTCTCTACCAGTCAACCCTTGTCATGGAGAAAATTAGATGGCAGGTGCTAACCGAAGATTAAATATAATAAATAAATAAATAACCCCTGAAGTCAATTTTTACAGGCCCCATATGTACACAAATTAATATATGTGTGTATATATAGTTTCTCTAAACCCATAGGAAAGTACTTACTAGAGAGTGCTGTTTTCTATAAATACATATGTGTAATAATTTTCAGAGGGATGACGAAAACTTTTTAATCGTCTAAAAGTTGTAGAGCTGGCAGTATCCTTTATTTAGATCGTTACTCCAAACGAACGGAATATCCGTTACATTGATGCTTGTATCGTTCGCCGACTAATTAAGATGCTTTACGTTGGTAAACCTAAACATCGTTAGTTATATTTGCGTTTGGGGAAAATCTAAGTGCTATTCTAGCGATATCAAATATCTATTATCTAAGTTATCACTTAGAGGGATCGGTGAATACTTTAAAAGTTAAACATTCATGAATCCAAGCATTTTTATATTCATAAGATGATGTTTTCACTTTAAGTGAGTGAGATAACTGAGCCACTTACTTCAGTTTTATAAAGATTATCCACGTATTTACAACACCACAGATATTAATGGTATCCATGGGCGGCAATTATCACTTAACATCAAATGAACCACAGCATTATATTGTGTAATAAATTTAATATATTTTATATGTAACTTATTGATTGAATAATCATTCAGTCATTCATTTATGAAAGTACACATTACATAAAAAGGTGTTACAATAAAGAAGTGCTTATAAACTTAGATGCCCTATCCAGGCACTGCAAATTTTTTAATGAACACTGCTGACTTACATAGTAATTATATCAAAAGCATTAGCAAAATTACAATCAATGTAAATACGTATTAAACAATTGTTATAATACTTAGATGGAGTCAACGTTTCTGTTCTCAATGCTTTAAATATATTTTCATTAAGTAAAATGGGTAAGGAATTAATAAGTATCCATGTCAAGTTTGGCAGCTGTAGATTGACTAGGATGGCTTCTATACGCTGTCCAATTACTACTACGGTGCTGCGTGGCCCTACCACCGTAGCAGCCTCGGCTGTTGCACGAATTGGCAGGCCTGTCCGAGTAAGTACCACGACCTCATAGAAGACCAGTGTAAAGTGGAAGTATGACAAATACTTTCGCGTTTCGTCTGGTGAGTGAGGTAGCCGGAGCCCAATTTTGAAAAAGGTTGTCAACGCATCTGTAACCCTCGGGTGTATCAGATGTCCATGGGCGGCGGTATTCACTTACCATCAGTGATACCTTTTGTTACGAATATGTCAATCAAAATAAATTTAACCAACCGCAGACATAGTCCTCCCACGTTCAGATAGTTATCGTATACAAGCAACCAAAGAAACGCGACAGCGACAACGACACGGCAAACTTAAAGCCAACACTGTCTATATTTTCAACATAACGATGCTCTTAGATTTGCCGAGAAATAATGGAATGCATTGCGCTGCCATTCACATATCCAGCTTACTAATTAAGTCAACAAACGAGAAGAAAGCTGTAACTTTGACAATATAGCCCCATACGTAAGGGCCCGTGTAAGTAACCAAACTGCGTTGACCTATTCTGTGTATCGACGTCGACTTTGTCGCCATACTGCTAAGGTTCATTGCGGCAGGGATTCCGTTGATTAGGGGGCTCAGTTATGGTCGGTCGTTACTGAAAGCAAAGCCGCGAGCAAAGATCTAAGCCTTTTTAGACTTGTCCAAATGCAGCCGATGCATGCGCAGCACCCCGCCATATAGAGTGAACAATAGCTGGCAGACCACAATCGCGGACCGCGGTGCCCTCATTATAACGCCATACGAGCGAAACTATTTCTATATGGGCAATTTTGATTTTTGTTAATGACCGCTTTGAGAGAGTTTTCTCGTTTATCGCTACATATTTAACCGTGTTCACATTATAAGACTACGCCCACTGTCATACCGATATATAGCTACACAGTTATCTGTATAAACTAGTTATATACATATCTGTATACCTATATATAGTCATAACAGTTAATATCTCGTAGAAGAATCTGTAATGCCTTCAGTATGCTGTCAACAAGTAAAAGCATCACTTAATGGCCTCTACTATTGCATGAATGGAATAAATTGGCTCGGGAAGTACCGGGGTCTCAAATAATTTTCCCATCGAGGGTGAAGAACCCATTCTCTTAAAAAATGCCAAGGCCCCTGTAACGCTTTTGGGTTGTCCCACTACTACTTTCTACCTCGCTATCCGCATACTAATCAAAATACATATATATATATATATGACAGTCACATTTAGTCGTCTTGAAAGAAAAAGAAGGTACATTAGTCTAAATTGAAAACCAAAGAATTCTGTTGATATGAAATTTAAAAACGCAACGGTCGAGATCCTTGAAATGTAGTATATGAATACATTTTTAAGTGGTATTAACATCCCACATGGAATTCGGTGGATTTCTTTAAAATTTTGGATTAGAATGCATCGTTTAAAAAGCACTCAAATCTCATATTTTCATTCAATGTTAATATCTATTCAAATCATGTATGCAGGATGTTGATGTCCAAATATGTTTGGGTTTTATATGAAATAAAAGTAATATCTACGTACATCCCCCAAATGCTAGTGTACGAATCTGTTAACAAAAACTTCTCAAACACAGAACGTATAAATATATGGAATGTGGCTAATATCTCATGGTTTATTCCACATAAACCGTTCAGAAAAATAATCAGCGTCACTAATTACTGCAAAACTCATGCTGTTTTCACCCAAACGCCCCTTAAAGTGCTCTATTCAGCTGCGACTGCGAGTTTATTCAGCGACTCGATAGTGTATCTCATTAAGCCAGAGCTCAGCGACGTTTTACGTCATTAAATATGTAAATAGTAAGAATACGGGCGTCCATTCAGCTGACATGTCGCGACGCCTGCTCTCGTAGAGCTATGAATGTGTGAGAACTCTTCATAAGTTTGAATGAGGCCGTATAATGGGAAAAGGTTTTTATGATAGTTTTTTTCTATCCAATAAACTTTTAAGAGCGTACTAAATATTTCAAATTGTAATAATAATAACTATCACCTTCTGAGCGTCTGTTATGACGTTTTTGTACATATTTCCGACATACCATTTCCCACTTTTTTTAGTACATTTCAAACACTCTAACACTAAGATGAAATATGAAATTTCACAATTATAAGAAACTGATGTACTTGTGTATTTTATTTTTATAGGTTAACTTATAAAAAGCCACTAAGAAAGTAAGATTTCAATTTTTTTTATAATGTTTTCAAAAAAAAATATGTAACAACTTTAACAAACATTTTCACTATTGCAGCTACATAATAAACGTCTATCCACAATTTTATGGCTCGCTATTTTTTGAATATCAGATAATAAAACTAATCTTTATGAGGAAATTGTAGTCAAAATAATAATTTAAATTAGTTTACATCCATATGTCTGTCTATATACTCCTAACTCTATGGCAGCTGGCAATTGCATTACGCCCAGACGTATGATATCGCTAAACAAGCAGTTAATGACACATTCTAGAAATTCTAATCCCGCATTTGTGACGTTGTAGCGCTAAATAAAAGCAACATCTTAAGAACCTGTCGGGATGTCGTTTTATTTCAAATATATGTTGTAACATAGATTACGTTAACCGTTATTCTGTTATATGGAATAATTGTGTACAAGTACAATTATGGATTGAGTGTATTTGTACCTCGACATATAAATACATACCAAACATGATTGTCTTTTTATTAAGTTATAAATATGTTTAAACGAGATACAATTAGACATCGTATGGCTTAAGGGTACCGAGAGTTAGATTAAGAAATGATAGTTACCTGGAAAAATAATTAATGGCGTCGGGACGTGACGACCCCATCGCCCGCTGGTGGGATAATCTTGTGACAGAGATTATTCCACCAGTGCAGTCAGTCAACCCAACTAGTGGTAGTGCCATGCTGCGCACCTTCGGGTAGCAGCCGAATTGGGCCGGCACGCCCGGGGAAGAACCACTCTCTCACTAGAAACCGACGTCAAGTGGCAGCTATGCTGTCGCGTTTCGTTTGGTCTGTGAGAGTCCCGGACGCCCTCTCCCCATTCCTCCCCCATAATGTCTGCGCGAAATTTAAATTTTCTACCCCAGGAGGGTACCACCAGCATACAGCGCGGTGGAGAATCCCTCTCTGGACATCCACGCGCAGGCCGTACAACGTCTGAACGTGAATGCCCAGGCTGCCCTTCGTATTCTGGGGGGGGCAATTTTGCGCTCTCTACACCTGTTCGGGGCAAACGGAGCAGGCAACATAAGGCTACCTCTTCCTCGCATGCCGTGGACTTTTGCAACATAAGGGGGCTAAATTCCAACTTAAACGCCGTCCACTTCCATCTTGAGACGGCGAAGCCGGCCTTGCTCTTCCTTACCGAGACGCAGATATCTTCTCCAGCTGACACCTCATTCCTCTCCTACCCGGGGTACAAACTGGAACATTCCTTTGTGCCGCGGGCTGGGGTGTGCGTGTACGTCAGAGAGGATATATGCTCTCGTCGCCTCGATGCTCTTGAAGGACGGGACCTATCCATACTCTGGCTACGCGTCAGCAGATTGGGATGGGATGCGATCATTCTTTGCGTCCTACCCATGGGGGCAGATTTGCTTCTCGCCGGATGATCCAGACGTCGTTGCTGACTCAGTGACTGATGTGGTGCTTCAAGGTATGGAACTCTTTATTCCGTTCTCTGCAGTGCCCATTGGTGGCAAGTCGCAGCCTTGGTTTGGTCGCTCCTGTAAGTTGGCATTACGCCGAAAGCGGGAATGCTACCAGGCTTGGGCTGACGCTTCGTCGTCTAGTGATGTAAAAACCAGCGCTTTAAAAAAGACGTATAACTCTGCCTCTAGGTCCTTCAAAAGTGTTATTGCTAAGGCGAAATCGGAACACATTGGCAGAATTGGCGAGAGATTGGCGCGTCTCCCAACGGGAACACGTGCGTTTTGGTCTCACGCCAAAGCTGTCTTGGGAAATTTCTGTAAGCCTTCTTTTCCACCCCTGCACACGGAGGATGACTCGCTGGCCCATGCCGCGAAGGAGAAAGCCGATCTTCTGGGCTCTCTCTTCGCGTCCAACTCGACTTTGGATGACCGAGGAAAATTACCACCAACAATCCCGCGTTGCGATGCTACGATGCCGGAGGTTCAATTTCGGCAAAGTGCAGTTCGCAGAGCACTCTTTTCCTTGGACATTCATAAGTCGAGTGGGCCCGATGGCATCCCTCCGATCGTGTTGAAGACATGTGCTCCAGAGTTGGCACCGGTTTTGACGCGTCTTTTCCGGCTCTCCTATACTCTAGGCGTATTCCCGAAAACCTGGAAGGCCGCTTTAGTGCACCCGATCCCTAAGAAAGGCAACAGCTCGGATCCGTCCAACTACAGGCCTATAGCCATCACCTCCTTGCTCTCCAAGATAATGGAGACCATCATTAACTGCCAGCTCCTGCGGTACCTAGAGGAGCACCAGCTGATTAGCAACCGCCAGTACGGCTTTCGTCGAGGTCGCTCAGCCGGTGATCTTCTGGTTTACCTGACACACAGATGGGCAGAAGCAGTTGAGAGCAAGGAGGAGGCGCTTGCAGCCAGTCTGGACGTAGCGAAAGCCTTTGATCGGGTGTGGCACAAAGCACTTCTTTCGAAGCTGCCTTCCTATGGGCTTCCCGGGAAGTTATGCAACTGGATCACTAGCTTTTTGGCAGATCGGAGCATCAAAGTCGTCGTCGACGGTGCATGCTCTGATCCTAAATTTGTCAATGCTGGTGTTCCACAAGGCTGCGTACTGTCCCCCACTTTGTTTCTTCTGCATATCAATGATATGTTGCAATCAGCAGCGTTCATTGCTATGCGGATGATAGCACTGTGGATGTTTCGTACACAGGCCGTGCTAACATTTCTCGGGAAAACGTCTACGAGAGCCGGAACAAACTTGTGTCTGAAGTCGAAACTTTGTTAACAAAAGTCTCAGACTGGGGTCGACTAAATTTAGTCCAATTCAACCCCGATAAGACACAAGTTTGCGCGTTAACCGCTAAAAAAAGTCCCCATTTGTCGTGACTCCTCATTTTGAGAACACTCCCCTGTCTGTCACAGCTAGTATCGGAATACTTGGCGTCGAAATCTCGAGCAATGTCCAGTTCCGCGGTCAATTGGAAAGTAAGGCCAAATTGGCCTCAAAGAAGCTCGGTGTGCTCAGCAAGGCGAGACAGTACTTCACGTCGGCTCAACGCCTAAACCTTTATAAGGCGCAAATTCGGCCCCACATGGAGTACTGCTCTCACCTCTGGGCGGGAGCCCCCTGTTACCAGCTTCTTCCATTTGACCGCATCCAACGTAGGGCAGCTAGGGTTATCGACGATCAAGGTCTTTCCGATCAGCTTGATCCTTTGGCTATGCGTAGAGATGTTGGGTCACTCTGCATCTTCTACCGCATCTATCACGGGGAGTGTTCCGAGGAATTGTTTGGATTGATCCCAGCGGCTGAATTTCACCATCGGACATCGCGCCAAAACCAAAAATTTCATCCACACCACCTCGATGTCCAGCGTTCCACAACAGCGCGATTTTCAAGGCATTTCCTGCCTCGCACAACCACTCTGTGGAACCAGCTGCCGCCGGCGGTCTTTCCGAACCGTTACGACCTGGGAACCTTCAAGAAGAGAGCGTACTCATTCCTAAAAGGCCGGCAACGCATTTGTAAGCCCTCGGGTGTAGCAGATGTCCATGGGCGGCGGTGATCACTTACCATCAGGTGAGCCTCCTGCTCGTTTGCTGCTTTTTTCCACATAAAAAAAAAAAATATTTATGAGTCATTATACAAGCTGTAAATAGGAAAAGTAATCATAGCAAACAAATAGCAATGGACTAAAGATACATTTTAATTTTGTTTTTTAAACAAACATATTTAAATTTGTTTACAAAACAAAATTAAAAATGGGTCCAAAAAACTAAACAAATTTCCGTCGTGAATGTTCGAACTCCAAACAGACCTCAATAAAAGTTATAATTTAATTGCTGTACTAAGAAATAAAATTGAAACTGTTCTTTATGTGTTTTTGTACTCTACTCTACAATGACAAAGATCGACTAACTCATTTATCAATTACAGAAGTTATTTGACATAGCATGTAAACTATAATACTGTTACTAATTTATTGTTTTTTGCTGTTTTATTTCTGTACTAAACTTAAAAAATTAACACAGTTTTATTCGATGTAGGAATAATTTGCGTTCATCAAGAGTACACAATTAGGCTATAAGCTTCAATACATTCAAAAATTATTTTCTTTATTGCCGTATTGTGAAATGTGTTATACACATCCATTCAAATATGTGGTTATCTAACAAAAGCCTTCATTAGAGGTAACTGCAGCAGCAATCAGCGTAACGGCCAACTAAGACAGGTTAATGTCCGCTCTGTACGCGTTTAATTTACGACATCCGTTTAAAATCGAAAGTAACCTTGTGTGCATAGATCTCGTCGCCTATCTAACGTGGAAACTTCAATCTCAGTTCACTTCCCACATCGCGAACATCAGAAATATATATAACATCAGTTCCGACCTCAAACAAAAACAAATATGTATAAAAAATTAATAGCTTCTCTTCTCATATTCATTCTTATATTTACTCAATCGGAATTAAACATAACAGATTTGGAAACTGCCGATGGTCTCCGAGCTATTAACAATTGGAGCATTAACTAATAATGTTCGTGTTCTTCATACCTATCACCTTCATACCATTTGAGACGAAATTTAAATACCTTTAACAATGAACGATGTTCAGAATATAAGAAACCAACTAAGACAGTCCAAAAGAGTGAGTTTACAATTTAATATGCATCGAACATAATGCCCGTGTCTTTGTTATTTATTAAAATCACACACTCGTTTAAATTCTTATACCGCTTATTGGATTTTATCGCCTTACGTTGCATGATGTTCTTGCCACTAAGTAGGTATTCTTACACATGGTCAGCCGTGAAATTAATCATCTATATGTAAGTTATACAAGGCGTTATAGCGTGCACAAAGATTTCAGATAGGATTTGCACAAAAAAATTCCAAATTCTCTAATGATACATTGCCTTGAAATGTTGTTTGTAATCTTTAACTCAAAAAAATGAAAACTTCACTGTAACTCGTGGGTTGGTACATGTTTGTATTAGGTGACAAAGATTGCAAAGCTTTTTTGCATGTATGGAGTGGACGCGCATATTATTATAATTATAGACATTATTAAATACATTAAACCACTATTGAAACGATAATTAAGTGTTGAAATTCATCCCCGAAGATACATGAAATGCAAACAATTATGACGGTAAACGTCAAATAATTAAGTATTTCCGTAAAACTAACAAATTAGACGATCCAAAGGCAAGTTAACTAAAATAATTTGATTAACGTGAGTACAGTTCGTAAACTTTATGTAAGTTTCGGCTGTATCGAGAGAAGCTGTATCCATCCCAGAGGGAGATCTCTATTTATTGGTAACTTCTCTATCTTACGTCTATAGCTTTGAACAATCTCTGAAATAGCACCGGGAACAGAAAACTGACAAAACAAGCATTTTTATTAACGAAAAACAAAACTAATATGAAATATAATTGATTTTTGAAAATAAATTAATTAATTTTCAGGAGTTCCCTGAAGAATCTACGGAGCCCAAGATGAAATACCACGGAAGTTAATATGGGACCACATGAGAGCCAAACCAGACGCAATACAAAAAGAAATTTTAAAATCGGTTCATAAATGACGTAGTTCTGAGGTACCAAACATAAAAAAACGAACGAATTGAGAACCTCCTTTTTTGGAGTCGGTTGAAAAATAAATGAAACAAAAACATCTACAACATTCCCAATCAGAACTCGTTAAAGTGAAAATGATCGTTGCCGTAGATCGTCCAAGTTTCGCGTCCACTTCATGTCGCCCCCATTAAGTCTGGGTGATAAAACGCTACCTTGCGGTGCCCACGCTTGAGCACGGGCCCACGTGTACATTGTAAACTTTCATTTCGTACGCTGTGGCTACCTGTGCTACGCGTTATCAATTCACTTTTCCCAGGCGGTACATTCTCTCAAGATAATATTGAATGTACGATTACCGTCTTCTTATTAGCGCAGCCTTATAACTGTAATCCGATCACATACAACATCGTTTTGTTTTCAATATCGAAAACAGTTGCGTAGGAACTTGTTAATGGCGGTAAATTATCTTAATAAGAAAATTTAATAAAACACACCACCTCGACCACCAGCGTACGATATCAGGACGATTTTTAAAGCGCTTTCTGCTTCACACAATCACTGTGGAACTAGCGGTCGTCGGTGGTGTTTGCTGACCGTTACAACCTGGGACCTTCAAGAAAAGATATTCTTTCCTGAAAGGCCGATAACACTTTTGCAAACACTACGATGTTGCAGATGTTCACGGGCGGCGGTGGTAACTTTCCATCAAGTGAGCCGCCTGTGCGTTTGGCTCATATAAAATTACCATAAAAAAACTGTGCCTTGTTCTTAATATCTAATAATAATCCCAACTATTATTATAGTTTCATGTATATATTTATTAATAGTTGCCTCTACAGTACCGGGGATACCTCTACAGTGCGCGCACTTCACAAAACATAACGTAATAAGTACTTTATTTTTCAATGAAGCGAAAGAAAGCTCACGTCTATCTTTCGCTCTCGAGTGTACAATCAACTAATCTGTCGTTGGTAGGGCGTAGCCGAGTGCAGCGTAGCGGACTGCGTCTTCGTGTCGTCGTCGTCGTGCACCAGCTATGTTGTTCTCCCGGGTCCTCGGGTTATCTGCTCGCGGACCTCCTCCTCCGAAGTCAAACTGTCAGTCAACTGTCAGGCTGTCAAAGTCAACGGCCTAACAGCAAACGTGCAGTTTTGACACAAAAAAAACTAAATAAGTACAAAGACAATATGGCCTTGACGACTCGAATAGCGTAGTGGGTAGTAACTGCCTCCTGCGCCAGAGGGTGTGGGTTCGATCCACACTACTAGAAAAATAGTGTGTGATGAACATAGTGTTTTTCTAGTGTCTGGGTGTTTATATATGTATAATTTATTTACAAAATAAAAGTATATTTAAGTATGTTTATCGGTTATCTAGTACCCTTAGTACAAGCGCTGCTCAGTTTGGGACTAGAGAATGTTGTGTCTCCTAAAATATTTATTTATATATGTTATGAACAATGTCTCGATTAAACCATTAGCAATGCCTCCGATACACTCGATGCCGATGAAATAACGATGGCTGTTGGCTGGGTACCGCGGGGCGAACACGGAGCGCACGCGGTTTGCGTCAGCTCGCTCCGCAAATTGCTTTACCGCGCGACGTCGGGCGTCAAACGGCGCAGCCCTAGGGTTCTGTCGACGTTCCCTTAATGCACTTTATTAAGTTTCTTATTAGCAACGCGTTATAAGCGTCCGTTCCTCGTAGTGTAATGAAGACAGTCTGGCATGACCGTTTTTGCACCGATGGTTTATACAAACCGTTTAAAATTCCAATAGAAAACGTCAGTGTTTTAGTATTAAACGCTGGCCGATTTTTTATTACTAGGATATGTAGTGTCTAGGTATTTTGGGTAAACATGTCAGACCTAGTAGTAAGAAGGTAATTTAATACAAAAAATACTTATCACACTGTCGCATGACTAACACATCGCAAGATTAAAGAAAAACATGGTATCACTTAAAAAGTTATAGACACATAATACTAACTACACAATTTATAAAAAAGGCAATAATAAAAACATTACAATATAACTGTAATGAGTTTACATTCCATTAAAGTTGCCCGCTATCAAAGAAAATACCCTTATCGCAATAAACTAAGCAGATTTCTGATAAAACTTTTTATTTTTATTAGCACTCTCGCTTTAAACAAAGCCACTCAATTTTTTATCGACATGTGTTTCAAGGCCTCATACATTTTAAAAACCACAGACGTAATTAAACATTTATTTAGCATGCTGTAAAATGCATACATAAACAAATTGGTTAAGTCAAATTGAAGTAAATGAAAATATATAGAGCACTACCAGACCCACCAGACACTATGTGAAGATAAAGAAGATATTTTCTTTACTGGAATACTCATTTACTCTAATTTCAAGACGATCGGTTAGAAGTTGATGTACTACAGCGCCATCGGATCGTGACTTATAACAAAATTTGCATAAAAACCTTCAACGAAATAAATCATATCGAGGGAATACGATATTGGAAATCAGCGAATGTATATATATATATATATATATATATATATATATATATATATATATATATATGAACATCTATTTACATACACTAAGATGAAGTTCGAAAGACTATTAATTGTTTCGAAGTCGAAATAGAAGAATTTTTTGTAGTTTCCTGTTGAATTATAAACCATGTACAGAACACTTCTAGAAACCAGGCTCGCGCTTTACCAATTTTTCCGTTCCTCGCTAAAATTAGCCGAAGGATTGTCATTGGTTAAATTATTCAAGAGGCGTCCGATGGCTTTAAGTGAATTTTGCGATCGGCCACCAGTGTTTCTAGTATGCTCGGCATACTGTAATGTACGCCCTCACGTATCTGCTGAAAGAAAGCTTAAGTATTGTGAGAATGACACTTTTTCACTTTGAATTTTTATTGCTTATGCTGAAATAACCTCCTACGTTTAGTTTTGTAAGCATACCTTCTTTAAAAGAGACCCTTGATTCCACATTTTCTCAAGCTTTTAAAAATTTTAATATTGTACATATAAATGCACAGAGTATTCCCGCACATTATTCCGATTTGTTAGCAAGCTTCGATAATAATAACATTCATGCAATTTTAGTTTCAGAGTCATGGTTAAAACCATGTCTTCCATCTGTATCCTATTCCAGGTTTTCATTTAATACGCAATGACCGCACTGCTCGAGGCGGTGGTGGAGTTGCAATTTATCTTCGTTCTCATATTCCTTTTTCTGTTGTTTGTTTATCATCTCAATCTCAAAATGAGAACCAAGCAGAATACTTATTTACTGAAGTACTCCTATCGCATACCAAATTACTTCTAGGTGTTTTTTACAGTCCTTCTGCTACAGTGGACTATTTTAATACATTGGATAGCATTCTTGAAGAGCTCACTCCTCTGTACTCGCATACGGTGCTTATGGGTGACTTCAACATTTGCCTCATTAAAAATGATACGCGATCTTTGAGGCGTAAGTCCCTTGTAGAAGCTGCCAATTTAAATATCCTTCCACTTTCTGAAACTCATTTCTTTCCAAAGTGTGTCCCCTCTCTTCTTGATTTGGTAATCGTTTCTTCTTTTGACTATGTTGACAAATATGGTCAATGCGCAGCTGACGCTTTTTCCTTTCACGATTTATCAATCAAACCACCCAAAGCCAAATCTAGGATACTGCTGCAGCGTAATTTTGTTGAAATGGATTTAGACGGACTGCGAAACGAGACTGCTAATACAGATTGGAGTGTTGTAGTAAACGCTCGCACAATTGACGAAAAAATGGCACTATTTAATTCACTCCTTATCCAACTATATGACGTATATGCCCCTGTTCGTCCAGTTCGAATACGACACTCTCCGGCTCCTTGGTTGACAGATAACCTAAAAAAAATGTTGTCTAAAAAGAATGATGCAAAGTAGAAGTACAAGACAAATCCCAATAATGATAAAATTAAGGAAAAATACAGGCTCCTTCGGAATCAATGCAACAAGATGTGTAGGGATTTACGACGCCGCCATATCCACAAATCTGTACAAAATGAAGATCCAAGTCGTGTTTGGAAATTGTTAAGGTCTATAGGAGTTGGGAAATCACGCTCAAACGTACTTCCAAATAATTTAGATTTAAATATGCTTAACCAGCATTTTTCTTCGTCTTCTTCTTGCATAGATAATGTTGCTAAATCAACTACCCTTACTCAACTTTCTTTATTTCCCACTCCTGACTATCCTCCTTTTGTCTTTAGGCAATTTGCAGATTGTGATGTTAAGAGACACATATACTCCATTCATTCCGACGCTGTTGGGAGTGATGACGTTAGTCGTAAAATGATCATTCCTTTGCTTGACATTCTTACACCTGTTATAACGCACATCCAAAATTTTTCCATATCCACATCTTCCTTTCTCTCCCTCTGGAAAAATGCACAAGTGATCCCCTTACCCAAAAAAGCAAATCCTTCGAGTTTTTCTGAATATCGTCCTATTTCTATTCTCCCATTCCTTTCTAAAGTCCTTGAACGCCTTGTCCAAGAACAAATTTATTCCTTTTGCACTAAAAGCAATATCCTCGATCCGCTTCAGTCTGGTTTTAGATCTGGTCATAGTACGACTACTGCATTATTGAAAATCACTGACGACATTCGCTTCGGAATGGACAGTCGTCTAGTCACAGTATTGGTCATGTTGGATTTCAGCAACGCCTTTAATACTGTAGATCATGACATTCTGTTAGGTGTACTGCGTTCTCGTAAAATATCTTCAACTGCAATTTCCTGGTTTCATAGTTACTTGTATGGACGCCAGCAGCGTATTCGAGTTCAGGACAGGTTTTCTTCACGGCTTGATACTGTAGCTGGTGTTCCACAAGGTGGCGTGTTATCCCCACTGCTATTTGCAATTTTCATTAATACCATTACCTCCCAAATATCTTCTCTCTACCACTTGTATGCAGATGATCTCCAGATTTACACTCAAACCACTGTAGAGGATCTTCCAAAAGCTGTGGATAATATTAATAGGGATTTGGCTTGTATTCTAAACTGGAGTCGACGATATGGTTTGACTGTTAACCCTATAAAATCTCAAGCCATAATAATTGGAAGTTCAAGATTAATCACAAAATTAAATAAGAACCAAATAGATCCAGTTATTTTTAATGGCACGGTAATCCCTTATAAGGACAGTGTAAAAAATTTGGGTATACTGATGGACTCCAGTTTCTCTTGGACACCTCAAATTAATGCAGTCGCCCGTAAAATGTTTGCAGCATGTAGTTCGCTCAGACGACTGAACTACTTTTTACCCATTTCCACCAAAATTACGCTCGCTCATTCTTTGCTGCTCCCAATCCTTGATTATGCTGACATATGCTATCTCGACATCACTGAGGAGCAGCTTAATAAACTTGAGCGACTCCAAAACCTATGTATACGGTTCATATTTGGGCTTCGTAAATACGACCATGTATCAGAATATCGCATTAAGCTCAAGTGGCTCCCGATTCGTTTTCGCCGAAATACTCACATTCTTTCTGCTCTTTACTGCGTCCTATTTAACGTATCAAGTCCGCAATATTTGAAGGAACGTTTTCAATTTCTTTGCTCCTCTCATAATCTTCCTTTACGTTCAAATGAAAACCTTTTCCTTAAACATCCTATGCAATCCTCTAGTTTTTACCATAAATCCTTCTCTGCTGTTGCTGTTAAACTCTGGAACTCTTTACCTCTGGCTATAAAACGTGCTAAAATCCTAGACTCTTTTAAAAAAACAGGTTAAGGAGCATTATCTGTCTGTCTAGCTCCTCTCTATCTTTCAACGTCCCTCTCTACCCCTTTTAATTTCACCTTTAACTCTATGATCACTCACTTGAAGTATGTTTTTCTTATTATTTTAATTGATACTTTCTTTTTACTATTATTATTTTTTTTTCCTTCATGTACATCCTACCCATCAACAATTCCTTTTGGTAAATTTTTGAGGTTGCCTGGAAGAAATTGCTGTGTAGCAATAAGGCCGCCTTTTGATGACCAATATTTTGTTAAATATTTTGTTTTTTGTACTTTTTCATTTTGATTTTTTTGGTGTACAATAAAGTATATTATTATTATTATAGGGGGATATTCATTTGTTTTCTCGTCTGGTTGGGTTTATAAATAAAAATAAAAATATAGATATATATTGCATATATAAAATAAATATTATGGATAAAAATAAACATGTATATATAAGTATTTTATATAATACATATATAAATAGGACCCAACCAGACGGAAGCCCTCGTCAGGGGAGACCAAATGGCCGAGGGTTCGGCTTTCACGAGGTTCTCGTCATATGGAATGGTAATATCGACCAAAAATACCCGCGACTGTGCCCGGTCCATCAACACGATATCAGGTTTGTTCGCGACAATTGTCCTGTCCGTGATGATGGACCGGTCCCAATTTATTATTATTTTTATTGGGGGGATATTCATTTGTTTTCTCGTCTGGTTGGGATTATAAATAAAAATAAAAATAAAGATATAGATATATTTTTTTTATATATTGCATATATAAAAAAAATATTATGGATAAAAATAAACATATATATAAATAAATATGTTATATAATACATATATAAATAGGACCCAACCAGACGGAAGCCCTCGGCAGGGGAGACCAAACGGCCGAGGGTTAGGGCGAAAGGGAGAGAAACCGGCGGACGATGCGGGCGGTATCGAGGAGCACCGCCTTCTGCATTTGAGCCTGGAGCGATCCGTCCCGGAGTCCCAGTCGCCTCAGATGTTTAGAGAGGCTGACTGGGATCAACCCATTCGCAGACACG
The DNA here is from genome assembly GCA_933534255.1 of Iphiclides podalirius. Lineage (NCBI taxonomy): Eukaryota > Metazoa > Arthropoda > Insecta > Lepidoptera > Papilionidae > Iphiclides > Iphiclides podalirius. The sequence continues at coordinate 10,304,053 of OW152827.1, read as the reverse complement.
ACTATCGGGATAATTTCGGTCGGCACACCACCCCACATGTCGGTCACCTCGTGAGCCAGGTCCAGATACTTCGTCTTCTTATCTGTTTCGGCTTTCACGAGGTTCTCGTCATATGGAATGGTAATGTCGACCAAAAATACCCGCGACTGTGCCCGGTCCATCAACACGATATCAGGTTTGTTCGCGACAATTGTCCTGTCCGTGATGATGGGCCGGTCCCAATAGAGCCTGGCGCGGTCATTTTCGAGCACGGCTTCCGGAGAGTACTTATAATACGGCAGTTTCCGTTCCACGAGGCCGTATTTCAGAGCGAGCTCCTGGTGTAGGATTCTGGCTACTAGGTTGTGTCTATGCAGATACTCAGAGTTAGAAAGCATGGAACAACCGGAGATAACATGCCGAAGCGACTCCCCGGGATGGCGACAAGCTCGACAGATGTCGACGGTGCCATCCTTTAGGATGTATCTCCTATAGTTGTTCGTCTTAATAACCTGATCCTGTATCGCACAGACAAAACCTTCGGTTTCCCCAAAGAGGTCACCGAAACGTAGCCAGTTCAGGGAGGCAACAGTATCTACGAAAGGCTCGTGTAGAGCCTTGTAGAACCTCCCGTGGAGCTCTTTCTCCTTCCATACAGCCTCTCGGTCGGAAACGCTCAGTACTCCCGGGTCCTGCCATTGCTCGTTGGCTAAGGATAGAGGGGTAAGTCCTTTATCACAACTAATGACGTCCGTGTAGATTGACTCATCCGATCTCGCCAGAAAGTAGTTACGGAGGCTGCACACCTCGCGATTGTGCATGGTGAGGGCGCTTAAAAAGCCCCTCCCGCCATGCTTCCGCGGAAGGTACAGCCTCATCACTGACGATCTCGGATGATGCATTCTGTGGGACGTCATAGTTGTGCGGACTTTTCGGTCCAGGGCGTTGAGCTCAGTTTGAGTCCACCTGAGTATGCCAAAGGTATACATGAGGACTGGCATGACCCAGCCGTTAAAAGCACGTGCCTTGTTCCCGCCTGACAAATGGCTATTAAACACCTTTGTCAGGCGTGCAAAAAACACGTCACGAACTGACTGTTTCATGCCAGCCTCATCGATACACATATTTTGTGACATACCCAGGTATCGGTATGTTTCAGCCTCAGAGAGGGTCCTTATGTTAACGGGCATAGATAAGTCTATGCCCTCCGTATTAGTGACCTTACCCCTTTCGACATGAAGGACCGCACACTTATCCGTCCCGAGCTCCATTTTGATAGAATTGCTGAAATCACAAGTGACTTTAAGCAATTCCATCAAATGGGAGCGATTGGAGGCGAATAACTTGAGGTCATCCATGTAGAAAAGGTGGGTCACTTTTGTCCCTCCTCTCCGAAGCTGAAATCCTCCCCCCGAGCCCTCCAGTAATACGCTGAGAGGATTCAGGGAGAGGCAAAACCATATTGGACTCAAACAGTCGCCCTGGAAAATACCCCGTCGTATCCTTATCCGGTATTCCGCAGCCGTCATCCGCTCGCCTAGATGACAAAGGATCGTACTCCATTGCCCCATACAGTGCTCGAGGAAGTCTCTTACTGTACAGTCTACTTTGTACAGTTCGAGGACCCTCTTTAGCCATGTATGGGGCACCGAGTCGAATGCCTTTTTGTAGTCTATCCAGGCGGCGGAGAGGTTCCGACGGTTGCGTTTAACCATTTTACCAATGACCGCGTCGATGAGAAGCGGTTCCTTGGTTCCACGACCGCCGCCCCGACATCCATTCTGAGTACGAGACATAATCCGATTCACATTAATATGCCGGGTGATTCTCATACTCAGAATAGATGTCAGTGTCTTATAGATGGTAGGTAGACACGTAATGGGGCGGTACTTACTCGGGTCTGTGGTAACCTGATCTTTAGGAACCAAATGAGTGACCCCAGTAGTAAAGAGGCTCGGGAGCGACCTCTGATCGAGAGCCTCTTGGAACTGTCGGGCGAGCACAGCATGACACACCACGAACCCCTTCAGCCAGTAGTGATGCAGCCCGTCGAGTCCCGGACTTTTCCAGTTCGGGGCTCTACGGACTGCCTCAGATACGTCGTCGGATGTTATGACGACGGGGTCCATGGGTGTAATGTCTGCACATTGGCTCGCCACGACTTGTGTCCAAGGGCCCTCACTGTGGTCTACGGGCTCTGACCACAGGCTGCGCCAGAAGGCGACAGTGTCTGCCTGGTCCGGTCCTTGGCCCGTTCCACAACTCACTGGTCGCTCCAAAGATTTGTAGAGCCCCCGACCTGAAGCTTATCAGCCTGCCGATGATGGCCCTTACCTTTGCGATACGGTCCTCAATTCTTCTTCTCCATGCTGGGATAGTGCTACCTGGTCTGGTAGCACGTCCAGCCTTGGGAAGTTTGGCGCCAACGATTCGGCATACTGCCAGTGCAGCGCCAAAGAGAATTGAGTCCGTATCGCAAAGATCCCGGCTAGCTTCCAAATAGGTTGCCAGCATCGGGTTAAGAGACCTCACGACAGACCGACTCCGCTTACTTAGGGGTATGCGGGGGAGACGTGGTCGACTCTCGAGAGGCGTTTCGCGCACCTCCAGAATTGCCTCCTCCAATATGCTTCCCATCTGCTCTATTTCTTGGGCGACTATTCCATCATCGCACGAATCTACAGGAGCCGGGGGTTAACCGCGGCCTCCGCATCTGCTTGTAACCCTGCAGGGTCCGCAGCTTGCGGGGCCGTATCCCCAGCCACTACATTTTCATCCGATGAGGGAACAGCCTCACGTCGTAGTCGTTCGAGCTCGGTATCATCAAATATTTTTGAGCGCATGATGTACCGAACTCGGTCTGCCAGGTTTTGCTCGGTGACGGTTATAGATGGCTCCAGCTCAGCAAAAAAAGCGATGCATCCTTGCCCGATACGCAAACCCTCCAGTTTCACTCCCTTTCGCCCTAAGATACGCCCGCATTGCGTTCCTGTTCATTTTTTCAGTCCAGCGCAAGCGGCGTATTACCACCAGCGGCGGGTGCCGATTGCTGGATCCGAGAGGACCCTGCCGACACCAAGCCAACTGGTGGGGATGATGGATGCGAGGTGCTGGGTGGTGGTCGTGCAGGACCCCGCGCTCGGCTGGCGTCCCGCATGCTGCCACGTCCAGCGCCAGCTCCAGACGTGCCCTGGCGGCCCCCAGGCAGCGGCCCTATGCGTATTCTCTGGGAGTCCATCATCCATTATAGTTTAGGGCGTCATTTAACGGAAGACGCCCCCAGACCGGCACCGTTTTCAGTAGTGTGGCCGAACGCACAGACGGGCCTATGCACCCTCACTTATGCCGAGGCACGGTGCAAACACCTATTGGCAAGGCGCTGACTGATTGCGCCGACGCAACAGTTCTGTCACTTGAACTGTTACGCCGGTGGGCGATGGGGTCGTCACATCCCTACGCCTATTTATTATTATTATTATTATTATTACTTTTTTCAACACGTACCCAAGTATAATATTTCGAGAAATAGCCATATTACAAGCACATTGTTTGTTGATTTTGAGTTTCCATAGTTCACTTAGATAAGTTGTCAGCTGGTTTATAAGGATGAGCATTTCGACTACACTTCATAACTACTAGGTGAATTCTTGGCAACGAAATTTAAATATCACCATTAAAATACATCGAAAGTAGGTACATTTTCTTTATTTCCATAAAAATATCGCCTCATTGTTGAATGATGGTATTATTGTCAGGAATTTTTTATACGCAAATAGATAAATATCACGATCATTTCAGCCTGTTAAAGTTCACTGCTGAACATCCGGCCTCCCCCACAGACTGCCACGAAGCACGATCCTGAGCCACCTGCATCCATCGACTTCCCGCACATTTGCACAGGTCACTCCATCTAGTGGGGGATCGTCCCATACTACAATGGCCAGTACGAGCAATATAAGAATCAACATTGTCACCATTACTAGTCAGCCAGTGGTCAGTCAGCAATCCTTGCTTGGACATAAAGTAAAGTAAAGTCTGGGCAAAGGCCTCCTCTGTACAGAGGGTATCAGGGCATAGTCCACCACGCGGCCCCACTGCGGATTGGGGGACTTCACATATCTTCGAAATATATATATTTTTTTGTTATTATTTGGAATATATGCAGGTTTCCTCACGTTGTTTTCCTTCACCGCGGAGCACGTGATAAGTCAGCACTTAAAGTTAAAAACTTCTTTGGTGCCGGTACCGGGGATCGAACTCAGGTTGCTCGAGTATATTGAAATAAAGGCGAGCGCCCGGACACTGAGCTATCACGGCTCTCACACGGCTTGGACATAATCCTCTTCCAATCATGATCGCCTCATTACTGCCACAAACTAAACGAAAATATGTGATCGTACATCGGGGCAAAACAAAACTCCATTCGCCGTCATTCCATTAACAAATATTGAACTGTAACGAATTTCTATAACCGTCGATCCAAAAAGCTGACGACGGGAAGTCACGTAACGCTTAGTTAACGACACGACCTTTTAGTTTGGTAATTTACAACGAAACTCCGCAAATATTGGACCCTTAGAGCGAAACACTCGCAACAAAAACTATCGTAAATTTCACCGGGAAAACCATCACTCGAAACGGGAATTAATTTTCGAGCATACTCTCCGAAGTGCATTTGAGGATAACGCAGAGGCGATCCAGCCTTTTTTTGTTTTTTTTTTTTTTTTTTCTTCAATTAATCCCATTGCAGAAGCGTGTATACTGAGTTTGGTTTATTTTACAATAATAAATAAAAAAACAACTTAGTCGATGGCATGGTTGGCGTAAACCAGTTTCGGCGTCCCGAGCACTGAGTTTATCTAACGTACCGTGAAGCGAAGTGTATTGGTTCGTGGTTAAGAAAGTTATATTAGTGAGATACCGAGATTTAACGGTGATAGGGCCACGCAGCAGCCTCGGCTGTTGCACGAATGGGCTGGATCGTCTGGGTCAGTACCACGACCTCACAGAAGACCGGCGTAAAATGGGAGTATGATACTTTCGCGTTTCGTCTGGTGAGTGAGGTAGCCGGAGCCCAATTTTCAAAAGGTTTTCAACGCATCTACAACCCTCGGGTGTAGCGGATGTCCATGGGCAGCGGTATTCACTTAATATCAGGTGAACCGTCTGCTCGCTTGGCAACTTCTCACATAAAAAAAAAAACCTCGTTAACGGATAACTGAATTAATGAACTTACCTATTCCTAAAAGAGGTGTTAAAGAGCAACCCCTATGGTAAGATATTACTAAAACCCATGGACAAATGCAGATTCAATGTGGCATCTGCATATTGTGGTGGGGGCACCCAACGGCTTGTGCTGTTGCACGAATAAGTAGGCCCGTCCGAGAAGTACCGCAGCCTCTGAGAAAACTGGAGTAAAGTGGAGTTTCTTTTGCTTTCTCGTCTGGTGATGGTAGTGGTTCTCGTCTGGTGGTAATGTAGTATGTGATGGGCCTCTTTTTTAAAAGTTGTCAACGCATTTGCAAGCACCTAAAGCCGTGCAGATATCCATTGGCGTTGGTATCCACTTAACATCAGGTGGACCGCCAGATCGGTTGACAACTATTCACGTAAAAAACATCTTCGACGCACTATCGTCGTGTGCTAAGATTACTTCAATAGACAGAACTGTAAAAGTATACCTTAACTATTCATCTGCCAGTCCGTAGTATTATACCAATCAAGCTGATTGATTTGTTCGGTTAAAATATCGTAAAATAATATTTTTAGGTAGGCACAATCTTTGTTTAGTAATTATTTTAATTCAATCGTATTTCCATAAACGATAATAAATCCAAACGTCAGTTGGTCAAAACAATCGATGATGGAAAGTCAAAACACACGACTGGGAGTTGTACTCGTGATCACAAATCGGTTAATTAATACCATATAATATAACGAACATACAAGCTGACCCTAAATCAGTATTTAATCTAAATGGGCCGCTAACCTTTACTTCTTAAATCTACCAAAACCATACGCGAACCATTAGTTTTTATGTAGCATGCAACCCCATTTGAAATTGGAACGACCGATAATTTAAGAGCAACCGAAAAAATTTTCATTTTCGAATACGGAATAAAGAGATCGCGTGTCGCGAATCGTAAAAATCAGAGCGCGTATTACGAAACTACGTATCAGCACGTATAGTGGGTTTTCAGGCGATAAATCACACTACTTAATATGCTCGCGGAACCCTTCCACCGTTGGTATTCGGCTGTAATTAATAACAAAAGCCCGCGATAGCATCTTCCAGGTAAATCCGAGACACGCACCGTTTCCTATTCTCGTACATATATGGAATAGACGATTATGAACGCTGAACTAAACACCCTTAGTATATATATATATCTTTTATTAAATGCACTGCCGCTGTATAGAACAAATGTCTTGGAATAGCTATTGGCAAACACAGTGAACCAAGTTTCAATTCCCCAACGCATGGTGCAATGGAAATCGGGTAGGTGATCATTTCAACCATTGCGATATAATTTTTTTTTAAAAAGTTTCTAGTTAAAAAAAAGTCTTTTAGTTAAAAAAAAATGTGTAAAGTATCAGCCTATACATGTCCCACGGCTGGGCAAAGGCCACTTCTGAAAAAAAACATTTAGCCTTTAATTAAAAAAAAATGTGTCAAATTATTACAAATCAAGGGTCTTTAGCGATGATAATTATTACATCAATTTCCCAAATTATCTCATTAAATAACCTTCGAGGGAAGAGAGTAAACTTGAAATAGTCTTAGAGAAACACTGATTATACTAAAATACTTTTAGTTGATATGAATCCATCGCAGATACAGGTGGCACTTTAAATTACAAATACAGAAAATTCATGTTATTGCTGATGTGAATAATTATAAATATGTTTCTCTAATAAAATGGAAAACAACTTTTCCCTCAATTATTATGTTACGAATATTCATGAAGTAACTTCATAACACGTCTTCAAATGTTGATACCGTACACGATTTTCTATTTCGAATTGCCACATTATTTACAAAATTTCAATGCATTTACGAAGAGTCCAAATTGAGATATTTTTCGTAAATAAAAGGTACCGCACTATGTACGGACATTCCATTATTTTCAGAGGCAGTTAATAGGGCAGTGATAGAGAGCGGGTCGTGTTCACACATTCTAAAATCACAGATTGACCGCCACGATAGAGTGTTGGTAATTTTTAGCTCAACAATGGTGCGCACAACAACCGCTTTATTAAACGAAAACACCATTAATTATGTTTATTTTTATTGAGGCAAAGTTAAAAATGCTTGAAGTTTAATATACTAAGTTCTCCTCGAAATAACCATAAAACTTGAGAAATTTTTTGTACTGAATTTCAAATTTGATAGTGTTTTCTTATTTTAACGAAGGGAATCGACGTTTTAAAGTTACGAAAGACATTATTGCATATAAATCTTTTATTTGTTTTTATTTTTTAAACTTTTAAAAAATCATTGCCCTTACTTTAGGATAACATTATCCTGTGCTGTAAGGACGTTTTACAAACATAAACTTCACGCGGACAAATGCACAGACGCGAAACAACTATCCGTGGGTGACACAAATAGTTTCCCTGTGTGGGAATCGAACCCGCAACCCTCGACGCCGAAGCCAATACGCTTGGCAACTACGCCACGGAGTCATGATTATTTTGGATCCGGGTATTTGACCACGTGAAATTTATTTATGTAAAACGTCCTCACACATAGTAATGTCATGGGCAATGTTTCATGCTTAAAAATTTAAGCTATTATTATGAATTATTTAAAACTGTTTTATGAATTTCATCGAGTTTAATTTATTTTTTTGATTCTTGTCGATTCGTTTCCTTGGCCGCTTCAATATATTATATTAATATTAATTAAATATTTTACATTTACCAATCCTTTGTAATTAAGTAAATGTGAAATCATTAGTCCAACACAATTTTAAAATTTAGAATTGGGCTTAGTTTAATTTAGATAAATCCATCTAGTAACAAGTAAAGATGGCTGCAGAAATCAAAACAAGCTTTACGCAGAAGGGAATGTTAAAAACAGCAATTGCTTTTACGCTTAAACGAATTTTTTATTTCAATCTTATACCACTGGTTGATGTTTTATGTATTAATATTGTGTTAATAATAAATAAACTCTATTGATGTAAAACCAGATTGAAAGGTATTATTGCTATTTATTGTTTTCAAAAATCATAAAAGCTAATCTTAAAAATAATAAGAATACAAGTAAGAAAAAATCGCTTATATATTGGTCCGAGTTACCAAGGTTTATAAGTATTATTTATCTAGTGTCTAAAGTTGTCATGTCGACATTTTCTACAACCTAACAACAGGTTATTTCCACTTTTCTTATAAAAGTACATTATATCAATAAGTTTACTCTATTTTTCTTAAAACTAAATTAAAGCAGTATTGGTAATACTGCAGTAACGATAAAAAATATTCGTCAGATAAATTTTAATATGGAAAATGGGGGTAAATAATCAGATTCACCCGATTTTAAATGAATTCCACCACTCTCGAACATGCAGAGTACTCGTGGGGAAGAAACTGCGTTTTAGACCCTTAAGAGTGCCGCTCCCGGTTACCTCACTCACCAGAAGAAGTGGAAAAGTGTGTGTATTCTACACTTGACGACCATGTTTTGTGAGATTCTTCTTATTGCTTGACCGGACAAGTCCGTTTATTCAGTAGCTGCATCGAGAGATCACCGTGGCACACTAATCACAGAAAAAAATTGCGAATGTTTTCTATCATCATTATCATCTATTCAGCCTGTTTGAGTCCACTGCTGAACATAGGCCTTCCCCGCGGACTGCCATGAAGCACGATCTCCAGCCACCAGCATCCATCGACTTCTGCACACTTGTACAAGTCATCACTCTATCTACGGGGAGTCGACCTATCATCTCTACAGTGTGTGATAAAACTTTTTTTTCTTCAAGATATTCAAGCTTTAAATTGTGACGGGCCTCACCAAGTCGGCCGACTCAATAGATTATTGCAAAATACTAAAACAAACTCGGTGGAGCACATTATTGAAACTTGAAGAAAAACTTGTGAAATCACATTGGAATCGAAACACATGACTTGCCACCACTAGATATCGTCGGAATAATAATTAAAACTATAATTACAATTACGCATTCCCATTAAATACGGTTTACAGATTAAAATTCTAAACATATTTTGTACACCGTCCTCTTTAAGACATACAGACATTAAGGAAGTTCAAATTTGGATATACCGCAATTGGCTTTTTGATTTTACGTGCGTTCCTGTTCTCCAATTATTTGTAGCTGTCAGATGCATATTATAATCCAGAATGCCTATATCACCTTCTTGACCGCAAATTTCCTGCTGCTTCCGTTTTGATTGCAGGATTCATGCTTCGCTCAACGCACCTGCCTGCCCACTCCGTCTTGTGGCTTTATACAAAAAAACATTATGCATTACATATTGTATATTATAAAATACCACGCGCAGAAGTTGACTCCTACCATTTAATGATAAATAATACTAATTTTTTTAAAGAAATAGTAATTGAGCCTTTTCAACCGTATTCAAAAAAGGGGTAGTTCTCAATTCGCCTGTAATTTTTATGCTTATTACCTTGGAACTGCATTCTTGAAACGATTTTAAAAGTTATTTTTGTATTGGGTTCCGTTTAGCTCCAATGTGGTCCCATATTAATTTCATTCATATTGGACTTACATCAGAGAAGTCTTTAAAATGGAAAATGTTTAGCATTTGAAAAGCACTTTTTTCATGCTTTATTTGTGTTAATAACAATGTAGCTTGTTTACAGCGCAGTAAACTATGACTTCTTTTACTTCTTTAGCTCTGATTTTTGATTTTTTTTTATGTGAAAAGTTGCCAAACGAGCAGACTGTTCAGCTGATGTTAATTGAATACCGCCGCCCATGGACATCTGCTACACCCGAGGGTTGCAGATGCTTTTGAAAATTGGGCTCCGGCCACCTCACTCACCAGACGAAACGCGAAAGCATTATACTTCCACTTTATGCCGGTCTTCTGTGAGGTGGTGGTACTTACCCGGAATATATCGAATGTTCAAATTTTTTATTTATATACAAATGGAACAACACCTATTTTGATCGACTTGCACTGACGATTCGATATAATAATGAATTAATTCATTATACTCCATTTAATTTGAAATCAGTATGCTATAAACTCATTGAAAAGTTTATTGCAATTTTAGACGTGCAGAAGCGAAAATTTGCATTTATATCCAACATTAAACGTGTTCCAAAGTCATAAAGAAACTACATATCGCAGTGCAGTCGTCGAGACTTACAAGTTTCCGACGCGTTCCTCGGTTGGAGCGAAAATTTCCATTTCCCCAAACAAAAGGCGCTGGGACGTGGACACATGAAATGGTCGTTTCTATTTTCTTTTTCCATCGCAATTCACAACGCCGCGACGAATCCCGCCTTCCGGCGCGGGACGTGTTTGTGTGCTAGTGCGAAATTGTATTATTATATCATAGACATCACGTTTCGAATTATTATTCAATATAACGATTCCACCTTTTACTGTGGTAGGGCCACGCAACAGTGTTCGCTGTTGCCCGAATGCACAGGTCCGTCCGGGTTAGTACTACGACCACGCAGAGGTCGACCACCGATGTGAAGTAGAAGTGTTATACTTCTTCGTTTGAAAATTTCCATAGGCGGTTATCACTTACAATCTGCGGAAACGCCAGCTCGTTTGTCCTATAACCTTCTCATAAAAAATCTATGGAGCTGTATTAAACTTTTCATTCATTAAATTTATCATGCATATCTGATCCACGATGGGAAGATATGTTTTAGAGTGGCAACCTCGTGGTAGTGTGAGTGGACATTGCAGCGTGGAACGACCCCCCACTAGATGAAGTGATGACCTGTTCAAATGCGCAGGAAATCGATGGATGCAGGTGGCTAAGGATCGTCCTTCGTGACAGTCTATGGGGTAGGCCTATGTTCAGCAGTCGACTCAAACAGGCTGAAATTATGATGATATTGATTCGGATTTGAGAGGGCGGAAAAACACGGAGCTTTTACCGGTTCGAGACGTTTTCGTAATAATTTTCAAAACTTTCATCAAGTAATACGTAATACTCTTGCGACAGGGCGGTATTTAGAAACGTCTTACGCATTGCAGCCAACGTGCGATGTCACACTCGGTCACACACAATTCCATTGGATCCGCGAATTGTGATCGCTTGACGCGCGACACGCTCCACCTCGTTCTGTCGCAATGGACGTCTGAACGTAACAAATGTCTCCGTCCTTTTTTCACCTTTATTACCTCGATGTTTAGGTGCACTTTGCTTTGTCGCCAAAGGGCACTCGGCAATCTGTTTCAGCGGTACTTTTTTGAATTAATTCCCCGGTGTTTTTTTCTGGTCAACGACAATTTGCGTTTTCCTAGAAGTAGACGTGACCGGTTTAATGACTTCTAATCTCTCCGTTTTGTTGGGTTACTTGTTATACCGAATTACTTGTTGAGAACACCGTTCTGAATGGAACGGGGGGTTACAGTTTAATCGTTTAATTAATCGACACAGCTTAAATGAAATGATGATTGATGTGGAAAGGTCTTTGGGGAAATGTTATTATAATTAGTCCCATAATTATGCTTTATTTTATTCCTAACATAGCTATAGGTAGTAAGTGTAGGTTTAAATTTTATCTCATTTAAGTTTCTTATGTACTTTTTGGTAAGTATAGTAGTGGTTTGTGTCAAATAAATATTATCTCTCTTTTCATTTATATGTTCTTAATTTCATTTATTATCTTTTCCTCTTTCATAGATCTCACGTTTGCCAAGCGGGCACGGTGAACGACTCTAATAAATTTTTCATCGTCATAATCATCATTTCTGTCTGTTTTAGTTTTACTGCTGAACATAAGCCTCCCGCTTATGTTCAGCAGTAAGCAGCCAAAGCATGCCGCGTAGCACGATCCTGAGCCACCTGCATCAATCGATTTCCCGCACACTTGCACAGGTTGGCACTCTATCTAGTGGGGTTCATCCTCCACTACTGAGGCTGCCTCTCGAGAATCCTTCTAGAGCCTCGTAATTAATATTAAATAAAACAAAAAAAAATAACTACACCTCTATTAAAAATAGAGTTATAGTTAGTGAAAAATCACGGTCACCATACAGAAGTAGTATACCCTATGTGTAATAAAGCTCAAAGTTGACATCATAGACATAAATAAACATATGTTCGATAAACAGTAGCCTCCTTCGACAGTTGGTAAAAGTATACTTAATGTAATATAGTAAACTAAACTTAATGGCTGACTCTGTCTACGTCATTGCTCTCTAAATACACACATAGGAGGATTAGAGAGAGGGCTGATATATAACAATGATACTTATAGGTACCCCTCGGTGAAAAGCGGATTAAGCCAGTCTACCTTCCCCAATGTAGGATCTTGAGGTCTCAGCCAATTATTGAAACAAAGCTGTTACGTAAAAATTGAAAGATGAAAAGAGAATTCCATAGCGTGGTAGCATTTATTCTGTTATCAATATCGCCTTATTAGTAGGAACTAAGTCATACAGTGGCAAAGCTTATCTGAAAAATCATTTTCTCTTGAAATGCACGTTGAGATGAAAATTCACAATGCGGTTACTTAATGCGATTTCAATCAATCACAACTGACGTTATTTCTATTTGCATCAAATCCTTAATGGTGAAAACAAGCTTTATCTCGGATAATTATTAAAACTTCACATTCGTATACCTTGGACCATAGCCCTTAAAGCCTTGTGAAATTATTTACAGCCGTTTATAGCCTTAATAAATTCTCTCTTATGGGTACAAAATACAATGTTTGCCATTTCCGGAACACAAGGAGATTTTCCAACGACAAGGGGATAAGGTACGCATAGGCGTTATAGAACCGAACACGATGCGCGCACATTCCATTACTCCGCGCGCGAAATTGAAACCCGCGGCGGCATAGGACCGAAGCAAACAAAACGCATCCGTAGGGCCTTAATCAGGGACTTCAAAGAGGTCGTAATCCGAAAAACACACCTCTCCACGGATCCCTTGATGCATAAAAATCGGTAAAAGTCCGCCGCGCACCTTATCTACGCGTCAAGGTGTAGCACAAGCGTGTACAGGCGGATGCCCCGAGAATTAAGGGAAAATGTACGCGTTCACAAACTCCACGATGTCGAGAAAGTCTCCGTCAACAAACAAAGCGAGTGGGAAAAGGGAAAAAGGCGCATAGAAAAAAAAAACACGCCGAGAGTTCCACATTCTTAATTTAACTTGAGTCACTCTTACATCCCCACTTGAATGTGGACCGACGACGTGGGAGCCGCCACCAATCCCCGGGCTGGGCAGCTTAATACCACCGCAAGTGCGGCCGAGGACGGCTTGGGGGCTCATATTAAATTGGACGCGTGTCGAGGGGCGCGAGCGAAAAGTCCCCATTTCTTCGGGCGGTACAGTTGCGTCTTATACGTATGATACTTAGATGATTTCGGTTGGGGTTTACCTTGACACTCCGTTTGCGGCGATATTACACCGAGACCTGAGCAGTTGGCCCGTTTTATGTTTGCCCTGTTTCGTCAAACGTCAAATTGAATTAAATTTGTTATTGCCTTGGAAAATTCGCTGGAGTTATATTTGATAATTTCTAACATTAGCTTGTTATTTCGTTATTAAGGACAAATAATATGCTCCAACTGAAGTTAACTCTAAATAGATCATTATATTTCTATGTCTAATTATCTAATTAAATAATATTATTGTATAAAAAAGTTCACATTTTTTAATTTTGTTTGTTTGTTTTTACTGTTCACTGTATAATTGAAAGTGATTAATTAAGTAAAATTAAAATAAAACATACATTTGAGTGAAAGCCAATGCTACCCAAAAATAAATTCATATTCATAGAACCCTACTAAATGTTTTAAAAGCCACGATCAATAAACGGCCTTTTATAATCAACCCTTATCAAACGTCACATAAAACTTAAAAATGTCCCCCTGGCTTAGCGTTCACACAGACACACATGCACACGCACGCACAATGTTCATTATGAGGGTAACTAATCACTGAGCTATGGAGGAGAAACGGAATTTTTTTATTCATTAACCGCCCTCTCCTTAGGAGGCTGTCTCCAAATAACAAAAAAAACTGTCGTGCTTGTTAGAACTTAATTTATTTGTTATCAATGAACAAATCCGTTTATTGTAAAAATATTAAAAATAATAATATAATATTTAGATAAAAGACTTTTCCTTCTTGGGTCCCTGCCCCATTGATATAATTGGATTATGAAGACAATAACAAAATATTCCAATATTATATTATATGCAGAATCTGATTTAGTCAAATTCATTGAAGTTTTCGCTGAGACAACTTTAATCAATAAAAATAAAATATTCCTGCATCAATTTTTTTGTTAATTTGCACAGTCTTAGCATTGTAATTTATTAAAACCAAAAGCGGCTACGTCATATTATTATATATGTAAACACATAAGATGACTGGCTAAAAAGTAATTCTCCTATTTCTCTTGACATTTAAGAGCTGAGGACCGAAAATATTACCTTTTTAAAATTAAAGTTTCACATCTTTTCGAAACCTGTGCTCTTGCCCTTATTATTCACAGTTTATTTTAGAACGAATGTCTACTCAAAAGACGTTGTATTCCAATCTACGCACACGACGCACACTCGCTACCGACGACGGCGCAAAGCGTGAATTTGCATATTTGCGAGCTCACTAAGTGCAATAGCTTGTCTCTACGCACTCACCAGCATTCTTCCTATTTACCCTACTTTTAGCTTAATTTATGAATCGTCAATTAATGCCGTTTTTGTGCTTAAGCGTTCATGTTGAGTGGAAAACGTTACGTGCGTTCGACGGCTCCGAGAAAGTGTTATTAGGCTGCGTGGGAATTGAATTTCTACAATGGCACGCCAGTTAGTTAACGAAAGGACCTATTTATTACTATAACACCTTGTCTAAATAATAGGAGGCTTTTGTATAGCCTTGCCTTCAGCAAATAACTTGATTTGGTTTCAATGATTACTTCATTAAGCAAATATGAATTTAAATGAAATTTACGATTTGAAAATATGTATCAGACCTAAATAATCTTTTCTATTTTAGCCCAAATGTATTTAACACATTTTATTAAAGTTTATAGATGTACTTTTGGAAAAAAAATTGGGAAGATTACTTATCTAAAACTAAAACAATCTTTCATTAATTTAACAGGCAGAGGAGTAGCTCTCGCGCACTCCGTAATACAAATACGAGGATATTACGTGCTAAAAGTACATTCAAAATATTCTAAAACACTTAGTACCATATACTTACCTTCGTCTTTGTCGAAAGATAACCAGGGAAAGCGGAACTTTTTACTCGCACCTCATATTAAAAATAACTCCATCTCTCACCGTCGGACATATTGAGTGTCACAGCGGAGCCTTCAAACAAACGCTTTCTTAAGCAAAGCAGTGCCTAATTTCAATATCCGAACGGAGAGCGGACGTTCGGAAACTCTCCTCGGGCGAATAAATTACGGCGTCTATTCAATATTTCAGCGGGGCGAGAGGCCGACTCTGAATATTCAAAACTAGAGGAGACACGTAAAGGCACGCGCAAGCCATTTTTCGCGCCTATCATCTCGGTAACAAAACGCACTCGTAATTACCCCCCTCCCCCGCTCACCCCTCAGCGGGACCCCACCTATCCCCCATTGCTTCTGCGGGGTGGGGAGAGCCGCCCAGTGACAATTATTGATCAAAAATTCTCTCTCTTCTTTCGCAAAAGAAAACTTGGACGGGTTATGTGTCGACCGCGCCATCTTGATCATGATAATTAGATAATTTTATTCATTCATTAATTTGATTCCTCTCCCTTTGTCATCCACAAGACATATACCCTAGCTAAGTTTAATTTAATATACCGGCGATCGTTTGAGACTTTCATATCAATTTTAAAGGATTCTCAATTAAATTAAAAAATTGAATTTGAAAATACCAACAATTAACTCTTTGAAAACTTGTACCTTGACTGTGGCGGTGCTCTTTTCAATAAAATAACACTTTTGAACACCTTGAAAATTAAGTTGTTCTTAGAACCTAAATTTGCTTGCAATATATGCCGTATGAGCCCAACAACGTAAAAATGAATTAACTTCTGACTTTATATTGTGTCAAGTGATTATGAGTTTTGGTATAGTCCAGCTAATAAAGCATTTGCGTGTATGAACTGTGAGGAAGTAGTATTGAAAAATATTGAAGAGTTGGAAAATTTCATTAAAACCAATTCTAAAGTTTTTTCATTCAATTCATCTAACGTTCAGGATATTTTTAAAATTCAATGATTAACTTCTTTAATGCTTATTTCATCTTTATCATTTCTTGAGCAATCTATCCACGTGTTTGGATTGCCCCTTGCTAGAAAGATACTGGTCTCGTATAATTTAATTTTGTATATATGAGTAGGTAAAAATCAGATAAAACTATTACTCTCCGTTGTTTCTTACAATTAATGTGTTAAGAAACACTTGAACTGTGTTCATATTATCTGATGAGGTAACCTAAATTTAGATTATGTTCCACATTCTTAGATATGATGCGGTATTATTGCGTTAAACAAAAGAAATGAACCCTTTCATCACCTTGCATCGCGAATCTATCTACGTATAAAATCCGAATGATTGTGATAACTGTGCGATGAATGATGAATGCAATTGACAGTGCAATTCTTGTGGGTGAATTTAAGGCCGATAACGTCTGAATAGGAATCGCTATCTTTGGCTATTTCTACATTTGAAAAGAGAACAATATCAAAAATATCTGTACATATTATTATTATTTCTCAAAGGTGTTTTTTTTTTGTCGAAACGCTATAGCTATTTATTATCCACAGTTATTTATCAAATTTAATGATTAAAACACAATTTTAATACCTATGTTTCCATAAATTTAACATTGGCGTTAAAAAAAACTCTCGTTTAAAAATATTCACCTATAAATGATGTATCATAATTCCATCTATTGACACTTTTAAAATAAATAATAACGTAGAAGTATACTGTTATATATACTTATTCGTTATCATTTATTTTAAAAGCTTACCTTTAAATTAATACCTTTAAATGTTATGTACTTATTTACACATTACACGTAACTGTGGGCCACGCAACAGTTTTCGCTATTGCACGAATGGGTAGGCTAAGTACCACGACCTCACCGAAGATCAGCGTGAAGTTGAAGTGTTGCACTTCTGCGTTCCTCCCGGTGAATAGCCGGGGCCCACTTTATTAAAAGGTTGCAACGCATCTGCAAGGTGTTGCAAATGTCCATGGGCGGCGGTTGCGACTTAACATCAGGTGAACCGCCACCTTCTAACGTAGAAAAACCACACTATTACGTTACCTTTAGATGACCGACCGCGATGCTGTGCAAAAATTTCACACGGGTCGACTAGTTTTATTAAATTGCCAAGAGCGCTGGGGCAGCGTACACGCGGCCGCCTCGGCATATTAATTGCACGCGGCGCTACCGCGGGAGGCAAGACGTGGGGAGGCGCAGCCGCGAGGTCAACCGTCGGCGCGCCATTGTTTTGTGCGTGCCACGCTCCGTATATACAGTGTCCTATGTATTAATGATTGTAATAATGTATTTTCGGACGGGCGGTACGAGCAGGCTGCGTTCGAATTCGCACTGTCCCGAAGCCCCCTTTTGTCTCTCGCCTCGTTAAAGAAATGGCGGATTGACATTTCGCAAATTAACAGCAACGAGCCTCCCCGCCAGCTAGCGATTTTGTACTCTCCGATAGCAATTTGGGGTAATTGGTTACGGCAGTACATGCAGTTAGTATGTGTTATGGGACGAGAGCGGGATGCTACATCAAACACTTCGCAAAAAATCAATTTAGTAAAGTAAAGTAACAGCCTATACATGTCCCACTGCTGGGCAAAGGCCTCCTCTATACAGAGGGTATCAGGGCATAGTCCACCACGCGGCCCCACTGCAGATTGGCGGACTTCACATATTTTCGAAATATATATATTTTTTTGTTATTATTTCGAAAGTATGCAGGATTCCTCACGATGTTTTCCTTCACCGCTGAGCACGTGATAAGTCAGCACTTAAAGTTAAAAACTTCATTGGTGCCGGCACCGGGGATCGAACTCAGGTTGCTCGAGTATATTGAATTAAAGGCGAGCGCCCGGACACTGAGCTATCACAGCTTTCTAAAAAGGCTTTTAAAAATCAATTAACTCTGCTTTTTATCAATCTAATTCCGTGTTATATTTAAAGTCTATGGTATGAACCAAAATATAAACTTTGCAACTGCAAATTTTCAGTTGTTCCGAATTAAAAGTTAGTTTAGTGAACCGGAACTATTTTGATGTTCGATAAAAAACTTAAAATAATAGGCTAATTGAATAAAGAAATTTTGACTTTGACTTTGAATTAAAGAATAATAATGATCGATTTAATTTTTATTGTATTAAAATAAAACAATGTTAAAATACTACAAGTATAATGTAGAACGTCTTTAATGTATAAATTTAATTGCTATTTAAAAAAAAATAAAACAAAGAAATCACTTCATGCAATGGTTATTTTGGATTATAAAGAAATAATTTACTTGAAAAGACTTATAACAAATTAACTCAGGCTTTTCTAGTTCATAATCCTGACCACCAGCATTGATCGATATCTATTTCCTTAATTAAACTCTTTAAATACATCAACTATTTAAATACATGTATGTAACTATTCTTATATAGGTACATTTTTATTATCTTACCATCTAAAAGACACTGAATATTTATTTGCGAGGCCATGCTGATATCAGTGTCTCCGTCATCACCTGTCTTTTTATCAGCGAATTCGTGACGTCCGGTCTTCGACCCGTCCATTTAGAATATTTATTGAAAAACGCGCATTTAAAGAACGACTGAAAGGTTCACATTAACAATATTTTTTTAAGTTTTATACAGTTACCTAAAGGAATAATTATAGTACAATGTTATTTCTTCATATTCTTACATGATTATCATTTGCTAATATAATCCTGATTATTGTGGGTATATCACAAACCCTACGCAGGTAAACCTGCGTTATATAACATTAACTTGGATATATTCACTGAAATGTTTTCACTAAAAACACATAATATATAAATATATATGTAAAAATTATAGTTTCTATGACAAATTCCAATTCTCTACAGAAATTGAACAAGGAACATTTTGTATTCGTTTTTAGATAAATTTTATGTTGTGGCATTAGGAAACTAAAATTTTTAAATAAAGTTAAACGCAAAATAATCCATGAAATATTTCTGTTTTAAATATAATTTTTATTTACTAGTTAGTAATGTTTCTATTCGTCACCATCTACGACTTTTTATTTTTACTGCAACTAAATTCAGTAAAAGAGACAATATATACCGTTAAAGGAATCAATTTTTGAAATTTGTACAAAATATTTATTGGTACAAATTCTTGACATGTAATTTTCTCTGGTATGTTCAGTAATGAAGTAACATGATGATCAAAACTTAAGATCATGATAATGATACGTTTCTTTTGCTTTACTGAAACGCGCTTTTGTCTATCCCGTGTTATAGAATGTTGTCAGCGCTAACGGTTGTCGATTTTTTCGATAATATCGTAATCAATTTACCTCTATTAACGGCATATTTGACGTGATTACGTTTTACCGCTCCAAATGTTTCCTTCTGTAACTAAACATTTACCAGTTTAAGATAGTGCTCATTTTCGTAAACTAAAACAAACATTAAACATATTTATCTATAGAGGTTGGCTAACCTAGCTTTGTTTTTTTCAAAACATATGTGAGATGACAATAGGACAAAATTTTTCACAAAGATAGCTTTGTGAAAAATGTTGTCTTAACTGTAGTCTGAACTTGGAAAATGAAGAAATTCTAATATTTACAAAACATTGCCTTTTCTAATATCCTGTGTTGTAAGGACGTTTTAAAAAACAATTAAACACCTTGGCAACTGCACCACGGAGACATCCTATAAACAATACACTACGTGAAATGTTACAATAAATCAATTTCCAAAAGAATGCACCATATAAGAGTGACCTACGATACTATTAACTTTCGTAACACTTAAAGAACAAGCAAAGCCAAGCTACCCAAAAACACCTTATATTGTTGTCAGGGGTCATAAAGGCACCGGGGATCGAACTCAGGTTGCTCGAGTAAATTGAATTAAAGGCGAGCGCCCGGACACTGAGCTATCACGGCTCTAAACGACTCTCTAAACGAATGTATATCATTGATTTTTCCACAATTTTGATAACGCAAGATCTTGCACAATCTCTTAGCTACCTTTTGGATGATATATTGATACAATTGGAAATACATTTTAGTCTCTGAATCTCTTTTTGTGTTGTCAACAAAATGAAATTTTTAATGTTGTCAACTTCCTACCGGCGAATTTTATTAGCCACTTTTAGTCCGAATTTGTTTACATGATGTTTTCTTATGTAAATTATTTTAAAACATTTACCATTAAATTGTCGAAAATTAACAATATGAATATTATAATAATCAATGTTACGCAATAATTAAACTAGCACATCTCTATTGACGTAATTTAGAGTCAACTGCTTAAGAACTTATTGATCATACACATTGTCCAAATCTTTTAACTAATATTGGGTTGGTATTTTCCTATTAGAATCTTGTAGTGTTATTGTTTCCATAAGTTAGCTGATCGTACAGACACCAACTACAAATAATAGTATCGTAGGTCTTATTCGTTTTACTCAAAGCTAAAATTAATAATGTATCCCTTAAAACCATGTGCACTATAAAATAATTTGCTTTTTTTCAAAATCAGTTTAATACACTAATTCATGCGGAATTCGTTAAAGATTTATGCTAACTCCGAAAGAAGTTTTTAATTTTTTAACGCGTGGTGTGCATAGCCATAATGAAGTGCCTCGCCTGGCCTTTGAGAGATTACAAATTTACATAGTTCTTCGTACCCAGTTAATGAAGAAGGCGGATAGACAAAACAAAAGTGTAGTTTTGAGCGATTCCGGTTTTCATATTTTAAAATCGAGTAAAAATAAAATAAAGAAACAAATAGTGAAATGATTATGTATGACTATAGTAAGCAAAGCATTTTTAAAGAAAGACCTAACACAAAAATGTTACGAATCCTAGATACGTATATAAAAGCGACCGCCGCGAAATGCATCCAGTGCATAAAGCGACACGGAAAACCGATCGCGTACCGGTTTCCTTCGATTTTCCGCGCCTCTGTCCATTATTGTGTTTGTGAGCGAACCATGTATGTAAATCATTCTTTCCCGCCGCACACGGGCGCCCTCTGTCTCTTTCCCGCGAAACGGCGCGTCACTAGTCGGAATGGGACGAGACCGCCAAATCCGCGGCGTTAATTTACGTACAGTTGGCAATTATAATTTTCGTATTCTGCCCGCGGTGCGTCCTTGTCTGTCGCGGGCGTTTCCGCGACCATCCCACTCGCACCGGGGAGACGGGGGGCTAAGATAAAGCGCTGAAGACGCGCGAGATATGTAGAAATTTTTAATAAAAACCCCGCCGCCTCTGTGTGCGCTAAGTGATATGACTTGTTCTTTTTAATTTCGTTTTGCATTGCGCGCGTAGTGGGAGCGGGATCATCTATCATGTTTCTCGTTTTTTTTTTTTTTTTTTTTTTTTTTTAAGTTTTGTTTTTATTATCTTCGCGTGCACCGTCCGCATGGGAATATTTCGCATGCGATATGAATATTGATTGTTCCGCTAGCGACTAATGAAGGCTTGATTGGTAGTAGCCGTTGATGTGTAATGAACCCGACGGGGAGTCTGAGGGGACGCGGATGGTGTGTTGTTTTTCCTTTCGCCTCCGATGCGAATATTTTTAAACGGTTGCGGGTTTTGTTCTTCTTGTTGGAGGATACGCGCGGATTAAGGCGTCATTATAATCTGTCGGGGCCGCCGGCTATTTGCAAGTTGTCATTTGCTGAAGGGTGTTGTGATGAATCATTAATAAGTTTTGTATCATTATTAAATATCTACCCCATCGGGATCATATGCAAAATGGGTAATTGAAGGTCGTTACGTTATCTTAATTCCTTTTTTTCTATTTTGCTTATCACAACGGAATATCACTACATAGTATAAAACAAAGTCATCCCACTGTCTGTCTGTCCCTATGTATGCTTAGATCTTTAAAACTACGCAACGGATCTTGATGCGGTTTTTTTTAATTGATAGAGTGATTCCAGAGAAAGGTTTATATGTATTATAAATGGCACTCGTGCGAAGCCGGGGCGTGTCGCTAGAGTGTATATACTGTTGTTAGTGTTAACACAAGTATATTTGTTGAGAAAATATTCGTTCTAAATATTCCGTAGTGGATGCGCTTATGCTACATGGGCCTACGTACAAATTAATAGACAATTACTTAAAGAGTTCAATGCGTTGGTATGTGCTACGATGGTTGTAGCTACGGCTTATCATTTGAAGTAAATTTGAGATGTGATGACGTTGTTTTCTTTTTAATTTCTTGCAAATTAAAAACAGCAATAAATCTGCATCATTCTTTTCTCTTCATCTATCTTTACGCATTCATTTCTAAAACTATTAAATTGATAAATCAGTGTAATTTCATACATTATTGCCTTCACGTACTAATCGGTTTAGGAATAAGCTTAAACTTAAGAGCATCAAGAGTTGTGATGTGGTTGTTAGCCACAGGAGTCACTGTCGTATAAAGAATGAAATATTCAGGACGATCGTAGCCATGACTGTGCGATTCATCCACACCCTTGCGGCAGTCGGGCGTGAACGGAACGATCTGGAATTGGAAATGCTCGAAGACACACCATACTGCTTCAATTACCACTTAACACTTGTCACAACATCGACCTTATCTAGCTGGCTTAAGATCTATATCTTCGCTGCTCAATAGTCTGTTACCAAGCGGTCCACGGTAAATTGGAATCTGTTTCGAGTCACTAAGGCCTATATTTAAAATAACGACGGGCAAGGTGTGAAGAATGGTCAGTGTATTTAAAGCTAGAACGTTCTGGTCTGAGTAGCGCGGGACGAATCGCCTTCCGGCCTCCGACGTGATTTCTTAAAGAAAGCCGAATCAATGGAACGCAATGGACATTGGCCCCCGGTTGTATGGTAAATGGCCATAGTAGCAGCGTTTTAATAGGCATTAGTCACTATAATAAAAGTTATAGAATGAGATATGAAAAATTAAGAGAACAACCAATATCTCCATCAGTTATTAAACATAATAACTATTTATTTTTTGAAACGATAATTAGCAGTGGATTAATTCGAGAATGTTACAGATATAGCCTCCTTTTTCCCTGTGTTCTTTATACGTTAAAATAAAATAACTTAAATCTGATTAAAAAATTAACATGACAATCAATCCACTTACTTTTAAAGGTCGTTTATTTTTTCAAGTGTATAATCAAATAGTAAAACGCTTATTTCGTAGCCCTTAGCATAACCCTAGTTAGTATACTGTGAGAGCGTTAGTGAATTGAAGTTTTTTACAGCGTCGTGGATAGAAATCGATTGATAAAGTTTAGGCTATAGTTGTCTCATAATTTTTGTTATGGATTTAGAAGGCTCGAATGGTGGGAACTTTTAATAATGCTGTCATCTGGATGGTATACTTTGATACTATACTACAGTGATAATGAGACACTTGAAATTTTTACAGATGATGTATTTCTGTTGCCACTATGACAACAAATACTAAAAACCGCGTGATTTTTTTGCAGTTTTTATAGATATATAGATAATGGTACGGAACCCTTCGTGCGCGAGTCTGACTCGCACTTGGCCGGTTTTATTTTAATTAATCAATTAATTATCTGGACTTGTGGACTGTACAAAAATTTCAAACTGAATTCTGCATGAAAAAAATCATGAAATATAAAATTCGTTGGTACACGCTATACGAATTTAAATTTATGTCCTAACTAGCCGATACCCATGACTTTTTCGGCGTTGCTTATTATATTGCGTTGCCACAAGAATAGAAACACATCACGTAATGCTTATAAAAATCATTGCAATTTTACATTAAATTAAAATATGAAAATATTCCTTTTAAAGCGCCAAGTTTCTAAGAAATAAATCTAGACGAATTAATTCAGATCTGTCCAGTTGTTTTCCTTGATATGCGCACAACGACGTAACTCACATTTTATTTTTATAGAAGATTTGGATGTCTGTTTATAATGTAGTATATAGTAGTATATAGTTTGATGACTCCGTGGCGCAGTCGCCAAGGTATTGGCTTCGGCGTCGAGGGTCGTGGGTTCGATTCCCACACGGGACAACTATTTGTGTGACCCACAGATAGTTGTTTTGCATATGAGTGTTTGTCCACGTGAAATTTATGTATGTAAATCGTCCTTGCAACACAGGATAGTGTTATCCTAAAGTAAGGGCAAAGTTTTTCTCAAAAATAGAAAAATAGAAATAGAAATGACATTTATACTTTCATTCGTAATACTACCAATAAAATTGAAGAAAATAGATCGATTAATCATTCCGACAAGGCTTTTGTTTCAAGATCTAAATAGCGCTGAGCGCCCCCATGTCCCATGAGGTGCATTCAACCCTGTGAATAGACATTCGATGGCAAATTCTCCGTATTAACTACTTATTTACGGGGTAGTTTACACTTAACCAGTATAAGAGTGTTCATTATATACATATATAAAGTATTAATGCATAAATAAAGCGAGTAGTAATATAAATATTACTACTAATTGGTTTCATAAGCTGGCTGTTGTATATAATACATCGTGAATTATTTACCTAGGTGATATATTTATTGTAGTTCCTTAGATCCCCACCAGATGTAGTGACTGTTTAAATATGCGGGAAGTCGATGGATGCATATGGCTCAGGATCATGCCTAGTTGCAGTCTGTAGCTTATGTTCAGCAGCATTGATTACAATACACGAGGCCGTATAAAAGTTTCCAAATTAAAGTTATGTTTATCACCAAACTTGTACAGACTAGGATATTAGCTATTATCATATTACGGATAGCATATCTAGTATGTAATACATAAATATTTACGAAGTTACTTTCATCATAATCAACTTTTTATACTGGCTTTAAAAGAAAAAACGATTGTTTTTTTTTTACAACAGTCGAAGCTCAAGGCGTTATCTTATAAGTTGCCGTTGATAAATCTATTATAAAACTGTAGCCATTTAAAAGTGCAAAGTGCCAGTGACCCAGAGAGTTCTTTTTAATTTCACTAGTGGGGTCACGGGCACGCGGCCGAGGGGAGACAGTTTTATGATCAGCTGTTCTCTCTCAATGCCGCCATTATTGTAGTACTTTTGCTTAAAATAGGATATTTTAGTTTGAAATATAAACGCAAACCTTTCCGAAAAGGTCTCTTGAGAATTATATTATTATTCTTTTTAATTATCTTAAATTTCATGCGCCCTTTATGTGACTCTTGCAATTTTAATTGTAATTCAAATAAGTGTTGAAGTAAGGAGTCTACCTAACAAAAAGACGAATCAAAAACTAGTGTTATATATTCATTAATCGTCATTATAATTTAATTCAGTCTCTATTTCTCAGACAAAAAATATTTGTGTGTCATACATTACTTAACTTACCAATGATGTGATTATATTTAAGGCATCATTTGGGGAATCAAAGTGCACTGTTTGGCGCGAGAAGTAGCAATAAAGTCCGTAGCGGGCAGAGGGCAGCCCCTCCCCCAAGTGGCGGTCATCTCCCCTTTTTTATCTCCGCAAGTCAAGGGCGCGTGGGGCAGGTTCGGCCGGCCGCCGGCTATTGACATTCCGTTTTCAAATTTACCTACTTCCCGCATTGTCCGTAACTTTTTAATGTTTTTCAGGGTCGACGAACCGAGTGGCCAGTGAGCCCTTAAGTAATCCGCCTGTTATTATCATAAAAACTTTTTAAGTCCGATAAATATAAAAAAGGGGCTTCCCGTCGGGAATAAAATGCAAAAGGTATGAGCAACGAAATACGAAATAATTTTCTTCAATTCAAATAAATCAAATAACTGTTTTAAGAATTATACCGTACGAAATGAAAATTATTTTTTTTTTTTACATTTGTGAATGTTGAGAATAGTGTAAAAAATATTTATCATTAAAATTTCTCGTTGAGAAATAACTCAGAAGGTAAAAGTGGAAGCCGCATTCAATTGAGAAGAAGAACAGACCATAACATCAAAGTGAAACTTAAAAAAGCACTTCTAAAATCACTAAAAACTGCCCCATGAGATGTGCTATGTTGCTTAGTGTTAAAAAGACCCGTAACATGTCGATGTCCGTGGCTCTGTCCGCCCCAGATGGGCGCGATAGCCCGGGTCTTTACACAACTTAATACTATCAATATAATTATTAACATCTGTTGCGGACGGTTTTCGAAACCTGACAAACTGAGAATATTGTCGATATTTTTATTTTATTAATTTTTTTTAAAATGCATATTACTTTAAAAACCATTTCAAAATGTAAATTTAACCTTTTACGTATGACGATATTCAGCATCCTGATGTCACCTACAAATAGATAAGCGCTAAACACTAATTTTATATTGAGTTATCACATGTACATAATAATAATATAAATGTATTGTATAAAGTATAGCAATTTTAATAAAAGGGTTCCAAAATTAAACTTTAGTTCAAGAGGAAAAACTTCAGATACAAGATTTCAGACTAATAATTGAGTAATAGCATTTATTTTACATAATATAAAATTCCGAGCATACTTTAGATTTTTTACCTAAATAACATAAGTGATAAATCTATCAGCGGCTAAATCACATAGACCATATTTAAAAAAATTTACACAATAAGTTTCCTTTATTCACAATTTCACCGCAACACTGATATGTATCCGAGTGAGCACAAAAACTCCGAAAAGTTTGAGTGGCAGGACCGCCATCGAAAAATCGATATCGATAGTCGATGCGATAACAACAAAGCACCCGCCGGCCCATCTCTATTGACAAGACGGCTAGAGCGTGTGCTACGTGTGAATGTTATCGATAGTATCGAGATATGTCTATGTCGATAAGTCGGCCATTACGTGCAAGTAGAAATAGCTTGGGAATCAAAATGAGCTTGATGTAATCGAATGATTCGCTTTTTTTTAATATGTCAGAGCACTAGCACACGACTCGATTGGATACAAAGGCTATCACCGTTAGTGTTGTTCACATGTCACCGATATTCACGATTTATTCGAGGATAATTCTCGAATATTCACTAGTACAGATCATGTAGTAAATGGGAATCATGTAATAGTAGTAGTGTAGGAACCATATAATAACTACTGGAACTAAAAGTGTATTCTTATAATCTTGTATTGACAAAATTAATAAACCTCTGGAATATATGACAATAACAATAAAGCTATCATTCTACTTTCCAAACAATAACCTAAATCAGTTCGTTTTTAACTTGATCATTTAGATAAATTGATACGTCACGGACTGATACAATCTGATCAAGATTCATCACAATCGAAGTGTAGGTTATTTTTTGCACTGTCTCTAATTTAAGCTTAATCGATCAAATGTGCATAATCTTAATTGAATGCTCAAAGGTACTAAAATGTGCGTTTCTCAATCAAAACAATAAGTTGTCGAAATGACAGATAAAGGTTCATCGACCTCGCGTTTGGCGGGAGAGCGGCGCGTGCTACGAAGCCCATTGTGCGAGTCACGTCAAAAGCGGACGGTCAAAAATAACGAGATAAACTCTATCACGGAGATATATCGCGGGGATTACTTAACAAATTTTAAGGACAATTGCTTCGCTGTTAAATCGAAGCGGGCGGACGGTGCTTGATATCTAATAATGATGATTTATTTCTGTTGGCTTTCATAAAAACACTATGTCATTGTTTGTGAGGCTTCTTCATTTTTTGTAACTACCCGAAAACTACTCGAATTGGTTGGCTAGTTCGTAATCCGACCGACGATTAGTAAGTTAAGTGAAAAAAAAAATCGAATATAAAAATAAACCGATTTTTGGAATAGGGGATATTATCAGATCAATCTCTTAATATTATCCAATTAAATTATTAAAACAAATCATACTACTTTTACCAAAACACATTTATTGAATTTACCAATGCGAAGTTTACACCAGTTTAAGTTTGGTCCTATCCGAAACGCGGACTCGCAAAGTAAATTTAGAAATTACATAAATGTGATTTACACGTTAACACAGAGGTGTCATGTCACGTACTTCATTTGAAAAAAATTAACAAGCCTCAATTAAAGCTTCAAGAATGCGTTATAGACAACAAATATCATACATATATTCAATACAACTAATAGGCATAATAAAAAGGAAAAAAAATGTATCATGCCAAAAGTTTTACTTTAAGATTAGATTTGACTTAAAAGCGTAGTAATGCGAGTTTTTTGATTCACTTTTTTTGTTTTTATTTCCACTATTTAATGGTGATAAATTACAACACTCAAAAACAAAAATGCTAATAAAATACATCAATCTTCTTTTTGTACTTTTTGTAGTGTAATTATCGAAAACAACCACCTTGTGCACGAAACCATCGAGGCATTGATATCTAAAAGAGAAAAAAGTTCATAAAAAAGTTAAAAATGTAGACTACTGATAAGTAAACGCACACACAAAATACTAGAACAACGGCCACAGGCACGTTCTAACTGAACTGAATTTGAATTAATAAGAAGAGTTGTAAGGTATCGAGATAAAACAAGAAGTATCGATTGCACTTCTATTAACGATCAGACTGAAAACGACCTGTGGGCGTGTGTAGCTGAAGGAAAAAACATATCACTCCCACTATGCACCGGTTACAGAGCAAAAAATTTGATACACCTCCGCTTGGTATGATCCTGAACTCTATTCCGTCGTGTTAAGAGTTAGACTGGGCGCAGTGGCGTCGTGTCAAATCTCTACGAGGCGCACCACGCCTCGACACTCGTCATTGGCAGAAATAAAAACGGCGACCACGCGTAACTCGTCACGTCTCGCCGGACAGTGAAATCGTGCGACCGGTGACAATGTGTCAGACCGCCAGTTGCACTAGACCCACCCTGCCCCGCCACCACCTTAGGATGTCGGTCGCGTGGGACCGGCCGGAACGGCGGACGCGGCTCTACCACCGCTGGGCGCCGCTTACACTGTTGTGCATTCGTGCCGTTGCGTCGCCGTGGCTTATGAAATGACAGTTGAAGCTTCAATGAGCAGGCGTTTACCCGCAAGAGGGAATTTCATCGATCGCGCTCACAAATTGCAACGCAACTGCGAGATGTAAATCGCTCGGCCACCGTTATATTGAAAATCGATTCCAGCTAATCGATTCGTCGCAGCTGCGTTCCGCTTACGCAGCTGCCGGTCCCACGGTCGATGTGCTACACCGGTGATGGAACACAGCACCGCGCGACATCGCACGACATCGCGCGACACCGCGTTCCTGTGCTCTGTACCGACTCTGTCGCAAATTAATCGGCCGTGTAATCGAGAGATTATCCATACTGTTTCAGCAAAACAATGATTCACGACGCCCCAAGATTGCATCGAACCATTTGTTTCACGGCTTATAAACGGACAGAATGCTTAGCAAGTTTCATGAAAGAATTGAACAAAATGGCTTTGACATTCAGTCTGTTCACAAAAAAGTGTGTGTGTATTTCTTTACGCACGTAAGAAGTTATACTTCTTTAACATAATAAAACAAAAATAACTAAACATTTTACACCCTGTGCCAGTACTCTTTGTTTCTGCAAAATACATTGAATGCAATTGGTAACGGTTGTAACTTGGAATTATAAGTAAATGTCAAACATTGTTATTGGTTGCCATGGCGACCCCCAAAGAGCGACATGATAAAGTTGTTGCTTTGCAACCGACTTCATCATCTCTCATCCTCGGTATGCGCGCGCAGCGTAAACATTTAACTCTCATAATTTTTTCCTAACGCGTCAAAATAAGTATTACTTCAATAACTCGTTTTAAGCTCCCGCTCGGGCAGTACTGTTCGATTGGGAAGCAATTTAACGCTGTTAGATCGGTCTGCCACCTGCATGCCATTAGTTCTTGTTTTCTGATTTTCAGTGTAACCATTCTGAATTTGACATACGCACTGAAGTATGAAATTAAACATTAGTGGGCCTAAAATGTTGTTATTATATATTAAAATATTTCACAAAATCTAAATGTCACTGCATATTAGTCATTATTACTTCGTAATCATTGTTTTGCTAATGTTTCTCTATCGATTAGAAGTATTTTTACCCAAAACGCGCGTGCCCCTATCGTAAACAATTACCCAAAATTTTAATCATTAGCACTGCATCTGCAAACCTTCAGCAGTTGCAGATGTACATGGATGGTGGTAATCACTTAACATTAGGTGAACCACCTGCTCGCTTGCAAACTAATCGCATAAAAAAATAGTGTATCAATATATTAATTTAAATTATTTAAATTCAAAAAAAAATCTACGAAGATGGGTTTCAACTCATGAATTTCAATTTATTAATAAGTATTTTCTTTTTATTTGTGTATTTAAATGTCAGTCGCTGTCAATCTTTTTGATATCACAACCAATTATTATTCATTAATATATCAGGTCAATCAATAGTTCATTACATTTTTGCTTATTATAAACTTAATTTTGAAAAGACATGTTTAGTAATAATAAGTGTTTCTTTCTCAATTATATTATATTCGCCTTATTTGTTTCAAAGGTGGATGTAACAGCCATGACAAAGCACTTTTTGTAGCCTGATCAAATATTTTAGATCAAAGGTAGCATGACGTTCTAAACAACTATTCTTACAATCATCTCAACGTTGACTTATAACCATACTATTTCAATCATCATCATAATTTCAGCCAATTTGAGCCCACTGCTGAACATAGGCCTCCCTCACAGGTTGCCACGAACCGCGATCGAGAACTTTCTTCCCCAACGGTTGACAGTTCTACGAGCTATATGGCTGGCCCATTCAACCAACATTTTTTCGATGATCCCTTTATGCATGATAATCCTATTAATTTTCTTTGCGAAATGCTTAACGCCAAAAACTTTGCCGCCAATGTAGAAACATGCCAAACTAATTTCGTGACATTCGATTCCAACAATTCCATGGCACAAAGTACACTTTAATGGCATGAAAACGGAGCGGTAGCGGGAAAAAAGCAAACACTGCACGATTTGAAACGTTAAAAGTTCGGAAAGATTTTTCGTGAGGCATAGATTACTAATCACACACACACGTGAAGACAGACGGGCAATTATGCAGGTGAGCCGGCGCGGCCTGGCACCGCCCGAATTTGCGCCACCGCTTATATCGCCCGCACAGAGTGTTTTCTTTTTTCACATTTTTGGCGTATGCCAGTATTTTCGGTCGCCAGTAACCTTATTGGCCCAATTGTTTATCAAGCTTCATTAATAATCTGCTGCATCATAGACATCGGATGTTATATTTGACATACGTTGAATTATTCTACTACTGTGCTCACTATTATTTGATTATAATTTACTTTGATCAAGATTTACAA
The DNA here is from genome assembly GCA_933534255.1 of Iphiclides podalirius. NCBI lineage: Eukaryota > Metazoa > Arthropoda > Insecta > Lepidoptera > Papilionidae > Iphiclides > Iphiclides podalirius. The sequence continues at coordinate 10,272,404 of OW152827.1, read as the reverse complement.
ATGATTGCTGTAATTATATACGACAAACTTTCATCAAATCATGTGTTTTATTATTAGTGATAAGGTTTATTAAAAAATGTAAGGGAGAATAAAAAGAGGATTCTTGAACAAAGAAAGATAAATAAATTTAGCATCTTTGAAGTAATTAATAAACCCTTTGGAGTAATAAATTGTTAACAAGACTAGCTGACAGAAATTAACGTTAGTATTGATTTAAATTGAACAGAGAATTTTGAATCACCCTGTTAGCATTTAACATGAAGCTTATTCATTTGCATTTGTCGTGGATAAGGCACGTGTGTTGAGCTCGCGTGCCAACGATGTATTATGAAAATTCGAATGTAGCGATACATCCTTATTCGGTAGTAGAGACTAATTATATATAGACTCGTCAGTGAGCAGAAAGTCTTTATATTAATTTTAAAATTGATTTAAATGTAAGAATAACTTAATGCTTCATGCAAGAGTTTTCGTAAATAGAAACCCTGTACTGTCGTTATATATATAATAGAGAGGAGTTTATTTTTCTATACAATCTTAATATCAACGTATATTATTATAAATAAATCGTCTGTCTTTATATAACATTTTATAAAAGCTTGTATAGGCCCGGTACCAATGAAATTGTTAATTTTAAGTGCTGACTTATCACATGATGAATGGTGAAGAAAACCTCGTGAGGAAACCTGCATGTTTTCTGAATTTATTGCCTTGCAGTGGGACATATACATGCTGTTACTTCACTATGTTGAGACGAATGAATTTGTTTCATGCATGTACGATGAATGAAAGTTATGTTATAGATAGTGAGAATTGGACACAAACATATATATATATATATATATATATATATATATATATATATATATATATATATATATATATATATATATATATATATATATATATATATATATATATATGCTCCAAAACATACAAAACCTAACATATTGCTCAACAAGAAGACGTCCAACCTAAGCGTAATATGACGCATCTGCGTCGAGCCATCGTTGGCGCAATATCAAAAAACAAGTTGTCGGCCCATTCGCGCCGACGACGTATCGCCCTTAATGAATCACAGCCCCGAAACGGTTTCGTAACCCTCATTAAAGCTCGCGTGATCAATATTGTGTTTCGACTCAATTTATTGTCTCCAAACTGAGTGCCCGTAAATTATCGTATCAGCGTGATTTGCGACCGCCGCTCAAGTGCGATTTCGACCGCGATGTTTTACGCAATTGTTATTATAGATATTAAATAGCCCTAGTTATTGCTGAGCTAGCTGCTAGGACTGTGCACTCGCAATCTCAAGACTGTGGATTCGAGTCTCCCCGACTATTGGTCAGTGACGTGTGATAAAATTCAATATAAATAAATGATAACCTGCCGTTGTGCGCGAAAAATCAAATGGATGAATTTTAATGAATTCTTGTAACTATTATTTCTTAGACATGGCCCTTTTCTTTTATTTTTATTATGAGTAGCTGGTAAACGAGCTGGCAGTTCACCTGACGGCAAGTGATAACCGCTGCTCTTGGATATTTGCAACATCCGAAATGTTGTGGATGCACTGCCATCTTTTAAAAAAAAGATCATTTTTTGCCCGTCCAAATTCGTCCACATAACGTCGATATTCACTTGAAGGAAGCTAAATGAATAAAAATATATATTTAGACTGACCTTAAAAAATAGTATCGTCCGAACAATATGTGCATTAGAGTTCATTGAATTGTTAAATAAGTCAAATTATGTAAGTAATAAATTATATCAATAACACGCTTCCCGCCTCGCCTTTGTTAGAAATTTCACTCGCTGCGTGTGAAAAAAAATGGTTTTTAAGTCGTCGCGCATAAAAGTAGTACAGGTAGAAATTACGGGCCGTAATTTCACATTTCAGTAATGAATGTACTTTACGGCGTGAGCCATAAAGTTTACCAACGCACATGCCCCGTCGGCGAGATCTGAAAGTGAGGTGCCGGATGGATACAAGAAAAAGTTTCGACACTTGCGGACAATGCACGTGGTTTTTAGTACACTCTAATTGTATGGTATTTTGTATGAAAACAAATATGCTGAGTAAAAAGTTGCCTTAAATCTTTAAATGTGCTTCTTCGGGTTACCAACGCATGGGATTATATTAAGGTAGGATAGATGAATGGTTAAACGTACCTAACTCAGGTAACACCAATTGGTTGGTACATTTTTGGTTTTTCTTAACTTATGCATTCACTATGTTAATTATGAGTTCACTGCCTGACCCATTGAATCAAGTAGATACACCCTGTGATAATCCACAACATATTTCCCTACGTTTAAAGCGAATTTCTTTTAAACCGACTTCAAAAAGGGAGGAAGTTCTCAATTCGACTGTATTTTTTTTTATGTTTGTTACCTCAGAACTTTCGACTAAGTGAACAGATTTTGACGATTCTTTTATTTGAAAGCTGGTGCTTCCGATATGGTCCCGTATTAATTTCATTGGTATTGGATCTTGGGCTCCGGACATACTTGGGGAACTCCTCAAAATCTAATTATAAAATGAATACAGACCGAGATATTTGAAGTCGGTTTTGTTTCTCGTTAATATAAATATGGACTTGTGAAATTTTTCTTATTATAGTTTTGTGTAACATTTACCTTTGTTGTTATGATGTCATAATTTTTTCTTTTTTGCTTCATAAAAAGAAGGTTTATACCCTTTTGTGCGTTCTTACTACTTTGGTTTATGATAAAAACATCATTAAGTATTCATTATATTGTAATAATAATAAATTAATTTCGGAAATTATCCATAGATGTAAGTAGCTTCATCAATATCGTGAGGTTAAAAGACAGAAATATATATACTATACATATGGTACTACTTTTACTAGTTTTTATTTTACTCATGCCCTCATCCCACTAAGGTTGGCTGTCACAACATGTGAATCATGTTTTTGTAGTATTGAATAGGTTTTCTACGACCAACCACTTACCTGAAGTCAACTCCTTGGGAATCGAACCCACGGCCCCCGGCGCTGCAATAGCTTAACAACTATGCCGCCAAGTAATTAGAAACGTAATATCAGTAGACAAAATTCATTTTATGTAGATATCGTTATAACGTTTCAACGAATCTTGGCCTCAATAACCATGCACTACAATTAAGGTATCCATTAATCTTTGTGTCGAACTGCTCGCAATTAACACAATTGTTAACGGGAGGTTAAACTGTAGTTCCAGGAACAGTTTCAACGGGCCGACGTTAAACTAATGTCACATTTATGATAGTTAAGCACTCGTGTAATAGCGGACGATTAATATTAACTTCCGATATACGTCGCATTAGGCGATACAGAGAGTTTACAACTAACTTTCCTGTGTACATTAGACAAAATACTATCAATAAATTTAATAAAACCATAAATTGATGATTCCTTCAGATTACGGAAATACTAAAATCAAACTGAACTCTTAAGTGAATCTGTCTTTGAAAAGTCGTCAACATCTAAAACACACTCGTGAGCTTTCTGCAAGGTATGTAAAAAGTAAAATTTAAAAAAAAAATCATTTACAAACTTAAAACAAATTTACGCTGACAATAAATTAAACAATAATTAAAGAGCAAAACAGTTTTACGCGCCATAACCAATTTTTCAGTAAGGCTAGTCATGTTTAAATTTCAAGTTTTATACTAATAATCCTGTGCTAGATTGTCCCGTACTTCGTATTGATCTTTTGATGTATCATCTACAACCAAAATCTAAAGTCTATCGCTTTGCAACTGTGCCGATAAATCCACCAGCATAAGGCCCTAGGTATTTCTCAAAATCACTTGTTCCTTACGATCCCTATTAAATGGCCATGCTTCTTGATAGGGAGACAGATAACGAATCCGCGGTCCAGTGAACAGTCGTCAATGGCAGTTACCGAACGATATGAAATGTTTAATACACATAAAACTCACCGAACTTTATGCCGAATAATATCCGATACGTTTTATTGCTTCAAAAGGAGCAAGAAAGACCCATTAAATAAACGAAAGCTCGCTACGTGCGAAGTTTTTTTTTTATATTTAGGCAACGATTAATAAAGGACATTATTAGAGTCGCGTGTCGCGCGCAAACATTAACACATGACCTCAAAGACACACAGCCTAGAAATAAGCGACGTGTAACGTCGAAAAATGCTAATACGTGCGATCGTAATCGCGCCTTTAACGCGTGAGTCTGACCACGCATAGTTGGGTAAATGTAACCCTTAAGCTATCTGATAACCCTCCTACGATTTAACCAGTCCCACTTGACCCCTAAATTCACGGTGCCCAAGCTTTCCTACAGATCTCTCTATCCAGGGCACGCACAACATGCGACGTTTGAAATATGTGGAGTGACGTCACATTTATGTCAGCCAATCCATTAATGCCCTTATCTCAACTTCCGAATTCGTGTGTTTCGTAGTAAAAGTCGACTTAAAGTGTGGGCCTTTATTGGGTATCGCCGTGACACGGGCGATTTCTAAACGAAAGTCGTGCACAATATAACAACACCTTGAGACCATTTTTAAACGTAACGACTGAGTGTTTTCGGTTTTCCTACGAGATATGTTATTTTGTCTTGATTTTGAACTAACTAAGACATATGAAATTATGAGTCGTGAATCACCCTGGAATGAAATCTTGTTCATTGATTTTAAGTGTTTATTTTACGTCTCGTTTTATCATTCAATTAATTAAAACAGAAGCTTCTTACAAGTTGGCAAATCCGAAACGTGTTTACTAGCTTCAAACGCGATAAAAGTTGAGCATAGTTGAGCTCAAATCACCTGATCCCAAGTAAAGACGCGTCATCGTGTAACCAAATATAGTACAATAGGATTGTTGTATTGTTTAATACTTGGTATGGGACGGAATTATCGGTTCCGGGAAGAGCGATGTGTGGATGGAAAAACCCAGGTAGAGTGGCGCATTGTCTTTACTAGCGTGGCCCAAAGGACCCTCGCTTGACCGTTTATTGCAGTTACTGTAAACGTATCCGTAACGGCTTTTTGATGTTGGGCACGTAATGCTCTGCACGGAAAGTTAAACATAAACCATATTGTCGAGCTTTGTAAGACATTTTGACCATGCGTGATAATAGTAAAATAAAACTTTTTTACGGATTTTAACACGTTTTATTTGATTTCTAAATTCCTGACGTTTCGAACACTTTGAACGATGGGTTCGTCACATTTACAGACAGACAGTGATAGAATTATATTGAATTTAAAAATTAAATTAACACGCGATAAAATCCGTAACATTCCATTTACCAGTGTATAATATATATAAAACAAGAATTCAATACAGGCGTGATAAATTAAAATATCGACTGAATCGTTATTTCTTAATGGTATGAAGAGAAATATTTGAGTAAGTAATGTATCAACAAATTTTTGCAATTTGTATAATTCCATAATCAACAATTAACGAACTTTGAACGGTGGTAGGGCTTCGCAGCTGCCTAGGCTGTTGCACGAATGGGCAGGTTCGTCCGGGTAAGTACCACGACCTCACAGAAAGTAAAGTTGAAATATAATACTTCCGCGTGTCGTCTGGTGAGTGAGGTTGCCGGAGCCCAATTTTCAAAAGGTTGTCAACGCATCTGTAAACCTTCGGGTGTAGCAGATTTCCATGGGCGATGGTATTCGTATAACATCAGGTGAACCACCTGCTCGCTTGGCAACTTTTCACATAAAAAAACTGATGTAATATGCCACCGACTAACTTCAAGATGTCAAGTTCATATTTATTTTTATTTTGTAACGCAAAATAAGTAACAAATTCTTACGTGCATAAATACACATGTGTTTATTAAACATGAAGTAAAAGTTAAGAACGGTGTAAGAACTTTAAATATTTAATTTCAAACTATAAATTTAAGCAATTTCAAAAAATATTGGCTTAATGCTATCAGTATCAGTTTATAACGAGTGTTCAAATTCAACTATCTGAAAACATGTAAAAATTAAAATTAAATATTCCATTCCATCCATGAACAAAAACAGCAAATAAACGCGTGTATAAAACGCGTCACCGCAAGGGAGAATATTACAAACACAACGAGGCGAGTTAGAATCGAAATTCGCCAAAAAGAGCCAAACAGCAAACACCCTTCCATAGTCCGCGTAAAACAAAACGACGCGGCAACGCTAAGCGGACGCAAGCACGTGGCGGCGCCCGAGGCTGTCGTGTGAACGGCCCTTAATCGCTGCGTGCATTACCTTCATTGTAACCCTTCCATGTGCGAATGACATAAAAGCTCCATCGCCACCTTTTTCCTCATCCACGCTCGCCACTTGTGCGGTTTATAACCAGTCACGTGCGCTGCCGTAAACAATTGGCGACGCATAAAAAAGGTTGTTTTTTTTGTATATAAAAAAAAATCGCCTCCTTATGTTTGTATCCACAAAACTCAAAAAGTAACCGATGGGTTGGCTTGATTGTTCACAAGTCAGCTATTGAACAGGATATTTATACACATTTATTGTTTTTTATATATTTTTATCCGGGAACCGAAAAAACGCATAGCTGGCCGAGTTCAGCTGGTGTTTAATAAGTAAATATCCATAGTGCAAGACCAAACAATGATATCAATACTTTGATTATAGCGGGCGAATAAGTATAATTCTTGCACTGAACATAAGTCTGCTTAACAAAATCCTGCTTAGCAAACTCCACGACTTAAAACACATAATTTTTAACTTTTGTGTTCACTATTTTGTTCAAAACCTTATAGGTATCCATTACAAAAGAAAAAATAAAGCATTCGAAAAGCACTGCTATCCAACGGTAAGGATAAAATGAAACGTATTAGGATTTTTAAAAGTATATATGTAGCTACGTGTCTCAATCTCAAGATCGAGCGAAACGCATTTGCTACTGACTCCACCTATTTTCAAGGTTATTTGCGAGTAAATAAAAAAATCAGCTCGCGTAAATCTGAAGCCGTATCCGAGGACTCGTGTGCAGCGAGTAATACGATTAGTTACGTGCACGGCCAAATGTACGTTTTGGGGGAACATTGAAAATTTTCGAGGCTTATCGCTGGCCGGCTTAAACTTTTATTTCGAGCGCCCGGGGCGGGCGCCCTGCGCGCACGAATTTCGTACAGACTTACAGATCGCGAAGATACGGACACTTTCAAGAATTTATTTCTTGTACTCAGTAAAAAATACCATAGCCAAATATTTTCATGTTGCAGTATTCGTTATAAATCAGTAACTTACAAAGCGCACCACATAACAGGCATCACCATCACGAACCAGATTGTAAAGAGTTTTTACTATCTCTGTTCTGAATAAAGTTTGTACTTTACTATTGCCAAAAGTACATACATTAATATTATATAGCAATTGAAAAATGTGATCAACTTTTCAAATTGACTTTCCACAGAATTAAGTTGATGGACACTTATGGTTTTCATTCACTACTCTACAAAAATTTGTAATAGTGTTTTATCATTTCAATTAAATATTCTAAAGCTTTTCTATCATTTTATTTCTTTACTCTAAAAGCTTGACCTATAAATATCTATAAATTCGCCGGATTCTGTTTAATCAATAGTCTCCACAGTCTACTTTACTTACTAATATTTTTTATTGTTTTCAGTCGTTTACCGAAATAATAAATCACCAACTCTAAAGCCGCCTCTACGCGTTCCTATGTCGCGCGCCAACTCACGCGAACCAATATTTACGGCGTGTATTTTGGCCGTATGTTCTCACACGTCGGCCGATACACATCTGATTCATTACCGCGCTCTATGCCCCGCTCCGTGTTGTCTATGCGAGGCGGACACAGGCATCCCGCGGCTTCTACGCACGTCAACGGCCGCGCAAGTTAGTGCGCGCTCGCTCTTGATTTACGCGGAAATGTCTGCTGGTAAAGAAAAAGAAATATATGACGTAAAATATAAAAAAAATCATTTGAATGAAAATTCGAAATTTAAATGTAGCGCAACGATTTCTTGCCACGGCAGCTGTTTATATTGGCGCTCGATTATAATTCGAAAGCTTCAACCAAATTGAGTTCAATGCTGGCCAAAGTGAATTGTTATGCTGCATATTAGTTACACTATGCATTTAGTCCTGAAGGAAAACACAGTTTGTGTGGAAGGAGTTGGGTAGTAAGTCCCAACGACCACCGCACCCTTGAAAGGTCTATTACAATCTTCCCTCCGAAATAATTTCCCAATGTAAGATAGCACTACCCCATGTTGTAAGGACGTTATACATATACAAATTTCACGTGGACGAACACCCAGATCAGAAACAATTATCGGTGAGTCACACAAATAGATGTCCCGTGTGGGAATCGAACTCACGACGTTTGGCGCCGAAGCCGTTAACTTGGCCACGGAGTCATCAACTACCATCACTTGTGTCGAATTAAAGATTGAGTCCTTGGCACAATTTAAAATCAACAACTGATTTAATATAGCGGTAGTAGTTCCTTATTAGACAATTAGTTCACTACCGAAACCTTTCTATAGGCAGATCAGAAAAACACGATCCATTTACCAAGTGTCACAGATTTGGTTTCCCTTTTACCAAGAAAGATATACATAAATCACGAAAGTAATGACTTAGAAAAACTCGCTTGTTCTTGTCTTGTCTTGTCTTAACATTTGCCTACTCTTTTTCTACACCTCGTCACGGTGAAAGCAAAAAGGAGCAAGCTGCTTCTAATACTGTTACAATGTTTAAAAAACGATAGTGAGTCGCAACCTCCGGAACACTTATATACAAAACTCAAATATAGAAAACTGTTTTATTAATAACCACAAATTGCTAAGTTTTTTTAGCTACCTTTACATTCCCATTATAATAGACTAAATATTCGTTTTAAATAAGCGCCATCCGCGTTACGTATATCATCAGTCTATTACATCGAAGATGCCTAACGAGATATCAAGACTAATGTTTATTATAAGCCATAGTTCGAACCTACAACTACTTTATAAACTACCCTGGTCACCGGCTGTAATGAGCCCACCAGGAAGACTTTTCAATCGGCCTTAGCCGATTATTCATCGACCCGCTTTGTTCGCGGGCGCGAAAATAGGAAAAACACAAACGTAACATCAACGGAACACAATAGAAAGGGGCAGCCTAAAAGACTATCAGAAGACGATTTCGCTTTTTACGTTCGACCCAGCGCCCGTAAAACTTTAGCAAGTACAGAACTTGGAAACTAATCTAAGTGCCGCGCTCCTACAACTTGGCAGACAAGTGTCGACGTGTTTTTTTTTCTTCTTACTGGAGTTTTTCAGCCTTCAACGAACTCCGGCCCGCCAGTGATATGAACAGAGCATGCATGGGGGGTTTCGCACAGAGTAAGACATTTGGAGTAGTACATTATTTTATTAATTTCATATAATTTAATTTTCAAGAAATTCAAACAATCAAGGTCTCTTGACTTTACCTTGTGGTTACCGCCGCCCATGATACACCGCAACAACGCAACTATAAAAACAGTCAAAATACAAATATCTCATAATTGTTATTGTGCCGAATCAGTTTCTCAGAAAAACTGGTCGGTACATCGTTCCAGGCGTTGAGCCCTTTAAGGATAGGATTTTTAAAAATATAGATACAACTATATTTGTATGTATATTTTTAAATATACATACAAACAAACACGTCGTATAATACGTATAACCACGTCGACATTGAGCTAAACTAACGAAAATGTTCTCAATCCGCCAAGACTCTGTCGGGTCATTGCTCTACGTGGCGTCAAGACAGCGAGGCGTCAAGGTACGGCCGAAATATTCATTTCTTCGCTTCCACCGCAGATACTTTTCACACCTTGTTTTCGTTTAACAAGCAACTGAACTATTGTAAAAATAAATCAATACAGTGTAACTGGGATAGCATGTGCTTGTACCTAGCTTCTATATAATTAACAAACGGACGGACATAAAAGCCAAAAAATATATTATTACATTTCCTCCGATAACTGTACTTTTACACATCCCTAAAATCCTGCTAATAACGTTTCACGTTTTTGTAAAAGTCTAAAAAGAAATAGCGAGTGGCATTCAAATTACGAATGTATCATATTTACATCAAGTGACCACTTCTGTATAATGCGACAAAGTAATTCCATTCGGCGTCCAATTATACCCGGGCATTATGGTTGTACGAAAGTTACAAAACCCCAATTCAAATAAACATATAGCGGGGAAAAATCGGGTTTCAAATGCTGTTATTACGAAAACTGGGTGGGAAACATGTTCAGTGTTTTATTAAGCGAGGTCAAGTTAGGGTGACGTCGTTTTTACTGGAATCGATATGTCTTGTTTACGTCAATTTTAATTCTGTTACATCAAAGAGAAACCATTTTTACGCATTCATTACATAATACCTTTTATAACATAAAAAATTGAGCCGTGATAGCTCAGTGCCTTTAATTCAATGTAGTCGAGCAACCTGAGTTCAATCTTTGGTGCCAATAATACACCAATGAAATTGGCAATTTCAAGTGCTGAGCGGTGAAGTAAAACAGCGTGAGCAAACATGCATATGTTCAAAATAATCACAAAATAAAATATTTCGAAGATATGTGAAGTCCGCCATTCCGCAATAGGGCCGCGTGGTGAACTATGCCCTGATACCCTCTGTAAAGACGAGGCCTTTGCCCGGCAGCGGGATAGGTATAAGCTGTTATACTACGTTACTTTTTACATAAAAAATCTACAAATACTTGCATTTCAGTTTTTTTTTTGTGAGGAAGTGGCAAACGTGCTGGTGGTTCACCTGATAACAGCCTGCCCATTGACATTTGCAACACCTTTAGGGTTACAGATGCGTTGCCACCTCTTAATAATGTGGGCCCCGGCTACCTCACTCACCAGACGAAACGCGAACGCTGTTGCGTGGCTGTATCACCGTTAATTCAGCCCTGCCACCGAATTTCAGTCTTCATCAGATTCAGACGAAGAAGAATGTAACAACTTAAATGTAGACTTTACTTGTAAAAATCGATCCTGCAGGTAAGTCAATTATAAATTATAAATTTAAAATCACTTGCTGCTTTAGGTACAGGATCGTTGAACGTTTAAATTGAAAAGTTATTTGTTTTAACGTTTGTTTAAAAGTTATCTACTGTACCCTTCCACGGCCCTTGTTTTCTACATAGTGTTTGAATCAAAAGTGAATATGCCATACATCAAAGTCAAGGCCACGCAATTTAAGGTTACGGACTTACGCAGGGCCACCGATCGATAAAGTTTTAACCTCACACCCTGAAATCACAATCGTCAAATTATGACGGCTGAACTACGAAATTCAGATCAAGATGTGTGTCTCAAGGTCCAAAGTAGCAGAACCCGAAAGTATCGGCGATGAATTAAATGACTCCGTGGCGTGGTTGCCAAGGTTAAGCCAATGCTTTGTCGTCGGGGGTGGTGGATACGATAGACACATGGGGAAAATATATGTGTGACCCACATATAGTTGTTTCGCATCTCGGTCCTTACAATGAATAAAAATACATGGGATGATGTTATCCTAAAGTAAGGGCAATGTTTAAAAAAAGCAGGGAAAAAATACGGTTTTCTTTTTCATATCAAGTATATCCTGCGCAATGTGTTAAACGATTGGTCACCCCACTGTAGATATTATCGCACGTGGTCACATACTAATGGTAAACACGTAAAGGTAATTTTCCCTTTGATGTATGGCGCACGCATCGGGGTTAAATTAAACGCTAACCCGTGAAAGATCGCAAAAGGTTTTTATTCGGAATTGTTATGGTGTGTAATAATTTCAAACTTCTTGAACGTATGTGTCCGTTAAACTCATAAAGTAACAACCTTTAAAGAAACATCTCTAAGAAAAACATTTTTAGTAACAAAAAACAAAACCGAGTTCTCTAATGTATATCCAGAGTTCACCTTGAATACTAATGAAATTAATGACCCATTTTGAGCGAAGCACATGGAAGCTAAACTGAATCTAATGCAAAAATCCAGAATTTTCAAAATCGGTTCATAATTGACGGAGTTCTGACGCAAGTAGCAGAAAAAAAACTTACAATCGAATTGAGAACCTCCTTTTTTGTAATCGGTTGTAAAGTGACTAACTTTTAGTAAAAACTTACCACACCACACCTTGTGTTAGTAATATTTGCGTTTGCGAACCCTCCCGCGACAAAGGAATTACCTATTTCATATTGTTCGAGGGAGATAATAATAAAAAGATTAAAATTTATTTATGCTAAGTAACCGAAATATGCAACTAAGAGCCTCTTGGTAACTCTTCCAGGAATTGCTTATTTTCGAAGTAACATAATTTAATAAAACTTACTAAATCATTAATAACTCTGCGGTAAGCATAGCTATTTAATATTAATAATAAATAAATAAATTGAGTGTACTATTTGCTGACACAGGGATTTGAACTTGTCGATGTCAGTTTCGTATGACGGATCTCAATGTGATCACTCCCTCCTGCCCACATCGAGATCCGGAATCACACCTGAAAACGAAAAAGACGGGCCGTTCGAACCTGAACAGTGTATAAAATATTTTTATAATTGATCATTTCTAAAACCTACATAATAAAAAATAGTTATCTGGTGTAGCTGGTAAACTTTCCACGCGAGGCTCTAGGAGTAAAAACACAATAGAAGTTGGAGCATTTGCCACAGGCAACTTTATTTCACACAGATATGATTAGTATAAGGTAAACGAAAATATGTTGCCGCACCTCTTTGGGATTCGAGTCACTGGCTTTCGATCGCAAGTCGACAAGCTATCAATGAACAATTTGTGGAGTGTGAACAATCATATCATTACTGTATTTAAAGTAAAATACAATCCTGTAATACTGTAAATAACCACTAGCGTAAGCATAATAATCTGACATTTTGAGCAATATTATTTGAGATTATGGATAAAACGTCGAAATTAATTTCCATTGAAGCAATACTAAGCAAACCGCTATATCTATCCCTAACCGTTTTACAAAATCGAACGTAAGGTTTGAAATGTTTCATCCAATCTTTAGTTCGAAAAATAAAACAACACACTTGTCATTCGGCCTGATTTAGCAAAGTCAAGTTTTTGAAAATCGAACGCGGAATATTCGGCCAAAATGGCACATTAGTGACGCGCAATCGCGCTTAGCTTAGGTGGCAACAAAATGCCGACTGCGTTCCGACGCCACGCGATCCGGCTATTAACTAAATTAACAACACATGGATTTATTTCGGTTTAATCACTGCGAACGCAGCGAGAAATGTAAATAAATTGCCGACATTATTTCACGTTAGGACTGCGTATTGGACCGCCCTGTGGATATTAATTCGTTGATTTATAACTTTAAAAGGAAGACATTGCCTGCAGCCTAACTAAATTTCTATGCTATCTTTACTGGGGCCCTATTTAGCCCTATTTAGTCCTATTTAGACCCAGCTATTAACACACCTGAAGCTCTTGCAGTTTATACCGATTTTAAACTCCTTTCCTTCATAGTAAAAATATCTAACGGTAACTTCTAGTCTAAATACAAGGTTACCTTATAAATCTACTTCTATTCTATTTATATTCCTAAATTTACCAGTGTAAGGTCTAACAATACATTATAAACTTTTACACTTACAGAGGTTATTAAATACAAGAGTAAATGACAAGAGTTTGAATGATTTAACTTCCTCGAAAAATTTCGTAATGAAATAGGGGTATGAATTGTATTGTAAATAAAACTATTGTGACGTTTCTTATCGCGTTAAATTTAATAAAATGCCTAGTCCATATATATATATGGACTAGGCATAGTAAGTCCATACTCTTAGTCACAAAGACTGTCCTTTGATTTTTACAATGTGCCATATTCGCGTGAATCCAGAAAATCCTTTAATTGGTTTTACTACGACAAGCCAGTCTTTTAGACATTTGAATCTTGTTCAGCTCGGCAAGTAAGGACTAGCTTTAGATATCTCAATCTAGCCCCTTATGGTCCACGGATACAAGAATTTGCAAATATGACGATGTCTTCTTCTTGTTGGTATATCCTACACGATGCAATAAGTTGTTTACAACAGGCAATACATGCTATTATCAAATCACTTATAATTGCAAAGAATCTATTTGCAATCGGATTAAATTTGACATACACAGAAAATAAATAAGGCTGATTAAATAAGAAATGAACCAGCTTAAGCATTTTTAATCCCTGTTAAGTATTTAAACGATGATTCACGTGTCTCATTATTGCTTGGCAACTAATTTTAGCCGCATTACTAAAGCTGATACTAGGAAAAGGGGATTAAATTATATGTTATCTACATAACCTTACTACGCATAATCTTCTTTAACGCATACATATTTAAAAAAAGGCGAATTAGTATTTAAATCTCTTATTTAAATACTAATTCGCCTTTTTTTAAATATCCCAATACTCTAATCTTTAAAACACTTAACTTTATTCAAACATCAAATTACTCAAACAAAACCTAACCCAAAGGCAAAAAAAATGTAAATCATTGGAATTTAATTCATCTGTATTATTACTGTCTTCTGATAGACTAGCTGTAAGAAAACTCATACTATTCCCATATAATAAAAAAAAGTACACCAACGCCAGTGTGATAAAATACTAAGCAATTAATTAAATCTTGGACCAAGGGTTGAAGTTTCAATCGAAACAAATGTTTCATAAAGTCCATAGAATGTGTTAGAAGTAAATGGATGCAGGTGGCAAAGAATCTTGCTTCGTTACAATCTATGGGGGAGACCTGTATTCAACAGAGAACCAAAACATGCTGAAATGATAATGATCCAAGAGCACCATACATCCACTTGGACATTAATAGCTTAAGTTTTAGGGATTGATTATACATATCCCAATTTAAAATAATTTCGACCTGAAATATTTGAAATAAAGGTAGACAACAATACATAACAATAAATAAATATATTCAAACTTACACAAATTAACAAGCAACAATTTGCTAGAGTGCACAGTGAAAAAAATTAAATGTAAGATTTGGTACAAATATTAAAAAGTATTTATATAAATATCTAAGCAAACAGTCCACTACAAAACACAGTAAATCCGTTTATAAATAGAAAGTTGGGTAAAAATATTCATAAGTATTTTTTTATAATAATAACATTTAAATTTACTCAAATTACTAAGAATGAATGACTTAATTATAAAACCGAAAAAACAACAGGATTAGCACAACTATTACAAAAATTACCAAATAAAACCGTCCACTGTGAAAAACAATGATGAAATAAGAATTTAAAAATAGAAAGTTGAGCAAGTTTGATATTCAAAAGTAAAAAAAATATATTTAAATATGCTCAAATTACTACGAGTGTAGGACAAAGACAAATAAAAAGATGGTATATGTAACTATCCTTAAGTGATAACAAAAATAATTAAAATGACTCTAATCCATGAGCAAACTCAATTGCGTAAAAAATGAATGGAATACCACGCGACTGTATTATCATTTCTGATAGTTACATGGTAAAGAATGGTGTCCGGGAATCGAACGAGCTACCGAAACGGTCGAGTCTTTTTGGCCTTATTCGGCCATCTTGACTTTGTCACAAGACCGCAGATATGGAGCCAACGACACGAAACAATGACCTGGTATACTGCTGGGAAATCAATAACAAAGCTGAAAAATCAATTCTGTGTAATAATATGAAGGCAGTTCAATTGACAATTGTGACATTAATTTATATGAAATGTGACAAACGCTGCATAAAGTGACATTCATTACGTCTTGAAATGTGAGTAATAATAAAATAAAATTAAGTTTTAATGTTTACATATTAATGCATTAATGGTGAATAGGTCGACGATTTGGAGTAATATTTAAATCACTAATATGTGGCAGTCTTAAATGGTAATTTATTAACTTTACATGCGAACAAATGTATTCCACTAAAAATAAAAGTAGGTCTTTAGACAGAAATACGAATTCCGCAAACCCTTTAATAACTTTTTCCCGGAATCTTTTATTCCCGCTATCATCTTTTGTTATTCAATGAAGTGGTCCGTTTTCCTTTTATTATATAGATACTACCTGCCTTAGTAAGAGCAAGAACTAGAGTTTATCTTCTAAGTCTTATAACTTCACATGTGGAATCTTTACTTTGTTACTATTTCAATTTCTCCATTCGTATTCTAATACATGTACCGTATGTTTATCAATAACTGTAGTTTCGATTGACTTCAGTATCAAATTATCTTGTAACTTAGATTTTAGTAGACCGTGGGAACAGAGATCGCTGTCCTACACAGCTTCGCTTTCGCGTAGGTATGTAAAAATGCGAGTGCGAAGTAGGCGTCACATGTGAGTAGGTATAGCGTTGATGTGACACACGTGCGTCGGGGATGGTTGAGGTGGCGGCGGCGGCGGCGCGGCGCGGCGCGGCGGTGTGTCGCGGCGCTGTGTGAGTGGCGGGGCGGGGCCGGGGGCGGGCCGAGAGCGGCGCCGGCGGCCACCGCCCGCCGAGCGACGAGCGCCGAGGGCACGCATCTCGGGCACTCGGCATTCGCGCGACACCGCCGCACCGCGCGCTCGTCTCCGCACACTCAGCCCGCTCATTCCGCGCCCGCGAGCCGACCGCGACGCACGTCCGCGACCACCGCACCGTTGCCACCCGCTCCGCTATCGGGCCCAGTGCTGTGCAGTGCCATCGGAACTATCGAAGCGCGCCACCGTGCGATGCCAACGCCTGGCTCCGCTGCCGAGGCGATCTGAGCGAAAGGGTTGTAGCGCGGAGGGCGGCGCGAGGCCGCGCACGCGCCCGCTGCCGTGCCGAGTCCGCACACCGGTCGACGCCGGCCCGCGCGATGGACGACAAGACGACCGCCGCCGAGGAGCACTACAGCCTGCGCTGGAACAACCACCAGGCCCACCTGCTGCGCTCCTTCGAGGCGCTGCTGCACGCCGAGACGCTAGTGGACGTGACCCTGGTGTGCGCCGAGAGGCGGGTGCGCGCCCACAAGGTGCTGCTGGGCGCGTGCAGCCCGCTGTTCCGCAGGATCTTCAGCGAGAACCCGTGCAAGCACCCCGTGATAGTGCTGAAAGACTTCCAGGGATGGGAGGTGCAAGCGGTTGTGGACTTTATGTACCGCGGGGAGGTGTCCGTGGCGCAGGAGCAGCTGGGCACCGTGATAAGGGCGGGGGAGTCGCTGCAGGTGCGCGGGCTGGCCGACCAGGAGGGGGAGAGGACGCGCTCGCCGCCGCCAACGCCGCCGCAGAGGAGCCCAGCGCGGGCGACGCCGGCGCCCTCGCCGCCAGCCAGCCCGGCGAGCCCGCAGCCGCGCCGCAAGCAAGCGCGGCCCCGCCGCCGCTCGGGGGAGTCAGATACGCCTGAGAACCTCTCGATGCGCCGCTCGCCCAGCGGCCTCAAGGCGGTGCGCCTCGCCAGGCCCCGCTCCCCGTCGAGCCACAAGCAGGAGCCCGAGGAAGTGGAAGCCGAGGTGCCCCCGCCGCCCAGGATGTTCCAGCCGCACCAGGACATGTTCCCGCCAGTGCCGCCGGCCGCCGTCTCGGCCCTCTCACTCACGCCGCCTCACAGTAAGTAACATTCACAAATTACCAACCACACCATACACAGTGCAATTCTCATTATGTCATTGGTTTGCAGACATTGCATTCGCAGCTCAAACCTCACACGAACAAAACTCGGAAAGTATAAAAATAAATATTTCGTTACCTCCATTCCAATTATTAAATCGAATTAGTTTTTTTCCATATACCTCATTTTAATGTTTGTTTGAAACATCGCCTCATTTGAATGTATCCTAGCCTATAAATATCTTTATTTTTTTTTTTGGAACACATTATTTTATATTAATTTACGTCTGGCCGTGTATAAAATTGTGACGTTACCGTACAGTATTATACAGAACACCTATTCACCCGCAAGAGAAAAAAAACGTAAGGTCACCAATAACAATGCCGTTGTGGATGGATAATTACTTCGTAAATAAATAATTGCCGGCAAAAACTGACCTCGTTCACTCATTGTCACTGCATGACCGATGCAAACCTATTTATATTCAATGCTATGAGTATTTATGCGCATATTGCACTAAAGACAATGACCACTCCTAGATACTGATTTGTTTAATCCAATCAAATCCGGCATGATTAATATAACTGAATGATCGTAAGTTGGCTTGAAAAAGGTAGTCGCCAAATGTTCTTCGCTTTATGATTATAGAACTTTGAACTCTGATCAACTAGTAACTGTATCTCAAAATAACAGAGATTTTTTCTACTAGGTCATATAAAAGCTCTTGTCAGAATAAGACGCTATCATGGTACAGATTAATTAGAGCTAGAGTTAATGTAGAGCTAAGGTGAAGCAAGAGCAATATTTGAAATTTTAAAAATGTGTTTAGGGAATTATAATATTAGTTTGTATATCGAATGGTTTTAATAAATTTTAACAATAATTGTCCGTATTATAATATATAAAATACATTCTTATTCGATAAGTGTATCATATAGTCTTAAAAGGACGTAAGTACATGGTGCATGTCGGGTTGAGCGCTCGTATGTTATTTTGCAATAACCAAAATTTCTATTCTTAAGCGTTGAACAGCCCAAAGTTAAGCTTTCCTATTGACGTTTGCTAGTTTGAAGAAATTCCGCAGTTTCACATATTCACGTGACACTAAGTAAAATTTGAAATTGAAAGTTGCGAGAGTTCTCGATTAGTTCTTCCGATTCCATCCGTTTGATTTCATAAACTAAATATGCAGGTGTCCGTGGGCGGCGGTGATCACTTACCATCAGAGCCTCCTGCACGTTTGCCGCTTTTTTCCCCATAAAAAAATAATGGTATCTTAAAAAACCGTTTTGGCAAATCGCAGCCCGCGATCGATTCGATACGTTATCTGTGCGAAGTGTTAATCGGTGGCTTTCGCAGCTGAATTAAGATCACCCATTCATGTGTCGAGCCGTGCGTCGGCAGCGGATGTCAACGGGCCATTAGACCCTTAAGGCGACATAATCTGTGGCAAGTTTTAATGTACACTGGAACGTAAAAGCGACACACAGCGTGCGTGGGGAGCTTTATTCGTCATTATTTTGTCACCATCTCGTCATGCAAATTGTTAGTGGATGGCCCTCACCAACTTATCGTGTATTTATTAAACAAGATAATGTTGCAGTCGTTAATAGTAAAAGCATAATATTATAGTTTATACCAACTTCTTTGGTTATCGAATCGCACGTAAGTTTGGTTTTCGACCTAATATTCGTGGGGAAACACAGCTCTAAGCAAATTTTAAACCACTTTGTTCCCCTTTCGACCACAACATATTCTCCGGATCCCCGAAACAAGTTGTTTTTGTTTGGGTATCCTTTACGGCGTTCCACTTTTTGCCAAACGTTTGTTACATACAGAAGTTAAACAGAAAATAAACAGAGGTTTTTGGAGCGATAGTTCTAGCCAGTTCGTTTCAATAACAACTTGGGTTATGTCAAAAAAGAATTGAGACGAGTGATTATACCCGCCGAGTTCATTTTTTTTATAATTTCCAAAGACAAGAACCAAGTCCGAAATCATTAAGCCATCCAGTATCGATCTTCATATTGACGCTAATAAAAAAAATATATGTAATTCAACTGCCGCTTAGTGATTTCATTTTAATGCTAAACTATATTCTTAATTTGTTTTTATGCCCCGACCGAGGCCCGCGATAGGAATTAGTGCGAGGAGTGGTTTTATACGTCAATTTTGTTTGATTGTTTCCTCAGTTTCGCGTATGTGCCGAGTGCTTGATTGCGCCGTAATGGCGGGATTGTGCAGGGTTGCCTGTTCAATCCAGGTTTTATCCGACGCAGTGTACGATCCGAAATAGTGAGGAGGAATTCCGTTAAATGTGTTTACGAGGTTTTCGCCAAACCGAGCTACGAATTTATATGGGACTTAAATTAATATGGGACTTCACGGATGATATGAAGACAGTGAATTTTGCATGTATACATTCAGAGAATAGGTACAGCGATCGGCGCAAGCCTCTGAGAATTAAATCTATGGATATATCTTGGAGGATAATGCTGCTCTAGGGTACTATCTATACTCAGTATCTATACTCAGATTCACACGCTTGTTTCATTACTTCAGGACACATGAATCACTGATATCTACGCTCAAATCACTACAAAAATATAAAGATTTATTTGGACTTTTTGTGTTGATTTACTTAACCATAGTCAATTTAAAAAATTATATGTACCACTACCGAGAAGGGCACTTTGCTTTTAGGCTGAGATAAACATACTTTTTCGCCGTAGTTTGACAAACAATCATAAACATCGAAACCAAAACGAATTGTGTACAAAAATTTACCGTTGCCACTATGAAGAAAACAAACTGTTATGACTCGAGCGCGGTTATTGAAGCTTGTTAACGCGAGCTGGCAACCCTGACGGTAATGAAGGGTTGTACGCACTCACCTTACCCCAACGTGCGCGGGGAAACTAAAACACGCGAGGGGAGTTTCGGAACGTTTCCGCACTTGTCAGTCCGTTACGTAATCCAAATATGAATTGGCCTAACTTCCACTCTCCAAGCGGTAATATTTTTGTGCATTTTTCTTTGGGTACAGTCGTAGGCAACGCTTCTGTAACAAAAGATCAACATCAAGTAACAAAGATTACTGTAACAGTATATTAATGTACCTGCACGGATGTCCCAATAATTTAGGTGATTACACTGCCATTTTTAGGGTCGATCCCCAAATGAAAGAAATATTTAAGAGCGCCATAACAAATATTTAAGATTTCCAAGTTTGCAATTACTTTGCGTCCATGATCACAAAATTATTATTTTATTTTAAAGAATCTTGCACACTTTTTCTTTTAAATCGGAACTGTAAGTATATTTTTAACAAAAAATTATAGAAGATGGAAATGGTACAGTAGTATGGCATCTACGTAATTGTTATTAATTGGTAAATCATAATAATCATTAAAACGGTGATTAAACTTAAACTTAAATAAAGATGATTTTTTTCCAAACGGAGACAAAAAACAAGCTTACAATTATGTTGACTCAAACGAAGTAGACAGAAACTTATATTTACATACTTCGTTTTATTTTACAACTAGCTGACCCGGCAAACATTTTTTTTTTCCATATAAATTATTAAAAAAAATGTTTGGGGTGGACCACACGGTAACATTTAGGGGGATGAAAAATAGATTTTGTCCGATTTCACGAAAATCGGTCGACCCGTTTCGGAGGAGTTCAATTACGAACACCGTGACACGAGAATTTTATATGTTAGATATTAAGGTAAGGTTGTAATTGTAGTCCGGACATGGGCCAACAAGAACATAGACGCACCGTCTGGCAATTCGTAAATCACTGACTACCAAACGAAAAATGTTCGGACATAGTCACAATCGAACCCCGTTTGTTACAAAGAGCATCACAGTTTCAACGCGTAAGCGCATCGAAGAAGAATCCGCATCGCCGTTAAAGCCCGTTTTAAATATCGAACGAGAACAATCGAGATTGTCGTAAAGCCTTAGCGCTGGAGCCGAACGGCGCGGCGTGTCCAGAGTTTATTTTAATAAATGTCCATTTTATCGTTTCCTTCTTCGGCGTGTGTGATGGGGCCCTTGATTGCGCATAATGGCGGTGTAAATGTAATAAAGGGTTGGCAGGGGCCCGGCAATCTGCGCCGCGCTTCCCGATTGTGCCGCCGAGTCGTCGAGCAATTCCGAATTCGACATTACCGCCTGTCCCATTACTCCATTTACTGCTGGATAAACAGCGAGCATTAGCGTCATTACACCGTAAATGTCAGCCGCAATTGCTACGTGCCAATAGTTTCGGTTTTAAAACAATTAGACCCCACAAATCGTGGCTTTAAAGCTACGTGTGTGGCCGCCGTGACGATTTTAAAACCTTCATTTTCTTTGAGTCCTCCCATCGGATACTTTAATTCGGTTCAGCGTTTAAATAGGGTTTTCTTTGAATTTTCATCAACTCCCTATCTAATATATAAAATTCTCGTGTCACGGGGTTCGAACTTGAACTCCTCCGAAACGGCTCGACCGATTTTTACCAAATTTTATATGCGTATTCAGTAGGTCTGAGAATCGGCCAACATCTATTTTTCATCCCCCTAAATATTAAGGGCGTAGTCCACCCCTAATTATTTTTTATTTTTTATATAAAACTTTTTGTTTATATTTTTTTATGACACAGCATACAAAAATACATACAACCCTAAATTTTCACCCCTCTACGCAGACGTAGTCGCGGCCAGCAGCTAGTAATATATATATATATATATATATATCCGCAGAAATCTTACTAATACCCTCGGGATTTGATGAGCACAAGTTGCTGACAAAAGCATTGTTTTCAATATAGATAATAAGTTTATGTTCAACGTGATAACTTAGTGCTGTGACATTAACCGTGGCGCAGTTGTCTAAGGTCAAATACTTAGGAGTCACTTTCGACTCGATCTGCACAGCGATTGCAGACTCCCGACGATTCGCGAATATTTCAAAGATCTGACAAAACGGTTCTTCGATAGAGCCGAACATCATGCCAACCCTCTGGTGGTAAGCGCAGCAAATTACCAACCCGCCCAACAAGCGTCGCCCGCGAAACGTCCTCATCGACCCGGTCGAGGAAGGGGACTTAGATACGCCGGACCCACAGCTGGGGGTCCCGCCGGATAAAACTACACCCACAGCTAGTGTACCAACAAACACAATAGTTCGCCCTCGCCTCCGAGCACGGCGAGACCAACACAACGCGTACACAAGGTACACCCGCGTTCCAGGGCGGTTCTCACCGCCCGCAGCCACCGATTAGCTAAAAACACAGTCGACGGCCATCGGGGTCTCGGTCCGCACCGCAACTTCGATAACCCTTAGATGACATGTCGTAGTTAAACGCACGCATGAGCAGCACATGCGCGGCCCTACCCACAGCGGAGGGCCCAAACCCGTGGGTTCTGGCTAGCCCACCGGTTCTGCGTCAGATGAAGCTTTAATAGTCTCGGGACTGAAAGCAAAAACATCAGTTAATACAAGATACAAAGCAGTTGTCTAGGTATTGGCTTCGTCGCCGGGGGTCGAGGGTTCGATTCCGGCACGAGACAATCATTCTTGGATCAGGGTGTGTTCACGTGAAATTTATGTATGTAAAAACAAAGATTCGTTCCTTTTCTATTTAAGGTACAGTGGATCCTCACATGGTGATCCACAACAGTTTACAGAGTCAGATCCCACCGTCTTGTTGTATATCTATCAAATATCCTACGGCAAAACTACTCCCTAGGTAATACTTACGCTAGGATTTATAAACGACAATGCTTATATAATTATTAGTCTTGAAACGTGCACTCGTTGAAATTGGTTGAATGGTTAAGGAACGAAAGTTTACTGTCTAATAGTAAATCTTTTTTGATAAAAGAAAAAAAGAAAAGTATGTGAAGTAAAGATGTATCGGCCGATTTAGTGGTGATTTTGGAAGAGGCCTATATTCGACAGTACTTCCGACCAATAAACTGATGGTAGTGATTATTATGATGAATGATTTAATAAAAATTATCACGACTTTTTTCATCGTTCTCTAAAACCATATAACGTAACGATTCGATGTAATTCTCTTTAACACGAATTCGTCGTGCGTCATTCTGAGCGTATTACCAATAATAGCTGAAAGAGTTCAGTTATAAAAGAAACTTATAGGGTTTTACGACAAAAGTCCCTAACTGTAACATCGTTGCAAAGCTTGATTTGTAGACGTGGAAGGAAAGTTCACTTTTTTGTATTCGCGTAAGTTTTATATAACCGCTTTGATTTCCTAAGGTTCCTTACGCAAATTTATAAAACGGCAACGCATGTGTTTTAACGTTTTATTATTACTAAATAAAAAAAAAATTATAACTGTGCGATCCGTATTCATAGTACATTTGGATGCATATTTGCAAAATTAAATGTTTCGCAAATCGTTTCTTGGCGCGGTAAGTTTTTTATTACTTCTGGGACCTTAAAGTTTTGCTGAAGAGTAAGTATTGTTACTTGGGCGATCTCGGTCTATTCCACCCGTACCATAAAGGTTAGAATTTGTGCTTACTTATTTTAGATTATGAAAATTTATTAAAAGTATCATGATTGTTGCCAGGACAGAACTTTATTATACATTAGTAGCAACTTTTATAAGGGATCTCGCAAATTTTAATAATGGCTTAACAAAATATGTGAATTTATTATTTTACTAATTCCTTCAAATTATTTTGGGCACAGCTTAGGTGGTATTTTTAAGCTTTTTTACTTTCCTTAATAATAATTATAGCTGGTGCTTAAGGCGTTTTGCATTCTTCGATGTGGCCAAATGCTTTCATAGCTGTGACCCATCGACTTTTTTTATGTGACTAGGTGGCAAACGAGCTGGGCTATTCACCTAATGTTAAGTGATAACCATTGATATTTGCTAAACCCGTAGCGTTGCAGATGCGTTGCCACTCACCAGAAGAAACGCAGAGGTATAATATTTCCACTTCGTGCCGATCTCCTGTGAAGTCGTGGTACTTACCCGGACGGACCCACCTATTCGTTTTTTTTGGGCTGGATGAGCCACTGTTGGCCTTAGGGGCCTTTACAGTTCCGACGGACTTGAGGTGGCCTGGCGCATGAGGCGCCTAGCCTCGGCGTACTATTATTACGCGTTATGGTGACTAAGCTCGAGGGCTCCCGGGGGAGCCTCGGCTCGGGCTGTCACGCTATTATTATTACCGGTTTGGGAGGCTGCCAAGCTCTTAGGGCGCTTTGGCGGACGCTCCATGGAGTTTTCTCGGGCTTTTCCATCTTGAAGACTCCTCGCAGTCTTGGATCCCAGACTGATGATCTATAAAGACCACTGGAAGTGGTCTTTACGGTGGTAGGGCCACACAGCAGCCTCGGTTGTTGCACGAATGAGCAGGCCCATCTGAGTAAGTACCAGCGTAAAGTGGCAAAGTATGACAAATACTTTCGCGTTTCGTCTGGTGAGTGAGGTAGCCGGAACCCAATCTTCAAAAGGTTGTCAACGCATCTGTAACCCTCGGGTGTAGCAGATGTCCATGGGCGGCGGTATTCGCTTAACATCAGGTGAACCGTCTGCTCTTTTAGCAACATTTCACTTAAAAAAATGACCACCCAGTCTTAAAGGTGAAACGTAGGATACCTTATTGCTTATACCATTCATAATTAAGTAAACCGCATGTCCCGATTTGAATAAGAGACTGAGGCACAAAAGTGATAAGAACATAATTACAACAACTTCTGCGAGAAAAGCGATTCTTTTTTTGTTATAAACATTTATACGAACGGCGGTGATAAGCGATTTCTTTTTTTTAAACATTGCCCTTACTTTTCCTGCCCATTATCCTGTGTTGTAAGGACGTTTTACAAACATAAATTACACGCGAACAAACACCCAGATGCGAAACATCTATCTGTGGGTCACACAAATAGTTGTCCCCGTGTGGGGATCGAACCCACGACCCCCGACGCCGAAGCCAATACCTTGGCAACTGCGCCACGGAGTCATCATTTTTAAAATGCTTAAATATTAATTAACATCCATACGCACGTAATAATGGTAACAAAACGATTATTTTTAAAGATGCTTAAATGTTCATGACTAGCCTTTTGAAGTTTAAACTCTATGGCGTTTAACGTAAAGTATACTATATAAATAGAAATCGGACTACTAGAATATGGGCATAACCGACCAACTTGTTTGCGTAGCGACATCTATCGGTAGTGGCTGGGTTGTTGCTTAAAAAGTAGTTAACGAGTTCAGCATAAAGATTTAATCAATATCAAAACACCACCTTTATCGCTTTAATTGGGGAATACTGGTACCTCATAACTACTATTAGAACCTCAAGTTGTGAAGCATCTGAGCTGTCTTCATCATGCTTATTCTTCATTACACCTATGTTAATAAACTCTGTAAATACAGAGAGCGATTCTCTTTTTGGTTTCTCTGCTATGGTTTATAAGTATGCCGTTGCAAAGCTATTGGCTTCGGCATCAGGAGTCGTGGGATCGATTCTCACCCGGGACAAGTATTTATTTGACCCACAGATAATTGTACCAGATCGTGTGTTTATTTCCCAACGTCAAATTCAGAAAGGTCAATAAAAACAGCCAAAACATCTTACAACATACAGGATAAGGGCAGGAGGATGTGATGATGGTTGATAAGTATAAACTATTACCGAATTCACCGTATTAATAATGTATATATGTATATATATATATATATATATATAGTTAGTCAACCGTTAATCCAAATATTATATAAATCATTCTTTTAGTGAATTATCGTAAAATCTACCAGCAGTACTAGATCAAACCTGAAAAACAACCAATCTAGACCTTAACATATCTGTGTACAACTCGACGTAAAAACCGTTACAATGGAACGAAGACGTCAACAGAGAAAAAAGCCGTCGTCTCCCATCTTACGATTCCAAGTAGACATAGTGACATGAATTCGCGCCGTAACACGCGAGCCCTGTGACCATCGAGCACCTCTAGCCTTCGACGGTGGTAGAAAAAAACCGCGCGTGATGACATTGACAGCCACTGCGCGCACGCAAGGGGAACAGATACAAAATCAACCCATAGCAAACCTACACAGATAATAAATGAAAACTTGATAAACATAGAATAACAAACGAATTTTTTGCGCGATGAGAATATCGATACTGTATTAGATACAACGTGTGGACGTTTTACATCACACAACAATCGACTATTTATCTACACATTTTATGTTTCATCTTCCAATCAAATCTATTTAAATTCTATTTCAGAATTTTTAAAAGTTTATAAAAGAATGTTATCGTAATCGCATATAGAAGCAAATTATATTTATATATCAGTAGTCGCGAAAATAAAATGAATCTTCAGACTAAAACTGTTCAGACTCTTGCAACTTGCATTCTGATATTTCTATAAAATTGCAGTTTTAATTTCAATCGTATACATGTACATCTATTCCAAGAAACTTCAAGAAATTTTTCCATGAAACATATTTGTTCCAGTTAAATTATTGCGTTCGGAATATATAATAATACACATGAACCGATTATTTTACTTCGGCCAAATAAAAGAAAGAAAAAATAAAAATAAATAAATGATTCGAAAAAGGTGTTAATAAAATTTATTTTTAAGATCCAGATTAAAAATAATGCAGACTTAACAACTCTGTGTTTGTAAGCTCCCTTGTTTGTTTTTATCGTTTTTCGCACAAGGATGACAGTAAGCTGGTGCGCTGCGCCCGCGCATTTGCATTGAATCGACTCCGTACCAGTGACCCACTTGCTTCTCACAACTTTGTGCAGAACTGCCCTATTTGAATGGAATTCACGTGAAACATGCCTCGATTTGTGCGAGAAATAGTTAGCGAAGTTCTTCCGCCGACTGGAAGACGTGTTTTAATAATATTTTTTTAGGTTATATTTATGACGCAGCAGAATTCTCTAATGTTTGTACGGGCAACTAAGCGGTCATGACTTTATCAGTGGTAACATAACTAACATCTAGGAAACAGGATTAATTATTGATTATTATTTCTCTAATGGGTAAACTTATTAAAACTCTTACATTACGAAACACTTGTCATAGAAAAATAGTCGTAGGGCTGTGCAAAATATCTGAAATGTCATTCTACAGTTTTCGTTGATACAACACGTTAATTTGTTTGAACATGCGTGATGGTTATTATTAGCTAATATATCTGCGTGTGGAGCGTGATAATTGCCACTCCGAGCGGCCATTATGTCATACGGTCTTTTTTGCGGCGCCTCACTGCTGCAGCACGTGTTTTTTTTTAAACAACATCCACTGCACACCTGCAAAACCATGTAACTGGCGGATTTTGAAATGGCTTAGTGTTTAGAGATGTTATGAATTGTTTGTTTTGCAATAATTTCTAAGAATAAGCTAAGCTAACTAATATAATCACGTACTCATAAAAACCTACAAAACACACAGGCAAACGCAACCATAAGCTCACACGGATTGTACTATACACATATTTATTCGCAATTGCTTATGAATCTTTATTTTTAACACTCGATCATAACGAGAATAAAATTGTTCAAAAAAAGTAGTGTCAGATGTCAGTTACTACGTTTTAGAACATTTCAAACGACCACGTGTTAAGCGATACACGTCATGTAATTGCTTGATTAGAAACGGACCTAATTGTTACCGTTCTTTTCTGTTCCGAGACGCATTGTTGGCATCGATTTATATCATAGCTGCATTAAATGTAATGGTGTTACTTACAAAAATACCGTTGCATAATGTAATGTGTAAGGCAATGGTTTTAATTCTAAATATACTTTCTCCTGTTACGTAGTAAATCGCACATCATTGTTCTACCCAACTGTTGCTACATGCGTAGACAAAACGTTATAATGGTTCTATTAATACGCACATACTTATCGACAGCCATGTCGCAAGTGTTATTTAACTTCGACAACGTTGCTTGCAATAGTTACGAATTGGGTTAGTTAAAATATAGTTTATATCAAACAGAATAATATATTTTCGTACGTAATCTTTAATAGAGAAGGTTGCAAGCGAGCTGGCGAGTGGCGGTTCACCTAATGTTAAGTAACAACCGCCGCCCGTGGACACCCGTAGGGTTGCAGATGCGTTGTCACCTTTTAATAAAGTGGGCTCCGACCAGACGAAACGCTGAATTATACCACTTCCACTTCTTTCCGGTCTTCTGTGTGCTCGTGTTACTTCCCCGGACGGACCTGCCCATTCTACAGCGAACACAGTTGCGTGGCCTTATAACATTTTGATTATTCATATATTATTCACAGGCATAACGGAGAACTCATGATTTTCACTGTAAGAGCTTTAACATAAGCAAGCGCTTGCCGAGTTATTCTCCTCCTCATATTGCCATTTTTACGAAGGCGTAAAGGTCCAAAAGCAGGGGAGTTATTTCAGTTATGCAAAAGAAATGTATACACTCCTAAGCAACGCTAGGCTAGTGTGTGTGCGTCCGGAGGGAATAACATACCCACGCAACATCTATCATACTCGGCTATCGTCTATTAAGCGTCGATCGAAGATCTCATTCAACCTCACGAGCTCACAGGTGACCGAAGGTGCGTTTCAATACAACTCCCGCGGATGACGTTAACGACTCGTTTAATCTCCATCACAGGGAGCGGTCGGTGGGCGTTCCTCGTGACGATGCGGGCGCGCAATGTAAAGCTAATTTATGCGGACATTCCCACTCCGCGACTCATTCAGCAGGTGACTTGGTGAAAGGCGAGAGTTGGCGGGCGCACGCACGCTAACAGAACTAGCTGACCATTAGCATAATTGCTATCGGACTATGTACCGAACCTCTGGCCGAGCTTACCGTAGCCGAGATCATTTGCGAACGTAGCCGTTTTGGAATGTTCGGAAAACGCGAGCGCCCATCAAGTTTGCAATGTGCCTAAGTTACTAATATAGCATTTTTAAATCGTCACAAGTGTATAGATGATAGAAGACTAAAAGAAGTAGAGTAAAGTAACATGTAGTACATCTGTACAGAGAGTATTACGGCAAAGTCGACCCCGCGACCCTACTGCGGATTGGCAGACTGCACATATCTTCGTAATAATTGTGTCGAGGTTCCTCACGATATTTTATTCACCGTTGAGATAATTGAGCAATTAAAAATAGCAATTTCATTGGTGCTGGCACCGGGATTTGAACTCAGGTTGCTCGAGTATAACGATTTAAAAGCGAGCGCCCGGACACTGAGCTATCACGTCTCTGATAGATGACTATTAATCATTAAAACCAATGGTGTTTTCTTCCCTTTTCTAGACAGCTTTCTTTCTGAATACCGAGTTTCAAAGTTATTATTGCACTGTGCGATATCATCGCCTTCGACGTTTAGGATGTTTACTATTCTCCAGTAGCTCTATTGATAGTGATGTTTAGAGCTTTATGCATATTAATGAGCAACGTAATAAACTAACATAGCAGTAGCTTTTGACGCACGCGATAAGAACTAAGACGGGCAACTGACGCGGACATGGAAAACCGCGGGAAATTCAATCTCGGGTTACGTAAATCTCAAAGACCATTGTCTAACCGCGTATATCGTTATAAGCTAACATATGCGAATGTGTAATTATATCTGCCATTGATGAGGCGCGTTTACTCACGGAACTATGAGTAATGGGAAACTAAGTACAGATAAAATCGTCATGCGCCCACGTACCGGCCTGGGATTGGCGTTAGCGCATAATGAAGTCTTGCATATGCCTAGTGTGTGACCACCCTTAGGAGTAATAACTCGTTAACTTAATAAAGCATGAAAATATTAATCGACTTGAAAAGGTACTTTTCGAGAAGAACATTTCATTTTTAGAAAGCAATTTCAAACAATCCGGTGTTTCAAATGTTCCTTGGCGGCAATAATTACTTCCCTAAATTTAATAAAAAAAACATGCCCCACATGGATTACGAACTAAAGCATAAATTCTATTACAACACAATATATTCATCGATAATTAACCTCAATTCATTCAACATTTTTCCATTCGAGTGTACGCTAAAGAACTAACCAATACTTAGTTAAATAATCTAAGCCAAATATCTATTCATTTTTCTGTTCGAATGTACCAAATGATGCTCACGCGCGTTTGCTTCAACTAGTTCGTGTCCTTATTTTCTACCGTCCGCGAGTATACCGCACCCGGATAAAATCGTAAAGCGACCTTTAAACATACATAAAAGCACTAGACATTCGCGCATTCATTCCGTAAATTACTCGACGCTCGACTTACACCCGAGCATTTGTTCTTCGGCGCTCACAAAGAACAGTTAACGGGCGATTCCCATCACGCGACCGGAACAAGAATCACACATTAGAATTAATTTTATACGAATTTAATAACGAGAGTGTTGCGCGGCCATTGTGCCGCCACAGGCATGTGAAAGAACTTTGGTCTTTTTCCATTCGATAAAGAGGCGCCGACACGGTTCGAGATTGATGTGCATGCACGATCTTATCTGCCCGCTGCGAGGCTGTAATAATTAATATTCCATAATCCATTCATCCTTAATACGGCGGCGGTGCGTTCCCTTTCACTTATTTGGCCCCGCCATTATCAACGGTAGCAACATGTCGACGCGTCGGAATTGATTCCGCGCGTTAAATTCGAAATTCGAACGGGCGCTGCGTGAATGGGATCACCGAGCGCCCCACTCGGGGACGGCCCGCGGCACAATGACCGCCGCATGCGCCCAGATCCCGCTCCACAGATAAAAAAACTAAAGAAACGCAACGAGAAAACCACACGTCATGCATCTATGTGATTTCACAGCGTCATGGGAATCGGGCGGTGGACGAATTTCGTGAAGTAATTATAATCTGTACCTGATTTGAAATTGGAGGCCGGTAATCTTCGACATCCTGATATAATCTGTAACAAAAGAAGAAAAAGACTAATTCGATTTATATTTTATAACCATAAAAACATTTGTACTGTGTAGGGTCGTCAAAATTAAAACAGAACATCAAAATTAACAAGTAAATAAATGTCATGGATCGTAGACTGTTAGCATAGTTCTTCCAAGCGAAACACGCTTCATAGCTGTAAACATGGCAATACGTGTAACTGTCAAACACTTTATAAACGAATCATTGAAATTATTAGATGACTAAAGTCCAATCGATTTCGCGATGCTCACCAAATGGTTCTCGGAACTGGCTAAATGATTTCTCACAGAAAAAAAAGCGATACACAGCGATGCGATAAAAAACGCGACACGATTGCGTCCAAGAACGCTGCTTGTAAGTTAGCAATGGTCACTCAAATAACATTATTTTACAATAACTATAATTTGTACTCCTCATCTCCATAACTGTTTCCTAATCCGTTTTCGAACACGTCTCGCATAAATTAAAACGTTTCAAAATAAATTAAATCTTTACAACCGGCGAAGTATTTTTCAATCCGGGAAACCGGTGACAGTTGTTTTTTTTAATTCTCCTCCACACAAAGACGCCGCAGACAGCTCGGCCCACAGATCATAAATACGAGCGTAGAACACCACAAAGGGAAGTGGAGTCCAAAAGTGGACTTTGCTTTTTACAGCAAAAAGCTCGGTAAGAAATCGAAATCAGATTACGTGGCCCGCGATTATAAAGTTTCGGGAGCGCCAAAGGGCGGGAGACCACAACTTCGCCCAAAAGTCTGTTTATATAGGAATCTTAACGTGTAACTTAAACGGTTGCGTTATGTAACATATTTATATTTCAATTTTGAACTTATCTGAATATAAACGGTCTAATTTTAGGCCATTTCAACTACTCAGTGTATTTGTAGTTATACCAATATTAATTCTTAATTTTTTTATTAATTATGGTTTAACTTTAGAAAACAAATTCTTTCTAATCGTACTTATTGACATTTACATAATATATTACAGATAGTTTCCCAAGTTTTCCATGGGCACATATGTTATACAACTGTAATTGATTTTTCAAAGTATTTTCAGTATCATAGAATATAAGCGGCGGACTAACGTGGCGAGTGGGGGAGGAGCTGAAAGCTTGTAAAATTAAGGTCAACTAAACTAGGGGCTTCCTCCAGCTTTGCTACCTTGGGCCTTTGAATGGATTAGTCCGCCAATGGATATATAATAATTATATATTATAGATTCCAGAACATAATTCTGTACCATCAATGGAAGAATGTCGGTGTGACAATCGTAATGAAATATTAACATGACCAATTATACAATAATATTTCGATGAAAATTACTATGAATTAGTAATGTCATTAGACCGTTCCGGGTAATTTTAATAATGTTCAGGGTAATGAGCAATTACATTGAAAATTAAACTGGGCACGCATGATTCACAGACGGTACA
Source organism: Iphiclides podalirius (assembly GCA_933534255.1). Lineage (NCBI taxonomy): Eukaryota > Metazoa > Arthropoda > Insecta > Lepidoptera > Papilionidae > Iphiclides > Iphiclides podalirius. The sequence goes on along the minus strand of OW152827.1, from coordinate 10,239,459 downwards.
TGACTCAATAGCGCCGGCGAGCCGGGAGCAAATCGCTTCTGTGGTCAACCACACACGTAAACAGCAATTTGGAATCAATCTAAACTTTTTGTAATGCTCTTGTATCAATAGGCTCTCGAAGCGGCGATATGAGATCAACGCCTATCCGGAAATAGGAGAACATCGTAGCGCCGATATTCTTTTATTCTTTTTAGTTTTACCTTAGACTACACATTCACATTGAATAATATTTTTAATCTGTTCCTACACATATAACAACGTTACATAACCAACTTGCGTTTTTTTTTAAATATTAGCCAATAACAGCAACAGCTCGTAAAGGAATATGAAATATTTATGATATGTTATGATTTATAATACAGTTGTAAAAACAAAGAATAATTTACAATTCAATGGAGCAATATTTTTTATAAAGTTTCAACAAACAGCAACATCGTAGTTAAAGACCATTGTCATACAACAAAGGTGGCGTAGAATTATACGAAATCCAATTCTATTTACATAACCCGAGTTTGCTTAATGAAAGAAATTAATTTAAAAAGCCCAGTGAGCGTCGACCTCCCAACTTTCTATTATTTACAAAGGTATAGGTTTCCGATTCAATTACGACAATGCAAAGTTTAATAAACAACCAAAAGTCACTAAAGAAATAAAGCCGCGAACGATTCACCGTTTTACGCATTCTTATTGCGAACAAGGCAACAGATGTATCCCTTTACGGTTAGAATGAACTAATTTCACACGTCGCATGCAATTTTGTTGTTGTCGGGCGCGGAGAAAGTCGATATCGGGCGATAATGGCCGAATCGACTTTTATTTATTCCTTTGGCCACGTTTGAATCGATTCTTGCGTACGACCGCAAACATTTCGTGTTTCTCGTTCCACATAGAAGATGGATTACATACGTAACGGAAATGGGGTATTTGCTCGCAATGGCGCCGTAATGCCCGCTGTGGGAGACTGTTTTGAACGACCATTATCTGGACTGAGGCCTCGACCTGTCGAAACTTTTAACAATTACCCGACATTATTGTGAAAAAAAAACTGTATTTCAATTATACAAAATGAAAGCAAATTATTAATTAATAATGTTAACGAACGCATACAATATAAAATTTTAAATATTTGAACAGTACAATGTAGTAAACTAACGCTTTTAATATTATTTTATAACGAATTGTTTAAAAATGAAAAATTAAATTTAGTGGTAAAAGTAAAAAGGAAGTAAGTTCGATGACTCCGTGGCGCAGTTGCCAAGGTATTGGCTCCGGCGTCGGGGATTGTAGGCTCGATTCCCACACGAGACAACTATTTGTGTGACCCATAGATAGCTGTTTCGCATCTGGGTGTTTGTCCGCGTGAAATTTATGTTTTACGCACAGGATAATGTTATCCTAAAGTAAGGGCAAAAAAAAGGTAAACTGTAAAAAAAATATTTTATAATTTCGACATAAATTATATCACACCTTACCGTATTTAGAGAGCGTATTTAATCTGTTGATTTATAAATTTCCTATATCTCTTAATACATTAAAACGTCCTTACAACACAGGATAATATTATCCTAAAGTAAGGGCAAAAAACGGTAAACTGTAAAAAAATAATTTTATAGGTATGACAAATTATAATACCGTATAATTAATTACACCTTATCGTATTTAGATTGTTATTTTATAAATTTCCTATATTTATTAATACATAATACATTAAATTTATTATTTACAGCTTGTTTACACAGAAAATAATATAATTTAATTCAATACGTTTACAAAAAACGCTACTGTTGATTGAGGGGCAGTCCTATCGAAGATACGTTATTAATCCAACTAATTAGGACTCAGCCGCGATTCGAGACGATTTCTAAAATAACAATAGGCAATTTAATGATAAAGGTTAGTATGGACGCCAAGCAATCAATGGGCGCAAATCGGATATCAAAAAAATGGGTAACCGATTTCATGACTTTTATACTGTTATACTATTAATTAAACTTTATTTAAAAAAAATTGCTTCACTATGTTTGTGTCCACAAAACTCAAACTAACCGGTAAACGTGCTAACAAAGTTACTATCGTTTTAGATATTTTTTAATTGGATATATATCTATACAGTAAATACTAATAATCATCATCAGCCGCAAGACGTCCACCGTTGAACATAGGTCTCCCCCTTAGAACGCCACTTTGCCATTTGCATCCACCGGTTTTTTTTTTTTTTTTTTTTTATGTGAGGAAGTGGCAAACGAGTTGGCGGTTCACCTGATGTTAAGTGATAACCGCCTGCCCATGGACATTTGCAACACTTGTAGGGTTGCAGATGCGTTGCCACCTCTTAATAATGGACCATCGCGTAAGGTTACGTTGCTCGATTAGGCGGTTCACTTGATGTTAACTGGTAATTGCCGCCCATAGACATTTGCAACACCCGTAGGGTTGCAAATGCGCTGCCACCTTTAAATAAAGTGGGCCCCAGCTACCTCACTCACCAGACGAAACGCAGAAGTGCAACACTTCTACTTTACGCCGGTCTTCTGTGAGGTCGTGGTACTAACCCGGACGGACTTGCCCATTCGTGCAACAGCGAACACTGTTGCGTGGCCCTACCACCGTTCACCGTTCAGCGGTTGCCCGCGACTCTTATGATGTCGTCGGTGCGCCTCCCAACGCTACGTCCTCCGGTTCGGGTCGCCACTCGAGAACCTTGACTCCCCATCGGTCATCAGTTCTTCTAGCGATGTGGCTTGCCCACTGCCACTTCGACTTGCAGATCCGGAGAGCTATGCCTAATAACACTAATAATAATACGTCGAAAAAAAATTACGTACATATATGCATACAATACGTAGCGTGTGGTTATTTGTGTTTATTTCCATGCAGAATGTTTTACTAAGTTTTTGTGCAAACAAAATGAACACGAGGACTTCGAATACAGAGGTATTCGAAGTCCAACGCATAATGTGTAGAGAAGTTGTTAAAGAACATCTTGCTATTGATTGCTGTGTTAGTTGCATCTGATCTCTCGTTAATTTAATGTAATATTTTATGTATGTATGTTATATTTGACAAGAAATTGAGTATCAAATGGACATTGATGGATCAGTATACTCGAGCAACGCTAGTTCAAAAACCGTTGCAGGCACCAACGAAATTGTTAGTCACAATTTTAAATGCTGACTTATCACGTGCTCAGCGCCAAGGAAAACATCGCAAGGAAACCTGCATATTTTCTTACGAAGACCTGCACACTTCTTACTAAATATGTGGAGTCTGCCAATCCGCAGTGGGGTCGCGTGGTGAACTGCCCTAAGCCTTTGCCCTGCAGTGGGACATATATAGACTGTAACATTACTTTTTCTTTAATATGGACCTTACTTTACTTTTACTTTACTATGGACCTTTTTATCTCTCGAATTCTGATAAATAATAGTTGTGGCTGTCGATCCGTTGGCAAGTCAAAAATCACTCGTGTATAAATTTTCTAATAGCGAAACTGTTTTATCACTAGTTAATCAAACCTCGTTATAACTTTTAACTCCTTTTTACCCAGAAGCCTACACTCACGGCATATATACTCGATTATGTCAGAAGATTGTAATATTTAAATGAATGTTATATAAATCATATTTATAACAGAGATACCCATAATCTTTATAACTAAATAATCCGTTTAAAACACGACTTCAAGATTTTGCGTAAGTACCTGTTACTAATTTAATACGTTTATGTCATAACCATAATTATAAATCTTTGGCATACTGTTTCTTATCATCGAGACAGCCCAAATAAACATGCAATGAGATTAAATCCATACTTTAAACTTAAAGCAAAAAATCTGTGGATACGGAAAAGAAAGACATAATAGATATTGGAAACGAAGAATTATAATCTTAAACAAAAAAACCGACTTCAAACCGAAAACTAAAAAACATTGTTAATACCTATAACATTTGAGGATTGTCCTCGATTTCTCTGGGATGCCATCATCAGATCTGGGTTTCCTTATCATGGTTCCAACCTTGGGATATCTCCTTTCCTTCAAAAAAAGAATCATCAAAATCGGTTCAAAAACGACGCAGTTATCCGTGAACTCACATAAAAAAAATAAAAATGTATACGGTCGGATTGAGAAACCTTCTTTTTTGAAGTAGGTTAAAAATCCGCGCATAACGACGCGTACTACCGTGTCGTGCTCTGTTATATAAACTGCTAATATGTAACATCACTAAAGCGACGCCTTTCATTTTTGGTTAGCCGAAAACAATAGGGCTCCCAAGCTCCCAAGCGATGTGGGTAATATGGAGGGTAACGAAAATACATTTCAATAGCCAAAAGCCAAATTGGTTGCGGGCTTACGAAATTAACGCGTCCGCGCGGCCGTAATTTATTTGTATGAATTCTCCCAGGCCGTGTGTGATCGCGCTGATGTGCTCTTATTAAGTTTGCATGGCCACTATCACGCGGCGGCCAGTTTTTTTTAATTGAAATACGAGCAAAAGTAAAATCCCATACATATTGTTCAACTCTAAAGGCGTACGCTGACCAGGACCTGCGTATTTCAAACATTAAAACAATTCTGTTGTTACAAAGTCAAATTTAATAATTTCTTTGCTCAAATTCAGCGTGTTCAACAAGAGCTAGATTCTGTACGAACTAATTAATAATTCTGAAATCTGAAGTAATAATTAACTTTTAGATAGATTTAATGTTGTAAATTATTGTATAAATAAATTCAAAACCAATAAGAAAAGTCAAATAAAGTTTCAACGTTTATTAATGGCAAGGAATTGTACATTGTGTTTTTTTTTTCACTAGATATTAAATTAACTAAATGAAACTACGGAAAAATGTTACATTAATATATCACACCTGAATAATGAGCAAAGTGCAAAAGCCCCCTCAGGCTTGTTCTTCAACATTATTTTTATAAAAGAAAAGACATTAGCACAAAATCAACAGGAACCAGGGGAGATACAATTGAAACAATACAATTTAAATATTTCTTACATATGAAGAAAACACCGTAATGCGTGTACCTTCACCGATAATCACGTTATCTAGCAGTAATAATAACAAAGCGCTGAGCCACCGCAATTTTGACGTCATAAATCCGTTACGTCAATGTCGTTCAATCTCTTAATGCGGTAATAAAAAAAATGCATTAAAATAAATCAAGCCGTTCGCGAAATTTCCGACACGGAAATAATGTTTACGTAATACGAAACTCGAAAGTCCCCAAATTAAACATACTAATTTCTAAGGAGTTAGTAACAAATAATATTCCTCCTTCGCCTAACAATAGCCGGTACAAGCGCCTTAGTGCTGCCGAACTGAAATAAGTCCCCAGCCATTCATGAGTCATGCGCGAATTTCAATAATAACACGGCGTTACGTTTTTTGGCGCGTCGTTGAACCCGGAACCTCTGTGCGTCATATGCAACTATGTATTTCACGCTAACCCTATGCTAAAGGCAAAATTGAAGTCAACATTAAAGACGAAGACGATGTTATACTTCTTTACAATTTATACTTTCGGAACGTATTTACTTAAGAAAATCAGATGCACTAATTCTTGATCCATCATTATCATTATTCTGAAATGCTAACCAATTCTGTTCACCTGTTGAACATAGCACAGACTGCCACGAAGCCTCCGGTTTGTACCAAAATTTATATGCGAATTTTATCACACGCACCATTTATACGCAACGTTAACCATGAGAATTCGTTTATGTTATTGTTATAATGATCCGATTGAAGAACGAGGACGATGAAACGTTTTCACCAGCGAATGTGATTGGAAATCAAAGGTGTACCGATCGACGAGGCGCTGATGCCTCTGTGTACACCCCTCATTATTTATGCAACGGGGACTTATACTGGTCACGCGATCATAGCGAACAATGCAAGGATAACAGCCAATGCCCATCACCGCGGCCTAGACTCCTTTCCACATTAATTACCCCTCACGTCGCCAACGTGTATTTCTCCGAAGACAATAGTTTAACCCAATTGGCTCACATTAACTGCGGCCGCGCCATTCGCTATTATCACTTTCGCGTCCTTGCCGCCGGCCCGCTATCTATCATGTGATCTATTGTACACAGTCGACATCGCAGCTTAGATTAAAACGATAATTAATGCTGATTCCATACGACCTAGTTTCGGGCGGGCGGCCCGATAAAGTTAATTTACAGTTATAGTTGTAAATCTCGTTGCAAAATAAATGGCCGCCGCGCGCCTGCCTGACCATAGACAACGCGCGGGCGACTCCCACACAACCTCGATACGTCACCGCGCCTTCCCGCCCGCGTGTGTGCGCCGTGAATGAGCCCCTTCGGCGGCGTCACGTGCATGAGCGTACAACCCGGCCCGTGCGGTGTCACCTCCCCCGAAGCGTTTCCCTCCGCATCGAGGGCGCCGTAACTCCGCCGGGTTACACTCATGTGGGGTGAGACGAGACGACACGTGTGCGTGACCCATGCAAGAGCGAGAGGGTGCGTGCAGTTTCGACTGAATGAACGGAGCGAAGTTTGACAAGTGTACACACGACCGCGAAAGGGTTGAGCCGGCGTGCTTTCGTTTTCATCACGCATATGGGGCGATGCGGATCGATCGTGAACTTGTGCGGGCGGGCTTTGCATAGCGGCTCGATGGTCGGCCGAATTAGGTTGCATTAGAAACTTCTCGAACGCGGCAACCGTTTAACTTGTGAAACCCAAGGAAAAAAGTGTCGTATCGAATGCGAACGTATCGCAACTGCCGGCCGGTGGATGTGTTTCGCAAATCATTGTTTATGGTCGGATAGTTCTGTGAAGGCGTCTCTCGGTCTAGAATTAGAAAGCGTCAAGCCAGTTGTCGGCGGGCACGACTAATTGACCGCAAACTTTACCAGAAATTGTACATAATACCTAAGTGAAAAGATGTAAAAATCACCCGTCGAGCTGTGTTTGTTTTTTGCAGCTTGTCTCTTCGTCACATCCAGTCTGTGCAGAGTATTTTTAAAAATAAACTCGTAATATGCATTGAAATCTAGACCAAACTCGAAAATTGTATTTCCCTTTTTTAGATGCAATTACATTGCTGCCGATTTTTACACCTAAAAAGTTCGAACTTACATCACTAACTTCTATCATTTTTACTCATTTTTTCCCACCTTTTAGTATAAATCAAAATTATTCATATATAGTGTCTGCGGAATTATTTGAGCATAATAGAAACAGTCAAAAGATCTTGGAAAACTCACCATAGTCCATTAATCACTAAAGTATAGCGGTAAAATATTCCTTGGTCAACGTGCAGAAATTCCACGACAACGCCAACACCACATCTAAAGTTTGTAGTGTACTAAAAGCTATACTTAAAATTATGTCACATCTCTTACTTATGGGCTGAAATCACATATTATTTTTGTGCAATTTCCACGCAACGCGAATACGGGCTCAGTGATTGGTGGTAATTATGCAAATAGTCAAGTATTGCCCGACACTAACGAGTACTTTAGCGATTGACGCGAATTAGCCGTTAGCTTCATATCCGGCGATACTTGAACGCCGAAAAGCCACGTGAACAGCATAATGGTCCGATAATAAAAATTTCACATACCTACTTCTTAATACTAAAAAATATCAGCTAACTTACTCGGTTCCCCATCGAATTATATTTAATTCTGACTTAAGATCTAAACGAGAAATCAAGTTGATAATTCTAACTTTATTCTTTATATGAAACAGGAAACAATGAGTCTTATCATATTATTCCAGTGTACAAGAACTAAGGTAGTGTGATTCATTACTAGCATGGAAACCTATTGGTCAGGGGTTATGCTGTCGAAACTACAAAGTTCAACATCACCTATTGCACTTCCCATTTCTAGTTCACCGACGAGCAACTCCGTAACTAGTCCTTTATACCAAAATGATTGTTAAGTATTTTATCAGATCCAAAGAAATTGGAATTTCTTATACACGTTGAATTAATGCCAAATATATTTTGTAAATCAACTTTTATTTGCGAATTATATTAAAAAAATAATTCAATAGGACATTTTTGACGCATGACGCCATCTATCGACGAAAAGTATAATAAATTTTAATAGGTAACCTAAACCTGATATTGGATACGTTAAAAAACTACCGATGCCCTGTCTTAATGTTGTGTATTGTAAATCGAATACATTCAACTATTGCGCATTACGTCTGCAGCTTGAAGGTTCAAAGCTAATTCAGACTCAGTTTTATGGATCAATTAAATTTTATCATTAACGTAGTATGGAAGTAAATGTCACTGCGGCCATTCTAGGGCAGTGATTTTATCGCTGCCTTTACGTGGTTCGATTTTGAGTTATGTTTATGTAATCTCGTATAAAGAACATCGTTTTAGTTAAGCGTTTTGACAAGAAAAAAATAGGAGGAATAATGACGTTCATGGGACACGGCCTACATTTGACAAGAACGTAATTATTTCTCGGGATTCAATAATTCTTCTGATATCCCACGACAACTGGTTCAAATTCGATATGGAATTAATGTAAAAGAATTTAATGTTAAAAATCGCTTTGTAGAGACTCGTTTTCTTTATTTCGGCGTAATAAGACCTTTTTAATCGCTAAACTAATAAATATTACTATGTACAATTCTTCTGATTGTGAATAAAGAATTCACAGTCAGCTCTGTACCGAGGAGGTCTTTGCTCAGCAGTGGGACATGTATAGGCTGATACTTTACCTTAATTTATACTAACTTAGTCTTTCAATTTGCGTTATAAACAAAGCTTTTAGAATCTGTACATACTCATAGGAGTAGTGTAGGAGAGCTATTACAAACATGATAATATTTTAAAGATTTAAACAGTTTTTAGCTCTTTAGCACCTCGCTGTACAACACTTTTGAAATGAAAGTCTCATCTGATCTAAGACCATCCCAACCCTTTGCTCCAATTAGTTTCACTTTTTTTTAATACTTACGTATTGGGCTTGTATCAAATTTGTGCTATCTTTGCCTCGGTACCTCCACGATGTGCAATAATATATTAGCCAAAAATATCTCTGTCTACATCGTCTACTTTAAAAATTCGAATATTTTGTGTCCAAAGACCTATTGAAATTATTAATAAAATTGAAAAGAATCTGTAGCATTAGCACTCGGGTAAAGTGCTGGTGTCACTAATCATCTATTTTTAAATAACAGATAGTGTTGGATGCATTTGTATGCACGTCATTTCATTATTCTTTTAAAAAATCGAAAACATCACGGAAAATAATCAGAGTAAATATTAATTTTTAAAGCAACCAGTTTGCTCCATTGACTTTACAAGATACTGATAGCGCCATCTTGTAACGAGTAGACGCAATTCGTGTACACTAAATCCAAGGTTTTGCAGCTCGGTCGGCGCCTTTCACTATATGTACTTCAATCAGTACCGTTACAATTCGTACCTAAATAATGCAGTATTAGGAACAACGTGATCTATTACATGTAAACATTGTTTATTACGGACATATTTATGTTACTGAAAATTTTGACATTATTTCTGAGCAAACTCTTAAAATTGGAGGAGAACAATATAAGTACTAACATGGAGCCTCAGTATCATAAGATTTATAATATTTGGATTTTATTATCTATTAAATTTTAACCTTTATCAATGAAATTAATTGGGTATAACATTTTTTGTTCGTTCTCTTTAATTGTTGGTTAAACGCTCACTGCATTCTTTTAGCGCGTCCCTTAGTGTTGATTTCGGATTGTTTTAAGTTTAACATTTGACTTTCTGACCCGATGTGGATGTCAATAGTGCCCTGCTCGCTTGCCAGCTATTCAAATAAAAAAAAAGATTACATTCATCCTTTTTCTGCAGTGTTCGGAATCGATTCACCGTTGGGCCTCTTCCCGCCCGGAATGGAGCACAAGATGTACCCGCTGATGGACGTGGAACATCGTGCGCCTCCGCTCGACGCTCAGCTGTTCACCAACGTCAAGAAGAAATGTGAGTTTGTTTTTTTTTTTTTTAATAATGTTATTGAATAGGCCGTTAAAATATTAAAAAAAAAGAACTAACGCTTTGACAGTGCCACTTTTTTCATTTCGTATTATAACCTGAGTTTCATAGCAGTCGGTTAATTTGTAAAAAAACGAAAACGGGACAAATAAGGTCAGTAACTTCAAAACTGTAGTCAAAATGAAGTAAGGAATGTCATTCTAGAGTCGATTTGGATTTAGTTGTGAGCATTAAAAACGTTAGAGATAAAAGAAATCGGTGAAATGGAAAAGATCTTTGCTTTATTTCATACATCTAAGGATAGGCACTCGCTGATTCTCACTGGGATATAAAAAACTTCTAAAGTTTTTATTAGAAATAGTATACCAGACGCATATTAAATGATTACAACAAATTCATTTGCTATGTCGTTTATAAATATAGTATTAATATATTTTATTAGGTATATTTTGATGCTTTTCAAAGACTTCTTATCACTGACATCTGTTAATGAGGCAATTAATTTGACAAAACAACTTCAGCAGCAAGCATTGAATAATAGACAAACATAACACGTTCATATGTGGCCGTAAATGTTTCATTTACCGCTGAAACGGTTTAAATAGCTAAGACCCGTGAACGGTAAACAATTGTGGTATTAGATGCTAGCTGTAGATGCTAACATTGTCTCCCGTTGAATGTTTATTAAGGAGATCTGATAGTTTATCTCATAGGGGAACAGGCGGCGTTTCTAACGTATGCTTTGAATGCCCCCGCGCGCTTCGCCTTGATTGTAGGGTTGCCATTATTATTTAAAAATTCAAAGTGTTTTTTCTTTATTTTGTGAAGAATTCCTGTTCATGTTACTTTATTTCTGAAGGAATCTAGTCTTGGATGTATAAGAGTTCTAACGATTTTACCTTGATCCTAATATTTTAACTATTACTGAACGTGAATATTAACAACTATTATAACGACAAGCAGCACTAGTGGTTATATAAACGTCTGGGAACGCGGCCGAAATCCAAGTGACCGCTGCTCCATGCGACCATGTGTCCGTTAGCTCAAGTAGATAAAGTCATATCCGGTATACAGTGTTGCCAGCGCCAACATTCGACCATCCTGCATCACGCCTTCGTCCTCGAATGGCGTTGTAGTCTGGTACAAGTAACCTTCATAAAATTAACACCTTACCCTGTGGCTTATCTCTCTCAACTGGGATGCATATCGCCACGTTCAAAACACCCTGTGGCTTATTCCTCACAACTGGGATGCATATCGCCACGTTCAGAACACCTTACCCTGTGGCTTATCCCTCACAACTGGGATGCATATCGCCACGTTCAGAACACCTTACCCCCCAGTGGTGGTGGATGTTCACAATGGATATCCATCACCAGTTCATGCCTAAATCTTCCAACTACTAAAATGCTCAGTAGTTTAACCGGGTAAACCAGTTGTGTATCGCTATTTTACATTCTCAAATATGAAAAGTAATTAATTAACTGGAAGGTACTCACCAAAACTTTTGTTACATTTAACTAAAAGATTTTATCACCATTACGTATAGTAAGTATAAAATACACTATTTTATCTACGAAGATAGGTACCCAAGGAAAAAATATGTCGCAGATTATTTGAACAGCCAAACGCGAGTTTTCGGATTGAATCCCACTTCTGATATAAGAGTTCTAACGATTTTACCTTGATCCTAATATTTTAACTATTACTGAACGTGAATATTAACAACTTTTATAACGACAAGCAGCACTAGTGGTTATAGATGCATTAAAAATTTAAATATTGTATCAAAGTCTGAGTCATCGTGTTATGAACGACAACTTCTGTTAATTATGAGTATATAATAACTACATTTTTATATAACATTAGAGTACTATTAATGGTACCATTATTTTTCTTTTTGTAAATTGTGCCACTAATCAATCTGCATTGTACACTAAATGTAAAACTACACATAAAATGTGTGTGTAATGTAAATTTGTTCGATTTAAAATTCCTTGGCATTAGATAGTCTGGTATTAATCTGAGTTAAATCTAGCGCGTACGGTGTAATTGTGTCTATTATACTAGCTGAACTGTTCAGGAAATAAAATCCAGATATTTTTTTACTTAACATTGTCAATCGAATTAAACCGATTAGATTTGGCAGCTGGAGTTAAAATGACGTAAGTATTATGGAGATAATGTCAAATACCTATCGCTAGTAACAATATCTGTAGATAGAATATTGAAACCGCCCGTTATCAACCCTACTCCAGAACAATGTCCGTCGATCGATTAGCGACATCGCCCGAGACGGCGTCTCTAGGTCTGCGTTCTAAATAACCAAACATACCAAGTCCCATGCTGGCGTGAGTGACGAACGATTAAAAGCCAAAACGGCCCGTAATGAAGCATCCGTTATTCCTCCCGACCGCTCCAAATTTATATCACAAGTCGTGAAGAGCAAGGGTGACGTCGCAACGTGTCTGTACCTTTCCGAGTCGCGTGCGGCGCGCGAACTAACGAGGGCCCAGGTAAATCATACGCCGCGAGTGTAGTCTCCCGCAAGAAAGCATTCGGTAGCATTCTGCCACAAGACCAATCGGGCCACCCACGTTCCAACTCCGCTCGTAAATCAATAAACTCTACCCAGCGTAACGCAATTAGCTAAACCGACCGTTTCGTAATGCACGCAACCGACTCCACGACATCTTTATTGCCGGCTAATTCGTGGCTTATCGGTTGTGCGTTAAGACGAATGGGTAATGTCACGAGTATAGCTTACTTATGTCTCTCTCATAAGACGTATACGAGATGTCTCCACTATTGCGTTATTCCCCTATCTAGTATATAGTTCATAACACCGTCATCATTTTAGCCTATATTTGAGTCCACTGCTGAACATAGGCCGCCCCCAAATACTGTCGCGAAGCATGATCCAGAGCAACCAAAGAATTCCCGCACATTAGTACAGGTCGTGGTCACACTCAATCTAGTGGGGGCTTGTTCTACACTACGATGGCCAATACGAGGCTGCCACTCGAGAAGCATACTTCCCCATCGGTTATATATAGGATAATCTTACTAATCCTCTGAGCTATATCGGTTACCTTTGCTCTATAGTGGATGTCTTAAATGTCAAGTCTAACGCGTAGAGAAATACTGAGCATAGCCCGCTCCATAACCCGCTCAGCGACTTTGAGCTGCTTCAAAGCATACAGCCTTCATAATATGTTCTTTGTCGACAGGGCGACCGAAAGGGCAGCACAGCGCGCCCCGCGGCGGGCCACCCCGTTCCTGGACGAACGCCGAACTAACAGAAGCGCTGCAACACGTGTGGAACAAGAAGATGACAACCAGCCAGGCGTCGAGGATCTTCGGCATACCGTACAACTCCCTGCTGATGTACGTCCGCGGCAAATACGGCAAGAGCCTGAAACTCGAGCAGCTGCGCAAGGACTGCATCGGCGGCCCGTTGGACGTGCTCAACCTGAACACGGGCAACAACAACAACAACCACCCGACGAGCAAGCACCACGACAAGGACGAACAGCACCAGAGCACGGGGCAGCGGCCGGCGAGCTCCGAGCCCGACATCGCCTCCAATCCGATGTTCAACCCGTTCCAGCAAGGGTTCTACCCGGAGTTCCCTCACGGGTTCCCGATGCCGCTCAACATGCTCCATCTGCTGCCGCCGAACGACAAGGCCCGGGACCTCTACCAGTCGATGCCGATGGCCCTGGACTCACTCTCGGGCGTCACAAAGGAGGAGGACTGCAAAAGCGACCGTTCGAAAGAGAACTCCGCCGACGAGGAGGGGGACACATACCGCGCGCCGTCCCACCCCCCGCATCCGCCCGACAACCGCACACTGCTGCACCACAACGGGCAAGATTAAATCCCGCGGCGCCGTCAGCGGAAGCCTAGGCATCGCCTAGATACAACCACCGCCGCTGTAATAAGTAAATCTATGTAAACGTTTCCCAACATCATCTCCCAGAACAGCCCGCCAAACTCGGAGAACGACGAAACTGCAATTCGTTCGACGCGTTTAGTTTCTTAAACCGCTCCACCGGACCGAGGGGGGCCTTTGAATTATCACGTGCAATATTATCTCGAAGATAAACGTTCGAAGAACTCTCCACTCCAACGCGCCGAATGCGTTTCAGTTTCGGTCAGTACCGTTCGATTCAACAATATATTAGAAAGTATCCCAATCAGCTCCGTAGCAAGGCGAAGTCCGCGTCTAATATTAGTTAAATTTATATTACAAATAAAAAGATGTGTTAATATTGTAAATGTATATGGAAAATTTCGCGTATAAGGTAATAGGCGATAATTTATTATTCCGAAGGAGTGCAATAAGTATGAATGGTGTTGTGATTGTTGTCGTTAGGATTCGCTGCGTCGGCGGCAGCGTCGTGGTCTCTCTTGTTGTAACATTCCAAATCAACATTCCTTATAGTTATTTTGTTTAGACATTAGTTCGTATTATTAAAATTTTATTATTTTACTTCGATTCGAGGGCCAGCCTCGAGCGTGTTCTTGCCGATTGGTGACGTATATTAAATGATCCCAATGTACATATGTTATATGTGCGACTTGAATTCTGAATCTCACCAAAGTTTGTAAAATATTTCGTAATTATAGATATTATTCGACGATAAACAACATTTAATTGTATATAGTTATTGGTAAATTAATGAAAATAACAATTATTGAATTAACCATCGATTAAGAGGACGTTCGGTGTCTAAATGGTAATAAATAGTAGTGTATTTGTAATTGTTGTAGTGTTAGTGAAGTGAATACGGTGAACTGTTCGTTTATCGATATGTCAATACGAGTGAACGGCGCAGACAGGTAGGAGGAAAGTCCGCGACGCACTAGTCACACACATGCACCCAAGTAAATTAACCGTAAAACGTAACACCAGCTAAAAGTTTTTTGAATTATTAAACAATTTATTCTAAATTATTTCACTCCATATTCACATCGATAATAGATGAGAGCATTGTTGGACTACTGCGGGTCCAAAAACAGTTATTACGTCACGAGTCCTGAACTTGGGATCGCCGAGTAATTCGTGATTCCATTCGCATGGGTTCAATGCCGGTCGGGTGGTCCCGTCGACAACGTGACGTAAGCAGGTTTTCGATCACAGATAATATAATGAACCGCATCGACGTCATCTAAACGTAATGACGTCGCCATGACAGTGCGCGCCCGGTTTAGACAAATAATGTATCTGCACTCAATGTTCAAATAAAAAGGAGCTTTCAAGATTTTTTAGTGAATAATACGAAGGTTTAGGGTAAACGGTTCATTCCAACCTGGCTTTAGATAATTGTATACAATCAATTCATAATTAGTGATAGCCTGACGGTAATACAACGCCACGAAGGGATTAATATTAATATGGTTTATTTCTCTTCACTAATGGTAAAATATTCTAGAAGGTTTTCTTCAATTCCGAAATTTCTCAAACACGTATTGTATATTTGTGTTTTAACACGTACGATTCAATGGTCTATAATTTACCTAAATTTACCAAGTGATTTGAGAACGGAATAATTTCCGCTAGTGAGTCACAATGAATTATCCAAAATAATTTAACTATAGTCGTCGTTACATGTTACAAAACCGCAAAACTCTTTAACAGAAGACTGAACACTATTTACGACACTATTTTATATAATTGTACAATACACATTATCACAGTAACTCTGAGCAGCAATGGATCGAAAAGCAGTAGTTCACACTAGTGTCACGTCATTATGTAACAATATTATCATTACAGGGATTTTATATATTAAAGAATTGTATAATTGAATATGTACCCATAGTTTAACGGAGCCATTTTTTTGCTTTATGTATTTTTTTTTTTTTTTCACTTGAGCAGTTGTCGGGTATAAGGGATTTTCCAAATCATAGTTCTGTATTATGATCACGGAACTTTAGCAAAATGTAAAATGGTATTGCGCCATGCAAATAATTGTTTGTAAAATATTCTAAGTATTTTAATGGAATTAGCCGGTGTTTAATAGATTGCTGTTGACTAAAACATGTCTAACGATTCGACGCGAAAAGTAAAATTTTTAATGTGCCAAAATTTCATTGAGATCTTAGTCTTTTCCGAGGCGGCCATTTTAACTCGTTTGTTTTTTTTTTTCTGTTATATTCATTCATTAATTTTTAAAGTTGTGCCTCACTTGTGTTGTGACTCGTAATCGAAATATTGTGTTGTCGATTTGTAGATTTTTACCTAATTCGTACAAATTCAGCAGTATTAGAGTGATTTTGTTAAAGTTTTAATTGAAAAGTTTTTAATTAAGTTTTGTTATTTGTTAATAATATGGACGACGATTGAAGAGATGATAATTAAGTGTAGGTACGTTTTCAGACTATATTCTCGAGAAAAATATTTTTCTTTACTCTATTTCCCCGATTTCTTTTAAATTTTAAACTTTTAGTTCTCAACCTACTTTAAAACTGCTTTGTTTTAATTATTGGAAGTTCCTGACAAACTTACCTAATAGCGTAGTCCTATTTATCATAATTTCTTTTTTTTTATCTACATTGAATTTAAGGTACATTTTCACTGCTACTGAACAAATGATTTTCATTGGGAGCCAAATGTACGTAAAGTACGTTAAGTATAATAAACGTGAAGTAAAGGTATTAAGTATTTTTAATTGATAAAAGTTGTGATTGTATTAATTTAGTAGATTCAAATATTTAGTTCCTTCATTTTTTGTTACGAGTATTTATATATATTGTAATTGCAATGATTTAAGCTTTTAGACTAATTGTTCTTCGATAAAGAGTATAATTAATTATAAGTTGTGTAATTATAATTTAATTTGTTGTATTTTGCATAATATAGTGACAAATTAAATTAAATGATATCGTTACATTAGGGTGTAAAAAAGATTATCTATTTGATCTTTAAATAATACGAAAAAATATTTATGTTCTTAGTATCATTCTATCGTGTATTTGAAATGAAACGATGGAGCGATGTAGAAAAATTCGTTTACGGTCACCGAAGTAAAGTGTAAAAATAAAAAATATGAAATACCATTTGGATGTTTTATTGTGACTGATCGCCTTTCGCCCGCTGCCCGTGTTATCGACTGTCACTTTTACCCGTTTCTACAGCGGCGACAGTTGAGACATGTATTAAAGTTTCTTTTCAATAAACGTTTCTTCTCAGCAATATAGTTTTCTTTTATCATGTGATAAGCACCTATCTATAAGATTATTTGAATTCTTCAATACGTTTATTTTACTTTAAATGCAGAAAATTCATAGAAGAAAAATTATTATTTTGTTATATTTTATTTTTTTATTACCTTAAACCTTACATTGTTGGTGACGTCACCAACAATGTTTACGTCATGTGTTTTGTCATTGAAATCGGTAGCGTTAAAATTTGGATATGATTTGGTTGTCTAACATCTCTGTAAAACAGATTTCTAGTTGTTTGATAATATTTTTGGTATTTAGTTTCCATTCCCGCAGTTTGATTTCCGAGCTAACAAAAACTTTTTTCTTCGATAGAGAAAAATTACTATTGAAATAATCAACACGCAGAATTATCTGAATTTTCGAGAAAAAAATATATTTTAAAACTTGTTATTTTCACTACGAAAGTCTGCCATTTTACTAAGTGGAGTGGACTTCAAAAACTTAGTAAAAAATTTAGTACGTACAGCCAACATGATAAATATAGGTAGGGAATGACGTCATACTCGTACCGATTGGAAAATCGATTAAATAAAAAAAAATAATGAGTCACAGATCCGACACAGAGCACTCCGACTCCATGTGGTCTTGAGGTCCCTACCCCTAGAATGAACATAAAAAGGCGAAGCCCGAAGGTCGCGCCACGATCCGGCGAGATCTGTAGCGGAGCGAAAACTTTACCCTGTCGGTAGCCCCCATTACTTTGTATTTTTTATACAAACCAACGTCTCATTGCTTAATTTAAAGGGTGTCTTTGAGAAACAAAGACGCAGATCCTGTCACAAAAATAGTTGTCCCGTGTAGGAATCGAACCCACGACCGTGCCGGGGGTCGTGGGTCCTTGGCAACTGCGCCACGACATAAACAAGACATAAATAAGACTACTTGAAGCAGAAATGATTTAATTCTGTTTATGATATTGGCCATTAAAAATGCAGGTATACAAATCTGAAACCAAGTCAAGTCATAAATAATCTGGGTTAAATTATTAATAATCTCCCAGACTCCATGGTCGTACTCCGCATTGCAAGTAGCAAGTAATAAAAATATCCAATTTTTTTGTATTGTGAGTGTCGTTTTTTCTACAAACGTAGAATAAGGCGAAAGATAAAATTTTTGAAAAGATTTTTATCTTGTTACGCCAAAGAAGTATAACTTCTAACGCGTGTACACACACACTTTTTTGTTTACGTGGGGGAAATCCGTACGCATACACGCCCTGGCGGTGGCAAGGGCCGGTTAACTCGTACTCACACCGACTAAAACCCCCACCATGTTCCACCTAGGCGCATATCGGTAGGGCCTCGGGAACGCTTTCGCACACGTCCGCGACCCTGAATATCTACAATACCTTGCCAAAATTCGTAATTCTAGGTCAACAGGAAATACCATATAGTTTTTCGATCCAATACCTATAAGGCTACTTACGGTTGACCTAGTAGCACAGCACAAGTAAAGGGAAAATTCCGAAACGTAAAAAAGTTGAAAGTTAAGGCAAATTTTTGTACTCATAAATTTTCGCGAAAAGCTCAATTTACCCAGACCTTTATTTTTATACATCTAATATTGACTATAGAGTTCTGAATCTCGTATAAATTTCAACTTGCTAGATCCACCCGTTCCTTAGAAAATCGGCGTTGAAACATGGACAGACAGACTGACAAGAGAGTGATCTTATAAAGGTTCCTTTCTTTGCTATTTTAAGTACGGAATCTACAAAACAAAGATTTTTTGCAACGTATAACGTTGCAAAAAATCTTTCAAAAAACCACCATACACAGGTTGCCGGATTAATTTCTGCGTTTTCTCAAATTGTATCCAATCCTTTTTCGAAACTTCCTATTCTCTATAAAAAAAAAAAAAAACAAACAATCACATAAACCCTTTTATTTTCAGTTTAATATACACTTTTTTTATAAATACAAAATTATGGACTAACTTAAACGGTGGATATTAATTGCTTACAAAGTCATTGATAATATGAAATTGAGCAAATGCAAGCAGCAGTTTTACAAGTAATTACAAACAGTAACACTTGCTTTTATTTTGCGTCGAATTATCACACGTTTTTCTTCTAGAGATCCGATATGTAGGTATGTTAATTGTGTTACCACAGCGTGAGTAACAAACTGCATAACTACAGAAAAAAGAAAGATATGTTTATTTCTTATATAAACAAATAAGAGCAAAAAAGAAGTAAACGTTCCATATCTACAAAATTCAAGTGTTACTAGTTGCAATATTTATTCTAAAAATTCGTTAGCACTGCGTTCCAATATTTAAAATACAAATTCAATAAAAAGAACGCTGGAGAAATTTTGAGACATTTTTCTGAAAACATAATTTTTAATAAAAAGCACAGAGATCGTATATCGGAACGCAGCAGGTATTATACAGTCTATGGCAAATAACTTCACATTTCTGATACTCTATAATTATACATTTGATTCCATCCTGGAATGAGGTAACTTCATATACATATATCTGCTACAGTGTCTTTATTCCCTGGTTATCACACGGTTTTGTATATTTTTTTCTTTAATTACAGTTAACTTGGCTATGCCTTAAAATCTTATCGGGACAAAACTATTTTCTACATACCACCAAACAACCTTTCTTTGTGTTAGTCTATGATTTCTGTTTGAAAATAAATACGTTAAGTACAATGTGTTAAACAAAAGAGAATGTTTTCATAAAGAACTATTTGTGTTAATACCAATTAAGTTCATGAAGAGAATTTGCTGTGAAAAGGTGCCTTAACAAATATACTCATTTGGGGTATCATAATAATACCTATGCATACGTCATAGACAAATAATAACATTCATAGACAAAACATTAGTTTTCTTGAAATTTTGATTGTTTAAATTTATTCAAAATTTGAATTTTGACAACTCTTACCTTAAGACAATAAATAAAACAAATCCAATTCAAACTTAACTGGATCAACCACCAATTTAAATTTTTAGCCTGTAAGATCATCAGCTTACATAATTATAACTAAAATAATGTGCGAATCTTGTAAGATTGTAGCGCAGGAATTCTGCAAAATAAACAATCTACGGAGCTAATAAACTATTTAACGATAATTTATGGCATTTAAATATTATACGGAATAGATAGTGAACTTATAATAGAGCATTTAAATAGGATGGTTTGGTTCGGTTCTTCGTTTCGTAAAGTATTAAATATATTGGCAATGTGTGACAATATCATGGCGATATTATAATACAATGTTATTCCTTTTAATTTCTAAGAATAAATTCAAGCCCCATTCACAGTAACTTCTCATAAAACATGATAAAATCACCTTTTTTTATTCTTGCACTCTAAAGTCTGTATGTAAAAGAATTCTCAATAATGTATATTGGCTAATTTTCTTTACGTATTTCAGGTAATACAAGTGTTATACCATGCAACTCCTAATTTTTAATTTCCAACAATAAATTTTCCATTCAATTATCAGTACTTTTTCAGACATTCGAAATATCAGATCAAAGAAAACTTTAAAAATATTCGTATTACATATGCAGGTCAGAATATTGTAACAACTTAATGCAAAATCAAAGTTTTTTAACAACGTCGTCTTTATTCCGTTATTCGGTGCATTAAAGCTAATTTTATTACAAAAAAAAGTAGATTTGACAATTTATCAAAATTATTAACACACTAATAATAATCACTAATCATTTACAGTTGGTTCTTCATCATACCTAATAATACAAATTTTATTTTCATATTTAACGGAATAGTCCGTAGCTAATAATAAATAATTTAGTTGTAAATTTAAATCAATTAATATAATCAGCGCTAAACTATGTTACCTTATTACTTCAGTAAGTAATTATTTGTAATTATTCTAGAAACTGGCAGTAATTTGCATATAAAAAGAAGTTAAAATTAACTAAATACCAAATGACGAATATGTTCAATACAAAACCCAATAAATTACTTTAGTACAAATTGTAATGTTTTCTTCTTTCTTTCATAATAATTAAATAAAAAAAATTAATGCACAAGGAGGTTAACTAACGCAATATGTGCGTAATTTAAGATAAAAATATTCATCTTAAGAACAGAAACATTTTTTTAGATGAATGAAAATCTAATTCATTTAAGTCTGTGAAAATTGTTATTGGTAGTTACTTTTATATTAACGTTACTTAAAACAGCAAATGAGATACATTGCAGTAACATATTTGTTAACATCTTAATAAAAATACTTAGAGATCTCCGTGTAAAAACCGTAATATACCAATGCGTTTAATTTTATAATTTAAACCTCAAGTTGTTTTAATTGTGTACCTTGAGAAATTACATAATTATTTGGTTTGGCTGGTTCACTAATCAAGTGACGAATCAATGGGACTCATACTTGAACCGTATGTATATTAAAACCCTGTATTAGACGTTAGGGTAAAAGCAAATTTGCAGAAAACGAGCAGACAGATCCACTCATAAGAAACCCTGACAAATTTTCTTCCCAGTTTTTCCTTAATAACACTCGGTAACATTAAGGCAGTGATTCCTTGGAAAAATTGTTAAAAGAGACTTGTACCGCCTCGAAAAATACGGAATGTGACATTCCAACGTCGACACACACACTATGTCTAAACATTTACACACTACAATTTTCCGATCATACGGCCATCTGCCAGTTGTTTGAAAGAGGTGATGGGTGCTGGGTAGGGTAAGGTTATGATTAACAGGGGTATACATATAATAGTACTATAGACGATAGAAAACGCTTTGGACGGCTTTGGAGTCTTTTTTTTTTTTCTTTTTCTAAAGAGATCAATACTATAAACGATCATTAGTACGACTTGCGGAAGATGTATGATGTGTAATCAGCGATTAAAAGTATGAAGTACATTTATTCGACAACCTTTAAAGAAATCTTTGCATGGATAAAATCAGTAAAATCCATTCGATCCTAATTAGTCGCGGACGAGGACAGAATGGAACTTACCTATAATAATATGTTTTAGTTGAATAAGAACGGGAGAGAGAACGATTCTACTGCCACTGAACCACCACTTCGTCATCTATTCAGCGTCCGAGTCAGCGGGCTAGGGACACGAATCCGCGTAGACGCGTACGTTTTCCGCTCAGCGGCGCACTTTGGGCGAGTCTGATCGACGCGCGGGGGAGGGGGCGTCGGGCGGCGCGGGGGGGCGCGGAGGGGCTGCGGTGACGTCACTTCCGCGCCAGCTGCAGGTAGCGGGCGACGATGGCCGCCATCTCGGAGGGCAGCCGCTCCCGCTCGCACGTGGCCGAGTAGGCGCGCACCGCCTGCGTCAGCTGCGTATGCAGCTCTAGCAAAGCGGCGGGCCCCACGCCGCGGAGCGCCTTCGCGTTCTTGTACAGCACGTTGTCCAGCTCGGCCTTGCTTATCGACACCCTCTCGGCGTCTGCAAGGTAACGTTGAGATTAACACCGACTTGTACGTGCTCATATATGTTCTTGACAAATTCGCTGGAGGTAATATTTTATTAATCTGTTGCAATTAGAATGTAAAAAATTAAGCGCACTAAATGAAAGAAACTTTTTGAGTTTGAAAGAGTGTAGAGAAAAGTGTATGTACCAACGCACTAGTACTATATAGAATTACCTCCACTATTGGTATCATGTCCCGAATTTCTTTTCTTTGGCGATGTCTTCGACGGCGTCTTCTCACCCGATTTCGGTGGGCTGCGAACATAATTCAAACACATATTAATCCGATAAAAAAAATTGGAATTTTTAATTTGATACAGGTATATATATATATATCATTAAAAAAAACTACTGTTACGAAAACTATTTTTATTCGTAATAAAAATTAATAGCGGAATAATAAATAACATAGTTTCGAAACAATATTTCGATATATATAATAAGAATAAAATAACATATATTTCGAAATACGTGAACTATTTGCATATTGCAACGATTAGCTTAGCTAACACCGAGCTCAAATGAAACTTGTCAATGGCCGCGGGCCTATTCGTATATAGTTGTGCGTACGAACGCACACCAGCACGCCCGTGTCTCCCAATTTCGTGCGTGGCACAGCCGTGCCGACGTGCGTGCGTTCGTGCGTCAGTTTGTACGCGATTATATGCGTGAGTGCGTATGTGTGTACGTGAGTACCTATCGAGCGTGTGTGCGTTGTGCGCGGCGGCGGCGAGCAGCGACTCGTCGGCGGGCGGCCGCCGCAGCGGCGCGTCGTCGTCGGAGCCCGACGAGGTCGCCGAGCCGTTGGGCAGCGGCGTCGAGGTGATCGGCTTGTTCTCCTTCGACTCCTCGTCCGTTATCGCCATGCTCGCGTCCTTGAACGACTGCGAACGGTCAGAGATTTTAGGGTAAACATAAATTCTAAGGTCTTTGAAACAACATATTGGACAAAATATTTGACATCCTTGAAACTACATATTGGACATTTGTGGATATTGGACATGTAGGATACTCAATGAAGAAAACCGAAGAAGTAAAGTACAAATTTTACAAGAACGGGCTAACGCTTCACTATTTTCTAGACGGTATAGTAAGGTTCCAAGTCCCAACTTTATGGTTTATTAACTTAGCCTGAGAGTGATAAAAATCTATGGTACCTTATGTGAGGTCTTCGGTCTTTTCACAACCAATCCCTTTGACCAGGCGTTCATTCTTCTACGCTTTCGCTTGGCCGAATGAGATTCGCTTTTCTCCCCATTCTGCGGCGTTCGAATGTTTTTGCTGTCGTTCGCCGTTGAGTCAAAGCCTTCAGCTGTACATATAAAAAGAACATATCATTAAAACTATTAATAACTAGCTTTTACCCGCAGCTTCGCTCGCGTTGAAGCCCTTGAATAAATATCTTTTTTTTATATTTTTTAAATAAAAATAGTTATATGTCCTTTTTAATCCCTATAAGAATATGTGTATAAAGTTTAATGATAATCGGTTGAGTACTTTGGCGTGAATGCGTAACAAACAAACTTACATTCACTAATTTTTTAAGTATGATCACCGATAATTCGATTTCGATAATCGAAAATATGTAATGAAACATTTACTTTATCTAATAAAGTCTTAAACGAAAGCTGTGTATATTAAAACAGCAAAATCGTGAATAGTTCGCTGTCGAGTAATCAGCTCACGCAAGTTGGAGGCGGTGTAAATGAAGTCGGGCAGGTCGTTGTCCTCGACGGCGCCCTCCTCGCGCCGCTTCCGAGCAATGTCCTGGCACTCGAGCTCGAAGTCGCTGTCCATCTCGACGTCGATGAGGGCGTGCGCGTGGTCCCGCAGGGAGCACGCCTCGTGCCGTATCTGTTTGTCCGACGACGTCCTGACGATGGCACAACACAAACGACATTATTTAATTATTATTTTTTAATATTTTTAGGGCACATTTTTAAACAACGCTCTCTAGTCGCAAACTAAGCAACGCTTGTGCTATGGCTACTCGATAACTGATAACAAACACAGTTTTCTTTTGTAAATAAATACATATTATAAGCAAGAAAAAGCAATTACTTCATTCTACGGCTGAAAGAGAGTGTGGCATATGAAGTGTTTTAATAAAATATTTCATATTTCCAAAATGAAGTAAAAACTAAGAAAATGCTTGAAATACTTAATTCACTACTGTTTTTAATAACTTCAAGCTAGCTACAAGTATAACCATGCAATAAATAAAAATTATTACCAATATTTTTTAGACACAACTCAAATTAAACTTGTCAATGTGTCCATATCGGACAAAAGGTCAGAGGATGTAGAATAAATGACTAAATCGTCTCAAAAGATTATACTAATGTTACAATTTATCGATTACTATTATGTAGGACTGCAAATATATCATACCTATACATCCCTCTAGGCCTTTTAATGGCACCGGACAAATGTGGAAAGAGAAGGCGGGGGTAAAACAAAAAACATTAGTACACAAAAGTAAAAGAAGTGGGATCAGTGAAAATTATAAAGAACATGATGCAATAAAAAAAATGTTAAGTCAAAAATAATAGCACAATAAACACTAAGAACACTATTGATTGCTTTATTGATAAAATAATTTAGGGTGTTATGTAAAGCATTTGGATGTAAAATGCAGCACTGTTTTTAATGTTTATTATATAATACTAAGATAAAAGTATGTAATGTCTGTTGATTATTTACTTGGTTTAACTCTGTTCACTCTTATTTTCTATTGGCCAACAAGTCTTATCAGGTTTCTGAATTGACAGTGAATGCATTGTTGTCTATTTTTTTTCCTGGTTCCTTGATGTTCAGTGATTACCGCCGCCCATGGACATCTACAACACCTGAAGGGTGTCAGACGTTGCCAACCATTAAAATTTTGGACCCCGTTACTTCACTACCAAATGCATAGTAAATAATTCCACTTTGCGCCGGTATTTTATAAGGGCGTGGTACTTCCCCAGACAAACCTGCCCATTTGTGCAACTACAGAACGTGCTGCGTCCTACCACAGTAAAAATTCATTCTGAAGTCTCACCTATCGGGATTGTACTCCAGAGCGTTGGCGCATATCAGATCGATGTCGTCGAGGAACTCCTTAGCACAATTGTACTTGTGCATGTCCACCTTCGTCATCATCGTCTCCAAGTCCATCGGTTGCTTTATTATATCCAAGTAGTCGGTCACCTGAAAAGTACATTGCCTACTGAATTTGCATATTTTTGACTGAGTTATGACTTGTCACCTATTAGGGACATCGTGTGCAATTGTTTTCAACTGCACTACATGAGAATATACCTTTTTTGTTATTGAAAATATTTCAATTTGATATTTATTATATTTCTATTTTTATTTAACATAGAAAGCCTTTTTAACGGAGGCTAAACGACGTAAGGTCTATAGATTATACTACTATCGTGATTTTATAAAAGCAGTATACTAACTTAATAACAATATATAAGAAACAAAATACGTCATTGAGATGGTATACTTGTCGGTTAATTATTGGACTGATCGAAAATAAATTCCATTAATATGACCGGCCGTACACTGCACTTAGAATTTAACTAGCATTAAATTTGTTCCTCTGTCAAGGAATATCATTAAGTATAAGAGTGAACTACGCAATTGATTTTTTTTTTACATTTGATCCGCTTACTTCCTCGAGGTCGACGGGCTTGGTGAACTTGTAGAAGCGTCGATTGGAGGCGAGCTTCCGGCAGATGTCGCGCAGGAAGATGCGCAGCTCGCGCAGCTTGTAGTCCTCCTTGCGCTTGCGTCGCGCCACCTCCTCGGCGCTCTCGCGCGGCGGCGGCGGCGGCGGCGCTGCTCACACCCACACGGGTCAATGGGGTAGACAGAGACGGATATACACTGGCGTCGATGACACGGCTTACTATAAGCGACAGATAGCGGTGCGGGGGCGTCGCTCGCTCTCGCACTGCCAATGGGAAAGACAGAGGTAGCGATATACACTGGTGAAGATAGCTCTGCCACCTCTCTGGCAGGTTTAGTTGATGAGATATAGTTATTACCATTGACCGGGGCGTTCTACGCTCTAGTAGGATATCAAAATCAAAACACATCAGAAACGCAATTTATTGCTTCTTTATGACTGAAGAAAAATCGTTTACACGAGGTAAATTATGTTGGTACGGCCGTAATCCGCACCATTTTATTTGTTTTTCAAGCATACAAGCTTTGTCACATAGTCTTTTAGAGTGAAATGACCTAGTTTAATGGAAGTGACTTCAGCTGCGTCGGCAATGTTTACATTAGTATGTGTTAGTCTTTAGAGCTGCAAAAAAAAGAAGAACAAAGAAGTCAATTACGACGCACTGCTCACAAAGCTGCTAAGGATCAAAAGTTACGGAACAAGTTACGGAACTACCCATAATCGTACTGTAACTTGTTCTACAAAGAAAGAAGTAGGCGTTAGAGCGGCATACATTGTTTGCTATCGTGGACGAAAATAAATATGCGCCCAACAGTTGGCAAATTGGACCCCTACGGTTTGAATGACGAAAGCAATGTATGACTGTCATTCATCGCCACTACAAAAGAATTTAAATGAACAACTATGAGAAAGATAAGGGCCAATACCGTTGTATATTTCTTTTTTATTTTTGCCCTCACTTTAGTAACATTATCCCGTGTTGTGACGACGTTTTACAAAAATAAATTTCACGTGGACTAACATACAGATGCGACAACAAACAACCTTCTGTGGGTCGCACAAATAGTTATCCCGTGTAGGAATCGAACCCACGACCCCCGACGCCGAAGCCAATAACTGGGCAACTGCGCCACGGAGTCATAATTTCATTATATATAGTTGCGTTTTCAGCATACTTAATAGAACAATGTATGTGGAAATTTTCTCACCTCTGGGTAAGGGAGGCGGCGGTTCGTTGTTTTCTATAACGGGAGGCAGTAGGGGTGTTTCGGTGATGATCGGCTTCAGGAAAGCGATGACCTCGGCGGCGGTCGGCTCGCGAACTGTGTACACGCAGTCCTTGTACGCCGGGAACAGTTCTTGAAGCTGTCACGCAAATGGTTCATTTAGGTCGTAAATAATAGTGTATATTTATCGTTTCGGCATAACGATACACGGTCAAATTTTGTGGATTTTATAAGGAACAGAATGCACTATCTCATGTAGCTAACACAGCGTAACTACTCTATCTTACTAGTAGTTAAAACTGATATCGGCGTACACCTCCTTGAGTAGCTATCCCCAGCGTAACGAAGGTCTACAATCAATAGTTGACTCAAAAACCCCTTTAATTTTTGACTCCATCCCAACGGTGGTGGCCCTACCAAGCAGCAACCTCGGCTGTTGCACGAATGGGCAGGCTCGTCCGGGTAAGTACCGCGACCTCACAGAAGACCGGCGTAAAGTGGAAATATGAAAAATACTTTCACATTTCGTCTGATGAGTGAAGTAGCCGGAGCCCAATTATCAAAAGGTTGTCAACGCATCTGTAACCCTCGCATGGAACAGATGTCAATGGGCGATGGTTTTCTCTTAACATCAGGTGAACCTTTTGCTTGTCTGGCAACTTTTAACATAAAAAAAACGGTGTCAAAAGCGACATCGGCGCGCACCTCCTCGAGTAGCTCTCTACCCGTAACGACGGTTTGTCGAATTGTTGACTATAAAAATTAAGATCGGTGGCACATTTGGATAGCTGTTAACTCTTGCGTAACGCCTGCGTTCAATTTTCGACTCTATCGCAACGGTCTTAAAACCTCGACTCCAGCGCAACATTAGTCTGCGTTCAATTTCCTACTCTATCCCAATGGTATTAATCCTCATCTCCTGCGCAACATTATTCGGCGCTCAACTTCCGACTCTATGCCAACGGTCTTAAAGTCTCAACTCGCGCGCAACATTAGTCTGCATGGAATTGCAGACTCTATCCCAACGGTTTTAAAGCCTCGACCCCTGCGCAACATTAATCTACATGCAATTTCCGACTCTATCCCAATGGTCTTAGAGCCTCGACTCCTGAGCAACATTAGCCTGCGTTCAATTTTCGACTGTATTCCAATGGTATTAAAGTCTCAACTCCTGCGCAATATTAAATCTGCATGCAATTTCCGACTTTAAACTGAGTCTTGCCTCAGCTCCCGCGCACGATTGATCAACATGCAACTTCCGACTCTATGGCGACGGCGTTAGGGTCTAGATCGGCGCGCACCTCCACGGGCAGCCGCTGCGGCTCCTGCGCGGCGGTGGCGAGCAGTGCGGTGGCGTGGCCCGCGGCGCGCGTGCGCCACAGCTGCAGCAGCAGCGCGCCGCCGGAAGCGCCGAGCGCCGCCCACACGGCCGCCACGTCGCGCACGAACAGCACGCAGCCGCGCTCCGCCCGACGGCACTCGGAGAACACCTGCGCGTGTAACCAGTGATGCTTCCTTATTTTCAACAAACTTCTAATGTGGTTGATAACACCTGGAGAGAAGGCATTCATGTTGTTACTGATATTTCCTTATTTTCGATAGACTTCAAAGGAGGTTCTCAAATTGCCGTGATAGCGGTATCAATGTACGGGCGCTCGCCTTTAATTCAAAATACACGAGCAACCGTGTATTTTGAATTAAAGGTGTCGATGACTCCGTGGCGCAGTTGCCAAGGTATTGGCTTCGACGTCGGGGGTCGTGGGTTCGATTCCCACACGGGACAACTTTTTGTGTGACCCACAGGTAGTTGTTTCGTATCTGGGTGCCATATGTTCAAATTCCGGTACCGGCAGCTATGAATATGTTAATTTTAAAAAATATTTCGATGATATGTGAAGTCCGCCAATCCGCGATGGGTTCGCGTGAGGCCTCACTCAATATCCTAGTACCCTTTATGTAGAGAAAGCAGCAAAGAAGGTTTGTTGCTTTATTTTTTCTTTGTCAAATGGTATTTTCATTTTTATTGGACCATGGACTCCGAGAATACATTAGGTAACTCCTCAAAATCAAATTGAATGAATAATGAGTGAGATATTTGAAGTCCGTTTTTTTTAACAAAAATGTATTACTTGTATAAGGCGAATACTTGTCTCGTAATACGATATATTATGCGTCGTGTTTTAGCTGTCAGCCGAGGTAAGGCAAATCAAAAACTGAAGCGAGTGAGGCAACCGACCGATATGAGCGCCTGCTCCTGAGTGAACGCGAGCGCGGAGTGCAGCGTGGCGACGCTGAGCTCCCTGACGGTGAAGCGCTCGAGCCGCTCGAGCAGCGCGGGCGCGATGTGGCTCTCCGCGCACTCGCCGCTTATCAGCAGCGCGCTCGGCGCCAGCATTTCCTCCGACGCCTTCACGCTGTTCACGCCGATCACGTTCAAATTTATCCATCCGTCCATATAACAACTAAAGATCTTAGATTTAATGATTTGCGATTACAGCTTGCAGTATCGGTCGTAAAAATGCGAAGGAACACAACAAAAGTACTTTAAAAGTTCCCCATCAGGCAAACTAATGGTAGTTTTGTGAAAACTGTTTGGCGTGCACCGATTGGCGCACCATTACCGGATTGAGGGAAACTATGCCGCAAGTAAATCAGAAATCGTACAGCGACAGGAAGATAGACCACCGG
This sequence comes from Iphiclides podalirius, assembly GCA_933534255.1. NCBI lineage: Eukaryota > Metazoa > Arthropoda > Insecta > Lepidoptera > Papilionidae > Iphiclides > Iphiclides podalirius. Next base: position 10,209,201 of record OW152827.1, on the reverse strand, counting down.
AGCGGGTAAGTTGAGTGAAGAATTAGCGAATGAGAAGTGCCAAGCGTTGCTATAGTGGGCACGTTGGGCGGTAGACAGAAGCGGTGCGCATAAGGGCGTGGCAAGTTTACGAGCGTGTTGGGCGGTGGACAGACGCGGTGTGAATAAGGGCGTGGCGAGTGTGCAAGCGTATTGGGCGGTGGACAGACGCGGTGCGCATAAGGGCGTGGCGAGTGTGCAAGCGGATTGGGCGGTGGACAGACGCGGTGTGAATAAGGGCGTGGCGAGTGTGCAAGCGTATTGGGCGATAAACAGACGCGGTGTGAATAAGGGCGTGGCGAGTGTGCAAGCGTTGTTTGCGGTACCTGTCCGCGTGCGACGGCACGATGGCGCGCAGCATGGGCGCGGCGGCGCGCACCTGCGGCCCGAGCAGCGGCAGCGCGTGCGCGGGCAGCCGGCGCGCGGGCGGCGGCGCGCTGCGCGCCCCCGCCGCCACCATGCCCGCTATCGCGCTCTCCAGGTCCTCCAGGCGCACCTCCACCTGCGGGAAGCGAGCGCCTGTAGCTCGTCATCACATATCGCCACGGCGGTTGTTTTGCATGACGACACAATCTTTCGTCAGACGGAAATCTTGGTTGGGAAACACTCGAAAGTGGAATTGGAAATTTGAAAGTGTCGCCAGAGTTTTCAAAGCTGAATGCCAATCGGTATGAAAGTTGTGTGGAGCTACATCTCGATTATTGTTCTTTATTATTTTTTCTTTATTTTTAGCAATTTGCTACTCTTAGTATGGAACAATTAGGCAAAAATAACCCAAATGAACTTAGATAATATAAGATAATCACTCATTACTAAAGTGAAACAAAGACATTTCAATTTACCTAGAGATTTCAAAATGATTAATTAATTGAATATGTCTATCATCGTTTATACAAAATGTAAAAAGCAAGTATTTTTTAAAGTGCAGAAATCATTATGTTAACAACCGAAACACAAAACGCCTAGTACTTCCACTTCAGTACGGTTATAAAATAATTTGATTGAACTAATCCATACCATTGAACTGAAATAGTTTTATTTATACATACTAACAAGTAATTCACATTAAACAAAAATAATAAAATTAAATAATGTAAATATTGGTAAATAAATGATACAACTTAATATAATTATTAAATTATAAGTAGTAGGGCGTGTTCACTATCGTACACTTGCGGGTACACTCTCCTCAAAGCTCTTAAAACTGCTTCCGAACACAATGCTTTCAAATCCGAACCTGCAGATAAAATTATAATTATGTTTCAACCTCATTTAATAGCAGTTTAATAAATGTCGAGAGTACGCAGCGTGAATAACATTCAATAACCATTGAGTATTCTCCGACGTACCCTAGCATGCCTTATTATACTCTATCCCGTGCGTCATAAGGTCGCATTCCGCTCACCGCCGTTAATGGTGGTATGTCCGCGACGTGGTGGAGGGTCCATGAAGTTGGCGGCGACAAGTACACCCCTCAACATCCACTGATCATTCTCCGTCGTTCCCTAGCATGCCTTATTATACTCTATTACAAGCGTCATAATGTCTCATTCCGCTCACCGCCGTATCCGGTGGTGACGTCGGCGACGTGGCCGAGGGTGCGCGGGCGCGTGCGGCAACGTGTACACCCCTCAACACTCATTAAGCATTCTCCATCGTACCCTTGCATGCCTTATTATACTCTATCCCCATAATCATAATGTCTCATTCCGCTCACCGCCGTATCCGGTGGTGACGTCGGCGACGTGGCCGAGGGTGCGCGGGCGCGTGCGGCAACGTGTACACCCCCCCCTTCAACACTCATTAAGCATTCTCCATCGCCTTATTATACTCTATCCCCATAATCATAAGGTCGCATTCCGCTCACCGCCGTATCCGGTGGTGACGTCGGCGACGTTGTCGAGCGTGCGCGGCGCGGGCGGCGGCGCCCAGTCGCGCGTGTAGATGTGCAGTATGTCGCGGCGCGCGGCCGCGTGCGGCGGCGGGAAGTGCAGCTCGCGGTCGAAGCGGCCCGCCCGCCGCAGCGCCGGGTCCACCGCGTCCAGGCGGTTCGTCGCGCCGATTATTATCACCTCGCCCCTGCGTGCAAGAGCGCTAAGTTAACGTGCGCGTTTCGCAAAACCTAACGCGCCCGATTGGAGCATGTACCGTCGAGTGCAAAAGAGTTACAGTATAACAAACTTGTCTATCGAGGCTTTAGGGGATATTTTTTTTCTTTTCTCACTCATCGCTACAGAAAAATTACTGAACGCGAAGCTAAAGAAGATTTCAGTATGTTTCACTGTATTCAACAAATATTGTGTGGAAGAGTTTAAAAAAAGTATTTGTAATTTATAAATTATATATCTCGTTTTCATATAGACTGCCTTTGCATTGCATTTTAGTCGTATTCTAGAAGGTTCTAGAGGCACCTGTCGCAGAGGCCATCCATCTCGGCCAAGAGTGTGCCGACCACGCTGGTGTGCACCTGCTCCTGTCGGACACTCCTCACTGGCGCCAGAGCGTCGATCTCGTCGAAGAATATTATCGACGGCTTCATTTTGTTCGCCTTCAAACACACACAAAAATGATATTAGTTTAACATTGTAATATTACAGATTATATTAGAGATAGATTTATAGAATTATAGATTAAGTTAACATTGTAATATTTATATATTTCAAGACAAAAAGAAATTTATTTTACAAATGGATATAACATGGACAAGTTTTATTTTATATACATTAATTATTCATAAATACTAAATGAAAGAAATAGATATTTGTAAAAATATGTCTTTTTGTCTTAATATCAATCCCCATTAAATATTTGGCATGCAAATTACTCAAATGAATTAATTTTACTATAATAAGATAGAACGAATCGCATCAACACACACTTCCATGCTTGCTTTGTGTGCATGAAGTTAGCAATGAACATAAAAACAACATGACATTCCATTCGAGACGTTAACGCTCTTAGCGACGATAGCAAATAAGTTATGCTTGCAACAACATATTAATAATGTATTAACCTGCTGAAATAGTAACTTAAGATGTCTTTCACTCTCTCCAACCCACTTCTTCAGGCAGTCCGCCCCCTTCCTCATGAAGAATGCCACCTTCCTGCCACCCACCAAACTGCATTCATTCGCCAGCGCCCTTGCCAGCAATGTCTTGCCAGTGCCAGGCGGGCCGTGGAATAAAACGCCCTTGGCCGGCCGCGTCTTGAATTTGTTGAAGAGGTCCGGATACATTAGAGGAAATAGGACCATCTCGCGTAAGCACTTTATGTGCTCCTCCAGCCCACCGACCTGTGCAAAATAAAGACACTTAATTAATTAAAAGTTACAAAAATAGGAACTATGTCAGTGAGGGAGGTGAAAAATGTGACTTTACTGCTCAACTTAGATTTAACGCAGGAAATCTCATCATTTCCCTTTCCTTATAAAGGTACGAACGAAAGCAAAAGTTTTTAGGATAACAAAATAAGTTATAATTTATAAATAGATAGGAAAAAGAATTCTTTACATATTATAAAAAAAAAGTTAGCTAACCATATTGCTGCTTATTTTAATTTTCATTTTTATTTCATACTATTTATTTATTTATTACACTGACGCACACAACTATCATTACAGGCTGACCCAATGCGATAGTGTTGCCAAAAAATATAAAATAAAATAAAAACAAACAAAAAATAAAATCTAACAATTCCATAAAACCAATTATAATTTAAAAATTACTCACGGAAGTAAATCTGACGCTTCCATCAACTTCGACCGGCTGAATGTCTCTGAGCGCTCTGTCAGTCTTCTTATCGTCCATAGATTTCGACTTTTGCCTGAAACGTGAAATGCGACCTAATGTCATATGTACTACGGTTTGTTTTTGCGTAGTTTATTCAAAGAGAAAACGCAAACATTTTTCGCTCTTGTGCCTATTGCTTCGGAACGCGTAATCCGGAATGCGTAGGTTTGAATCCTGGCAGTAGCTATTTTGGGACAGTTTTATTTACAAATTTAAGTTCCATTAGGTGTCTAGCAGTGTAACACAGATTCGATTTTGCACAAATTTGCAGGTCCGTCCGGGTAAATACCACGACCTAACAGAAGATCGGCGTAGGTAGCATGGGCCCAGTTTATTATAAGGTGGCGACGCATGTACATGGGCGGCGGTTGTCACTCAGCATCAGATGAACCGCCAGCTAACTTGCCACATTCTCACATAAAAAAAAATCAATAAATTACAATAACATTTCAAGAAGATTAAAAGATTAAAAGACGACTGTTATGAGCTAGCGACGAGAGTCGCATATACTAAAGACTTGATTTTAACAGGTCAGATATGAACTGGCAAGAGGTTGTTATGTCATCAGATGCTTGAAAAACACACCTGCCCTTGGTCTTATTCTTCATGGAGACATTGAGGTCCTCCTCTGTGTCGGAACTGGATGTGCTGCTGCTACTACTGCTGGACGGTGATTGAGCTGAAATTGAAACAAATAAGTAATCCTCACTAGTCCTTACTAATATTATAAAGGCGAAAGTTTGTATGTATTGATGGATGTGTGTTACTCTTTCACGCAAATACTACTGAATGGATTTTAAAAAACTTCACAATTACATAGCTTATACATCAGAATAACACATAGGCTATAATTCATATATATATTTTTATGTATATCTGTCTTTCTATCTGAATGTTTCGCCTTCAGCCTATTCTACGCAGACGTAGTCGCGGGCAGCAGCTGGTAGAAGATAAAAATACATAAAAGACAAGTTCTTGCATCTTTAGTTCTATCGGAAAAAACAGTAATGTGTGTTTATATGCACCCACATACAGGGTGTTCGGGCCAAATAACCGAACACTATATGAACACGTATGGGTATACCTACACGATGCCAAAATAATTGTGATATAATGACAATGTACCACTAACTCGCGTGTCGGCCGGGTGCACCTAACATTACAGACTAAAAACACTATTTTAAAGGTTTGACCTTTAACTTACTTATATCATTTAAACATTAAGAACATTTTGCGAAATCTAAATAAGCTATTTTAATATCACTTAAACTTTGTAATTAATCTTACTACCGCCACACAGGGTACAAAAGACCCATCAATTCATCTGGTGATGAATCCAATTCCCTTGCCCCCATACTCATAAGATGGTGGGTCTCCAGTTACTTTATTCGTCAGCCGAAACACAAAAGTATTCACATTTTTGCTTGTTAAGTCTGTCTATCTGCCCTGTTTAGTGACTTATATACAGCGTGTCGTTACAACCGCGACAATAAATGAACACACATATAGAGGATAACTTTTTAAAATTATATTAAAAATTTACATTCTTTAAACATCAATATTCAATATTTACCGAGTTATTAAATTTTCCAAAACAAACAATTTTAGAACACCCTAGAACGGTAACGTTAAGTTCATTTGTAAAGATTACAAACCGTATGATTGTAATGAATGAATTTGAAAGAGATAAAACATCCAGTTAAAAGGAGATATTTGTAGTGCGACGCTGCGGCAACGAATGAAAAAGTATCTGAATGTATGAATCAGTCAGTTGTAGTTGTATAGGATGTAAAAAAAATGTTTCTTTTTTATTTAATTAGTTTGTTTGAAAAATATATTTTTTTTAAATATGTATTTTTTAACGTTTTATTTTTTTATGATTATTGGCAAGTAGCGTTAGACGTGTGTTAATTTATTGCGGTGGTAACGACACGCTGTATATCAGTACGGTAAATATGGAATTATTTACCGTATTAATACAGTGTCTTACTTAACCGGCGTGTGTCCCGCTACACGTCGGTGACGGGCTATTTTTAATATATATTCTAAATCAAATTTTCATAAAAATATTGTTAATTCCTATTTTTTTATCAAACAAATCGCATTTCACATAAAAAACTTACATCTGATAGTTTTCCTACGAAGAATTTTCGGCTTTCTTTCTCTTAAGCTGTATGGTTTTTTTCTTATTGTAAATGTTTTACCTGAAATATTTTAAATCATAATACATTTAAAGTTATTTTGGATGCCACATGTGAAAAATGAGCTCTATTGAAATGGTATTGTGATTCGAATTTGCAGTTACGATGATCCAAGTACATTACAGAGCTAGTAATACCAGACATAATTCTGCCATAATTACGATCATCTCCGCAGTATTTTGCAAACGGTACTTTCCCAATAGAGCCCCGGTCTACTGTGCGGTGGTACTTCTCCAGGCGAACCTGCCCATTCGAGCAACAGAAGCTGCTTCATAGCCCTACCGTAGAACAAAATTGAGTCGCTCGGCAATTGAGCAACAGAAATGGAGTCGATCAGCGATTGAGCAACGGAAATTGAGTCGCTGAGCAAATTGAGCAACGGAAATTGAGTCGCTCAGCGATTGAGCAACGGAAACTGAGTCGCTCAGCAAATTGAGCAACTGAAATTGAGTCGCTCAGCGATTGAGCAACGAGAAAGAGAATGCACTCGCCTCTGCCCCTGGTCTCTCTGGGCGCGATCTCAACGAATGCCGGCTTAGGTTTCCTCGTGCGCTTGGAGCGGCGGGGCTGCCTGCCGAGCGCCAGCTCGCTGCTGGTCTCCGACGACGAGGACTCCGATGCTGCGAATTTCCAATTGTACTGTGGGTTTGGACGACTCTGGCGCAGTTGCCAAGTTATTGGCTTCGGCGCCATGGGTCGTGGCTCCGATTCCCACACGAGACAACTATTCGTGTGACCCATGAATAATTGTTTAGGATAGGGTGTTTGTGTATGATGTTATCCTACGGTAAGGGACAATGTTTTCGAAGGGCAGACTACGATAGATTTTCTATTTTTTTTTTTTGGTGAACAGCAAATATTTTGCATAATTATGATCATTAATTTGATAAATATTTTATGGGAAGTTTTTAATGACGTAAATATTTTTGTATGATGAACATGATGACTTCTCAAGCTCAAGGGGGATGAGCGGAATCGGCGAACTTGGAGATTAAGATTCAAACTAACTATTTTTTCTGTTTTACTGACCCTACCTATTTTTTTTTTTGATTTGACAACTACTCGTATGGCCTCACATTGTGGGACCATGCATATTCTTATTTGCAACGAATTGTAAAGAACACGGTGGGCCAAATTTTTTTTTTATTTATTCACTCGAGCACTGGGCGCTAAACCAGAAGACGCAGGTTTGAATCCCGAAGCGTCGTAAGTTTTTGTGCATGTATCTACAAAAATTTACAATTTAAAGAATATCCTTTCATGAATTTCTTATTCGCAAATGATAATTCATTATATTTCATGTTTTCGAAATATTGTTGATGCATAGCGATATTGCTAAGTTGTATTTGGGTATTTTTGTATTTCGTGCCTCATATTATATTGTGTGCATGTATTTTCCGGCCATTTAGAATTGTTGACTATACTCAGTTGCAGCTTATAGGTACTATTTTGAACATTTTCACCTATTGTTTGTTAATGATTAATCATTGATTTACTACTTTAATCTTTTCTCGATCTTCGAGTTAAAATTATTTACCGCTTTAATCTTTTCTCACAAATTCCGAACATGACAATCCGCACAATTAAAGAGTTTTACAGAAACACTTAATTTTGTAAATAATAATAAAAATTATCTAAACATAAATGTATCAAAAAAACATGTCAAATTAAATTTTGACACAGTCTTTCAATGTTACGTCAGAAAAGGAACCATAGACATTAAATCAAAGAGTTTCAACTAATTTGGCACAATATCCTAATAGAGTTAAAAAAAATTAAAACTGAGCCTACAATATTTACGTCGAATAACCAGACTTGAGGAAAAAGATTGTTCAATTATATTTATATATATTATAACCCATTGTAGTTAATTAAAAGGGGATTTCTTTTTATTCAAAGGAGGCAAACGAGCAGATGGGTCGCCTGACACGGACACTCGAAACTCCAAAGGAGTTACAAATGCGTTGCTGGCTTTAAGTAAGGAATAGGCTCTCTTCTTGTAGGTCCCTAAGTAAAAGTTTAATAGTCAATAATTACATACATATAAATTCATTCGTGTTATTAGGAACATTGTCCTTTCAACCAGTATACATTTTTTTAAGTTATTAATGAAACGTTGGTGTCATTGAACTAAATTGGTACAGCAAAGAGGTTCGTTCATAACTAAAACGAAACCTCGTTACTATATACATATTTCTCAAAAAGTTGAACAGGTAAGTCAGCAATAAACCGCTATGAAGAAAAATTAAACTTAACACGGCGATAAATATAGATAGAAATACAAATCAATTTTCACCAGATTTTTGACGTTAAGTCAAAAGTCGTTAATATCAACTCCATGGGAAGCACCAGCTTTCAAATAAAAAAGAATCATCAAAATCCGTTTACTCAGTCGAAAGTTCTGAGGTAACAAACATAAAAAAAAAATACAGTCGAATCGAGAACCTCCTCCTTTTTTGATGTCGGTGAAAATAAATTACCAACATTTGCGCTTATTAACAAAATTTATCGCGCAAACATTATAAGTTGGGCCTGGGAGTTCTACGCATATACTGTCGAGCGCCAAAATCAGGTAATTACTTAATAAAACCAAGTAATAGCCCGAAGAATCTTCGGTGCAAACAACACAGTTAGCAATGCACGAGCGGGAGAGCAATACTCCCTGTCCCTCTCACCCCGCATGTACCGCCCCTATAATAACTAGAAACTGTACCGCACACTGATCTGGACATCAGAGACGGATACGAGTTTTGTGCGCTTAATACTACATTGAATTTCCTTAACGCTTTACTCACCAGTTTCATGTTGACTGTCTTCTTTCTTCTGCCTTCTGCCTCTACCTCTGGTGGATCGCGCCGGACCCTGATTACTGGAAACCAAAAATCTCATCATCACATATTTAAAGAACTTTATTTCTTTCTACTTCTTCCACCTAGGTTTGAAGCACCCTGATCCAGGAAAAATATTTGTGGGTAGTAGAAACATATGTCCCTAGTGAATCAAAGAATCGAAGCGCAGTCTCCCTAGAAGCCAATGCTTAGCAACTGCGGCACGAAGACATCAATCATCCTATCCTTCGAAGTTAGCAAAGCAGATGGAAAACTACGTATGTCTGTGTATCTCTACGTATAACTGTGGCACTCTTGCCAGCTCATATTCAATTAACTCTTTAAATAGTGATCTGTTTAATAAAAAAATAAACAAATTTTTTGTAGATAGATTAACAAAAGTAAGTTTTTGCGGCGCTTTGGGATTGATTTTGTTTCTAATCAGTTTTAATTTCGGATTCATTCAGATTTAGAATGTCTTTACTGAGAATTACATTTTAAACTTAGGTATGAACAAGAAATATATGAACTTGACGGTGGTAGGGCCACGCAACAGTGTTCGCTGTTGCACGAATGGGAAGGTCCGTCCGGGTAAGTACCACGACCTCACAGAAGACCGGCGTAAAGTAGAAGTGTTGCACTTCTGCGTTAAGTTTGGTGAGTGAGGTAGCCGGGGCCCACATTATTAAGGGGTGGCAACGCATCTGCAACCCTACGGGTGTTGCAAATGTCCATGGGCAGGCAGTTATCACTTAACATCAAGTAAACCGCCTGCTCGTTTGCCACTTTCTGACATAAAAAAAACCTTACCTCTCACTTTCTTGATTCTGATTCGACTGCTCAGGGTCACTTTTGACGGCTTCGACCTTTTGTATAATCACCCCTGTCTCCATCTCTTTGTTCTCCAATTTGGTTTCTTGTACCGGTTTCTTCTCTATCACAGTTTGGTTGTTTTCATCCTCTGATTCCGATTCAGTGGCATCCTGTCAACATATCAAAATAAATACAACGAACTTCGAACTACCCAGTTTATGTGAATATAATTAAACATCTGGTTTAAGCAAACGTTATAGAGCCGTGATAGCTCAGTGTCCGGGCGCTCGCCTTTAATTCAATATACTCGAGCAACCTGAGTTCGATCCCCGGTGCCGGCACCAATGAAGTTTTTAACTTTAAGTGCTGACTTATCACGTGCTCCGCGGTGAAGGAAAACACCGTGAGGAAACCTGCATATTTTCGAAATAATAACAAAAAAAAATATTTCGAAGACATGTGAAGTCCGCCAATCCGCAGTGGGGCCGCGTGGTGGACTATGCCCTGATACCCTCTGTATAGAGGAGGCCTTTGCCCAGCAGTGGGACATGTATAGGCTGTTACTTTACTTTTTTTTAAGCAAACTATGACATACCTTTTTGTTGTTGAATCTAGCTGAGGTTCTTCTTTGCCGCGACAGCTGAGTGTCCTCGTCCGTATTGGTTGGAATATGATTTGGTGTCTGAAAAGTATTTCATCATTAGAAAAATTATAGATTCTAACGTTTTTAACGCTAACGGAGCAGGTAGAGGTAACCATAAATACCTACTATCTAATACTGGGATTTTACACACCTTATCATTACATATGAAAAACGTTGCAGTTTTAATATGAAGAAAAAGAGAAACTTTTATTTCTATTATAAACGCTTTGAATACTTCCACTTTAACTATTAAAGTGGAGAATGAAATTGTTTCACGACGACATTATAAAATATTTTATAGTTTGGTGTTATATCCCACAATTGGGTATATGTCAAAACGATTATATCCAATTTTTTTTTGCCAAATTTTTTTGAACAATCTCACCTGAAGAGGACGACTTTTCAAATAATAGCGATTTTTACAGCGTTATCAAGAACTATAGCAAGAAGCACAGTAATTAATTATTTTCGTTGCATAGCTTATATAATATGTATGTCCCACTCCCGGGTAAACGCCATTTCTGTACAGAGGGTATTGGGGCATAGTTCACCACGCGACCCCACTATGGATTGGCGACGAATTTTTTTTTTGTTATATTTCTTCTTCGATATACCATTTTAAATAGCTCAAAATATTGTTAAATATTCTGCGTTAATCAAAAATAATTTAAATTGTGGAATTATTTAAAAGGCAAAAATTAAAAAAACCCTGATGACGTTTTTTGGCGACTGCTATCAATGATCTAATGCAATCCAGAAAATGTTGAATAGAATAATTGAGAACTAAGTTGAAATCATCACAAACCATCTTCTTATTTGCTACGGCCGCTTCATCGCCTGATGATGACTCGTCCGACGAACTTGAGCCCGGGAAGCCGTAGAGGTCCGGGTAGCCCTTTACTTTCAACTCGTTGGTGATCCAGCTCTCATTGAAATTGTGGTGGAGCAGCTTGCGTTTGCGACAACTTCTTCTCACATCTGAGAAAGAACCTTTAAGCTCACACATTACACCTACGATTAATAGAAACCAAAAAATTAAAAAAAAAAACTAATTGTGGTCAAGGAAATAAAACAAAACTATAATTGCAATTGAATTTAAAAAAAAACATGGAAAATGAAAAAACATGCAAAATAATTTTGAAATAAGAATAATTTGTATTTTATAAAGATTCCGCCAGTGGATGAATATGGCGTTCCGGGCACGGAACGAGAAGACGCAGGTTCGAATCCCGGAGCGCAGAAAGTTGGTGCTTATTTATCTACGACAATTTCCAATTTAAAAGTGGATGAATTTTTCATATTTTATAAAAATAACTTTATACATGTAAAACGAATTACGTATGAAAAAGGCGTTGCGTTGGGTGCCGTGAATGTTAACCAACGAGCAAAAGAAGAATCTAGGCGATATTTCGGGGGTTATCACGAAAAGTTGCACTGAAGAATTTTTGCCACGTTTCATGACCATCAACCTTTTGCAAACAGAAGTAAAACAGCCACCGATGACTGGAAACGACCCTCTTCACCGAGGCCGAAGAAATTCAAAGTGTCTGTCAGCAGGAAAGGTTATGGCATCAGTTTTTTGGTGTAATAATTACGCAGACAAAATAAGAAGATAGCGGCAGGCGAAAAGGGAGGAAAAAGAAAAAGGACTGCGAGCCGAAGTGCTGTCCATCAAGAGAAAGCACCGATTCGCAAGGCAAATATTGCGAGGGCTGCAATTCAGGAAACGGGTTTGGAACTGCTTAAACACTCGCCAGATTTATTTTCCAGATCTTAGTCAGTCTACCTCTTTCCTCGGGTGAAGAACACCTTAGTGTCAGAAATTTGAAGATAATAGCAAAGTGATGGCAGCTGTTGAGGCTTTTTGGGAATTTTTCTTCTAACGGTATTCTGGGTTTGTAAAAAAATGTTACAAAACATTATTTAGTTCGACGTTGGTTTCATTATCATTACCTCGTAAATAACACTTGAGTTGACTTTATAATGGGTTGTTAAATAAAGTCTGGGTCGGATGATTAAGACCAAACCGTGTAAATAAAAAGAGCAACAAAGGACCAACTCACTTTGCTGGATAGGCTTATCTTCACTGTAATTCTTCCTGGGGCCACGGCATCGCCGAATTTTCATGCTCCTATTCGTGGACTCATTGTCATCGGCAAAGAAAACTCGTACCTGACGAGACCTGCTTCAAAGAAATACAAAGAATGAGACTGAGTAATTAAATCTTATCCTTTAAACGAGCAATTCTTGTATATATATATATAGTACCCGGAGGACCGAGCTTTGCTCGGTTTGTTTTTTTTTTTGGTAAATCGTGTATTTTGGAAATTACATTTAGATACAAATAACTGAGTAATGAAATATGCATAATATTTTTCGATCTTACCGACGTAATAATAAGAAAATACGAACTGATGTTTTTCACAAAAGAAAGAACTTAAAAAAAAAGGGAAAAAATTACAAAATAACAAATAGACAAAAAATTAAAAATAAAGAAAGAAATGATCTGGAATCGAAAAAAAAGTTAAAATATAAATGTGTAAATGATCGTGACGCGAACCACGGCCGTCTGTTTTGGGGCCGCCCGATTACCGACCGAGCTATTATGACATTTTCCTCTCTTGCGGCGAAATTTACCGTCATATTCGAATGATATTTTTCATTCCCTGAAAACAGGGATAAAAGGACATTTTCTAAAAATGAAACCTAGCTAGATCGATTTTTCGCCCCCGAATCTACGCACATACTAAATTTCATGAAAATCGCTGGAGCCGTTTCCGAGATTCCGATTATATATATATATACAAGAATTGCTCGTTTAAAGGATAAGATATACATATATATTTCGGAGAATGAAGTAGATTTATTTCTTGTACGATATCGTTGCTGTCGATTATGTCGTTATTCATAAGAATCAGCGCGCACAACCGGCGCGGTCGATCGCCAGACGTTAGTGATGGTTAATTCACTTGGGTCGGACCGAACTACTGACTCAGGGATATGATCGTACGCCATTCACATTCGCTCGTTCACTCTTTCTTACAATATACACGGCGCTAGTAGTCGAAGAGTACTAAGAGTACATAGATGGAACCACTTATATGAAATAACATTATTTCGAAACTTCTCTCATATGTATATATATATGAGATATATATATATATATATATATATATATATATATATATATATATATATATATGAGATATATATATATATATATATATATATACATATGTATATACAGCGTGTCGTTACCATCGCGACAATAAATGAACACACATATAGGGGATAACTTTTTAAAGTTGTATTAAACATTTAAATTCTTTAAACATCAATATTTACAGAGTTATTAAAATTTCCAAAACAAAGAAATTTAGAACATCCTTACCTATAAAAGCAACGTAAAGTTCATTTGTAAAAGTCACAAAGCATATGAATGGGTTGAATGAATTTAAAAGAGACAAAACATACTGTTAGAAGGAGAGGCTTGTAATACGACGCTGTGGCGCGAGTTGTATAGGATGTTACAAATTTTGTTTCTTTTTTACTTAGTTTGTTTGAAGAATATTTTTTTTTTAATTATGGATTTTGTTTAACGTTAATATTTTTTTATGATTATTGGCAAGTAACGTTAGACGCGTGTCCATTTATTGTCGCGATGGTAACGACACGCTGTATAATCGGAATCTTGGAAACGGCTCCAGCGATTTTCATGAAATTTTGTATGTGCGTAGATTCGGGGGCGAAAAATCGATCTATGAAAAATATCATTCAAATACGACATAGTAAATTTCGCCGCAAGAAAAAATGGTTTACAGCTCGGTCGGTAATAGGCCGGCTCCAAAACGGCCGCGATTCGTATCACGATCATTTACACACTTATTTTTTTTACTTTTTTCCTATACCAGATCATTTCATTTATTTTTTATTTTTTTTATTTCCCATATACATGATTTACCAAAAAAAATCCCTCCTCCAGGTACTATTCCTAAAATTAGCAAACGTTCTTTTCGACTACAAAAAGACGACTTTGATTATAACTAAATATGTATAGGTTTTCACTTTTGAAACTGAGGTTTCTCATCCTAAATATTAAAACTCAATTTAATATTACATATATGTTATTTTTTACGAAAACTAATCTAAACTACGCAATAACGAATGTTTCTACAAAATTTATAAAATTTAAAAATACGAGAGAAGTTATTTGTTTAATTACTAAAGTAGAGATCGACACGATTAAAATTTAATACTCCAAATGTTTCTGTTTTTCATCATACCAACAGGCTTATTGCAGCCCACTTTTTTTAGGAAAAAACATTGCTCTTACTTTAGGATAACAGTATCTTATGTTGTACGGACGTTCTACATACATAAACTTCACGTGAACAAACACTCAGATGTTAAACAAATATCTGTGGGTCACACAAATACTTCTCCCGTGTGAAAATCAAACCCACGACCACCGACTTTGAAGCCAATACCTTGGCAGCTGCGCCACGGAGAACAGACTTCCAATTTTTTTTTCTTTAGCTATATGTGGCATAAGATATTAGACTGGGATTTGCCGTGTCCCGGAATAACATAGGTACCCCACGTTAGAACCGTTACCCAGTATAAACCCCTTTACTGTGTTTGTCGTATGAGACGGGGTTACGAAAATATGACGGTAACGCAATATTCTGCGAACACGACTAGACTGTAGCACTTTCAAACCTTATATCAATCTTATTGTGCTTGTGACATACTGGCCGTCCCTAGGTTAACAATTTTTTTGTTGGTATTCGACCAGACTTCGGAATGGAGCGTGGATCCCAACAACAACCAGCATTGGCATGACGTGGACACTTGGCATAATTTAAAACTAACCTCAATTAATAGGTCACAATAGGACCCTATTGAACGCATTGAGCACAGAGCGAATTGCCTCTCCATTAGAATTATTTCGTCAGCAAATATAAAAGTGTATGGAGTGATGTATTTGGTAGTGATGTTGATTCTCACCAGTTCAACAGCTTTAAAACATATTCCGTTGGATATATTTTAGATTTAATACCATTTGGATAAGCTTCCTTCTTTACTTCTGTAGTAGGATAGATATCTTAGGCATCTATAAGATCTCTTGATATCTCTAACCGTTTAGGTAAGGTTCGACATACCGAGACACCAGACAATAATAAATTGTCTATTGAGATTTATAAATTGTATTGATATATATAAATTGTAATATTCTTTCAACAGGTGAAAAGTATTCCCCGAGCCACCGTGGTTGTTGTTGATATAAAAGTTAGCAACTTCGGCTAGCTTTGAAAAATGAATGAATTGAAAAATGTCTTGAGATTCAATGAAGAGAATAATCCAATTACGTGTTAGTTTATTCTGAATACGAAGTATTCAACGTAGCGTTATTAAGTTTGCCGTAGGTAAGGTAACGAGTGAAAGTAAAACCCCAATATTTTTTCCTTAACAATATATTCATCAGTTTATACCGTCATAAAAAAACCTTCATCACTAGTAAATTTCTTTCCACGTACTTCTTTTTTCATGAAACAAGTAACAATTAGGAGCCAGATCTCAGCTATAAGGTTGGTGATTCTAAGTATCGAATGCCACCTTAATCAGCACACGCCCGCAAAACACGATTCTTAGGCCGTCTGGAATGTAATCTGCATGTGTTGGGTGTTGGTGCAAATTTGTTTACTGAATTGACTCTTTTAATGTCTTGACTCTTTTAATGACTTGAATTACTTGGACTCGGGTGCAGAACCGTAAACCCAAGTATCAATTTCACCCTATTCACGATCCTTGTCTTCAAGGGTGGATAGTATGGACGGGTATACCAATGGAAGCAAAAACCTTGTTGGTTTTCATCGAAATTGGAGGGAGGTTCATGTCATTCTTTACGCAGGCTTTATTACCACTGGACATTTTTCGTCCAATTACTGCAGCTTCCGTTCGGCAGTACATGCTGTAGGTCGAAATTGGGTGCATGAAGTCAACAACACGTGGTTCGGACTTAAATCTTATTGAGTATTAATCATAAAAAAAGTAAAGTAACCGCTTATATACATAACTAGCGACCCGCTTCGGCTTCGCATCCTCCTGAATCAATCTATCTAGTAAAAAAACCGCATCAATTAATTGCGTAGTTTTAAAGATCTTATCATACATAGTGACAAACAGACAGCGGGACGACTTTGTTTACTCCTCTCCTCTTGGAAAGAAACAGAAATCTTGGAAAGATACCGTTATACCCATTAGAACCTCGGTGGCAACCGTCGTTATATTGGGAGGGGATGCCCTACAGAACGCAGCGGTGCCCCCCCATACTGCGCAAAAAGTTGCACGCTTCGGGGAAGAATAAACCATCCCCTAATTGCATCACCGCTTTGAGATCACTTTTTGTTGCCGCCCCTATCTTGTTCACTTTGGTATACATTTGGTATATCAGAGAGAAGAGAGTAGTTTTAAGTTTAGTACCAACTCGTACGCGCCGTATTTACAACATTGTGTGCATAATGTGAAAGATATAGTTGAAAGTTCACTTAGACAAGGTATCTACTGCCAATCCTTTAGGGCACATCAAAGTAGAATTAATGCAATTGAATACCAATCCCTTATACTGAAAACTGCTGCCATGAAGTTTTTACTGCTGTGAGCACTAACTGACCAAAGATATACATTTGCAGACTACTGTCTGACCTAAATGGCATTTAATTAATTAAACATTATATCGAGGTAAATAAAATTAGAAGTATCAACATGTATCACATAAGGAAAGTTTTCCTTTAAATGAAATTTAAATATATCCTGTTGCCTTGAAATTATAACAATATGAATGGATGCATATTGTTATAATTTCTAAATAATATTGACAGATTCGAATAAATTTGCAATGTAACAGATGCAAACACTGCTGTTTTATATTTAACCTAGGATCTACATTTAAGTATGTTGTAAAAAAAATGTAACATGGTCTTAGTTGACATGCAAAATGCATTCCAACATGATAAGAATTTTGCGTATTAGGAAATTTGGCAGAATTCTGCTGTAATCTCTTTACATGTATTGGGAAAATTTTTAGAACAGTATGGTCCATATATCCACAAAAACAAAGCATTCTAAACCGGTTTATTGGTAATGTTCATGTTTAATTATAAGGTGCTAGTAAGCACTTTGGTTCCCAATGAAATAAAAATGTTGCAGATGCAGATAGTAGTTACAACATTAAAAAATTTAACCTAATGTATTTATAACATTTTATTTTATGTTTTTAATTAGATGATTATAATATTTACATATACAATAAAAAGCAGCTTATAAAATAGTATTTTCATAATTCTATATAGTAATTTCATAATTGGTATACAGAAAATACAGAAATTTAAGAACTCACCTCCTTGAGTACTTCTCTGGCTCAGTGTCACTTTCTGGAAATACAATTTGTGGCATTCTAATTCTTCTGAGCCTACTTCGACTATCTGAAAGATATAAAAACAATTGTATTAGTATGAAAGCACAAAAACAAAAAAGATATATATTTGAAAAATATGCATCAAGTATCTATCAATTCTTAAACTTATTCAACATGAAAATAATAGATAATCTCAAACAATATTAATTCCTATGGCTTAAGGCTATGCCTTTAAAAAAGAGAAAGTTTCATATTCTAAATCATTTCTGCATGTACATAATCAAAAAACCAAAGTATGCAAAAGTGCAGTATCGGGGGCTCAAATATGCTACATAAAACTATTTAGGGATCCAGCCACAGATCAATATAATACAAAGGGTTGACTCACGTTTCGTAGGCCACCGCTGGATCTTTCTTTTAACTTTATATTGACTACTCCTAAGCTCACGTGGGGACCAATTGGGTGCCTGTGGTAAAAAAATCTGTTTAAAAATACAGACATTTATTGAATACAAGACATTTATCATTGATTACAAAAAACAATGCTGATTTTGATATTGTAATACATGCACAATTATCAGCATAACTTATATTAATATTTTGCGTTTTTTCTTTACACAAATCACAAATCATTACTAATAAATAAATAGTCATAACAATATATGCTATCTACATTTAAAAATTATCAGAATATAGCAAAAAATATCATCTGGAAAGAAAGCATAGAAAGCCCATGCAATGCAATTACAACCGATGCAAGTACGTGCGTCCGCGACTAGTACCTAAACTGAGAGGAAAACGGGGACAGGAAGTTGACTTACAAAGGGTCAACCAAACAAAGCAATCGTGCAAATAGTTCATTATCATTACAATATCATTCTAGAGTGTTCACCTTCACATCAGAGACGCTGGCAACGTCGTTTAAAGCGTAACTCCCTTCCTCAACCTCCCCATTCTCTCCATTACTGCGTCGGGTTTTCACCATTGCAGTGATGTCTATATGTCGTAATAATACGTTCAAGCCCTCAATAAGCTTATGTAACAAACGTGAAGAGTTATGTAAAATGAAAACACAAGAACGTAAATCGTCTTAACACTCCTAACTAGAACTAAAACGACAAAGGGCGAACGTTATCGTCCGCACATGTCGTTACAGAACGCCATGTTAATCAGAAAGCCGTGTAGTCCCTGCTCTCACGATAATTTTATTAAATTTGAACTCAACCAAAACATCATTTCGTACTTGCTTACCTCACTTTTCTTAAAATTAATGTTTAACACAAATATGTTTTTTTTTAACTTAATAATCGATGATGGTTTCAAAATGAATCCACACTCACTGTTTTTATTGACAAGTGTCAAAAATTCCCGCAAATTTGACATTTTTCTGAAATGTTTGGATACCTTCACGTGAATTTGAAATTGTAAGAAAGAAACCGTAATTCTATAAAAAGATCATTTAAAAAATCAAAGTATTTATGAATGTTTCATAAATATTGAAATCTAATATTTACAAGATTAAATCTATTTAAATTACATATTATCTAATAATTAATCCACGCGGCATGGTGCCAAGAACAAGAACGCTAGCTGCATTTTTTTTTTATGTGAAAAGTTGCCAAGCGAGCAGACGGTTCACCTGATGTAAAATGAATACCGCTGCCCATGGACATCCGCTACACCCGTGGGTTGTAGATGCATTAACAACCTTTTGAAAATTGGGCTCCGGCTACCTCACTCACCAGACGAAACGTGAAAGTATCATACTCCCACTTTACACCGGTCTTCTGTGAGATCGTGGTACTTACCCGGATGAGCCTGCCCATTCGTGCAACGGCCGAGGCTGCTGCGTGGCCCTACCACAGTTAAAATTCCTGCAATTCCATTTCCTCACCTCGCTGAATAGTTAAGCTTAACCTTTGAGCGAGAAAAGAACCAGCTCTCTTGTCACCAGCCATGGCGTTAAGCCTAGGACATATACTTTTAAAAATTTTTGTTGTTGGACACTTTAGGACCACGGACCTAAGGTTTCAACAGCAAATGGCACCAATAGATAATCTAAACATATAGTTTCCCATTTGCACCATTTACTTACTTCCGAAGCCTCCGATGCCGCCCCAGCCCTGACCGAAGTACCCCTTATAAACGAAGTAAAATATACTTTATTGTACACCATAGAAACATTACAGTATTTATAATTAAAAAAACACACGGGTACAACAGGCGGCCTTATCGCTTAAACAGCGATCTCTTCCAGGCAACTTAGGGCAGAGAAATTCATTAAAAGTGGCAGGGTTGTACTAAATAAATATTAAGAAAAATAGCTGCATATAAATACATAATATTATAAACATATAACCTGTTGCCGCCATATCATACTAATTTGAATATTCCCGCATTAAGATGTCAATTACATTGACAAATCATACTTCCTTTAAATCCTTCATTTCATTCGTTCGCAACCGGCACTGTCCGTTCAAACCGCACGCACGATGGACAATTATATAGTGTAACCGCTCGCCTTTAACACCGCATCAACGCTTCTTCTACTTTAAATTATTAACTTTATAAATCACGGCCGTGAATGTGTAAATCTGTGTAACTGTACATGACTTATAATCCGAGTGCCTCGCTGACTGAAGCCGATAGAAGATTCGTCGCTGGAAGCCTCCAGGTCAGTGCGTGCTCCATGATTCGTCTGCCGGTTGCAAATTAAATCCTAACTAATCCCGCATATACAGTCCACTTTTATCGAAATAAACCTAATTCCGCACCATTTTTTTTGACCACTTCGCCCGGATTGCATTATTTCCTTCATCCGCATATCCCAAAGCATATTTCACGACGTGATTTCTCGCCTCATTCTATATATTCCTTCACGCATTCATACATTCAATATTATTTTTTATATATTCACGCATTCTTACGCCTATAACGAAATATTAGAAATAAAATATTATAAAACAATATTTTATATACTATCCCGCATCCCGCATTATATATATATATTATTTAAACCCGCTCGTATACATATTACCATTATAAAAATACAATATCATTAGTATTATATACCGCAATACAATACAATTACTTGGTTCGTTCGAACGCAAGCGCAACTAGATAGTTTTATTGATCTACCTCCATTGTCGCAATTTAAAAATGCTCGCATCGCTTTAACGCAAATTTCGATTCATAATTTGTTTTTGGATATTAAACTTCTATAGAAATATATTCAATATTGTATACGTTATTTATTAAAATGTCAACATCAAAAAATAAATCAGAAACGCCAGATTCTAAATTAAAAATGTTACTGAATATAGCTTTGGCCAGACGCGATTCTTTATTTAGCCGCTTACAAACAATTTACGATCGTTCTCAACAAGTGGAGAATGAGGAGGACATAGAGGAGTTCCTTCTGGCGCGACTTCTATTGACGCATTACGCAGTGATTTCGAAAAGGTGTTGACCGATTACAATTTGTATAATATGCAAGTTTACCCAGGGGCTCAGGTGGAATATCAGTCATGGGTTGCATTCGAAGAATTGTATTGTCATATTAAGCGTGTAATGTCTCGTCTTACTAGTCAAAGTACTAACGACAATAATCCGCAAGCATCGCTAAAGTCGCGACCATCATTACCGCCTATAGAACTCGTGTCATTCGATGGAGATATACGCTCGTGGCCTTTATTCTACGCAAGCTTTAAATCCAATGTGCATGATAATTCATCCCTGTCCGACGCTGATAAACTATATTACTTGTTGGGTAAATTATCCGTAAAAAACGCAGTCTGTTTTCGCCGGTATAACTCCTTGCGCCGAGAACTATAGACTTATTTTAAATGCGCTCATAGATAAGTACGATGATAAACGTATGCTTGCGTCGACTTATATTAATCAGATTTTCGACTTTAAGCCAATTTCTACCGCTACCGCTCGAAATTTAGAAATGTTTCTAGATACTTTTGTAACCGCCGTAAACGCATTAAAAAATTTACATCTTCCCGATCTAACTGATTTTATTATATTGCATACCGCGTTAAAAAAGTTAGATCATGAAACGGTTCGTTGTTTCGAAATGCATTCTCGCAAAGAAAAAATTCCGCAATTTAATAATTTAACCGATTACGTAAAGGAACAAACTAATATATTACAACGTTCTCATCTGTCGAATTCGAGTTCGACCGCGAATTCGAACCCGAAAAATCGACCTACCGCAAAATTTCCGCAACTTCAATCTTACGTTTCCGTGATCGATACATATAAATGTTTGTGTAAAGATATAGTGCACGATCATTTATACAAATGTCCTACATTTTGTAAAATGACAACGAATGATCGTTTTAAATGCACAAAAGAACGTAACGCTTGTGTTAATTGTTTGAGTGTTAAACATAAGGCAGGGACTTGTAATTCTAGTTCTAGATGTAAAACTTGCCAGGGTAAGCATCATAGCTTATTGCACTTTGACAATGTCAAACCTACTGCCGCTCACGTTGTAAACACCGCCGCGCCGCGGTCATCGGGAACGGAGCGCGCGCCGGCTACTTCATGCCTCGCTCCTACATCGCCACAGCCGTCGCCCGTTGTGCGTAATGACAGTGTGTCGTTGTGTACTACGTCCAATGCTGCGCCGCTATCGACACGCTCTTATTTATCCGAAGATTTGTTCGCGCGCAATGTAAATACTACAGTTTTGTTAGCCACTGCGACCGTTGTTGTACAAGATATGCATGGCATAAAACATAGTGTGCGCTGTTTATTGGATAGCGCTTCGCAGAGTAATTTTATAACGCTCGAATGTTGTAATCGATTAAGTTTGTCGGTGAATAATTATAACATTAAGGTAAAAGGTATTGGCGGTTCCGAAAAATACGCTAAAGGAATTGTTGAGTTCCAGTTTGCCTCGCGTTTTAATGATGACTTAAAATATAAAATTTCTTCACTCGTAGTCGACCGAATAACAGATAACTTGCCTTCTACGCCTGTTGACATTTCCGCTTTGCCATTCTTACAAGGTTTGCCGCTAGCCGATGATAAGTTCTTTAACCCATCACAGATAGATGTTCTGATTGGCGCATCCTTGTTCTCGCGACTTTTACTACCCGGTATAATACAAGATAATTCCGCTATTCCGCCCGCTATACAAACCACGCTTGGTTATGTGATTATGGGCACTGTGCCCTCTCTTCCCGCCCGCGAAAACGTAACAGTGTCGTATTGTACTACTACGGCCGAACCCGCAGATCAAGACCCGCTTGACATACTTATGAAAAAATTCTGTCAGATTGACGAATCTCCTTTAGGGGCTGAGCTCACCCATACACAAGATGATATAGAGTGCGAATATTTTTTTCGTGAAACCACTGAACGCGAAAACGATTCAGGCAGATATATTGTTTCGTTACCTTTTCGTGATGACATATTTTCGCTTGGCGATACCTACGAAACCGCCCGAAAGCGTTTTATGAGCTTGGAAAGGAAGTTTGCAGGCTCTCCTGAGTTCAAGGCTGCATACGACGCCGTTATCCATGAAAACCTGGAGAAAGGCTATCTGTCACCCGCGCCACTCGTTGACTCTGGCAACCGCTATCCCGTGTACGTCATTCCACACCACGGTGTAATCCGCGCTGATAAAACCACTACTAAACTCCGCATGGTTCTTGACGCAAGTCATAAATCAAGTTCAAGGCTTTCGCTGAATGATATTCTCCATAGTGGTCCTAACTTGCAAGGTGATCTGTTTGCGATTATTTTAAATTTTCGTCTTTTCGCTACCGCACTCTCCGCTGATTGCAAACAGATGTTCCTTCAAATAATAATGAATAAACGCGATCGCCGCTTTCAAAGAATTTTATATCGTTTTCAACCGCAAGATGAACTCACCGCTTATGAATTTAATAGGGTTTGTTTTGGACTACGGTCCAGCCCATACCACGCGCTCCGTGTTATTCAGCAACTAATTGAAGACGACGGAGATTCGTACCCGCTAGCAAAGTTAATTGCTTCTCGCTATATTTATATGGACGATATCGTTTTTAGTTTAATGTCTGAAGAGCAAGCTATAACAGCTGCTAATCAGCTAATTAATTTATTTAAACGCGCTCAATTCGATTTGGTTAAATGGACTAGTAATTCCGCCACAGTCTTAAGTACACTGCCTTCGTCACATAAGGCAACCGAACCAATAGAATTTGATAGAACCGCACAGCTTAAAATTTTAGGTTTGAGTTGGTCTAAATCTCATGATTGTTTTGAATTTAAAATTACCGCGCCTGACAATAAATGTTCGAAACGGGTTATTCTAGCCACTGTAGCTAAAATATGGGACATAATGGGTTTCGTAGCACCTGTTGTGCTCTTCGCTAAACTGCTCATCAAAGATCTGTGGATGTTGAAAATTGATTGGGACGAATGCCCGCCGCAACATATTGGCGAGATTTGGAGAAGGTTCACCCCGTCTAAGGACAATATAATTCGCGTCGCTACGGTAAAAACTGCAAGAGGTACACTTATTCGACCTGTAGTTCGATTGTGTCCTTTGCCTTCACAATAATATTACTTTACTTAACCGCTTATTAAACTCCTGTTACTGTATATTTATTTATTCTATATTTATTCATATTATTTACATACGCATAAACTTATGTCCATTTATTTATACTATTCCTTTTAAAGGTGACCCTTTAAGGGCGGGGGAAATGTTGCCGCCATATCATACTAATTTGAATATTCCCGCATTAAGATGTCAATTACATTGACAAATCATACTTCCTTTAAATCCTTCATTTCATTCGTTCGCAACCGGCACTGTCCGTTCAAACCGCACGCACGATGGACAATTATATAGTGTAACCGCTCGCCTTTAACACCGCATCAACGCTTCTTCTACTTTAAATTATTAACTTTATAAATCACGGCCGTGAATGTGTAAATCTGTGTAACTGTACATGACTTATAATCCGAGTGCCTCGCTGACTGAAGCCGATAGAAGATTCGTCGCTGGAAGCCTCCAGGTCAGTGCGTGCTCCATGATTCGTCTGCCGGTTGCAAATTAAATCCTAACTAATCCCGCATATACAGTCCACTTTTATCGAAATAAACCTAATTCCGCACCATAACCAGAAAATAATATATAATGGACGACAGATAGAAGATTAAGAGGAAAGGTAATGAAATTTTAATTTAGTTTTAAAAATGTTAAGAGATTTAGATTTTTTAATATCTAAAGGAGAGAAGAGAATTCCAAAGACGTATAGCAGTAGCAGTAAAAGAATTAAAATAAAAGTTATACTTCTTTAGCGTAACAAAAAAAATTAAAAGTTTTATTCCCTATACCATATTATAACGGTTAATGCTATTGATAACGGTTATAAATAAGATATACAATTTATATGGAACATGTACAACATTAAATCTATCTAAATTATATGTTTTGTAATAAAATATTATTAGTTATAATTTGGAATTATAGGTAAATGTCTAAAAGTTGGTATTGGTTGCCAACTCAATACCTTGAGATTGGTCGAGGTCTGTCTGTGTGCGAGAACAACATAAACCCTTTCTCTCAAAAACTTAAACTGAAAAAAAAAAAAACATTCTCCCATTTTTTTCCAAACACGCCAAAAAATATAACTTCAAAAAACAATAGAAAACCAAAACGTGGTGATTACATTCTCTTTGTAGAAAACATCGTTCAAGAAAAACGGTGTCTCACAAATTTTCATTTCTTATACCCTTTTTTATTTTTATACAATCACAAAAAAATATAGCAGATTTGCTATTTTCGTTTGACAATAAGCGATAAGTGAATTTTATCCTTTTTGCCCCGGAGAATTGTATTGAGACAAGAAGGAAAATTCAAACAGCTTGTAACTAAAACATTTTATGTGAACTGTCAAAACATACAACATACACGTCTGAAGTTTTTAAATAATGTGAAAGTCTTGGCCTCTATGTCCTTGATAAATCCATAAAATCCAAAAAAAAAATCCAAAGTCAAACATATATTGTTGTGTATGTGTCAGATATCTCTAAGTACTCTTTGGTATCAGTCTGGCAAAACTAGGAACAAAAAAATGTTTCTATGGACTTTACGCGGCAAATAATGGCGGACATTGCTATCACTCGCCCTCAATGCGATTTCTCTTTCTTGCAATACAAGAAGTGTCATGTTGTTTGTCAAAACTTAATTTTGCACCGCGTATTTTGAAAGTAAATGCTTATTTCATTGTAAATTTAAATTGTTTAGAGTAAACTTTCTCACGAAAAGTAGTGACAGGTGATCAGAGTTGTACTTTTAATTGAAACTCGCTGAAAATCGAGCAAGTCAATCGAACCTTGAATAAAGGATGTTTATGGCGAGATTTCCCTTAGATGAAGCCCAAGTAAGCACTTAAATATGATACTTTGCAGCCATATGTAAGTAGAGCAGGCTAAGAACAAATAAAATTAACAAATTTATCTCATTTAAATTGTGTGCTAGTGATGTGCTGCAACTGTAATATCCAAATATCGATAACTACGTTTATGTTAATGATCAATAAATGGATCGGAATAGGTGAATTTTGCAGGATTTTGAAACAATCTCTGTAATATTGATACGTCATATAATTAATTTCGTGCGCTGAGTATACAAGAAAACTAAAATAACTTTTGGATTTTGATTCTATTTGTATGTTTCAATTATTTCCAGACTCGTGTACAGCAGGACAACAGCTGTTGACTGAAGAATCAAGAGACAATAAATAAATTTCATTTCAGTAATAAAATTTTATTTAAATTATCAGAAACCGTTTTTTATCTTATTTCGGCTGCGCATTTAAGTCCAATTTTGTATTAGTACCAAACATCCCCTCATCAACATTGGACATAAATACGGACTCGATACTTACCTAAAATTAATAAAAAAAATATTAAGTGGAAACCTCGCTTTCTACCTAGTATATTTTATCGATATCGATAAGAAGCTAAGCTAGCTTGGTACTCCTGTTGTTTGACATCTTTGTGGTATTTTTGTAGTATGGTTGGTATTGGAGTGCCGCGTAAACTGATATTTTTGGCTAGTATGGAAGTCCCGTCTCTTAAACGTAGTGATTACATTCTCTTTGTTTGGTATGTGTATTTTGTATAAAACATCAGAGAAAAAAGGAAAATGAAAACTGGACTTAAGACATAGAAGGCAATTACCAAAATAATAGGAGTAATACCAATAAATATTTTTTTATAGTCAAACAAAAAAATCAGAAATATTCTATAATGACTGAAAACACCAACGCAGCATTAACGCCCATACAGACGGAACAAAATATTGGAGACAGCCAATCTTCCAAACAACAAGATGTTGATATGGATGAAGAGGTATCTGCCCGGATGACGGCGTCATATAGTGAAATATCTTTTAATTCGGATCATGACCAAGGCAACGATGAGCAAAGGCGCGCTGGACCCTCGAGACCATATGATTTACCCTCTGAAAATCGAAGGCAAGATAAGCTTCCCCTAGATATTGGTGGACATGTTCGGTATGAAGGTGATATGACACATTATGTTGCTGATGATTTAGAATTTAAAATTAAATTGTCTAGTCCAATTGCTAAACGGGGTGAAACTCCTGTCTTTGGCAGCTCCAGTGTGTCTCGGTCCAGTACTCCTTCAGGTAAACTGTATAGACAAATTTTAGCACCACAGATAGGTCAAATTGATATAACTGTATTGAATGATCTTGAGTATGAAGCTCAGAAAATAGCTCAATCAGTTGATAACTTGATAGAGAACTTGTCAAATATTTTACATGCTAACTCCTCCTTAACTGCTGAAAATATGGATGTTTATAAAGATGCAGTGGGGAAAACTTGTGATGCAATGGATAACAATATAAAAAGTATGTATACTATTTTGGCAAAAGGAGAAGAAGTTTCTCAAGCAATGGTCTCAGTGCAGGCGCAGGCTGCTAGGATAGCTGAGATTAAGAGTATGCTACAAATTTTTGAAAATAATTTTTAATTTGGTTGATTAATTTTATTTATATTTTGTAAAGTAATAAATATAAGTCCCCTTGTTTTAATTTCTGTAAAAAAGTCATTAAAAGTTCTTCCTTTACTGTTTTATTTTTTCAGTGCATCCATCTTTATTTATTAAAATTATTATGTTGACGACCTGATAGGTATAGTGAATACAGAACCTGTCCCTTGCGAAAAATTTTTTTTGAAGAACATAGTGTTTTTCTAGTTTCAGTGTATTTATATATCTATACTACATATTAATATATTAAGTAGAAGTGTGTTTAATTATTTTATCTTTTAATAACATTGTGTAAAAATATGTCTACAAAATATTAATTTTATTATCGTAGTTGAAACTAGGAGTACTACCCGTTTTTTGAGAATGGACAGTTGCCCAACTTTACCCATTTTTGATTCTTCATTATAAATTTTTTATTCTCAAATTTTTTATTTGTGTCATGCATCACTTTCAGCACACAAATATATCTGAATTATTATTTAACTGAAGGAAAATTATTAATTTAAGTATGAAATAAAGACTTTAACAATAGAAAAAACTTATAGTTAAAATAGACACCTCGGAGAATATTTAAAGAGAGGGCATTTATTTTGATGAACTCCTTTTTCAACCGACTTCAAAAAAGGAGGAGGTTCTCAATTCCACTGTATTATTTTTTATGTTTGTTACCTCAGAACTTTCGACTGAGTGAACCGATTTTGATGGTTCTTTTTTTATTTGAAAGCTGGTGCTTCTCATGTTGTCCCATTTTAATATCATTAGTATTGGATCTTGGGTTCCGGAGATACTTAGGGAACTCCTAGAAATAATTATAAAATGAATATAGAGCGAGATATTTCAAGTCTGTTTTCTTTTTCGTTAATAACAAAATGGACTTGTTTTCTAATGTTCATAAGATCTTCTGTATTCGAATGTCGTCATATAGCGCCATCTCATAAAGTTATGAATTAGGTTATATGAAATAATAACAACGCAAGTACTTCAAAAATACACATGATGGCGTTTTATAGTTGTAATGAACCGAGATATACAAAATAAAATTTTGTATATCTCGTTCATTAAATTAAGTCGGTTTTGTTTTTCTTTAATATAAGTTACACAAATTTATTTATTAGGTAAATTTTAATACATTAACATTATTTTGATTTTCATTTCCTGAAACTGAAAATACAATTTATATACGTAACGGTTTCTTGGATTAGAATATATATATATATGGAGGATAAAGACCACCCATGAATTGTAAAGTTATGATGAAAAAGTTATTACTTTTATCATTAGTTTTTATTTTTGGATTTTATGGCCCGGTTTCAAGGAACTTTAGGCCAATTATTAGTTATTACTAAAACTGATAGTAGAAGTAATACAAAATAAATTATATTTTTTATCTGTACCAAAGCTATAGTGCCGTGCTGTTTGACATATGATAATGATGCTCTGGCCTAAAGGTCCTTGATACCGGACCATAAAATCCAAAAAAAAAAAAATATGCTCTATGTATAGATATACAAACAACAACGATTTTATTGACTTTGACAGTTCAGTTTAGTCTTTTGCCATGAACGTTGGGGAGTTAGTTGGGGTAGCTAGAACATAAGGTTTTCTCATAATGTTTTACAGAAAATTTAAGTTCAGTTACTGCAATGACTGTTAAGGTCATTAAAAAATTATACGTAATGTTTTTGGTCTCATGACCATTTAACATTTAACTACCATTGCATTAGAACGTACGGCATGGGTGACGTTGTAAGCTTATTCTCTGTGATAATAATGAAACTCAAATCAAAGTTCAATCAGAGTAAAATTTATTTTCATTATGATCTGCCCTGGGAAAAGCTCAAGTCTGTGAAATGGATGAACGAGAGAGCCACAGCCAACAAAGCCTATGTACCGACGACGGTAAGAAAATAATACTTAATTCGATTAAATTTTTTGGATATTATCACACGCTAAATCTCATCGATTTTTCATGTAAAAATAAAGATTTCTTTATGATTTGTCGTGTACTTTGTTATTGTGAAGTGTAAATATTACACTTTCGCATTCTGTTCCGTGGCCCAGGGCACGGAACAGAATACTTTTTATAAAAATTGTCAACGCATTTGTAAGCCCTTATTCATAGTGGCGGTCTATGGGGGCCTATTTTAAGCAGTGGATTCAAACAGCATGAAATGATAATGATGATGACTCAAATGTGAAATAAATAATATTCAAAGTAGTGCTTCATGTTTGGATTTTTTTGTATAATTTGTTAAACTGTTTCACACATTGATTGATGAACTTCCTTATTAATTTTCTAATTATCTATTAAATATACATTTTGAAGGTATCAAAATGTTAGCTATAAATCTTCTTGAATGATATAATAGCTCCATGGATTTTAGTAGAGAATAAAACAAAAAAATTGCTATGTTTGTTAATAAACATTGCTCTTTCAAAGATAAAAATAGCGGGCTTGCTCTATGCAGGAGAGTCTTCTATTGCCATAGACTAAGGCTTAACCACATTACATTGAACTTTAATTTAAGAAAATGTTAAAGAGTAGGTACTATTAGAGTCATATTTGCTCAGTGTCTTGCCACTCGCTAATAATTCAGTACACTCAATTGACCTCAATTCAATAAAAATTAAAATATTCATTGCAGCTGAAATTACTTTCAACATTTTTTGGGTATTTAATATAGTGCAAACTCTTTAAACTAAATCTCTCTGAGGTACACCTTGATTGTGTTGCTATGCTTAGTCCATTTCACTAAGACTTGGAAATATACTGTTTTTCAAAAGGACATATTGTTACAAAAAAATGGCCTCCAATTAATTTTATCATAATTGACATTAAGGTCAGATGTAGATAAAAAAAATATCTTTTGAAGTGTCGAAAATAGGAATGATTTTCTTATATATTTCTTTCTGAAATCATTTTTTTTATTCCCTTAAATCAGACTTAGTATCCAAATATGGGTTTTCATTTTATGAAATTGATCTAACATTTGTATACATATCATCAATATACTGGATAACTATTGGTGGGAATAGATTTCAATGTTTATATATAAATACCTAATACATAAAAGTTGTTTTTTTTATGTGAGGAGGTGGCAAACGAGCTGGCGGTTCGCCTGATGTTAAGTGATAACCTCCTGCTCATGGACATTTGCAAAACCCGTAGGCTTGCAGATGCGTTGCCCCCTCTTAATAATGTGGGCCCCGGCTACCTCACTCACCAGACAAAATGCAGAAGTGCAACACTTCTACTTTACGCCGGTCTTATGTGATGTCGTGGTACTAACCCGGACGGGCCTGCACATCCGTGCAACACTGTTGCGGCGTTAAATTTATAAACCTACACCCTACAAATTTGTATATTGTTTATACTTCTGTCTTATGGACTGACTGACCCATCGTCGGACTGAAATCCTTCCAGGTTCTATGGTAAGGCATTGTATGTACTAGCTGGTGAGTTGTCTGTTCCCTTGCAGGTCGAAAATGTAGCGAACGTCTGCACACACGCACTTTGCGTGGCCCCCGCTTCATTCGGTGCTCGCGAGTTGCTCACTCGCTCGGCGAACGCCCCCCAAGCGATTGCCGCCGTCGTGTACGGCCTGGCACTATGCCTGCTGTTCGCCGTCTCGACCACCTTCCACTCAGTGTGCTGCTGTCGATCTGACACGTAAGTTACCTTCGTCCTTTCGACTTCTCAAGGTTTCATCTTCTATCAGAAGTTGAGTGAGTTAACTTCGCTAACACAAACGTTCATTGACATATTATAGTAACATAGGTATATTATAATCATCTACACAGTTTACAAAGGCTACACAACGCAGCAGTTTCTGCTGTATGAATGGACGGGCCATTAAGTACATTGGGCAAATCTAAGTCCGATGTGAAATTGGAAATGTTTAACGCTTTAACGTTTATTCCACTGAATGAGGTAACTGGGGGTTCTCAATGTTACAACCTACTTGTGGAAACAGTTCAAGACAGCGGTCTTTCTGGACCGACACGACCTAGGAACCTTCAAGAAGAGAGCCTATTCCTAACTCAAACGCTGGCTGGCAAAGCATTTGTGACTCCTCTGGTATTGCAAGTGCCTATGGGCGGCGGTGAAGGCTTCCTTTTCCATACAAATAAAATTAAAGTTTGCCAGAACACCCGCAACCCTAACAGCGTTGTGGACGTGATGTGTTATGTTCGCCAATCATTTAGCGCTCGGTGATCCGCTCGCTCCTATATCACCTTCTTTTTTTAGAGACTGTTCACGATTACTAAAATTGCCTCATAAGGTTTCCCGCATAATCTATCGTTCAATATCCTTGTTACGGCTATTTTTTTTAAATAACAATAACAGATATGTGTATAGACGAAGAAGCCGGGGGATATAGTCCTATATCTCTTGGTGATCCGTGGTGTGATTTTTTTATCTATAGACCGTTAAATTTTTAAGGCGACTGGGTAAAATAAAGAAAACAAACCAAGATAAACGGAACCTCCGCTTATGGCTAATATAAGCTGTACACTGCAAACCCTTTTTTTAGTATTTGTACACCATATAATTATCAATTTGTTTTTTTATTTTTATAAAGTATTGTGTCTCTATAAAAAAATAAAAAAGGCTCTGGATTACCCCTAGAACTGTTTGTAGCCTCCACGGAAGAGTTATTGTATAAATAAGTTGGTCTAGAAATTTTGCATGTCTACGTCTAGCTCCAACAATGGCATGACCAAATTGGAACCACAGAATTCTGATGATCGATTTCATAAAATTGACCCATTGCCGTAGAGCTATTGAAGATCTGACAGTTACCATTATTCAAGCAAAGCCCTATGTTTATTTTCTTTATCTGTTTAATGCCTAAGTCCAAAGTGTATAAATCTGTTTATAGCTGGTTTCAGAATTTAAATGCTAAGTAGAATTTAGAGCATGGGTGTACGCCGCTTACTACCGACAGGCTTAGATTAGAAGTCACATTTCATGAATTTATAAAGAAAGCTACTAAATTTCCAAATGTTTCATTGAGAATAGGCCGCGACAAAACCATATCTTCATCCTCGAAAAAAAGTACCAATAAGTGATATCTTTGAGTTCTTTCCAAAGTAGCCGTTAGGAACGAGGTCGAATACACTACGGAGACACAAAAAGCAGTTGTAGGTTCATTGTTGAATGTAACGAGCGCTATGTTTGGAACTTGAATAGGATCTGAACGAAAACTTTCTTCTACATGATGTAAGACTGAGCTACTGTCCAGTCTGTCATTTAATGAATTGTCGGAGAAATAATAATAATAGATAGTAAATAATAATAATTAATAATAATAGCAGATAATTCCTATCTGCCACGTAACCTAACTTTTTAAAGAAACTAGTGGTCGCCCAGTGTTCGAAATTCATTCATTAATTATACCGAGTGTAATGTTTTTTTTTTTTTTTTTTCTTTCATTTTATTTAATGTGTTTTTATTCATGATTTAAAAAAAGCTTCCTATGTAAACTATAAGTACGGGAAATTTCATACTCCTCTAAGGAAGTAAAAAGGGGTACAAAGTTTTTGCTGCACGTATTAATGTATAGATTAAAGTCGTTTGCTTCAATATATGTCAGCGAGACAAGCAAATACATTATTAGCACTCTCGGATATTTGGAGAATGAGCTGTGTGTTCGATTCTCGACAATGGGCTCGTCATGTCCTTATTTCAATAATTTTTATAATTCAGGTTCAAGGCTCATCGTCAACCTTTCTATGCGAGTACGGTCCAGTGGCTACTTTCTTAAAATTCTTGTTTTTTTTTTTTTTTTTTCTTTTCAAAATTTTGCGCATTTTACGCATCCTTGTAATTCTGATACACGCACCACTACTAGATTAATTACTTTGATGTTCGACATGGCTACGCGCATCAGGCACGTGACTTTATACTCAGAAGTGATCCTAAACCTTATAAAATAAAAAAATGGAACAGTAGTGTTTTGCGAAGTCAAAGAAAAAGTCTTTTCAATTTTACTGGCCCACGAGGAATTCATGAAATGTAGCTCTTACAGTCATATTTTTAATATTAATTAAAACAATAATACTAGCATTATAAATAATATTTAATCTAACTACATTTAATGTTGCATTAATGTATCTCGCCTTTTATGTCAACCGCTGCCTGTATGTTTACTGCGCTAATAACATCCGAACCCATTATCTAATAAGATGACTTATTTTTTGTTCCATAAATATGTTTCGGTATACCCTCGGTTATGATAAGTTAGTTAACATGTTCACGAGAATTCACGTTTTTCGGGGACACGGCTGCATTTTTAAATGAAAAGCAGCATGCAATCAGGTCAATGATCAACACTCCTCTGTTCGCTCATTTGCGGAAATGTAGCGCATTCGTCATTGCGTTATTGAAGCAACGTTTTACGTTGACGTAGACGTTGCGAGTTCTTATGGAAGTATAGATGAAAACTCTCGTTTTTGCTAATGAATACAAAACATCTTTATTAAGAATATTTTTATTTTCTTATATCTCTTTATCTTCATTTATAATCTGAAAGCTTTAGTTGCGTTCAACATATATATTTAAGGATTACCTTAAATATATATGTTGAACGCAACTAAATTATTATTAAAAAAGTATGGTGATTGAGTTTTAAAGAACAATGGGTCACAAATTCATCCTTCCGTATTATTTGTAATATCATTCAACCCTTGTCAATACAATATGGAAAATGACAGAAACGTTTACAAGCCGAGAAACGGCCTCTTCTTTTATTATATAAGCAATTATGTTTATTAATATAATTGTATATAATACAGTAATATATTTGTATACAATATCATTGTATATGAGTGTATATTATTTCTTTTTAAACGAACCATAAATTCAGACGACTCTATTTCGAAGAAGAGATCGAGACCACGTGTCTTACATTGTAAGGATAACACACATACGTATGTACATGTGTGTAATGACCTATTGCATGGGTCGTTTATTATGATTGACTGGTGGAGCGAACCCGAACGCTGTTTATGAGATGATAGCTACTGCCGTCCCCTGCCACGGCCGCTTCCTGGCTATTCACCCATTGAGACATATGCAAGGCTCTCACACCGCAAGTCTCCGCGGGACTATTTGGGATGTCCGCGCCCTAATAGTTACAATGACTAATCGTTGCAATGACTTAGGACCATCTGCATGACCCTCAGCTATTGTATGAATATTATACAGAGAGATAAACAAAATTTTACTTTATTAAATTCCTGGTTAAAATTACGCCATCATCATCGGTTCATCACCATATGACAGTGTGAAGACAATTATAGATTTTATTTTAAGTCCACAACAACGCCGCATCAAGGGCCAAGGGTAAACTTATTACGCGGCTTAGCTATAAAGCCAGTGCGAAGCCCTAAGTCGACTGCTGTAGCGATTGAGTTTATTTTTGGCCTCAACCTTATAACTTAACTTAAGTTACAGGGTTAAGGCCAAAATAAACAACAATAATAGTTGATGATGCTTTTGCAGATGATGATACTTTAGCTAAGTATATACTTCGCTAAAGTATCAGCATCTGTATTTAAACGGTCAATGAAGGTTTCTGAAAACTGACCATCGTAGATGTCAACTAATCATTAAATGGCGTCGTGATCAGCGTTTCAGAAACCGGTTGTAGTCTTTTTAACTTAAATTTAACTAGTCCATTTTTTCACTAACGAAAAACAAAACCAAATATCTCGCTCTGTGTTCATTCTATAATTGATTTTCAGGAGATCCCCAAGTATCTTCGGAGCCCAATATCCAATACCAATGAAATTAATATACGACCACATGGGAAGTACCAGCTTTCAAATAAAAAAAGAATCATCAAAAGCGGTCCACTCAGTAGAAAGCCCTGATGTAACAAGTATAAAAAAAATACAGTCGAATTGAGAACCTCTCTCTCATTTTGAAGTCGGCTAAAGAGTAGAACTAATCGCCGACAGCAATACTATTTTGGAACACTGCTAAATTTATCTGCGTGAGGGCCCCGGATAGGCAGTCTCTTGTGGAAAGGTGGATGTGAAGTGAAATGCTACACTTGCGTTTAGTCTGGCGAATGAGGTAACCGGGGCCCACTCTTCTAAAGGTTGGCAACACATCTGAGGCCCCAGAAGTGTAGACCCCCTTAGGCAGCGGTAATTAACGAACGCCAGGTGCGAACATAATACGCGACTAACCGAATTGCCAGAATTGCCCTTAGGCCAAATTCATCAGAAAGAGTAAAATGAAAAAGAAATAATTGTATTTTATTTAGTACCTTCTAATATGGCCGGACTATCTCCACTGCAGCTTACTAATCTTCTGAGCTATGTCGGTTATCTTTGTTCTACTGAGGATGTCTTCGTTGCGAAATCCATCACGCAGAGGAATACCGAGCATAGCCCGCTCCATAGTTGAGTGAGCGACTTTGAGCTTCCCAATACGGTCAGCAGTGAAGGACCACGTCTCAGTTCCGTAAGTCACTACTGATAACACACATTGATTGAAGACTTTGGTTTTCAAACATTGAGGGATAGTAGACGAGAAGATATGCCGAAGTTTCTCGAACGCTGCCCATCCGAGTTGGATTCGCTGATTGATCTCTATGTCGAAGTTGGACTTAACTAACCGGGCTAACGGTCTTAAGTAAACGTACTCGTCCACAACTTTCGACACTAGACATGAACTTCGTCTTGTCCATGTTCATCTTAAAGCCCAGTCCTTGGCAGACACTGTCAAGATGGACTGACGACCTATGCAAATTGGCGGGAAGACGATGGATACAGGTGGCTCAGGATCGTGCTTCAGTGCAGTCTGTGTCCCCTACAGCCTGCACTGAACACTCGCAACGGCCTATGTTCAGCAGGGGACTGTAACAGACCAAAATGATAATGATGATCAATATCGACGACAGACGTCTGTCCTGTGAAATTAAGATTACTAGATATTTAGCTTACCTAAAAATACTGAAGTATGGAAGTTTTTTCAACTCAAATTCATATTATATTTTTTTTAAGAATTGACAAAATAACATAAAACTAAATTAAAATTGCTAAACCAGAAAAAGCTTAGCATTGTTATTACGTTACCTTCATAGACTTTGAAACGTTCTCCGACCACTGGGAATTTATTTATGTAAAAACATTTACGTGCAGCATACCACTCGGGAAAATGAACTTAAATAACTTCCCCACTGCAAAGGTCTCCGAAGTCATTACTTAAGTACATACATGCGTTTTAGTACTGCCTAAGTTGATATGAAGATATAGATCATAACATAAAATATTTGAAGTAAAACTTCTTTACGCACGCTTGACTTGGAGAGTCTTATATACTCGGCGTTACGAAAATTGTGATGTTACGCGAACGGTGATTTCTTGATTATTTCGTAATTTCATTTCGTGTATAAAATTAAATTAAAATTTTAAGTTGTTATAGATAGCAGATGTATCACCATCTGTAACATTCACATAACAATCTGTATATTACAAATAGATGGAGGTAAAGAAGTTCAGTATTTCAGTCGTGTTGTCTAAAGCACACTCGTTATTTTTTTTTGCAAGAAGGAAGGGAGGGGGGAAGGGTTGCCGCTCTTTTATATGAGAGCAGATAACAAATGAACAGATGCTTTCTGCTTCACATTTATCATCATCCGTGGTCCTTCATAGCGTCTACATCTAGTTAGCATCAGAAACGTATATCTTTATTACATTTTTTATATACTTATTATTAATACCTCAGTTGTTGTATCAATATACAGCGTGTCGTTACCATTGCGACAATAAATGAACACACATATAGGGGATAACTTTTTAAAGTTGTATTAAACATTTAAATACTTTAAACATCAATATTTACAGAGTTATTAAATTTTCCAAAACAAAGAATTTTAGAACATCCTTACCTATAAAGCGTAACGTAAAGTTCCTTTGTAAAGGTCACAAAGCATATGAATGGGTTGAATGAATTTAAAAGAGACAAAACATACTGTTAGAAGGAGAAGCTTGTAATACGACGCTGTGGCGCGAGTTGTATAGGATGTTACAAATTTTGTATCTTTTTTACTTAATTAGTTTGTTTGAAAAATATTTTTTTTAATTATGGATTTTGTTTAACGTTACTATTTTTTTATGGTTATTGGCAAGTAGCGTTAGACGTGCGTTCATTTATTTTCGCGATGGTAACGACACGCTGTATACAGCGTGTCGTTACAACCGCGACAATAAATGAACACACATATAGAGGATAACTTTTTTAAATTGTATTAAGAATTTACATTCTTTAAACATCAATATTTACCGAATTCTTAAATTTTATAAAACAATCAGTTTTAGAACACCTTACGTATAAAACTGTAACGTAAAGTTCATTTGTAAAGGTCGAAGCGCATATAATGGGTTGAATGAATTAAAAAAAAAAGTAAATCATCCTGTTAGAAGGAGAGACTTGTAATGCGACGTTGTGGCAACGAATAAAAAAGTCTCTGAATGTATAAATCAGTCATTTGTAGTTGTATATGATGTTACAAAATTTTGTTTATTTGATAATATTATACAGAAAGAAACAAAATTAGTTACATCCTATACAACTCGCTTTTGTAGGTAAGGGTGTTCTAAAATTCTTTGTTTTGGAAAATTTAATAACTCTGTAAATATTGATGTTTAAAGAATTTAAATGTTTAATACAACTTTAAAAAGTTATCCCCTATATGTGTGTTCATTTATTGTCGCGATGACAACGACACGCTGTATACTGCAGCGATATTTTAATAAAAAATGTAATAAAAACAATTTTTAAGTTAAACGGTTTTGTTGAAAATATAGATTAAAATGATGTAGACAATGTGCTAAAAGTTAAGAAAATAATTCGGTAGGTCTTAGATACTTTTATATGTTTTATATTATTACTTTTATCTGTGATTTTTTTTGTCTGCTCAATGCCCTAAATTGACGAGGAGAGTGGTGTGATGACTAGTATCTATTCTAGATCTATAGTAGATAACTCTATTCTGCTATTGAAGCCCTTTCATTTGATACCCATATTGAGGAAGTTGTGATAAAATATGTAATCTGCCATTTTGTAGCGGCGGTCATCTTGGATTTACAATGATACCGAATGTATTAGATTGTATTGTCATCAGAACTAAAGGTGCGCACCAAATTTCAGACCAATCCGTCAACAGGAAGGGGGTCAACTTTCAATTACTACATTTGACCCAAACAGGGCAAGCTAAATAAAATCATAGTATGAAATATTTATGACAGACTGTAAAAGATTTATCACTCATAATGCTACATTACGTGAGTAATCAAACAATTATCGTATTTGAACTTTCAATATTACAAATAGGAAACAAACACTAGCAAATTGTTGACGTTCAACATCGTTGACAGCCATTGCTACAGATGGCAAACGAGCTGGCGATTCACCTGTTGTTAAGTGATTACCGCAGAATTTTTTTCTGGAAGGGACACCAAAACTGCTCAAAGAGCATTATAGGGTTTAATACAACTTATTTCTTACGCTTCGATATTTGGCAGGGCACTGAAGATGTGTATGTTAAAATTTGAAATATTTTTTTTTTGAAATTTGAATGTATTTACATTCAAGTTTTAAGTAAAATTAATTCTGTCCTTTGTAATGAGAATCTGAAACTACCTTTTTATGTACGATAAAATTTTTGGATTATAAGTTTTTATTTCTATTTATTATAGGTTCCGGGTTATACAACCCGGAACCTATAATAAATAGAAATAAAAACTTCATATATATCAATTCGAAACAAAACGTAAGAAAACTGACTTAGCCACGTAACCCGTGGAAAACTTTGTTTGTCATATACTAGGGTTTTAATAATATAACAGTTCTATTATTATTATTATCTTTTTAAATTTTATTTGAAAACCATAATACTTTTACTGAACACAAATTTTTACTTTCTGATCAACTGTGATGTCGCTGTCCCGCGGATAAAATCAATTACTTACTCCACACCCTGTACATAATGTCAATTGATACACGCGCGTGTGGTAAGCGGGCTATTTATCGCTACTACCAAGATAATTGTTTACGCTTGCGTTTACTCATTAGATAAATGGAATGGCGATAAATTGACAATTGAGCTTATCGAGATATTTTAGTAACGTCGATAACCGTAAGCCGCTTTTTTATGTGAAAGTAAAGGGAGTATATGATTCATTTGAAGTTAAGTGATTACCACCGCCCATGGCCGCCACATCTTACATAGCCTAAGTTAGTTTAGTTTTTAGTTAGTTAAGTTTAGTGGGATAAACTGCAATGTGCGTTTTTGTCGAATTCCGTCATACATATAAATCTGAAATTGAGTACGGTCCGCTGAAAACTAGCGACGTAAGAAATACATTTTCTTTCGCTTAAAGTCATTTGTCGGCTTCTAGAAAGGTCTATGGAGAGTCTTGGCCTAGTTAATACAGAACGTCTTATAGTAAGAGACTAACTATAGTAGGGCACTCCTCCGGTAGATTCAACCCCTCTGCTTTTACGATTTACTTTTCTACTACATTATACATAATATAATAGCAATCCATTCAAGCAGGTCATATTTTTATATACTTTTATACTTTTTATATACGTTATATACTTTTAATTTGT
Organism: Iphiclides podalirius; assembly: GCA_933534255.1. NCBI lineage: Eukaryota > Metazoa > Arthropoda > Insecta > Lepidoptera > Papilionidae > Iphiclides > Iphiclides podalirius. The sequence continues at coordinate 10,168,836 of OW152827.1, read as the reverse complement.
TATACAGTAAACTATATAATCATAAACATCTTCAGCCGATAGATGTCCTCTGTTGAACAAAGAACCCTCCCTCTTAAACGCCACAATGCACGACACTACCATTTGCATCCACCGGAAGAACCGGAGTCACCGACATAGCTCTCCAGATTTGCTAGTTGAAAAGGTAATGTGCAGGCCATATTGCCCGAAGAACAGAATACCTATGAAAATTAAAGTACTCGATAGCGATTATGAACCGAAAGACCTATACAATAACTTTCATAAACATCCACCGAACTCAAGACATTCATCTGAAGTCAGATGCTAGCTGTAGCATCTTTCGATTACTGTCTAAAAATTACTTATAAAAGCCCTTTTATTATATATATATATTATAGAACAAACGGAATTTTCCAGTAATGCACACTGACTGGTGCGGTGCGTCGCAGCGAAACCAACCGACCAGCGTCCAATTGTTGGTATATCTGAAATTAACCAAATGGTCGTTCCCCACTGGTGGCCGAATCACGGCAACCATCACCACAATCTGTCCAGTCTCGCCTCAAAATCGAGCAAAGCTAAACGCGCACGTGGCTTTCTTTACGTGAGAAGGTGACAAGCAAGCTGACAGTGCAGCTGATGTCACGTGATAACCGCCGCCCATTGACATTTGCAACACCTGGAGGGTTATAGATGCGTTGTTTATAATAAAGTGATCACCGGCCACCTCGCTAGTCGAAACGCGGAAGTACAACACTTCCACTAAATAATCACTTGGGTCTACTGTGAGTTTGTGGTAGTTACTAGACGCACCTGCCCATTCGCGCAACATCTAAGTCCGTTTCGGGGCCCCGCCACGTCTAAAAGCTTGCGCGGTTTTGCAGCAAAATGAAACGCTTCCTGCACCGTTGCGACCGCGCCATGATATACATCTTCATCGCGAGCTCCTACTTCCCCTGGCTGACGGTGGGCACGCTCTCCTGCTGGATGCTGCGCGAGCTGCGCTGGGCCATCTGGCTGCTGGCGGTCCTCGGCATCACCTACCAGCAGATATTCCACGAGCGGTACAAGATGCTGGAGCTGCTGCTCTACTTGGTCATGGGCTTGGGGCCGGCGGCCATCATTGTCACGTCGAATGTATGTCCGTGTCCGTTTGCACGTCGGCTTTTGTTTTTTTTTCTTTTATTTTTTTTAGTTGTAGTGTTACGCTTTTTAGTGCCAGTAATATCATGTATAATTTTTTTAAATAATCTTATTATTAGAGTAAATAAGATAATCGTTATTTTAATCGCATCGCCTTTAGATAATCCATTCATAGATCTGAAACGCAATGATGGTAAATAGGATAACTATGTTTTTATACTGTCCCATCACTATGCTATCTCGTGCAAATCCTAAGTTGTGTATAATCTCAGTGGTCGTTTGCATAATTCTTGTGAATTGGCACATGTAATGCGGCAGGCAATCAGTTTTCTAGTCAACAAGGATCGCCTTTCACATTATATCTATAATGTAGGCTGTAATGCAATGCTTTGCTGTCTGTGTGAGTGCGAGTGTTGTGATCTTGTTTCTTCGTTGTTTGATAATATTTGTACAATCTTTGTATCAAGCGATTTCATGCCGTTGTTTGCCCGACAAATAGATATTATTATACGATGTTAGATACTCTTTTCCACTCTTAGTAAGTTTTAAATAATGCTTTTCCGCTTCGATGTTATCTATTTTCGAAGGTAAGGTGAGCAACGACGCGTGACCATATTTGTACCGAATTCATAACCGACACAATATTAATAGGGTTGTCAAGAAATTGTTGGTCATTGACACGCTGCCAACCGCAGGAGTTATGAAGAGTAGTAAATTAGGTCTAGTACAAAAATTCATGTACGTTCCATGAATTCGATTTTCGAGTACGATATGGGACCACCAGCTCATCGTTTGACATGTTTTTGGGTTTAATAAGCTGTTTCCATTGATTTGAATGTAACCGGCGCGGGTGTGGCCTACGCAAAGCTCCTGTCGTTGCTCTAATTGGCAAGCTCGTCCGTAAGTACCACGGTGTCGCACAAGACCAACGTGAAATGGAAGTTTTATATCGCGTTTCATGCTGCGAGTGAGGTAATCACACTTTTTTAAAGGTTGTCAACGCGTCTGCATGCCCTCGGGTGTTGGAGATCTCGGACGGACCTCTTGCTCGTTTGACAATTTTTCTCATAAAATGGTATACGACGGTAGCAACTAAATTGTCCATCCCAGTAATAACTTTTGATATTTGCTCAAGTCGTGGGAAATTTAAAACGCGCAATACACGACTGCATCACGTTAAGCGACGTAACATTATTTAACAAATACAAGCATCACTTTTATAATGTATCATCAAATCGAAATTACTTTTGCACGCCGCACCATATCCGAACACATAGATAACTAGTTGTTTCCGTCAAGGGCGTTTTAATATTCTAGTGTACCAATACGCCGGGTCCTCATCTTGCTTCGATTGCAAATTGCGAAATTGTTTATTGTTATGTAATCGTACATTTAACTGCGGTACACGTCTATACCCATATTTTACGGATTTTATTGTTTTTTAGTTGAAATTCTTTCCGTTAAGAACACAGCGTCCGTGGTCACCGGAGAAATGTTTTCTTTAAATAATATGTAGTACTCGATAAACACGAGAAATCGTTATACATATAGCACCGTTGAGCTGTATTATGTACCTATATAATTTATATAATCCGATCCCAAAACTTCATTGAATACAACGTAAACATGAAACTAAATCCTTACTAATTTATAAATGCGAAAGTTTGTATGTATGGATGGATGTTTGTTACTCTTTCAAGCAAAAACTACTGAATAGATTTTAATGAAACTTTACAATAATATAGCTTATGCATCAGAATAAGACAAAGGCTATAATTTATATACATATTTTATCTCTTTCTGTCTGAATGTTACGCCTTCAGCCTATTCTAAGCAGAAGTATTCGCGGGCAGCAGCTAGTACAATATATTCACTACCTATATGCTATACTACATGTCGACATCTTCAAAGCCGCGGAACCGTTATGGCGATTATTTGAGTTTATGTATATCCGAAACATTAACTTCTCAGTAGAGATATTAGCTCATTATTAATCCTTTAATAGATTAACAATGTAATCATTGCTTCAGGGGAGGGCCGTGATAACTCAATTTCTGGGCGCTTGGTTTTAATTCAACATACTTGAGCGACCTGAGTTCGATCCTCGGTGCCGGCACCAATGAAATTGTTAATTTGAATGCTGACTTATCACGAGCTCAGCGGTAGAAAGGGGCAGAAAAACATCGTGAGGAACCCTGCATATTTTCGAAATAATAACAAAAAATGTTGATGTGATTATGTAAAAAAGAAATGTTTAGAAGATATATCATGTCAGCCAATCCGCGGTGGAGTCGTAATAATTTGTGCTAATACCCTTTGTACAGATGAGATCTTTGCAGCAGTGGGAAATGTATAGGCTGTCACTTTACTCAAGGAAGGACAAGCTTAATCTTACAAATATGCAATGTGTATATTTATTTATTTATTTATTTTATACATCAACTTACAACTATCATTACAGGCTGTACCTAATGCGATAGTGAAATTCGAATACAATTTAAGATAACATATAACTATACTTATAACTAAAACTAAAACTAAACACTCAGAACATATATATAATTAGTAAAATATAGATAACGGCACTGTATTTAAATCGAAAGATTGCAATTTTTATTTTTTTTTATTTTACTATTATACATCCGACTTATTTGAAATCATCAGATAAAGGAGTTACCAAATGTCGCCTCATGATCTAATTTAGGAGCACTAAATTAAAAAAAAATCCTTTCTGGTGTTTAAGTAAATAAATATTTTCAGGACATATTTTTACACAACGTTATCTAGCCTCCTACTAAGCGAAGCTTGTACGGGTACTAGGTAACTAATAAACATACATTTCTTTTGAACCAGAAAATAGATAAACACAATATTTTTCCAGTGGTGTGGATCGAAAAGACAGAGAGACAGGTCCACTGCGCCAATCTGGATGTAACTCGTACAACTTACGTTTAATACTTCTCAGTAATTTCATACAATTTAACTACCCACTTTCATTTACAAAACTGAAAGCTATCGATACTGTATGTACTGTATTAATTACTATCACTGTTCATGAGATACAACCTATTGACAGACGGACAGACAGACAGACAGCGGAGTCTTAATAATGGGGTCCTGTTTCACCTGGTTGACTGGAAGAGTATGCTTATTAGAAATAAGTTTGCCTTTTGTTAGGCGTTATGTAGGATTGCAAACATTAAAGTTTTAAATAAAATAAATAAATACAATTTTATCTTATATTAAAATTACAGGTTGTCCTATATCTTAAGATACTTACGAATAAGAACGTACAAGTCTTACACGAGCAATTCACTAACATGTAGGCAACATCATAAATATATTTCCACCTTATTAAAAATACCGCGTTATTCGAAACGGGGATGGAGGTTGCAAGGAAAAATAGCCGACATACATAATAGACGACACGCCCGACTAAGTTATTTACGGACGCCCCTGTGAGAGAGCTCTCATATTAATATTCGTTATGCATCCAACCAAAAGAAAGTGCCCTTTTAATATGTGATATCACTATGCACAAGTGTCTCTTTGTTTTACAGCATAATAGAGTTGTGTGCATACGTAAACAGTAAACCGTAACAAGCGCTCGAGGCCTTGTCTAAAATTAAAAAGCGCTTGGGAGAAACGCAATTAAAGCTTTGCAACACGAAATAGAACTTAAATGTAGATTTAATAATAAGAAAAAACTTAGAGGAAAAGAATTATTTATTACATACGAGTGCTATGTTAATATAAATTTAGAAATCAATAGAATTTATATTAAGACTGTGGCAATCGAAAATTCTAAGCCATAGACCGTATTGGATGACTTTAATCGAAGTCAATGAAAAAGTGAATAAAGATATATGCTTGAATGGCATCGTCCTTCAAAGATTAACTTAAAACCACTGTTTACAATATTTTCGAAAGTTAATTAAAATCAGAATAGTACGCAAATTTACGGTGCGTTCCCAAAACACTGGTTAAACGGATTGTAAATGCTTCCAACGTTGTGTTGAACTGGATCTGGTCATAGGTTTGTCTGAACAGCGATATTGACCTACTTTATCGGGCATTTTGTATCATTGCAGCCGAAAACGGCAATTGTTAATGTTCTGTACTGTCGTACACTCGTTGACAATCGTTCATCTAATGATGAGTTACGAAAACGGAATCCATTGTTTATATATATGCCATTGTTTTGAAACGGTGATTAGTGATCTTTAGATCCGAACGGCACCGTCGTTAACAATAAGCTTATCGTATTCCTTCCGTCACTATTTCGCTCTAGAGCCCGGGATAAGGCGACAGGTTCATGATATAGATCTATTGACACGCTACATAACCTCAGTCAGAAAAAGGTGATGACCTTTTTCTGACTAACTTGGTAAAATCGCAAAAGGTTTTTCTTAAGAGAGATCCGGCGGCCGGCGGCGGTTTTATGATATTCGATTACCTGCCAACGGACTTCCACGTCACCGTTTATAGTCGCTTTGATAATTTCTTTTTTTTTTTTTGGAAAACATTGCCTCTTAACCTAAAATAACATTACCCTGTGATGTAAGGACGTTTACATAAATAAATATTGACCTGGACAAACGCCCAGATCCGAAACAATTATCTGTGCGTCACACAAATAGTTGTTCCGTGCGGGAATCGAACCCCGGTGCCGAATTCAATACCTTAGCATCTGCGCCACGGAATTAAATTGAGCTGGGCCCTGGTTATTTTACCCGAAACGCGAAAAGCAAAACTGTAGTTTTACTCCCGCTTTGAAACAAAGTGCTGTGAAAAGTATTTATTTTCTTGCGTAAAGAAAACGAACTTACGCAACCCTATGTAAACCAATATGCTATTTATAGCCCACTGAGGTCCATATTCAAGGCCCTCTACGAGACTGTTGTCGGCAATTTTGCGGCTAGCGAATCAGCATACGTCAATCTGTCCGAGTAAAATGCAATTTACTTTACGATATTTTTTCATACATACGATCGGTACGACCTCGTCTTGCTATTCCAAGTTATTGGTCCACTGCTTCCGATGTCGTAAACATGTTGTGGATATTGTTGAGGTGCAAAAGCGTGACAAGCGATTTTGTGACATTTATCAATGATTGCTTTTAAGGCCAGGCATTTCCACAGAGGTGCCATTAATATTCAAAGCGAAACGAGATGTTAGAAGCGTCTATCGTACTGAGTTGGCATTTATATTTATATCACTATAATATGATGAACTTTTGATTAAAAACACTGTTTTATTTTGATTAAAAACTACGCAAGCAAAGCCGCGCTCAAAAGCCAGTGAATAGCACGCACATCCCGCACGCACTGCCCAAAGGATGTTCGTCTATTTTTGGTTTCAATTGACAAATTGGCTTAAGGCAAGAAAATTATGTCGCTGTTATATCATTTATAACGTGTTAGTGAAATTAGGTTAGTTATTAGGTCTTTTGACACATTTCGGTGTTTGTAGTATTTGCATTTACATTTTATTTTGACGTTGTTCCAATGTAAAACTCAACAAAATAAAAGAAAATTCTAAAAATGCACAGTCTTCAACTTACACATAATTTTGATGTTTGGTCATACTTTTCTCAACTCAATTACCTATTCTTGTAATCATAAGATGGCTCGGTTTTTATTTCTTTGCTCGAAACTAATAATAGTAAACGGCTCGGTTTAAGCCAACGATTTGTATGCGGCTTTGAAGCAGACATCGTGCATATCTGTGTATCGTTTTCCTCTGATTATTATTCTTTAGGCTTTCACATACTTTGGAAAGTAAAAGTCCATGACCTGGAACAGTGAGATTAACGATCTCTGTAAGTTTGTTTACAAAAGCAATTCATTACACAATGACCTGCCGACCTACCTATTCAAATGTATTCCAGGTTACTCGACGCTTTACTATGTTAATGATATCGCGTGAAATTCTAATAACCTTGTAATAATTAAATTCTTATGCCCGTACCGCAGTCTCTGCATTGTTATACAAATATCTTAACTTGAATTGGGCAATGATGTTTGACTAAATGATAATTGCTTTATGGTTATTCAGTCTGCACCTGAAATGAAACTTATTTTTTTTTTCTTTTTATTAAAAACGTCGCCCTTACTTTAGGATGACATTATCCTGTGTTTTAAGGATGTTTTACAAACATAAATTTCACGTGGACAAACACGCAGATGCGAAACAACTATCTGTGGGTCACACAAACAGTTGTCCCGTGTGGGAATCGAACCCAAGTCCCCGACGCCGAAGCCAATACATTGGCAACTGCGCCACGGAGTCACCGATCTATCGATCGTACAAATAATTGTCCCATAAAGGGACACGTTGCGCGCCGCCCTAGCCCAGGAAATACTGCAATTTTGATGTGCTATTATTATTATATATTTGATGATTTCCCCATGTCGATTCAAGGTATCATAAAGTAACCATCGTCGCCTAGGCGCTTGAGGTGGTTACTTAAGAATTTTTTGTTAGGGTCCGGGAGTTGTATTACTTTACACCAGTTTTTTACGTTACTACCGTAACTGGTTTGTATTGTATCAGATTATAAAAGTTTTTGTCTCAGACTTCAACAATCACTTTTGTCTTGCTTATAAAAATGTTATTAAACTGTTTATTGTTTAAATACAATATTTTATCTTAATACCATAGGTTAAAATAGCCTTAGTATATCGTATTTTAAATCACCTAATTATACAACAGTATATAATTGAAAGTTTGTAGATATGACGCGTCCATTTCAATGTCACTTATTACACTTTTATTTTGTGCTATAATTACTGGGAAGGTCAGACGATTAGGGCTTTTGTTTTATTTAAATAGGAGGCAACATTTCTAAGAATGTTGCCGCGAATGCCCCAAAGCTTTTAAAACCATGTTGGCTTTAAGAATTCTGCCATGAAAACCAGCCGAGAGAGCCGAGCCGAGCACCAGCGAGTATTCAGTGCATTAAATGGATCCCACAAGTTTTATGTCTTTCAAATAAGGAAGAAGAATTAAAAAAAATAATGCAGATGTATACTTGACCGGAAATATGTTTTTAAATTTACATGACACTTATATGCTTTTATTTATTTTCCAGCACCAGTTCCCAGCGATGCACGATCTGAAGTTGGGCGGGATGCTGTATCTGGCGGGCGTGTTCTTTTTCAAGTCCGACGGGCGAATACCGTTCGCCCACGCCATATGGCACGTCTTCGTCGCCCTAGCCGCGTCCGTTCACTACCTGGCGATCCTCCGACACCTTTTCCCGGAGCTTAAATCTCAGTAAAGACTGCCCTTATGAACTACAAACGACGCTCTCTCCGGATAATTTTGTACGCAAACGACTAAGCGACCCTCAACACACTTGACAGCTGTGAAATGTCAAACGTCACTTGGCGTGTAACGTCACTCGTATCCCACCTTTGACATTTATAAACCACCATAAAGGGAGAAGAAGAAGAACCTTTGACATTGGACATAGATGTGAAATAGTAACCACTATCGTTATCGTTAGGTATTTTGTAGTCATTATATGACTTGTGTCTCTCTCTCTCCATTGTTTCTGTTTACGTAGGTGTTAATTTAGTTACCTCTGGACCGCAGGGTTTGTAGCGTTTTCAACTCGTAGATCTAGCTTAGACTCACCAAAGTGGTGCCACGCGATGTTGTTAAATTCTTGACTAAGCTCTTGTAGTTGAATCTATAAAAAAAATTCCGTTTATATAAATTGCCCGCGAATGCGTTTGCATAAGCGAATCGCTCATCTATGATACATCGATTTAAACTGTTTGGTGCGTATATAGAAGCTTTCATTGGTCAAATGTATATATTCATTGTTAGTTGTGTTGCAAAGTTTCACAGACAATTCGTGACGGTTTCAATGAGTCATGAGTAATTGACCGCTGACCGCTGACCTATTAACTTTGAAATTCATCCGCAGGAATTGTTATCTACGTAAATTGTATAGTATGAGATCTTTTTGCCGATATAGTATCTGCTATTATATTTGAATTACGTCCTCCGACTATGTTTATATCTATTGTGTAACGATATTATGTTTGCCAAAATGAGCCGTATAGTTTATGTTAAAAACATAATTTAAGTTTCTACGCTTGAAAGCTATTTTTATATTTCCACTTTGATTACGATTAGGGTCGAGTCTCATTTTAACAACGCGTTGTGGACCTTGTATCGGCCAAATAGAGTAGCCGACCGAAAGTTATGTATATTTTGTAAAGTATTGTTGATTCTTATTATACTATTGTTGTAGTGCTCGTAGTATTTCAAATATCTCAAGACCAATCCAATCTTTTTAGAGTGTTTAAAGTGTATAGGAGTTTTTAGACACGTTTATATATCTATACTTATACTACTCCAGTTTTTCCAGTGAGATCTTTTTATACATCTCTATGTGTATTTTCCTTAGAGTAATTAGTAATTCTACATTGTAGCGTAGAATTTCGATGTGCGCGTTGTCTTCTCAAAAGAATCTTGTTTTATTGTTCGCCCTACATTGACTTTGTCCTTGGGTGTAGATTATGATCCAATATAGATTTATTGCTGCTCAATCGTGTGTAAATTTGTGGATTTTAAATCGTAAATTTAACATTTTGAATACCTCCTTCATATCATGAGACCTTTCCACTTTTGGAGTGTCTATTTTTATATTAATAGTATAGTCCCCCCCCCCAGATTATTCGACTATATTAAGCAGCGAACCCTTATAATATACCTACATCACTAAAACCACATCTTTAAAACTGCTTCTTCTGAGAATTCAAATGAAAGAAATAACATCCAAGATAATAAATACAATCCAATATCGGAATACTTTAGATTAATGTTCATTGTTACATTCAAACTGGCGATGACAGCTGACATGTTCTGGCATAAAGGCACAATGTATTGTTTTCTGAATATCGCAACTGGAGAAAACAATCAAGTTTGTTTGCTAACTGGGTCAAATGATGGTTGGCGACGAATGTCATCCATTCATAATGACCATTTTATTTACATATTCATTATATTATTGTCTTCCGAAGTACGATATAAGATAACATTTGAAATCATAGGAAAAATGCGGCAAAATTGTTCTGAATTATTTTTGTGTTGATATGTATTGAGGAACAAAAATATTTCCGTCTTTATATGATTAATTTTAATACTTATTAATATTATTCATATAAAAACAAATAACAGTGGCTCAAAATTGACATTTTGTTTTAATGCGGTTTTTTTTTGTAAATACTCCATGATTTAATAATAATTTAAGTTAATCATGATATTTATATGACTTTAGATCTTCGATTATATCTATATCTAGTCAAATTTGCCCGTATGATATGCAAAAGAGTGATCAGTTTATTTAATGGTTATATATTTCCGATTTTGTACCTAAGTATATGTTCAATGTTTCGGACAATTTGGTGATTTATTTACAATTTTATTTTTAATTTCATATTGAATGAATAATATAAATATCTGGTAATAATCTTGAATTTTATGTCCACTTATTTTTACGAGTATCACTTCACTGCTATTATTCAATATCGGTTAGTCAAGGTTGTCACAGGGTACGAAACTAACTATATACGCAGATGACAATTTTTATAAATCTTGCCGAATACACTCTCTGCAACCCAGTGAAAAGCTTTTCATACTTTATTGTTAAAAACACTTCTATTTGGATCCAAAATAAAAGTACAAAATTATTAAGGGCAAATGTTCAGCAAATTTCGAACTTGATTTTGCAATTAAAAAAACATTTAATTATATAAAATTAGAAAAATCAATAATGAATTAATCAACAAGCAGAATTCTCTGTCGCTTATAGTTTTCGAGAATAAATTTTAATGGAATATCAACTTAATAATTTGCTGAACATTTACCTTATTCAGAAATAGAACAGAGCTCTTAATAAAAAATCTCATTTTGTTAAGTAGATAATTTAAGATTTAAACAACTTGGTGTGGTATTAATAATTTGCACGTGTTTAACTAATAGCCTTCCATAAATATAAAAAAATTAAAATAAAACAATCCCAGAAATGATAATTATTTATTGCTAAATTGTAATAGGGACATTTTCGCCTCTCTATTAGTCCCGTGTCTCAAGTCTTCCAGAGATACTGGATGTTTTTACCTCGGAGTTAGAAAGTTAGCATAATTAAAATCATTATTTTAATTAAAAGACATTATTTCAGGCCAGCTGTTTTGCCATTTAATTACTACAATATTTATACTTAAAGATTCCATTCCTAAGCATTAGTAAAACTACGGAATAAAATATGTCCTTTCATAAAACTTCATTAGAACTGCTTATTACATATTTATTGCTACAGGAATTGTTCTTTACTTTGATAATTTAAGACTAAATGTATTGGTGTAAAGAAATATAGTAGTAGCTATTGTAGGATTTGGAGTCAGGTTTTTAAATGGCATCAAATATTTTCCTAGGAGAGATTTATATGTATTGTAATTGTGTTTTATTGCTGGAATCTCATGTATATTTTAACATTTTTTTTTTAAATTCATGTTATATGTTTCTATGTAACATGAATTAAATTTTTATAACACTTTATTCCAAGTTATCTGTTTATTCGACATTGTATCAGGAAATTAATGTTTTATGTACTGGAGCTGCCAAAAACTGTTGGAAACTTGTATCTTATTATTATATTTTTTTGAGGGTAGAAATTATGAAAATTATCTGGAACATTATCTATTAAGGCATTGTATTACACCTACATTAATGTTGTTTACATTTTCACAAAGGTTAACTTTGCTAATGGATTGAGGTATAGTTTTCTAGAGATTTTTGGGAATTCAATAAAAATTTACAATCCTTTGTTATCTTTTATTAATGTAAAATTATGTCACTCAGTGTATAAAATACTTCATATACATATTAAAAAGTGTAATAACATATTGAGTTGTTACATTTTCGAAACTGTTTTAATACCTAAAATGTTTAGACATTTTTCCATAATTCTAGCTGTGACTTCACAAAGCATCAGCCTTTCGTAAAAAATATTTACAATTTTCCCATCTTTATCCTTTTCCACACAGTAGCACTTGTCATAGAATTCGGTGAAAGTTGATGAAATTTCGTACAAATACTCGCAAAGACTGTGCAAATATAAATCACTTGTTACCTTCAAGATGACCTCTGGGAACCGTAGGAGCACTTTCCCCAGTTTCCATTCAGATTCATGTGCAAGTTTAAATCCCAATTTTTGTGATTCAAGTAATAATTGGACATCAGAAATCTGTGCTGTTCTAGCTATAGATTTGATGCGGGTTAGTGCATATAACAAATAAACTGCAGTGTTACCTTTATCATCCAACATTTTGTCAAAGGAGAATACATAGTCATTGACCCTGTTGTGTGAAAGGTCAGCGTACTTAATGCATCCATAAGCAACAGCTTCTTGTGCTATTCTTAACTCCTCAGGGCTTAGTACCTTATGTCTACCTTTTTCCACTAATTTATCAAGAGCCCTCTTCAATCCTTCATCAAGTAAATCAATGAGCTTAACAGTATCACCAGATCTTGTTTTAAATTTTTTCTTATCTTCTCCAAGTACAACACCAAATCCAACATGTTCAATTTTCTGTCCTTTTTTAAGTATCCCAGCACGTCTGGCACATGCATCAATTGTCATGAAATGAGTGTATTGGCCTGCATCTGTCACATAGATGAATCGATCTCCATTTTCCTCTTCTACTCTTTGCTTTATAGCTGTTAGATCAGAAGTATCATATGTATATCCTCCATCAGATTTTACAATTGTCAAGGGTATACCTTCATGGGTTTCAGGATTTCCCCACATAATAAGTCTGCCTTCATCTTCCTCGAGAAAACCATTTTCTTTAAGTTGTTTCACTACAGCATCCATCCTGCTCTGATAAAATGATTCACCCCTATCTATTATATTAATATTAAGGCGATCATATATCTTTTGAAATTCTCTGCGAGAAACTTCACAAATAAGTTCCCACGCTGCTATGAAATCAGGTTGGCCAGATTGCAATTGCACTACACATGAGTAAGCACGCTTCTTGAACTCTTCATCTTCATCAAATCTTTTTTTTGATTCTTTATAAAAGGCTTGTAAGTCAGAAATGGGTGGCGAATTAACTATGTAATTAGGAAACTGGTCTTGTAAGTGAGCAATTAACATTCCAAACTGAGTGCCCCAATCACCCAGGTGATTCAGTCGCAAAACGTTATGATTAAGGAATTCTAGTACCCTGCAAATACTGTCTCCAATGATTGTGGACCTCAAATGACCCACATGCATCTCTTTAGCAATATTTGGAGATGAAAAGTCAACAATTACTCTTTCTTTTTTAACTGGAGGAGGTTGTACACCAAATCGAAGAATACATTGCAAAACATGTTCAGCAAATTTTTTATTTAAATATATATTAAGAAAACCTGCACCAGCTACTTCTATTCTTTCTATAAGAGGGGATATAGGGGTTTTATTTAAAATATTGTTCGCTACCTCTTTTGGGTTTGTTTTCACTTTTTTGGCTTTAAGTGTTTGAGAAATGGGCATGGCAGAATTACATTGATAATCTCCAAACTTGGGATTCTGGCTAGACAGTGTAATGACAACTGGTGGGTCTTCCAAATCAGGGTATGCAGAAGTTATAGCTATTTCAAATACTTTTTTGAGTTCATCTATTATACAAACAGTGCTCTCAACGGAGTTCATGTCTGTAATTAACTTCGGCCTCTTTCTGGATTCCCTTTTCGCTCCTTGGCTTAAACGTTCAGTTTTAATGGCATTTTCAAGAATTGCCAGACGATGTTTCAATTTTTCATTTTCTGACAATAGTTGTTCTAATCGCGGATCTGTGATTTTGCTTAAATCACCTGACGTAAGTTCATCAAGTTCTACCTCGACAGCCTGCGCTTCTGTTTCAACTTTACTGGTTCTCGCAAGCAGTGTCTTCTCGTCAACATCCGACATTTTCACTGAAATCTAAAAAGAAATTCTTTATATTCCTTTCAATTTAAAACAGGATTATTAAAATAATCAGAAGTTTAGTACGAAAAAAGTCACTTTTCCGGAATAAAATATAGGTTAATGAAAGGATTTTAAGCCTACATAATGAATAGACCTAAGACCTGACATTGACACTGACAGCTGCAACTGAAATATACAATGTAAAATGGAACGTTCTCAAAAGATAACGAAATTATAAATAAGAAGAAAAAAGGTAAGGGTACCTGCTGCCTTAAATCTTTAACAAAAATGTTAAGTTTATGAAAGCAATATAAAAAATCCTTTAGAATTATATGATAAAAGATACACCATAAGTAATTATATACATCAAATACATTGCTATGGCAACCAAGGTCAAACAAACAGCGGCAAAATGGTTTCAAAAAAGCAAATCAATTTAGACTGAATTAATAATTGTCAGTGAATAAGTAATACTTCAAAATTACAATTTAACATTTCTCTAAAATTACTATTATCATTTCATATATTAATTTTACATTATCATTTATCTTACGTATTACAGAAAAAATGATATGTTTGCGGGTAGAAGCTTTAACACACATTTTTTAAAAAAGTGTTAAGTTTTAAATATGTAGCTTTTTAGTTTAATTTAATAATGGCACAAAAATCAAACAGATTTGAATATAAAACGATGCATAACGAAATCCCATTTTGGCTTGACGATATAACCAAGTAAGTAAAGAATAATTAGATTTTTCAATAATAAAAGTAAGACTTTTTCTACATATTTTCATAAAGTTAAGACTTGTTTTTACTTGCAATTTTTATACATTTTGTGTGTTAGTCTTCCAATGTATCTAATTCGTTTAAATTTTTAGGAAAATGAAAGATACCCATATTAAAAATAGCAGTAGCGATTCATCAAATCATGAAATAAGGAAACCTTCAAATTACAAATCAGAGAACAGGTGATTGTAGTATATGTTCAGTACTTGTATACTGAAATTTAGGTATTCAATTTAAACACTAAAAATCCTTTTCTCTATTCAGATTTTTACGACGAACCTCTTTGGACACAAACATTGATTTTATAACGAACCCGAAAAAACATCCAATTGCACATTCTGCTGGCACACTCCGTCATGGTTATGGTATATTTAATATACTAACTTATTAAATGTACTAAAATAACATATTCTCTGGACATTAGATCAAAATTAAAATTATTTTTTCCACAACTTTGAACATGGGTTAACCTAAGTTTTCTGACAATTTCTGTAACAATTCTTCGATGGATGAGTTGTGAATGGTGACAAAAAGTAGCGACAAATAAACGACAAATGAATAATGGCCAGAACCAAGCAGCAAGTCTATTTTTTATTAGCTTCTACTAATATTGTAAAACCGTAGGATCGCTCGAGTCATACTTATATTTTTTATTCGTGCCGAAAATAAACAATTCATTCATGGAAATAAAAAGTATGTTTTAAATAATAGCTTGTTATTTTACGATGAATAACTTTCTTTTCTGATTTTGCTAAAAAGTTTGCCGTTTCATATTTTACTACAAAAAAGATTGTAAGTTCTTTGGGCATACTTCACTGCATCTACCCCTTATTTTTATTAAGTTTATGAATTTAACCCGTACTATATTTAATTTTGTGAAAAGTTTATCCTCATCACTAACTTCTATAGCTTAACCACTTCATACCGACCACTTTGATGTCACGCAGCTGCCAAACACAACCGAACGCTCGCGAGCATACGCTGTGGCTGAACCGTCCACCTTTTTATTTTTAAACGATTGATGTTTTTGTTTGTTGACCGTAGATAAATAATTAAAACTTCGTCGAATGCAGAGCTTGATACGCCCCCCTCGTTGCACACGCTCGATCCGTTTGCTCACAGGATTATTTGTAAGGAAAGCGGCATGATATCCTCAGACGTGCCATTATTGTACAAACATAAAAGTTATAGAATATTTTAGTCGTTGCTGTGTGTAAAGTTTTTGTCATAAGTTTACGCAAGTCTGTAAATGCAACGCACCCTACAAACAGTGAAATAAGTCACTTGTTTTTTCGTTTTCAAGCCAATGGGTCCAATGAAAGTAACAGGCATATCAACGTGAACAGCAACAAACTGGATTGGGGCGATTCTCCGGCTCAGACTGGGATAACTAATGACTTCCTTTCTGATCTTCTGCCGCATTATGTTACGCCGCGCCACAGACGAATGAATAACATCATAGACAATGACTTTAGTGACGTCATTATCGGCCGGAGTAAGTTTGCCTTTCTATTAATTGATTAATTGTAGAACACGTAAAAGTTATATTTGCCTCTGAAATTCGTCTAAGTCATTCCGCAATCAATCAGAGAGCTTATAAGGATAGGCCTATGGGAGGAAGAAGGATTATAAGGATCTCTGTTATATCCCTGTCTTTCTCCCACGAATCTATTTAGTAGTTAATAATAGTTATCTAAATAGTAATTAATAAACTTTCTATCTAATAATTACATGTACTAGAAATTATACTTTTTCTAACATTTCATTTGAGACTTTTCATTCAAAATAATGCTTAAATCGCCTATACAAAATTATCTGGCTGCTCTTATTAGAAATCAAAGCCACTTTTTTTCTAGCTTAACTATATGTTAGTATAGGTAAAAGCGCGTCTTTAGTGAGAATCTAAGATACTTTATTACTAGTACGTAGTTTAAGTGATAATTATACTAAATATTTACATTTGTTATATATATATATGTATATATTACACATACACACTTAAACACACACGCACACACAAGCACACACCGCTTCCCTATTTTACCATTTAAATATTCATTAACAGCCTGCAAATCAATTTCAATCATTTTTTTTGGAAATAAAGTAAATTTTAAATTTATAAAGTCAACAAGTTTAACATTAAAATTGATCCACTTTATAACTGTCTAATTGGATGAGTTTGGTAGTAACAGGAATAAGTTTTACATATTTCAGAGGCGCAAGACAGACCAAAGTTGAGAAAAAGTGTACTTTCTGGGGAAAGTCCATTGGAACCATTAAATGTAAGATTGCGAAAATCTTCGTCAGTTTCGAAGAAATCGAAAACTATCCCATCTAAAGTACAGAAAAGGAACTCTAGGAAAGAAAAAGATAATGACTTCGTTATTCCGGAACTACCTCGGGGTCGATTGTTAGAAATCAAAATTTATTCCAATTGGGGTGATAAGTTTTTAGTTGGCTTGAACGGCATCGAACTTTTTGATGTGGACGGCGAAATTGTTGATGTTGAGAAGGTAAGTCTATTATAAACTATAATTCTATGTTTTAGTAACGTTTTTACTGTAGAAGTGCAACTTCTGCAGGCAAGTCTGTGAAATCGCCATGGCGCTACAGACTGAGGTAATTTAGAAATATTTGTAATTTTGCGGTTCCTCTGGTCCATACTAAAATTTGACACCGCAAATAGTTAAGGGAACTAACTTTCGCATGAAAATTGGTTCATGCTGATAAGTTATACCTTTTTCGGTAATAATAATCAATATCATAACAGTGTGGTCTGGTGGGTGCGACGTCAGAACGCAGTCCGTGTCAGGTTCGAACCCTCTGGGCGGTGCTCAGCAATAATTTTCCGTTCAGGATTTTTTACATTATAAAGTATTTTTATTATAATGTTATACGAGAAAAGGTTAATAAAAACTAACGTAAAACCAGGTAGTCAAACACGCCACAATATAATCTATAATGACACTAATAGTATAATTTAATATTTCGATCAAAAAGATGGATTGCTTGCCATATGTCATTAATTCGCCACTGTATCTTGCGTAATATGAATGATTTCATTAATTAAATGAACTAAAAGGTGAATGAAATATGATGGTATGATTGGTTGAATGTATAAATGAATACAGAAATCCTGTTTGACCGTGTCTCAGATATGGTCAGATTCGGATACGGGCGATTGCACGAAGCACGGCCGCGCTGAGAGCATAGTCGACGGCGTGGTGCGCACAAAGGATGACAGGCACATATGGAGCGCTCCTGCGCCAGGGGACGCGCCGATCGCACTCAGTATTCTGCTGGCTAAGTGCACCACGCTCGCCTTACTAAGGATATGGGTAAAACCAGTAAAACTATTTGCATGCACGATTTAAATTTATAGAAGAAGCTTTTTGCCATAGTATCCGGTGATGTTGTAACACACTCAAGCAAGGAAATCAAATTGGTAATGAATAAATTGGTGATGGGTGTGTTCCCACGCTCAAGCGGGATAACGAAATTGCTACTCGATACTATAACGGTACTTTACGGCCAAATGATCATAACGATTTTTCGATGCACGCGTTAGTCGCCAGTTTGATAGGGAGCCACATGACCTATTACCCTCAACATAAAAGAAACTATCCTATGCGTAACCCTGAGATGCCATGTGAACCCTTGTGGTGTTCAAAGTATCTTCTCACATTGAAGAACTGTTGAGTTCCAACTAATTCTCAAAATTGGATTTTGTAAGTGCGGGTAGAGCATTAGAATTTCTGATGTAGACAAATTGAAGCTGCAATGATTCATTTCAAATTATTTGGACATTGTCGATGTGTTATACAGTGTACAGTTGTTAATCATAAATGCTCACAGAATTACAACAAGTCGCGTATTTATTCTACGCGGGGCGTCCGTCTAATCCAAATGAAGCTCGATGACCAAGTGGTTTTCCAAGGGGAGATCGCGAAGTCCAGCGGCGAGATGAAAGGACTCCTGCCGACGTTCGGTGATGTAATGTGATTTTTTTAAACGACATCCTTTTGCAAAAAAATGCTATAAGTATAACTAATAATGAATAGTCTGTAGATGAGAAATCCCCAAGATGTTAAATTATAATATTAACAAATTTAATATTTTTTAAATTATTATACCTTTGCGTGCTTTTCCACTGTACCGCCTGATGTAAGTGGCGATGCTATTGTCTTGGAGTTAACCTGCAGGCTACTTTGATATATTGATTTTTTTGTGATAGGTTGTTGGTAGGCTTTCACAGTTCCAGAAGTATATTTAAATATTTTTCTAACATTTTATACTTGTAATTTATGTATATGCCAATAAAGTAGATGAAATGTACTGATGTCCTAACGTGTGAAATGGTTGTAGAATAGAAAGCATGGGTTTAAAACAAGTATATTCCTCTAGGAATAATAACCCTGTAGCACCTGGACTTGCGGTCAGTCTCAACTCCGGGAGGCAATGAATAAACTCAAGTGGTAGGGCCACGCAAATGTCTTCGCTATTGCCCGAATGGGCAGGTCCGTCGGGGGAAGTACCACGACCTCACAGAAGACCGGCGTGAAGTGGAAGTGTTACACTTCTGCGTTTCGTCTGGTGAGTGTGGTTGCCGGGGCCCGCTTTATTAAAAGGTGGCAACGCATCTACAACCCTACGGGGTGTTGCAAATGTCCATGGGCGGCGGTAATCGTTTAACATATCGTTTAACGTTGACGACCCCAATGGCGTAGTCGCTAGTGTGCTTGCCTCCTGCGCCAGAGGGCGTGCGTTCGATCCCCACTGCTGGAAAAATATTGTGTGATGAAGAGTGTTCTTCTAGTATCTGGGTATTAGTGTTTGGGTGTTATTTATCATAATTTTAATTACAAAAGAAAAGTATGTTTAACTATGTTTGTCAGCTATCTAGTTCCCATAGTACAAGCGTTGTTTAGTTTGGGACTAGAGACCGTGGTGTAAGTGTGTCAAAAGAAAAAAAAAAATCTGCGAACATTTCAGACGATCCTATTCACGAAGGACCCGAGCATATTAGAGCGCGTGCTGCTAAACGACAAACACTTCCAAAGCCTGCTCAGGGAGAACGACCCGGCGAAGGACTACTGCAGTTTGGTCGAAAAGCGACCGCCCACCGCGAACGACGCCAGCCATATGAGCCCGCCCATTCTGGAAGTTTCCACGGCGGAGTGCGACACGAAATACGTGGCCAAGGCGATGAAATTATCCCTTATGTCCAACTGGGGCCACAAGCATATCATAGGGCTGACGGGTGGGTTAACTAGTTGAAACAGTAATCAAGAAAAGTAAAGTAAAAGCCTATGACCCACTCCCGGGCAAGGCGTAGGGTTTTAGGGCAAAGTATTATCGTCGAAATATTGAAATTTTAAAATCGGCAACATATTTCACAATCAAATTATTATTATGATTTATTTGTGTATCGATACACGATTTTCCTACTTACTGACTATAGCAGATATGATAACACATGTCTTCCAGTCAGAGTTATACCTCTAAATGAGTTTTCATAAATACTATAATAAAATATTTACGTATGAATAACTAAATAATAATGTATGAAATAATAATTGTTGGTATTTTTTAATGGTAATCGCTGTGGTGTTAACTGTCTGTTGTTGTTGAATGTTCCGCCTGTTCTTTTAGGCATAGAAGTCTTGAACTACAATAAACCGGTGAAAGTGCATAGAGCATTCGCCTACACTGCGTACATAAGCGACGACACTATGGAGGAGGGTGGCGGGCTGATAGACTGTAGGAATCTGTTTAATGGCAACAACATCACTACGGATTTCAATGACATGTGGTGCACCAACTTCTCGCCCGGCACCAAGTTCTGCCATATCGTCGTCGAGTTTAATGAACCCACCGAGATTTCCAGTAACTAATTAAAAATAATAGAAACCATTGATTTTTATATATTTGTAAAGTAATACGTGTAAATTGGCTTAAGCAAGCTAAAGGACCAGAAATTTGTGCATTGGTCCTTTGAGCCGGATAATATGGTAAAAGATATTTTTATTTTTAGAAAATATGAAGTATGAACATTCGCTGGCAAAATTCAAAGTCATATCTTATTTTAAAATAGTTAACTTGTTTGTAGCAATATTTCCTCTAATTTCGAAACAAAATCATAATAGGTTGAGAAAAAAAATCTACATTTCTTGCATGACGATACATATATTCCCGGTGTAAAAGATTCTTCCCTTCTCATGTTTTAAACTGAATAGTAAAGCCCAATGGAACGTGGCTAGTTAAGTCTTTCTATCTAGCTATGATAATTTTCAACCTCCTTCAAAAAAGGAGGTTTTCAATTCAGTTGTGTTTCATTTTGTTAATTACGTTAGAACTCGGTCATTTATGAACCGATTTTGAAAATTATTTTTGCTTTGGGTTCGCGTCATTGAGTGATATTGGACCTTTGACATTAGGAGATACATCAGGGAACTCCTGATCAATTCATCATTAGAATCAAATAAAAAGATGTGTAATGAATGAATGCGATATTTGAAGTCGTCTTTGTTTATAAAGCTCCGTACCTAGAAGGTAAATAGGGTCCCGACCCTATCACTGAGACTATAACAACAAATAATTAAAAAAAATATTCAAGAGGGGAACCCTTCGTGCGCGAGTCCTACTCCCACTACGCCGGTTTTTACTGTTAACAGAATTGCACTTGTTTAAATTGCATCATTAGAGCATGAACATACTTTTTATTAAAGCATTACGATATTTTTCAAAATGTATCGTCCAGGTATCCGAATCTGGAACTACAATGCCAATTTGGAGTTTTCGTATATCGGGGTGAAGCACGTTCGCTTTCATTTGGACGGCAGACCATTGCACTACCGCCCCCTACTACTTCGGCGGGCACCGGGGGAGACCTGCTACGACTTTGTGCAGCAATTGGACCTCGCCGCGATTGACCACGGGTTCGTGTTTCATCACTAATTTAATAATAATATAAATAAATATTTAGGACACATTTGTACACAACAATTTACAATTTACCTATATGATTGGAAAAACACAAGTTACTTGACGTTTTTAATGGCAGTGAAAAGGAAACATTAAACCAATTTCGAAATGGAGCAAAGTAAACCTGTTTCAAAGTAAAATTAATTGTTGCAATCCGATTTCTAGTTGCAAACACGCATAATGATGTGGGAATCACGACACAATTTTTTTTTCTTTTGACAACTTTTACACCACGGTCTCGTCGTGCACCAGTTAGTTTGTTTCCCCTGAATTCCCGAGTCGCCAGACTAATAACGTTTACAATGGACCGGTATTTCACAGAAGTCGCAGAAAAAACTTCGCTCACATTTGGATTATTGTCGTGTAGATGAATTCCGTAAAATTTTATGATTTAACGTTCGAACAGATTGGAGGACGCTAGTGATACCGAAAGCTTCATAATGGACTGCTTGGGTTACGGCAGTGGTGTGAACTTCGGCGCCCCAACTGGGTTCGTGCTGCAGCTGAGCATATTCTCTACCTGGGGCGACCCTTATTACGTGGGCCTCACGGGCGTCGAGCTGTACGATCCGCACGGGAACATCATTCCAGTTAACGAGACAAGTATGCGTATTATAGAGCTAATATGGGTATTATAGTGTCATGGATTTTTAAGCATGTAGTTAATAGTGTCATATATTATTATATATGTCACTATTAACTATGTACTATGCGTATTATAGTTAATAGTGTCATGGATTTTTAAGTGTAATCTATTTTTAAGTGTTACTGCGGCCTCGTCGACAACGCTTGAGGGTTTAAATATGATTTACCAAACTTCAAAAAAGCGGATCTCGATTACTTCACCATAAGATTTTTTTATGTGAGAAGGTGGCATGCAAACTGGCGGTTCACCTGACGTCAAGCGATAACCACCGCCCATAGACATTTGCAACACTCGTAGGGTTGCAAATGCTTTGCCACCTTTTAATAAAGCGGGCCCGCGACTACCTCACTCACCAGACGGAAAGCAAAAGAAAACTTCTTCTACTACACGTTGCTCTTTTGTAAGGCTGTGTTCGTGTCACAGCGAAAGTTGTCGCGTGGTCACTTTCTCTTTGCAACAATCCATTTTTATTTAATTTAATGTAAAAAGTTCTCAAGCGAGCAGGCGCTACGGTACACCCGATGTTAAGGAAACCTGCATATTTTCGAAATAATATAAAAAAAAAACATTTCGAAGACATGTGAAGTCCGCCAATCCGCATTGGGGCCGCGCGGTGAACTATGCCCCGATACCCTCTGTACCGAGGAGGCCTTTACCGTCCAGTGGGACATGTGTAGGCTGATCTTTTGTACAATTTTTAGCGCGATAAAGATTAAACACATGAACAAACGGACAGACGTGTGCGCGCACCCGGCCAGCGTGAACGTGCTGGGCGGGCGG
Source organism: Iphiclides podalirius (assembly GCA_933534255.1). Taxonomy (NCBI): domain Eukaryota; kingdom Metazoa; phylum Arthropoda; class Insecta; order Lepidoptera; family Papilionidae; genus Iphiclides; species Iphiclides podalirius. Next base: position 10,145,545 of record OW152827.1, on the reverse strand, counting down.
GGGGCGGAGGGGGCGCGGGGGGGCGAGAGGGACGCCAGGACGCCCTCGCGGCTCGTGGACGGGCGCAACGCGCTCGCCCGCGACGCCGCGCACTCGTGGCTCGCGCCCATACTGCCGCGCACGCTCAACAGGCAATGGCCGCTCCGTTATACGCACACGCTCTACTAGCACTGGCCCTTCTTTAATAAGCACGCTCTACTAGCACTGGCCCTTCTTTAATAAGCACGCTCTACTAGCACTGGCCCTTCTTTAATAAGCACGCTCTACTAGCACTGGCCCTTCTTTAATAAGCACGCTCTACTAGCACTGGCCCTTCTTTAAAAAGCACGCTCTACTAGCACTGGCCCTTCTTTAAAAAGCACGCTCTACTAGCACTGGCCCTTCTTTAATAAGCACGCTCTACTAGCACTGGCCCTTCTTTAATAAGCACGCTCTACTAGCACTGGCCCTTCTTTAATAAGCACGCTCTACTAGCACTGGCCCTTCTTTAATAAGCACGCTCTACTAGCACTGGCCCTTCTTTAATAAGCACGCTCTACTAGCACTGGCCCTTCTTTAATAAGCACGCTCTACAAGCATTGGCCCTTCTGTAATAAGCACGCTCTACAACCATTGGCCCTTCTGTAATAAGCACGCTCTACAAGCACTGGCCCTTCTGTAATAAGCACGCTCTACAAGCACTGGCCCTTCTGTAATAAGCACGCTCTACAAGCATTGGCCCTTCTTTAATAAGCACGCTCTACTAGCACTGGCCCTTCTTTAATAAGCACGCTCTACTAGCACTGGCCCTTCTTTAATAAGCACGCTCTACTAGCACTGGCCCTTCTTTAATAAGCACGCTCTACAAGCATTGGCCCTTCTGTAATAAGTATACTCTACAAGCACTGGACCTTCTGTTATAAGCACGCTCTACAAGCACTGGCCCTTCTGTTACAAGCACGCTCTACAAGCACTGCCTTGCTACACAGGCACTGAACGTGTTATATGCTTACACTCGACAAGCGGTGGCCCTTAAGTTAAACGCATACATTCCACAAACACTGGTCCTTCTGTTATATGCACAGACTCTACTAGCACATGCTTCTATGTTAAACGCCACACGTGCCCTTCACAAACACGTGCCCTTCACAAACACGTGCCCTTCACAAACACGTGCCCTTCACAAACACGTGCCCTTCTGTAATACACACACACTTGACAAGCACTCATCCTTCAATTAGACGCACACACTTGATAAGAACTGACCCTTCTGTAATAAGCAAACATTCTCCAAGCACAAGCTCTATGCTATACGCACATACTCTGCAAGCACTGGTCATTAACCCCCTCACAATTTAATTAAATCAATGGAAATAATTTTAAATTACTTTTTGAATATCACATATCACTGTAGTATTACTGTGGCAATTACGTAATAATCTTCAAGAAACTCTCGCGTGTAGTAATAAAATTGCATATACTTTATTGACGACCCAATTGACACAGTGGATAGAAAAAGTTTTTTTGCACCAGAGAGCGTTTGAGGGTTCGACACTCACTACTGGAAAAATATTGTACGATTTAATGTTTTTATCGTGTCTGGATGTTTATGTATTTGTAATATGTACATAATTATTTACAAAAAGAAAAGTACGTTTATCAGTTACCTTTTCTCAGTTTGGAACTGTCTCACGTTGTGAAAAACCAATCAACTTTCAGAGTTTTCTTCGTATTCGACGCGCCAGTCTCCGTTTACGGTATGAAGATATGGAATTACGGGAAAACCCCGACACGCGGCGTCAAAGAGTTTGGGGTGGGTAGACACAGTGCGCTGGTTAAAATTGTCGTTTGCGATAGTTTGAATTAAAGAAATCAAGAATGTTTTTATTGCTGATGTTTCCCTTTAGCGAAGAATAATTTTCTCTATTTGCTCTTTTATAGGTATTAATGGATGACCTATTAATATACAATGGCATTCTGGATTGCGTAGAAGGCGAGGAGATAAAATCGCAATGGATCTGTCTGCGGGACGTGGAAATAGACGCGTTGACGCCGAGGTATATTATAGAAAATAAACATTCTCGGAAATTTTCTTCTTTTGGCTGCGAAAAGAGTATAATTTAAAGGGATTTGAATGCATAAAGAATTTTGGAAATTGAGATTACTAGTTGAAAAAATATTTCTTCAGGAACCAGTAGCTCAGCCATAATGCCTTCGACGATATGTGTAGAGTACACACATCAATCTCTTGTAGTGCTTATTCCTCACGCTCAGTGATGATTCTATTATGGATATATTTGGATCCGATATATCGATACAAAATATTCAATATCAAAAACGATATTTTTTCAAATTCGAATCCAGCACAGAGTCCGTAGGTGCCAAAGATTTAATACTTAACATACCATTTTTATGAACAACGGAGTATCTAGGATATCGTAATATTTCTTCAATTTCGGCATACCTACGTTTTCCTTTGATGGCGTAGTGCGGCTTCCACAGTGTCCTTTACGAAATGGGGAAAACGTTTCGAGATAGCCAGTGTACGGGAGCTCGCTTTTAATACAATATATACACTCGAGCAATCCGGGTTCAAATCCCGGTGCCGGCACCGATGTAACTGGCATGGATGTTAATGGCAATTTATGTGCTAACATCACGTGCTTAGCGGTGAACTAAAATATAGCGAGGAAAGGTGCATATTTAATACCGAAAAATATTTCGACGATATGTGATATTTGTCAATCCGCAGTGGGGTCGCGTGGTGGATTATACCTTAATAGCCGTACATAGCGGGCCTTTGCCCAGCAGTGGAACAGTCTGTTACTTAACTTTATACAGCGTGTCGTTACAATCGCGACAATAAATGAACACACATATAGAGAATAACTTTTTAAAATTGTATTAAACAATTTACATTCTTTAAACCTCAATATTTAACGAGTTATTAAATTTTCCAAAACAAAGAATTTTAGAACAAACTTACGTATAAAACTGTAACGTAAAGTTCATTTGTAAAGGTAACAAAGGATATGAATGGGTTGAATGAATTTAAAAGAGACAAATCATACTGTTAGAAGGAGAGGCTTGTAATGCGACGCTGTGGCAACGAATGAAAAAGTTTCTGAATGTATGAATCAGTCAGTAGTTGTATAGGATGTTACAAATTTTGTTTCTTTTTTACTTAATTAGTTTGTATGAAAAATATTTTTTTTTTCATTATGGATTTTTTAACTTAAATATGTTATTATGATTATTGGCAAGTAGCGTTAGACGTGTGTTCATTTATTGCTGCGGTTGTAACGACACGCTGTATATTTTTAAACTAAAAATGTAAATATTTTTGACTACTATTTGATATCAACCGCAGCCCGTCAGACGCTAGCCACCGCTCCACCACCGGCGGCTCGAAGAGGCCGGCCGATCCGCGCGCCCGGCCCCACACCAGCGTTTCCCAAGACGCGCACGCACACACGCACACGCACACGCACGGAGACGCGCACACGCACACGCACACGCACGGAGACGCGCACACGCACACGCAAGCCGACACGCACAAGGAATACGTCACGTAACGAGACACTAGGGGAAAGAATCGCGACAGTTTGGACCTGTGTTCGTGTATTGAATTGTGAACAAGCTCCCCGACACGCAGAATGCGGAAGGATTCAATTAAACGTTAATTTTGTTTGTTTTTTGTCATCTGAAATACATATAAAAATGTAATTACCGTAATAATAGTTTCAATTCGATTCGAAAAGTATCTCTACATTCGTTCACAGCGTTCTGTTCGTAAGTGTATTTGGATGTCATTGTTGAAGAATTTATTAAAAACAATAATGTCATGATTGCAAAATATATAATATTAACGGGAACTGTATCAGTGATACAGTTCCCGTTAATCTTATATATTTTGTGATACAGTATCACTGCACTTCATTGCACGCAAAGAGAAAATCTTTTTTTAAATAATTATAGTAATTTTATATAATCCTTATATATGTATATAATTTGTCACTTGTCGTACATTGTCCCATTGTGCAACTAAATGTGATGAAAATGTTTCTGTATTTATAATTTTTTGTAAGTTTTTTGCCTCATTTTGATATCAGTTTTACAAATGTTTATGAGTTTTTAAAACAAATTTAGATTATTAATACATACAGTACATTCAGAATTATTACTATAATAAATCACGTATTTAACGTATTTTTAACATACAGTATAAATCGGGTATGTGTTTTTATTTTAGAATTAGTATAATCATATAACAATATATAAAACTACAAGACATGTAGATGTATTTTCTTTTCATAAATTTAAATTAAGTAGCTATTGTGTTCTGTAGGTAAACACGTAGAAAGTAACAATGTAGACTGCACAAAAGCCAAATCTTTGTTTAATTCATCTACTAATTGTTATTTTACATGACTAGTAAGAATATTACAGGAAGTACCAAAAAAAAACCTTGATGAAAATCAAACAAAAAAAAACCTTTATTTGTATGTTTAAAATAATAAAACTTTTATATAATTAAATAACGGTTTACAGTGTTGTCTTATTTAAGAAACCTTTACATATATCAAGACATGATTAAAAGTATTATAATTCTTGATTGGTTAATTATACTTTATTTAAATTTAAATAGCCGTGATAGCTGTGTCCGGGCGCTCGCCTTTAATTACATTTACTCGAGCAAGGAGTTCGATCCCCGGTGCCAGCACCAATGAAATTCTTAATTTTAAGTGCTGAATTATCACTTGCTCTGCGGTGAAGGAAAACATGGTGAGGAAACCTGCATATGTTCGAAATAATAATAAAATAAAAATATTTCGAAAATATGTGAAGTCCGCCAATCCGCAGTTGGGCTGCGTAGTGGACTATGCCCTGATACACTCTTTACAAAGGAGGCGTTTGCCCAGTAGTGGGACATTTATAGGCTGTTACTTTATAAATTTAAATTAGTTCATACTGTAGTGTAGTACTTAAGTAAACAATAAAATGAAACAAGAAAAGCTGTTCAACTTAATTTATTGTTAGACTACTTACAAATCACAGGTTTTTGTTGCTTTTCATACTAATCCATTCTACAATACGGCTTAAGGGCTATTGTGGCAGTTAAGAAAAAATGACAATCAAATATTGAATACATTATTATAGCATTACACAGATATACAGACTGAATTTTTTCACTAATGTAAAATTCTAACAAAACCGTAGAAGCAATTCTATCAAAATCTTAGCCAATATAATATCGATTACTTTCAGTCTCTAAGTATATTAAGAAAGTTTCATCTGATGAAGAGAATATGATGACAACGATGATGATAAGAGAGATCAATGTCTCAATAACAACACAAAAACTGCTCACAGTTCGCTCGTGCTAGTTTTTGTTTTCTTATTTTTTGCACCTTTTGACCATATAATAAGGGAACATAAAAATTGACATCTTAATTTTCATTCCTCTGGAATAAAGCCTTCACATTTATCAAATCCATCAGGATTAAGATATGTCGCTTTAGCGGAAAACGCCGTATCTAATGTTAGAAACGTCATAGAAAACTCGTGTATATTTGTTTATAATGTATATGTCTAGCTAAAGAAATAGACGGAGTCCAAAACCTCGTTTATGTCAAAGTCTCCTTTTCCAGGGACATTTCCAAGGAGACTGTTTACTCGTTTTTTGTTCGCCACGCCTTCGACTTTATCTTCTATTTCGCTGAAATTAAAAAAAATATTATAAAGTTATCACAGAAATTAGTAATGTGTTAATAATATTGATAAAATTCACTTAATTTAAATATTTCAATAATAATTAGACACATAGTTATGTAGGTAAATTCATAAATAAAAAAGAAGATTTTTCGATATTATATGTCTGATACAAAATTAACTACATAACTTAACATACACAGTTTATACATAATGTTAATTTTACCTTTCGCTATAACTGTATCTCTTAACCAGAAATTCCGATAAGTTCTCTAGAATCGGCTGTGAGTGGAGAGCGACGAACTGTTCACGGCATATCTGAAAAATAAAGCAGATAAATTTTGCCTTAAACCTAATTTACAAACAGAAATATAATAAAAATCCTGTCCTTAGAACATTTTAGGCAGATGATCTTTTATTTTATGTCATCATTATCTCCGGTGGTAGGCCTTCCAAAGCTACGTTGTCCCTACTCGAGAAATATTATTTGCAAAGGTCATCAGATCTTCGTGCGATGGCCTGTGCTTTGTCACTTCAACTTGCAAATCTGTAGAGCCGTGTCTGTGACCCTGCTTCTTCAGCAAATTTTCTTGTTCCGTATTATGTTACGCAAAGTAACTCCGAGCATAGCCCTCTCTATAGCTCATAGTGTGACTTTAAGCTTCTCTAAAAGGCCAGCTTATAAAGACCGCGTCTCTGTGCCACATGTAATCAATTACACTAAACACTAAACACTATACAACCTTGACTTCAGGCATTGCGGAATCTTGGAAGAAGATATCATTGTGTGTAATTTCTCGAACCCTGCCCATCCGTTTTGGATTCATCGGACACCTCTTTTTCGAAGTTGACACACCTTGAAACGTTTGTCCAAGTCAGAAGACATAGTGCAAAATTGACGTTCGACATTATTTTCGTCTTGCCCATGTTTATTTTAAAACCCACCTGTTGGAAAATGACAGTGAGGTCGCTGAGCACGGTATGAAAATCGTCCCGCGATTGTCTCTTGTTTGCACTTTAGTCCGGTCGAATAGGCGCTCTCGCTCGGTGGTATATCGGCGTCCCGCTCTCACCTGGTTCATGCGGTCGACGGCGCTGGGGTGCGTCCAGTAGCAGTCGTGCACGGAGACGAAGGCGAGCCCCGCCGCGGCGCAGTGCAGCCCCGTCAGCATCATGTGCGACGAGTCCAGCGAGTGGATGAAGTTCGGCGGGAACGCGTTGCGCTGCTTCATCGTGCACGGCCGCCTGCGATAGGTTACGGTTGCACGACGATTAATGCGGCTATCACAATTAGCGTGTCGTAATTCGCCATTATAGTTAAAATAAGTTGTTGTTATGAACGCAACCGTTCATACCGAAAATGGAACGAGGCAACATTATAAGGGACAGAGAGACTACTTCTTGTTTTCTTAAAATTGTAACAGACTACTCACTACTTTCCTTTTTTATGGTACATAAAGATTTTGTAGCAAAAGACTTTTTTTATCATTTACTGGCGCCTACATTCCATCTTCTAAACACCTAAGAAGAAACAGTTGTATTTTTTTTTGCTTAGTTATCAAGTGCTCAGCGGTAAAGGAAAATATAGTTGTTAATTTAAAAAAAAAATAGCCTGTGGTATGTACCACCACACGAAGACCAGCGTGAATTGGAAGTGTTATACTTTTGCAGTTCGTCTGGTGAGTTAGGTATCCAGGGCTCATTTTATTAAAAGGTGGTAACGTATCTGCAACCTTATTGGTGTTGTCAATGTCAATAGACAACGGTTATCACTTAACATCAGTTGAACCGGCAGCTCGCTTGTCACTTATCTCAAAAAAAAGTAAGGAAACCTGCATAAATTCGAATAACAAAAAATAAATATATTTTGTTTAGTATTTATACCAACTCTTACTAAAGCCACAAAGGCGACAATAATAAGGTACAGCTTAATGTCAACATTATTTAACCAAAACCAAATAGACTGATTATCACAACTTTTTCTTAAGACCTGAAAGTATTTAAAGCTCTCTTTTACAGGTACTCTATGGTTAACGAAGAGTGCTGCTATAATGATGAAATGTTTTCCTATTATTCAAGGTGCGTTGTCTTCCATAAGCGGTTATTGTATGCACTCACTGGTGGTGGTCTAGTGGCGCGTTGAGTTGCGGGTGCTGGTATTGGGCGCGGCGGTAGTAGGGCTGCACCACGGGCAACCCCAGCGGTGTCACCCATTCCACACTCTCGCCGCACACGCCCGAGATCAGTCTGAGATACAGATAAAATACAACAATATCATATAAAGTACCATTAAAAGAGAAGTAATTTAAAATTCAACTATAACTATAAGAATTAACTTGCTATAACATAAATAGCAAAAAAGAAACATTAAGGAATACAATATTTAATTTTGAACTGTCTTCCTTTTTAACGCAAGTCGCCTCTTACTCAGAAAAGTTGTGATCTACTCATTAGCAGTTACTTTCATTACAACAGTACAGTACAGTTTTACTTATTAAAAATAATGAGAATGTGTATATGGTAATAAATTACATAAATATAGTTTTGGCTGTACCTAAAATATCAACTATACGTTTTGTATGGGACAAATGTTTTTTTTTTAATATTCATCAAATTATTTCACATCAGAGGTGAGCAGATTGCACGGATCTGCAATGGAATAAAATAAAAGGCATTTACTTTGCACAATCCGTGAACCAGTCTTGAATGAGCTTAGTGGAGGTAAACATCTCCCGCAGGCTGTCAAAAGTCTTGGTCGTCAGATACTGAGAGCATGACCACACATGCTCTTTCGGGAAATCCTCTATATCTGAAATAATAGTTATTGTAAGGTTTTATAGAAAACAAATCTGGTTATTTGCAAATGTTGCTTGCAATTACTGAATTTAAAAAATTCAAAGATTAATGATGATTATGATAACAATTTTATGCCACACATAAAATAATAGCCCAAGATTATGGTCATATAGTGGCAGCACCGTTAGTTTTAATTTAGTGTAATGCTTAGACACAGTATAAATTTTAGGTACCTTTGAGTTGCTTAGCAATCTGCAGCCGGGCTCCGTACTTAGTGACGCCGTAAACGGTGGTCATAACGGTTTGCTTGATGACCTTCCTCCTCACGAAGTTTTCAAGGATTATGGCGGCGGGCACACCATCGGCCGCGTCACGGGACCTCATCTTTTCAACCTGGAGTGGGTCATAGAAATTAGCTTGCATTCTCTACAAATACCAATATTCAATATTTAACTCTTCAGGAAAGAAGCCAGTTGAATTAAATTGTAATAGTAAAGACTGATTAAATATACATCAGTACTTGATGGGTTGTATATGAAACATTCAGTATAAAAAAAAGTAAATTAACAACATATTAACATTAAATATCAACCTATACATGTCCCATTGCTGAGCAAAGGCCTCCTCTGTAAAGAGGGTATACGGCTTAGTCCACCACTAGTGGTAAACATATTATATATAATACATTGAAAATGAAAAGTTTGTTATAACAGGTTTTAAATGGGTGTTGATTTGGAACATTATGTGCAATAAATAAACGCAGCGTACCTGTAAACCATATCAATTCTATTGTTATACTAGCATTGGTTGCTACCAATACTAGTATAATAACTGTTTGCTAATGAAATCAGAACAGGTATGATGCCTGAATGGGGTCAAACAGAACTCTAGGACGCGCTCACTCATCGCGACTTGTGGGGTATGGGCGCACGGAGACCAAGTGGCTTTCGAAACAACAGCGAAACGCGGAAATATAACAGTTCCACTTCACGCCGGTCTTCTGTGAGGTCGCGGTACTTCTCCGGATGGACCTGCCTATTCGTGCAACAACAGAGACTGCTGGCCCTACCACAGCTAGCCGGCGATTGTGCACCGTGTGCACGTAAAGTATCTCACACATTAAACGAAACGCAGAAATATAACACTTCCACTTAACGCCGGTGTTCTGAGAGGCCGCGGTATTTCCCCGGACGGACCTGCTCATTCGTGCAACAGCCGAGACTGTCACGTGACCTTAGCACAGTTAGGCTGTGTTCGTGAACCGCGTGTCCGTCCCCTCAACAGGGTGGCCACGCGGACGGAATTGCCCATTCGTGCGACAGCGGACTGTCGCGTGACCCTAGCACAGTTAGGCAGTATTCGTCAACCGTGAGTCCGTCCCCTCAACAGGGTGGCCACGCGGACGGAATTGCCCACCCGTGCGACAGCGGACTGTCGCGTGACCCTAGCACAGTTAGGCAGTATTCGTCAACCGTATGTCCGTCCCCTCAACAGGGTGGCCACGCGGACGGAATTGCCCATTCGTGCGACAGCGGACTGTCGCGTGACCCTAGCACAGTTAGGCAGTATTCGTCAACCGTGAGTCCGTCCCCTCAACAGGGTGGCCACGTGGACGGAATTGCCCACCCGTGCGACCGCGGACTGTCGCGTGACCCTAGCACAGTTAGGCAGTATTCGTCAACCGTGTGTCCGTCCCCTCAACAGGGTGGCCACGCGGACGGACCTGCTCATTCGTGCAACAGCCGAGACTGTCACGTGACCTTAGCACAGTTAGGCTGTGTTCGTGAACCGCGTGTCCGTCCCCTCAACAGGGTGGCCACGCGGACGGAATTGCCCATTCGTGCGACAGCGGACTGTCGCGTGACCCTAGCACAGTTAGGCAGTATTCGTCAACCGTGAGTCCGTCCCCTCAACAGGGTGGCCACGCGGACGGAATTGCCCACCCGTGCGACAGCGGACTGTCGCGTGACCCTAGCACAGTTAGGCAGTATTCGTCAACCGTGTGTCCGTCCCCTCAACAGGGTGGCCACGCGGACGGAATTGCCCACCCGTGCGACAGCGGACTGTCGCATGACCCTAGCACAGTTAGGCAGTATTCGTCAACCGTGTGTCCGTCCCCTCAACAGGGTGGCCACGCGGACGGAATTGCCCATTCGTGCGACAGCGGACTGTCGCGTGACCCTAACACAGTTAGGCAGTATTCGTCAACCGTGTGTCCGTCCCCTCAACAGGGTGGCCACGCGGACGGAATTGCCCACCCGTGCGACAGCGGACTGTCGCATGACCCTAGCACAGTTAGGCAGTATTCGTCAACCGTGTGTCCGTCCCCTCAACAGGGTGGCCACGCGGACGGAATTGCCCATTCGTGCAGCAGCCGAGACTGTCGCGTGACCCTAGCACAGTTAGGCGGTGTTCGTGAACCGCGTGTCCGTCCCCTCAACAGGGTGGCCACGCGGACGGACATGCCCATCCGTGCGACAGCGGACTGTCACGTGGCCGCAGCACAGTTAGGCGGCGACTCACCAGGGTGGCCACGCTGGTGTAGACGTCCCGCGGCCGCAGCCCGGGCGCCAGGTTGACGGCGGCCGCGCCGGCCGAGTCCCCGCCCAGCGCCGCGTAGTGCTGCAGCCCGTTGCACGAGCCGTCCTGGTGCACCGGGAAGCCGCACTCGTACTCTGCGCAGAGCGCGTCGCTTCAGCACTAACGATACTAGTCTCGCCGGTTGGCAGACGATGACTTCACGAAAGGAGCCTAATTATACGAAGGCCGACAATGCATTTATAACTCACAATTTTTGACATTTATAATTCAAAACAATTATCAGCGACCCGTCATGCGTGAAGAGGTCCGTGTTGTGACGTGGTATGTAGGATGGGCGGCGGTAATCTCGTATTTTTCACAGTAAAAAAAAAATAGCTCGATATTTCTAGATACTCTATACGTGACGTATAACAGTACAATGGTTTATTTATACACGTTTTATTTATCATAATTTCTAAATATTGCCAAAATCTTCTGTTTATAGATTTTACCTTCCGGATTGGGCGACCTCACGGCGTTGGCGATTTCCATGCAGCAGGCGAGGGTCTGCCACGGCTCTTCTGACTGCTTCCACCAGCCTTCACCGTCCAGGGGGTTGTCCGCGGAGTCCAAGATTTTGTCCAGTATACTATTCGCATATTCGTACCTAACGGATAAATTAATTTTAAATCAATGTCTCGAATAGATAAATCTAAATGTAATTAAAAAGATCGTAACAATGTATTCTACTAATGCACTCTAAAGCATAGGATGACATATTTTTTTTATTTCAAAATTTATACTTTGAACTATATAGAATGTTAATGGTGATGAGAAAATAACTTGGGAGTTTATACTATACTTTAAATAACATGATCCCATTTTTCAATGAGAAAAAGAAAGTGAGAGTGGTAACAGCAATACAGATAGCCCCTTGTCCGTCCCAATTTTCTTTCTTTCGATTAGACCGACGAGAGCGAGATAGAAAGAGCGTGGAGGGAGAGAGAGAGAGAGCGAGACCCACCTCTCGTCCAGCGTGCTGCTCTTCATGGTGCCGGTGAGGTTGACGGCGTGCAGCAGCAGCCAGCGCAGGCCGCGCGGGCCGAGCGGGCGCGTGTACGCTAGGCGCAGCAGCGCGCGCGCCGCGTCCGCCCCCAGCGCCGACACGTGCGGCCCCACCGCGTACACCCGCCCGCGGAAGTCCATGTTGTGCGGCAGCCAGAACGTGCGCCCCCTGCCCGGCAATTAAGCTTTGCTTATCATCATTATTATTTTACAACGAGGGAAAACATTTCGTATTTGTCACGAGACACCTTTTAGCTACATGACGCTCCTACAAAGCAACTAATGATTTTATATTTTTAATGAACATCACAACCTGAGGCACCTAATCTGCAGGTGTGAAATTTGGTTAAAAATAACACAAAGACTAATGTCGTTAAATCGTAACGGCCTCCAAAAACATTTGATGTAATTAATGACTTTACCTATTCAAAAGATCTAAGCCAAAAGTATCAGATGCACATTTCACGAAGTCTTCCGTGATGCCGCGGTACTTTAGCCGCCCATCTGTGCAACAGAAGATGTGGCCTTGCCCCGGCGGCTGACCTGTAATGGTTGGCGAGCGACAGCTTGTAGAGCGCGTCGCACCACAGCGAGTGCATGTCGGCGCGCGCGCGGTTGATGGCGAGGCGGCGCTTGAAGGCGGCCGCAGCGTCTCCCCCCGCCCCCGCACCCACCCCCGCCGCCGCACCAAACTGCGACGCGTCCAGCGCGCTCGCCGGCGGAGGGATCTCCAGCCTCTTGTCGCCACCGGACCTGTAAATTCAAGAGTTCACTTTGAACTGTCCTAACTCTCATCATAGACCTATCAGCCTCACTAACATCTAATTTTTTGAATTCCTATCCATAAACTTTGATGTCCTGAAATAGTCTTTATTGTATCTAACGATTGCTTTTGCATTGTTAAAGATTAGAACGAAGTGTTATAAATATATTGCATATCTGGTGTCCAAATTCTTCATCATGCATACATTGTCCTTAATTAATTAAAATGATATTTTTGAAAGTACATAGAAATAATAGTTATATTAAGTTTGTTCATTGAAACATTATAGTAATCACATAAATTAAAGTATATTTATTTACCTAAAAACTTTCATTTGCAAGTCCAGGATGGGTTGATTGATGACCCACGGCACCTCACCCAGCTGATTTAGACTGTCTAGAACTGGATACAGTGCACTGGGCGGAGCCTCTTCCAAGCGTTTCATTTGACTTGACACATAAAATGGCATCCTGGAAAATAAAAATAAGGTTCAGTTGTGGAAGTTTTTTTATGCAAGAAGGTGGCATGCAAACTGGCGGTTCCCTGATGTTAAGCGATAGCCGCCGCCCATAGACATTTGCAACACCCGTAGGGTTGCAGATGCATTGCCACCTATTAACAAAATGGGCTCCGGCTACCTTACTCACTCGACAAAAGGCAGAAGTTTAACACTTCCACTTCACGCCGACCTCCTGTGAGGACTCAAGGGTCGGGTACTGTATGAGCGGCGTGGCGGTGTGGAAGAGAAGAGAGGAGAATGCACAAGACTAAGTTTGTATTGTGGAAGAGAAGAGTGGAGGATGCAAAGGGCTAAGTTTCAATTGAGGAAAAGAAGGGTGGATGCAGCGGGGGTGGAGAATGCTAGGCTAAGGTTCAGTTGTGCAAAAGAAGAGTGGGGAATCAAGGGTCGGATACCGAATGAGCGGCGTGGCGGTGACGAGGTAGGCGCCGGCGGTGGGGCTGCGCCAGGGCGCGGGCGGGGCCAGCGTGGGCGCCAGCGTGGCGCGCAGCCGAAGGGCGGGCCGAGCGGCGCTCGCCCACAGGCGCGCCAGCACCGGATGCGGCTTCAGCTCCAGCCGCACCAGCCGCCCCCACGGACGGTGCACCTTGTACACGGCCGGCAGCTTCCTCCTGGCGCGTTTGGGGATGACAGTGAATTTTTAGGATGGTGTTGCCACGGCGACCAGTCACAAATTTTTGACATTTACCTACAGTTATCGTTCAACCCGTTAAATTTCATGAATACAAAAATTATATCATAAATTCCACATGGACAAACATCTGTCATAAAGAACAATTATCTGTCGTGAAACAGTTGTCACAGAAATATTTGTCCCGTATGGGAGTTGAACCCGCAACTGGCACCATCGCCAATACCTTGGCAACTATACAATGGAGATGGAATTGTGAAGAATCATACAACTCACTATACTGTGGGAGAACCACGCAGCATTCTTTGCAATTGCATGAATGGGCCGGCTCCTCCATGAAGTGGAAGTATTATGCTTTTGCAATTTTGGTCTGGTGAGTGAGGTTATGGTGACCCAAATTATTAAAAGCACTTTTTAAAAAATTGCAAATGTCTGTCGTAACAATAAGACAACTGATAAAGCTTGTTGAATACATTATCATTGTACTAAGTAATGTTTATATAGTAATGTCTTTTTGCTGTTTTGCATTGTTATTACTTACTGTTTAGATTTGGTTTTAAACATGTTGACGTCGATTTTTACATCGTTTATAATGATATTGTATAGGAATTTTCCGATATTCTGCCGCATCTCCATCGGCCATGGTGCTTCCTCTAGGTCCTAAGCAATAAATAATGTTTGCAAGTTTTTCAAATTTCACAGAAATATTTTAACAAACAATAAATGTATATAAAAATTAGATTTAAAACCTTACAGTACAACAAGTATGAAAATTCAAAAAAAGAGGTAGATTTTTGTTCAACAGTAAGCCTATTTATGATGATTTAAAAAAAAAGGAAAAAATTTATCACATTACATATCTAACTCACCAAACTAGCACCTTCTCTATTCTGATGCTCAAGAAGTTGCCACACTTGGCGCCCATTATAAGGCTGGTTCGAACCATCTATTGACTCTCGGTTTAAATACCACTTGCAATACTTCTCATATATCTGTTCAACTTTCTTTAGTACTCCATTTCGCCTATATTGTTCGATCTGGTACCTAATTTTTGAAGTTAAGATTTTTTAGAAAATTATGCATTAAAGAGGTAAAAACAAATAAAGGATAACATTTAATAGTCTATTATAGCATAATATAAAAGTACTTACTTATGGTAAACTTGAGTCCCAAGGTCCCGTTGTAATAGTTTTAAGGTAGGGCTGTAAGTTTCACTCCCATCAACCAGTTTGAATATTTCTCCCATCATTAACTCCACAAATTGATCTGTCTGTAATAAAGTAAGACAAAACATTAGCATAAAGCAAACATGTAAGTTTAATTATGAGTTACTGTATCAAGTATTGGTTGAAGTTGCAACTCAACTGTCAAATACCTTTTCGCACAAAGATTTCAGACAGGGTATGTACTAAAAAAAAAACTAACCAATTTTTCTAAGTAATCAATAATAACATAGCAGGTTTTTTAAATAATATCCAAAGTGGGCTTTGAAAAGGCTGTTAGACGTTAAGGTTTTTTCTTTAAGTTAAAAGCAAGAGATAACTTTACTGTAACTCATGGATTTTAAATCAATTTTTTGCTTGTAATTACTTTCAATGTCTTTGTACTACCTATTTCTTAATACATAAATAGTTTTTGGTTTAGTAAGCTGAATATATTTTTATTGCATATACCTCTAACACTTTGAGATATGGATATAAAGTAATAGCAGAATGTGAAGCATTGCTTTGTGACTTCAGAGTTCCCAAATTACGAAGAAACGCGTCCTTAATCACGATACGCCATTCATTTTCTGTCTCTTGAAGTTTGGATCTCTGAAATAAAGAGAATTATTCTTCTTATTTTTTTTATACCAATAAAATGTTTACCTGCCCTCATTACACTAATTAGTATGTTGGTAATTTATATAAAGCTTATCCTGTTTGTTTTATTTAACTATAGACATAAAATGAAAATTGGTTCATAATGAATTTTTGTATTGCCATTGTGCGACTTATTCTTTTCAATGATTTACTGTGTAATTTAAAAGCAATATTTAGTAAAAAAATTTTAGATTCAAAATTTTAATTATTTCACAACTTACATATAATTTCACAGCATCTGTTTCTTCTTCATTTACAGCTATATTTTGAACTTCAATTTCTCCATCCATTTCCATGTCTAGTTGCATTTGACCCTTACTCTTCATATCTTCAAGACTAAGCAAACCTTCTGCTGGTGAAGTGAGAAGCCCTTGTCTGTTTGTGGCATCACATAACTTTAACTTTTCTAACAGAGGACAGTCATAGTCAAGTGTAGGAGGTGTATATGAGGGTTCAAATTGAGGATTAATTCTCCTTATTGCCATTTGGATAACTTCACGTTGATCATAAACAAATTTAGTCTTATCAAGGAGATCATTTAATGTAATACCCTGCAAAATAATGTAAAATTAACATATTTGTATTAAATGAATAATTTTATATGAAATGCAAACTAAATTAAGATTGGTAATTTCTCTGGCTATTTTGTATCAATTACCTTTTCTTGCATTTGAAGGTGGTAAAATTGTAATATCGATTCTTTTTGTGATGACTTGCTTCTTTCTACACACTCAAATATTGCTGCATAAGTCTGTGCATTCAAAGAAAGTCCATCTTCTTGCATGATTGATACTAACTGCTTGGCATCATTACAGATTACCCTAGAACAGTAATAAAAACAAATAAAATAAAAAATTATGAAAACAAAGATGTTTACATTCCAATATAGTGAAGTCAATTGAATATCTGTTCATAATATTCTGTTTGTAATTTTATATCACTAGAACTATAATAAAATTTTAGAGTAAGAATTTTTTAAGAATTTGCAAACCAATAATTTTATTATACCTGTGATGCATAACCATGCAACAATGTATTGTAAATCTTAACATCTGTTATTTTTGGATGTTCAGGTGTCCTTGCTCCTCTAATTCTATAATACTGTAATACTTGACGACCCTGTAAATAATGAAAAACATTACATACAATAAAATTGTAATGGGAAAAGTATGAAACAAAAAATTCTTAGAGTGCTAGGCATTAATCTGTGTCAAATCTAAACGTATTGCACAGATAAGCTTTGATAAAACATAGTAACTTCAAAGTAGGTTATCTCAATAAGTCTACTTCTGAGCGGGCAATGTGCTAACTTGTGTGAAATAACTGACATGAAAAACTCAATGAACAAACATTTACATAGTTCTACATGCTGAGTTACTTTCATGTGGTATTAAGGGTTAGTTTCCTAGCTATTATAAAGTGCAGAGGAATAATTTGAATCTCGCAGACTTTGTATCTAATTTAGTGCACTCTTGATGCTTGATCCCTTGTAGCCACCCATGCAACCAGGTGTTAGCCATGAAATTGCTAATACTATGTTAGTAAAGGATAGAGTGCATAAAATTGAACTCCAGCTTACCTCTTGTAACATATTCAGTGAGCACAGTAACTGCAAATGTGCTGTCAACAATTTATGCAATGCCTCTTGTTTACCCCGCTTCTCAAGCTCCTTTATGTCTTGCCTCATATTAATCTCATGTACGGCCCGACGCTTTTCCCTCATTTTTTTCTTTTTAACCTTTATAGCCTGTTGCCTTTAAGAAAAAGAAAATGATCTGAATTTAGGACCTATATAATTTAATATTTCTAGAACGTACATATATTTAAAATACAGTTTAACATTTGTTAAGCTACTCCAACATAGCGAGGTTGTATATAATTTTATTTTAATTATTTGTTTTCAACTTTTTACATAAATGAAGTAGACTTACGCTTTTTTAACATTAAGCTTCTTTACATTCAGAGATTCGCTAGGGCAAGAATCATAGTCTTCTTTGGTTTCAATATCAGTTTGGAGTGCCAGATCGTCACACATATCTTCAATAGCAGGATGTGGCATACCTTGAAGTCTAAAAGAACAAAAAAACTTTTTAATTTATACTTTGTTTATCATTATTGTGGACTGATTTTTAGCTAATGAAATTTAACTACTTACTGAAAATTAGAAATATAGTGCATGAGTTCTTGATCATAGCTATCCATTTGATTGCCTATAAAAAGTTTTCTAAACACAGCATGGGGACTTTTTGGCAGAGTTTGCATTTCAATGTTTTCATCTTTAGGCTTCCTGTCTGACGATATTCCAAGATCAAATTCTTGATTAAGACCCTCATTTATGGCATACCTTAAATCCTGCAGTCTTTGGTCATAAATGGTTGCTTTCCTAAAGTTGTAGTAACTCTCTTTAACCGTATCAATATACTTTTTTGTTTTAAACCTTTCTTCTATTGAAGTTATTTTATGATTTGTGAAAATAAGGGCACACTTGTCATCCTCCAGCTTAATATCTTTAGATACAGCAGGCATGGTCAGCTGCTTCTTCAAAATTTTTTCTTTAACACTTTGCAATAGTTCGGGGTCAACTTCAATATTGGCCTTTTTAGGAGCCTTTTTAGTTAGTTGATGAAGTTGTCCAAGAGAAACAGAACTAGATGCAAGTTTCGATAAGTGTACAGCCCGTAATTTGCTGATTGATACTTTCATTTCCGTCATGGCTGATTCTCCGACTAAAAACATGATTATTAAGTTTTAAGTTATATTTGTTTACATTTTAAATGAATAATAAAAGAGAATTACGCACCCTCCAGCAATTCCCCATATTTTTTGTAAATATGTTTTGCTTTCTTTTTATGTGATCTTACGCTAGCCGTTTTTGTAGACTGATGCCTCTTAGGAACAAAATTTTCTGAAAAGGTAACAAAGTTATGCAACCTTTAATTAGGGTTATGTTTATAAATATTTTTTCATATTATCATAGGATGATTTTTTTTTTTCTATATTATGATATATGAATTAATACTTATTATAACTTTACCTGGGTTCTGTGATGTACGGAGAATTTTTTGACAAAATGAACATTTTAAATTGGAAGAACTGATATTTTTTAAATTATTGTGAGGTAAACCAATTCCATGTAGACTTCCCTGGTAAATATTCTTGGCTGAGATAAGCCTATGCATTATTACCTAAGTTGACATCACAAATTCACAGAAATCAAACGCCGATATCACGAAAATAGTAACGAAAACCACGTGAAATTGAAAGACATTAGTTAAAAAAGAATTCCAAAATAATCACAGAGTAAATCGAATACGGTTTCAAATGTGTCAATTTTGAAGACAGATATCTAAAAATATACAATACCACGGGCGGATGTTATTGTCCCAATAAAAAAAATCATATGATTGTTATTTTTGCTTGGGTAGAATGCACCATTAGATTAGGATTTTAATAATTATGTAAACTGATTATTTATCATTGTAGTAATGTGTTCATTATAATTTATACCTTACCATGGCATTTTTTTTTTTCATAAGAATTCTAAAATTCTGATATTATAGAGTTCTCTTTAAAAACACTTTATTACCATGTAATTATTTCTATAATTTATTACCAAACCAAGAAAAAAGTAATTGAAAGGAATGTCCAAATATTATTATTGACCTAGAGAAAAATTAAAAAAAAGTCATGTTTATTTAAACTGTCAATGTCAAAATTTTGACATGTTTGTATGATCAACAATAATTTTAATTATGTTCTTTAGTGTAAATATTGCTTATAACTAACTTATAAAATAATATTCTATGTAAACTATTACATATTTTTCTAAAACTAAACACAGCGTTCAAATGAATAAAAGTCAGTATTTGTAAATACATACACAGATGTTATATGGTGTTTTGTTAATATTATGGAAGAAAAAAGTTTTTTTTGTTAGTATAATAATTTATCGATTACTGCCTTGCTTATTATTATTATTATTATTATTTCTGTTATTAATAATAATCTACACATTTTAGGGAACACAGATTTAAGTAAAAAACTTGTGGAATTAAGATTTGAAAATGATCTTTTGTTTAGGAAAAAGAAACAACCCTGGGGGTAAGAAAGCGTAATTATATACAACTTAACTAAACAGTAATTGAAAAGATGAATTCACATGATTTCCAAAATGAATTCCATAATATTACATATGCCATATGTAGCACTTGGGCGTTGATTTTCTTTATGTGTACTTGTATTTAGAAATTTCAAATATGCACTGTTGATCTTTAAAACTGTGATTTTAATTATGATATCCCAACCACTATATATCACTGACCATGTAATGATGAAATTTCAATGTTGCAAAAGTGCTGTTTAAATAATTCAGTGTACTACATGCTTTTAAAGTTCTTATGAAGAAAATGTAAAGGTTGTCTTGAAGTGAAGTCTCACATAATATAAAAGATATTTTTATGTTATGTGAGGCAAATTTATGGTGCAATCAATACAAATAAACATGTTATAATGCATTTAGGGAGTTCCATAAAATACTTCTTGAAAATGGGTTTCCAGAAGAGATGACTGTGAAACATGTAAGAAAGAAATGGTCTTCTACTTATGATGTAAGTTTAAATAAATAATTTTAAGGAATGTAATGAGTGAGCATTAAATATTTTATATCGTTTGAAAAATATATATATAAGGTTACTTATAAGGTTAACTATATTTCATAGTTATTTAATCTAAAAAAAATATAATAATATATTATTGTTTAATTAATATGTAGTGTTTCTAACAACCTTTACAACTGTTTGAAATATTATTCACCATTTAAAAATTTTCAGTCTTACAAAATTGCTAAGAAAACTAAGAATACAAGTTGGAAATACTACAAGTTATTTGAAAAACTCTATGGTAAATCTAAAATATTAGATAAATATGAATCATGTAAGTATTTTTTTGCCAGTCTTTCATAGAAGTAGTTTTATTTGAGTTTATTGTTGTAACTACTTATTCTTGAATAGACATACATTCTTAATTCCGAGCCACTACTTTACCATGTGCTGTAATATCATCATGAAGCATCATTGGAGATAGAAGTCGCTCTTCTCTTGTCACTTAGCTTAGCTAACTAGTTTGTAGTTAATAATATGGGATTTAGTTAAATATGTATTGACCTCATCCCTTGGTAAATCATTAACCATTATTCAGTGTTTTGATATTGTTATAAAGGTCTCTGAACTGATGCACATATCATTTGTAAATAGTCAAATGTGACCACTTCAAAGCATAAAGCATAAAATTTATTAGGATAATCCAACAATAATTATTTTGAATTTTAGAAATATCCATGGGTGTAGTTGCAATAGCATATTTAAATTACTAGAAATTTATCTTTATGAAATCAATATTTTCTTAAAGAATATTATACTTAAAGGATATGTAAATTCAATTTAAACTTTATTTTATCTATTACAGGGAGTGATGATTTGCGTTTAAAGTTAATATGTTCAATATCTGAAGCAAAAGACTTAAAGTTTGATTTCCAAAGAATGTGGAAGTAAGTGTATCAGATATCAATTGTAATTTTAATAGATAATATACAAAGAGTGTGTTTAGTTTTTTAACTGTAATCTCTTTTCATATTGAAGATCACTTAGTATAATTTACACTTGCATATATCCTGTCACACAGTCCAGTCACAACTGAACCAGAGAGCTTTGTAGGGATTCTTATATGATCTTTTATTATGATCCATTGACACTTCTTTTCACATCCATACCTTCACTCCATCCATACATGCTTGTTACACCGCTCTCCCATTCAAACTGGTTGTAATCATTCATCTCAGGCATCCTCTATCAACATTTTCATAAAAATTCTCAACATAAAATCTTTTTCTTCAATCACTGTTTCCAAACTAAGTAATCCAAACTACTGAAGAAGTCCTTTCTCAACTGTCCTTATAACTTTCTCTTTCCACTTATACTTTTATGCTTCTCTTTTACTCAACATGTGTAATGGTAATGGTCTTTTAAATTTCAGAACAGTGGAAAAAGCAATGCGGATGTTACCATTACCTTGTGACTGCTGCATACAGGACCTTAAAGGCTTGTGGCATCACATAAGGACTACATTTAATGTAAGTGAAATGGCAAAAATTATTCTGTCTTACTTACTTTTCCTTTGAGGTACATTGCTTCTGTCATTTGGATGTTTGTAACATACTTTTTCATTTATAACTTAACATTCAATGATCTTTTACTTATAATGAGATATTTTTTAATGGTTGAGTCGTAACATGAACTTTCTTGCGAACCTTGCTAATAAGGAGGCCGAATTTTAAGTAAATTTTTTGTCCATTGAAAAAAATTTTCTCAGTTCACATTATGAACCTTTGATTATTTTTAATCACGACTACTGCTAATAAAGTCATTTTTTACAGCGCAAGCACAGATTAAAACTAAAAAAAGGTGCGGTCAATACCGAATGGCCTCTTTACGAGGCGATGCTGGGTTATTATGAAAAGTTCGATCCCGATTATCTGTTGAAACTCGAGACGGAATCCCCTTGCGACTTCGTGTCCAGGCAGAGGAAATCCAGTAACTATTTCAACCAAAGTTTCCATAAGGATCGGAAGGAAAATTGTGGCGAAGAGTTTCAATGTAAGTGCTATTGCACATTAACAAATCAATTTGCTACGAACACAAAATGCCACTGGATAACGATAAAACTGGGATATCATTTTAAACGAAACTTTTTCAATTTGATAATTTCTTGTATTTACGCGATTACAAATTACTACATGAAACAATTTTTACGGATTTGTCGTGTTTCGAACTTATCATTTCTATCTTATCAATCCTCACCTTCATCGCCATCATCATTACACCCGGTTTCATCCTCATCATAAAATCACCCGGTTCAAATCCACCGCTGAACATACGCCTCGCAGACTGCCTTGTACCACGATCCTGAGCCATCTGTATCCATCGACTTCCCGCACATTTGCGCAGGTCGTCACTCCATCTGCTGTGGCCAATATGTGGCATCCACTCCAGAGCCTTTGTTCTTGGATAGAGTTCGCACTGCAGATATTCGCAGTAGAAAATAAATTCTTATGCCTGCGAAATTTAAACCATCTCTCGAAACCAAAATATATCGTGGTTCTACGAGATATTTTGCAATCGAGTACATAAGGAACTTCTAAAGTTACCAATGTTAGTAATAGAACCTCTTTCCGGTATAGGGTCGTATTAAATTATTAACAGTTATCTCATTATCTCCTGTAGCGTGGTATTTTTCACTCTCTTACACTTTTTTTTAATGTGAGAAGATTACAAGCGAGCTGACGGTTCACCTGATGTTAAGTGATACCCGCCCTCCATGTACATTTGCAACACCCGTGACGTTACAAATGCTGGCAAAAGGTTGCCACCTTTTAACTTTTACGGTGGTAGGGCCACGGAACAGTGTTCGCAGTTGTACGAATGGGCAGGTCCGTCCGGGTTAGTACCGCGACCTCACAGACGACCGGCGTAAAGTAGAAGTGTTGCACTTCTGCGTTTCGTCTGGTGAGTGAAGTAGCCGGGGCCCACATTATTAAGAGGTGGCAACGCATCTGCAACTCTACGGGCGTTGTAAATGTTCATGGGCGGCGGTTATCACTTAACATCAGGTGAACCGCCAGCACGTTTGCCACTTTCTCACATAAAAAAAAAACTAAGTGGGCCCCGGTTACGTAACTCAACAGACGAAACGCAGAAGTATAACACTTCAACTTCACTTCGGTTTTATGTGAGGCCGTGGCACTTCTCCGGACGCAACTGCCCATTCGTGCAACAGCGAAGACTGTTGCGTGGCCGCCAGTGATCAATACCTATGACGTTAGACTGTGTATATATTATGGTTAGCTTACAAAGAACCAAACAACCGAGGATTTCATGCTATTGAATGTCCAATACAGGTCAAACTCTCGTTTGCAGGGTCCAAAGACATCACGGAGACATTCATACAGATACGTTTGCAAAACGATTGGCTGTTCAGAGAAAAGAAGTGGGCTTGGAAGTAAGGCTCTATTGAAATATCCATAAAATGTTTCTTTCATATAAATCTAATAGCTTAGTGAAACGGATTACGGATTTTGTCGCGCAAAGAAACTCCGACCACAGCTCCATGGCTCTCCATGGCTCGTTGTGTGCCTGAGCTTCTCCAAAAGACCAGCTTTTAGAGACCACGTCTACACACACACACACACACACACACAGTAAAGTCTTATGAGGACGCGCTAAAAAATAAAATTAATCGTAAGTCCGTGTATGGGACTTAACAACTTAACTGCAAAAGATGATGAATTAATGTTTGTTTAAAACAGCGAACTCCTTTCCATCATGATAGACGAGTACGAGTTTCCCAGAACCCTCACTGGCAGGGAGATATGCCGGAAGTGGGCGTCAACTTACTCCGTGAGTGATGATTTATTTTGCTTTTTAAACTGAGAGACATTTAACTCTTTACGTCTTTTTTTGAAGACCCGATCAGCGTAGTTGCTAAGCGACTGACTTCGAGGCAGCGGGTTGTGTGTTCGATTCCCAACCGGGATTTTTTACTTGTTATTGATACTACCTAACTGAGATGTTCGACGTTTTGTCATTTCGAAGTGTTCGAAAATCGAATATAAAAAGTTATAACAAACCACCAAAATGTCCCAAAATTTAAAAATAATTGTTCTATTATTCATATACACGAGGAAATTTGACGTGGAGAACCTCACATGAGACAAGCATTCGCCTGTGTATAGCTGCTGTCGATATGCGATCAAAAAGTTCTCAGTTTCTATCCTCATCGGCGTGCACCAATCATTTTGCGTTTCCTTTTTCGTGAGAGCCGAGAATAAATAAAACAGCCCATGAGGATAGGAACACCACGATATTCAGAAATAGATTTGATACCACGATGTCTTAATTGCACTTTTAAATCTTTTGTATAAACAGCGTGTCGTTTACCATCGCGACAATAAATGAACACACGCCTAACGCTACTTCCAAAAATCATAAAAAAAATATTAACGTTAAACAAAATCCATAATTAAAAAAAATACTTTTCAAACAAACTAATTAAGTAAAAAAGAAACAAAATTTGTAACATCCTATACAACTCGCGCCACAACGTCACACTACAAGCCTTTCCTTCTAACAGTATGTTTGTTTCTTTTAAATTCATTCAACCCATTCATATGCTTTGTGACCTTTACAAATGAACTTTAGGTTACAGTTTTATACTTGGTGTTCTAAAATTCTTTGTTTTGGAAAATTTAATAACTCAGTAAATATTGATGTTTAAGGAATGTAAATGCTAAATACTATTTTAAAAAGTTATCCCCTATATTGTGTTCAGTTATTGTCGCGTTTGTAACGAACACGCTGTATATAATTCTTCTGTTCGTGTGTCTGTGTTCTTTTTTATGTGATAAAGTAGCAACCGAGCTGGTGGTTCACCTGATGGTTACGTAACTCAACAGACGAAACGCAGAAGTATAACACTTCAACTTCACTTCGGTTTTATGTGAGGCCGTGGCACTTCTCCGGACGCAACTGCCCATTCGTGCAACAGCGAAGACTGTTGCGTGGCCGCCAGTGATCAATACCTATGACGTTAGACTGTGTATATATTATGGTTAGCTTACAAAGAACCAAACAACCGAGGATTTCATGCTATTGAATGTCCAATACAGGTCAAACTCTCGTTTGCAGGGTCCAAAGACATCACGGAGACATTCATACAGATACGTTTGCAAAACGATTGGCTGTTCAGAGAAAAGAAGTGGGCTTGGAAGTAAGGCTCTATTGAAATATCCATAAAAATGTTTCTTTCATATAAATCTAATAGCTTAGTGAAACGGATTACGGATTTTGTCGCGCAAAGAAACTCCGACCACAGCTCCATGGCTCTCCATGGCTCGTTGTGTGCCTGAGCTTCTCCAAAAGACCAGCTTTTAGAGACCACGTCTCAGTGCCATACGTCATCACTGGCTGTGGCTACACACACACACACACACACAGTAAAGTCTTATGAGGACGCGCTAAAAAATAAAATTAATCGTAAGTCCGTGTATGGGACTTAACAACTTAACTGCAAAAGATGATGAATTAATGTTTGTTTAAACAGCGAACTCCTTTCCATCATGATAGACGAGTACGAGTTTCCCAGAACCCTCACTGGCAGGGAGATATGCCGGAAGTGGGCGTCAACTTACTCCGTGAGTGATGATTTATTTTGCTTTTTAAACTGAGAGACATTTAACTCTTTACGTCTTTTTTTGAAGACCCGATCAGCGTAGTTGCTAAGCGACTGACTTCGAGGCAGCGGGTTGTGTGTTCGATTCCCAACCGGGATTTTTTACTTGTTATTGATACTACCTAACTGAGATGTTCGACGTTTTGTCATTTCGAAGTGTTCGAAAATCGAATATAAAAAGTTATAACAAACCACCAAAATGTCCCAAAAATTTAAAAATAATTGTTCTATTATTCATATACACGAGGAAATTTGACGTGGAGAACCTCACATGAGACAAGCATTCGCCTGTGTATAGCTGCTGTCGATATGCGATCAAAAAGTTCTCAGTTTCTATCCTCATCGGCGTGCACCAATCATTTTGCGTTTCCTTTTTCGTGAGAGCCGAGAATAAATAAAACAGCCCATGAGGATAGGAACACCACGATATTCAGAAATAGATTTGATACCACGATGTCTTAATTGCACTTTTAAATCTTTTGTATAAACAGCGTGTCGTTACCATCGCGACAATAAATGAACACACGCCTAACGCTACTTTCCAAAAATCATAAAAAAATATTAACGTTAAACAAAATCCATAATTAAAAAAAATACTTTTCAAACAAACTAATTAAGTAAAAAAGAAACAAAATTTGTAACATCCTATACAACTCGCGCCACAACGTCACACTACAAGCCTTTCCTTCTAACAGTATGTTTTGTTTCTTTTAAATTCATTCAACCCATTCATATGCTTTGTGACCTTTACAAATAAACTTTAGGTTACAGTTTTATACTTGGTGTTCTAAAATTCTTTGTTTTGGAAAATTTAATAACTCAGTAAATATTGATGTTTAAAGAATGTAAATGCTAAATACTATTTTAAAAAGTTATCCCCTATATGTGTGTTCAGTTATTGTCGCGTTTGTAACGACACGCTGTATATAATTCTTCTGTTCGTGTGTCTGTGTTCTTTTTTATGTGATAAAGTAGCAACCGAGCTGGTGGTTCACCTGATGTTAAGTGATAACCGCCGCCCACGGACGTTTACAACACCAGTTGCCGATGTTGCCACCTTTTAATAATGTGGGCCTCGGCTACCTCACTCACCAGACGAAACGCAGAAGTGTGACACTTCTACTTTACGCCGGTCTTCTGTGACGTCGTGGTATAACGAACCTGCCCACGAATTGCACGAATGGGCAGGTCCTTCCGGGGAAATACCACTACTTCACAGAAGGCAGACGTGAAGTGCATGTGTTACACTTCTGCGTTTCGTCTGATGGGTGATATAACCAGGGCCCACATTATTAAAGGGTGCCAACGCATCTGCAACCCTACGGGTGTTGCTAATGTCAATGGGCGGCGGTTATCACTTAACATCATGTGAACCGCCGGCTCACTTACCACCGGTACGAGTTCGCGAGGGGTTGGCAAAATGTAACGATTACGACTCTGTCTCCATCTGCCCGATAGGAATACCAAAAGGCCAAGGCGACCAACAACAAAACTTGGGTTTACTACACGCTCTTCGAGTTGTACTTGGGCGAGGGTAGCCTGAATCCGCTGGTTGATTGTGAGTATTGCAAACTGGCTTGGAGTGTCGTAACTTAAGTCGCTCGATGTCTCCTGGCGCGTAATTTTTATTTTTTCGTGCCAGTATCTGCACTCAAGATGAAACTTTAATTTGTAACTTTATTTATTTATCTTACGTCGTTGATGCCGACATATAATTTTGTCTATGACTATGTTGTTTTGTTGAAATGTCAATTTATTACTATTTTTTGTGTTTTAATCAAACAAGGTTTTGATTTATCATTATCTAAACGGGACAGGGCAAGAAGAGTGGGTGTTCAACCTGATCAGTGCGAGAACAGACTTCCGGCACCTCTTCAAGAGTTCCAAAGACCAGGTCGCTGGCTGGAGGTGAGTATCACGAGCACAGTGTAATTTAAATTCGATTCATTATTCTATTGTAGGCTATTCGGTAATTTTGCAATTGATTTTAAACTTATTTCTCGAAGGTCTAGAAAATTGAAGTTTTAACATGAGACTGGATGATAACGCAAAGTAATTGTGATTTCAAATCTGTTTATTTGAAAGGTTATGTACGTCCTGACATCGTAGGATTAGTTAATCGATTCGATCCTCTTATCTTACCATAACTTTTGACTTTTAATAGGTCGATTAGAAATCTCGCTTTTAAATTAGTTGTAAAAATGTGTTATGTGTGTAAAACATTTGATTTCTTCATTTCATTAATTTTATACAACTGACGTTTCGCGGGCTGAGACAAATACGATAATTTTCTAGCATCAAAGTAAAAATAGTCTGCTTTACTTAAACGCGAGTAATTTTTGATAAACGCCATTTCTTTTGCTGGAAAATATTTAACTTATTGTGAATTATTAACAGCTCATCCGCGTTTCCCTTAAATATTTTTTAGAAATTCCCTTAATTTTAAAATTTAAAACAAAAATTTCATATTTCAATTTTGAGTCAATGAAAAAAACGCGACCTAAAAAAAAATAAGCATAGGCGATCGGTGTAGCTTCATAGTTCGTTTTGTAATGAATCAGTAATCTATTAGCGGACTCGTGTAGAGTTCAAAGGCGCATAAATCTAGCGAGTAGCAAACGTGCCGACGAGATTTTTATACCAGCTACATTTATGGAGTGGTGGCCAGGTATGGAAGGCAGACTTGGAACCAGCCTACTCATATGCCAATTGATGGCAGACTCGCACCCAAAATAGCACTCGTTTATTTACGGATTACATTTTAATTTTCGCTGCGCAATTTATGTAGCGAGCGTAAAACATATCCATTTTATACGTTTCCACAAACATTGCCCGTTATTACTGGCCGTTTTCTGTTTCGTTTTTTTCCCGCCTTGACCCGAAATGACAAAGAACAGGTTCTTTAAACTGTTTACATCTCGCGAGTCTGCATAAATCATTTCGACCCCTTTGTTTTGTCAGTTTGACTGGAATTTTCTATACTTCTCTTTGTTTTCCGTCTAAAATAACCGAGCGCTCTAGCCGCTATATGCAGCGACGTCTAGACTAGCCATCTTAGATCTCTTTGTCTCAACTGATGTAGGTCACGCTTTTGTTCATGATCTTACCTGCTTGTTATAAGTAATGCCTTTAGCAAAATACTTTGTGTCATATCGACTCTTAAAGTTCGGAAATAATCTTATCCAGAGTGACATTGAAAATTTATAAATGAATCTAACAAGTGGTTAAGTTTATTAATAATCTTCCTTTGTTCCTTTGGTTCATTAACAAGTTATTATTGTTTGCTTAGCACGTTTTAAATTCGGGAATTACCACTTTAAATAGTTATCATGTGGTTTGTTGTTATTGGTGATTTTGACTTACGTCAACGTTGTTACCAACAAGTTTAAAATTAGTGTAAATTACTCCGTACTTATTTTGAAAAGCAGTAATATTATGGAGTAATTAAGGATCCGATAATACACTTTATATTACAAAAAAGTTTTGGTAATCGTATATATATCTGAAATATTATTCGTTCAAAGGTGTGTAAATATTTACGCGAATTCTATACATATAAAAACTAAAATATTTTACAACATACAAGAAATTTTAGTACCTCAAAATCGCCTCTTGTTAAAATCTCTAACTATTCGACATAAAAGCGTGAATCTAGCCCTAATTTGGATATTACGGGTAAAGTTATTTTGGATATACGTTGAACCGCAATATAAATCTTTACTGTCGTAGGACCACCCGGTAGATACGGCTGTTGCACGAACAGACAGGCTCGTCTTGGGAAGTACTAGTTAACACAGTTGAATAGAGAAAAGCGGAAAGCGGAAGTATTCTTCTTATTCTAATTGGGGCCTATTCTTTTAAACTTTGGCAATGCATCTGCAATTTTAAGGTGATGTAGATGTCCATGGGAGGTGAGACTTTTCTCACAATAAAGAACAACATGACAAGCTAAGAGTTCTTAAACATGTTTAGATAAAACAGTTGCTAAATTTTTCGATACTGCCAGAATTGTAACCTTTGGATTACGCGTTCAGAAGCTCTAGACACTAAGCTAAGCGGTCGACATCCCCACTGTACCAACATCTACACGTTTTATATACTTTCTTTTTAATTGCATTTGTATACATGTCTGCCATTATCTAATATGCTCCCTTTACAGTAAGCACACTTCCTCAAATAACATTTTACAATGATTGTTTGAAAACTAGAGAAGAACTAAGAGTTCTTTATTGTAAGTCAAACAATGTTAAATCTAATTTGTTGTCGAGAACACAAGCGGAAGTTATGCTATTATGTGATATGTTTGACCACTCCAAGTTTGTATGATTATTTTACGTCAGTTCATTCGTGCATACCGATATTCTTCTGTGGTTTTGAGTTTAATTATACTAATGTTTAGATAGTTATTACTATTTGATTCAGTACGGTCAATATACTCCTTGCGAATACATTATAAAATATTTAATGGTAGCAATGTTTGCTTTTAGAATCATAACGCGTGTTTATTGTGATCGTTAAAGCCTCGTAAAGAATGGAGTATTTAACATTACCCGTAAAACCATCTGCGCTCTGAGGTAAATAAGCTGGTGTGTGGTCGTATAAACGAAATTGAATTTGTAACAAAGCCATGTACTCGTTAATTAACTACCTCTCTTATCTACAGAAGTGTAGATGGTGTTATGATAAAACGCAGAATAAGAGACCTGAACATTTCACCATGGTAGTGCATCAATAGGCTGGTTCGCCTGGGGAAGAACAAAAGAATAGATAATTAAAATGAAAACTATAACTAACATGTCTTTTATAAGTGACGTAGTGTTTACACTTTGTATTTCTTTATGTAACCGAGAGGTCATCCTATGTAAGCTTAATTCTGATTGTTTGATGATTAGTAATAATTGACCATTAGGTGAACCTTTTTAAGATGTTTGTCTATACGTAATATTGGAGAGTGCGTACTTTATTGTTAAATTGTGTTCAATCAATAATTCAAGTATGAATTATTTCGTCTTATATCCTCTCACATGCTTTGCCTATTTATTATACGAATGATGACGCTTAAAGGACAGTAAAGAACAAAAGCTCTGGAACCGACAGCTAAGGCGAAGAATGACACCAATTCTTATGTGAAAAGTTGTCAAGTGAGCTGACGGTTCACCTGATGTTAAGTGAATACACTCGCCGCCCATGGACTTCTGCTACACTCGAGGGTTTATAGATGCGTTGACAACTTTTTTGGAAATTGGTTTATTTTTAATTTTTTATTAACTATGGGTTTTTTATTAACCCGGGTTAACTATGACAATCAGACGTCTAACACCTCAGTCTGTCCCGTGACCATGAACGCTGAAACGTCGGGAAAGCATTAAAAATAAACGCGATAAATCCGTAAAATTAGTTTCATTTATAAAGTATTATACTTCCACCTTACGCCGGTCTTCTGTGAGGTCGTGGTACTTACCCGGACGAGCCTGCCCCTTCGTGCAACAGCCAAGGCTGCTGCGTAGCCCTACCACTATCAGTCGATTTATTATAAATATAACATATTATGTAACTTTCACCCTTAAATAATATAATTAATACGAATATTTTAAGACTCCTCGATAGGAATTTTTATACGTAGTCGAAACGGCCCATCGCTTTACTTTGATTGATGTGTATTGCTCTAATGTTCGAGGAAGAATTATAGTGGACTGCACTATAATGCTTCATCGAACGCAAAGCTCGCGGGGTGTAGGCATCCGGCGGCCGTGGCTGATAGAGCCGCGCATGTGCTCATGCGTGCGTATACTAATGTATAGCGACCCTTTCGTGCATAATCAAATGTGCCGAAACAAAGCAACTACTATAAAACAAGCAACTCTTATACATGAAAAAATTCGTAAGCCACACCTATGAGCAAATATTGTATAATAGTTAATATTCCCTGAAATAGGCAACTTCACATCTTAACCTCAGCGGCGGATAAAATTTTGACATTGCAACACTTGATGTGACGTCATAAAATATACCGTTATATATGAATAATTTTATGTATCTTGGAGTGATCGTTTTAAGTCTGTTTATTTTTTAAAATTTCTTTAGAGAAGTCGAGAAGAAGCTAAGAAACGTAGGCATACCTTTGGACCACAGTCTACTGGACATACCGGAGATTTGGACACATTTGTTGAAAACGTTTAAGGTAAAAATACTTCAAAGACAGGGTGATCTAAAAATTTATTCTTATGCTCTACCTGATTTTTTTAAAGCACTTCAGATTTAAACTTCGTGGATATTAAATAAAATTTGCTTATTTTCAATCCATGTTCATTTTTATTTATTCATTTAAATAAATGAGTGAATCTTCACTTGGTTGTTTAAATGAATATATAAAAAAGGAACAAGAGTAAAATAATTTTTATTTCTAATAAATTTAAATTTTAAATTTTCCTTAGTTCATGCCAATACTGCGACTATAAAATTTTAACTTATATTTTCACCTTTGCAAGCCTTTTTCTGTGTTCTAAAAACATTCGATTCTAATTTCGTCTTTATAGTTTATATTGCTTTGGTTCTGTTAGCTTTAAAATATCCCAGTGATATACGGACAAAGACCGCTCCGTTCGCAGTGGAAGCAGAAGTTCGCCAACAAAGGCCTGCTGAGCGAGCACTGGCCGTATTACGAGGCGATGGCCAACTATTTCGCGCTGGAGAGCGAGGGGAGCAAAGCGAATAGAGCCAAGCGGCAGACGGTGGCCGAAAGCGGGGACGACTACGAAGACGAGATGAGGCTGTTCGATCTCAAGCGGATGATGCACGTGAGGCCCAAGCACGAGTTGGCGGATTCTAACCTCTGCAGGGCGTGCTCAAATGACGACGGCTGCGTGAACGTGTTCGAGGGAAGAGACCCCGAGGGCGTGGACCTCGCCCACAAGTTGAGACTCATCGGCGGTGTGGAGGTAAATATGTCCAGGGTGATCGCTAATCTGTTATTTTATCTTTGTAGAGCTGCAAAGTGATTTGATGCTACGGGACACCATGGCGTCTCCGTCATCGACGTAAAATACAAGTATTTTTACTTTTGCATTTCATTTAGTTGTCGGGGTAACAGGGACCTAATCTATCAAAGATTGGAATACAGATGCAATCCCATTTGTTTTGTACCCTTATATTTGCAACGACTAGTAATTATTCAATTTCAAGCTTATCTTTAGGGTTCGTAGGATGATTCCTTTGAGAATTCCTTTCTTTGGTCGATTAGAGATTTGAATAAGTGTTATATTACATTTTTATCTACAGGTCGAGCGATCCGACAGCTTACC
Organism: Iphiclides podalirius; assembly: GCA_933534255.1. Lineage (NCBI taxonomy): Eukaryota > Metazoa > Arthropoda > Insecta > Lepidoptera > Papilionidae > Iphiclides > Iphiclides podalirius. The sequence continues at coordinate 10,112,115 of OW152827.1, read as the reverse complement.
CTCGCAGATCTGTCTGAACTGCGTCAGAGATTTGGAGAGCGCGTACAAATTCCGACGGAAATGTCAAGAAGTCGATCGTCAGCTCAGGACCAGCGCGGGTTCGGACGGGATCAAGGTCGAAATGGCGACAGACGAGAACACAGCCGCCGCAAGCGAACAGCCCGACGAACCGGACAGGGATGAAGCAACGGACACGCACTTCGGCTATCCGATAACAGTCGAGAAATCGACCCCGCCGGTGAAACAGGAGAAGCAGGTCGCGCGCAGGAGACGGATGAAGCCGCGCAAGAGGAAATACGACTACTGGAAGATATGCGAGGTGTGCGGGAAGCACACCAGGAACCTGCCCAGCCACCTGGACGCTCACTCGATGGGCAAGACCTACTCGTGCGACCTCTGCGACAAGCGGTTCAAGTTCAAAAGCGGCCTCGTGATACACAAGTCGGTGCACAACCCTACGCCGAAGAAGACCTGCGAAGTGTGCGGGAAGACGTTCCACATACTCGCCCAGTACAGACGCCACTACGTGTACCACGCGAACGAGAGGAAATACGGCTGCGAGACTTGCGGGAAGCGATTCAACACGCTCGATATATTGAGAGTGCACAAGAGGACCCACACGGACGAGCGGCCCTTCACTTGCAACGAGTGTGGCAAGACCTTTAGGACGGCCGGCTGCGTCAGCAGGCACAAGCGCATCGTCCACAGAACAATAAAAGCCGATTGATTTTGCTTTATCGTTATTTATTTTTGCAATTGTGTGTTCGCATAGGGTTTATTTATTACGCGGGTTCACTGAAATTTTGTATGTTTGCAATACAATTGTGCTTATTTTTTGTTTGTGTTCGTTTTTATTCGTGTTCCATAAATGAAATTCCTTAAATCGTGCCGGAATTCAAAACACCGGCATTTCCGTTCCCTTTTTAAAGGTTACTAGAGTTCTAAATGCATAACTGTTATTGAATTTAGTGTCAAGTTTTACAACCATTTTAGTGGTTTACGTTAAAAATAATAACATCGATAGATGGTTCAGATGTTGCAGTCTAAACAGCCGCCGCCGCTCATGGCTTCAATTCCCGCGATAATAGTATTTGCTTTTATAAATATTGTATTTAATACACCACCAACACACTGTAAATGTATTTTTATAATAAGTAAGATTTAAGAAAGTGTAAAGGGTGAGTAACCAAGTAATATAAGAATTAAGGCTAAAATTCCAAAGTTTAGAATAATTTTCTATTATCATGATAAAATGGCTACATTAAGTAGAGTAGTGTGTTAAATAAACGTAAGAATAGAAAGTAGCCGTAGAGCGAATTCAAAAAAGGCAACTCCGAACATGACGTCATTCGACCAATGATCGTACAAGCAAGGCAAGATGTGTCACCAGAGATAGCACCGGACGGCGACCCAGTATTGCTTCTGTTAACTTAACCGAAATCAAAAGGAGCAACGTTCTAAGTCTTATCAGATGCCGGAGTTTCGGTTTGCATACGAGCATAGTATTATGTGTACGGATGACGTATATTTACTACTAAATAAAGGACGTTAGAATACGAAAACAGGTAAGAATAATGTTCTTGCATCTTGTATCTTGTATTAACTGATGTTTTTGCTTTCAGTCCGAGACTATTAAAGCTTCATCTGACGCAGAACCGGTGGGCTAGCCAGAACCCACGGGTTTGGGCCCTCCGCTGTGGGTAAGGCCACGCATGTGCTCATGCGTGGGTTTAACTATGGTATGTCATCTAAGGGCCATCGAGGTCGTGGTTCGGACCGAAACCCCGATGGCCGTTGACTGTGCAATTAGCTAATCGGTGGCTGGGGGCGGTGAGAACCGCCCCGGAACGCGGGTGTACCTTGTGTACGCGTTGTGTTGGTCTCGCCGTGCTCGGAGGCGAGGGCGAACTAGTGTGTTTGTTGTTGCACTAACTGTGGGTGTAGTGTTGTCCGGCGGGACCCCCGGCAGTGGGTCCGGCGTGTCCAAGTCCCCTTTCTCGACCGGGTCGATTAGGACGTTTCGCGGGCGACGCTTGTTGACGTTCGCGTTTTGGTCGGGTTGGTAATTTGCTGCGCTTACCACCAGAGGGTTGGGATGATGTTCGGCTCTATCGAAGAACCGTTTGGTCAGGTCTTTAAAATATTCGCGAATCGTCGGGAGTCTGCAATCGCTGTGCAGGTCGACGTTGCGTTGATACCACTGCGCACCGGTTGCGCGGCGGATGAACTTATTTTGTACTATTTGCAACTTGTACAAGCGAGTAGGGTGCGTGTGGGCGAAGGTCATGCATGCGTAAGACATAATAGGTCGTACGCAGGTCTTATATAATAATAATTTGTGCCTTAAGGGCATTTTACTTTTAGCGTTAGTTAAATTGTGTAGCCGGCCGGAGACGAACGCGGCTCTATTGCGAACGTTAATAATGTGCGTAGTAAATGACATACGCGAGTCGAAAGTGACTCCTAAGTATTTGACCTTTTTCTCCCAGGGGAGAGGTTGGCCATAAAGGGATATTTGCCCCAACTTTCTACATTGACGAGGGCCATTATAAAGATGTGACGGGTAAGTACTTCGTGTGAAGTAAATCGCCACACTCTTTTCGGGATTTATTTCTATTCTCCATTTGCGGAACCAATCGCCGAGGCGGTCGGCAGCGCTTTGGAGTCGAGCGGTTAGTTGTCTAAGGTTGCGGTCTGAATAAAAGAGCGCCGTGTCATCCGCGAAAAGCGCGAGATTGACGTGGGGGTCTTTAGGTATATCGCTCGTGTAGAGCGTAAAGAGCAAAGGTGAGAGGCAGGAGCCTTGTGGTACGCCGGCCGTGAGGCGGCGGCTTGTGGAGAGGGTGCTTTCAAATCGATATCGAAAAGAGCGGTTCGACAGGAAGGCCTGAATGGTGTGTACGAGCCTATCTGGCACTTTGAGTGTGTACAGCTTGTAAAGCAAGCCGTTGTGCCAGACCTTGTCGAATGCTTTTGCGACATCGAAGAAAAGAGCACCTGTACTAATATGTTTAGGGTGATTTAGGCCTTTAAGGATATGTTCCGTTAGGCGGAATAGTTGATCGGGACAGGAATGTCTAGCTCGAAAGCCGAATTGTTCCGCCGGCAGAAGGCCGTTGGAAAACACGTGCTCATTGAGCCTGTTTAATAAAAGCCGCTCGTAGAGCTTCCGCAGGCAACTGAGGAGGCTGACGGGACGATAACTAGAGGGCTGGTTGGCTGGTTTATTAGGCTTGCGAATGCCGATAACCCTGGCTTCTTTCCAGTCGTCTGGAAAGGAGCAACTGGAGAGTAAAGTATTGTAAAAGTGGTCGCCAGTAAACAGATAAGCGGCCCAGGGAGAGCTTTAAGAATTTTGTTTCTAATATTATCTGGGCCCGGGGCGGATTTGGGTTTTAAGTTTTTAATAATATCTTAAACCTCTTCGGAGGTCACTGAATTCAAAGGATCGCCTTCCGGTGGAAGCGCAGCCCTAATCTCGATTACGCGGTCCACCTCCGTTAGGCGGGCTGTATCGATGTGTTCGCGCGATGGCGTACATTGCTGCTCTAGGTTGTCCGCAAGGCATTCGGCTTTTTCGGAGTCATCTAGGGCTACTGAAGCGCTATTAGGTCTAACTAACGGCGGTAGAGATTCGCGGGGGTCTGCTTTCAGACTGCGGGCCAACCGCCAGTAGGCGGTGTGCGATGGCTCGATGTCCTCTAGGAGAGTATCGCACGTTGTATGTCGGTGTTCCGATACACGATCTTTGACTTCTAGCTGAAGGCGTCGAAGTAGGGTTCGGTTCGATTCCGATCGTTATCGGTCGAAAGCGCGTTTGGCTGCATTTTTCTGCCTACTTAGGAGTCGCAGGTCGGGCGGAAAGTTAAACCGTCGATCGCCCGACAGTTTAACCGTCGATCGCTCGACAGTTTAACCGTCCGTTCCGAGTCTGCGACTGTGGAAGTGATGGTTTCTCGGAGACTTGCTATCGCTCGATTTGCGTCATCGAACGTAGCTATCGTCTCGGGTAGGTCGACTAAGTCCTGGGGGTCCAAGGCCTTGAGTTTGACCTCAAGACGATGCCAGTCCACTACGGATTTGGTCGGAGGGACCGCGCCGGCGTTCTGGCCCAGTTTACACAGGACGGGCCTGTGATCTGAGTCTAGTTTATGCATTGTCTCTATCAACTCGATGTCGAGCGAGACCTCCTTGAGTAACATGATATCTAGGATACTCGGTGTCGCGTGTTGGTAGTTGTCCACCGTAGGATACCTAGTGGGAGTCGCAGGAGCAATTATGCTAAAGTTTAAATTATCGGATAAGGATAAGCTAAAGAGATGCTTTCCGTTGTTATTTGGGATGCTGTGGATGTCCCATGAGCCGTGTTTGCAGTTTAGATCTCCTGCAATTATCACGGAAGGGCCTAAGTTAAGTAGCGTATCTAGGTCGCTTTGTAATAAGGTTTTGTTCCCCGAGAGGTAGGCTGAGACTAGTACAAGCGGCCTATGGCCGGTGAGCGCTAACCTACACGCGGATGCCTCTATATGGCTTAGCTCTGGAATGTCGAGCGGGCTACAATGCAAGGACCGTTTGTAATAAATTAAGGTGCCTCTCAGACGGTTTGCTAACCGGTCGTGGCGGACTATGTTGTAGTTTGCGATTCTGGGATCGCGTACACTAGGTTTTAAGAATGTCTCTTGCACTAGAAAAATATCTATGTTATAATCGCGAAGGAATTCCGCGATTTCGTCCCTTTGACCCTTTATGCCGTTTGCGTTGAAATACGAAACAACCAGAGCCCGAGGTTTTGTTCTACCTGCGGTTGTGCTTCCCATTAAAGTTTTTTATGAGTTCTAACTAACGACGCGGCGGAGCGCGGTTTTATTGCGCGGACTATTAAGTTTATGGTTGGCTTGTAAATGCCCAGAGGGCTTCTACAAGCATTTTATGTTCGCTAATGGCTTTAAATCGCGCGTTGCCAGATGTGGCGGCCGCTATTTTAGCGGACAATACGGCGAGTTCTTGTCTATTAATGCGGTCTAATAAGGCGCAGATGTTGGCAATTTGGGCGAACGGGTCGTCCTTGTTTTCGGCGAAAACCGACGGTGTCGACTGCACCTGCGGCGTCGGTGCCGTTTGATAGGCGGGAGCGATTGGTCGTGAGGCGACCGGGGGCGCAACTACCTGCGCGGCCACCTGGGGTTTCGCCGTTTACGACGGGTACGGGCGCGGGAACGTATTTCACGGGCGCGGGTTTGGGCAAAGTTGATTTCGCGGGAGTTTTTGGGGCCTTAGCGCAGCCCCTGTAGCTAGCCGGGTGGCCGGTGGTATGACAGTTAACGCAGTCCGGTGGATCTGCGCAATCTTTTGGCCGCGTACAATCGGGCGTGCCGTGGTCACCGGTGCATTTGACGCACCGGTGCATTTGACGCACATAGCCGTGTGGCCATAGTGTTGGCAGTTGTGGCACTGCGCCACAACTCCCGATCTTCGCGGGGGCTCGATCACGAGGTCGCTGAGCCCACAGACCCTCTTCAGGTTGAAGATGGCCTTACCTTCCGGGTTAGGGCCAAGTTCAACCATCACCATGTCCATAGGGACACGGGTTCTAGGGTGCCTGAGGTGGCGTACGTTATGCACAGGGTATCCCTGAGTGCGGATGTCGGTCTTCGCCTTGTCGACATCCGACTCTTTGGGGACGCCCTTGATTACTACCCGAAGTTTACTTTCTTCGGGCAAAGAGTAGGTGTGGAAACCTATCTTGTTTTCGCGCAAGTACTTAGTTACGCGACGGAAGTCGTCCGTAGTGTCAAGGTATACGCGGATACCCATATGCGTGTTTTTCGACCGGGGGTCGCTGATATTGTGGCGTTCAAACCACGAAGAAATTTGGTGCCACTTAGCCTTCTCCTGAATGATGATGGGTGGAGGAGGCTTTATTTTTCGCTCGGAGGCGAATTCTGGCATCGGTTTAACCGCCGCGGCCGCCTTTTTAGCGGGCGTCGCGGTGGGACGGATCGTTGAGGCGGCCTCGCATTCGGGGTCACTGTCGGCAGCGGGGCGTTTTTTGCCCTTTTTACGCGATTTAACGACGGTGAAGCCGTCGGCGTTCGCGTTTTCAGCGGGGGTCATTTCGACCTCCATGTCCGATCCGCCGTCCGATTGTGAGTCGGGTACGACGGAGCGAAAAGAGGTCAGGTTTGGTTGCGCGGAAGACGCTACGGGCGAGTTCGCGTTAGCGGATGCCGACGCGACGGGAGCTTCTACGGTCGCGGAGGGCGACGGGGTAACGGGCGCAGACGGTGCGGGCAATGGCGGCGACGCGAGTTCACCTAATTGCCTATGCTCGGCTTCATAAGCGAGAAAACGTTTATTTATTTATTTATTTATTTAAACTTTTACACAAAAAAATTAGTATTGTGTATAGGCGGACTTAATGCCTAAGGCATTCTCTACCAGTCAACCTATGGGCGACGCAGAGACAAAAGAGGCAGGTGTAAAAAGTTTCAAACCAAATTTTAATTTAAAACAAAAGTTATATATATATTCATATATACATAAATTTAAGACATATACATGAAAATATATAAAGTATATAAACATATTAAACCCAATGTAACAAAAATATATTACATTATTTAAGCATACAAAATAGAATACATATACTATAATATTCACAAATACTTAATAAATATACATAAATAAATAATATACGATATCAATAACTACTGATTATTTCATTCTGCCAACTTACGTTCCCACATAGCGGGGCATTCTTTGCGTACGAACTCCTCGAAAAGGGAGCCCATCGCGACGTAAGTGCCTTTGGGGCTTGTAGCCCCGCCGGCGTGTGTGAGCTAAGTAAGCCTCCCCACTTTGCGGCAGGGAGGAGTGTGCCTAGAAATAACAACAAATTTGCCTGCGCTTTAGGTGCTCTAGGATGGGTACCTAGCTGTCGCCTATTGCAACAAGCACACAGTTAATAAATGAAACAATGCCGCCTCTGAGGCGAGAAGTGTGTGTAGGATTCTACTTACAAACAGGAACCTGCCTACGAGCACAACACTACACTAACACTAAACTACTGCACTATTTGCACAAGATTGAAATTGCAACCGAGGTTGCGAGTGGCGTCTAATTCGGGTGGCATGTGCCCTCCGTCTTAGAGAGACGTCCGTTCCGTACGAGAGCACGAAGCGGAATGAAGAATAATGTTCAGAAAATTGTGGCGCGAAAAGCGCATTGCACTGGACTGTAATGGCGCGTTAGTTTGCCAACACCTAGAGAATGGACATGTTCAATTTTTTAGCAACAACTTGTTTGACTTCAAGCTAAATAATATAATATTTTGTTAGATCTATATGACACCGTTTGTTACTTAGCTGAGCCTACAGCTGAACAGAAATTGCACTTCAGGCGTCGGATGACCTGTGACCTGCGAGGGATTTAAAAGAAAATGTGAAAGATTCACGGCCGGTTTTTGAAACACTGATCATCGTAGAAGTTAACTAATCAGCTGTCAAATGGCAACTCAACTAACATTTGACAGCTGATTAGTTGACTTTTTTCTACGGTGATCAGTGTTTCAGAAACCGGGCGACACTTTCGCACAGTAACAACAATGCCTTACCACGTGATTTTAGGAGCTTTTCATAATATTCATATCATGAGAAATTTGCCTTCCATCGGGTTGTAATTCACTTGAACCTATATACAAATTCCTTTGTTTTAACATTTACATGTTCATTTCATAGAGGACAAAAGATGTATTACTCAGCTCAGTTCGTAGGTTTTTTTATTTCTTTAGTTATTTTGTAACACATTTCAGCTCTGTTTATTAAGAATAAGGAAGCCTTTAATAATTAATGCTGTGTTTTTTAAAATAGCGTATGCCAAAAATAAAAGAGCGTGTACAAGATTGGTCTTTCAGTGTTTTAAAAACGATGCCCTTTAGGCGAAGATAATGTTGTTTTGTTTTACAAACACAATTCAAACAAGGAGCACAGATGCGGAACAACTATCAGTAGGTCATACAAATACTCGTCCGGTGTTGGAATCGAGCACACGACCCGCCGCGCAAATGACCTTACCTTACTACACTACAACATTTAAAGGGATCTATCTGCAAATCAGCAAGTTGCCAATGCCCGTCTTTCCGTCAGATTTCAAGGCGAGTATGTTCAATATTCAAGGCATGAGTTATGGGACCTTCTGCACTTACAGTTATGATTACGATTCCGTTTACTATCGGGCGAAATGATTGTCGCTTAGCCCACGATGGAAAAACATCCTGTAGATATCCGTCGGCCCCTCAATTCGTAAGGCTTCCAGACTTATTTAAGGGGCGTTTCTTAGTCAGTCGGTAATGTAGCACACGCCGCGCGTGCAGAGGGCATTTCACGGTAAATAAGTCGTCGGCCTATCGTAACGTGGTCGTTTATTGGAAAAGCGTCTGTCGAGGCGCGCATTCATTCACCCTCCATGCACTGGGCGCCGGCGCAACCGCAAAGTTCATCGATCAGTTCGCGACCGACAGCGCACGCGTTTGGTGGGATAGCGTGCTCGTTACGACCACCGTACGAATCATAGCACAGCCGAAACTCTAGCGCCTAGTTTAAATTAGCCGCTTGATAAGCGACACCGCTATGAAGTGCCTGGTAAGTTTTTCCTGTAGTCCGTACGTACCGAAATTAGGTGTAAAATGTTGTTTCATAATATACTTTGTGACAAATGTATAGGAAAGTTTTAGTTGGCCGTAGTAATGCCTTAATTATAATAGAAAATATAACAGCTTTTTTTAAACACCATGTAGTTAAGTTTAAAATTATAAATTGAAAACATTAAACAGTACCTATAATTGAAGTAACGTTACATAAATTGAAAACATTAAACAGTTTAGTTGGAGTAGCGTTACTTGAATATTGTGTTATTATGTTATTTGTATCACGATAAGCATTAATTAATGAATAATAATAAAACGTCTCATCTCATCGATGCTTATGTGTTTACGTTATAACAAACGTGGTTAATAGATATTATTTCCTTAAACCACTGCAATGCCCGTGACTTTAACTATTAAAATAGATACAATTGTAATAAATAGTAACGGTTTCCAATATTTTATCAGCGTTACGTTATTATTATGTTGTTATTATAATATGTTTTAAATATTACTTTATGTTGACATTATATTTCACACATAGAATATTATTTCTAACACCAATTGCGGCAAAAAGCTTTAGTACTTATATGATACAGCTGCCCGTTCACTTTCAAACATAACTTCGTATTTCGTACAGTTAAAGTGACCCGGATAAAAATTCAAGTTTCGAAGGGCAAGCGTTAGCAGAGTTGCCATAAATTCTCGACTCATCAATAATCCCCAGCTATCAATATGAAAGTTTATTGCCCCAAGCTGCAGTCCGCCGCGGTTTTCGCGTCTCGGTGCGTAAAGATGCAGTCACGACGCTCGTGTTAAAGTTATTCTAGGAAAAAAGTCTTTATCACGCTGACGAAATAACATTTTGATCATAGCTTGAGAAATACCTGTTAACACGCTTAGTGTGAAGAGACGTTATAAATTAGAAATATGTAGATAATTATTTTCACAGGCGCAAATGTTTTTAGTATGGCATACCTATTAACGTGATGACACGAAAAATGTAATTATTGCACAAGAAACTGAGCATAAAGCTGTTCTATCAATCACTGCATAGTATAAAACAAAGTCGTCCCGCTGTCTGTCTGTCCCTATATATGCTTAGATTTTAAAACTACGCAACGAATCTTGATGCGGTTTTTTGTACTAGATAGTGATTGAAGAGGAAGGTTTATATGTATAATACATTGCACGCATGCGAAGCCGGGGCGGGTCGCTAGTCTAATATATAAAATTCTTGTGTCACAGTTTTAGCGTTTATACTCCTAAATAGGTTAATAACTAATTTTATACCCCTAATTGTTAAGGGTGGCTCACCCTTTATTTTTTATTTTTCGCAAAAATTATGTTAAAACAACGTTTGCCGGATCAGCTAGGATTATATATTATTATAATTATGACTACGGTCTTCAAAAAAGGAGAAGGTTCTCAACTCCGTTATTTATTAAACGAATTTTAAAATTTCTTTTTGCATTATATTTGGCTTAGCTCCCATAGGGTCCGTTATAATTTCATTGTTATTGTACATTGGACTGCGGAGGTACATTAGGAAAATCCTCAAAATCAAATAGAAAATGTATATTGAAGTGAATATGTATTTAATTAAAGTCGGCTTTGTTAATCATCTCTATTAACGAATTTATAATTTCTTTTTGCATTAAATTTGGTTTAGCTCCCACAGGGTCCGTTATAATTTCATTGTTATTGTACCTTGGACTGCGGAGGTACATTAGGAAAATCCTCAAAATCAAATAGAAAATGTATATTAAGTGAATATGTATTTAAAGTCGGCTTTGTTAATAAAGATGTATTCGTTTTAACTGACTGGTAAAGTCAGCATGGCATTTGGCGTTTCAAGAATATGTTCTTGAAATGAAAAAACTTAAAAAAGTATATACCAATTTTATACACCAGATTTTGCTATCCTGTCTACCCCTTATAGATTCAAAGACGAGAAATTATAATTTTGGTTTCTTTGGTTTTAAATCAATATGTATATTACAATGTATCTAGTGCTATTAAGATTTGAGATCAGACTAAAAATATTTCGATCAGGTACCAACAAAAAAGTTGTTTAATTATTAGCCAGTTTGAGAAATTCAACATTGAAATCATAGCTTTTAGCAAAAGTATACACGGTTTATTTTAGCGTGCTATTTGATTATCTCAAAAACAGCAAATACTCGTACCTACTAGATAGTCTAGTAGGTACGAGTATTTGCTGCTTTGCTTAATCCCATCGCCTCTAACAAAGGTAAATGTTGAAGTGTTCTGTTTTATGATTACCTGTTCCAATTTCATACAGAGATAACGTTGACTCGCTATGATAAAAACATTGCAGAAAAAGTTCATCTTGATCAAATGCTGTTTTCATATAACAATATTATCTTCTCAAACTAAAAAGTATAATTAATTTATAGTCATATTTTTAACTCAATCAAATCCAAAATACCGATATGGATGATTACCTATTTAAAATTCATTCGTGTTTCAAGAGCTTACGCGTTTGGCAGCTAGACTTTGGTAATGGCGATTTAGTTTTGTTTCTTACTTGGAACACATTGATAATACATGCGATTACGTCATAGTGTGCCTAAATAATAATAAACAGTTGGGTTATAACAGGATTGTTGGTAATAGCTCGAAGTAAAATCTGCTTAATGCACTACTATCGACATAGCGTTTATTTGAACGATTCGCCGGGATTTCGGCCAAGGTTCCGCACGGAGCGTTTCTGTTTTCAAATTCCTTTCCCTTTATCACTAACGTCATCTCTATGAGCTTATTTTAGATATTTGACTAATTATGTGGAGCTTTATTCTAATACCGTATTCACTAGATACTCCTTCTATTGATTCAAAGGTTTTTATGTTGTATATACTTCCATCAGTCTTATAGTGGACTAGCTGCTGCCTGCAACTACGTCTGCGTAGAATAGGTTAAAGATGTAACATTAAGACGGAAAGACAGATAAACATAAAATATATATATAAATTATAGCCTATGTTTTATTCTGATGTATAAGCTATATTATTGTAAAGTTTCATTAAAATCCATTCAGTAGTATTTGCGTGAAAGAGTAACTAACATCCATCCATCCATACAAACTTTCGCCTTTATAATATTAGTAAGGATAAATGCTCCATATGGTTTTACCCACTATAAGACTCACGCCGCAAATCTTATAAGCCCATAAACATTGATTTAAGTAGAGTAAAACCTGTATGCCTCTACTCCGTCTAAATATATCAACTGTTTTGGGATTTAAAAACAATTGGATGCATTGTTAGCAAATCGCTTTAAGCCAAGCACTTGTATTTTATTTTACTAATTTAATATTTAAATGTTGTGTTTTGAATTTCTTTCCGGATCTTGTCTGGAATCGTTTAAATGAAAATGGTAGACTTTGAGATTCATTCTGTGATTTCCAAGCATAACCGTTACAAGCCGATATTACTATTGGGATTTTCATATACATAAAAAACAAATGATCCAATCAATGAAATCACTTGTTACTTTTACTCTTATATGACCTAGTATTAACTTTTTACATTCAACGTGATAGCTCAGTGTCCGGGCGCTCGCCTTAAACTCAATATAGATACTCGAGCAACCTGAGTTCGATCCCCGGTGCCGGCACCAATGAAATTGTTAGTTTTAAGTGCTGACTTATCACGTGCTCAGCGGTGAAAGAAGATATAATAATAATAAAACTAATAATAAAATATCTTTATTCAAATAGACGCTTGCGCGTTCTTATGAAACGTCGAAATTTTACAAGGAAATTAATATGTTCGTAAGTTACCACCGGTTCGGAAAGCAATTTCTGTTGAGAAGAAACCGGCAAGAAACTCAACAGTTGCTCTTTTTTAAAAGGTCAGTTTACAATATAATGTTACAGGTATAATAGCAGATATTCAGCAATAGCTTTAGCCATAAGTTTACTTTTAACTTTTCGTTTAAATTCATCAATTTAATAATGGCAGAATTAGTATCGACTGTGGGATTTTATTATACATGCGCACACTTTGCCCCATGAACGATCTGTTTACTTTTTGTAGGCGAAATAATGGCGTAGTTAGTTTATCCTTATTTCTAGTATTTAGTTTATGTCTGTCACTATTCTTTTGATAATTATTAATATTCTGTTTAACATACAAAATATTACAATAAATATATTGAGACGCAACAGTGAGTATATTAATCTCTTTAAAAAGGTCTCTGAGTGTATTCCGGGCTCCAATGTTATAGATTGCTCGAACAGCTCTTTTTTGAAGAATAAATATAGAATTTATGTCTGATGCACTACCCCACAACAAAATGCCGTACGACAAGATGCTGTGAAAATAACTAAAGTAAACAAGTCTGGCAGTGTCGATGTCTGATAGCTGCCTAACCTTCCTAATTGCAAAAACAGCGGAGCTTAACCTGTTCGCAAGAGATGATAGATGGGGACTCCATTGGAGCTTTGAATCCACTGTAATTCCCAAGAATACAGCGGACTTAACAGGATTAAGGGTTACGCTATTTAATGTTAAGCTAAAACTTTGCCTTCTTACGCTGGGAAGGGTAAAAAGAAGGCATTTAGTTTTTTTTTTAGCATTTAACACCATATTATTAACGGTAAACCAGTGGAGGATACGCGAAAGTGCACTATTCACGTCGTCATAATTCGACACGTTTCGGTCAACCTTAAAAATGAGCGATATGTCGTCAGCAAACAGTACAACGTCACATAACTCACTGGCATAAAAGGGGAGAGTCATATACACTAAGAATAATAATGGACCCAAGATTGATCCTTGTGGGACACCCATTTTCATGGGGGGACCCTGCGGAATTTACATCATTTATTTGAGATTAAGGGAGAGATTAAGGCAATGAGATTAAGGGCGATGTCACGAATGCCATAATAATCTAGCTTTTGAAGGAGGGTTTCGTGGTCTACACAGTCGAAAGCCTTTGAAAGGTCGCAGAAGACACCTATTGCATCTTGTGACCTTTCCAAGGCGTTATAAATTTGTTTGACAAGTGCGACACCCGCATCTATTGTCGATCTACCTTTAGTGAATCCATATTGCTCATTGTGGAAAATTTTGTTCATATTAAAATGTACCAAGAGTTGATTTAAAATTAGTTTTTCAAAAATTTTACTCAGAGATGGCAATATGGAGATAGGTCGATAATTTCCTGGATTATTTTTATCCCCACTTTTGAAAACGGGGATTATCTTACTGGATTTCATAAGATCTGGAAATGTTCCAGAATCTATACATTTGTTAAAAATATATGCCAAATATGGTGAAATATACGGCATTATTGTGCTCATTAATTTTATGGAGATGCCCCACAAATCGCCTGTATTTTTAAGATTAACAGAATTCAAAACTTTTATAATATCATTAGTATCTATGTGATTCAATTTAAACGTTTGTCGACAATAGGTAACATTATTTTTTAATACATTAATTGCATTAATGGGAGAGGATTTTAACGTGCATGTGACATTAATTACTATTTCTGAAAAATAACTTTCAAAACTACTTGCAATTTCGTTATCTGAAGTTATGGGTGTATTGCCTATCACTAGCTTTATAGGTTCCCTGAATATCTTGGGTTTTCCAGATATACAGGTAATGATGTCCCATGTAGCTTTTATTTTATTACTAGAATTTAAAATCCTATTTCTTATGTAGATAGATTTTGCATGTATACAGACTTTTTTAAATATTTATGAAAAGTTTTGTACCCGTTTATGGAAATTAGGGTCGTGATTCCACTGCCTCATATTATAAAATTCATACAGTGAATCCCTACTATATCGAACCTGCATATTTTCGAAATAATGAAAGAAGAAAAATATTTCGAAGATATGTGAAGTCCGCAAATCCGCAGTCGGGCCTCGTGGTGGGCTATGCCCTGATATCCTCTATACAGAGGAGATCTTTGCCCAGTAGTGGGACACGTATAGGCTGGTACTTTACTTTTAAAGCCACGCGTCGCATAATTAGTCATATCGTTCAACTTTTCTTTCTTCTTTTAAGGAGGACGCGCTTTTACTATCTCTCGGTCGACGCCAACTTTCCGTATATTATTAAATAAATGTTTGATAGTTTCATTCTACAACAGTCAGAAATACCTCCACCCTAAAGAAATAGCAATTACCTACATGTATATGTATGTTTTGCATGTAGTGTGGCCCTCCCCCAGTTTTGAAGATGGTTTCATGTATATCCAAGGTATTGGATTCTACAGAATTTTGTATTTAGTCTTTATTAAATTATGAGTCACAAAGAGCCACGGTGAAACAGACAATTCATATAATCGAATTATAACCTTATCAGGGTAAACATTTTTTTCTGCCGCAAACATCACACAAAAAAGTATAATTCTACGAATAAAGTTTACAGTTTGGTGAGTTTGTTGTTTAAACAATGCCTCGGTGCCTTATCTAAATAAATAATAGAAGGGCTTTTTTATAACCATTTAGCTTTAGACTTTTTACACGCCGCTTCACTGAGCGGCGTGTAAAAAGTCTAAAGCGCTCTTAGCTTATTTAAAACTTGGAGCTAAAACATTTTAAAAGTTATCTTTTTCTAAATTTTCGATGTTAAAAATTACGTATGGTTCACATAATGCTTACTTCTACGCAGATACTACAATAGATTTGAGCCGTGATAGCTCAGTGTCCGGGCGCTCGCCTTTAATTCAATATACTCGAGCAACCTGAGTTCGATCCCCGGTGCCGGCACCAATGAAGTTTTTAACTTTAAGTGCTGACTTATCACGTGCTCCGCGGTGAAGGAAAACATCGTGAGGAAACCTGCATATTTTCGAAATAATAACAAAAAAAATATATATTTCGAAAATATGTGAAGTCCGCCAATCCGCAGTGGGGCCGCGTGGTGGACTAAGCAATTTATAACATCGGAGCCCGGAATACACTCAGAGATCTTTTTAAAGAGATTAATATACTCACTGTTGCGTCTCAATATATTTATTGTAATATTTTGTATGTTAAACAGAATATTAATAATTATCAAAAGAATAGTGACAGACATAAACTAAATACTAGAAATAAGGACAAACTAACTACGCCATTATTTCGCCTACAAAAAGTAAACAGATCGTTCATGGGGCAAAGTGTGCGCATGTATAATAAAATCCCACAGTCGATGTTAAGTCTGAAACTTGATGAATTTAAACGAAAAATTAAAAGTGCACTTATGGCTAAAGCTATTGCCGAATATCTTGACGACGCCAATGTGTGGGGTTAATACTGTTGATACTCACGTAGGCTAAAACAAGACTATTGTACCTGTACTATTATATTGTAAACTGATTTTTTAAAAAAGAGCAACTGTTGAGTTTCTTGCCGGTTTCTTCTCAACAGAAACTGCTTTCCGAACCGGTGGTAACTTACGAACGTGTTAATTTCTTGTAAAATTTTAACGTTTCATAAGAACGCGCAAGCGTCTATGTGAATAAAGATATTTTATTATTATTATTATTTATTATGCCCTGATACCCTCTGTATAGAGGAGGCCTTTGCCCAACAGTGGGACATGTATAGGCTGTTACTTTTACTTTACTTTACAATAGATTTTATCACCTTTAATTTTCATTTTTTATTATTCTTAATTTTTTCATAAAATATAAGTAAAAAACGTCTGTGAAATAGTTTAATTTAGGAGTGTGTGACTAGGTAAATTCAAGATATCGTTATGAAATGACAGTAGTTATTGAAACGACATCAACGTCGTCGCAACGCAACATCAGGTGGTACGAGCTTGAGCTGACTTATAGTTTTGTAACATCATTGACAAAACCTTAATTAATTTGAAGCGGCTGTATGGAAATATTCTACGCCACTCTTAATTCATATGGGCTAAACAAGGCTGCTACTAATGAAACACTTGGAAAGCGAATATAGGAGTATATTCCGGAGTAAACTACGGTAACAATACAATTGTGACACCTGAGTATAAGCGTAACGAGAATAACGAGAATAATTTTTTACATAAACAACATGGTCTTTTATACCCAAAATTAATTAATAGTAATAATGCATCATGACGATAATGCGTCATTGATCATACGATTCCGGGGGCGCGTTTGAACGTGCGAGTCTACTTGCGTACTCGCTACAAATTAATAACGGCGTCCGTCTTTCCATCCGATTACAACGTAGGCGTCTTCAAGGCAAGAGTGAATATATTTTTACTGAGCTAGCGCGCTTACCATCAATGGCTGCATCGCCACTTACCATCAGGTGGGATGGCAGTCAAGTGCAGGCCAGTTTTGAATTATAAAAAAAAATAGATACATTAAATTACCAATATTTCTACAAAACGTTGGCAAGGAACTCTTTTGATTTTTCAACTGTATAAGAATAGGTTTATAACGGTGGATATTGGCCTACACGCCGAATCTTCCCCCCTACCTGATAGTGATCCCCGGGTGGCATGGGGACATCTGGCGCTCAATACGGGGCAGTACTAATTGTGACTGGGCTGGGTGTCCTAGTACCCGGGCAGAGGAGGCCTGAGTAAGCCATAGAAGCACCGGGGTCAGTGGTCACGATAGATAGCGTGTTAGTGTTCTCGTGTCTGCGGCAGATGCGACAGTGCAGGTGCGAAGAAGGTTTTTAGTGGGTACCCGTTTCGGGGCTTCCACTTACTCCCCCGATTCGGTAGTGGAGCATCCATAAGGATTTATACTACGTAAAAAAAGACAAAAAAGACTGATGTCTGGGTGTTGTGATTGCTAAGCTATTGGCTTCGGCGCCAGGCGTCGTGGGTTCGATTCCCACTAAGGAAAATAACCTACAAATAATTGTTACCTGGGTGTTCATTCTAAGGACGGTTGATGTCAGGTAAGCGGCCGGTCGTTAAACAAAACCTAGCCAATACCATTAACGGCATGATTCGCATGTTGTGTCAACCTCACATAGGTGGAATAAGGGCAGAAGAAAGAGGGAGGAAGCTGTGGTAGATTCACGCAGCAGCATATGTTGTTACATAAATGGGTTAGCTCGTCCGGGGAAGTAACATGGCCTCACAAAAGACTACTGTGGTGTGGGAGTATTATACTTTCACATTTCGTCTGGAGAGTGAGGTAGCCGGGGCCCACATACTTTAATGGTTCTGAACGTGGAAAGATGTCAATGGGTGGTTGTAATGAAATAACATCAGTTGAAACGGTTTTTGACAACTTTTAACATAAAAACAATATCCTTCTAATAAGTGCTCTTTATATAATCCTTAGATATAATTTATTGCGTTCAGCTCAGTGTCAGATTCCGTTACGCGGCTAGATTACATTATACATTACACATCCAAGACCTAAAACCCGCCATCTTGTTGTGCCTAAACTTATTGTGTCACATAATTCCATTTTCTAGAACAATTGATATAATCCAAATTCTAAACAATTTTATTTAATACGTGATCACGTGTATCCGGCGGTAAATGAAAACATCGTGAGAAAAAGACCTGCATATTTTCGAAATAATGACAAAAAAATTATTTCAAGGACATGTGAAATTTACCAATCCGCAGTGGGGCAGCGAGGTGGACTATGCCCGAATACTCTTTGTCAGTACAGAGGCCTTTGTCCAACAGTGGAGCAAGTATAGGCTGTTACTTTACGTAATTTTTACGATAAATGTGTAAATTTTAAAACTATTTATAATATATTATATATAATAAATAGAAAATAAATATATTATATAAACCTCAATAGGTTGTTCTCTCATTGAACATGATAATAACACATTCGGGCTTGCTCCAGATGCTAAACGCATTAAGATTATAGCCAAACGTACGTAACATTTTGACGTCAATTGGTATACTTCATGAAACGATTAGGTATGAAAATGATGTCTTAGATGTTATATTTGCTATATTTAATGTAGTTAGGGACTAGGATATAGTTAAAAAAAACTATATAGAGAACTATATGGATATATAGTTCTCTATATAGATTTTTTTTCTGGTTAGTACCTATTCTGCGCACTAGCCGTCAAATAAGTATACATATTATGTGAACATCACTAGGTATGGGCGGCATATCCATCGAGCTTATACTGTCAGGAGGTGAAGTGCCATTGCAAAAAAGGTGAAAAAACACAATAGTAACCATTTTCCATAAAAAGGCGACAAAGCTAGGAAATATTCGACCAAGTCTTCTTTCTCACATTGGCAGTGTTTGCTATAACTCTGTGTCAGACTATGTGTACCAAGCCATTGAACAGACTGGTTTACGTACAAGATATTCCACTATCGATCATATCCATATACTGAAACAGTTGATGTAGAATTGTGGCCAATACAAAGGGTATCGCAATACCGCAATGTGGATAACACTGTTAAATGAAGCTGGGAAGAAAACGTTGCTATGAGTAATGACAGCAGATCGAGTAGAGCCCTACGGACCTCGGAGTCAGCTGGACACCGGCGGGTTGACGACATCGTGATGATCACGATCACATTATCGTCGATATTTTTTATCGCGACATATCGATATTCGATATTTATTTTAGACTATCGAATTCGTGTCAATTTCGACATATTTTTTAATGCAACTCTGGTTTCGTGTTTAATGTTACTAGAAACTCTTTGCATGCTCCTCGCACATCCTCAAAACTAAAAAAAAATTCAACCATTTTCTTCATGTTATTCTTTCTTCAATAATCATGCGAAATCTGACGATATATCGATATTTTTCAATCGATAATTATCGTTATTTTTTTAAAAAGGTCAATACGATAAATATCGATATTTCATTTTTACTTGCCCATCCCTAACAAGAGAGATATGCGCAGCAGTGGGCCGATACGGCCTATAATGATGATAATGATGACACGTACAGAGAAGGGTCTCTTTAAGATATACGGGAAAAATATCTAAAGACCTTAACTTTTCATGTCGTGTACAATAATTCTTAAAATTGACCAGATTTCTTCGTAACGATCGTTTTATTTTACGGAGTAGCCCACATTGACTTATTTTCTTCAATTTGTAAGTAAGCTGCTGTTTTCGTCAAATTAATATTGTGCATAAATGTTCAATATGGCCTCCATACCGCTATCTCTGCGGTGGCTTTATAGGAAAACTTTTGTCAAAGTAAAACAGATACTTTTCAAATAATAAAAAAAAGAATAATTTAATAGATTACAATAAAAGCACTAAAAGCAATATATAGTAGTATTATAGTAAATAGTAGTATATATAGTATATAGTAGTATATAGTATATATAGTAGTAGTAGTTGACATAGAAACTCTTCCTACCTACTTTTCAGTCCTACGAGTAGCGCCTAGTCTGTCTTCATAAAATATGATAACCTTAATTGACGCTGTTATAAAATCACAGTGCTGTGTGTGCACGTTCCAACGTCCTTTGGTCCTAATTGGATAAAAAAGTTTTCCAGAAATAGAGTCACGAACTTATTGGTCAGCGTGACCAATAATTTCTACCTGTCGACTGGGAATCGAACCTTATTAATGTAGCGCCAACTTCATGTTCATGCTTAAAATAGCAATGGTTTTTGAGAACCATTTACATATTAAATGAAACAAGTTTACGGATTTTATCGCGTTTTTATTTTGACTTTTAAACATTTCCAGTTAATATTCCAGAATAATGCGCGATTTTGTTCACTAATTGCATATCGAAATCCTTTAAAAAATGATTGGTTTTTCTGTGCATCATTATGACGAAAAATTACTATTTCAAAGTAAATTAAACTATCATTTAACGTCGCTGTAACTCGTTGCAAGCTCGTAGCTAGTAAATTTACATCAACAGAATCAATTTAAACTTAATATGATGTTACAACACGACATACCTGTTCTATGATTGACTTATGCATTAATATGTTTACATTTCAAGCAACGCACGTTGATACTGGCTTATTTTTAATACGGTCTGATATGAGGAAGATATATATGGAGCCGTGATAGCTCAGTGTCCGGGGCTCGCCTTTAATTCAATATACTCGAGCAACCTGAGTTCGATCCCCGGTGCCGGCACCAATGAAGTTTTTAACTTTAAGTGCTGACTTATCACGTGCTCCGCGGTGAAGGAAAACATCGTGAGGAAACCTGCATATTTTCGAAATAATAACAAAAAAAATATATATTTCGAAAATATGTGAAGTCCGCCAACCCGCAGTGGGGCCGCGTGGTGGACTATGCCCTGATACCCTCTGTATAGAAGAGGCCTTTGCCCAGCAGTGGGACATGTATTGGCTGTTACTTACTTTTATGAGGAAGATGTCTACCAATGCATAACTTAAATAGCGTCAATAATCAATGGACATTGACTTGGCTGGCTAAGAGCTAAAGTTGTACTTAAACTTACCAGTACTTAGTCTTACTTAGAAGCACGACAACGAGAGCGATAACTAGTAAACGCGTTTAAGACCAATGAGACAGGAGGCCTTAGAGCTTATTATGTTTATTTCCGTACGTCTTTTAGGATCTCGCAATATAAAAATATTCTTTCCATACATATTAAGCGAGGTATCTCTCTATCATTCTGTTCGTTCATTACAAGAGAACCACACGTCCGATTTATATGATACTCATTGAAAATGAAAATACGTTAACTGCCTATAAAAACAAATAGGTTAAAGTAAAAAAATGTCAACAAGTAGGGCCATAATAGTAAACACATAATAATAATTGATGGAAAGTTACATTATTCCTGAGCGCCGAAGATATAGCTCAATATCTTGTGCAATTCAAGTAACTATTTAGTGCAACTAAAACCTCAATTTTTATAAATCAGTTTCGAAAAATATACGTTAAAGTTTGACTTCTGGCATGCAAAAGATGACCACGACACCGTATTCGTGGTTATTAGGCATTTATTTACTAAAATTGCTAATTTAGCTTTTGAACATAATTTTTGTATGTTATATTAACTGTACTACATAAAAAGTAATGTAACCGTAGAAACATTATGAAATCATTGCTTATATTATGACAGGCTAAGCCGGGTTAAAACAATTATTTAAATTTAAATGGTAAAGCTCGTCATGGAATGCATCAAAGCTACTGTATTACTTTTTGTAATTTGTGTTGTAGGAGTTGAATAGTATGTCCCGATGACCACTGCGAACTAGAAGGTCTTTTGTAGTCTTCCCTTCGAAAACACTATCCCCTTACTGTAGGATAACATGAACCTGTGCTGTAAGCACGTTTTATATACACAAATTTCACGTGGACAAACACCCTGATTCGAAACTGTGTGAAAATTATCTGTGGGTCACAAGGTGTCGGAATCGAACCCACAACCCCGGCGCCCAAGCCAACACATTAGCAACTGAGCCACGAAGTCATGATTTGTATTACTAAAGCCCATTGTCAAATTAGTATGTTATAATGTAGCAAATAGTTAATACACTATGTAAAATTAGATTTCATTACTTCGGAATTATGAATCATCTCGTGAATATTAGGAACTGTAAGTAACGGCAGCGCACCCTAAATACAGTTAGCTTTCTTGGCACACTGCCTAGAGTAATTGGCTTAATTGTTTCATATTTATCAATAATTTAAATGTTCATGATTATTTCATATTAATTATTCTTAAAAATATAATCTACAGTATCTGTTGTTCTTCCAAATAAAGAATTAATGTGAAAAGTAGGAGGGGCTAATTCTATACACACTGTTAGGGAAGCTTATAAATTTAAAAATGGAAATCCTGTATGTCCAACTGTTAACGTTTTAACTTATACAAAAAATATTTCACTGCAAACTGGCAGTGAAAGCACTGCAAAAAGCACTACAAAGGACTTCAACTTACATCCCTTATGGCACCATAATTTACAAAGTATTTCCTTTATTGTTTTATACCTTAAAATGGAAATAGGTATACCAGTCGGAAATATTATTAGTTACTCTGGCACTAGCAAAACTGAAAGACAGTGACAAGTGATACTGGTCTACGGAACGAAAGAAAATAATCAGAAGTGTCGCCTTGCATGAGCTAAATTAAACGCGAACATAAATAGTTAAAACTGACAAATTATTTTTAGAAAATGTCTCGTGATGCCGCTAGAAACGCTGCGGCAACCGCCTAAGAGCTAATAATGACTCTTCTGCATATGACGGACAAGTTCCTTTTAATTAACACACGTCGTGTTGTGACAAATTTCATTAATTAAAACTGACAAAGAAGATCAAAAAGCAATATTCACTGCTAATATCAATGAATAACCGTTAATAATGTGTTTTTATATTTTCTTAAATCTTATGATTATTGCCATTGACGTTAAATTAAATAGTTTGTGGTAATATGAAACATGGAGACGATAAAAAGCGCGTTCATCTTTGAAAAAAAATTAGACATGTACGAGTATATCAAACAGTGAAATGCACACCATTCTTCTTACAGAAATGTTAGTATGAACGAAAACAAAAAAGTCATTAGACTCTAGTTGCCGTTGGCAAACTTATTTACTAACTGAAATAAGTGAGAAACGGGATCAAACGATAACCTAACCCTCATATCTCGACGACACTAGAAAATCACATTCGAAGTTTATTATTCCAGTAATAATCTGCGCAGTATATGTCATGTTTATACGCTAATAATAACAATTTCATTTCAAATATATTACTTTACCTTTCTAATTATTAGAAAGGTAAAGTAAAATAGTGATATTTTGAAAATGACCGCTTGTGTGATATATTACCGTAATATCATATGGTACGGCAGTATGCAAAATTACGTAACGAAGTCCACAAATACAACACTAATTCAATAATATTTCTCTCCGCAGGGACTTTGGGGAGTGACCTTCACGATATTACTAATATGGAGCCCAACAGCATACTGTCGGAATGTCACGTAAGTATTGTTGCATTTCCTCTTTGCGATAATAATCTAGTAACGTGAAGCAATTAAATTTAAGTGTGGAAAGAGATTATTTCTTCATTAACAATAGATGGTTTTATGATATAGACATGAAATATATATTGGCTGGATAGACCACTTTGCCTTGGTGAGTCCTTTGCAGATACACTGGGCTTGAGGAGGCCGGGCGCTGAGGGTGACTAAGCTCCCGAGGGAGCCTCGGCTCGGGCCGTCCCACTGTTATTATTTTCGCTGGTGTGGAAGGCCACCAAGTGCTTAGGTCTCTTTGGTGGACGCTCCATGGAGTAACGTAAAAGTAGGATCAAGGGCCCCTGCGAGGCGACTTCAGCTTGGGCTGTAACTCGAGGGTTTCGAGGGATTCGAGGGTGCCTGAGAGGGCCGTAGCTCGGCTCGATCGGTAGCTGTAGTCTGACTAGGAGAATTTCTAAAGCTATCGTTACTACCACTTCGGAAAGCAATGGCGCTGGGAGAAGAAGTGGCAGAAGAAACTCCAGCAACGCTTCTATCATTAACCGGGACCTAGTATATGTTTGCTGCACTCGCCGGCGAGTGCGGTGTGTCTTGTGTTCACGCAGTTGTTTTATTCGGTTGATGGCGATGGTCGTCTCATCGCCAGGGAAATCGAGGACGTGTCGTGGTCTAAGCCATCTGCGGCAGAACACAGCTAGCGATAGGGGTTTGTAGGAGACAGTACCTACGACCTACGACTATAGGATTGTGATGCGCGGCGGCGGACTCGAAATAGCGACGCGACGCCGACTTTAGGAATTGAGCGATGGTAGGCCCTTCTCAACTTATGTGTGTAAATGTTACGCATGAACCACGGTGCTGCGCGTAGCTATATGAGATATATATTTATTTCCATTTAAGTTATCGATCATTATTTAAACATATATCGTGTGTGAATGTGTATTGCTGATAAAAATAAGCTATTCCGAGCACTGTTGCTGAGTTTGCTTTTTGGAAAATAAATTAATCTTCTCGTAATTTTCACGTTTCTTTAATGTCAATAAAGTGCATTGAACTTTAAAGTGAACGCAATTCTAACGGTTTTTAAAGTGGTAAAACAAACACAACTACAACTATTAATGTCGGTCGTAAAGATGTGTTAAACACAATAACAACACACGTTCAGGCACGCGGTGGAACCCTTTAACCATAATTTAACGCCACGTTCTTAGCCCAGCGATATTTTCCAGTGTTTGTAAAACAATAAAACTTCGTTTTCGGCTAATGTTGAAGCTCAGCAATTTCAATACATCGAGTAGTTTAAGCATCTTTGCATTGAAAACATTGTATGAAAAAAGATAATAAGATCTACAATACATTTATAACACATATTGTAATACAGTGAAACTTGGTTAAGCGGGACCTGGATAAGTGGGAAAACTCCATAAGTGGAACTCATGCTGAGATCCCAACACTTTGGCACTGAATGTGGGATCTGAATATGGGAAAAATCTGGGATTTGTTTTTTCGATTTTATCGTCATAGTTACCTCTATAAATGAGACAGCGGGTGAATTTTATATGTATTAACCTCTGTAACTGAAATAACATCGTTTTGTTTGTTAACATACTTATTCTTACTCTACCCACAAATTCCGCACTCAACTTGTTTTGAGCCTCAGTGACCTTCAGTTTTAGTTTTGCATTACCAACATTAGGCTCAAATCGTAATCAGTACGTGAAAAACTGAAGTTAATATCCGTTTATGAAAGTGGGAAGACACGCACAATAATTCAGAACAAAGATTTCAATGACAATGTTCTGAAGGACAAAGAAAACTAAAACGTATAAGTTTATCAGAATATCCTGAACTTGAACAGTGTTTGCTAACATGGGTAACAAGCAACTTCGTAACAAAAACGTTCCGGTAAGTGGACCAATGATTAAAGAAAAGGCACAAGATTTTGCGCGAAGGCTCGGAAATCATAATTTTTGTAGCACCAATGGTTGTAAGCAGCAACCGTCTGTAAATGAGACAAATATTAATTAATATTGGGTAAGTGGTACCTCTATAGGTGTGACAAATTTGCAGGCAAATCAATTTGCAATAGGTCCCTTGATTTCTCACTTAACCAGGTTTCACTTAATATAAGATACTTACATAAAAAAGCTGTCAGATATTGTAAAGTTCTTGAGGAAATTTTACTTACATCTCATCATCGTCATCTTGCCCTTATCCCGCTTAGGTGGGGTCGTCAAATAATAAAGAGTCAAGGAGTGGACTTTCAAAACTACTTGTCGCATTATTTATCGGAAGTCAAATTTTCTTGTCACTATCAAAGCCGTGATAGCTCAGTTTCCGAGCGCTCGCCTTTAATTCTATTTACTCGAGCAAACTGAGTTCGATCCCCGGTGCCAGCACCAATAAAATTGTTAATTTTAAGTGCTGACATACCACGTGCTCAGCGGTGAAGGAAAACATCGTGAGGAAACCTGCATATTTTCCAAATATGCTGTGAAGTCTGCCAATCCGCAGACCCCATCGCGTGGTGGACTATGCCCTGATACGCTCTTCTTTACAGAGGAGGCCTTTGCTCAGCAGTGGGACATTGATAGGCTGTTACTTTACTTTACTTTAGTACCAAAAAATTGCAACTAGTTATCGAACGAAATGACACATTTATATTATAATAAAATGGCATTTATAATAAACTTTAAATAATTTTTCGCATAAAACACGAAGAAAATTTTTTCTCTGACCTAATAATGTATAAATTATCATCATCGTTCTAGCCTTGTGGGGTCGGCACAACAGTAATTCGGCTACGTTTATTACGACCTATTTCCCTATTTAACATTTGACGCATCATTTCTATCACAGATAATTTTTCCAATATATTTGCGATACCCAGTAGTCTCACGCTCAAAGAAATATGCAAGTTGTGCTCAATTTTAAATCATAAAAATATTTGCCCTCCATCCCTAGTGGGCACGTACTGTCTGACTTCGATACTTAACGCACTTGTTTCATCGGACACCGGTAGTGAAGCATAAATAATGCAGCGAATAGATATATCCCCAATAAATCATGGGTCGATAGAATGCAATAAATCTCCATTGAACGGCTAATGGGTACCACGATAACGCCCGTACGCGGACGTCCACTTCTCCACTCCACGGTCCTATGAATAGAAACGCCGATGGATTATTCAAATGACTGGATCATTGATCTTTTTATGTGAAGATTTTATTACGGTGTGGGCGAAGAAGTTTTGATTACAAAATGTTTTACGATCAAAATTCAAAGGTGATATGAACGTCATATCTATCTTATATCAGACGTTGAATTGAATGTAAATATTGAGGAATGTAATGATTTACTAAAACTCTCAAATTTTCCGTAAACAGATTAAAATGGAAAAACACTGCTCGTTAACTTTGGGACAATTTGTGAAATTATAAATAGGTTTTTTTCAAGGTCATATACAAATGTTAGGTTAGTAGGTAGTTAGGGTGTAATATCCACGCCGTGAGGTCATTGGCCACTTAGCTTAGTGTATAAAGCGTCTGGGCTCGAAACCAGAAGACGCATGTTTGAATCCCGCGGTGCCAAAAGTTCTTGTTTAAATTTTTATTCCATAAAATTAATTACTTACGCATTTACAATAACATAATGTTTGTTGTATTTCGGTGGATATTAATATAAATTGATGTGAACCCAATAACCGAAATTCAATCACACTACAATATTGTTTGACATATATTACGTGATGCATAAATACAGCATATACGACGCCGTTGCTAAGCAATTGGCTTCGGCGTCGGTGGTAGTCGATTCGATTACTACAAGGAGGATGATGATGATGATGATTAAGTAAAGAATGATTTTTTTTATAAGTAAAATTTTATGTATTTGTAACTTTTACTACACAACTTTCGGCACCTTCTTCACTATAACTTCAACTACACGAACACCGAACGCGCAACATGCTTTAAATATAAGATTTAAAGCTTAAGAAAGAAATGCACGTCGTATTTGGCATGTTCATAGTCTTCTAATAAAAACGTGTTTATGAAATTTAAAACAAACTGTTATTCAATAACAAAACAAAACTGTATACGGATCGACTACTTAAATCTATTTTAGCCACATCCTCTCCACACTGTCCTCTTAAAATGCACTCGCGCCCAAGCCTCGCTCCAATTTATAAATACCCGCTACTGGTCTTGTGTACGAGCAATACGAGCTTTTCTTATTTTCGACAGTCGTTACATAAGTTGCTTAGCGGTGTAAGATTGAATAAAAGTGGGCAAAGCTTAGTACTTAGCAATGTTACACAACTTGTCACCTTTCTCCCGACGCAAGTCGCATTGTTCGAAACTTAGGGACATTACGTAATGAGTGCGTACGTTATTATGTAATTGTATTTTGTCTTATAACCTGGCTCATCGCTGCGCTGTGAGCCACAGGCAGTTTGTGTTCACGACTCCTATGCATAAATTTACATGTGTTAATATCTTCATAAAAAAGAATTACCTCTATGGTGGGGTATCAATTACCTCCGTTTAGGAGCGGAGTTGCTGCGTTTTAGAGGAGTTGTGAAAGCAGAAATTGTACGTACCTTTTCAGTGTAGAGCCACGCATCGTCTTTTGCTATTGTCGAATGGGCGGGCTTTTTTTTTTGTATGCGAAAAGTTGTCAAACGAGCAGACGGTTCCTGATGTAAAGTGAATACGGCCGCCCATGGACATCTGCCACACCCAAAGGGTTACAGATGCGTTGACAACCTTTTTGAAAAATCGGCTCCAGCTAGACGAAACGCGAAAGTATTTGTCATACTTCCACTTTACGCTGGTCTTCTGTGAGGTCGTGGTACTTACCCGGACGGGCCTGCCCATTCGTGCAACAGCCGAAGCTGCTTCGTGGCCCTACCACGGCTCAAACCGTGTAAGTACCACGGCCTCACAGAAAATCGCCCACCACTCCTGTTGGCCAGGTTCACTTACTACTGATCATGCGGAAAGATCTGTATACGACTTGATCCATGGCGAATAATTGGACACAGCTGGTCACGGCTTTCGAATGTGTTAAATTACTCTCGCGCTTAGGACGTTTCCACCGTGTGACTACAGGTCAGCAGACTGGAAATGTTGAATCTTTAAGGTGACGTATAGGGATGCCAATAAAAGCTATTTAAAACGGTGTAAATTTTGCTTGTGGGTCATTCTAAAGAGATGTCGCATCAGCAAGGTTTGCACATTGGCAAAATTGGCGAAAGATGGGCACGCGTTCTTTCGGGAATAAATGCATTCTGGTCTCTCGCTAAGGCCGGTTCCATCACCATCTTTTCCATTTCAACAGTATACAGTACAGGAGAAATGACTTATTAGCCCACACCGCTAAAAAGAAAGGTGAACTTTTGGGCCTTGTTTTCGCTAACTCGATACTTAATGATAAATGCAACGCGTCAACGACCATCCCGCGGTGTGAACACGCAATGCTATTTAAATAATTTAATTAAAAAAATAGGTTTCTGCAGAGTAACATGCGTAAATCACTTTTCTCCTTAGACATCCAAAAGTTGAGCAGCCCGACGGATTCCCTGGTTGTGTTAAAGACTTGTGCTTCCGAGCTCGCACCGGTTTTGACGCATCATATCTGGTACTCAACATCATAACGCCTACTCCTTCTGTATTTTCCCATAATATTCTAAGGGAAGACTTGCTGTTCCCCCGGGGAAGCTTTAGTGTTCCTAATCGCTAAAAATTATGAATGCTTGGATCCATCGTATTCGGTTTTTTGCATAGGTTTATTGACGTAACCACTTTATTCTCTAAAATAATGGAGACTGAATAATTAACTGTCAACTCCTTAGGTACTTTGGTGAATACCAGCTGATTAGCAATTGTCAATATGGTTTCTGTCAGTGTTGCTAAGCTAGTGATCTTCTGTGCTACTTGACTCATCGATGGCTGGAGGCAATTGAGACTAATGGTGAGGCCTTAGCGGTTAGTTTGGACGTAGCTAATGATTTCGATCGGGTTTGGTATAAAACATTTCTTTAAGATCACTTCATACCGGCTTTCTGAGAAATTATGCAACTGGACAGTTTTCTTACTTATCGGAGCATCAAGGTCATCGTTGACGGTGCATGCTCTGACGCTAAACCCGTAAACGCCTGTGTCCTACCAAGCAATACATGCATAATAATAATTGTGCATATCGTTGACTTGTTGCATCATTCCTAGCTGTGAGAATGGCGTTAAGGATGGCGCTATGGGTGACGCCTTATATATCAGCTGGGTAAATGATTCCTCTGGAACACGATGACGTGTGTCGCAATAATCAAAATCTAGGATTGGGGCAGACTAAATATAGTCCAATTTAATCCTAAAAGACACAGTTTTGCCCGTTTAACGAAAAGAGAAAACTATTGATTTTTTTTTTGGGAGATCTCTTGCTGCTGGAGACTTCAATCAAAATTCTTGGCTTTGAAATATCAAGTGTACTCTATTTTAGCATTTAAAAACCTCGGTGTCCTAAGTAAAGAAAAACCGTGTCTACTGCGGGCCCGCCGCTTACAGCTCTGTAAAGTACAAATGAAAACACTCATGAAATTGATATTCTCATCTAGACCGCTTCCACCGAACAGCTGCTTGAAAAGTCAGATAAGAACTGATCGTCAACGCCTCGACCCTTTGACCTTGCGAGGTTTTGCATGTCTTTGCATTTTCTATTGCATTTATCACGGAGAGTGCTGCGAAGAACTGCTTAATATCTGCTGCTGAGTTTCATCATCGTTCAACTTGTAAAGCCACCAAATACTATCGAAACCAACTTGATTATTGGTCCACCATTGTGCATCATGCAATTTTCTGGCACGCATTGCCACTTTGCCGATACGACTTAAGGATCTCTAGGAATAAAGCCTACTTACGCAGTTGTGACTCCTCCGATGAGTACTTATTATTATCAATATATAAATATTATGATTTGATTCTTATCACATCACAACCACTGTTAGAGAACTGACGTGCGTTTAGCTATATCAGTCAGAAGATTGTAGAAAAAACATTTTGCACCAAAGAACTGGACACCGGCCGATAGCTCAGGTTAATGCTTAGACGAATTTCATTGCCGTCGCTAGACCTGTTAAAGTTAAGGTTGAACACACACAAACTTCACTGTTTTGCAAATATTTCCCTTTCAAAGCTTCCACTGTAGCGGCAACAAATAAACCGAAACGTCTGTCGCAAGCATGCATTTCAAATAAAAATTTGATATATTTAGAAATTAATTAAATTACTTTAAAATTCTCGTATTACTGTTGCTTTGGGTGTTATACTTCCAGCAAACTATTTTGACGTATATTAAGTGCATGGCAGAATTAGAATATCGTTTTCGTCGGATAGCACAATCAACAAACGTATTCGTATGGTAATTAGTCGAATAGGTCAGGAAAACCATAGGTAATGATAAAGCGTCACAGCACAGATAAGCCGTAACAATAAATTCTTTTAACAGAGCCCGATAGTCACTAAGCATCCATATTCAATTCAATTCAATTCTTGATGTAATGGCTCCAACAGGATAGCTTGATGATTCTGCCAATGTAAAGGTTGAATAAAACAAATAGTAAGTGATATAATTGCCCAGTAGAGTAGGATTTTGTACGGTAGTTAGAACATCATGTTTGACTGGTTGACATACCTGGACAGAAACAAAACAATTTGTTAGAAGATATATAAATTCAAAAAAATATAAATAAATAATAGTAGCTTAAAAGTTAAGACAACAAGGAATAGAAATGGGAATGTTAAAGCTTTATCTATATCTATACAGATAAATAAAATTGGAGTGTCTGTTTGTAATATTCAAATAACCGCTTTTTACTAATTGCGTATGGATGTATACACGGTATATACCAAAATAACAATTTTTACAATTTTTGTCCGTCTGTCTGTCTGTTTGTTCCGGCTAATCTCTGAAACGGCTGGACCAATTTTGACGGGACTTTCACTGACAAATAGCTGATGTAATAAGGAGTAACTTAGGCTACTTTTATTTTAGATTTTTTTTATTTTAATTTCCACGCGGACGAAGTCGCGGGCACAGCTAGTATTATTAATAAGCACCCATAATGCATTGCTAATATAGGACGGAGGACATTCGCGACGCGATGCTGTCGCTGATACACATGTTCCGAGTGTCTGAGGACAAGCTCGAGCGCCACGAGTTCCGCGAGAGAACTTTCGGCGATCAGCTCAAGAAGATGGTCGCCGGCCTGGAGAAGAGGCACCGAGCGCTCGAGCCCATAAAGGGCATCGTGTCCAGGCTGGACGAGCGTCTGTCCAACGTCGAGACTATACTTCTCCAGGTGAATTCTCTTACGGCCGGTTTCAATTCTATCTACATATAGATTTGGTTACTACCGATAGGTATTTGACATTAGCTCCATAACACTTATGTCAAAATTCTATCTCCAGTAACCAAATCTATCTATGGATAAAATATACAAACCGGTCGTTAGTCCACCGTCGATTCTATCCACGCGCACAACACATTCCTGTGTAAACCGACTAAGCATTTTTGTTTTATCGGTCCTTGTAGGCTATCATATTTTATCAATTATAAGAATTATCATATACCTTCCATATGGGAAACTTTATCGAGGTAGAATAACGTAGTATACACAATGTAAGAAAACTGTATTGTTCTTGTTTGACTCCTTCATATGATTAAAATCAATTTTTAGATTAAGTAAAAAACAAAACAGGTTTCTTTTAATACATAAATAATTGTGTATCAACTAGCGCAGAGTATTGAATGAATCTTATTTATCGCATTTATTGCACTAACAGTAAGATCAGCGCAGTAATGTAGGTAGGTACGTACTCTAGTAGAATAGGTAGGCACCTACTCTACTAGAGTTCACGTTCTTTTAGGTCAAATTATGCACTCTGTTATACTTGTCGAAGTAACAACTAAATGTTTAAAAACGCAAAACTCTAAAAATTCGATGGATTATCACAATCACTTAATAGATATAGAGAAAACTTCTTGATTGCGTGGCATAAGAAAATGCATGTTTTTCATCGTCGAATGTAATTTAATAGTTGGTTTGATACATCAAACCAACTGCTCAAATTATAATTATATATAAAATTAGTTAAAATTAGTTAACTTCATTTTCTTTATACTTATTGATATTTTTGCTTATTTATTATGTCAGCCAATAATCTGAAACAGACTTTATTAATTAGAAAGAGGAAAGAGAGAAAGCGCAGCGAAAGAAAACAGAAGAAACTCTCGATGAAGTAAAGAAATCTATTCAATCTCTAACGTCGACAGTAACCAAAAATATAAAAGCTATCAGCGCGGCAGCGGAGGAAGAAAATAATTTAACGACTAACGAAGACCCAATGAATAGGCGGCTTGATAACACAGATTTGAAATTAGACGCAATACAAAAAGAAATTGAGATATTGAAAACCAGTCTCAGCAAGGTAATTATAATTTTCTCAGCCCATCAAAAATATTTACATGTTCTTCTTTCTCCAGACCTTATCCCACCTATGTAGGTACCGTCGGCACAACATAATTATGTATCATGCATGTTGTTACAGATATTGTCTACATTTTATAAGACCGGCTAGCCGTCTGCCTAACATCAATCCTCCTAGAGAATAACCCAAATTCGGAACAATTGTTTACGAGTCACACATACTATCCTCTAAGTATCCTCAAAGAATCGAACTAGCCAAAATATTTACACCGATCATTAAAAATTGCCTTCCCGTACACAGTACAGAGCCGTACACAGGTTCACCTGCCCGGATTTGGGATTGGACCCACCTGGATTTTAAGTGGATACCGCCGCCCATGGACATCCGCTACACCCGAGGGATGCGTTGACAACTTTTTGTGGGTTGGGCTCCGGCTATCTCACTCACCAGACGAAACGTGAAAGTATTTGTTACACTTCCACTTTACGCCGGTCTTCTGTGAGGTCGTGGTACTTACCCGGACGAGCCTGTCAATTCGTGCAACAGCCGAGGCAGCTGCGTAGCCCTGCACTTTAATCATCGTCATTAATTATCATACGAAGTACCCTTCAAGCTTTCTATAACCGATTTCTCCCATACGCATTTAGGACTCGTTGCGAACCATGTGCATGGGCATCGTGGCAGAAGCCAATCCTTTCGAGCGCCACATCTCCGAGGCAGAGAAGCTATTGAACAAATACGAGCTTAAGTTGAACGAATACAATGACACCGTGAACAGAGTGCCAACGGACTTCGTGCCCCTCAGCGAAGTCGCC
Organism: Iphiclides podalirius; assembly: GCA_933534255.1. Lineage (NCBI taxonomy): Eukaryota > Metazoa > Arthropoda > Insecta > Lepidoptera > Papilionidae > Iphiclides > Iphiclides podalirius. Next base: position 10,078,314 of record OW152827.1, on the reverse strand, counting down.
CTAGCGGACGAAGCCTGGCATAATAAAATGACTAGTGGTATGCAATCAACTAATTTTATTATACCTTCCCCGATGCTGCCTACTTGAGATTACCATTTTATATAAATCGATTCGATCATAATTACACATACTTTGCAGCAGAAACTCTGTTTTAGATTTCGATTAGTTTAAACATGTCCATATCGATTATTCCAAACTTAACCGTCATCTGTTTTTTTTTTATCTCTTCAAAAATGTGTTGTTAATAACGTACTGTAATGCATATAAACATTATAGGACTATCAATACAGTTTCAAAACATTGCGCTATTATGGTTGTGCCCGAAGACATGTTTATGTTATACATAGTTTGATAAAGACATAAAATAGGAGACCGGAAGTAGTTTTTGATATCGCTGTGCATTCCACACAAAAGGAAAAAGTATTTTGTAGTACTTAGTTTGGTTGGTAATTATATACAATACGACAAAGATATAACATAATTGAAACAATAATTACGGAGAAAAAATTTGGGCATTAGGGCATTATGATTTAGACAAAAAAAACTTAAATTTTGTTATTAGTGACGTCGGCTATTATGTGTTGATAAAGTAGTACATTTCATCAGTTATGGAGCGTCAAGAAGGAGAAATAAAGAAGATCCAACAACTTCTTTCGGACGCCGAAAGTACGTGGAAGGAGCTTCCTCGTCGATCAGAATCACTCCTCGCCTTGAACCTTACGCTAGAAGGCATTGAAAGCATCCGACACAATATGACCGAGCTCGAGGATAGCTGTGAGTAAAAATACAAAAATACTGGCATTCTATAGCGACTATCTCCTATAAAGATTTCTGTTTCTCACTTTTGAGGTTTTAAATTTTAAAATGACGTGACCTGAAATAACTACTATGTATACTAAGTATGTTTTTTCTTGCTTACCGAGATTTCATTCACTCGAGTTTGACTGTAAGAATATATATTATTACTTCTCAGATGGACCGTGTTTATAATTTTTTAGACCAAGTCTACAAGAGTGTACATTATCATATACTATATACTATCTATGGTAAACAATCTATTGTTTCCCTGGATTAATAATACGGATTATACGGACTGCTTTATTTTCGTATTCTTGTGTGTATTTTAAACAATTCATAATTTCATTAAATAAGATACATTAAAACTTTTGTAGCGGTAACGAAAGTGATGAACAAGCTGAGGGAAATGAGCGAACGCTTGGTCACGACCAACGAAGATATTCAGAACAGCTTGACACAGAGCAACACTATGAGCGAGCGCGCCTATAACGACATCTCGCGCAGCTACGGTACACTACTTACGGAGGTAAAATATATTATACTTCTACGAAATTTGTTTCAATTTTGACCATACTGCATGCCGCTTAGCCGAAGTCAACCCTTCTTGGGAACAAAACACACCCTCGGTTACATCCCTATAAAATATTATGAGTTATGTAGAAACGGGAATTGCACAACCAGGTCCAAGCACTCGCCAAGAATGAACCCGTTATGCTGCAAACTGCCGACAACGTGATCGCTAACAAGAAGCGCATCGACCACGGCATGCACCAGATACTGCTCGAGATGAGAGAATTGGTCAAGGGACAAACGCAGCATTTGAACAAAACTCTAATCGACAGGTCTGTATTCCAACTCCTCATGAGCCTGTGCCGAGAGGATTTTTTCAAATACGAGGAAAGGCCCACATATATTGAAGATTAATTGACGCGTCTTCGTTGGTTTCATCCAAGAAAACGTGTCTTTATCTCTCCAGTTTAAAAATTGTTATTTCATTGATTTATGAAATTTTGCTGTAATATTACAATGATAAAATAATTTCATTGTAACATTTCTCAAATATTTTTATTTATCTAATATTTACCAGATTAAATCTATCTAAAATTACATATTATCTAATAAACCTAATCCACGCGGCATGGTGCTAAGAACGCTAGGTGCATTTCCTCGCTGAATAGTTATGCTTAACCTTTGAGCGAGAAAAGAACCAGCTCTCTTGTCACCAGCCGCAGCCGAAGATATAAACTTTTAAAAATTTTGATGTGCCTGCCCCACGGACCTAAAGTTTCAACAGCAAATGGCACAAATATATAATCTAAACATAAAGACTCATATTTGCGCCATTTACTTACTTCATCTGCCTCCAATGATTATAATTCAGAACTTGAAAACTCTGGAATACGTATATTCTAACTCTCGTGATGTCCTTAAGTTTATCAAATAATATTTTCTACGAAATACCTTTATTCTCATATGATCCTTTTCGGACAAAAAGTTTGTAGTTAGAAAAGCACCAAATAAAAGTATCAATAAGATACAAAATAATTTTTTATGCATTGCTTGTCCGTCATTTCAATTGTCTCGTTTCTTTGTATCGGCCCATCGAAATCTCAATTGAATACATTGGAACAATTAACCTCATTTATTTGATTGTGATTTGTAACGGTTCACGATATTGCCGAAGACGGTTCCTGTCGTTCTAAATTAAAAGTAATAATGAATGCCCAAAACTAAATTGATGGTAATTGTGTGTTTATAAATGGAATAATTCCTTTTCTACCACCCATAATAATTCATACATCATTAAACGAGCCAAATCAAGCTCTAGCCTACCATACGTTTCTTGTATTGAGAAAAGATAAGTTGACCTTGGCAAATGCTTTAGTATTCTATCAAACGTTAGCAATGAGTGACAATAAAAGGAAATAATCAGTGTAACAGAGCATAAAGTAAAGCTTATCGTAATAAGCTAAATAATCTAAATTTAATGTTATAAAACTCACCGCTCCCCAGAATCAACGAAACTCAGTCGTCAATAGTCAGCAGTCAGAATGGTTCAATGATGGCGTTAACGGGTAAAATCGAGTCAGAGATGACACAAGTTTGGCGGCAGATTGGAGTCATGTATCAACAGCTTACTGCCAACAAGGAATCTCTTGATAAACTTACGGTTAGCAGACAGTTTCAAAATATAGAATGATGATATTAAAATTACAAGTGTTTAACTCTATCATATAAAAAACAAATGTCAACCCCATATCCGCGATACATGTCTCATCAAAACTCAAACATTCATTACTCCTACAAAGCAGTCATTAAGCAAATTAAATTACCTTTTTACCAGTTAGATTACATGACACGATAATATAAACGGACATAAAATACTTATGGTAATACTTGCTACACAATTCTACTCTGAAAAATTTATCAACACGGGGTAATCGCTTCGCATATATTTGCAGGGCCAAACCGAGCAATACGTTAATGGCAGTGCAACCACTATGGAAAGCATGAAGGAAAAAGTAAGTTTAAATGAACCTTGCTGTACTATAAATAAGGTTTCACAATAAACCTTATTAATTTGATCGTTTCGTTTCCCAGGTGGGTGTTATTACGGCACGCATGGCGGAAGTTAATGACAATTTGAATTACCTACTCGGAAGACTGTCACTGGTTACTCAGGAATTCAGTCAAATAAAGACTGGTCTCGGGGACGCACTAGACAAAGCTAAATCTAATCTACGTACTGTACAAGCGAAATTGGAAAGTAAGCATTGACATTATGTTTTTTCTTCGTTTATAAATTTCTTGGAAGAGGTTTTGATGAATTTTTTACCTTAAAATTTGTAGAAAAAGGAACGAAAACTTTTTCACCACCGTGGGAATCGAACCCACGTCATCGGGATTCGCGCCCTGACGCTCTAGCCACTAAGCTAAACGGCTGATTGCCACACCGACGAAATTCTCAACCTCCTTTATCTAGATTGTTTTTTAGCATTTGAAGCAATGCTTGCTTCAAATTGTATCTTGTCATAAATAGTCTAGGGTAAAAACAATCTGACGGAAATTTATCATTTTCGCAAATCTTGTTACGTATAAAAGTTTAAAAACCTAAATCGATTACACTAACACTATAATACGATATCTGTCGGATGCAGAAATATTAAAATAATAACAGAGTCCATTTTTGGTCCGATCCTAATCTATTAATTATTCGTCATAATATATTATGACTCAATCCAACGACAACATATTTTTAAATTTTCGTGTTTCATGAATTAAATCCAATGCCTGCATGTCAAATGGTTATGTCATCATTAAATGAACTTCAAGCATGTGATAGTTTACCTACTTTCTCGTCTTTTTAACACAAACGGGGTAGTAAGATAGTGGTGCTATCCACATGTCTCTCAAAATTATCAACAGGTGGTGTTGAGAACGTGAAGTTGTGATTTTTGGTTATAAAAAATAACTCAGCGCACGCACGCGAATCCAGTATCGCAACCTAGGACCTCGGTTTGCGAGACGTCCCAAACCAGTACCAGTGCTTCACATTACTAAACAATATATAACTGTAATTATGGCTTACTTTAACCGAATTTTGATGACCAATTCATCTGCGACAATTTCATAAGTATTTTTTTTGTACTTTTTCATTTATCTTTTTTGGTGTACAATATAGTATATTATTGTAAACACCACGTATCTCTACAGTCACCGACCAATATCAAAAAATATACGGACACTTTCAATGTTAGACGGTAAAGAGGTTCTCGAAGGCGGGATATTGCCTATCGGCATACGTTTTGCAAGTCTCTCGTACCCCTTGGCTTATATGTATAATAATCATCCTTTGAAAATGATTCCCGAAAACTATCCTTAAAAATGATAAGCGTTAATGTTATATAATAAAAACAAAAATGCCGTCACGTTTCAGATGGTGGTCCCGGTCCCCACAGTATAGACGCCAGTTCAGTGGAATAAAATGTTAAAAATATATATGTACCAAATAATTTAGAAATAATTAAGGTAAAATAACAGTAGCGGTAAAAAAGTAGAATTTAATTTTGTAATACGACTGAATTAGTAAAAAAAATTGTCACGCGTTTAAATAAAATTCTTCAAATTAACTTTTGCAAATATTTAATCTCTTTCATAATTGTGGGTCTATAATATTTATATTGTACAATTTATGTTACAATTTAGTTTACTGCGACAATTTTCACAGTGTTACGCGAGAGCACATAAAACCAACAAATATACAAATGACAAGGATTCCTATAAGAAATTGGGAATTAATGAACTTTACATACATTACAATCATACATTGATATCATAAATTTATTGTTCTTAAACAATATACACAAATTATTTGTCTCTTATTTTGGTTATTTTATTAAAACCTGTTTACAACCTCAATTTCCTATGTGCAATATTAATAAAATAAATTTACCTATGCGGAGAAAGAATAAGATCACAGCTCATACATTTATCTGAACTTGTCTCACTTAAATTAACTGAAACTTATACTAATAACTTTCGAAATATTAAGACCATGAAAAAATAAAAACAACCAAAATCATTTACATTTGATCCAATATTTATTACTAATTGAAATTATCATTACTTTAGAAATAAAAATAAATTTGCAAGTGGATCAATAATCCCTTTTTTAATTTTACAAAGAAAATAAAAACAACATTGATGACATGTTTTCAGATAATATATTAAAGCTTTCAGCAGCAAAAGTATGACTAAAATGTTTTATGTGCAGAAGGCCACTGATGCATACACTGCAGAAATGTTCAAATATTTTCACATTATTAGTTAAATTAAAAATGTTTTTGGCTCCCAAATTTCTTAACGACACAAATCAGACTGGTGTCTAATATTATAGCAATATAATTATGAAGTGGCATTATAATTTAGAAAATGTTAAATAGTAACATTTCCTTCAGTTTTATTGAAATAAAATAAATGAGAATCAATTAACCAATTAAAATGGATACATAACAGTTTTTAGTTTCCTTTGGTTTTCTATAGAACCAGTCATTAAATAAATTTGTTGGTAAAGTTTCTTAAGTTTGATAAGCATTCAATGCATTTTCAATTAACCAAAATGTATTACAATAAACCAAAATATTTAAAAAATATAGGAAAGCAACAGTAAGAATCATTAGACATAGGTTCAATTTTATTTCAGTCAAATTAAATTTAAAAGAACATTCTCTTTTACGCTTTACTCATAATGACAAATATAACATATATTTTTCATTATAAGTGTACTTTGATGAACATGGATAGATAAGTCAAACTAAATTAAATATAAACATGAAATAACAAAGCAATACTATATATTCATGAATGTACAAAGAAAATATATATATCATGTTTATAGACAGAGCAATAATATTTTTTTTTATATTAAAAATGGTGCAACGGTGCTTCGATTGCCGTAAATTTTGTATAAATCTAATTTGACCTTTTATGTTTTACCTATATGTAACAATTCTACATAAAGTATCACACATGCTTAGACTACCAATAATTGTGGTAGTTAAGTACTTTGGTGTTCCTTTTCTAAATTAAATGGTCATTTTGTTGTTACGCATACTAATTTGATCATACACAAGTCAATGTTGCACAATACCTAATAAAATGGGCATTTGGTTGAAATTTACTTAAAGGTAACTTTCTAGACATATTCGTTGTTATAAAACAGCCTAAAATGTGTGCTCAATATTCATAAACTAACTAAATTGCATAGACAAATTAAAAAGTTTTCAGAATGTATAAAAATGCATATTTAAGGAATGTCAGGTAAACTTAGGCGAACCAGTCGCCGCAGCTATTTAATTCGGAACTATTACTGCTTTGCTTTTTATCCACATATATATTTTAGGAGTGTGACTTCCAATAATATAAACCCATCAAATCGACAACAATATGCCAAATATTTTTTAATATATATAAATATTGTAAACAGGCAAATTGGTAATGGCAGTGGCATGCCTAACTCATACACTTTCTGCACTCAAATCTTTTTACATATTATGTACATGAATATTATTTTACGTATGCTATATATTATTGCAAAAAATTTATACAAACTTTAATATTGTTAAAAAGCATTTATTATTAATATGCCCAAATCAACTCCCAGAAAAATTATATCCAAAAGGGCCTTGTTATTATTACCATGAAAATCTAAGTGATAAATTAATAAATAATTTGTGCTTATTTATATATTACAAACCTGAAGCAATAAGTATATGTGAACAAATATAAAAGCCATTGTAATGCCTTAATTGCAAACTATTACACTTAATCATGCAAAAAAAGATCCAATATAATAACAAAAACAATATATTGACAAGATTTATAAGTGAACTAAGCCTAAAATTGAAAATTGTTTCAATGAAACAAATGACCTTGTCTGTGACATCTAGTTTTGTACAATGCAGTATAAAAACAATGTTCTTGCAAAGTTGACCGCGGCCTGCCCTAGTTGTGCGTGTATAAATAGTGCCCATTATGGGCAGTATATGTGGGTACTCATTCCCGCTGTCAACTTAGCTATTTTTTATTTACCTATCCAGTAGCCTACTATTTATAATTTATTATCTCCTAACTAATCTTTCAATTTGTTGTGCATTACAAGCAATGTTGATGGGCTATTTAGGTTTAAAGCTGAATGCAACAAAAGACTTTCATTAGCTTGTTGCAAATTGAAATACTTGTTTCTCAGAGATATAAAAAAATATTTTGTTATACAGATATCTAATGCACACAAGGTACTGGCCACAGTGGTTTTGGTTGTACTCTGGTAACCCTAAATTTTAAATTTTTTAAGCTTACAATACATTTACAGTGATTTAAAAGTAATTCAAAATAAATCACTCCCAATAAAATAATTTAATTTTCGATTCATATAAAAACGATTTCACTCACTATCGGTTACTCCATTTTATATTTCTATATAAACACCTACATTCCTCTATGCTGCCAAAGACTCTGTATTGAAGCTTTCTATGGTAATAACATTACAGCCTAAGTTATACAGCTGTGGCCGGATATAAAGGTGATAACCATACCCTAATTCCGTTCACAAACTCCAATTACTTTACCTCATTCATTATTACCCTAATTGCAATCTTGTGTGATGGAACTTACTTAGGAAGACATACAACTATACATATATTTTATGCAAAATTAAAAAATATTTTTGATATTTAAATAGTGTTGTGAATGGTAGGTAAATCTCTGTGTTCATAGCAATTATTTAGTAAGTGAAAATTGTGTTAAAATGTATAAAGGTCAAAAGGTCCAGTTATCCAGTGCAATGTGATATATATGATTAAAGAAAAGAATGAGTCTGAAATTCGATTTCCACCCTATGAAAGCCCCTGAAATGCCTGCAAATGAAAACATGATCACCCCCTCAAATCGAGGCACTTAAATGACCTTAATAGTAATGATATACCACTACATACTATAGGGCAAACTCGCAATTTGTCATTCCGCCAAGGACCCATTGATACAACGGGTGTGACATGTTTAAAGCTATGGACATGTTTCATATTTTAACCAATTACAGAAAATAACCTTATATGGAGAGTAAATGGTGCAATTGGTACAAAGTTATTATTAATGTATATAATTGATTCGCACCACATAAAATTTACATTTACTGTTATACAGTGCAATCTCATACGTGAGGTAAAATCAGTGGTTAATGTAAAAAGTGTATTGACAAAAAATATTACAGCCTGCCGGGGAATAATATGGAATAATTTAAACAAGTTCCATAATGGGATTTAGTTAATTAATACAAATAAATTCTATAGTTTAATCATAATAACATTGCATTCATGTTTTCAAATAGGTGTCACTTAAACCTGTTTAATAACAAAACCTATAAAGTGGAATGTTATAATGTTCACACATCTTCTATATACATATTGACAATTGCAATAACAAAACAACAATTACTTTCTTTTATGTATACTTTAAAATGTTTGCACATAATATTTATGTACATTTATAATGGGTTCAGCCATGTTTAACTGAACATAACATTTTTATACATTGCATGGCAATTTGATAGTAAAACCATTTGATGTTGTGTGTCGGACTATATTAATACTCGACAAGGAGACACGTAAAAATTGCCAAGCAAAGTGTTACAAAATATTTATCTTATGTACATATTGTCACTTGAAGGTAAGAATAAGGACTAACATCTAGGTTATGTGTGGGATACAAAAGGTGTGGTCGCGGAGTTTACCTCCGCGTGCTTTTGGAGGAGGGGCGCGAATGGGAATGCGTGTGGGGGGTCGCGCCCCCCCCCCTTTCCTAACTGGAGCATGACGCGGCAGACACTGGTGACAGAGGTGAGTCCCGTGGACACCCTGAGAGAGTCACTACAACCTGTGAAGAAAATAAGCATCATCAACAGCCATATGCATCATCAAAAAATTACTTCATACAATATTGTAATCTTACATTATGTATATGCATATAAGAACGTTTTAGAGGAAATAGATCTTTCTTTTTTAGATTGAAATAGGCTTCCGTTTTTGTTAACTTTCCTTATTAGGTGCTAAATTTAGATCCAAAAACAAAGGAAAACATTAAATATAGCATATGATAACATGTTTTATTCAGTTTAATTTGAAATGAGAAACAGTTGAAAACACTACATTTACCTTTCGGCTGCCAGCATGATTCCTATGTTCACATAACCACACACCTTGCCATGTACCCAGATTTAATTTTCCGTCTGTGATTGGAATGGTAAGTGATGAACCTAAGAAACATGCCTTCACATGTGCAGGCTGTATAAAGAAAAAAAATATATTTTAAAAATAATTTTTAATTTTTACTAAGAGATTGAAAAATGAATATTATTCATAATAAATTATCATACATTTTGGATTAAAGAGAAAATACTAAATAAGTGTAATTGAATTGTTTCCCAATATTCAAATAATCATTAATTATACAAATATTTAAAAATTATAATTTTTGCTCAGCCATGCAAACAATGAAGTTTCACTTCCCCATACCACAATCTAACAAAAGACCGGTGTGAAGTGGATGTGTTACACTTCTGCGTTTTGTCTGGTAAGGTTAACAGGATACAATTTATTAAAAGGTGACAATGCATCTGCAACCCTAAGGGTGTTGCAAAGGTGAACCCCGAACTCATTGGCTATCTTCTTAAATAATAATAAGAAATCATGTTGACGAAAATATCGAAAGTAAGAGAGTGAATAAAATTTATTCATAATGACAGCATTCAAAATTATGAGCCCCTATCATGTTTTAAGCTGCAGTCAGTACTCAAAAACATACTCAAATAAAACTTATAAATGTCTATCTCTAAGAAAGTAACTATTATATGAACATTAGTATTAATACTACAATGACTTTAGAACAAACATGTTATTAAAACTGACTGATTAACATATGGAAGATAACAAACATAAGCCAATGATGATGCAATGGGTGTTATTTAAATATGATAATTATAAATAAAAATTAAATTAAATTAAATGTACAAATTAGTGTTTATAAAATAGATGATTTTAAAGGGAATGATCAATTAAAATAGAAATTAAAGAAACATAATGTTGATAAACATGCAATCAACAGTGTGTAAGCATTGTCACCAATGACAGTTTTGTTATTCAAATTTAGAACATTTGTTTTTATAAGTAAACAACCTACAGTAAAACAACCTTACCATATCATCTGGTCCTTCACACGAATGGCGATAAGGAAGGCCCTCTGGCACTATTTTGTTGAGCATCATTTCCATATCGTCTCTGACATCAGGGTCCCAGCTTTCGTTGAGTGCGAGACTGGCCGAAGTATGCATTACTGTAAACAGTTAACAGCGTCGGTCAGCTTGTTTGTTACGTTATGGTTAGGAATGCATTAATAACCCACGCATTTGTTGTGATATGAAGCGAATAAATTCAATATGAACGCTAGACGGCTATTTGATTTTATATCCAGCTAGTGTCAGGGAGGGGATGCTGATCGTAGGCGGCAAGAACACTACCTACTTAAACATTTAATACTCACTTTGAATATGGCAGAGACCGACCGCAAACTGTGACAGTTCTGGCACCTGCTTGAGGATTTCCTCAGTAACAAGATGTACGCCCCGATGCTGTGGTCTCAAGTTCAGCTTCCGTTGAAACCACGCGGATCCAATCTGAATTCCACGGTTCGAGGCCATGTTTAATGTTTAAAAACGCTACAGATTAACCGCAAGAACACGGTAGATCTTACACAACATCACTTAGAACAACCTGTACACAAATTAAATTACAATTATCATAAAAGATACATCTTTAATCTTTAAATTGTAATAAATATAACTGAGGTTATAGGATAGTTTCGACACCCTATTTTCTGCGGGGAGATGAAACAGTCTTCAAATGAAAGAGAAAAACGATCGAATAAATGTTGTCATTATAAAAAATAATAAATACTGTAGTGTAAGGCATAGAAATCTAATTGTAACAATCTTCGCAGTACCTATTTTGTTTTAAAAATTACGGTATCCAATAAGCATCGGTAAAGATTTAAATTACTATCAACACTTGTAAACTTTATACGTACGTACATATAATCGCAATTTGCCACTTTTTGGATTCGATTATTAAATATTAAACTAAGTTTTTGAAAATATTGTTACAGATCATCATAAAGAATATTTCAAGATCATAAAGAATTATTATATTATTTTATCGCGTATTTATCAAATAAGCAAAAAAGATTTTTTTTTATATAGAAACCCAAACACAATGCAAGAATGGAGGCGATTTCAAATTATTAACTTAAGTTTTAAACACACAATACACACCATCGTCTTAACAATTAATACATTAAACAAAGGTTATTCAATTAAACGATATATAAATTAACGAGTTATTCAAATTACTGAAGTAATAGTTTCAGTCATTGGTAAATGTCGATAACGCTAGTTCAAGTTCTAATGGGAACTAAGGGTGTGCCGAGGGCTCCTACATACAGGTGTGGCTGCTAATCACTCTATGAAATTGGGACAATTAGTTTTTACATCTAAAGGGATATTTGTGAACCTGTTACTTATTGCAGTTTAATTACTTTTGTATTCAACATGTTGGATCCACTTATGGATGCTATTAAAAATTCGGCGGAGCCAGGATGGCTTGAAAAAGCAGTAAGCGGCGGATTAAGAGTTTGGCAAATAATGTTTTTATGTCTAGCTGGAATAACATCTGTTGGTAAGTACAACGTGATGTCATTAATGCAACTTAGCATAATATAACAGTTCAAACATGAGTGTCTGATCTTACCAAAAGACAATGATATACTTATATTGTTCATCAATTAATGGAAAATTTTAACTATTGTTTGCGTTCATAAGGTCAAATTAATGGGATGAATATAGCATTTTATTATAAAAAAATATTCTGAATCAAGACTATTGTGACAAACAGATAATTAAATTTTACTGTGGTGAAAAAATTTTACTGTGTGTAGGGCCACGTAAACAGCTTCAGCTGTTGCACGAATGGGCAGGCTCGTCCGGGTAAGGCATTGAAAGGTTGCAACGCACCTGCAACCCTATGGATTTTGCTAATTTCCATGGGAGTTGTCATGATGTAACATTAGGCGAACCAGTCACATAAAAAAAAATAATTTGAATTATATAAAAATTAAGCATTTGCGATGGTCTCCAATATTAAGATTAAAATTTTTACATAGGCAAATAAAGAACCAAACTTTAGTGGTTGCCGATTAACGCTTTTTTTTTTTTTCAATTCATACCAGTTGTGATGCTCTGCTGTTGCTTCCGTTTTCGTATTCCGCGCACAAAGCAGCAAATCGAGGCGGACTACCAGCGCCGGAAAATTACCATCAAGTTCCGACAACAACTCGAAACTATTCAAGACTCTAAGATGGACGCAATGTCATTAAAAGACGGTACCTAGTTGACACGAGTATGGAGTAATACATTGAATTATGTTGCGATTAATTTTGCAATGCTTGCAACAGATATGTATAACAATCTAGTCTGTATCATCATTCATCATCCTCATTTCTGTCTGTACTAGTCCACTGCTGAACATAGGCCTCCCCCACAGACAGTCACGAAGCACCATCATGAACCACCTGCATCCGTCGATTTCCTGCACATTTTTTTATGGGGAATCGTCCTGGACTGCGATGGCTCTAACGAAACTGCTACTTTACCGATATATAATATAGTGAGTTTCAAATACAACATCATAGATAGAAGTATTCTAAATATATATAAATGTCTATATATAGTCTTTAACTGCGCAATTGAGCAGGCGATATATCAGAAATATTGCAGGCGTGTCGCAATGGCGTCAGCCTCCTAAGCATCACATATGACTGTATCAGGGTTTAACGCAAAGTAGTAGACACTTTTACTTTACACCTTTTTGCGACGAGTGTAAAGTCATGGTTCTTCCCGGGTGAACTAACAACGTTCAGCTGTCTTGTTGCTCTGTGACAGTGAATATAACCATGTTGTCTTTACGGCAATAATTTACTTCTAGGCTCATTTAAGATGTCTCGTGTTCTTCCGAACCGTATTATACAGCGTCGTTACAACCGCGACAGTAAATGAACACACGTCAAAATCCATACTTAAAAAAAAATTCGAACAAATTAATTTAATAAAAAAAGAAACAAAATTTGTAACACCTATACAGCTACATCTGACTGATTTATACATTTAGATACTTTTTCATTCGTTGCCACAGCGTCGCATTACAAGTCTCTCCTTCTCACAGTAACAGTATGTTTTAACTCTTTTAAATTCATTCAACCCATCCATATGCTTTGTGACCTTTACAAATCAATCAATCAATCAAATATCTTTATTCAAATAGACGCTTACGCGTTCTTATGAATCGTCAAATTTTACATAAAAATTATACATATAGGTTCGTGAGGTACTACGAATGAAAATGAACTTTACGTTACAGCTTTACGCAGGGGTGTTCTAAAATTGTTTGTTTTGGAAAATTTAATATCTCTGTCAATATTGATGTTTAAAAAATGTAAATGTTTAATACAATTTTAAAAAGTTATCCTCTATCTTTGTGTTAATTTATTGTCGCGGTTGTAAAGACACACTGTATAAGTCTTTCGAAAATGGTGCATGGGTTTCATTGGCAAATAGGTGTCTGTGTCACATTTGTGAGTTGATGTATTTGTCGGATGGATGAAACAGTGAATAGGTCGTAAGTTAAACGACATGATCACAATTACTGGTCAATTTCTTTTTACATAAACAAAAGCAATATGATAGAAAAAAAAAATCAAAATGCCTATTTTTGTTTACTGTGATGGATAACAGTTTCTTAGTAAAAACTCTAGGCTATAATTCTTGATACTGACTTTATGTACTGAGCTTATTTGGCCGCAAGCGGAAAATCTCTTGATGCTAATTTGTTTAATGATAAGATAACATCAGTCAAACAGCAAGCGGAATAATTAATTTTACTTTGAACCACTATTTCGCCGCCAGCCTTGGAACTGTTACACGAGAAATCGCATTCAATGGAGGACAATCAGCAGGGATCACAGCCGAGTTCCATTATGTCACCACAACAGAGTAAGCAGAAATTCATATATAATTTAAAAACCATTCCAATGTTTATACCAGACATGCCAACGTATGCGTCTTTTGTGTCTAGACATAACATACATAAATTAAGCGCAGTATAAACTTTCAAGCGCGGTAGAAATTGGGTCATGACAGGGCCAGAAGGTTATGGAAAATGGAACGCTTTCGTTGATTTAGGCTCTCTCATCACAAATTCGGCAAGCAGTATTAACTTTGCGCAATTCTTTCAACTCGTTTATGAACTCCATAAATACTTAATGATGTCCGGATATGCCCGGATTAGGTGTGTTTGATAAGTTATATTTATCCAAACATCAAATCATTTATTCATCAAAATAGCCATTTTTTTAAACTACCACCGTTTCGTAATGGTGTTCCTGTAACGGAGAAGAAACAGGCCAAGGAAGAGATAGTTTTTTCCTGAAAATATTGTGACAATCATTTTAACAACTAATTAAAATTATGTTTCGTGATGCATGCAAACGTTGATTATTTCTTTACATATGAAATCTTGAGTTCCTTAGCTCATTATTTTCTGTAATATTCAAATACATTCAATTCGGCGTAAGTGCACCGTTGCGTTTTTGGCCGATTTTGATTCCCTTCCATTAGCATTATTTGAAATTTTCATCAATCGTCGAGAACGAAATTCTCTCTTTTTCCAATTGTGTTTTTTAGCTATAAGACGAGTAAAACGTCATTAAGGTTGTGTCGAGAATTAAAACAAAATATTTATGATCTTTTCATCGTCCAGGCTCACTAGACGCGTCGTTCCAACCGGAAAATGGGCAGCAACCTGAAGCGCAAACGTCTGGGCTAAACTTCGTCAAGTTCGCGACCAAAGTCGCACATCTCTCGAAACTCAGCCAGCCGAAATCACCAACGTCGCCGCCACCTACTGGGAATAAAATTGACTTCTAAGAAAATGCCATCAATATACATACAGTTTTAATAAAACATAGGTACATACCAAGTCTCTGAACCTTATATAAATGTTGCAATTATGTTAATAAAAGATTTGCTGCAATGCTTAGCATTTTTTTTAATTTTGGAAACTATATAATAACATATTTATATAATCTCGTCGATAACATGTTTAAATACCGCGTGCTAAGCAACTTCTGAAAGAAGAGAAAAATAAATCATCTAGACACTTTTTTGTTTTAAAGGGAGAACGTAACTAAGTTATTACCGCCGCTTGTCCAATAAAACATCCGATGCGTTGCAGTTTCGTAACTACAACCCCACTGGGCCCCAGTAACCTAACTTAAAAGACTATACAAAGGTTTTTTTAATCTTAGATTCCACGTTTAGCCATTAAGGTTTTGAACTTAGATTGTCACTTTAACACGAAAATGCACATTGGCTGTGTTGTGGGTTCGATCCCCACTCGGGTTAAAAGTTGGATGATCCATAATTAAGTTGTTCCAAATCTGCGTGTACTTCGTATCAGTGATCTTCAAAGTGAAATCTTCCGTAGACAGGTATGATTATCCAATTGCGGGATTGTTTTCTTTAAAAAATCTGCTAACGTGTGCAATATCAGATGCTGCTTGATCATAAAACCAGAGTAAAGCGTGCATTTATAATATGTTATAGTACAAGAGCTAGCAACGTCGTGTAAACAAGAACTTCAGGTAGGCCAGTTTTTAGATATGCTATTTCTCACTCTGCCGGACGTCATAAGAGCTATCTGGCTCGCGGTAGAGGTTACGTTCATCAGTACGTATCGTACATTGTACTCTTCCAACGTGCCCAATCGGTTAAGATAAACGTTGTGAGGAAACACTATATGACATATGTAACTGAATGTGGGAATGATATAGAACGTTACAATCTAATTACACTAGTTGGCGTAATTTGAGTGCCTCAGTTTCATGCGCTAGTGCCATATCCACCTCTTCTTTGAATCTTATAACATCGTAGAAAAATTATTAAACATTTTTTTTCTAAGAATATATCAGATGCTTTTACGAAATATGTGTATTTTGAAAAATCCATGTTAGATTGGGGGATGGGAAAGGGCGTTGAGATATGTTACCAAGGAAGAGGGGGAGCAAAAAAATCTAAATACACCTCACTTAATTAGAACGCCCCTAACCCAACTGACGCAATATCTACGCGATATTAATAATATAAACATGTACCTAATATTATATATGTCTAAGCAATATAAGTATTAATTCATATAGTACTACTTCAGACTTCATACTTCACAGAAATTTTAATGTGTTATAACAATACCGATCCAGAAATTTGAAATTTCCAATTTAACACTGGCAGTATTTAGTAGAGTTTGCTTAACTATTATACTAATACTATATGAATAAATATTTACTTTAATACTTGTTGCATGCTAATTTCATTGATATATTGAACTTATTTCTGCAATTCTTATATTAGATTTAATTTTTCTATTTAGAGAGTACTTCATCTTGAAGATGTCAATACAAATAAAACAATATTGCTGTAATGTGTACCTGTATTAAGAGTCAAATAATTAATATTTTGTTGCAGTAAAATGTCTTCTTTAATCTAGAAAATAAAAAACACAGTATAAACGGATTTTAGATCACAAGAATAATTACATATTCACAAATAACATTCACATTTTGCACAGTTTACATAATCTCGCGTTAAAACTGTCAGTAAAAACAATGATCAAATTGTAAGCAATAACTTTAAAGCAACATTTAACTTACATTTTATAATACATAAATAATACATCTTGCAAATTAAAATTACATAAAATTCAAGTTAGCTACAATTTCTTTTAAATAGTAAAATTGTTTCTACATGATGATATTATGTTTCTTTCTTATTCCAAACATACAACTGATTTTATGAAATGTCCTGATGGTTTAATGGCATCAATTAAGTCTAATTAACATATTTTATGACTTAGTTAATTTTATCCATTGGATTGCTGAATTTTCTTTTAATTTTGATATCCTAAATCTCTCAGTCATTGACTTCTAAATTATGCCACATCTCATGCAAATAAAAATGACCTTTAACTTTTACTTAATTTTACTTTCATACCCATTTAATGTATTTATGAGAAACGCTGACTTGACGCTGTTGCACTTACAGTTTCTTTAGTTTATTGTTGAACAATTTTGATAGGTTTTAAAAATGATAAAATAACATTTTTCATTACTTAAGATACAAAAATTAATATTTCTTTAGCAACATTATTATAAACAGCATTTGTTCTACAGCGTGTCGTTATCATCGCGACAATAAATGAACACACGTCTAACGCTACATGCCAATAATCATAAAAAAATATTAAAGTTAAACAAAATCCATAATTAAAAAAAAATATTTTTCAAACAAAGTAATTAAGTAAAAAAGAAACAAAATTTGTAATATCCTATACAACTCGCGCCACAGCGTCGCATTACAAGCCTCTCCTTCTAACAGTATGTTTGTCTCTTTTAAATTCATTCAACCCATTCATATGCTTTGTGACCTCTACAAATGAACTTTACGTTACGCTTTTATATGTGAGGATGTTCTAAAATTCTTTGTTTTGGAAAATTTAATAACTCGGTAAATATTGATGTTTAAAGAATTTAAATGTTTAATACAACTTAAAAAAGTTATCCCCTATATGTGTGTTTATTTACTGTCGCGATGGTAACGACACGCTGTATACTTTTGAGAGCACATTACTCTTCACCAAAATGATATAAATGCATTATGGAATTGAAATGTTCTGAAAGGTCAAGTTGGACTTACATAATGGGTATGTTTCATACCATGATCTTGATCTAAACTAGCGACACTATTGAACCAAAGTGCTAATCATCTCAACAAACAGAGCAAACTGTATTTATATATTTTTTTGTATAAATAAGGCCATTATAATTCACTCATTGAACTCTCTCTTGTCTATGGAAGTATCTATTGGGAAATATTTATACACTTTCACTTATATTAATAATTGAATGGGTCCTACCTAGAAACATAAAAGAGAATCATGTTAAAATTATTATTGTTCGCAATATTGCGTAGCACAATGAAACAAGAGGAGTGCATTTTAACATAACCATTGAATAATTCGTAAGTTTGTGCATGATAATCTGTTATACTCCAGACATTTACATTTTAACAAGTTTGTAAATCGAAACAGTTAGTATAGGCTACATTTTATAATACAGTTTTACTCTACATAAGGATCGGTAATTGCATAACTTACATCAACAAAATTACGTAAATAGCTAATAGAAAGGTCCACTCCTGATGGCCGCTACAGCGATCTATGAATTCATTTTATATGACAGAGTGTAAACTATCGATTTAGGAACCCAAATCACGAATGTTGCAGTGCCATCGCTGTAAATAGAACTCTCATTTTAATAATAATAAAGCATAATTTTTGTTTATCAACAAATACTACGGCAACATTATTGACATCACTAGGCTAGGCTTCAAGAGTTTATTGATAATAAATATCTGCATTACAATGTGCACATCTCGTTTAGCGTTTGCAAATTTAACTAAGGATATAATATTGAGCATATTCAATATTTGGCAAACAGTTTTCGAATATGAATGTTGGCATAATTATACATTGTCAGTAGTAAGTACTTCACGACAAATATAACTTTCAATAAATACACAAAAATCAACACCAAGTGCATATTAATGACTTTTATATGTTAGGTATGAGAAATACGCACATTGTGGGAGCTTCTGGGTAGAGTAACGCGTCCACTCGAATAATATCTCTGAAGTGTCAAAGGAATTTAGCTCTTACGTAGATAGCTATAACTAAGAGTATCGTCTGCAGTGAACACGATGCGGCGCTGGTAGGCAGGAGATGTTACCGGAGTGGCACGTTAGTGTTGCGTGACAGGGAACAGCTACGCTGTCTTCGGCGCCTATGTCCCGCAGGCACACCACACTCAATCTCGCCTTATAAACGTTCTTCCCCTGGAATGATAATTAATTAACGATTATAAATTTATATTGCTTAGTTAAGCGTCGATCGCTTTGGATGACAGGGAGCCAAAACGAAAATAAAACCTTTCCAGCGAGTTCGAATTCGCTAGGAAGGTTTTATCTTATGGTATGTCTTCATTACGAACTCAATTGCAGAGAAATACCGAGCATAGCCCACTCCACAGCTCGTAATATAAAGAAAAAATGTTTTGGAAATTAATTATGTTTACAGTAAAACGTTAGGATTACAAAATATTATCCAAATAAGATGGTCTTAAAAAATTTGGTGAATCATCTACCCAGTCAGGGTAGAAATGCAAATGGTTTTGAACTAACGTGATGGTCTTCCGCTCGGTGGGGCGCGTGGAGGGCTGCGGGCGGGCTCGGTTCAGCACCTTGAGCAGATCGCCGGCCTTGGCGCGCATGCGCGAGTGTACGTACACCTTGGAGCACTTGATGTGGTAGTGCAGATAATCGCGGAACATGTGCAGCAGGTCGATGGTGTTGTCGCGCGCCGCCTCGCACGTGTGCCGCGGGAACAACACTGGGCGAAAAAGATATTGATATTATTATATTTGCTTGCGTATGAAAGCTTTCAAAGAAAAGAGTAGTCTGTCAAACTAACCAAAGGTGACGTAACTGATGTTCTCACCGACTCTCGCGTCCGTGTCTACAAGCTCTAACGGCGGCTCCTTGTGGGAAAACAGAACCTGAAAAGATATCAGATGAATTAATAAATCATTTTGGTAAATATAATTTGCGTTATTTGCAAAGATAATAAACACATTTTAAGTCAAGAATTTATTATTTAGATAGGTCGAAATCATTGATATTTACTTGTGGTGCAGTATGTGAAGCTCTTCTTCCCTCTTTAAGCTCCTGCATGAACACCTTGCCTATGACCATATCATCCTCATGACGGAACACTGTTGAAAATACTACTGTGACTCTATCTTCTTGAGCCTCCACATAACTGCAATTTATAATCATATTTATATTTCAATGTATATAATTTTTATGTCATATAAACAAAATACAATATGTGACATATTACAGTGTTTCATCCTGCCGATAGTTGATAACAGCTCGTTTGTGACTAACATCTCCATCCTCCTGCAGACGAAAATAGCGCTCAAATACAGATGCAAAACAATTTCTCTTTAGGAGACCGACTTTCTTCACTATGTCTTCCCAATCGTCGGGGATGTTCTCCATATCCAAAAGCACAGATACATTATAACCTATAACAAAAATTAATTCATTTCAGAAGGGGTTTTATAACTTTAATATTTCACTTAAAGAATAAAATATGTGTAGTTAACACATATATTAATTTTGAACCATTCAAATGATATGAATATGATATCAGAAATTCACTAAAAACATGAAGGCTAAAATAGTCTTGTTTTGTTTGAAATGTCTTAAATTTTGATAAATTTATAGCCATAAGATTATTTTAAAATATTTAGAATGGACACATTCCAATTTACTAACAATTTTAATCTTATCTGCTTCAAGATATAGATATCACAGTTTAACAATGTTTGGCATTTACGGTCATAATTTATCGTAGACTTGCAACAAAATTCAGTTCTTTTATATCTCTATTTTTTTTATTTTTATAAATATTTGTTCAAATTAAAATGTTGATTTATTTTATTACTGTGAATGAATAACTGCAAAGATGTTTTTTTCTGAATCAGGATCTGATGCACACCACACCACCCTTTTCAGATCTTGTTTATCATCCTTGAAGTACATTACTTATTCTTAGTGAATACCTAAATCGTTAATACTTAATTCTTACTTAAATCTTACACAGTATAACTTAAAAACATATCAAGACACAAGAATATGATAAACTTGTCAAAATTCATCGGAAGAAGGTAATTAAAGAAAACTTTTCCCACTGTGCATTGATCAAATGCTTTTTGTATAATACGATGATGCTATTCGGCTAGGATAGCTGAATATTTAAAATTCGAAATTTTCCAAGTCTTGTTTTATGGTAAAAATTTATTCTAATAGAACAATTTTAGACATGTTTATAATATCAATATCAAGTACTTTCAAACCACACCCAAAAATTAATTACCGTAACCAAAGACTGGTTAGTAACAACAAACTTGAAACTGTCATTGATTTTAATAAACAGTTGTAATGTTAAACAAGTATATATAACACAAAGTAATGATAAGGCAACAATGACAGCATAATTTTCAACTTTATGATTATCACAATGTCTGTAACCTGTTGCTTAAAACTTTACAACAATATCATCAATAATTTTGCACAAACAACCTAATGAAAGATTTTGCAACAAAGCAATTAGGTTAGAAAAATTTATGAACCATAACATAAATGCTTGGCTGAGCCTACACCTTGAACAAATGTGTTTATTTCAATTTGAAAGTTTTGTATATATCTTTTAAATTTGAGTTTACATGTCTATTAAATGCCTGTACAGTCTAGGAAACAAATCGACTCATTGTAATTGAAAAGAACATTAACCACTCTAATATAAATTTTATTGTAAGCAAAAATGTTATATTTGTATTATAAATCCCAAATTTCCATGCATGGGCCATAGGGAACCCTAAGACACTAAGGTTAATCTAAAAGATCTTTGAAGAGTAAAAACTCAATTTTGAGGTATGCATATAATTACAGTGGGTATTACAGAAAAAATTAAAATTGCTATCTATATAATTAACATTATGCCACATGGGTGGTTTATGATATGTCTGCCTTTTACATCATAGGGGAATCACAGTTTCAACAATATAACTTAGAAAAAACAGATCCGCAATACTCCATAACAAAATGCAAATTTGAGATCTATCAATAACCTAATCCCCATTCTAATTTCATTTGTATAGATTATCAACTTATATTAATAAAATTCAATATAAATCTAATACTAATGAATAATATTACCTGATTCTGCCTCAGTAAGGAGTGGTCCATAAACCCTTTTAAGCAGTTCGTCTGCACCATGTTCTTCTAACTGCTTGTAAAACTTTAATGATATACTAACCTGAAAAGTAAATAAAATACATGAGCTAAGACTATGGCTAGAACATTTTAAAACAGTGGTCTACTATTTGTATTGACATTGAATGTTAAATTCATTATAATATGCGATGCTTACTTGTTACATTACTTAAAATTAATTTAGAGACATGATAGATCACACATACAGTTTAAAGAAATATTACAATAAAAATATTTTAGCTATATTCATCTTTCTGTAGATCAACAGTTTCATGAGTTATGAACTATTATCATGAACATGAAAAAATTCTACATTTGGGACCAATTAACTATAGATAATACAACTTTAATATCTCATATGGGATTTGAAATCACAACCTGTGATACCAAAGCCAAGAAATAAAATATTACATAATAACAAACATGATACATTATATCAAATAAAATGTAATTGAGCTGTAAACAAGAATTAAAATACATACCCTAACTTTGGTTTTATCTCCATTTACATTAGAAATATGAAACAGCACACCATCGAAATCGGCAACAGTAACATCAATGGATTCAGGTTTTAAGCTGTAACAGTTAAATAAAAATAAAAATATACCAAATTCATAACTGATTAAATCATTACTCATATCCTGCCAAAACAATACCGGTTATCTGCAACCACTTATTGTTGTTGCAGTATATCAGTGTCACATATCAAAATTAATGCACATTGTTTACACCCATCGGAATCCGAAAACACTTTATGGGACGTTTCCGCACTCCCCGCAAGTACGGACAAACAACCTACATGAGTCATCCATACTGATACGGACCGTATCACGTCATACAGACATTGAACCAAGGAAAATTAAGTATTTTTCGTCTAAAAATAACATAATAAAATAAATATCTCTTTTTGCGGCGGTCAACGTGGGCCCACCCTGGAGTAATAGTTTTTGACACTTGTCAAGGCACTTAGGAAAAGGGGTTATAGATAAATTACAATTAATACTACAATTAAAAGTACATTAAACCTAACATTTTAAGTAGTTATAACGTAATGCTCACCACTAACAGAATACGCGTAACTATTGTAAAAACTGGTAAACTTTCTAAGCGTAACGTACTCACCGCGCCAGTGCATTTTTATATTTAACTGTTAGAGTTTCTTCTATAATTCTATTATTGATCTCCAGCAAGATCATTATTTAACAATTTATAACCTACAGCTTTTTCATAAAATTAACACTTATAGCACCTTCATTTAATAATTTTTAAGGATATCTTTAATGACGACCGCCCGAACACAGGTATCTTTACGACAGAACAGAGAAAGAAAAGGAAGCTTCAAATGAATGGAATATCGGCCATGTAACCATAGACAATAATTATTTAATATCTTTAATCATTTTAGGAAAATATTTAATTTATTTTAACTTTTTAAAATATATCTTTTTTTTTTTTGTACCTATTTATACTGATTGTTCTTTTTTCATTCAGAGAAATTCGAATATCTACTTAGTCGATAATAACAAGTTTTATTACAACACTTCTATTTTTTATAAGTGATTTGGTAAGTGTTGCCAGTACAGATAAAGAAATATAGTAGTAATAAGTAATACGAAAACGTGAGTTCGAGTGTGTTTATTTGTGTCACCGTAGTTGTCAAAGGCAATTTTTATTATTTACTGCGATATTGATTTGTATTTGTAAATAAACTACGAATATAAAAGTTTAACAACAAAATAGAAAGTATGGAGTATCGAATTTCATTGCTACAGATTTTGTGAACGATTAAGAAATAACACTTTTTAAGATGTCCAATCAAGTCACTCAATTTGTGGCTGGTTTAAAGTCCCGAAATGTCGATATACAGACTAAAACGGCCCGTGAGCTTTATCACTATGCAAAAACAGAATTGCGTGAAGTACCACAAGAAGAACTTACCCAATTCCTTGACGAATTTAATCACCAAATTTTTGAAATGGTTTCAAGCAATGATGTTCATGAGAAGAAAGGCGGTGTGTTGGCGATTGGTTAGTAAACATTTTGTTTCGTTATATTTACATTTACCATATTTATTACCCGACCGTCTAAGAAGGCTAATGTTTTTCAAGTATATTTATGTAATTATGTATATTGATTCTTCTGTACACTCTACAGCCTAAATAATTTCACACATTACAACATACCAAGTCTTTAGATTTATCTCAGATGTCTAAGTGAAGTATATTTTTTTTAAATAGAGACACAATTAGTGTTTTTAATGTAGTTGGGCTTTTGTTTCATTTAATGACTTAAGCTTGTTATGTGTTGGAACTCATATCAATATGACATTATCTTCTAGAGAAAAATAAATAAGTTGTTTCCCATGATGATAGTATAATATTAAACTTTAGTCTCAACTAGGGACAAATGTATTTAATATTTATTAAAATAGTGGTAAAATTTAATTCAACACTGCTGAAACTGATTGTTATCATATTGATGAAAATACTTTGAAATGTCATTGAAATTTTTTTTATTCAGAGTAACCCTAACACTTTCTCTTGTGGTGAACAGCTGAAATGTATAGAAACTGATTTTATTCCTTAATTGTTACCTATTGCATTTACCACTATGCATTGACTTTAACCATTAGGCTAAAGACTCGATCTTTAATGTTTGGTAAACATTGTATTTTTATTTTTATAATTTTTCAGTTTGTCTTATTGGGGGTGATTGTGATACAACTAAAACTAGGATTACTAGATTTGCTAATTACTTAAGAAATTTACTACCATCCTCTGATGCTGGTGTTATGGAATTAGCAGCTAAGACTGTGGGTCGTTTGGCAACAGTTTCTGGAGTAAAACGAGCAGAGTATGTAGAATTTGAGGTAAAGAGAGCATTTGAATGGTTGTCTGAAGAAAGAAATGAGGGCAGGCGACATTCAGCTGTTTTATTGCTAAAAGAATTGGCCATTGCTATGCCAACATATTTCTATCAGCAAGTTTCCGGATTCTTTGATCATATATTAGTTGCATTAAAGGATCCTAAGCAACAAATAAGAGAAGCCGCTGCCAAGGCTTTAAGAGCTGGATTAGTTGTGACAGCTCAGAGAGAAACAGCAAAACAGTCTACTGCAAAACCACAGTGGTACCTGCAGTGCTATGAAGAGGCTATGGTGTCCTTTGAGGATATTCCTTTTAAAGAGAAAGGTATAACTAAAGAAGATAAAGTGCATGGTGGACTTCTTATACTTAATGAACTTCTAAGATGTTCTAATGCAGTTTGGGAGAGAAAATATACACAATTGATGCAAAGTTTGGACACACAAAGGGATATAACTATGTCAGATGATATAATTTTTATAAGCTCAAAATTGCATAGTCCATCTGTAAAGAGAGGTTATCTTTGTGATGGTTTTAAAACTGAGAATGTCCAGTATCCAGTTCCTATTTATGAATCAGATGTTTGCAGAAAATTACTAAATGAAGAATATGATCGAATATGTCAAGGTAAGATGAAAATATAACATGTTGTAATTGTGAAACATGTTTTGTTTTAAATTATAATAAAATTATCAATATAAATAAAGCCCATCAAGAATAGAACATCAGGATGAAAGAATATTATAATGGTGCTAAAAATAATCATAAATCATTATCTTTAACTAATTTATTTATGACAAAATTAGGATTTAGAGCTGTGATAGTTCAGCGCCCGGGCACTCGCCTGTAATTCAATATATTCGAACAACCTGAGTTCGATCCCCGGTGCTGGCACATATGAAGTTTTTAACTTTAAGTGCTGACTTATCACGTGCTCCGCGGTGAAGGAAAACATCGTGAGGAAACCTGCATGTTTTCGAAATAATAACAAAAAAAAATTAATGGCACTATTATATGTTTTTCTTATCCAAATTCATTTAAGTAAGGGTGGTTTTGGACATTCATATCATCATCATCATCATCATCATCCTCCTATGATGTGTTGTAAACGATTTTGACTATATATTTTTTACTGAGGGTCACATAAATACTTGTTCCTTGTGGGAATTTTGGCTTGGCAACGGCGGCATCAAGTCATAATTTTTCATTGATATATTAAGAATTATTTGCCCTTGATCTATATGGATGTTTTAGTTATACATAATATTTTATTTGTAGATGTGATGAATCAGAGGGTACTTAAAACTCAGGGAGTTCCCCAAATTCTTCTTATCATAATCCCAAGATTAGCAGCTTTCAATAAAGAGTTATTTTTGAAGAAGTACCTTAGTTCTACAATGAACTACCTTCTTCTGTCCCTTCGCAGTAAAGAAAAGGATAAAAACATGGCATTTACAACATTGGGTTTAATGGCAGCAGCTTTGGAGGATGACATAAGAAACTATATTCGTACTATAATGGACTTTATAAAGCAAGCTCTGCCAATCAGAGATACACAGAGCAAAAAACGAATGTGGATTGACCCATCAATTTTTGCATGTATCACTTTGCTCGGTAGTGCTGTGAAGGATTTAGTAGTCAGCGATATTAAGGAGCTTCTTGATGCTATGTTTGCGACAGGCCTTAGTCCTTCGTTAACGATTTGTCTGAAAGAATTGAGCCAAAACTTACCAGCTCTTCGGGAAGAAATATCTGCAGGCTTACTAAATATGCTTTCCTTGGTTCTGAGGAACAAACCATTTCTGCATCCGGGCGTACCTCGCAGCATGGAACAACAAAGCACCATGAGCCTAATCATCGAACCACACGACACGGCGAGTATTGTCTTGGCGTTGCGAACACTGGGCACTTTTCAGTTCGAGGGCCATCACAGTCTTCTAACCTTCGTGAGGCGGTGTGCCGATCACTTCTTGCAAAGCGAGCAACAGGAGGTCAGGTTGGAAGCCGTGAAAACCGCCGCGAAGCTGTTGGCAAACGCCACCGTGCGGACCGTGAAGAACCCTTCTAGAACCCTCACCATGCTAACTGCAGAAGTCGTTGGAAAGATGCTAGTTGTATCCGTCACCGACCCGGAGTACGAAGTGCGCTATTGGGTTCTTGAATCTCTGACGGATATATTCGATATGCACTTGGCACAGATAGAAAACTTAAGCTTCCTATTCATAGCAATGAATGACGAACATCTCGAAATACGTGAACTAGCAATCTGTACCATCGGTCGGTTGAGCACAGTAAATCCGGCGTACATTATGCCCGGTCTTAGAAAGACATTGATACAGTTTTTAACGGAACTGGAACACTCCGGAATGAGTAGGAACAAAGAGCAAGCCGCCAGGATGCTGGATAACCTCATCTTGCACGCTCCAAAACTTGTAAAACCGTATATGGAGACAATACTCAATGTTCTAGTGCCAAAGCTTAAGGAGTCTGACGCAAACCCTGGAGTTGTTATCAGCGTGTTGAAGGCTATAGGGGACCTGGCCGATGTGCACGGGGACAACAGCGGTCTGAAGAAATGTCTGTCTGAACTGTTAAGCATACTGTTGGATCTACTGTCCGACGCTAGCGCAACCGATAAAAGGAGTGTTGCCTTGTGGGCTTTCGGCCAACTGATCAGTGCAACGGGCTACGTAGTGACACCCTACACGGAGTACCCCAATTTAATGGACGTCCTTCTGAATTTCCTAAAAACCGAACAACAGCCGAAGGACAGAAGAGAGACCATTCGCGTTTTGGGCCTCCTTGGGGCATTAGATCCTTACAAGCATAAATTGACACGGGGCCTCATAGACGGTCAGCCCGATTCAAGTTTAGTGCCGGTTGCCGATAGCAAAGCCGAGGAGAATAATTTCGATATGACCACCAGCGAGATGTTGGTGAACATGTCTTCGCCGCTTTTGGACGAGTACTATCCGGCTATCGTTATATCTACACTAATGAGGATACTGCGCGACCCGACTTTGCAACAGCACCACACAAGTGTGGTCCAAGCGGTGACCTTTATATTCCAGTCTTTGGGCATCAAGTGTGTACCGTACATCTCAAGGGTGACCCCCAGCCTTCTATATGTGGCACGTGCGACTGACAACAATAGTTTCCGCGAGTTCCTATTCACGCAACTGGCGAAGCTCATCGCTATAGTGAAGCAACACATTCGCAACTATCTGGACAAGATCTTCGACCTGATTAAAGAGTTCTGGACACCGCACAGCCCCCTGCAACCGACGTTGATATTACTTGTCGAACATATCGCCGTCGCGCTGGGCTCGGAGTTCAAGGTCTACCTGCCTCAGCTCATGCCGCACATTCTACGCGTGCTGGCCCACGACACGAGTAAAGACAGATTTGTCACGGAGAAGCTACTGTACGCGATGCAAAAATTCGAGGACAATCTCGACGACTACATGCATTTGATTGTACCTTCGATCGTGAAGCTGTTCGATGCGACGGACTGCCCGATTCCCGTGGCGAAGGTCGCCATGGAGACTGTCGACTACCTTTCGGACTCCTTGAACTACAGCGAGCTGGTTTCTAGAATCATCCATCCGCTAGTCAGAAGCCTGGACACGTGTTACGCGCTCCGCACCACCGCGATGGACACTCTGTGCGCCTTGATCATACAGCTCGGCCGCAAGTACATGGACTTCATTCCGCTGGTGCAAAAGGTCGTCACAAAACACCGAATCCAGCATCAGAACTACGAGCTGCTGTTGTCAAAATTGCAGTCCACATCGACCTTGGGCGTCGACGACGGCTTGCAAAGCACTCGAAGGAAACCACGCAATAACAATCAAGAGGTATGAAGTACATTTATTTTATAACCGAACTTTTATTGGATTTCCAAATGTTTACAAAAAACAAACAACTTGACTTTAAAAGACATTGTTTTTCCATTTTTTTTTATTTTCCTTCAAATCTAAGTAATAAAATTTTGTCTTCATACTATTTTGGTTATTAGCGAGTACTTGTAAAATGTTCAATGGTGCGGTTGTTTTTTTCTTCAACATAACATAAGAAATTGTCTCTCCGAACAGGCTCGTATCGTATTTGCGGATACTTCGCAATCCATACGCAAGTTGTACGTGAACGCCCACAATCTGAAGGTCGCTTGGACAGTTAGCAGCCGTGTATCGAAGGACGACTGGCTGGAATGGCTGCGCCGGTTTAGCATAGGCCTCTTAACAGAGTCCCATAGCCCCGCTCTCAGGTACGGTTAAGTTTTTCTATTTTACTTATTTGACTTTAATTTTAACTGTGGCAACGCAACAGCTTCGGCTGTTGCACAATGGGCAGGTTCGTCCGGCTATGTTCCACGACCTCACAGAAGACCGGCGTAAAGTGGAAGTATAATCCTTTCGCGTTTCGTCTGTTAGCCTGAGCCCAATTCTTAAAATCAGGTGAACCGTCTGTTTGCTTAACAACTTTTCACATAAAAAAAGTTAGTAAATATCTAAATATTTCAATATTTTTTGTGTATAAAGGAAATTGTAGTTATTTTTAAGTTTTTCCGAAACTATCGCAATACACAAGATAACGTAATATAGCACAGAGGTGAATATACTATGACTTGTTAAGATGACCTGCTGTATTGTTTTTGGCTTTTCAATGGCTTTACAGTTTTTACATTGGCTGATACGATATGAAAAGGGAAAGCCTGTTGAACACTATTTGAATATTCCAGGGCGTGTCTGGCCTTAGCGCATAATTACTCGCAACTGCTCCGCGACCTGTTCAACGCCGCCTTCGTGTCCTGTTGGACCGAGCTGGACAACTCTTCGCGTGCGGACCTCTCGAGCGCATTGGAGCAGGCCCTGACAGCTCCAGATGCCCCAGAGTTGGCGCACACGGTGCTCAACCTGGCCGAGTTCATGGAGCACTGCGAGGGCGGAGCCCTACCCATCCCCACCAACCTGCTCGGCGAGAGGGCGATGCACTGCCGCGCCTACGCCAAGGCTCTTCATTACAAGGTATTGATTGCGTATGTACAGCCGTGATGGCTCAGCATACGGGCGCCTCTTTTAATCCAATGCACTCGAGCAACCCGAGTTCGAATCCCGGTGCCGGCACCATTGGAATTGACAATTTTAAGTGCTCAGCGGTGTAGGAGAAACATCGCGAGGATAGCCACGCTTCTTTTAGAACTAATAACAAAAAAAAATATTTCGAAGATAATTATGTGAAGTCTGCTATTCGCAATGGGGTAGCGTGGTGGACCATGCCCTGCGTAGAGGAGGCCTCTGTCTAGCAGTGGGACATTATAGGCTGTTACTTTACTTTAAGTTTACATTCCGCCGATGACGGGGTTCGATTCCCACAGCGGCGACAATCTTTTCGTACTTTTTTCTACAAATTTTAATGTTTAATCTTAAGTGTAGAGATTAGCACTAAAAAAAAATTTAAATTTCTAAAAAGCAATGGCAACATCTCTCGTTCGAATTATCGTTGTTAAACGATATTCGAAATTGTTTGTATGCTGGAAAGGATATAACAATGGATGCGCCAAGCATTGCCTCAGATGCTAAAAACAATGTAGATAAAAGACGTTAAGATTTTCGTCGGTGTGGCAATCAGCCGTTTAGCTTTGTGGTCCGATTTCCACAGCAGCGAAAATCTTTTCGTACTTTTTCTACAAATTTTAATATAGAATGACTTGTTACCGTTATAACTCCCAGATTTTTCTAACACGATATTTTAGCGTCACGGTAGTGATTGCGACATGTCCTTAAATCGTGTAACTAAGTTACACTTTGTCACTAAAGTTCCAATTTTCGAATTGCTTACCAGGAGGAGGAGTTTCGGAACGGCGCGACCTCTCAAGTAGTAGAAGCTCTGATACACATAAACAATAAGTTGCAACAGAAGGAAGCGGCGGAGGGGCTCCTGGAGCGGGTGATGGCGCAACGCGAGGCGGGCGACGCCAACTTGAAGGTTCAGATACGGTGGTACGAGAAATTGCACAATTGGGAGAAAGCGTTAAACTTGTATGACGAGAAACTGTCAGTGGACCCCGACAATATGGAGGCATACATGGGGGAGCTAAGATGCTTCGAAGCACTCGGCGAATGGGTGAAACTGTACAAGACAGTGTCGAGACGCTGGCCGAATATGAGCGACGAGGAGAAATTCAAGGCAGCGAGGTTAGCCGCAGGCGCCGCTTGGGGCATGAACGAATGGGACTCGATGGCCAACTACGTCAGCTTCCTGCCGGAGAACACCCAAGATGGCGCGTTCTACAGAGCGGTCCTGAACATCCATAAAGGCGATTACACTCTATCGAGGTTGTACATCGACCAGGCGCGCTCGTTGCTCGACTCCGAGTTGACGGCCGTGGCCGGGGAGAGCTACCAGCGGGCCTACGGGGCGCTGGTCAACGCGCAGCTGCTCGCCGAACTGGAGGAGGTGATCACGTACAAGCTGGTGACCGAGAGGAGGGAGTCCATACGGCAGGCGTGGTGGACGCGGCTCCAAGGCGGCCAGAGGCTGGTCGAGGACTGGCGCAAGATACTCCAGGTGCGCAGCCTGGTGCTGACGCCGCAGGAGGACATGGCCACGTGGCTGAAGTTCGCCTCGCTGTGCAGGAAGAGCGGCGCGCCCCGCCAGGCGCACAGGACGCTGGTGATGCTGCTCGGCTCGGACCCCAGCAAGAACCGCGAGCTGCCGCTGCCGACGCACGAGCCGCGGCTCACGCTCGCCTACGCCAAGCACCTTTGGGTGGCCAACGACAAGAGGCTGGCCTACGACCAGCTGCAGCGCTACGTGGACACGGTGGAAATCGGCGACCCGGAACACTGCCGCCTCCTGGCCCGCTGCCACCTCAAGCTGGGCTCCTGGTGCGAGGCCCTGCTGGGCATCAACGAGCTCTCCATACCGGAGATCCTGCGCAACTACGCAGCCGCGACGAAGCGCAGCTCCGACTGGTACAAGGCGTGGCACGCGTGGGCCTACATGAACTTCGAGACGGTGCTGTTCTACAAGCACCAGGAGACGAGCGGCGAGAAAAAGACCCCGCCCGAGTTCATCCAGCAGCACACGGTGCCGGCGGTGGAGGGCTTCTTCAAATCCATCAACCTTTCGCACGGCAGCTCGTTGCAGGACACCCTGCGGCTGCTGACCCTGTGGTTCGATTACGGCCAGCACCCGGCCGTCCACGAGGCCTTGGTGGAGGGCATCAGAACGATCGAAATCAACGTGTGGCTCCAAGTAATACCACAGTTGATCGCCAGAATCGACACCCCTAGAGCTTTGGTGGGGAAACTGATACACTCTCTGTTGATCGATATCGGAAAGTCGCACCCGCAAGCTCTCGTCTATCCTCTGACGGTCGCTTCGAAGTCCTCGTTTGTGGCACGGAAGAACGCCGCTAACCAGATTCTGAAGTCTATGTGCACTCATTCCAGTAACTTAGTCAACCAGGCTGCCATGATCTCTGAGGAGCTAATAAGAGTCGCTATTCTCTGGCACGAGCAGTGGCACGAGGCGCTTGAGGAAGCTTCAAGACTATATTTCAGCGAACACGACGTTAAGGCCATGTTTAAGACCCTCGAGCCCTTGCATTCGATGCTCGAGAGGGGGCCTGAGACTACGAAAGAGGCTTCCTTCACTCAAGCTTACGGCAGGGACCTCAATGAGGCCCAAGAGTGGTGCAATCGTTATAAGGTACGTTATTCCGTCTGCTTTCTGAATGTGCACGGTTTTTTATCTAGTGTAGTATTAATTATTATTGCTTCATTATTCGATTTGGTGATGTTTTTGAGGTTGTCGCTAGTGCGAGGACAACCCACCACTTACACGCTTTTGATGTTGCACAAATGGGCAGACTTAAAAGAGCGGCGTGAATTGGAAGTATTATACTTTCGAGTTTCGACTGGTAAGTGAGGTATCCAGAGCCCATTTTTTTAAAGGTTGTCAACGCGTCAGTAAGCGTCGACGTGTAATTATGTACGCACGTAAGATGTTATACCACTTTAGTGTCATCATCATCATTTCAGCCTGTCTGAATTCACTGCTGAACATAGGCCTCTGCCACAGACTGCAACTAAGAACGACACCGAGCCACTCGCATTTATCGATAAAATAACGTTACATAAGAAAAATAATGGAATTATATGTGAATGTCAAAATGTTATCTGTTGCCATGGTAACAACATGAAGTTGGTGTCACTTAGGTGTAGCGCATCGTAATATTCGTAATTTTTCCCAAACGCACCAAAATAATCATAAACATCAAAAGAAAAACAAAGGCTATACTTATCGTTTTTCCGAACACGCCAAAAGAAGTGCAACCTCAAAAACTGTGTCTAAGCCGCCGGTGTGACTACACGTTACAAAAAAGAAGTGTAATTTTGAAAAAAAAAAAAAAAAAAAAATAAACCGATGTTTTCAATAGGAGTCGGGGCAGGTGCGCGACCTGAATCAGGCGTGGGACCTCTACTACCACGTGTTCCGGCGCATCAGCCGCCAGCTGCCGCAGCTCACCTCGCTCGAGCTGCAGTACGTGAGCCCCAGGCTGCTCGGGTGCCGCGAGCTCGAGCTGGCGGTGCCGGGCTCGTACGTGCCGGACTCGGACCTCATCCGCATAGCGCACATACAGAGCAGCCTGCAGGTCGGTCCGGTTCATAGTCTTCGTTAAATATAGAAGCGTTACACGCACTTGGGGGTCCCTGTGGCGCGGTTACCAAGGTGGCCCCGGCGCCGTCGTGGGTTCAATGCCCACACGTGATAATTATTTGCGTGACCTTCACCGATCAAGGTCAATACCTTACCATTGCCCCGGGGTCGGAGGTCGTGGGTTCTATTCCCACACGTATTATTTGTGTGACCCGCACCGATTGTTTCGCATCATTTGTCCACGTGACAGTTGCTCGTCTAACTCAGCCCAGCAGGACATAAATACCGCGTTGAACAGATCACTGGCAAGCTGAGGGTAGTTTTACGATGGCGTTGAACACGCCCTTCGAAGTAGTACGTTGTATTAATATAAATTGGAATTCATTGTCCCTGATGTAGGGTAAGGCGAAATATTTGATGGCCCGTGGCGCATTTGCCAAATCGGCATTGGCGCCGGGGTTCGTGGGTTCGATTCCCACACGTGACCTATTTGTGTGACTCTCAGATGATTGTTTCCCATCTGGGTGTTTGTCCACATGAAATTTATGTATGTAAAACGTCCTTACAACACAGGATAATATCCTCAGTAAGGGGGCAATGTTTTCGAAGGGGAGACCACAATAGATCTTGTAGGTCGCAGTGGTCGTTGGGACTTACTACCCAATTCCTTCAACACAAAATACAATGAAATAAATATTTTAGAACATTTTTTTCACAACGCTCTCTACTTCCCTAGCTATCTCTAGCTTGTACAATGGGCACTAGATTACTTGATAAACATACTTAAACACTACTAACACTATTTTTCTTTTGTCAATACATATAATACATATATAAACACCCAGAAACTGGAAAAACACTATCATCACACAATATTTTTCCAGTAGTGGTGATCGAACCAACACCCACGGGCGCGATCACTACTTACTACTCCAATCAGATCGTGAAAAAACATACTGAGTGTTTTAAAAATGAGGCATTGATATTGTTAGGGTTGCCTACCTCAGAAGGCTTTTAACTTTTGAGGAAGGCAACCCTAAAGGAACCCTTATTAGATCACTCCCTTGTCCATCTGTCTGTCCTTGTGTCACCGCCGATTTTCTTAGCAACGGGTAGACATAAAAGGTAGGTTCACTACCCATCACGCCAATCGGGTCGCCGTCTGTAATTAAATACAAACACGCCCTTTCAGGTGATAACGTCTAAGCAGAGGCCGCGTCGCCTCTGCATACGCGGCTCCAACGGCAAGGACTACATGTTCCTGCTGAAGGGGCACGAGGATTTAAGGCAGGATGAACGGGTGATGCAGCTCTTCGGGCTGGTGAACACCCTGCTCCAAGCAGACCCGGACACCTTCAGACGGGACCTGGCGATACAGCGCTACGCCGTCATACCGCTCTCGACCAACTCGGGACTGATAGGCTGGGTGCCCCACTGCGACACGCTGCACTCCCTGATAAGGGACTACAGGGAGAAGCGAAAGTGCTTACTCAACATCGAGCACAGGATTATGCAGCGCATGGCTTCAGATTTGGAGAAGCTTATGCTCATGCAAAAGGTGAATTGGATCCTTTCGAAATAATTTAAAACCTACAGGGTACTTCCGGTTGACCGAGAATTGTACATTTTGTTTATAAGCAAGGTCTTACAGCACAAGTAAAGGGAAAATTCCGACAAATAAAAAAAAGTTGAAAATTAAGGTAAATTTTGGTACTTAAGGTTTCGCAAAAATCTAAATTTGCCCATATATTTATCGTGTTGACTCAAGACTGATTTTTATACAACCTACCTATAAATAGGGACTATTGACCTCATTATCTGGTATAAATTGCAACTTGCCGTCAGGTCTACCCGTTCAGACAGACGGACAAGAGAGCGATCTTATAAGAGTTCTTTTTTACCTTTTGAGGTACGGAACCCTAAAATACCAATGCCTCATTAACCACACTCAGTATGTTTTTCACCAGGTGGAAGTGTTCGAGCACGCACTCGAGCACACCGCCGGCGACGACCTGGCGAAGCTGCTCTGGCTGAAGAGCCCCTCCTCCGAGGTGTGGTTCGAGCGGCGCACCAACTACACCCGCTCGCTGGCCGTCATGAGCATGGTGGGCTACATCCTGGGCCTGGGAGATCGGCACCCGTCCAACATAATGCTGGACAGGGTCACCGGCAAGTTCCTCCACATAGACTTCGGCGACTGCTTCGAGGTGGCCGTGACGCGCGACAAGTTCCCGGAGAAGATACCGTTCCGACTGACGAGGATGCTCATCAACGCGATGGAGGTGTGTTGGGCGGCTTCGTCATGTTTATTTATTGACGACCTGTGACGTAGTGGGTAGTGAACCTTTTTTTTTTGGTATGGGGGGAAATCTTTAAAAGATACCCTGTCACCTTAGATAACATGTGTTATGTGGAGTTTTTACCCACTAAAACCCCCTCGGTGGCCAACTACTATACGTTTGGAGGGACTCCGGGATCTCCCACGAAACACACCGGTGTCCCTCACTACTACTCGTGAGCACGCCTCGGAGAAGGGTACACCTTCCCCGATTCCCTCACCATCTTGCAGTAGATCGAGACCACTTCAAGCTGATGCCAATCCGTGTCCCCTTTTAGTCGCTTTTTACGACACGCAGGGGATACCTTAGCCCTATTCTATGAGCCCGAGACCTGCCACTCGCGCCGGAGGGTGTGGGTTCGATCCCCACTACTGGAGAAATATTGTGTGATGAACATAGTATTTTTCTAGTGTCTGGGTGTTTACATATCCATATAATATGTATTTATTTCCAAAAGTATGTTTATGCGTATGAGTTGTCTAGCCGCAGAGTTTAATGAACCGGTGATAGTTTTTTGACTTTCGATAAGAGCTTAAAGTAAGCCATCTTTGTTCTATTAACCAGCCAGCTTAAAATAGAAAAAAGAAATTTTGACTTATGAAAAAAATTAAGGTGATCTTTGCTAATATATATTATATATTGGATTTCACTACACCAGAATGTCTTCAAATTAGATTCATAGTTGTGGTTACAAAAAATAAGATCTGTCAAACTGTTTTTAATAGATTTATAAAAAACTAGGTACCCGCCCCGACTTCGCACGGGGGCAATTTATTACACATATAAAACTTCCTCTTGAAGCACTCTATGTAGTAAAAAAACCGCATCATGATCCGTTGCGCAGTTTTAAAGATCTAAGCATACATAGGGACGGGCAGACAGCGGGACGACTTTGTTATATACTATGTAGTGATATTAGAAAATAAAGACAGACATTTATGGTATACTAGCTTTTCGCCCGCGGCTTCGCTCGCGTTGAAGTCCTAAAATAAATATCTTTCTTTATAAACTATATATATATATATATATATATATATATATATAAATATATATTTAAAGAAAGATATTTTCAAAACTTTACAACACTTTTGCAATTAAAAAATAGCCTATGTCCTTTCTCAGGCTCTAGACTATCTGTGTACCAAATTTCATTTAAATCGGTTCATTATTTATGGCGTGTAAGCGAGACAGACAGACGGAGCTACTTTCGCATTTATAATATTAGCATGGATTTATCACACCGCAGGTGACGGGGATAGAGGGCACGTACCGGCGCACGTGCGAGTCCGTGATGGAGGTGCTGCACCGGCACAAGGACAGCGTGATGGCGGTGCTCGAGGCGTTCGTGTACGACCCGCTGCTCAACTGGCGGCTGGTGGAGGCGGCGCGGCGGTCGCGCGGCGACGGCGAGCCCGACGCGCCGGGCTCGCCGCCCGCCAGCCGCCCGCGCCCGCCGGCCGGCGACGGCCTCGACCAGCCCGCGGAGACGCACCTCAACAAGCGCGCCCTCGTCATAGTGAACCGCGTGCGCGACAAGCTCACCGGCCGCGACTTCACGCACCTCGACGACCTGTCCAGCGTCACCGTGCAGAAGCAGGTCGAGCTGCTCATCCAGCAGGCGACCAGCAACGAGAACCTGTGCCAGTGCTACGTCGGCTGGTGCCCCTTCTGGTAGGCGCGGCGCGGTGTGTTTACAATATATATCGAGGTCATTATTAAAATCCACCACCGCTGCTCTACTGTAATCTAATAGTGGAGAGTTTTATGATATGCTATGATACACTACCTTTTATGGTTTAAATAAGAAAAGATACAGTAAGAGATTGGTACAGGAATAATGTAAGGGGAACTGTCTCCTTGTAGGGTATTTAAGGACAAATGGTTGAATGAATCAAATGTAAATGTGTTGTAATCGGTATGTGTCTTATGAAAATATTCATTTAAGATGCATCACAAACAACGTAATTGCACTCACTGGCCAAAATCCCCTTATGATCACTTTTCACGGCACAAGTAGCGCACAAAAAATAAAAATTGGAAAAACCTTCAAACAGCCGAGTTTGTTGCAGTTGGACACCATAACATTTTCAATTTGAAATAAATAACTCAAATAGTAATAGGGATTTAAAAATGTTGAGTTGTAGTCACTATCATGCTTGTTTTTCATGTGATTCGTGATTTTTACACTATTGGTAAATATCTTAAAAGTATGCATTATATATGAAACATTTATTTATATTAAGAATGACAATAACAACAGCTACCATATTATATTGTTTTGGCTTAAATAGGCAGCAGAAAATTTACTGCATTTATTATCAAGTAAAGTGTAAATGCATTTACACACTGCCAAAGAAAGTTTGATTTTAATGTGTAATTATTCTAAATGAATAATGAATATAAACTCTCTGTGTATTTGTTATGTTATTAATATATTACTATATGTTGTAATGCATTAACAGCAATATATAAATAGCATTTAGTAAAAGGTTGTAATATAATTCAATGGCTGTAATCTTATGTATGAGTAATTTTAATTTAAGGAATGTATTATATAATTGCCACACACAATAGCTGATGCGTTGTTATTTGTATGCTGCAATTAAAAATAATTTGTAACATATAAAATGCAATCACCAAGTCAGTAGTCAGCTGGATTCATCTGATATTATTCTACGAACTAACAATTTTAACGAGACGAAAATTTAAATTTACTGGACCGAAATTAAATTAACAGAATTGAGGTCATAAATAATTATCGATGCTTTTGTCCAGTTGTTCACTACGGCATTTACTTGACTTGATCTACTTATAGGGAACAGTGCAATAACCACAAATATTGTTAAACCAACATGATTGCTTATTTATCCTCATGGTGGACGTAAAAATGCTAATAGTATAAAATATTTACATCTTTTTTTAATAGCCCGTACATAGTACTAACACAGAGTTGCTTGTAACAATAAAACATCATTCAATGATCTGACCTCACAGTTTAAACTTTCAGATGACAGTTTTATTTTTAAGATATATAAATAATAACTGATATTATGTACTGCTTAAAATTGCATTGTGACCGCTAAGTTATGAACCTGTCACATTTTATTATTCTGTGTTTGCATTAAATAACATTAA
Organism: Iphiclides podalirius; assembly: GCA_933534255.1. NCBI lineage: Eukaryota > Metazoa > Arthropoda > Insecta > Lepidoptera > Papilionidae > Iphiclides > Iphiclides podalirius. The sequence continues at coordinate 10,038,904 of OW152827.1, read as the reverse complement.
GTTACTATTATAGTTTTTTGTAGGTAATGTGTACCTAATGTGTATTGCCATGTTATTCTTTTTAATAAAAACATTGATTTGTTTCTATGTTTATTTACATACTTAAATATCTACCATAAACTGTTGGGTAAAGGGAATGTTGTTGATGAGTCCACCAAAAGCTTTTTTAAAAGGTATTTTATTTCCGATCAGCTTAATTTTATATTGGCAATAAAAAACTAATGATGTAGCTGTACATGGTAAACGTAATAGCTTAGAAAAGCCTTTTCATTCTTGCTTTGAAGACGCCCACGTTATATTCGGACAGACAGACAGACGCCGGCAAATTATTTAATTCATTTTGTACGCATAATTAACGAATATCGTCACAGATTTTAATAGACTGGCCAAAAGTTCCTAAAGGGGAGGGAACCTGTACACTATACCTGTGTGGCCTGGACCTTCCTCGTCAAGGTCCAAAGAATTAGCTGTGTGACCGTTCTCATCAGGCACCCTCGTCGCTTGCTTTACCCGCTGGAGAGGCCTAGGGATGTAGCAAAGTGCCACGCTTCTTTCCCAGCATGATCAGTTCTCTGGTATGAGAATAGCCAGTCCTGGAGACAGGCATTGAAATTCCCAGAAAGACTAGTCGTAAAGCCGGGTACCGATGCAAAGCCACATCAATGGTCTCAGTGAGACATCCAAATAAAGGAGTTGTCTGGTCACCGCTGTGTGATCGGTAGACAGGAATTAATAATCTTGTTCCGTCCCGTATCAACCAGCATCCATAACAATTATGGAAAAGGTAGGGTCTTCAATGAGACGATGACGTCACTACAAACACACAAAGACGCCAGCATGCCGGTACAAGTTGTGCCCCTATATGTAACCCGGATAGGCTATCCGGGATAGCCTAGGTATGTCAGAAAAAGTTGGACACACTTTTAGTGAGAGGACGTACAAAGCTGTACCTTTACTTTTCTTAGTTTTCCTTACCAATAAATAATTATAAAATTGTGAATTTTTATCCGTAACGACATTAAAAAAAACTCAGCGATGCGGGATTCAAACCTGCGTCTTCTGGTTTCGCGTCTAGACGATTTACCAACTAATTACAGCTAAACCGTCGATGACCTCACGGCGCGTGAGTGAAAATCTTGACATTATCTACGTTCATTCTATTGCATTCTTAGCATTGCTTTGGCGTGATCTAGTGTCGCCATTGCTTTTAAAAATTATCTTAATTTTTTGATACGTTTAAAGTGTCTGTTAACTAATACGCGGTTATCACTTAACATCAGGTAAACCGCCAACTCTCTTGATACCTTCTCACAAACAACAAAAAAAACAATGGAATTAAGACAAATTATTGCGAGATGGACTGACGACCTGCCCAAAGTCCTGGGACTTCGCTGGATGCAGGCCGCTTCTAACCAATTGAAGTGGAAATCTCTAGAGGAGGCCTATGTTCAGCAGTGGACGCTTACAGGCTGAAATGATGATGATGATGATTGCTGTAAAATTTTGTAAACCTATCCAATTGAAAACACTAGTGCTTCTTTAAGTGGTAAAAATTATAATTGAAAAAGTTTTTTATTCACACCCTTTTTTATGTTAAGCCTGGTTGCAGGATTTTATGCTTGGCCTTATTCGTTTGGCTGGCCATATTCGAAAATCTTTAACTTATACAGCGTGTTGTTACCATCGCGACAATAAATGAACACACGTCTAACGCTACTTGCCAATAATTATAAAAAAATATTAACGTTAATCAAAATCCATTATTAAAAAAAATATTTTTCAAACAAACTAATTAAGTAAAAAAGAAACAAAATTTGTAACACCTATACAACTAGCGCCACAGCGTCTTATTACAAGCCTCTCCTTCTAACAGTATGTTTTGTCTCTTTTAAATTCATTCAACCCATTCATATGCTTCGTGACCTTTACAAATGAACTTTACGTTACACTTTTATAGGTAAGGTGTTCTAAAATTCTTTGTTTTGGAAAATTTAATAACTCTGTAAATATTGATGTTTAAAGAATTTAAATGTTTAATAAAACTTTAAAAAGTTATCCCCTATATGTGTGTTCATTTATTGTCGCGATGGTAACGACACGCTGTATAATGATCTCTGAACATGTTGGTTTCGTATGAAAATTCGAAGCAGAAAAAACTTGTAAGTAAATGTTATCACCTAAAGCGTCAATATAAATATCTCTTACATATTAATATCTTATATCATAAAAATATCTTATATATACATAAATATCTTATATCATAAAAACTGGCCAGTGCTTTAAGAATGAAATGTTGAGTAAAAACTTGAACATTAATTAATTGCGAGAAGGCCAAGTTGAGACGTTATAAACCATCGTTATGTACATTCTTGGTGATTACCTTGACTTTCACTTAATTACGTTTATGTGTGTTTCCATATTGGAGTGCCGCCTAGGTTTATTTTTTGCCTACATTAAATGAGGATAAACCATTATCGCTTGTGCGTTTTATAGAAATTAAAAGAGTAGGTATATCAAGCGAAGAGATAAACGTCGGTAGCCAATGTTGGTGAAATCTGATCACCCTGTTTTGTTAAGTGATTATTAATTTTCACAAATACAAACTTTACTAAATTAAATGCGCCGACTATTGTTAACGTAGCCGTAGAAAACTGTACTATTATCTCAACTCTTAGAGCCACTGACTTTAAAATAATAGAATATTTTAATAAGCATATTCGCAATGTTTTGCATTCTTTACCAATAGTATTGTTTACCAAAACAGATTTTTATACTTTGTTGGCCTTCACTATATCCGAGGAGCTAAACAAAAAAAAACACAATTGTACGATCGGCACTTTCAAACAGCAGTCACAAGGGACGTTCAATCATAAAGCACAATATCTAATCAACGATCGTTTGGCTTAATCAGTTGGCCGCTGACCGCTCGAAATATCGCACGGCCCTGTTCTTTCCACATACGTAGTTTTACGAAACATTTACGATCCTATGGATAACTATGAAATTGTTGACTTCAGTTCTTTAAGTGAGTACTATTCTATCTACTTTAACTATTATGAATATCTGCTTGAAATAAAAATAAAAGTGTGTTGATTTATCTTTTAATTTTCATCCTAACTCCTTTCTAATATCATTAAGATCTCACGAAATGCATGATGTTGTGTAAATCTATTTTCGCACGTACTGATACGTAATGACCTAAATTTGTACACTGTGGTTAATATAAATACATCATTATCATCTTATTTTGTCGAGCAAAAGAAGAGTTCCGTATGAATTTTAAAAAGTAATTTTTTAACTAACTAAAGGAAAAATTAAAGAAGTAATTATTTTCCCTAAATATAATATGGCATTACGTATGTAAGTATTAGAATACGAGTTTGAGAAGACACTTATTATTTCAGATTCGCTTTTGCCTTGAGTAACATATAACAAGATAACATTAAATAATTATTTCATATCCCAATTTTTCAAGTTAACGTGTTATTAGTTAACACGTATTAGTAGTTATTGATTAGGTATTTTCTACCGTTTTCAGATGAGACTGCACAAAACTTGATAAAGGAAGCAGTTAGAGCAAGGAAAAATGCGTACTGTCCATACTCAAACTTTGCTGTTGGCGCTGCCATATTGACAGAAAGCGAGTCGAAGGTATACACAGGTTGCAATATAGAGAATGCAACATTAACACCTAGTATATGCGCAGAGCGGGCGGCCGTGCCTAAGGCTGTTAGTGATGGACATCTTAAGTTCAAAATGGTGGCAATAACTGCCCACCAGGAAAGCAGCTTTACTGCACCTTGCGGGGTATGCAGACAGACGTTGAGTGAATTTTGCAGCAGCGATGGTGATATAGAGATATATTTAAGCAAACCCACAATGGATAAAGTTTTATGTACCAAATTGTCAAAATTGTTACCTCTGTCATTCGTCAGCTACAAGGAAGATAATGTTGTCGAATAATATAATGAACGTTGTAGTTAAATTGTATTTTTATTTAATTAATTGGAAATTTACAATTATGTTACTTTAGTTGTTTAAGCATTTAATGTCAGTTTATTACACACAACATGTATAAATGCAACATAAAATCTTCTTTAAAAACACGATAAAATGAAGGCCGATAAGAATTTTATGTGTAATAAGCAGATATGTACTTTTAAATCTAAAAGAGAATGTATGTAAGGCACATGAATATTTTCAACATTTAATACTTATAAATAAATAGTTATATTAATCTCTTTGGTCTTTATTTACAATAACTATTGTTTGAGCGTGAAGTCCCGTTATCGTACAAGAATGAACGCTGAATGCGACTATTTTTACTGGTAAGCATGCATGGTCAGGATAGATCTCAAATAGGAATCAATGGAATATCCACACGTTTAATTTTTTTTTTTTTTTTTTAATAAGTGACTACTACTATTGTTAAATTAAAAGACGCAGCGTAAATCACGTTGTACGAATAGCCCTAAATCTGCCAGAATCAAAGAGAGGCAGAGGCGTCCCGACAATGACCTGGTGGTCCAGTATTGCAAGAGACCTTAAGAAAGCCCAATTGCCTGAAGCGACAACCCAAGAGCGTTTGTCTTGACGCAGGAAAGTGAGGAGACGCGACCCCAAATAACGGGATCAGGGAAGGAAGAAGAAAACTACTATTGTTAAATAGATATTGATATTTCGCGATATTTTGTTGTGTATTGTCTTATTAATACTTTGATCACACAAATTTTAGAACTGATTTTTTTCGGTTGCGGGGTTTCGTTCGGAACCGCGACCTCGATGGCCCTTAGATGACACACCATAGTTAAACGCACGCATGAGCACATGCGCGGCCCTACCCATAGCGGAGGGCCCAAACCCGTGGGTTCTGGCTAGCCCACCGATTCTGCGTCAGATAGCTTTAATAGTCTCGGAACTGAAAGCAAAAACATCAGTTAAAACAAGATACAAGCTAAACAGCTTATCGTTACACGGACGAAAATCTCAACGTACTTTAGCTACTTTTTTTTATTATATTTTCAAGCAATGTTTGGCGTCATCCAGTTTTTCCGCAAAATACCACTTTTTTATCTAAAACTTTACAATGAAATATTTAAAGACTAGAGATGACATCTTTGCTGTGAAGTTTTTTAAAGCATATTTATTTTATAGTTCTATTATCTGCACATATAAGTGCAATTATGTCGGAGGACGCAGGGTCAAATCCTCGGAGTGTCGAAGAACTGATTATACAATTTAAAAAGTTGTTTAAAGAAATTTTAAGTGGCACTAATACTACATATGACCAGATCCACAGCGTGTTACGCTAATACACAAACAATTTAAAAGCGGGTAGCCGCTTTCAAATTGTTTGTGGTATTGGAAATATGAATTGATATACTGTTGTATTAGACATATTAAGACATGAATTCATCTCAAGAACTATAATGGCAGGTAATAACATATTGAAACAAATGATACGATAATATGTTTATTTTATTTTATAAACAATCACGTCGATCTGAAATTAATTTCTCAGTTTCTCGGCGTCTCTTTTCCATTATCTACATTTATTAATACATTTTTACTTAAATCAACAAATGCAAAAGAAAATTCAACATAAAACTAAGTTGAGATGCGACAATAAAATCTGAATTAATTTGGTATATTCATGGCGTATTTTTTTTCTTGTGTGCGTAGCAAATAGACAAGAGAAAAAGAAGTACAGGATTTGATTCAAGTAAAGCTCTTGTCGCTCATATTGTTGTAAATTACAAAAAAGGCAACTATAAAACTACGGCTGTGAACCTGTCTTTATAGAGGGGTATTTAATTAATTTTTTTATCGATTTTTATTTATGTGACTAGTTTACACAATTCCTTAAGTGAACATTAGAATGTTCCTGTTCAAAAGCGAGAATTAAAAAAAATCTATAAGCTTTATATTTAGTTTCGAACTAAAACTTTATTCGTTGTATTAAAAAAAAACTAATGTAGAGAACTAGAAATACGAAACACGAGGAATCCAATAGCATTCTACTAAAACGTGGTAAATAAGAAAGGTGGGCGAATAAAATAGTATACCTTATTAAATTACATCAGCAGTTGTTAAATATAAAAGCAGCCAAGCCAGGCTTAGCTCAGCTTAATTCTTAAATATTTGTTTATTTTTCTCTCAGCCTCGAAGTCGTTCTTAAAACGTGGACATGACAATTACATTTTTGTTGTTACGCAATAATAATTTCATGAAACCTTATTTATATAGAACGCACTTGAGCTTGTCCGTATTTAAAATATAGTACAGGGTATGACAACATCAGATGGAAAATAAACGCCTTTTTAACAAAACAACTAAGTATTACATTAAGTTAGTCGTGACAATAAAAGAAGCAATGTTTTATGTTCATTTACTTGGTATCCAACGATGTACTTTGTTATTCTTATTGGTAAATAAATACAGATTTACATGTATAGCCAATAGTGGAGCTTTGCAGTGAACAAATACTGAAGCAAAACAACATGCTACAGTGAATGTTCCACGAATGGACAGGTGCGCCTGCGGGGAAGAACCACGACCTCACAGAAGACCGGCGTAAAGTGGAAGAGTTATACTTCTGCTTTTCCCCTGGTGATGTTACGCGAGTAAGCTGGGGCCCATTTTATCAAAATGTGGCAGTGCTTTGCAACCCTACAGGTGTTGCAAGTGTCCTAGGGCGGCGGTTATCACTTAACATCAGGTGAACCGCCAGCTCGCTTTCCACATTCTAACATAAAAAAAAACGTTAGATTAGAAATAAAAGTAGAAATGCTGATACAACAGCGTTGAATGATTTGTTATTTTTTCATATATGTTTTACACGAGAATGTCAGTTCTTGAGTTCTGTAAATTAAATGGAATATATGTTTATTCGTTAAGGCACGCATTAATGTGTAATTTTACAGACGCTAAGCCTGTTGACATTTAAAAAACTCGCTCCGAAAATGCAGAACCTTCGAGATCGACGACAATGGATGGCCACAATTCAGACGAACAAAACACCCTGTTGTACTTATTGAACATATTATAGCTTTTGAACGTTTCACATATTTTTCGCCACTGGTCACTTATTGATGACTATAAGAATTACATAATACACTATTTACTCATGACTATAGGAATTGTTATAGTGTCTGAAAACGTTTAATCTAACATATTAATCGCTCCCGTATAGCATTTTTGTTTTTATCCAACAGTTACATTACCTCACCAACATCAGAATTTTCGTTCTACGTATACATTCCTTACCGTCGCTTCGATCACGTAATATTATCGAATTTATGTACCGTCACGTTGTTCGCGACGGTACATAAACGTGAGGTCGGAGCCAAACAGATTCATTACACGAACCTTCGGAGAACTTTGGTGCGCTCTTGTTCAACTGCACGAATCTCAGTCTTTAAGTCGTTCTGCATTGAGTTAGACGAATATCGGGATCCCTTCGTTCTGCACATACATTTAATCACTAGATCTGCGTGCACATGCATCCTCCGCTGTACGGTCCGCAGTCCGATCACCAGAAGGGGCACCAGCCGATGTAGCACTGGCACAGGTTCTCGTTGTCCGTCGCGAGCTTGATCAGCATGTCCACCTGCTGGGGCACCTCCAGCGGCCCGGAGCGCGGGCAGTCGCGTCCGGTGAGCTTGTCGCGCACGCGGCTCAGTATCGCCAGCGCGCGCTTGTTCAGATTCGCGTCGGGCGGCATCTCGAGCGGCTCGCAGTGCAGTCGCGCGCGGCTCCGACTCGGCAGCGAGTACGAGCCGATGTCTGAGGAGAAGGTGGAGCCGGCCACCGAGCGCCGCCCGTCGTCCACCAGCCGCCAGTTGAGCAGCGGGTCGTGCACGAACGCCTCGAGCACCGCCATCACGCTGTCCCTGTGCCGGTGCAGCACCTGCATCACCGACTCGCACGTGCTGCGGTACGTGCCCTCGATGCCCGTCACCTGCGGGACGGACGAGCACGTCAGCTGGCAACGGTCCTGGTAGGCAGCCCTGATACCGCAAGTTCCGTGCGCTCGCTATTAATTTATGCTCGAGGTAGACATCCCTGAATGGTCAATCCTGGTAGACAGCCCTGATAGCTCAAGTTCGCTCGCGGGCGCTCGCTTTTAATTTATACTAGAGATAGATAGCCCTAATAGGTCAATTTACGAGCGAGCCGAGTTCGAATCCCGGCGCGGGCACCGATGGAGTTGTCAATTTTAAGTGCTGAATTATCACGTGATGGAACATGCATATTTTCGAAATCATAGCAAGAAATTTACGAAGATGTTTGAAGTTTCCTATCCGCAGCGGGGTCGTGTGGCGGACTGAGCTATTGAACCCTCTAAACAGATCAGGCCTCAGCCCAGGAATGATACATTTATATTAACATTACTGTGAACACGTCACCTCCATGGCGTTTATCAGCATCCTGGTGAGCCTGAACGGAATCTTCTCCGGGTACTTCTCCCTGGTCTGCGTGACCTCGAAGCAGTCGCCGAAGTCGATGTGCAGCACCTTCCCGGAGATCCGGTGCAGCATTATGTTGGACGGGTGGCGGTCGCCCAGGCCCAGGATGTAGCCCACCATGCTCATGACGGCCAGCGAGCGGGTGTAGTTAGTGCGCCGCTCGAACCACGCTTCGGCCGACAGGCTCTTCAGCCAAAGCAGCCTCGCCAAATCGTTGCCAGGCGTCTGCGATAGCGTATACTCGAATATTTCGACCTGCGAATATATTTGATGGCATGAACGAATGAATATTTATTTAGTTTCAACAAAAACTTTTATGTTAGGTTGTCAAATATTATTCGTATACGTCGTTTTCATTAGTAGTGTGTTAATTTGAAGATGGCTTATATTGTACAAAACAGGGAGATTTTGGAGCAGTGTGCAAACATCGAGTGAAATATGTTGAAGACTAAAATTAACACCCAATATTTTTTAACATTGCCCTTATTGTAGCATAACATTATCCTGTGTTGAAAGGACGTTTAACAAACATGAACTTCACGTGGATAAACATTCAGACCCGAAACAATTATCTGTTTTTCGCACAAAAAGTTGTCCCGTGTGGAAATCAAACCCACAACCCCCGGGGCAAAAGCCAATACCTTTACAACTGTGCCGACTAAGTCATCAAATGAAATAATAGTATGAATTCATATCTTAAAGAAAACAAATACACTAATTGCCATAGAATGATCTTATATGTTTTGTCAAAGGAAATCAGATATTGCTAATTAACTCACGATTAAATTATTCCAGCGCAAAACAGTTACGATAAATAATATCGATAAATATTAATCGATAAATTTGATAACAATACTGGCATAATGCTGGATAACATGCGATTAGAAACAATCAAAGACATGATAATGCATATCCTATCTCAGCTTTTTCTTTATATGAGAAGGTAATTATTATCGGGTGAACCTCCCGATCGCTTGCTAAGATAACAAATCAATAAATCATAGCTAGATAATAAAATATTACAGACGTTCAGGAACTTCAAAACAACTCGGGGGTTACATGCGTTTCCATGCTGAAGATAAGATATTGCCCCCACCCATGAACATCTACACAACCTGTAGGATAGCAAATGCGTTGTCAAACTTTTAAAGAGTGAAACACGGTGATCTCACTCATCAGAGGTGGTACCTTACGAACCTATATACATAACTTTGATGTAAAATTTGACGATTCATAAGAGCGCGCAAGCGTCTATTTGAATAAATATATTTTTGATTTTTGATTTTGGTAGTGGAAGTATAACAGTTTCTCTCCACGCCGGTTTTCGGTGAGGCTGTGTTACTGCCCCGTGTTACCGCCCAAAATGAGAAGTATCGCAAAAGTGTATTAGTATTTTTATTTGTGTATTAGTAAAGTTAGTATTTGTTGTGATAGCGGCAACAGAAATACATCATCCGTGAAAATTTCAACTAACTATCACGTATCATGAGATGCAGCCTGTTGACGGACGGACAGGCAGACAGACAGCAGAGTCTTAAAATAGAGACCCGTTTTACCCTTTGGATACGGAACCCTAAAAACTCATGCGATGATCAACAATGCATTTAGTCGGTCCGATACCTTAAAATCGCTTACTTCGCAATCGCCTGTATAAACTTGAGAGACCTGTCAACCTAAAGGGTGATGACGGATTTTCACTTTTCAAGACCCTTGCACATCCATCGCCATTTCATCTACCCATATAGCCTTTAATTTTGGTTGCTATTTATTACATATAACTAATATTGTATAAAAATATGGCTTATTTAGATTATATTGATTCTGTGTTTCGTCTTGTAAGTGAAGTAACCGGGGCACACTTTATTAAAAGCTAGTAACGCATTGGTGGCATAGGGTTGCACAACGGGTATTGCGGGCGGCGGTTTTCACTTACCTTCAGGTGAATCGGCAGCTCGCTTACCACTATCTCGCATAAAAAATATATATCTATTGTTAGAAATAGGAACAATAAGTGATTTTTAAAAGGACTTATTGCCCAGTAGGCTAAACTACGCAGAGTTTAATTACAGTTCTAATGACCGAAACAATCGTAATTCGGACAGGGCTTCAGCACGTTGCAACGGTTGACGAACACACGGTGAGCGCTGCTCCTTTTATAGCCCGTTGCAGTGTTTCCATTCGATATTTCGATTTATTTCTAACACTATCATATAATCCCCAATAGCAGTTGGAGGATGCCAACTTATTGTTACGCGATTCGGCAACCTATCACCGGTGGACTAAAGGTAACAAGAACCTCGTACCTTATGCTTCAGCATCAGCTTGAGGTAGTCGGAGGCCATGCGCTGCATGATCTGCTGTTCAGTGTTCAGCGCGAGCTTGTTGGACTTCTTGTCGCGGTAGTCGCTTATCAGATTGTAGAGCGTGTCGCACTGGGGCACCCAGCCGATCAGCCCCGAGTTGGGGGAGAGGGGCACGACCGCGTAGCGCTGGATGGCCAGGTCGTGGCGGTACGTGCTCGGGTCGGATTGGAGCAGGGTGTTCACCAGCCCGAAGAGCTGCATCACCCGTTCGTCCTGCCTCAAATCCTCGTGGCCCTTCAGCAGGAACATGTACTGCTTGCCGTCCGAGCCCTGCACGGTGAGGCGGCGCGGCCGCTGCTTCGACTTTATCACCTGCATGTTGCGATGTATTGTAGACATGATATTTTTGTTACAGCTGCCGGTTTACATTCGCTGAATGATCAATGGGCGCACGCTAAAATTACATAGATATAATATCTTTTATAGCTCATTTGGAAAAAATTATGAGAGTGAATTTTTATTACGCGCGACACCTGATAGCGAAATTTACGCATAATTCCAAGTTGTTTAATGAAACCGTTATCAATTGCATCTAATGTCTTTTTTTTTCACAAACAAATAGTACTACTGGCACAATGGATCAAATTTATATATTATTATTATATTTATTAATGTTAGTTATTTTTCTTTTCTAACACTAAGGTAGTGTGACTTCTTACGTACGTACATAAACACACACACGCACGCACGCACGCACGCACGCACGCCCGCACGCAAACACACACACTGCTGCTTCTCCGCGACCTGGTGGTCGGGGAGGCCTCGGATTGAATCAAGGGGTGATGTACGAATCACTCTCGCTTGCGAATATACCTGGAGTTGACTTTTAATGTGTGATATCCTGATGAGGGGCCCGTCCGGCACGTAGGAGCCGGGCACGGCGAGCTCGAAGTCCCTGCACGCGTGCAGCCGCTCGCTCACGTACTGCAGCTCGAGCGAGGTGAGCGAGCGGAACTGCGCCGAGAGACGCCGGAACACGTTGTAGTAGAGGTCCCACGCCTCGTTCAGGTAGCGCTCCTCGCTCGACTCCTGGCGCGAGCGGAAAAAGAAGCTTGCATCATCTTTATGATCAGCTAGACTTCTGGCGCGTGCGGTAAATGAAGCTTGCATCATCTTTGTGATCAGCTAGAGTTCTGGCGCGAGCGGTAAATGAAGCTTGCATCATCTTTATGATCAGCTAGTCTTCTGGCGCGAACGGTAAATGAAGCTTACATCATCTTTGTGATCAGCTAGAGTTCTGGCGCGAGCGGTAAATGAAGCTTGCATCATTTTTGTGATCAGTTAAACTTCTGGCGCGAGCGGCAAAATAAGCTTGCATGATTTTTATGGTCATTTCAGCCTGTTCGAGTCCACTGCTGGACATACGCTTCCCCCTAAACTAAACTCTTGTATTGTATTTTTATTCCTTCTATGGTAGTAATTTTTATCATTACTATGTATGAGCATTAAGTCTAAAAATTTAAGAACTATAAGAAAATAAACATTATCATTATTGTTATTTTGGGGTTGTGTTGGAATAAGGGGTTAAATCCCAACGACCACTGCGACCTAGAAGATTAACTGTCTATCTATCTTCTCATCGAAAACATTAACATTACCCTGTATTGTAAGGAGGTTTTACATCAAAAAGTTAAGTTCTATTGCGTGCATGAACCTCCTGCCTCCTCCAACGATTTCCACTTTCCTCTGTTTAGTAGTTTTTCTATACATATCGAAGCTATACTATATCGAAGCTTTATTGAATTAAAAGCTGCCGGTTTACATTGGCTGAATGATCGTGAAGTCAAACACCTTATATCTCTGAGGTTAAAAATTAAAACACAACTAAAACGTGTGGTTTACATACCTTGTACAATTCGCACCATCTTTGGGCCTCTTGTAAATCCCTCCCGTACATTTGCAAGAACGACACTTCTTTCAATGCCTCCGGCGGACGATCTAGCATCGTGTGCATTTTATCCAATGTCCTAAACATACCTCTGTAGTCTTTCTCGCTGAAATACAATCTGCAAAAAAAATATGTATCATGATGATGATGAAAAATAATATATGACGAGTAATTTATATGATTACAATAATTTTAAAATTCCAAACTGAACATTCACAAAGATCGATAGATATACAGTGAAGGATCACTTTATTATCTGAAAAGTTGGCAAGCGACCGGGTGGGTCACCTGATGTTAAGTGATTATCCCCGCCAAAATCAAAATCAAAATCAAAAATATTGTTACGTGTTAGGGGTTCGAAGGATTTGGAGAGAAAGAGCTGCTGACTCTTTTGAAGACTTTATTCAATAGCACTAGGTCCAACACAAAGCACTAGGTCCAAACACTAAGCACTAACGTTGTCCTATTTTGTAGCCAAGTCGTAGGTTTCACTGGTATCGCTCTTGATCACTTGTTTTCGTTCCGAAGTCGCCTCGAATGTAGCTCAAACTGAACTGAGATCGCTCGCCTCCCTGCGGCTTTTTATATGGGCCGAGACCGGTTCCGGACTAATCCAGAAGGATCATTCCTGGAACGTACCCGACACGCACGAACATGTTCGTGATTCCGGAAAGTTCGCGAATGTACCCGGTTTTCGAGACTATAGTTCCACAGCAGTTCCTCTAACGCCATCTAGTGTTGAATAGGGGGTTTTATGTCGTCTTTGTTCTTTAGTGGTTTTACTGTTGACGCTAGATGGCGTTAGTTCCTTTGTGTGTTCATAACAATATATTTATTCAAATAGACGCTTGCGCGCTCTTATGAATCGTCAAATTTTACATCAAAGAAGATTTACAACAACTGATTCAACGTTGTAGATTCGTGGCCAACCTTTAAAGGAGTGGGCCCCGGTTACCTCAATACCCAGGTGAAACACGATAAAAACATGAACCACCACTTTCCCACGGCGTGAAGCAGTATCTTCTTCGAGGCTGTAGTACTTCTCCTGATGAGCCTGGCCATTCATACAACAGAACTAGCTGCTGAGTGGCACTACCAATGACACTACATACACACAGTTTATGTTTTACCTGGAAGCTTCATCCAGCGCTATGAAGACCTGGTCGTGCCACAGAATGGCCACTTTAATCAATTCCTCAGATATTATAGCGGCCTCGCTGACTAGATTGTGCGAGTGTACGCACATCGTTTTCAATATATAGTTCGCGGCAGTTTTCCTCGTCACAAAGGAAGATTTCGTTGCCACGGTCAAGGGGTAGACGAGCGCTTGCGGATGGGACTTGCTTATGTCTATCAGCAGTATGTGGACCAGCTTTGCGACTAGGCTTCTAGGCGAATCGATTCTGGCTATAAGCTGAGGTATCACTTGAAGCCAAATCTTGATGTCAATTTGTCGTATCCCTTCGAAAAGGGCGTCGTATATGGCCGGGTGGTGTCCGTGGTCGAACCACAGAGTGAGGAGCCTCAAGGTGTCTTGAAGGGAGTTGCCGTTGGACAAGCTAATGGACTTAAAGAACCCCTCGATAGCCGGTATCGTATGCGTGTTGATGAACTCTGGTCTGGAGACTTTCTTCTCGCCAGAGCCGCCAGCGAGACTGCTCTCGGTGCTGCTGTCCTGCTGCTTATAAAACAGCACCGTCTCGAAGTTCATGCAAGCCCACGCGTGGCACGCTTTGTACCACTCAGGGGCGAGTATGGTCGCCGCCGCGTAATTCCTTAGGATGTCCGGGATGGAGAGCTCGTTGATCTCTTGCAGGGATTCACACCAGGAGCCCAGTTTCAGGTGGCACCGCGCCAGTAGCCTGTAATGCTCTTCGCTATCCGGCTCAGAATTATCGACGAAACGCTGCAGTACGTCGTAAGCGTACCGCTTGTTGCCGGCCTCCCACAAGTTTTTGCTGTAGGCCAAAACGATCCTTGGGTCCTGCATCCGCAGAAGGACGTCGGGATTGTTCATAGGATCACAGCCCAGAATGGATAGAACAATTTTGTGCGCCTGCGGTATCGAGCCGGATTTCCGACAGAGCGACGCGAACTTGAGCCAAGTCTGGAAGTCTTCCCGTGGGGTCATGACGAGACTCCTTATTTGTAGCATCTTTCGCCAATCCTCGACTAAACGTTGGCCGCCCTGTAGTCTTGTCCACCAGGTTCTGTGTATTATACTTCTTCTCTCCTCCACGAGCTTGTATATTACTACTTCCTCCAATTCAGTCAAGAGTTGCGCGTTAACAAGGGCACCGTATGACCTTTGATAGCTCTCTCCCAATACTGAAGTAAGTTCCCCATCAAGCAAGCTTCTAGCCGCGTCTATATAATGTCTGGACTCAGGCCATTGACTTTCATGAATAGCTAAAATGGCCCTGTAGAATGCTCCGTCTTGCGTGTCTTCTGGGATAAATTCGACATACTTCTTCATTGAATCCCATTCCTGCAAGCCCCACGATGCAGCTGCAGCTATCTTAGCAGATTTCCTCTTGATATCCTCGCTCATGCTATCCCACTGGTCGCCAGTTATATTATAAAGCTTTCTCCACTCTCCCATTGCTTCTAAGCATCTCATCATACCCAACCTGGACTCAGAGTCCTGCGGTTCAGTTTCCAACTTCTTATCATACAGATCCAGTGCCTGCTCCCAATTATGCAGTTTTTCGTACCAACGAACATGAACGTTCAATGAACAATCTCCGTTCTTCTTCTGTGTTATCACCTTCTCGAGCAACCCATTTGCTGCCTCTTTCTGTTGCAACTTATTATTTATATGTATTAACGCCTCCACTACTTGGGTCGTCGGATTTCTGCGGTACTCTTCTTCCTGAAATATACGCGTATTTAATTGAAGTCAAATAAATAAGAGAGCCAAATATATTAATGGATATTTATTACCTTATAATACAAAGCTTTCGCGTACGCCCTGCAGCTTATAGCGGTGTCTCCTAATAGCTTAATCGATATAGGCAAAGCGCCTTTTTCGCAATGCTCCAAGAACTCTGCCAGGTTCAAAACAGCAAGCGCTAGTTCGGGCACGTCGGGTACTGTTAGGGCCCTTTCCAAAGCAGCGACCAGTTCTTTGCGCGGCTGCTCGCCTAGCTCAGTCCAACAGGACATAAATGCCGCGTTGAACAGATCACTGGCAAGCTGAGGGTAGTTTTGCGATAGCGTTGAACACGCCCTGCAAAGTAGTAACTTGTATTTAAATAAATAGGAACAATTATCCCTGATGTAGGGTAAGAAACGTTTGATGAAAGTAGCGCAGTTGCCAAGGTGTTGGCTTCAGCGGCTGAGGTCATGTGTTCGATTCCCACAAGAGACAACTATTTGTGTGATCCATAGAAAATTGTTTCAGGTCTGGGTGTTTGCTTATGTGAAATTTATGTATGTAAAACGTTCTTAGAACACAGGACAATGTTATCGAGGGAATATAATGATAGATCTTCTAGGTCGCATAGGTCTTTGGGACTATATTGGTTTTAGGGGAATATTGTTGTTATTCAACTGTTCAAATCATACATTTAAATGGAAGGTTTACCTAATGGCGGGGCTGTTAGATTCTGTGAGAAAACCAACGCTCAGCTGACGGAGCCACTCCAACCAGTCCTCCTTAGATATAAGGCTGTTCACTGACCAACACTTCCTCAAATTGTTAACGTTCAATGTTAGCTTTTGAACTTGTGTTTCATTAGTATTAGACATCACCTGAAAAATTTGAAACAAGTCAGAAATCTCCGCGGTTACACTCACCAGAGAAGACGCAGATGTACCACTCCTTTGGTACCTTTCGGTAGAACTTGACCATTCGGGCAGCAGCAGTAGCTCTAAGGTATTCTCATCACACTAACAGAGTCCAAAAATGGCCCAACAGATTATACACAATATCTCAAATGGTTATTTTCATACGACAATGTCTAGTATTCTCGTAAATATTAGGTGGTAGGGCCACGCAACAGCCTTCGCTGTTACACGAATGGGCAGGTCCGTCCAGGGAAGAGCCACGACCTCATAGAAGACAGGCGTGAAATGGAAGTTTTACACTTCTGCTTTTCATCTGGTGAGTGAGGTAACCGGGGCCCACTTCATACAAAGGGTGTTGCAAATGTCCATGGGCGGCGGTTATGACTTAACATCAGATAAACCACCAGCTCGCTTGCCACCTTCTCACATAAAAAAAGGGTATACTGGTTACCGGATTATTGCTATCGTTATCAATACTTGACTTCCCGGTCACAATTTTATTAAAAGAATCTTTGGGAGTAAAAGTACTTACATCACTTTTTTGATTCCGCAATCTCGATCGTGTCTCGACCAAATAATCGTCGTCGGAGGCGAGCGTTGAAGCATCTTGTAAGCGTGTGACCAGCACTATATAATTAGGGCATTGAATTCTGTGCTTAGATAGAATCCGATCGATTGACGGGATATAATCTATGTATTCTCGACCCATCTGAACTATCAAAGCGCATAGCGTATTCATGGCAGTTTGTCTTAAAGCAGGGTTGTTATCTAAAACTTTGGCAAGGGTCTGAATAATGACCGCTGAATACGGCCTAAAGTATAGGTACATAGACAAATGCTCGATCGTTTCCATAGCTAATTTCGAGATCGATGTAGGAATATTTCTACCATCAAACAGTGCAGTGACCGCGGGCACGACGGAAAGTAGAACATCGTCTAAATTGTTCTCAAATTTTTGTATCGCTAACAACAGTTTCTCTGTTAGAAATCTGTCTTTACTTCTGTCGTACTTCAATACGCGTAAGATGTTCGGCAATATTTTCCTGAGGTATATTTTAAATTCCGTACCGATTGCAACAGTGATGTGCTCCACCAACAAAATAAGTGTAGGTTGTAGTTGGCTGTCTGGCGTCCAGTATTCTCTTATAATGTCAAAAATATCTTCCAAATATGCTCGTATGTGGATTTTCACGACCGATATGAGTTGGGCCAGTTGTGTGAACAAAAACTCTCGAAAGTTACTATTGTCGGTGGTACGAATTACGTACAGAAGACTGGGCGTCACCCGTGAGATGTATGGGACACACTTAATACCTAACGTTTGGAAAATGAATGTGACCGAGTGCACTACACTGTTGTGATGCCTTCCTAATAGTGGATCCCTCAACATCTTCATCAAAGATGTAACGGCTATTGCCGGATAAAACTCATCAAGAACCAAAGGAGACATGTTAACTAACATTTCGCTCACGTTAGTGTCAAAATTGTCATAATTTGCAGCCGTCTCCGGAATGGGAATTAGCGTTGACACTGTCTGAAAATCTATCAATCCCTGATTTACTCTATGCTTGTACGGATCTAAGGCTCCCAGAAGGCCTAACACGCGGATCGTCTCTCTACGGTCTCTTGTGTGCTGTTCAGTCTTCAAAAAATTTAAAAGCATATCCATTAAGTTGGGATATTCCATGTAAGGTGTTACAACGTACCCAATTGCACTAACCACTTGGCCAAACGACCACAGCGCTACACTCCTTTTTTCAATTTGATTAGGGTCTGCCAGTATTTCCAACTGAATCGATATGAGCTCAGGAAGCCACTGGGTTAGCGCATTCCCTCCGCCGTTTATTTCAGCAAGATCACCGATTGCTTTTAAAATTATCGAGACCATGGTCGAATTGTTGGCCTCCTCTTTCAGTTTCGGTACGAGGACTTTCAGTATAGTATCAACAAATTGTCGCGTTATACCCGGTGCATGCGAAATGATGTTGTTTATCATCGTCAAGGACTGTTCTTTGTTGCGGGTCGATTCCGAGTATTGCAATTCT
The DNA here is from genome assembly GCA_933534255.1 of Iphiclides podalirius. Taxonomy (NCBI): domain Eukaryota; kingdom Metazoa; phylum Arthropoda; class Insecta; order Lepidoptera; family Papilionidae; genus Iphiclides; species Iphiclides podalirius. The sequence continues at coordinate 10,020,351 of OW152827.1, read as the reverse complement.
ATGAGAACTTGTACGAAATACTGACGTAATGTTGGAGTCGTGTAACTTGGGTTTATATTACTCAATCTGCCAACTACACACAAAGCCAATTCGCTTACGTCACTGTTTGAATCGTTTATTGCAACAAAAAGACAATTTAGATGTTCTCCGTTAGCTAGATATTTATCGAAGATTGGATTGGTGAAAACTTCAAGAACCTTATAACGAACTTCTTGGTCGAAATCTGACCTCCCGACAGCTAGTAGTTTCCCAAGGGATTCATCTACAATCAAACTTAATGTACGTGAATTAGTTTGAGCACATCTCTCAATGGCTTTGATCAATAGCTTTGCCGCTGTTTTGACAGCCTCTAAGCGAATATCGTGCTGTTCACTGAGCAGATAGTAGTCTGTGCACCTCCTGATAAAAGACATTAAAGTATTATTCCATTCAAAATCAAAAGCACCAAGAGTACGTAACGCCAAGACCAGCTTACTAGCATCATGTGATTCACCCAATATTGCTGTGGATAGCATATGTACAAAGTGTTGCTCTGAATTGTTACAGATGTATGGTTTCTTTCTGAGGATCAATGATAAAATATTGAGTAAGCGATCTGTTATTTCCAATTTTAATGAGGGCAAATTTTGACTTAGCTCTTTAAAGCATGTAGTCAGTTGAGGGCTTAATCCTGTGGCGCACATTGGATCCAGTAATTCCTTAACCTCATTAGCAACATCCTCTTTCATAGCAAATCCTAATAAAGTGACACAGTTGAATAATGGCGTATCCGTCTCATTACGTTTCTTTGGCACATCTTTAACTGGCAATGTCAATTTGATGATTTCTATAATTCTACCCAAATATATTTGTATATCAGACTCAACTGCAACACAGACAAGTCCTAGAGTTGTAAATGCCATAGCTTTTTCTTTTTCTCTCCCTCTCAAGAAGGTAATTAGATGATTAATTGTAGATTTCAGATGTTTCCTTGAGAATGCCTCTCTATTCAATGCCGCTAATCTTGGTATTATTAACAATAACATTTGATGAACACTGTTAGATCTGGAGATTTGTTGAGCCATTACCTCTGCAACAATAATTATAAAATTGTCAAGTAACTTTTTGAAAATAATTTTTCCATAAATAATCTTAATGTATATAAATTACATGTCACGTTGTTTGTTCGCGCTGGACTCCTAAACTACTTAACCAATTTTAATCAAATTTGCACATCGTATCCAACTTGAAAGATAGGTTAGCTTAAATCAAAATTTATAGAAGCAATATTATTTAATTGTAAATTATTTGTTTATTACATTACAAACAGTTATAGTTATCTGTGAGTTCCATAAGATTGAGTAAGTATCCAATATGCTCTATGTTAAAAGTCGAAACGTATGGACCCAGTAGATTTGGCACAGACGAAGTTGTGCGGGATAGCTAGTTAGTTAATAAGTCTGAACTAAGATCTTTTAAGTATTTACAATTTTTTTTAAACAGTAAGCAAACAACAAGGATAGTCTTAATATTGAGTATAATTATTTAAAAAAAATAATATCATCATGGCATCACAAAACAGAATGAATATGTTGTAATTAATGTTCTAATTATTTTTTTATTAAAAAATTCCTTGTTTACAATCCAACTTAAGGCTAAATAAAAGGCAAATTTAATTATAATAAACATTCTCTTCCAGTCGGCCCTGGGAGTAGAGAAAATTTGACGCAGGTGCAAAACAAAATACACAAAATAAATGCTGAACATAATTAATGCATAAGTGTTTTAATCTATTTATTACTAGATATATTAGTATTTTGTGTGTAAGGAAAGGTTTGGTTAGTTAAGTCCCTAAAACTACTGCAACTTAGAAAGATCTACATATTGTAGTCTACCCTTCGAAAACATTGCCCCCTTACTGTAGGATGACATTAACACCCCGATCTGAAACAATTATCTTTGGGTTACACAAATACTTCTGTGGGAATCGAACCCACAACCCCCGCCATCAAGCCAGTACCTTGATAACTGTGCCATGGAGTCCTCAAAACACATATGTACACAGTTACACACACTTCTTAGTTATTTTTTTAAGACATTTGTATAATATTTAAGCCAGATATAATTTTTGGCCCTGGAGAGATTCTGACTAAATCATTGAATGTAATTTTAACACTTACCAGAAGCTATCTTTTCATATCTTTCTATAATTAATTTTTTACAAATATTGGACTCATAAATAGCAATAGGTGAATTTTTCTCCTCTGAGAAACTTTGTGATGCCCATGTGCTGTGTAGTTTGGAGCTAAGAGAAAGCATTTCATCAGATATTTCTTGTTCTGCATCTAGTTTTTGCATAAGTGTTGTGTACTTTTTCTCCCATGCAGCATTAGAACATCTTAAGAGTTCATTCAAAATGAGCAGGGCACCGTGAACATGTTCATCTCTGTTTAGACCTCTTTCCCTCAGATTATGGTCAGAAAAAGAGGTCATTGCTTCTTTATAGCAATCGGAATACCAATGAGCTTTGTTACTTTGATCAGGCTGCTCTCTCTGTGATGTAACAACAAATGCAGCTCTCAAGGCTTTTGCAGCAGTTTCTCTAATTTGTTCCTTTGGATCTCGGAGTGCAGTATGAATGTTTTGAAAAAAACCACCAATGTGTTGATAAAAATATGATGGCATAGCAATTGCAAGCTCCCGTAATATTAAGACTGCTGACAATCGCTTACTTTCACTCCTTTCTTCAGATAACCATTCAAATGCCCTCTTTATTTCAACTTCAACATATTCTCCTCTTTTGACACCAAGAGATACAGCCAACCGGCCCATAGTCTTAGCAGCCAACTCCAAAATACTGACATCATTACAAGGAAAAATATTCCTCAAGTATTGAGCATAGCGATTTAACCTTGTCTTTGTCGTTTCAATATCTCCTCCAATAAGACAAACTAAAACGAGAAAAAGAATTATTAAATTGAGAAAATAAAGAATTTCAGTGAGTAATTTTTAATACTGACAAGATAATAAACTTTATCTTATTATAATCTTACATTACCTATTGTTAGGATACCAGCTTTTTTTTCATAGTAATCATAACTGGAGGTCAGTGAATGTATATGTTGGTTGAAATCATCAAGAACTTGGGTTAAAGAATCCTGAGACATTTCCCGCAGATCAGTCCTCGCAAAATGCAATAATTCACGGATAGCCTTGTGCCTAGTGTCCGCATACCTAGACTTTAGTCCAGAGACCAAATCCGATACTTGATACGTAGTCATATTTAAAAGGTTTTTAACAATAAAAAAACAATATTTAGATGTTATTTCTAATAAGCGAAATTCTATGTTTTTATATTATAACCAAATATTAAATGATTTTAAAACACTATCACAATTCACATAACATTATTGTTTATTTCCTGTTGTCTAAACTACATGTTACACTAACTTTATTGTTATATTTTTATTTTTATACACAATCAAAACGTAAACAAATGAAGACATGCGGCCATTGCATAAAGTAATTCGTTCAAAAACGTGTTTGTACTTTGTTATGTTTGTTATTTAAATATGCAAACATGTATGGTACGATGTAAATTTTTATTTCTCATATTAAAAATTGTAATACGTAATAAATCATAGTTAAGTAGTACCGTAAAAATATTACGTCTCTGACTGTAATCATCAGTTTAACTAATATAAACTGTACACAAACTTCTGGTAGCACTTGGTGAATTGTCCTTAATTTATTCCTGCGATATTTAGAATAGAATGCATTAAGCATGGCCAATACTATGTTCCCGTGGTATTATTACTTATTTAATTAAGTTCAGTGCCCACCCTAACCTTTGACAGAGTAAAGCGAGATTTTAATTCACCGCCTTTTAGTCGGTGCTTTCACTTTGCATTGTACTTTGGCTGTTATATAAATAATAATAACCAATTTTTTCAAATCATATAGTTATTATACCCCTGCTTTTTTAACATAGAGATAGTTTCTACTGCTACATAATTCAATTGAAATTTTGTATTGATTTCAATTTGTCACTCAATAATAAAATCTGTTATCTAGTGAAGAAAAATATAATATGACATTAATCGTTACAAACTACTTTCAAATAAAAATAAATAGCTCTAATTATTACATTCCTGCTTCTTTAACATAAACAATGTTCTTCGTAATGTAATTAAATTAGTATTTTTTGTTATTTTCAATCAGTCTCTGAATAATAAAATCTGTTTTAGCAAAGTAAAACTACCCACTCTCTCAATTTTTTTTTTAAATTTGTTTTTGCACTTGATTTTTTGTGCCCCTTGATACCTGACCTGGCGTCTGGAGCGCTCCTCTCGCCCCTCTCGCTCTTTACTTGGCACCACCATTATGTAATATATATGTCTTATCTATGCTCGGAACCGGCGCTGTATATGCTCGTTAAAGTTGTTCAATACCTAATTATTTCACTATCACTATTGCTTCTTATCATTAATCAGTGATAAATTCTTTTTAATTTTTGCAAATTTAATTTGTGATACGTATATTTAAGAAAATACTTGTGTAACGTTCCTCTCTAAAATCGAATGATTTTGTTGCCACTATAGAATTTTATCCCAGACTATTAATGACAGTATACATAAAAATAATGGTATTGGTGTGAGGATGACGCGTGTATTTTCAATACTTTCTCGTCATCTATACCAAACCAAGAACAAACGTCAAATAACCATTCGACTCAGCTGAGCCCGTGAGGTGACTGACTGCTTAACGTTGTGTGGTTTGCTCCGTTGTTCTTTCTTGTTGAATCATTTCTCATAGGCATAAATTGTGAAGAAATTCTACTAGTTATAGCTTCAAAACAAAGAAATATCATACGTCATGAGTGAATTGAGTCAAGAGGAGGTAAGTTGAATATTTGTATACGGACCTTGGCGTAATGCGTATGGGCAATCTAATTTCGTAACAAAACAAAGCGTTTGTGTGGGGCTGTTTAATACTGGTGTGCATGAAAGAATACACGTGCTAATGACACCGACCACATTGATTGCAGATACGGCGCCGTCGGCTAGCACGGCTTGCTGCGCTTGGAGGTACTGCCTCAACTCCAGCGTCCACCAGCCCACCTGTTACTCCGGGTGCGTCTGTGCCCTCCGCTGATATAATCAATATACAGCAACCATCTCTTCGTTTGTCACCGTCACCTCGAGGCTCTACAGAATCAAACACATCATCTGATAGTGCCAATACAAATAGGGAAAATAACTTCTCAAATGGAGGCAGTAATTGTGAAGTGGCTAATCAGAATAAAATCCCAGCAGATGGGTTGATTGTAACTGAAAAAACTGACAACAACTTGCTTGATGAGATGCCTGATACCAAAATGACAGATCTCTCACAAACCCGACAGTATAACAGCTTTGATTCAATGGGAGATGACACATTGTTAAGTTGTGGCTCTGTTCAAGTTGGAAGTTTGCCGCAATCAACTGTTGCTGGTTCAGAAGGTGGCTCGACAAGAGAAGATAGTACCTCAAGGTCTATATCACCTCCACAATTTGTTGAACCACCTCCAGTACGGCCTAGGACTAGTAAGACATCAGCAAGCTGTTCCCGTCGTTGTCTATCCATGGAAGTGGATGATGGTTCAGAAAGAAATTCACAATCTGAACAGTCACAGCAAGAACCAATGGAGGTAAGTAGAAATTTATAATGTATTGAATTATTGTATAAATTATGCTTTTTAATTTGGAGCCCGGTTGGCTTGGTGATTCGTGTTTCATTCATTAAATTGAAATATATAAGTGAAAACAATTTGTAAATGCCTTATGTGTGTACAATAAATATGTTATGATAACAACACATACTATTTAACCTAGTGCTTAATAAAGTTAACTTTTGCTGTAACTATCCTAAAATTTGAGATAAAAAAAAATCCTCAAAGAAGTAAAACCAGGTACCACATATCTAAGATATTTTAATTAAAACAAATTACAGTAAAATACACATAGCTTTATGTAACAAAGGGCTCTATAACTTCTAGTCATCAGTGTTAATATTTGGGTTTGTTCTTATATAATTAATATGGAAAGCCTTAGGTTACTTATTTCATTCATACTTTCTTACAATTATGATAACACTAATTTATAATGCTTAAGGTTGAAGATGATCCATCACAATCACCAGCAAGAAAAATACACAGGTCAAGGACAGTGAGTTGTACTGAACTCACAGAGGATCAACTTCGTCATATTGTTTCAAAGATTCTTCAGGTATCTTGGTCGGAAGACAGTGTTGGTAAGTAGGAAACTGATTTATTAAGTAATGTGTCTTCAGTTGTGGAAATCAAACTTGTATCTCATTTGTTACATTTCAAAATAGACGCTCATCTGGAAACATACAATAGCCATTTTAATCTTTCAACATCTTACAATTTTGAGTTTTGTTCAAAAATCCCTTTATTCATTATAAGCTACTCCATTTTAATGAAATTCAATTAAAATTTTATCTTTAAGTTTTATTTAAATACACAAAAAAAAATGAAAAATCTTATTGTATCTTGCAGGAGGAATATTTGTACCTACAGTGGCTGCTTCATTGCTAGATAATCCCAAACTCAGCTTAAACGAATTAGCATCAGAAGCACTAATGGATGTCATAATGCAAATTGAAGATGGATCTGATCCATTGAATCAGAAACTGATTGCAGTTTCTGAAATCTCAGTAAAACTGATTGAGGATTATGGTGAAGATATTTTGACAAGTGGACAGCTTGGTTCTGAGACAAACCCACCAAGTTCTGATAAAGCAGAATGTCCTGCACCAACATTACCTATACCCAAGGCTATCCCTACTCAAGGTTTAACTGTTAGCTACATATTGAGATTTTACAACAACATCAACTTATATGAAAGGGAACACCAGAAAAAGAGTTCTGAACCACCTTTAAGTGATCTTTTACAAAATTTGAGAACTTTGCTCGTGAACCATCTGGTATTAGTTCTTCGGGGGAAATTCAATTTGGAAAAATGCAGAAAATCCCCATTGCTTCCATATATATTGATTGGCAATACCCCAATTGGCCTAATTCCGGAATTGCTTCTGGCTACTTATTTGGATCAGGAAGCCTTTGATGAGGTAAATATTTATTTAAATGTTAAAAAAGGTTTGCTACTTGAAAGATTGAAAGTGTTCAAATAATGTGCACAATAACAAACACTGCTCAGAACAAAACTGAAATATATTTTGTGTGGTCAACAGGGCTGCTATATACAGGGAGGCTTTTTTAAGTGTATCCATTTTTTTATTAAATTCTAGACATAAATAATGTTATATAAAAATGATAAATATTTAAAATCACTCGTAATTAATTAAATACGTTTATTTGAACTTATCTCAAAAAGTGCGTGATTTATGGGCAACCCATTTATTTTACGCGCGGTCATTACATTAACACGCACACAAGTTCGTTTCAAAAGTATACGACGCATTTATAGGGAGTTAGGGAATGGAATGGCAATTTAAAAAAAAAGTTTGTTTTTATTTCAATAAACGATTTTACTACCGAGTCTGAACCTTCTGTGTGAATTTGGGCACCTTTAGAAAAGCCACCCTGTATACATACCAAACATAATGAATGCATTTTATTACATGTAATTTATTCTATTTCCTATAAAGCTTATTTAAAAGCAAGTGTAGTGGTTACTGGCTAGACGTCGTCTCGATTATGCGTATCGGCCTCGATATATCGAAGAGAAAATATTGATATATCGCATATAGGTCGTAGATACTCCGTTGCCCAAAAAAAAAAGGTATGTCAGGTATTAAATATTTGACACCTATGGACTCTGTGATGCTAGATTCGAAAAAAATATCGTTTTTGATACTTTTTTAGATATTGAATATTTTGAATCGACGTATCAGATCTAAATATATCGGATGAAAATATCGACATATCGATATTTTATCGACATCCCTAATCCTCCGTCAAACTTATGTTCGACCCGTTCAGGTGTTCGTGCCGCTGCTGATGGGCATCAGGGAGGAGATGCGCCGGCGCGTTTCGCCATTGAACGGTCGCGGGCACGGCTCGCCCCTGCGGGCGTTGCGGGCGCTCTGCGAGCTGCGCGCCGGCCATAGACACGCGCTGCGCCCGATATGCGCGCTGATCGCCCGCCTGCCCAGCCTCTGCCCCGCCCCCGTCACAACGGCGCCGGGCAGGGAGATAGCCCGGTGCAGCTTCCTAGGGCCCTTCTTCGCCGTGAGTCGTACTTCAAGTATTTGTAGAACTGATGTTACGCTTTCAGTCCTTAGACTATTAAAGCTTCATCGAACCGGTGGGATAGCCGGAACCCACGGATTTGAGGCCCTCCTCAGTGGGTAATGCCGCGCATGTACTCATGCGTGCGTTAATTTTGACATTTCGCCTACGGGCCATCGAGGTTCGGTGCGGACCGTAACCCCGATGGCCGTTGACTGTGCTTGGTTAGTCGGTGGCTGGGGGCGGTGAGAACCGCCCTGGAACGCGGGTGTATCTAGTGTAAATACTTCAAGTATCATCATCATTGCAGTCAAAGTCCACTGCTGGATATAAGCCTCCCACAGACTGCCATGAAGCATTATCCACCTCCATCGACTTCCCGCATGTGTGCCTAAGTCCTCCATCTAGGCCCATACGAAACTGCCACACAAGAAATTTTCTTTCCCAACGTTTATCGGTTCTACGAGCTATATGGTCGGCACATTGTTATTTCAGCTTATCTTCTGAGCTATATTGGTTAACTTGGTTCTACTGCGGATACGTGCATCTCGCAGAGAAATGTCGAGCATAGCCGGCTCCATAGCTTGATGAGCGACTTAAATTTTACTACTAACAATTTTTAACTACGACGCTTGTATACCTTAATAAAGGTTACTGGTAAATGAAACGAATGGTCATCCTTAAACTGCTAACAGTTTACGCAGTCATTATATGACTAATCATATAATGACTGTGTAAACTGCTTTTATCGCGTGACTTTATTCGCCAACTGTCAATTAAAATTATTATTTAAGATTTATTCGTAAATCTGTTGACATCATTACTTATCATTAAAGGAACATGTGACTGTTTCAATGTGTATTTGTTTATTGTAAAATTTACGATCTTACTAATACTTTTTCTGTTATTTATTGTTGTAATAATATTGAGTATACGTAAATGTTAAAAGCCATAAAAGCAATTTATAACCATTCAGGGTACCTTGTTGTGTGTTTGCAATCAATGAGATTAAACGTAATTGCTCTTATGGTCTATTGTTCGCTGACTAAGTACATGACAAAAGTGTATCTGGCCACTTTTTAATTCGTCATCGATGAACATTAGCCGACTAAAATCCGTTCCAATTTGGAAAAAAAAAAAAAATACATGTGTGTCCCTTTCGTCGAAGGTCTCGCTGTTCGCCGAGGAGAACCCCCGTCTCGCCGAGCGCTTGTTCGCGACCGGCTCTGCAGACCGGAGCCTCGCCTTCGCGCTGCAACGAGAGGTGGAGGCCAGCCGGAGCTCCCTGCACACGATCTGCCACAACATACTCCTCTGCCCGGAGGCGAGGCAGCCCTTCCTCAACTACTTCGCCGAGCTGCTGCAGAGGAACGAGCGGAGGGTCCGCTTCCGCACCGACGAGAGGTCGCTCGCCGGTAAGCGATGACAAACCCACTACATTTTTATTAGTTTTTACTTGAAACAAACTTGCAGCTAATGTGGAAGAGAATCCAATTTTCTGACCATAACTCATTTTAATTCACATACAAATCTAAGATAACAAACAAATGTGTCACAAAATTAATCAAGTATTCAAAGCTACAGTGAAATAAAAAACCACACACATCTAAAGTGAAGTATGTTACGATCATGTGTGAGTGATACTGGGTAAATGAAAATTTAACTTATATGTGGACAAATTACTTACAAGGAAGATAGAGTCGACACACAAGCTGTAAAGATTTATTTAAAATAAAAAGAAAATTAACAGCTTATGTCCCACTGCTGGGCATGCATTTATATGTAAGAATAGTATCAGGGCATTAGCCACCACGCGATCTCTCTGCGGATTGACGGACTTCAGTCATTTTTGAATTTTCTTTTGTCATTCGAAAATATGCAGGTTTTCTCACGATATTTTCCTTCCCCGCTGAGCACGTGATAAGTCAACACATAAAATTACAAATTTCATTGGTGCCGGCACCGGGGATCTAACTCAGGTCGCTCGAGTAATTGAATTAAAGTCGAGCGCCCGGACACTGGGGAATCACGACTACTTATAAACAGAAAATTTTGCTTTATATACCTACTAATATTATAACTTCGAAAGTAACTCAGTCGTCTTCACGGCAAAACGGATAAAATCGATTTAAATCAAACGTGGATTAATTGTAGCTAGAATTGCAATATAAGACATGTTATGCTATTTTTCACAACCTGTATTATATCATCACCTAAAGCTAAAAGTCAAAATATATACTCAAATTAATAATATATAATAAGTAAGGACTGTAAATATACAATATTTTTAAACAATAAATAATAAACATTCGCTAAATCGAAGAAATGGTGTTAGAAAAACATGATTCAAATGCATGCAATTTAAAAATTTTACCGCGAAACAAGAGTTCCTCTTTGTTATATAAGTAGTGTGGTATGGCAACGCAGCCATGCGGTCCACTTTTCGTGGTGTACACATTGTTTTTAGGAAAACGTTATATATGCAAATATCACGCTAGTTGTTGATGGAATCCAATGATGAATGATCTTCGCCTTTGAAGTTTGTTGTTTGATGTTTATCCAATCATTTTTATGTTTGATTTGCTGTAAGAAAGTAATAAAAATAATCTTAATCAATAATTGAAAATAATTACAATAATCAAATAAAATGGATTACCCAAGCTGTCGGGATAATTAACTGACGACACTTATCCGTTTTGTGCCTTGTAGTGGAGGACGGTCGGCTTACTATGATGTGAATGTGTGCGTGAGATGAAAAATGGTCCGCCTTAATTACTATGCTTGATTTTCATGCGCGTGGTGTTATTTTTCTAGTTCGTTTAAACAACCCGCAGTCTATGACAATACCTTTTTATCATAAATACCGCCACTGAACTAAACTGGCTGGATGAGTGGATTTCAAAAAAAAAAATATTAAACGAAGCTCGTACCATTGTTTAATCTCGTTTGACCATTGTTTAATCTTATTAAAAAATAGTTTTTATATTTTTAATACAATTACGCTAGCGAAGCTACTAATAAAAACTAACATTGCGTAAAGAGTTTTCTAAAATTATTATATTTCCTGCTATTTATCGTTTATATAAAGATATATATACAAATTTAATCAACTATCTTAGAAAAAAAATACCGCTTGGCTTCTGACGTGTGTAGTACATGTCGTGGTCCTCAGAGAGCAACGTTATACATATTGGCCGTTATGATACGTCTACGCTGAATTGTCATTCACCTCCGCGTCACTGAAATAGCTCTTTATTTGAGCGTTCAACCCGTCCAACAGCGTTGTACTCCAGTAGGGCTGAACAACACGTTGTTATTATTTCGTTTGCGACAAAGCGATTCTAGTTCAAAGATGTTTACGTAATAAATTATACGTCACATATCGAAGTGTTAAAGCAAATTTATTTCTTGGCATTATTTTTAATGATACTCGTTTTGGAAGAATTCTAATATATCTTAATAGTTTTCCTATGGAGAAGTTTATTGTAATGCTGAATTTCTTTTACGCCGCTCCATTTTTTATTCGTTAGTTTCAAGGTCGGTCAATGTTCCAAGAGCATAATTCTAGATTCCTTAGTATCGATAGTTGACTCTAACAATTTGTTGACTTATGTCATGGTTGTTTGTTAGTCAGATTTTTTTTTATTAATAAAAGAAATATGTCTCATTGCTATTGTACATTCAAGTAGTAGGCGTTTTGAATAAATGTATCATTATTATATAGGGCTTAACAATGCAGGCCGTAAATCAACTTAAAATAAAAAACATTTATATAATTATGTTCAATTAGGTTTATAGTCTATGTTACGTGTCAGTTATTAACGAGGTCTCGGTGCAAGATCGTCCTTCACCGCACCAGTATCTCCGCCTCATGCATTAAACAAAATGAATTGTTGTCATGCATGGTATTTGTGTATTTGTGCTCTACCTCCCAACGGAAGAGCCGATGCACTGCTTTTATAGCTCGTTGGCCTTTGTAGTGTAAACTCTATTCTTTTTATTCAGAGCAAGATTTGCAAGCGTCTTTGTTTGCGTGTCTTTAGTTTTGCGTGTTTCGGAGAGAATTCGTACAGACCTTGCATGAAATAATGAAAACTTATATAATAGATAAGGTAGTTGGTTAAAGTAGACATTTCATTCATAAACTAAACAGTTATGTTGCTTATTTCTTGGTTAAGTGACTCACAATAACTGCATTTCTTTTTAAAAATGCATTTATATAATTAATTATTAAGTGTTAACTGAAAAGATTTTTAAACATTTGAAGAACCAAGCGATTTTCTTCGTCTTTTATCATCCGTACAGCTAAGGAACGGAACAAGCTGCCTACGTCCGTCTTTCCGTCCCATTACAACGTAGGCGTCTTCAAGGCAAGAGTGAATAGGTTTTTACTGAGTTAGCGCGCTTACCATCAAAGGCTGCATCGCCACTTACCATCAGGTGGGATGGCAGTCAAGTGCTGGCTAGTTCTAAAAAAATATATATTACATAGTATTTACAATATAGTATACGATTTTTACCGTTGTATAATTTATGTGGGGGTTATGATTAAAAGCTTGCCTCCATTTTAGTCCCTACAATTTTCTTTAGATCTTACTTATTACCGATATTTGAGATCATGGATGGGCGAAGTGCTTTAGACTTTAGGTGGTTACGCTCCCAACTGCTTTTGCGTGGTGTGTTGTGGGTTCGATGCCTAATCGAGAACTGTATGCTACATCATATAGAGAGTTGGATTTTAAATTTTGTGCTAACAAACATTTCAAGCTTATTAAACATGCGATGAAAAAATACTTCTATTGGCGAAAGTTGTAAAAATACCGGTCAAGTGCGAGTCGGTTCCGTACCATTATCTATAAAAACGGCACCTAAATATTTTCATTCATCTGTGAAAATTTGAACTATCTAACTATCACGGTTCATGACATGCAGCCTGTTGATAGACGAACAGACATACAGACGGTGGAGTCTTAGTAATAGGGTCCTGTTTTACCCTTTGGGTACGGCACCCTAATAAAAAAAAAAAGGAATGCTTCTCATATAGTTATAGCGTAGCCTATTTTTCAACTGTGTGTATATATTGAATAGTTCGTAGTTGCATCAAATTCGTTTTGTGTCACCATCTCGGTCGCACGTCATACGCTTTATCAATAGCGCTGATTGCGTTCGGCGTCGTTTATTGACTAGTGAAAATAGAGTTGTGTATAACGCATGTCGCTCACCTATGCGCCGCCATTTTCTATTGGCCGCACTCCAATATATTTATTTACCGGGAGTTCGCCTGTTTAGTTGGAATCATCTGTTTACATTATATGTTTTCTGTGTATCCTTCGATGATCAACAAACACATACTTACTGCGCATTTCGTTCGTCGCAATATGGAGATAAATACGTAATCGTTTTAATAATAACCTCGTTATCGCTTCTTGTTTACGTGATGAAGGGAATCTGTCAGTGTCTTATTTTTTATAAGTAAGAATTCGCAATCATTGGCGTAAATCGTTAGTTCGAATTTGTACTTTTAAGAAAACTATAATAGCTTATATACTTTAAGTAATCTACTTCGTCGTCAACCCAGGCAGAGGATCAAGTGAGTGGTAAACGTTGTTGTACGCCTTCATTGCATCTGCAGTAGGGTTGTGCACAGCCTAAGCCTTCCGAAGCGAACTCCGCCGAGCGTCGAGCATTGCTCCGTTCCGCGTCGAGCCGCCTAGGACACTTCGTTCCTCTTTCGCTGTTCGTTCTTGGCTTTCTGTCATTTCAGCGCTCAACCAAGTTCAACCGCGTAGCTGCTCGCTACTTGGTCGCCCTTTTTAATAAAAAAGGGTCCAGTGGTGAGGTAGGGCTACCTCAGTAGCCTAAAACAGCGAAATCACTCCACCCGCTGTCTATTGTGGTTATATCCGATACAGCCGGCCTCATCGGTGGATTTCCCTCCGGGCGTCCCCCGGTGGGGTGCGGTGCGGGAGCAGCCCAATAGACACGCGCAGAAAGAGTGCGTATAAGCAAATCTTCGGTGTGCTCTAAAACACCTGTTATAGATGCACACTGCATAAACACACCACAATGGGTCGCGGCAAAAAAGCCGCTACCACCGCCAAAGCTAGGCGAGCCAAACCACAAGTGAAAATCCTTGTCGAAAGGAATATTTTCACTAATGAAATAACTAGGATTCTGCCCTCGCAGATCCAACCACCCCAATCAAAGGGTAGCGCGCCCTCCAAGGCCGCAGAGCCCGCCCAAGTTGCTTCCGTAAGTGGGGAACTGTTGGCAGCACCGCCACTACCACAAAGGACGAAAACACCCCGTCCACCCACATCCCCTGAGTCGCCAACCCAGGACGATAAGCGTCCCAAATTAGACGACTCAGCCTTAAACAGGGATAAGAGGCAGGATGTCCCTACTCACACCAACGACGTGATAGAGCCGACGCCTGGACCATCAAATGGTGGTCAACAAACCGAAGGGAATGAGGTTGAAATGGACTCCGAGGAGCCCCAACCCGGCCCCTCAACTGCTCAAACAGCACCGCCGACGTACGCTAACGCGGCTTCGGCTCCACCATCACCAAGCCGACGGTCCTCTACAACACAGGGGACCAATCAAGCGCCATCTCAACTTGCCGAGGAGAAGGGGCGCAAATACCCGCCCATTGTGGTAGAGTGCCTACCACAATGGACAAAACACTTTTCTGTCCTCAAAGGGCAGCTAGGACACGCCCCAAACGCCAGGCCGCTCGGCAAGGGGGTGCGTTTTACCCCGGAGAATGCCGCGGAATACCGGGTAATCCAGCGCTACCTCGTCGAGTGTAGCCAAAAGGACCCCACTGTTGTGTGGTACTGCTACGCTCCGCCAGAAGAAGTACCAACAAAGGTAGGGATCAGAGGCCTCCCAAGGGACACACCACCAGACGAGGTGGTCGAGTATTTTAGGAAAATAGGGTTCCCGGCTACTTACTCAAGGGCGATAATGCCCAAGAGGTCGAGGCTGGGAACGCTCTACCACCTCAAACTTGACCACCTCAATAAAGACGAGCTAAAGCGCCTCTACGATGTCACAGAGGTGCTGAACATGCCAGGCATCACCATAGAGGCCTGGCTTGGAAAAGGTGGTCCCGCACAATGCCACCGCTGCCAGGGGTTCGGTCACGCATCTGCCAACTGCCACAGACCCCTGCGCTGCGTGCGCTGCGCTGGTGAGCACATATCGGCCGAATGCCCACGCAAGGGCGAAGCGCCGAAATGTGCTAACTGCGCAAAACAGCACGCAGCCAATGACAGGCGCTGTGCGATATTTCAAAGGGTGGCCAAGAGCCGTGGCATTAAACTGCCGCCGCCACTACCACCACCACCACCGCCACCCAGACAAGTTCCACACCCTCCCGAAAGGAGCGTAATGCCTCTTCCCCCTCAAACTCAGGGGAGCACGGCGACAACCCCCGCAATGGCTGTGAGCACGACACAGCCAGCAGCAAGTACTCATACCACACTCATGGCACCGGCCAACGACGCCACCATTCGAGGCCAGGAGGCCAAGAAAAAGAAGAAGAGGGGGAAGAGGAAGAAGAAGAGCATCCCTCAACCGCACTCAGTGGGCCAAGCCGTGGTGACCCCACAGCCCCCCCCCGCTTCCCAAACCAACACCACTGTTGCGCCGAAAAAGCGGCAGCAGCAAAAACGGCGGGAGAATGTTGCCGCAGCGGCAACAACTACACCGCGACCACACCACCAACCTGCCCAACTAGGCCAAGGGGTAAGGGGCCCACCCACCCACCACGTCATTGCCTCCCATTCCCGCGATTCTGCGTTCGTCGCACAGGGAATCGAGGAGGCAATAAATCAACTGATCCGGCTGGTGACAGGAATCTTGGGGGATGTCCTGGTCTCCATCGCGACAGGAAATGACACCTTAACGGCGTTAACGAACGCCATTAAATCTCTGACCGCGGTACGCAATGGCGCCACAAATTAGGGCCATGTACTGGAACCCCGGAGGCATAACGCAGCGGCTCTCGGAACTTAGGATGCTGGTTCAGCAGCACAACATCCAGATTGTGCTGCTGGGAGAGACCAAACTCCGTCCGAGTCAGCCGTTCCGCCTATCAAACTTCGTCGTGTACAGACGGGATGAGATCTCCCCCGACCACGGCTATGCCTACAGAGGCACGGCCGTGCTGGTAAGACGGGACCTAGTACACGACGAAGAGGAGCTGCGTAGCTTCGTAAGCACGCGCTCCATAGGCGTATGCCTCCACGCGGGCGGGAAAGAGATACGCATGTTCGCTGCGTATCGCCCACCCAGCTCACCCTTCAATGCCAGAGACATCCGGAATATTTTTTCCGACAACACTCCTGCCATTATAGCGGGGGACTTCAACGCAAAACATCCATCGTGGGGATCGCGAGTCGTGTCCCCCGCTGGCAGGAGTCTATACGAGGACGCAGAAGAGGCGGGTTACGAAGTGTTGGGCCCCGACGAGCCCACACACGTACCCACCGACGAACACCAAGTTCCGGATGTCCTGGACATCGTGCTCTGCCACAAAGTGCCATGCCCTGTCCAGGTAGAGGTGCTGTATGATGCGAACACGCAGCACCTCCCTGTGCTCATCGTGCTGAGTCTGGCTGCGGACTCACTGGCTCCCAGAGGCCCTAGGTACAGGACCGATTGGGGGGCCTATTCGAGAGCTATGTCCGACTTCAGTTTCGGTGCACCCATCTCAACCGCGGAGGACGTGGAACAGGCCGCGTGCAAAATCACCTGTAAAATACAGGAAGAATTGCGCGCGGCGACCAAGGCGGTGCCACAGGTGCACCGAAAAGACACACTCCCGCGTAGGCTCCTCGATCGACTGCACGAGAAGAGGGAGCTCAGGAAGCTGTGGGCACGCACCAGCTGCCCACGAGTGAAGACACGTCTAAATCGGGTCAAGGATGAGCTGTCGGCAGCCATCAAGGCGTACAGGGGTGAGGGGTGGGAGCGCCGCATAGAGCAGGCCTCCGAGTCGCAGACCTCCCTTCACCACCTTAACCGGCAGCTCAGCCGAACGCCACAACCCATTTGTCCACTCGTGGGCGGTGACGGACGTAAGCACGTTGCAGCCCAAGACAGGGCTGACATTCTGGCAGAGCACTTAGAAGGGCAATTTGTGCCCAATACATCGGCCCCAGGCGCCATTGCGTTCCACCAAGAAGTGGAGCGGCACATACAGGTGTTCCTGTCGGAGCCGATGCCACGGCTGGATGGTGGACTCTTCATCACTCCGGCCGAAGTGCGTAGAGCCGCGAGTCAACTCGCGCTCCGCAAGGCACCCGGCATCGACGGAATCACGACGTTGGCGATAAGGCAACTACCGAAAAGGGGGTTAGTTGCGCTGTGCCGCCTGTACAATGGTGTACTGCGCACGGCACACTTCCCCTCTGAGTGGAAAACCGGCAAGATCATCGTCCTGCCGAAACCGGGCAAGGACCGACGACTTCCGGCGAGCTACCGGCCAATCACGCTACTGCCGCACGTAGCAAAACTTTTCGAACGGTTGCTGCTGCGGAGAATAGTTCCCTGCATCGAGCTACGCAGGGAACAGTTCGGTTTCCGCAGCGGCCACTCCACCACAGCGCAGCTGGCCCGAGTGCTGCACTATCTTGCGGCCCAGTACAACAGGGGCCGCATCTGTCTGGGGGTCCTTCTCGACATGGAGAAGGCCTTCGACAGAGTGTGGCACGAGGGTCTGCTGCACAAGCTGTTAGAAAACACCACCACCCACCGTGCGCTCGTGCGGTTAGTAGCGTCATTTCTTCAGGACCGGAAGTTCGTCGTGCACGTCGAGGGAGCCGACTCGGCGGTACGATGCATCAAAGCCGGTGTACCACAAGGTAGTTGTCTGTCGCCACACCTGTATGCGGTGTACACGGACGACATTCCCACCTTGGAGCAAAACGCCTCCGACTGGGATGAAGACGTACTGTTGGCCCTATACGCGGACGACAGTGCGTTCTTCACGTCTTCTCACGTCGCGGCGATTGCGGCGAGGAAAATGCAGCGCCAACTGGACCTGCTGCCCAAGTGGCTGGATAAGTGGCGGATGTCTGTCAACGTCGACAAGACGTCCGCCATATATATCCGCCGCATTAAAAAACCAACCCACGCTTGAGCTGCGAGGTCAGGCGATTACCAACCAGAACATCATAAGGTACCTTGGGTGCCGGATAGACCGCTCGCTGTGCATGGCTCCCCAGGTCGGACACGCCGTCCGACAAGCCAGAGCAGCTCGAGCCATGCTGTACCCTATCCTGGCATCCAGGTTACCGATCAAGACCAAACTCGGCGTCTACAAGACGTACGTACGTTCGCGCCTGACCTACGCCGCTCCGGCGTGGTATGGTCTGGTTTCCGCCTCGCAGAGGCGCAGGCTTCAGGCGCAGCAGAACCTCGCCCTTCGAGTAATCGTGGGGGCCGGGCGCTACGTCAGGAATGACGTAATCGCCCGCGATCTAAAAATCGAATCCATCCAGGAGTTTGTGGTCCGGTTGGCCCGTCGCATGTACGACCGGGCCGACAACGGACCACATCCACACCTACAAAATATCGCACCCCTACACGCCCGTCCTCCTGACGGGCGCCCGCTCCCACGAGAGCTACTGCGGTCGGAGGCCACTGGGGAGCCGGACCCGACCGCACCTCCGCCGTTGAGAAGACGATGTCGTCCACGCGTTACACACCGCGTGTAACGCTGTACACCCGCCAGTGCCGCTGCCGCGGTCAGAGCTAGGGATGGCCGTCGGCCATCCTCATCACCGACCAGCCATTGCTGGTCGAGATTATGTCCGAGGCATGGGGGATGCCCCGATACTCGAATAAAAGCAGGCCTCGCGCCAGCTTCGTACATCATCGTCAACCCAAAATCCGTCACATCCGTTTTCAGTAGAAAAAAGTAATGAAAAAAAATTTTTTTTTCATAACTTTTCAAATCTGAGTCGTGGCTATCACTTTTGTGTCATTTTAATGTACCGATGCACTTTTGTGTCATTTTAATGTTTGTTTGACGCTTCTGCCATAGATATTGTCAATTTTGTTAACGGGAATCGTTGAACGCGTTATTTACCGGCTCTACAGAATCGAAATTTTGCCCCTAAAAATCTATTAAATTTCGAAAAATAAAAAAGAAATCAATTGGCGCTAACTATAGCAAGTATGATGATCGTGTTTTAATGTTACGATCTTTTGTGGTAAGCGGATAAGCAATGTCGCGAAGGAGTAGACTAGCGTATAGACAATACTCTGCTATGTTCAACAATCTAGACCGTCATCATTTGCAATCATATACAGTACACCCCTGCAGCAACTGTGAACTGCTCGTTGTGGACTAGTTAACTAGCGACGCCTCGCTAAATGTAGAGTTGGTGAATTCAACATTGAACCTTAAAAACATCGGGCGCTTAGCAACGAGCTTGACAAAAGCTGGCGTTCAACAGCGAACTCGACCGTCATCACTTGCAATTATACACAGTACACCACTGCAATTGTCGAGCTGAATCACTACTACCTTAAACGAGTTGAGTAGAGACGCGTGATTAGATAGAGGAGAGTTTTCCCATAGCCTGGACAAGTAAAGGACAGCTAACCCCGTGGGCTGATTAAATACGCTGCTTAATTTAGACGCGATCGGTACAGTTCGTTTATGACATAACAAAGTGATTCCGTAAACGGGGTCACGACCCTCGGCGGTGTCGAAATTGACGCGCGAAAGGACATTGCTCGTTCCGGCTTTGCTCGGCTATCGAACTAAAAACGTTACGTAAAACTTTCCGTGCTACAATTTAAATGGATAGATATTAAACACATCAATAGCTAGCTATGATGTATTTAATATCTATCGTGATATGTGATATTAACTTAAGTTTTCCCCATTATTTTATAAGGTGAAAGTTAAACAAAATAGTCGACCTATTTTGTATAAATATTTTGTAGATTAGAAGTTTTATTTATTTTATTATTTTAAGTTAATTTTCACTAAATACGTACACCTTGACAGTTTATTTACATTAAGCACGAGCGGCACTGACTCGGAGACAGTTGTAGCGCATCGTTTGTTAAGCATTGCTCTATCTAGACAAGTTAATCAAAGCATACGTTCTATATCATCTGTCACATTCACTTATGTCATATTATATAGAACATTTTTAAACGTCAGTATGGTTATGCGTCATCTATAATATTAAATACTAGCGACCCGCTACGGCTTCGCGCGGGTGCAATGTATTACACATGTAAACCTTCCTCTCGAATCACTCTATATTAAAAGAAACCGCATCAAGATCCGTTGCGTAGTTTTAAAGATCTCAGCATGCATAGGGACAGACAGACAGCGGGACGGCTTTGTTTTTTACTATGTAGTGAAGTATTAGATTACTCAATAATTTCTTGTGTTAGTATATAGTTATACTATTAAATAAAATAATTTACGAATTTTTCTGCGTTAAGTTGTGATTAACTTGAAATAATAGGTACAGACAGACAGCGGGACGACTTTGTTTTATACTATGCAGTGATTAAATGTCACTGGCTGGTGTTGTTCGCAGGCGACGGTTTCATGCTGAACGTGTGCTCGGTGCTGCAGCTGTTGTCGGTTCGCATCAAGCTGGGGCGAGTGTACCCTTTCTACACGTTCCAGCCCAACACCTGGGTGGACATTCGCGACGACACTCGGCTCTACTTCACGTCGCAGGAGGCCCAGGATTGGCTCGACGCCCTTAGTGAGTACCAACCGAAGGCTGTGGTCGATATCGATTAAGCGTTAACAATTTTCGATATCTAATCGACACGGAGCGATTGTCACTTGGCTAGGGGCCCAGTCTTGTCTATGCTTCGGAGTCGATGCTTTTTAACACAGACTAGTTTGCTCGCCCCGCATTTGCGCAGCTCCATTACTAGGTCATATCTACACTCTCGCGTACAATTTATGAAATGTTTGTGTATAAACACAGATTGAGATAACTTTACATTTATTATTAAAAAAACATCGCGTAGAAATTTAAATTCTTATAGTGCTTATCTCTGCACTAATGAAACATACTGAAACACTATTGATTTGAAAAATTTTTTCGTCGCGGCAATTGAACTCACTAAGCTGGGCGCAAATCCGGAAGACGTGGGTTGAATTCCCGCACCGGCGAAAAATTCTTTTATTATTTTTTTTACAAATTTTAATCGCGCAGTAGTTAGGTTATGGTGTAGGTTGCAATCACTTTCAATGACATCAGGGTTAAACGACCTGATACAATAGTGCTCGCGTTCGACTCAAAAGAGGCGACAACATAAATCTCATATTTTGTATCTACACAAGCTTCATTATTACATTAATAGTCTGTCGCTAAAATTATATACGCCTTGTTTGTACTAAACTAGATTTGTGTTGGCGTTGAGGCTATGCGTAATTGTAGATTGGTACAATTAAACCGCCCACGCGGCAATTACGATTATCACTCAGTTCATTAGTGGTGTTAAATTTGGAAGGAGGAGGTTCAAATAGGAGAAACGAAATATACACAAGATCCTTTTTTGTTAGACTGCACGCTTGTTTAAGCTATCACCACGCGATTGCTATGTATTGTTTTTTATTTTATTTAAAAAAATTGCCCTTTAGGATAACATTATCCTGTGTTGTAACGACATTTTACATCTCACAAAAACCCCGGATCCGAAACAATTACCCGTGGGTCACACAACTAGTTGTAACGATTGAGAATCGAACCCACGACCCCCGGCGCCGAAGGAAATACCTTGGCAACTGCGCCAGGGACTCATCAATTGGGCGCCAAGGAGGACCAAGGAAAAAAACTTAAGTGGCACGAAAAGATAATATGAAAAAATATATTAATTTAATTCAAAACTGTGGACGCAGATTGAAAACTTACTTTTCGTTTATTAAATTTGTTTTAGTAGGCTTTAATCATGAGAGAACTTGTATTTTGCATTTTACTTATTATAGCGACGTGCGTTTCATAAATGTATCTATAGTTTGCGAGCGCTAATATTTATTTCGCTTCGCAGACAACGATCCGAACCACAAATGGCCGGAGGCGAAATTCCAGACAGTGTGTTGGTTCTTAACGCTTCATATGCACCACGTTGCGCTGATACCCGCTCTGCAAACTCACCAGCGTCGCATAAGGTAAACTATGGATAGAACGCCGTCTTAAGAGAATAGAGACTAAGAGAGACCGTTAAGATTTAAAGAAAAGAACGAGACTTCTCAAATGGCGTTGGGTAGGCCATTTGTGTATTCAAATTTAGATATCTTTATTCAATATAGTAGTATTAAACTTACATGTTGATTGACAAAAAACACTACTAAGAGTCGAAAGACCTCTGTTTCAGCTCTTAACACAGACCAGATAGTCAGATATAACTAGTTTCACTTTGCAAAAGCTTTATTTAAGTCTATTTTGTCTATGGGTTTATTTTATACAAAAAGTTCACAAGTTCCATTCCACAGAATAATTATTGTAATGCTATATCGACCGTTATTATACCGTCATAATAAATCATGAATCAAAAATATAAATAAAGGTATACTTTTGTTCATTGCATAAAAATTATCGGTCTTTACCCACTACCGTTCAATGCGTTGCTAAACGTGTCAATCAATTATAATTTTATTAATAAAATCATTATATTAATTCGAGGAGTAACATGGATAATTTTCTAATCAAATACCATGATTAATTACGTTGTTTGTACGGGCAAAATGCCACGTGTCCTTGCACTAGACAGCCTGAAAATATTATTTTAATTTCTTCTATTAACGTGATTACATATTACTAAATGAAATTTATTTCTGTCATTAAAAATAAACGCGATAAATTGTAAAATTAGTTTTATTTAGTAATTTATATTCTCAAAATTTAGTAAAATTTATTGTATTCAATGAAAGTTACCAAGAAAATTATCGTGTTTACTTATAGTTAGTACGTTGTGTATGTAGCAAACACTTGTTTTCCTCATTTATTGGTATGCATACCTAACGTTCCGGTCGTTGCTTAGAACGATTGGCGTACCTATGGTCAATTAATTAAGAAGTAATAAGTGTTATTTTTTTTATAAAGGTTGTTTGTAAAAGTATACTTTTATTACATTGGTCGATGATATTATATTCTTTAAAAAAATGTTAAAACTTACGCCAATAAACCCGTAATTGGATAACCATTTCCATTGATCACTTTAGACGATAATTAAAACTTATATTTTTATTACTGACAACCACTAGTAACTGAGCGAACATAATGTTATGGAACTTACAAAACCCCTCTCATCGTTGGAATATCCATTGGAGGAACAACATTTCTTCAACCTATTCCTGCTATTATGCGAAACAACATTCGGTCGGTAGTCGGTCTAGATAAAATATGTGGAAATGGCTTCTGATCTACACCTATATTCTTGGTTACTGCGGATTTTATGCCAATACTAGCTGCTGCCCGCGACTACGTTTGCGTAGAGGTAATTTAGGGTTGTATGTATTTTTGTATACTGTATCATAAAAAAATAAGAACAAAAAATTTTCTACAAAAAATATTTAGGGGTGGACCTGACGGTATATTTATTATAAATGTGGAGGGTAAGTGCGCAGCAATAATAAAGACAGTTAGCATGTGAATCTCGGTGTTTCTTTACGTGTTCCCCGACATGGCGCAGTCGGTAGGATACCATAGTTGACTCTTAAAGTTGAAATTTTCGGTGAAATAAAAGAATAAAGAAAAGATACGAAAATAATCTCTGAAAAGATACGAAAAGAACGCCATTGGAATATATAAAATGGAATCGGTACTTCCACCGCCGCCGCCATTTTATTATGTAAATAATATGGAAATGTTACGTCAGGAAAATATTTCCGAAGATTGGAAAAAATGGAAAAGTGCATATATGATTTACTTTGAGGCTTGTGAATTATCGCAAAAAAGTGAAAAAGCACAAATAAACATATTCTTACACTTAGTAGGGGAACAATGTCGTGAAGTATATATAATCAATTGAATGAAAATATTTTAAAATTTGAAAAGTTAATTGAAAAATTCGACGCATTTTTTAAACAAAAGAAAAACATCACTGTGTTAAGAGACCGCTTCTTTACCCGTGAACAATTGGAAGGTGAATCAATAGAACAGTATGCTTTTGAATTAAAGAAAATGGCGGCAAATTGTGAATTCAATAATTTATGTGAAGAATTGATTCGAGATAGAATAATATGTGGAATAACGGAAAACGCCTTAAGAGAAAGATTACTACGTGAACCAGACCTAACATTACAAAAAACTTTAGATATTTGCAACCTTGCCCAAATGTCTAAAGTACAAGCAGGATCAATAAAGTCGCAGAATTCCGAACATAATGCATATAGTGCTGTGAAAATCAACAACAATCAAGATCAGAGTAATTGCACCGAGTCTGACGACGGTCATGCATTTTGGATATCACGGCGAGGAACTACAGCGCGACGTGGCCCCGGTGACTCAGCGCGGCGCGGCCGAGGCCTTTCGCACGCGTCATCTTCATCATCGAACTTTACAAAATATAAAGATCAAAACAAGTGTACGTGCTACAACGCGAAGTGTAAAAATTGTGGGACAGTGCATGTAAATAGATATTGCCCGGCATATGGCAAAAGATGTTTGAAGTGTAATAACTTTAATCATTTTTTGCGAGTTTGTAAAAAAAGTATTCGAGTTGCAAGCCGAGGAATATTCTAATCAGGTAATATATTATTTTAATGAGCCAAGTAATAAATGGTCTATAAAATTGTCAATTAATAATGTTGATATATCTTTTAAATTAGACACTGGTGCTGATGTGAATGTTCTGCCAAGTAAATATTTAACGCAAGTAGGCATAGAAAAGGGAACTCTAAACAAAACCTCAATAAAACTACGTGGATACTCTGGAAGTGACATTAAAGTAGTCGGTCAATGTTGTATTAAAGTAACATATAAAAATGTTGACTATATACTAGATTTCATTGTGGCGGATGTGAGTTCACCGCCTATTTTAGGTTGTCAGTCGTGTCAGGAATTAAACTTAGTAAAGCTTACACTTGCAGTAACAGAAAATAACTGTAATAATAATTTTAAGTATAAAATAATTCATGAATACATTGATGTTTTTGAAGGATTGGGTTGCATGCCAAATGAGTATAAAATATGTATCGATGAATCTGTACGTCCAGATGTACATCCTCCGCGCAAGTAACCGATAGCCATTAAAGAAAGCGTGAAAAATAAATTAAATGAAATGGAAAAACAACAAATTATAACCAAAGTCGAAGGACCTAGCAGATGGGTTAATAGCCTGACAGTGGTAAGGAAACCCAACGGTGATTTACGCATCTGTCTGGATCCCAAAGATCTGAACAAAGCTATAAAACGCGAATATTTCTATTTACCAACGTTAGATGAAATAACGACAAACTTGGCGGGTTCAAAGTTCTATAGTACATTAGATGCCAAGAATGTGTTTTGGCAATTAAAACTAAGCCCAAAGAGCACTGACTTATATACATTTAACACAGCTTTCGGAAGGTATAAATTTTTACGATTGCCGTACGGTATTACTTCGGCATCAGAAGTTTTTCATAAAAGAATGTATGAGCACTTTGATGACCTGGAAGGTGTATGTTTGTTTGTGGATGATTTATTAGTATATGGTAAAACGAAACAAGAACATGACGAGCGCTTAAGACTAGTTTTGGATAGATGTAGATTAATTAATTTAAAATTAAACTTAGAAAAGTGCAAATTTGCATTAAAAGAAATTAAGTATTTAGGTCATAAAATTACACAAAATGGCATTTATCCGGACGAATCTCATACGTCTGCTATAAAAAAACATATGGCGGCGCCAAAAAATAAAAAAGATCTTGAAAGATTCTTAGGTTTGGTTAATTATGTTGGTAGCTTTGTTTCAAACTTGTCAGAGAAAACACATATCCTCAGACAACTTTTAAAGAAAGAAATAGAATGGCATTGGTCACCTGATCATCAAAATTCATTTGAGTGCATAAAAAAGTGCCTTATCAACGCTCCTGTATTACAGTATTATGATGTGAACAAGCCAGTAGTTATATCGGTAGACGCAAGTAAGAACGGGCTCGGGGCATGTTTATTACAAGATAATCTACCTGTTAGCTATGCATCTAGATCCCTTTCAAAAGCTGAACAAAATTACGCTCAGATAGAAAAAGAACTATTAGCGTGTGTCTTTGCGTGTGAGAAGTATTATTCCTATATATACGGTAAGTCAGATATAACAATTGAAACTGATCATAAACCTTTGATACATATAATAGCAAAGCCGATTGCAACGGCACCTGCCAGACTGCAAAGAATGTTGTTGCGTTTACAATTATATACATTTAATTTAGTGTATAAACCAGGCAAATATTTGTATATTGCGGATGCCTTGTCACGTGATGCAGAACCGATAAGTCACACAGAGCATGATTTAAAAAACTATTTTAATAATCAAGCACAAATAAACGCAATAATTACGTCAAATCCTCTAACAGATACTCATTTTCTTAAGTTACAGCACGATACACAAAACGATAGTGAGTTACAGTTATTAATTAAGTGTATAAGAGATGGTTGGCCTGAACATAAACAAAACATATGCACAACTGTGGCTCCTTATTGGTGTTATAAGGATGAGTTGTCCACGTCATATGGATTAGTCTGGAAAGGACACCAAGTAGTTGTACCTAAAAGTATGAGAAGCGAAATGTTATTATAAAAAAAATTCATATAGGACATTTAGGATTAGAGAAATGTAAGTTACGAATAAGAGAAAGCATGTTTTGGCCCAACATTAACAGCCAGTTGGCAGATTATATAGGTAAATGTCAAGCGTGCCTTACATTCAAAAACGAAAACAGAAAAGAAACGTTAATACCGCACGAAATACCAAACAAGGCGTGGTCAAAGATAGGGACGGATTCGTTTTATTTCCAAGGTGAAAAGTATTTAATTGTGATAGACTATTACAGCAAATTTATAGAAATAGTAAAAGTTCCCGCATTAAAGAGTGAAATTATTATAGACCAATTAAAAAATATATTTGCTAGGTACGGTATCCCTGATGTTGTTATGTCCGATAACGGCCCAGAGCACAATTCGGAGTATTTAAAATTATTTGCACGCGAATGGAAATTTAAACACATAACATCATCACCTCGTTATCCACAATCAAATGGTCAAGTTGAAAGAGCTATACAAACAATAAAAAATATTATGAAAAAGACTCAATTCGACCGCACTGATTTCCGGCTTGCTTTACTTCAATACCTAAACACGAAAATCAGTAGTAATTTACCTTCCCCGTCCGAGTTATTGAACAGCAGAAAGTTAAGAACAATCATTCCCTGTGCACCACGACTACTGCGTCCATTTATCCATAGAAACGTTAAACGTAAACTAAATCATAGACAAATGCAACAAAAATATTATTATGATAAAAGAGCAAGAGATATGTGTACCTTAAATGTAGGTCAAAGAGTTAAAGTGCAAAAAAATAAGCAATGGCTCAGCGGAGTTGTTAAATCATTAGTGGGTCAACGTTCATATCTCATAAAGTTAAATAATGGTAGAACTTTAATTCGTAACCGTCGGCATTTAAATATCGATCCTGGGGTTATCTCACACGAAAACGAACCACAGGGTGAAAGTCTACCTTATGATGACATCGATGTAAGGAAATTTCAATCTACAAACCCACGCCTAGTTCATTCACATCAGCCCCAACAAGCAAGTTCTGAACCATATGTTTCTCGGTTTGGCAGGATGGTGAGACCGCCTGATAGGTGGGGATACCCGGCTTCTAGTGCATCTCGGCAGGCATTATAAGAAAATTTGCCTGAGTATCATTTTTATAATTAGTTTCAAAACTCGTAGAATTTAAATACATTATTTTCTCTAAATATTTCATTTGTAATTTTTTTTGCTATATTTAATAATATTTTATATCCGTGTCTTTTTGATTATAATTTGCTTATTTAAATATTCAAGGTAAAATTATGTACAATGTAAATTTTACAAAAACTTAATCTATTTTAAATGTTATTTTAACCAATGTAATGAATATATCAAATCAGTGTAAAATCAATATGCAAAATAAAAAGAATCCATTAATTAAAATTATATTATTAATTATAAGTTATTTATATACAGATTTAAGTTTTCAAATTGTACTTTTAAAAATAGTGGAGTAAAATGTTAATTATAAAATAATTGCTGTAATTGGTCATAAGGTAGTTATATACAGATTTAAATTTTCAAATTATGATATAGAATGAAGTAAAAAACTAAAAAAAAATTAAAATATGTAATATATAAATATTCATTATATTAATATTAATACAAAAATCGCATGATTATGAATTGATTGTTTATAAAAACAAAAAATGTTTTTTAACTTTTGTTGTTATCTTCAACCTATATTTATAAAAAAAGGGGGTTGACGGTATATTTATTATAAATGTGGAGGGTAAGTGCGCAGCAATAATAAAGACAGCATGTAAATCTCGATGTTTCATTACGTGTTCCCCGTACTCGACAGACCTTAACATTTAGGGGGATGAAAAATAGATGTTGTCCGATTCTCCACCCTTGCCGATATGCACATAATATTTCACGAAAATCGGTCGAGCCGTTTCGGAGGAGTTCAATTACAAACACCGTGTCACGAGAATTTTATATATTAGATTGTTTTGTGAAAAATTATGAGAAAATAAAATTATATACAACATAGACCGCAGTTCCACGCTCTTTCTTCACTTGACTTTCCATATAAAGAGGTGCGGTGTTAACTTTTTGAGGCAAGCCTTAATTGTTTAACAAAATTTTGAACCAACGAGAGAACGATAAACTGAACCGTGCGTTCTATCCTCTATTAGTATAAATTGCAGTATTTGTTGTTCCCTTCGCTCAATACCTTCGTTGCTTTCACACACTCGGGAACAGCTTGTGCGACTGCTGACAATCCGCCTAATATCCAGGGCAATCCGGGACCTGCAGAAGGTGATAGAGGAGCTCATGGCCGCCGAGCCCCAGTGGCGTAATGGCTTCTCAGCGCTGCGAAATCGCGAGTTGCTCCGCCGTTGGCGGCGCCAACTCAAACGTCTACACAGGTAACATCGTTAGAAATATACGGAGCCCGGGTTACCACTATGTACACTATAAGAATATATACTCCAATCGAGTCCTCATATATAAAAAGATATGACGACCCGATTGACGTGTGGGTACTGAACTTGCCTCTTGCGCAAAGGCTTGCGGAGTATGTGGATTCGATTTTCCTGTAGTGGGGAAAAATATTGTATGATGAACACAGTGTTCCTGTTTTACAGTGGCTGGGTGTTGCATTTATGTGTAATATATATTTACAAAAGAAAAGAATATTATTTAGTACCCATAGTACAAGAATCGTTACTAAGTTTGGGACTAGAGAACGTGTTAAAAATGATTCCTAAAATATTTATTTATCTATATCGCTATACAATAAAGCAACCGTTCAGTAACTTATAATATTTTATTTAGTTTTATTGAACAATCAAGATATTTTTGATCAAAGAATTTGAATTGTCGGACCGTTAATTTGAATATGTCGGACCGTTAATAATTGATGTGGTTATATTTCTTTATAAACATTATTGTAATTATAAACATGCGTTACATTTTTAAATAAAATACAATTACGAGATTACACCTGATCGTCTACATGATTGTGATAACAACCACTCGAAGAAACATTTTACATTACTCTATGGCGTTAAAAATAACGACTAGTTTCGACTTTATTTCTCTATCATAGTCGAACAATGGCCACAGTTCAGTGATGACCGCCGCCCATGGACGTTTGCAACACTTGCAGATGCGTCGTCACCTTTTAATAAAGTTGGCTCCGGTTACTTCACTCACCTGGCAGTATAACACTTCGGCCGGCCTCCCACGAGGTCGTGGCCCTTCCCCGGACGGACCCGCCCATTTGTGCAACAGCGAAGACAGGAGAGCTGTTTTGTGGCCCTGCCACAGTAAAACAAATAGCGTTGATCTGTCAGTAACGACAAGTCCCTCCGGCAGATCGAAGCTGTGCGCGGAGACCGCTCTGTTAGACGGCGATCTGATGCGCCGCAGCCTGCAGTTCTACTCGTCCGTGTGCGTGCTGCTCACGCAACAGCTAGAGGCGGCGAGGGACGCGGGCCACGCGGCCGGCGCGGGCGGCGGCGGTAGCGGAAGCGGGAGCGGGAACGAGAGCGGCGGCGAGGGCGGGAGCGGGGGCGGGGGCGAGCGCGAGCGGCAGCGGGGGCGGGAGCGGGCAGCGGGCAACGCGCGCGGGCGCGCTGGCGAACGCCTTCCGCGCCACGCCCGAGTGGTACGTGGAGGACATCGCCGACTTCATGCTGTTCGCCGTGCAGTTAGTACATTGCTATTACGATAGTCTTACTCAAATCCCTATGGAATTCTGCTCGTTTTTTTAAATTGGATACTAGCTACCCGCCCCAGCTTCGCACGGGTGCAATGTATTATACATATAAACCTTCGTATTGAATCACTCTATCTAATAAAATACCGCATCAAGGTCAGTTGCGTAGTTTTTAAAGATCTAAGCATAAATAGGGACAGACAGACAGCGGGACGACTTTGTTTTATACTATGTGTGATTATTTTTCGTTTTGCGCGTTTGGGAAAAATCACGTGATACCCAACAGATAACAACTTTTTGAAGTTTACATAATTCCAAGTTATTTATTTATACCGTTATCAATTGCATTTAATGCATTTTTGCACAAACAGCGCGCGGAATAAAATTTTTGGTTATTTTGCATTTGGTACGCTAAAAAAGTATAATTTCTTACGTGCATACATAAGTACACACAGACGTTATTTTTATAAACCATATAATATTATATGCTAAGCTATCGGCTTCGGTGTGGGGGGTGGGGGGGTTCGATTCCCAGACGGGCCAAGTATTTGTGTGCCGCGGAGAAACTGCCAACTTTGAAATTATTTCGGACCTGAGCGTTTCGGGGTGACCTCACACCTAAATTCGTCCAACTTTGTAAATTAATATTGTATATGAAGCGAATTTAATTTGCAAGTGATTTACCATTTTAATACTCAAAAGTGAGACGGGGTTCTATCTCAACAGCTGCCATAGCAGCATCTCTGATACATTATAGCATACTGCACGAGCACTTGATTGAACTACAGAGACATATTTCATATTTTCTTATACTATACTGCCGAAATTGCAAATAAACCAGAAACTTCTGCCGAAACTGCAAATTACCAGTAGGTAAAATTTAAAAAGTTTTTATTATCTTAAATAGTCATCGAACATGAACATAGCCGCAAGGTAATGGCTATCCCATGAATTATATCTAAACGCCTTGTTGGAATCATTTGTTAGGACCGTGTCAAAATAATTAAGTTCAAAGAGTAAGTGAGATAAAAAAGTAATTTAAAGATGGAGTGAGATGAAACAATCAAATAAGTTGAAATCATCGTTCTACTAGATACGCGCCACAGATAGTTGCGGATTACATCGAGGATCCAGTCATCACGTGGATCCTGAACGCCATCTGCCACTCCCGCCTCCTCAAGAACCCTTACCTGATGGCCAAGATTGTAGAGGTGCTGTTTGTCATCAACCTCTCCGTACCGCTCAAACTCAAGAACGTCTACGAAAGGTATTTGATTTTTTTTACTTACTACTTTACTACCTTACTAATATTATAAACGCGAAAGTTTGTATGTATGGATGGATGTTCGTTACTCTTTCACGTGAATACTACTGAATGGATTTTAATGATACTTATCAATAATATAGCTTGTACATCAGAATAACACATAGGCTATAATTTATATATACATATTTTATATCTATCTTTCTGTCTGAATGTTACGCATTCAGCCTATTCTACACAGACGTAGTTGCGGGCAGCAGCTAGTAATTTATGTATAAATATTATATTATTATCAAAGCGAAACATTAGCAATGCCTTACCTACAGTAAATTGTTACTTGCGTATGCGTTATTTGTGTATTTTATTATTATTTTTAATTCGCACCATTTCCCATCCTTTTTATTTTAATATTTATAAATATATGAAAGCTGGGGAACCGAAACGTTATTTTTAAAAATATGACGACATCTTTATTCCCATTGGCTTCGGCCGCCGTAGGCCGATGTTTCGATACCCACACGAAACAACTATTTTTGAACCCACAAATAATAAGTTTCTGATCTGGTTGTTTGTCTACGTGAAATCAGTATATGTTAAAAGTCCCAAAAGCACAGAATAATGTAATCCTCCTACAGTAAAGGGCTATGTTTTCGAATGGAAAACTACAATAGTTCTTGTAGGTAGAACTTGTAGATGGACTTATTACCCGACCATCTCCACAAAAATTGTTTTTTGTGTTTTATTTACTTGTTATACAACTCTTTCTTAAAAAAAATCTACACTAAACCACATATCTAAAAATAAGGTATATCTTAGGGTCGGGATTCTGTAGATATTAATTATAATAATAAATATACTAAATAAGTAATAGATTAAAAAGTAAAGTAGTTTAGGAAAAAAAATCATATGTTACTAGGATTGTTACTATAGGAGAAATAAAGGCTTTTTTCAATATTTTTATTTATTTATTTATATGTCAGGTTCATGGACCACCCGATGTCGCAAACCGCGCTCCCCAGCGCCCTCATGAAGTTCTACACCGACATCGAGACGACGGGCCAGAGCACTGAGTTCTACGACAAGTTCACCATCCGCTTCCACATCAGCATCATTCTGAAGGGCATGTGGGAGAGGCCCATACACAAGCAAGTAGGTAGAGCGTATTTATTTTTTTTGGTGTGAAAAGCGAGCTGGCGGTTCGCCTGATATCAAGTGATAACCGCCGCCCATTGACATTCGCAACGCCCATAGGGTGCAGATGTGTTGCCACCTTAAAAGTGGGCCCCGCCTGCCTCACTAACTAGTCGAAACGAAGAAGTGTAATACAAATACAAATACTTCCACTCCACGACGGTTTTCTGTGACGTCATGGTACTTCCCCGGACGGAACTGCCCATTCGTGCAACAGAAAAGACTGTTGCGTGGCCCTACCACTGTCAAATGTTAAGTCAATATATAAAACTTGTATGATATTCCGCTATCGCAATACAAAGCGGGACCTTCGGCTTCTGAATGATTTTGCCGCTTGACTCCAGCAAACACCACGGCTTCGCAGAGGGTGGGACTAAGGTGGAATTTATAATTGCGTTTCGTCTGGTGAAGGAGGTAACCCCCTCGTCCCTCTGGTATCACGTCAATCTGAACTGTCTCTTGCATAATAAATGTGTTATTATGCAAGGTACCTTTAAAGTCAGGTGGGCTGACTTTGAAACCTTACAACTGAAGGTTTGCAAGTGGTCAGTGTAATTTGAAAGTATTTTTTTAAGCATTTAACACAAAAAAGGACGCACACAACTTAAAAACTAAGTTTAATAAAAAAAGAGAAAAATTAAATTATTATACTAATACATAATAAAGTAAAAACAAAATCAATGCTAAGTTCAAATATAAAGCTATGCTGTAACGTAAAAATTAATTTAGATTATTCTATATTTTTATCAATCTAGGCGATCGTGAAGGAGTCTCGCTCGGGACGTCAATTCGTCAAGTTCATCAACATGCTGATGAATGACACCACTTTCCTGCTGGACGAGTGTCTTACGGTGAGCAAGTTCAATGCGTTTTTGTGCATGATATATCTGGAAATCGCTTATTATCGCCCGGAAGGGTGAGAGCTAGACCTAGCACGGAAGAGTATAGAGTGATAAAATATGAAACTCTTGTTTGGTAGACTGTGCATATTGCGAGTATTAAAGAAGAACGAAAGAAAGAAAGAAAATACATTTATTTACCAAAAAAAAAGGTGGCACATAATAAAAGAAGAAAAAAAAAACTAAAATTACAAAAATTAAAAAAAAATACTTATAAATAATTGAGTAAAGCAAAAGAACACAAATACATAATTAAAATATGAAACAAAAATGAAAAGGAACTTTAACAAAGCAAAAAATATATGCGCTATGTTTGAATGAAATCTATTTATTTTCTTCCAGTACCTGAAGCGCATCCACGAGGCGCAGGAGAGCGGCTCCGGCAACGACGCCCGGGCGCGCGCATTGGCCCAGGACGAGCGCCAATGCCGCTCCTACCTCACGCTGGCCAGGTGCTCCCCTCGCTGATGCTATACCCGTCTGCTTCGCAGTTTATATCGCTCTCTCACATTTTTACAATGTAAGAAGTTGCGTAGCGAGCAGGTGGTTCACCTGATGTTGAGTGAATACCGCCGCCCATGGACATCTACAACATCCGACGTTCCGGCTTGCAGATGCGTTGACAACCTTTAAATAAGTGCCCTCCGTTACCTCAATCACTAGCAGAATCGTGAATGTTTAATACCACCACTTCACACCGGTCTTCTGTGAGGTTGTGGTATGTTCCTGGACGGATCTGCCCATTCCGGCAACAGCGGAGACTTTTGCGTGGGCTAACCACTGTAAAAGATTGTGTCAGCCTCCTTCATGTTGCCTCAGATTATATAATGGTCGGCTCTATAAGATATAAGATCATTATTAGATTCTTTTAGCTAATAAGCCATTCTTATATAAATGCTCATTGCTACTTATCATTAACTCAAGCATTCAAAAAACTGCATTGGTCCACCATTATTTTAATTAACGTGGAATATACAAATCCATTCATGACATAAATGATTGAATTTATACCGATATCTATACATATTCTTTGTCTTGTGCTGATATTGGACGTAAAAATTTCAGAGAAACCGTGGACATGTTGGAGTACCTAACGGTTGAGATCAAGGAGCCGTTCTTACGCGCTGAATTGGTAGATCGGCTCGCGTCCATGCTCAATTTCAACCTGCAACAACTCTGCGGGCCCAAGTGCAAAAACTTAAAGGTGCGTTGTCATATTATCGAGTTGTGTTTATTAGTTAAATGCCGACCCACAAAGGTTCGATCTAGACTCATACGACAATAATTGTTGCATCACAGCTGACGATCGATCTTTACCCAGCAGGAAGACTACACCATTAATAAAAATTGCATTAACTGACTACTGCTAATTGAAGTTAAACTTCTTTGCGCTGCATGACAGTAAATTTCAAGACTGCGTATTAGAAATAAAAAAAATCACGAAAAACCGTCATGTCCGTAACCCGTGCGTCAAAAAATTGTTTTATTTAAATGTGTCAGTAATTAATAAATATTTGTTGATAAATTTTCAAACAGTTGCAAAAGTCAGTAGTATCAGCCTATACATGTCCCACTGCTGGGCAAAGGCCTCCTCTGTACAGAGGGTATCAGGGCATAGTCTACCACGCGACCCCACTGCGGATTGGCGGACTTCGCATATCTTCGAAATATTTTTTTTGTTATTATTTAGAAAATATGCAGGTTTCCTGAAAGATCGTGATCTTTTCCTTCACGCTGAGCACGTGATAATTCAGCTAAAATTGACAATTTCATTGGTGCTGGCACCGGGGATCGAACTCAGGTTTCTCGAGTATATTAAATTAAAGGCGAGCGCCCCAACACTGAGCTATCACGGCTCTTTTTTTAAAAGTCTACTTTTTCTAAAATACTACTTTTATTCTTTTTCTGTATTTATTCATAAACAAATGACAGTCGATTATGCGATGAAGCAAATTTCGCTATGTAAGCACACATGGACACTTGACATAAATGGGTATTAAGTTTTGAAATTAAACCAATACATTTAAAGTGTATATGAACGGTCGAATTAGATAAATTCAACCTCCGCATCCTCACGACGTTCATCTGCGGTTTTTATTTATTATTTATTTTGTCTCGATCGGCTTTGATGGGCCTTCCAGAACGTGGTGCATCTTCAACGTCGAAATTTTACAATTTTCGCAATGCCGCTCGGTCATTACGCCTTCTCCATACACATCACATAATTTTCGCCATCCTTGAATTGCATTTTTACTTTTTTCGATATTAAATTATGCCAAATAAAAACTGAAAATTGAAATGAAACAATTGTAACTATTAGTTTTAAGTAAAATTTGACTTTGTAAGTAAGACTAAGCTTTTGCAGGTCCGTCGTC
Organism: Iphiclides podalirius; assembly: GCA_933534255.1. NCBI lineage: Eukaryota > Metazoa > Arthropoda > Insecta > Lepidoptera > Papilionidae > Iphiclides > Iphiclides podalirius. The sequence goes on along the minus strand of OW152827.1, from coordinate 9,983,922 downwards.
CGGAGAAGTACGGCTGGGAGCCCCGCCGTCTGCTGAGCCAGCTCGTCGACATCTACCTCCATCTGGACTCGCCGCAGTTCCACGCCGCGCTCGCCGCCGACGAGGTAGCAGACACAATCTGAATCTCATGCTGTCTCACTCAATCACGCCCTTACTACCTACACTATCTCTCTCTACATACTTTTTATAAGTGCAAGTGTCGCAAAATGCAAATTCTGATTGCCTGATTGAAGTTGGCTGCAGAGCTGTGTCTTTATATAATATATTAACGAATCTGTCCGATATTTGGAGACCTACTCTAAAATATGGAAAAAAATTGTATGTAATTATGTACCACTTGTAATGAGAACCATACAAGGCGTTAAAAATAAAAATGAAATGTTTGATATGCAAATGAGAGGGCGGCACCATCCTTTCGTAATTCGTACCACTTATGAAATTACACTGAATCTTACATTTTGTGTATTAACTCTTGCAGCTTGCTGCTTCATTCTTATTCCCAATCTTAAGGTTCCTAAGATATTCGATACATACTAATTCTCTACTCAACTTTAGCAGTATGTTTGTTCAAAAATATGGCTCTATTTATTGTTCACTTGTGACAGAGATCATTCCGGAAGGAATTATTCGAGGAGGCGGCTGTGAGATTAGCAAAGTCTTGCATCAAAACGCCCACCGAAATAGAGCGCTTCAAGGCGCTTGCTGACAACGCATATCAAATCGCTGGTGAGTAGTTTTAAACAATTTCAACGCAAAGGCTAGCATATGCATATCGTGTAATAGCCTAAACGATTGGTTATGACAGTACACTGAACCCATTCAAAATAATGAATTAACTGGTAGAAGCATGTAGCGAGTCTAGAGGTATAGGAATATTGTGGGCCTTATGTTTAAAGTTTCATGCCTATGTTTGTTTTGGTTATCGTAGTTGAACAATTTCAATGATTTTTCAGTTTCAAATCAACAGCAGAGCGACGAATTCGCGGATGCTCCAGAGGAATTCAGAGATCCGCTTATGGATACATTGATGACAGATCCAGTATTGCTGCCTTCTGGAAAGGTAATGGAGTAATTTCTAAAAGCCCTACCTTGTTAAGATAATAAATAAATTAGGGAAAAAGTAAACAATATCAAAATTTTACTATGTTACAACTTTACGTACATTAAAACATGTAGAAAAATTACGAAACGATTGTCGCCGCTGTGGAAATCGAACCCACGTCTTCGGCTTTCGCGGCCCGACGCTCTAGCCACTGAGATAAACGGCTGATAGCCACAGCGACGAAAATCTTAACGCCTTCTTTCTACTTTGTTATTTAGCATTTGAAGCAATGCTAGGCGCATCTATTGTTATATCCTTTCCAGCATACAAACAATTTCGAATATCGTTTTACAACGATAATTCGAACGAGAGATGTCGCCATCGCTTTTTATAAATTTTAAAGTTTTTTATAGTGCTAAATAAAATTTACGTACATTCTTTAATTTAAAAAGAAATATCGTTAAATAAGAAAGAGAATATAGTCGTAAAAATAAGAATATACCCTCACGTTTTATCATATTTATCTATAGTGTCTGAAGAAGCTTTACAAAGTCCATAAGACCGAAATTAACCATCAAAAAACAATGACAAAGACATATGTCCGAAAAGCGTAACCTCTTTCCTCAACAGGTGATGGATAGGTCGGTGATATTACGGCACCTATTGAACAGCGCTACAGATCCGTTCAATCGGCAACCCTTGAGCGAGGATCAATTACGCCCAGGTAAATGCCCAAGTAAATATTAATATAATTAAAATATTATAGAATTGTCGTCGCTGATATTTTACTTCAAAAATAAGTTGCACTAACTCCATAAGATAAGGTCTTCACTAAGACTCATAGTCTCAGCCTTAATAACCGTTACTTTGTTTAGTACAAGTAATTCCTTACATATTATCAATACTCATACTATATTTATCACAGTACCTTATAACCACATGTTTTGTTATCATTTATGTAAATACTATGTTAATGGACATTATATAGAGAATCTAATGCAAATTTAATTGTTGGTCTCTACCACAATAACCTTAATTGATTTATTTTGTGATAACATGTTAAGATAATAGAAATGAAGATTTCTCATGATTAGATTTAAATTCTAGTTAAATTAATTTAAATAACTAAAATGAAATTATAACCCTTCATCTAATTGTTAGTCATTATTATTTATATTTGGAATTTTAACTTGGTAATCAGTTTATTTGTATCATGAAATCAATTTTCTAATTAACTTATTTATAAAAAACAGTCAACAACTCATATAAATACCTTTTCTATTTTATTTACAATAAATACATTGAATCTATTATTTATTATTTTAATAAATTTTAATCTTTTTTAGCATCTGAACTCAAAGAGAGGATAATTCAATGGCAACGCGAGAAGAAATCATCGTAAACGTCCAAAGCCAACAAGTCTGATGTATATATAATGAAATAATACAAACAATTATAAAGACTAGAAACCAAGTATACAATCAAGAACAGACTCTTGTTCCAATGCATGAATGTGAGATTATTGTAAGTTATTTTAATGGGTGTTTAAGCTTGGTCAAAACGAGTTACAGTATTCTACATAAAGCTGCCAAATGATATTTGTTCTTTTGGATAAACCTGTAACCAGTTTTCTCCCAGGCATACCCAATTTGATTCAGTGCCCATTTATTAAGATAACAATATCATTATTTGTAATAGATATTTCTAGCTGTTTTTCTAGACCCTTTATTCGTTTCAAAAAAGGTATTTTAACTAAATTATTTATCCATGTATTACAAAAGTCAAATTTTGTTTTGTAAAGACGAAGATATAAAAAAATATATAATATCCCATTATTACTTAGTCATTACTAAAAATTTAGGTCCATTTTATTTAGAAATAAGATGGTTTTTGATGAGTGAAAAGATGTGTCAGTGTAAGATAGAAAAGCCAAAAATACCAATAAAGACATGACAAATTTGTTAACTCAATAAATTTAACATTTTTTTCTTTCAATTTTGATCCAAATTGGTATGGCATTTTGCCTTGTTATCAAAATTTATACATATGTCCTTTGACAAAATCTATTTTATCAATAGAATGTTCTTAAAAAGGCTATCTTTTACCATGATAACTTAATTCAAATGTAATTGATGAGTTATTTCGTCAAATAATAGAATTATTATAAGTTTCGCTTGCTAGTTAGCAGTTCAGGGTAGGCATAGCTCATTTGTTTTACGAAATTGGAAGTAGCCTTTCAATGGTATGTAAAGCGCTGTGTTAACATCACAGGAGGATATCATGCAAGGCCTAACTGTACAGATGATGATAAATTTAACTTGTATCAATTCCTACGAAATGAGGCTAGGCAATTGATCCTGTATATTAAGAAAGGAAACACTTAAATATTAGTATGTAAACATTATCAGTGCATTTTATATAACTACATTACATGATTATGTAAATTGATTATTAAGTTGTTTAGTCTCTGATTCATTAGTTTAACTAATGGTTTATATTGAAATATATGAAAACTGAAGGTATTTTGTTGAATATTAAAGACTTATGTTTACGCAAAAATTAAAATTAGATAAATTTATTTTATGGATTTGATTATTTCATTAGTGATTAATTATGTTAGCTGAAACAATTTCATATTACTAACTAATAACAATGATTTTGTTCCTTTAATTTAGTTAATCTTATGTGAAATGAATCTTCAATTTTTTTTATTTTAATTTAGGTTGTATCTTACAAAATGAGTTTATTTTATTCACTGCCAAGTCAACCACATCTAATAGGGAATTCCTAAATAAAAGCCATTTCTTTAAAATTTATGGTCTCAAGTATAATAATGTATATTTATCCATACTAATAATAATGAAGGTTCTATGATAAAGGTCTCTTATGTTATTTCAGTAAAGTATAAATAAATGTGCATCAGTTGTTTTATTCTATACTTAATCTATAGGTTAAAAAAAACTATTAGTAAGGTCATCCATTATAATTATTAAAATTATATAAATTTCAATTAAATAATTTATTGTCAATTTATTATCTAATAATAAATAACATTTAATAAACTTTAAAACACTAAAAGAACAAATTTATTTTTATATGAAATTCAGAGATACATATCAAGATTTCTGTAATGCCAGTTGTTTTTAAGAGGTAGATATAATGAGATTTCATTTAGAGACATTATTTCATTAAACTTATTTTTACACAGTACGTCCAATGTATAGGAATAGCTGCATATTATTCTCATAAATCATAATGATATAAATTGAGACATTGATACTAAAACTATTTCATAAGACACTTTCAGAAGCATTATAATAATATTATTTTAATAAAAGCTTCTAAAAAAGTGCATATTAAGGGCCTTCAAGTAATTTTTACTGAAAACGAATTCAATTGATACTATACATTATAATCTAATAATTGAGAAAAAAATAACCAATGGTGAGAAATTGTATTGTAATCGTAATTAAAATATTTGTAATAATCATCAATATCTGATATCACATATTATTAACTTCAGACAATGTAGGTATTTAGGAAATAAAATTTGTTTCTAAATACAAAATTAAAAACCCCATGGCTCATCATAATAGTACCATTCATACAGCACCATGAGTTAGCTGCTTTGCATATCTATGGTCTGAGAGATGTTATCTCTAACATCCATCTTAACAGTCACCACATCAACATCCTGTAGCTTCAATATTTTTTTATTATTGAAATTTATTAATAAAAATTATTCTACAGATTTAAATCTATAGCAAAAAATCATGCTAGAAGGCCAATACAACAATACTCTGCAAACAATTTTGTCGAACTTTGATTCTTATCCACACTACAACCTTTGAATTAAAAGAGTACAGCTGCCATTTTAATGCCATAATGATGAATGATCACTCTCGGTAGGAAATGATATTAACATGTTTTTTATCTGAAAGCAACTAGTTTATTTATACAACAAAACAAAAACATATGTTTTCTTTTCATATACAACTACAACTTATATAAATCTGTGTGTATAATTTAATAAATATTTACACCTTTCATTAAAGTACAATGATATATTTTTGAAAGGCCAATAGTCTTAAATATTTTTGGTCCAAACAAAATTACACCTTGGAATCAGGACTCAATGATGTATCCAAAGCTTTATTATTTCATAGAGTACCAATATTTTCTTTTGTTAATAATAAACTAATCTATGTAAAATTTAGTTATACTAGATGACATCATAATTGTGTATAAATAATGTGTATGCATTATCAATCTTTTAAGCTCATTAAGTACAAAATAACATTTACTTGTTATTTTCTTACTGCCTTGTGAGAAATGGCAATCGGAAAGCAAACAAACAAGAAATCATGTACAGCATTCCAAAGTAAAAATTTAGCCTTGCAGTTTGACGGGGCACATATTGCATAGTCTCGGGACATCTAAACCTCCTCTCAATATCAAATGCCCGAGGTAAAGTCAACATAGGTAGTAAGAACCAAAGAGAACATCTGACCGATGCCACAACAAACATAATGTAAGGAGTAAACAACAAAAATGCATACAACAAATATGATGCAGTCTTACCAATCAGAATGGCTAAAGTGACAATTTCTGCCTTACTATCAATTTCAAGATCTCTAGTATTGTTACTGTGTAAAATAGCTTCAGTGTTTAGTGCAAGTGGAATTGCATAGTAAATAATAGGCCAATCCACTCTCCCTGTTTGAGCCAAAAAGGAAAATACAACAGCCACAGGTCCAAATATGACTAGAACTACAATATCACCAAGAGCAATATATTTTAAACCTATTCCACCAGTATAAAGAAATGAGGATGATAGACCACCGAAATAAACTAATGCTAAATGTTCCATTCGAGCTGGTGACAAAATTACTAAGAGTAAAAAGAAAGCGCATCCGGCCATATACAATATAGCACCCAATGACACAACTTCATCAATACTTAAAATACGATCTACAAGAGTTCTGTCATCAGATTTACGGTTATCAATTCCTTTAACAAAATCAAAATAAGTATTCACAACATTACCGGCACCATGCACAGGTACAACAGTACAAAGTGTAAGAAGTAACGTCACCCAGCTGAATCCACTTTCTCCTGGTAGTCTGTATGATAATGCTGCACCTAATAAGGTGGGTAACAAACTTCCACTCAAAGACCACGGTCGCAGCGCCAACACATATGTCCTAACTTTCATTAGAGGATTTCTCGCCGAAAGAGTTTCTTCTTTTGGTTGCTGAAGAAGATTTCCATCAGCAGATGCCATATCATCTTCGTTCCTTTTATACGTTCTCATTTTATAATCTTCTAATAATTGTAGATAAAATTAATAACCTCTAAAAGGTTTGGTAAATGTTAGTACCAATAGTAGTGTGCTAGTACCAATTGAAAATGTAACTTAATTCATTTTGTTTTTGGACTGCATTTAACAGTTTTCAGCAAGTATAAAACAAAAAAACTTTGTGTAAACATTAAAAATTCTAACCACGACCGTTACTCAATACACAGATTAATGGTAAATGGAAACAGTGTTACCAACACCAACTGTTCAACAATACTCACAGAACACTTACTCAAAGAGACAATACTAATCCTAAATTAATTTACTCTTGAATTTAACCCGCTAAAATTGAATAAATTGTAACAAAAATTTCCTAAATTTAAAATTACGGATTTTTATAGTATCAAGGTATATTCAATATTATAGTTTAGGGCGGAATAATTGAACATACAAGACACATAGGCCTTGGCCTGACGTCTGCCAAAGCATAGCACAATTAAATTATATTTTTTGTTTAAAATAAGTAGTTTTGTATACTTTTCTTTCAAAATGTAAACAAATTTAACTCCTTAAACTATTCCTAAAATAATTTACCTCCAAAAAACTTCCAATGTACATTTTTCCTTCCTAAATTTAGGAAGAAAATTCCTAAGTTGACATCCCTGAATGGAAACAGAACGAAAAATTGGCAAGGCAACAGACAGAACAGGTAAAGACCAGATATTTCAGATAAAGACTAAAGAGTAAAGTCATGGAATAGAGAAAACAAGTGGAAGTGCCCTAGAGGCGTAACCCGAAGATATTCAACGAACCTTCGAAATTGCGATTTAATCGCGAAACAAAATGAAATAAAAATAGGTAACGATAGAATCAGAGTTTGTTAGATAGGTAGTGTATTTGCGGTGTATGTGTGTGCAAGTGCTAGATCGCTTGGGCTTCTTCCCTGTTTGGAAGATTCCCCCAGCCCCGATACCAAAAAATCTTTTGAGCCTTTATCACGGTTATAGACGGTGGGGAAATAAAATGATTAGAATGCGCGTTAATTCGATGTAGGGATCGTCTAATACTCTAATACACTTAAGGGGAAATGCGGGCACAGAAACTTTTGAAACTGTCCCTTTCGCTCGTCACATCGGCGGCGTCCGGACGCCGATTGGTGTTTAAATTGACAATCTATACATGTCTGTAACAAACGCTCGCATATATCTTGTATTCTTGGTGTTCGCATCCTTCCTTAAGTACGCGAATTGATTGATCTTATGATTTTGTTTTGTTTATTGGACTCGTTCACTCTGCTAGTCTTTTACTTCGGCTTATATTTACTTCCCGATCCCAATATATTGTTGTTTTGGACTCTGCAAAGTTTATTGGAACGTGCCTTTAATAAGCCCCAAGAACTCTCTTTATATTATACTAGCTTTTCGCCCGCGGTTTCACTCGCGTTTAAGCTCTTAAATAAATATCTTTCAACCCTTTAAAAACTTTTTTCCAATAAAAAAATAGCCTATGTCCTTTCTCAGGCTAGACTATCTGTGTACAAAATTTCATTTATATAGGTTTAGTAGTTTTGAAGTGAAAACGAGACAGACAGAGTTACTTTCGCATTTATAATATGAGTATGGATTACATAATGGATTACGATGACTACATAGTAAAATGTGTTGATTGGTAATCTCAGATTATACATACTCTTTTGATGTCAACTCTGATCTGTTTGGTTTATGTATTATTTTTGAATTACTTTAAATTTGAAATTTTAGTTTTAATTTGTACAGATTGAATTGTGTCATATTTGATTGATTACGAAAAATCGCTTAAAGAAGTAACATGTCTAGCTATCTAAAATAACTTGTATTTTATATAAATTTCATAATGGTAAGGTTTCGTTAAAATAAGTTAAAAATGTTAAAGTTGAAATAAATAGTTTTCTTATCAGTCCTTAAGTGTCTTTTTGGCCTGAAAGTGATCCTATTAGCTACATCTACCATTCAAGAAAATGTACCTACCTTCAAAAGGTTTAAAAGAAGATAAATGTGGGCACTGGGCAGGGAATGTTTTCACTCTTATGGACATAAAGTCAGAGCTGGGGGTCGAGTGGTTTTAGAGGTTCTTGATGATAGAGACGTAACCTTTTCACCCGCCACCTCGTGTCACTAGATTGTCCATTTTTCGTCAACAGGGTTCGCGGAGATATAGTGGCTGGTGGAGAGCACCAGCCACATGGCTTCTGAAATCACAGCTCATTACATATGTGGCGACTCATTTGCTACTGTGTAGCACCGCTCTTATCTTTTACACCCTTACTCTCATCGGTCTAGCATTACCCTATTATTGACAAATTTCTATAGCAACGAGTGACAATAAAAGATTATGTTTTTCTCAACACGGCTTGTTCTTTGTACTGCATCTTAATTATTCCCTCCTGCCGGCTCCCAAACTGGTGACCCCGACGTGATGTGATAAATATGCGCAACATCGGAGCCCACGTCGCTACGCTCTGCAGTTTCGCTCGGAAACAACAATTTCCGCGATAATCGAGGATTGTTCCATTCTGCGACGCCGCCTAGGTACGCTTCCTTCTTTTTGTTTTTCCCTCCGTGCAGAGAAGTCTGCTAGGGAGACTAGAAAAGCCACCTGCGAGTGAGACTATGTTATAGCCTGCGAGGGAGATTGTACAGAACAGCCATGAAGCTATAATCGCAACAACTGTAAACGCATCTACGATAATCTACATCGCTATTGGACTCGTATTTTGTCCATTCTATGTAGCGCTGAGCCGGCATTTTTCGCATCGAGGCCGGCCATTTTTCTTTCTCTACCGGAGCTACGTCATCTTTGACGAGGAGGAAGTTGAAAAGCGTGCCACGCGCGGCAATCACCCGCAACATTGTGTCAGGTGACTAACAGCTCTCCACTGATACTTCGCGACGGATGCTGCGTTTACACTCGTTCAAGTGAAAGTTTAGTGCTATTTTACACTTAAGATAGTATCATTTTATGTTGTATTTAGACTTACTTTACTTTTCTACCAATTTTATTATTACGTTTGCTGCGCAATACTGAAATTGTTTCGTTTGTGTATTTACCGATTTGTTCCACTGCGTGTATGTGTAAAGCGTTTTTGCGATTTGACCGTTTCTGATTTTACCTTTAAACCATGGCGAGTCAAGGAGAATCTAACGTTTCAGAGGGCCACGTTGGCAACGAGGGTGATGCTACTGCACTAGTCGGTGGCAGTCCCATTTACGTAAACAGGGTCGCAATTAGGACCCCGCCTTTTAGCAAGGATCGGCCCGCATTGTGGTTTGCTAGCCTAGAGGCGCAGTTCCACATTAACCAAATTACCGTCGAAATGACGCAGTTTCATTTCGCCGTGGCGCATTTAGATACCGAGTGTACGAAGGAGGTCGAAGATATTATCACACATCCTCCCGAGTTGCAATCATACACAACTTTAAAAAGCGCAATCATATCTAGATTCTCCGATTCCTTCGAGGAGAAGGTGCGGCGCTTACTAGAAAAGGAACAGTTAGGTGACCGCAAGCCATCTTCGTTCATGCGACACTTGAAGAGTCTGGCTGGGCAATCGTTCCCCGCTGACTTGCTGCGATCAATTTGGGCCAATCGGCTTCCCCGGCAGGTTCAAATTGTGTTGGCCGCACAGAAGATCCAGGACTTGACGGAATTGGCGGAGATGGCCGACCAGTTGGTGGAGTTGACCGAGAGGCCTACCACCGTGAGCCAGGTTTCGGCGCATCATACCTTTGAGTCCACTCTCGCGTCAATGCAGCGGCAGATCGAGGAATTGACGCCAACAGTCTCAGCGCTCAGAACAAACACTCATGAACGATCTGGGAGCTCACGCGTTAATCAAAAGCGGAGCCGCTCTCGATCGCGCTCACGCCCACGTAACCAGAAGCTTTGCTGGTACCACGATCGTTTCGGCAACAAAGCAAGCAAATGCATACCAGGATGCAGCTGGACCATTGAAGGAGCTACCAAACCGGAGCGGTCGGACGTGGCAAGTACCGACCGCGCACAGTCCAGCAAACGCCTTTTTATTACCGATCAAAATACCAAAATTATTTTTTTGATAGATACCGGTTCGGACATTTGTTGTTTTCCACGAAAAACTTATAAAAGGACGTTTCTCAAATACAGGACTTACTCTCAATGCGGCAAATGGCAGCTCCATTAAAACTTACGGCACAGTTAATCTGAACCTCAATTTAGGACTGCGCCGTGAATTTCGCTGGGAGTTTATTTGTGCTGACGTAGATGTCCCAATTATCGGTTCGGATTTCCTAGCTTTCTTCCACCTCCTACCCGACTGCCGTAGCGGCACATTGCGCGATGAGCTTACAAACTTATCCGCATATTGTTGTAAACGCAATATAATGCAGCCAAGTATTAGGACCGTAAAAAAACCGTCTCGCGATTCCCTGTTCAGTCAACTCTTTTTAGACTTTCCGGAAGTAACGCGCCCACCTACAGCTGACCATCAAATAAAACACAGCACTGTTCACTATATAACGACAACTAGTGGGCCGCCTGTCACGTCGCGTCTTCGTCGACTAGCACCCAACAAGCTAAAAATTGCTGAGAAGGAATTTAATGACATGGTGTCGGCGGGTACTGCTCGCCCATCTAAAAGCCCCTGGTCGTCACCACTGCATTTAGCACCCAAAAAGGATGGCATGTGGCGTCCTTGCGATGACTACAGGCTCTTAAACGCTCGGACAGTTCCCGATCGGTACCCTGTGCGTCATATAGGAGACTTCAGTCATAATCTGGCTGGTTCTACTATATTTAGCACATTAGATCTGGTAAAGGCCTACCAGCAGATTCCGGTAGCTGGTCCAGATGTTTGCAAAACGGCCATAATAACGTCATTTGGTCTTTTCGAGTTTCCCTATATGTCATTTGGGTTACGCAACGCTGGCCAAACCTTCCAGCGTTTCATCGATGAGATCTTGCGCGGACTAGACTTCGCTTTTCCCTACATTGACGATATTTTGGTATTCTCACGGGATGCTGAAGAGCACGCCAAACACCTGCGCATAATCCTGCAAAGACTGGTGGACTATGGCGTCGTTGTCAATGTGGATAAGTGCGTATTGGGGGCATGTGAGGTAATCTTCCTAGGTTATAAGATAACCAAGGATGGTATCTGCCCACCTGAAGAGAAGATCGCTGCTCTCCGCGAGTTATCGCTTCCCAAAACAGCTCAAGGTTTGAGACGCTTCCTGGGGATGGTAAATTATTACCGCCAATTTCTTCCCAAAGCCGCCAAGCTCCAAGCTCCACTTGTGGATTTTTTAACAGTCAGCAACCAAAAAGGTTCAAAAGCTATGCCCTGGACAGCAGACTTGGAGCGTGCTTTCTACGAGTGTCGCGACAGTCTCTCAGAGGCCACCATGCTTGTACATCCGCAACGAAATGCTCGTTTAGGGTTGTACACGGACGCCTCCAGCACTCATGTCGGCGCTGCCTTACAGCAAAGGTCTGATCAAGGCTGGCAGCCTTTGGCATTCTTTAGCAAAAAGCTAACACAGAGCCAAAGTACATGGCCCGCGTATTACCGCGAACTTCTCGCAGTGTACGCGGCCGTACAGCATTTCCGGCATATACTAGAGGCACAACACGCGACAATCTACACGGACCACAAGCCGCTTCTTTATGCTTTCGTCCAACGCCGTGAAAAATTGCCCCTGCTCAACTTAACCAACTCACGTTTATTTCCCAGTTTACAACTGATATCAAACATGTGAAGGGGGAAGACAACATCGTTGCTGACACAATGTCCCGCATTGAGGCTATCACGCTCGATGACGATTTCGCAGCCCTGGCAAAAGCTCAGCAGACGGATGACGAACTTAAAACCGTAAAGGTCCATTCTTCTTTACAGTTAGAGCCAACCCTCATACCTGGATCCAACATTTCCGTTTTGTGTGATGTGTCAACAGGCAAACCTAAAACTAAACCCTTTTTGCCAAAACAATATCGGCGAGCCGTCTTCGATCGCCTACATGGTCTCAGCCACCCCGGCGCACGCGCTTCCGCGCGCCTCATTAGCGACCGCTATGTTTGGCCAGGCATTGCTAAAGACTGCCGCTCCTGGGCACGCGAGTGTCTCGCCTGCCAGAGCAGCAAGGTAACGCGCCATGTCGTTTCACCGCTTGGCAACATTAGCACACCTTCAGGCAGATTCCGTCATGTTCACCTGGACATTATTGGACCGATGCCTTCTTCAAACGGATTCACTTATTGCCTAACAGCAGTAGACCGTTTCTCACGCTGGCCCGAAGTTTGGCCCATGTCGTCGATAACCGCAGTAGAAGTCGTTGATCAATTCACCCATGGCTGGATTGCTCGCTTTGGTGTACCGATCACTGTCACAACGGACCAGGGACGTCAATTTGAGTCCCAACTTTTCAACAGACTGATGGATTTAGGAGCCACAAAACGCGTTCGTACTACGTGCTATCATCCACAAGCTAATGGGATGATAGAGCGTTTCCACCGCCATTTAAAGGCCGCTTTAATGTGTCACAAGAGTTCTTGGTACCATGCCCTACCTTTCGTTCTTCTCGGAATCAGGGCGGCACTAAAAAATGACATCAAAACGTCAGCTGCAGAAGTTTTGTATGGGGAACCGCTACGCCTACCAGGCGAGTTCCTGGTGGCTAGCAATTCCCCTCAGACCGTGGACGATGATTTTGTTGCACAGTTGCGAAAATGGATGGCAGAACTTCGCCCCGTTCCAGCATGACGTCACACGAATTCTAAAACTTTCGTTTTCAAAGACTTACCTGATGCTACTCACGTGTTCCTCCGCGAAGATTCCGTTTGACGACCTCTACAACCACCTTATACAGGCCCCTACAGAGTGTTGAAGAGATCTGAAAAGACACTTACCTTAGACATTTCTGGCCGAAGATCTGAGGTTAGCATCGACAGAACAAAACCTGCGTATATTGCACCTGACCCAGACGGCAATCCGTCCCCTAACAACTTGGCACCGGAGCTCCCAGTCCTTCCGACTCTTTCACCTCCTATTAGCCAAACGGCCGTGCCCATTAAAACGCCCGCACAGCCTGTAACAACCCGGTCAGGTCGCAAAGTTAAATTTAAAGATATTTTAGATTTATAAGTACTAGTTTTTAATACGTTATTTTTGTTAAAGCAGAGTTTTTTCAATTTTAAGTTTCCAATGTTTATTTTTTCGTTGTATAAATTAAAATTCCATTAGTTAAAAATTATCCTAAATAATGTTGCTTGTACTTTTATAATAACAGTGTATAATTATTTGATTGTTTCATTTTTTTATACTTGTTTTGCCTTCAATGTGTACTTATTTTTCTCCGTAGGGGGGTGATGTGGCGACTCATTTGCTACTGTGTAGCACCGCTCTTATCTTTTACACCCCTTACTCTCATCGGTCTAGCATTACCCTATTATTGACAAATTTCTATAGCAACGAGTGACAATAAAAGATTGTTTTTCTCAACACGGCTTGTTCTTTGTACTGCATCTTAAATATTCCCTCCTGCCGGCTCCCAAACATAGTTCGGAGATACCTGCGAACCACTTCTAATGATGTTGCTGGGCTGATAACAAGTTAAACTGAAGAAAAAAAACTACAGTGCTTAAATTTTTTTCCAACGTTTTATTTTATCTGTCATGACATAGTTTTTCCAATTTCCATAGAGTTGACACATCGGCATTGACAAGCACGACATAAGTTAAAAACGGAAAAGGAAATCGGCAGAATCAAATTTTGGAATAAAACGAATTAAGTTGATTAAGTAAATAAATCGTGAGTGAAATTGCTTTATGTATATTGTAATATATATTCACAGAAAAGAAAACCGTTCATATCATAAACTTTATTTTATAAATAGATGTAGGGTAACATTTATGCTAAGATTTATATAGGTTAATATTAATGCTTAGATGTGATATATGTGTCATATACCTATACCGTATTTCCTTATTTACATTGTAGGTATAGATTTAAAAAGTATATAAGTAGGTATAGAAAAAAATACAATTATTTTTTTTTTCGAATGTATTGAAATTTTGTCGTTAGTTATTTAAACTAAGTTTTTCATTGTTTTATTGTGCTTTTGTTTGAACTCAAAAATTTTTTTCAATAAAGCATATTTAAATTGTATTTAAACTACTGCTTTTGCAGTCTCACTATCTAAGCAGTACTCATAACAGCAATGGCAGCGCCCTTTGCAGCATCTCCACCAGATGTAAACACTAGTGGTAGACTATAGAAATTTTCCACTGCTCTTTGGAGCACAGCATTCCTAGATAACCCAGAACCATTACCAACAATCCTTTTTATATTTGCATTTTGTAAGATTTGCCGTGGCATCATGATGTGTAGATTGTCAATCAAACTATCACAGAGAGATCTAAACACATGGCCTAATTGAATGTTAGATAGATCAATATTGTCCACTGCAGCCTTGGAAGCAGGTGCATGTCTTTCACCCAACAAATGTGGACAAATTTTCATTGTAGATGTAGATGGTGCTTCCAAGCCGAGGGTGATAAGTTTCTCCCAAACTTTTGATTGCGGAATGGGAAATCCAAATTCAAGCATCCACTGCTGAAGCATTTTCACAAAAGTGGCAAGAACGTTTCCACCATTCAATGATGCTGCTACTACTAAATAAGTATTACTAAAATATGGCAAATGTTCTAAAGTTTTACATCCTAGATCTTCAATTTTATTGACTATGAAGGCAAGTTGAGCAGATGTGGATATATTTAGAACAGCATCTTCTTTGCTCTCTAATGTTGCAATGATAGAGCATTGAAGATCTCCAAGGGCTGCTCCTACAGGAGTCCCCTCTGGAATTCCATTCCAGGAGGATTTTAGTACACCTGCAATTTCACCACTCTTGACTACTTTAGGCAAAAGGTTGACAGGAAAATTAATTGACTTTAAAATATCAAAGTTCCATTGATTATCTTCTGTATTATAATAGCCCCAACTGGCAGCATTTTGATTAGACATTATTGGATTTTCCAAGTCACACAGCATAGCCACTACAAAGTCTTGTACTGTGGAGGAATGATGAAAATTCTTAAGTTTTTCTGGTTTATTCTTGAGCATCCACAAAAGTGTTGCGCATCCATATCCTGAATAACAGTTCAGGTGTGAATCTGGTTTTGGCAAGGAGTCGAGAAATTCTGGTTTACACCTTGTATCTTGCCATGTATATAATGCAGACATTTTTTCTCTGGTAGCTTCATAACGCATTACTACCCCATCTTTTTCTACTTTTTCCCAAGCTCTGAAAAATAAATATTAAATTACAATACAATTAATAAAATAAATTGATAATATTATTTTACATTAAGAACTTGTCAAATTAGTTGTTCCAATCAAGTGTTTTAGTCATTAAAAATAAAATAACAAAAACAAATTATGTAAACCAATGAATAATTGTTGCAGAGGAACATTTTATTCCTGGTGTTACCCATCATTCCATAGCACAACACCGTGCATTTGTCCACAAACGCCAATCTTCGTGACATGCCGTAAAACATCTCTCGGGAGCCGGGACACGCAGTAGTGGACAGCTGATACTATTTTTGGAACATCCTGTTTGTTCCCTTCTATGCCTTGATCACTAGGGATATTCGCGGCGGTGTCCTTACTCTGTTTCGCGACAATTTCTTTTAATTCGGGATCGTATACGCACACTTTCACTGAAGTCGTGCCAATGTCCATGCCTAACACATATTGTTTATTCGACATTTTTTTTATTAAATCAAAAAGACCGTGTATTATGTGCACCGTTGCAGCTTGACACAAGAACGGTAGACAGATGCGTCTTTGATTGGTTCCCTTGCACTAGCGATGTGATACTGAGAGTGAGAGCAGAGCGCACCGCTATTGCAGGGAGGTCCGCGCGTCTCTGTCGTCGCGTCGAAATACTTGCGCCGCGTCGCGTGTTACGTAAATTCTGTGTATATGACATACATCATCGAGTGGCTGATTCTTTTATCGCTCGCTACTGGCTGGCGTTAATGAAAAGCAATAAATAAACTCTTGTGACTTATCTCCGCGATATAGGGCCAATATTGTTTTCGTTTAGCTTAGTATACGCTCTTTTTTTGGAATATTTTCAATGCTTCGTTCTATTAAAATATTGGTCGTTAATTGTATGCAACGAGTTTTGAATCATAATTGCTTTTTAATTGCTGCAAAGAAACAGCTTCGTGATATACGTCCAAGTATATGTCAACAATTTTTTTCATCAACTTTTCTATAAAAAACCCGTTCTTTGGTTTCTTGTATTGTATTTTTATAATATTGAAAGCTACATCTGAGTAATAGTCTCCTTAAAAATCTTTTAAAAAAACGTTTATTTTTAGAATTTGTGAGATCGGATTTTTATTAGAAGAAAGATCCCTTTATTGCGTTTCTACGCAGGAAAGTTTTTGTGTAGATGGTGTATTTCCTTATCACACCGCATAAACGGATTTAATAAAAATTCAGAATGGAGATAACTTGTACGCTGGATTAACACGCCACGGTAATTTTAATCTTTAATATGTTTTATTTTGAATAATACAACGCAAGCAAAGTTGACTGTAAATGAAATTCTTTATTATAGCATTCTAAGGTACTATAAAATTTTATATTTACTGCCGTGATACGTCACGTTAAACTTGACGTCAGCCTCCTTGAGAAACAGCACTCACATCCGGAACACAAATATATCTCATGTGTGGGAATCGAACCCACGACCCCCTGCACCGTATAGCTAAGCAAGTACACCAACATGTGACGTATCTTGTATCTTGTATTAACTGATGTTTTTGCTTTCAGTCCCGAGACTATTAAAGCTTCATCTGACGCAGAACCGATGGGCTAGCCAGAACCCACAGGTTTGGGCCCTCCGCTGTGGGTAGGGTCACGCATGTGCTCATGCGTGCCTCGATGGCCCTTAGATGGTGTGTCATCTAAGGGCCATCGAGGTCGTGGTTCGGACCGAAACCCCGATGGCCGTCGACTGTGCAATTAGCTAATCGGTGGCTGGGGGCGGTGAGAACCGCCCCGGAACGCGGGTGTACCTTGTGTACGCGTTGTGTTGGTCTCGCCGTGCTCGGAGGCGAGGGCGAACTAGTGTGTTTGTTGTTGCACTAACTGTGGGTGTAGTGTTGTCCGGCGGGACCCCCGGCAGTGGGTCCGGCGTGTCTAAGTCCCCTTCCTCGACCGGGTCGATTAGGACGTTTCGCGGGCGACGCTTGTTGACGTTCGCGTTTTTGTCGGGTTGGTAATTTGCTGCGCTTACCACCAGAGGGTTGGGATGATGTTCGGCTCTATCGAAGAACCGTTTGGTCAGGTCTTTAAAATATTCGCGAATCGTCGGGAGTCTGCAATCGCTGTGCAGGTCGAAGTTGCGTTGATACCACTGCGCACCGGTTGCGCGGCGGATGAACTTATTTTGTACTATTTGCAACTTGTACAAGCGAGTAGGGTGCGTGTGGGCGAAGGTCATGCATGCGTAAGACATAATAGGTCGTACGCAGGTCTTATATAATAATTTTGTGCCTTAAGGGCATTTTACTTTTAGCGTTAGTTAAGTTGTGTATCCGGCCGGAGACGAACGCGGCTCTATTGCGAACGTTATTAATGATTTGCGTAGTAAATGACATACCTACGCGAGTCGAAAGTGACTCCTAAGTATTTGACCTACATGTGACGTGCGACAAAATATGCCTAACATTTATTTATCGAAAGACGTGTTTCTTTTATTACCATTTTAACTAAAACTTGGCCGCCCTTATGATTGGCAACAATCCTCTTTAACGCCTATGTAATACGATCCGTGTAAGTTAGATTGAGGTGTATAAGGAAAATATATTCGCTCTTCATTTCACGTTATGCATTTTAATTTTGTATTCTGAACTTCCAAAAGACAACTTTACCAAGGAGGGTTGACGTCAGGCATGCGGCCGGTCGTAAAAACCGGTACAACATGATTCACATGTTGTGCCGACTCCACCTAGAAGGGATAATGGAAGGAGAATGATGATGATGATTAAAACTTTGTGTACTACATAACTACTGGCTAATTCTGAGACAGTTTGCTGGCTAATTCTGAGACAGTTTGCTGGCTAATTCTGAGACAGTTTGCTGGCTAATTCTGAGACAGTTTGCTGGCTAAATCTGAGACAGTTTGGGATATTACGAACGCCATCGCTTCGATCCTTTGCCATTAGATACTTATCCCATTCATTACAATGCCGCCAATCTTCAATGCCCTGGTGTTGCAAATGTTAATGGGCAGCGGTGAACCTCTAGATGACCTGCCTGTTCGTTTGCCTCCTTATCGATAAAAAAATGCATGACATCATATAAGTCTAATTCACTCGAAGATTACTTTATACCAAACGTAAGTGGCTAACGACTATGATCGGTGCTTTGCATTCATTGGACAATAACCTTTAATGTAGCAACCTTATGATGTCACTTTATCAATTCATTCTATTTATAGAAATAAATATTCTATCGGCCTATTAGAGTCTTACGAAAAATATTCTTTAATTTTTAAGCAAAATTCTGAGAGGCTAGACATTTTTGTATACGACACTGTGTTTTGAATATAAAGTAAATTCAGTTCTATAGTTATAGTAAAAATGTAAGGTATTTTGACTTTGGTGACTTTCGAGCTGCGTTGATGTTTGTTGCTGCCATGTTGGTACAAATTGAACATTTACGTACTTGGACATAAGCTTACGTAATATTTTTTCAGTTCTATGTGTCTTATTAGGAAATTTGGAACAAATACTGTATAAAAAGGTTTTTTTTAAGTCGGCATCATCGATTAGAATATTATTTCATGTCAGTTTGTGCAAATATGAAGGTAAACATCCCGAGGAAAAACTTTATCACAAAAGTTACTCATATTATATTCTTTTCCCTATAGACTAGATCTGTTCGAGTATTTTGGGCTACTTGTATACATTATTGCAATAAAATCAATTGGATGCAAGATCGCGTTTTTGAATTCAACCAAATTCCGTCGGGGTTATTTTAAGACTGAACTGTAAACAATATGTTCATAGCCAGAATCAAATATAAAATAATTTTGATCACAAAGTCACAAAATTAAAAGTTATTTTCAGTAACGATAATTTTAATTAACAATGACGATTTTGACTCCAGATCATGGGCAAAAAACGAAAATCTCAAGCCAACACTGAAGTTGATGGAATTGTGCAAAACAAAATAAAAGCGAAAAAAGTAAAACACATTGAGATCAAAAACACTGAAATCGATAAAAATCCAAACACTATCATAAATACTGTACGGCCTGTTAATAAACTTGACAACAAAAGTGATAGTTCGAAACCGAAAAAGATAATATTTGTCGATGACCAACCACAAGAGGTTCCAGTAATACAAGATGTGAAAAAAGAAGAACCTCAAAAGGTTGGAACAGGACCAAACATTAATATTTTACGAGAAGAGGACATAAGGGACGAAGATATTGACAAATTCTGTGACGAATTAGACGAAGAAGACAATAAGCAATATGAAAATTGGGTGGAATTAATAGAAGCCAATTTAAGATCAAATAAAAAGAAACCTAAATAATATTTTGTATTTATTTTATCTAATTATAACTGATGTTGAAAATGTTTATATCTTGGATGTAAAATTATAATCTGGTCAGATACAACACGTTCATATAACAAATTGGATTGGAAAGTTAATGTTGAAAACTTTGTTGGCAGTTATTGAATTCAACATTTAAACATCTGAAACGTAAATTCGAAACATTAGTTTACGTGACGTAGGTGTTTTTTATTTTTAAGTTGTAAATTTGTCCAGAACGGCAGTGAATTTAAAAAAAAAACTTAATTTTTATAATTTTAACAACGACAATTTTTTCACAGCAAAACCCTCAGTATGTTCAGAAACAAATTTTATTTTATAAAATTAAATTTTTATCCGGTACCTATGCAGATTAGTGAAGGTAAACGATCTTGCTTGAGATTTTAGATTAGGGCAAAATCCATAGATGATATAAATATACTGAAAAATGACAAAATCTCTAGTAAAAACTTGACGTGTCGCTTAGTTTATTGATTAATACAAAAAGTCATACATATATAATATATTCACATTTTTCCAAAATTCCATTATATCGATTATATTCAGATATACAAACTTATTCATAATACCAGTAAAAATAGACGAAACTATTACTGCTAGTTAACTATGTATATGTATTATGGTCTGTGAAATGACGATTATTATAAGTTTAAGTTAAAAAAAACCGACGAGATCGAAAGAGACGAATGGACGATTGCGAGTTTTTAGTGGAGATAGTGTTCTGATTTGTGAGACAGGCATTTATGCTATTTTGATGTTTTTTTTATTTCTATCTTAAATTGTACGATAAGGATGCTTTGATAATGCTAGGGAATGAAGCAAAACTAGATGAAAAGTATCCCAATATCTTTTCAAGCTTTGAAAAAATAAAATAAAAGAAAAATATTTGTATTTTGTATGTCTAAGTACATATGTATGTTGTACACAAGTTGGTTCAATATGATGGAATCTACATCAGTGTTTCCCACACTTTTTTTGCCATGCTCCACCTTAGCCTTTCTAAAAATTTTATGCCCCCCTATGTGACATAGGCACATCATTTTTAATATTAAAATAAAATATTGTTTACTTAAGAAACTTAAATCATAGATTTGAGGAAGAAATGACTACGAAATTAATAATTAATTTAGTGATTAGATAATTTAACAAAACATCTTTATCGCAAGAAAAATTTATCACTTGTTTTTATTTGTGTTAATTTGTAATTTCATATATTTCGAAACCTAGAATCTTTGTGGTATCAGTGTATGTGTATGTGCTACTATATGTTTTTCTAATATTTTTTTATTAAAGTTTAAATTGGGAATGTACCTATAGTGAATTGAGTTGCCGCTGTATGCCTCACGGAAGTTTATTTGACGACGCCAAACACCCAGTTGATATTTTGGTCTCATAAAGCGATAATAATTATTTACCACAATTATTTAAGAATTTGCTTTTTTCGTTAAATTTGGCACTGAAATCTTTGCATTGCATTTAAATGGCCCGGAGGGAAAGGGTTAAACTCGCGGCCACCCTGAAGGGCGTGGGCCCCACTTTGGGAAACACTAGTCTTTATCTTTTGGACCATATTTAAACCAATCAATTTATTTTATACTATTCTTCTCGACTGGGCCGATGAGGACATTGCACGGGTGACGTTTGTGTGCAGTTGCCACCAGAGGGGTGGAATAGTTTTCGGCTCTTTCGATGAACCGTTTGGCTAGGTGTCTAATGTTCGCGTATGGTCGGGGGTTTGTAATCGCTAGGCAGGTCGACGTTACGCTGATATCATCGAGTCACATCACCAGTTGCAAAGCGGATGAATTTATTTTGAATGAACTTTGTAAAGCACATTATAGGTCATAGGCAAGCCTAATATAACAAAAGCTACAGCCATTTCCTGCTACCCTCTGTACAGAGGAGGCCTTTTCCCAGAAGTGAGAAATGTACAGGCTGATACTTTACTTACTTTACTACAGTTTGTTAAGTAAAATATTCGGCCGGATACGAACCTGGCACTGGTCCTAACGTGTTTCCAAGATATTTAGGTTTTTTCTCCCAATGTGATTCAGAAAACTAGGTTTACTGTTCAGGCGACCTTGAATCAGTGAGAGGTTGGAGTTGACTGTGGCATTAGCCAAAGTGTAGCATGTAGCAATATGCTTTTAGGCCTTTTCGGGTTTAACGTCAATTCTTCATTTGTGAAACGAATCACCGCGGTGATTGGCGGCATTGATCGAGATGTTTGTCTGAATAGAAGTGTGTGGTGGTGTCCGCGAGCGCGAGTTAGACCATGGGTATAGCCTATACCGTATAGGGTCCTTACTGAGTAGAGAAAAAATTACAAGGGGAGAGGTAAGAACCTTTTTTATATGATAAGGTGCCAAACGAGCTGGTGGTTCACCTGATGTTAAGTGAGTAGAAATGAATATTGATTGTAAGTAAATGTAAGGACATGGTTTTTTAAAAATATCTTCCGCATATTTCATATAAAAGACATACGGTGGAAAATTAAGATAGGGGCTGTATCTACAAAGGTGTTATATGATAAAGGTCTACTAGATACCCATTAATTGAAGAAAAACTATTTTATTTTAATTATTTTTCGATGAATGGGTACTTTATTTAATTTAATTATTATATTTTTTTATCGCATGATAATTTCTATTTTATTATATCCCATATACAGCGTGTCGTTATAACCACGACAATAAATGAACTCACATAAAGAGGATAACTTTTTAAATTTGTATTAAACATTTACATTCTTTAAACATCAATATATACCGAGTAATAAAATTTTCCAAAACAAACAATTTTAGAACATCCTTACATAGAAAACTGTAACGTAAAGTTCATTTGTAAAGGTCACAAAACATATGAATGAATTTAAAAGAAATAAAAGAGATTTTTGCTTACATTACGCACACAAATACAATTCAGGCGAGTGTAAAGATATTCCTTTAGATCTTCTGTCTTCAAAAAGACGAAACAGTATTACTATAAAATTAAAACATATTGTTGTAAGGTGGCACGGCGTCTAGATGCATATTTATTTATAATCTTAGGTCTTGTCTTTAGCTGTTTAGTGTAGTCTTGTGCCTGCTCGGTCCTTTAGAAGAGCGCTCTGAACTAGTTCATTCTTTTAGTTCTATTAGCTCCTTCGGTCTTCGGATTTGGTCAGTTAGATGTAGAATCTATGATAAAGATACAACATATTGTATTTCACTATGGTGATTCATAAACTTAAGACTTTAGAATCAAAAGCCTTTTTAAGATTATCAAATACCATAATCATACTGAATCTTATGCACTGAATAATATAAATAAATATAAAAATTCTTGAATGTTTAGAATGTACATAAGTTTGTTTGTGTTGGTCTCGCCGTGCTCGGAGGCGAGGTAGAACTATTGTGTTTGTTGTTACACTAGCTGTGGGTGTACTTTTATCCTGCGGGACCACCTACGGTGGGTCCGACGTATCGAAGTCCCCTTCCTCGACCGGGTCGATGAGGACGTTTCGCGGGCGACGCTTGTTGACGTTCGCGTATGTGTCGGGTTGGTAATTTGCTGCGCTTACCACCAGAGGTTTGGGATGATACCACCAGAGGGTTGGGATGATAGTCGTTACTACATTGGTATACAACAAAATTTCTATACTTACAGTTTAACCGATTTGTTCGGCCAGTAACACTAACACCGTAATTCCTCGGGTCTCCACTGATACACTCTTTTACTCGGTAACTGCTCACCGTGCACAGATCGAATCTCTCTCTTTCTCAGTCTCAGTGATCAGTCGCGTTCGTTTCGTTCGGTACCGATGAATTGTGTGGAAAGAACGAAAGAGCTATTTGACCGATTAACATTTATCATTCGGAAACGATCCTTTTAGTACAGTGCAAAGAAATGTTTCCTAATCGTTCATCATTCGCGTACGACACAAGACTAGTTTAGTCAGTTAGTTTAGTGGGTCACTAAGCATAAGGTGTCCAATGCTAGTGTTAACGCAACCCCATCATCCAACAAACCTGAAACCATCAGGATAGCAGCAAACTACACTATAAAAATATTCTTTAAAAACCAACGTTGTCAATACCCAGAATCGAACCTAGCAATAGTATACTAACACCACAGTACACTACATATAGTGTACTAAACATCACTAACACCTGGTGTTTCTGACAGATAGGGATGGGTCGTATCGCTTTTTCTGAGTACCGTATCTGAATCCGATATCGATTTCAAATATCAGATTTCGAAACTATGTATTTTAATATCTAGATATTTTACGGTTCCCTATCCACGTTGATTAATAGAATTCTAAAAAAAAAAAAAAAAAAATTGTATACTTATATATTTATATAAAATTGTTATTATAAATATAAAATTGTGCAGGCGTATTTAAAAGTTGATTCATTCTATGTACATAATTTTCCTTATATTTAAAACTTAACATTATATATTTACAATTATGTCAGGGTTAATAATTATTTATATCCCTCCGGGTTCAAATTCACGTTTAGGAACGTAAGCTCTCTGACTTTATTCGTCGAAAGTCTTGTTCGACGATCATTAATAATTAACCCTGTCTTACTAAAAATGCGTTTTTTTAAATTATTAAATTAAAAATTTCATTAAAAATATAAATTGAAGTAATATAAAAATGATTTATTTTAACATCTTATATACCGCTTAATAATTGACTTTAACATATTTTTAGAACACGCAATCGAGTGGAAATATTTTTATTATTTGTGTAAGAAATAATACATTCAGTATTATAGCTTAGGGCGGAAGAATTTAAAATATACACACAAGGCACATAAGCCTTGGTCTGATTTCCACCAAAGCAGCACAGCACTATTAAATTATATTTTTCTTTTTGTGTACTTTTATTTTTTTCCAAAAATATGAATAAAATTTAGCTAATAAAAATATTCACAAAAAATTTACCTCCTAAAAAATTTCCATTGTATATTTTTCTTCCTTAATTTAGGCAGAAAATTCTTAAGTAGTAAGTTGGCATCCCTTACTATTACGTGCTAGGTACCAATGCAATCCAGCTCAAGGCTGAACAAAATTTCAAAGACATCGTTAATACCGTAATTCGTATTTAAATGCAACAGAGTTTTTTTCCATGCTGTTAAGATTCAAAATTACTTAACTGCGCGCTTTGTCCCCGTTACGGCTCAAGGCTAAACAAAACAATAAAAATATAATAATATCGTTGTAGTAATCGCCGATACCAAGATTAGTATTTAAATGAAACGGATCTTATTTGCATGGTTTTAAGATTCAAAATTACTTAACTTATTCATAATATCTGTTTAAAAATCTGATATCGTGCATTGCTTGCCGTCCCACTCTAACTAATAAGTGTTTATATCTCACGCGCTCTGTCGCTCGATATCTGATATCGTGCATTGCTTGCCGTCCCACTCTAACTAGTAAGTATTTATATCTCACGCGCTTTGTCGCTCGATATCTGATATCGTGCATTGCTTGCCGTCCCACTCTAACTAGTAAGTATTTATATCTCACGCGCTTTGTCGCTCGATATCTGATATCGTGCATTGCTTGCCGTCCCACTCTAACTAGTAAGTATTTATATCTCACGCGCTTTGTCGCTCGATATCTGATTTCGTGCATTGCTTGCCGTCCCACTCTAACTAGTAAGTATTTATATCTCACGCGCTTTGTCGCTCGATAACTGATATCGTGCATTGCTTGCCGTCCCGCTCTAACTAGTGAGTATTTGTATCTCACGCGCTTTGTTTCTCGAAATCTGTTTAAAAATCAGATATTGTGGCAAACGCGTATGATATCGCCGTATCGCGATTCGTGTCGGTATAGCGAGCGAGCACGGTACATCAGATTTCGGAAATATCAGATATTGTAAAATACATAGATATTGAACGAGCCAGTAAGCGATATTGGGATATTGTACTAATATCTAGTTTTCATATCTGATACGATTTGTATCGCCCACTTCTACTGACAGACTTCTATCTGACACTTGCTTGACAGTTATACTGTCAATCGTTTTGTTTTGACTTAATAATTGGTTGGTTAGATTTTAAGATTTTTACTTCAACACGTGTACAAAAAACCTAATTAATTCTTAGAATACATGAGCGAATAAATAAAAGAATAAAATTTTATGAAGTAACAACAAAGCCACATGTAATATGACTCGTTTTGCTAGAGCAAAAGGTTCTAAAGCATCTAACCAAAAGGCACCTGAAGACAGCACGCCATGGGAAGTTATGAAGGATCAAATAATAAAATCAAAAAAAGAAAGCGAAGAAGCAAAACATAGGCAGGAAGTAGGAATTTATTTTACTTGTGATATTTATGTATTTATTCCTACTTCAAGTACATGGTAACATATTCTTTCACAGGCGGAACAGCAGCGCATTGAGAACTACACTAATTTTCTTAAAGAACAGAAAGTTCAAAAAAGAAAAGCTACATGGTGCGACTTTCCGGACGATAATACTGTCAACAATTCAAATTTAAGTAATACGGGCAATGTGCCCGCAACAAAAAAGAAAAAGGCAAAAGAGCAAAATATTTCGAACAATGTATCAATAAATGAACAGCAGGTTGAGTCAAAAGAATGCATTCAGGTTACTAAAAAACAGAAGAAAAAGAAAAAAAATAATTCATTTCAAAACAAAACTCAATCAAATGATGTTGATAGTGCCATCCAAACTGAAAAGCTTGAACATATTGACAAAAATAATGCAGAGCAGGCATCTACTGGTCAAACATTGAAGAAGAAAAATAAGAAAAAAAAATCCAAAAATCCTGCTGATATTAAAGAAGATAAGAACGACTCTGTTGATATTATAGTGGATGCAACAAACATGAATTTCCAGGACCAGAATGAAAAAATAAACACTCAAGATGAACTTTCAGGAATAATAAAAAAAAAAGCAGACATTAAGAAAGTTAAAAATAAAAAAAATAAAGAGCCAGTTCGAAGGAAAGAAATAAATGACAGAAGTTTTCAACTAATAATTAATGGCAAAGAAATTGAACTTATTAGATTTGATGGTTTTCCTGTCATGAAAAAAGATGCAGAGCGGTTAGAAGAGCTAAAAAATAGTATGATGAAGAAGGGCATCCCAAAAACTGAAGTGCAAAGAACTATGAAACTAGAGAGAAGAAGAGCAGAAAAAGCTTTAGCTCGATTGAAGAGGGAGGTTTGTTATAATTGTAGAAAAGGTGGTCATAACCTTTCAGATTGTCCAGATTTGAAGTCAAAAATACCAGGTGTTGATAGTGCTGAAGGAGTTTGTTTCAAGTGTGGTTCTACAGAGCATCGACAATTTGAATGTAAAGTTCAGAGGGATAAAGAGTTTCGCTTTGCTACTTGCTTCATTTGCAAAGAGGCTGTAAGTTTCTATATTACATTTAAGATAGTTTTAATTCTTTGTTAAAGTGTCTAAGTTGTCTGTTAAAGTGTGTAAGTGACTAAGAAGTTTCAGTAATGATATGGAATATCGATTGGGTAACCTAAACTTATTAGTCAGTTGTTTCTGATATTTAAAATTAAAACCTATAACAAGATATATAATGAGTAGTTTTATAATGGCTTGAATTTTATTTATATTTAAAAATGTATGTTTATACTAATTATTTCAGGGTCACATTGCTCGTCAATGTCCTGATAACCCTAAGGGTTTATATCCTAATGGTGGATGTTGCAAACTTTGTGGAGATGTCACTCACTTGAAGAAAGACTGTCCAACTGTAAGTAATACCAACAGATTACCTTCTATATAAATATATATTAAAGGTCTGCTACTGTGCGCACACAACACTTGTGGATAGATTTAAATTAATTCTTTTAAATTTTATTAGTTGTCAAATTTATTACACATTTGAACATTTTGTAAAAAATAAATCCATGAGTTATTTTCATTTAATGTAAAAGTATTAAAGTTTCAAGGAACAATCTTTATAAGCTCTTAGTGTTCAGTGATGTGGGTTATCTTTGTGTGTAGTTATTAATATTAAAAGGAATGCAGACAAAGTTGCTGGTTTTTAGCTAGTATGTAATACATGAATGTAGGAAGTTAATTTTGTGATGCAATTTGTTTCTTCTTGATTTATTTTCACCACCTAAGGATCATCTGTTTCTAAAATTAATTAATTCTAAACTTTCTAAATGTTGCCAATGGTGAACTAAGATTTTAGAGAAGTAGGAGCTACCAATTGGCTTTATAAATTAAAGTTGGGTGGCTTTATAATAAATGCTGAGAGGAGAATTAAAAACTATTTATTATCCACCACTTGTCTTTAATAGACTTCTATTATTATAATTTGTAGAAAAAAAATCAGCCCTTTAGCTAAGTGGCTAAAGAGTCAGGCCGCGAAATTGGTTCGATTCCCACAGCGGCAACAATCTTTTTGTACTTTTTCCACAAATTTTAATATTCAATCTTAAGTGCAGAGATTAGCACTATAAAAAAATTTAATTTAATTTTTTCTTCTATTAATTTAGCCTTTTACTTTAGAAGAATGTTCAAAATACCAGCAAGTTTAGTTTTTACTTGCTGTATAGATAATGTATAAGTTTACTTAAAATGTTAATTTAATATTTTCAGACAAATTTAAAGAAAGAGGAAACATCAATAAAATTGCAGACATTGGATAACACTGAAAATATTGAAGACATTAATCAAAAAGTAGAAAACACATTCAAGGAAGGCATGAAGAAACCCAAAAAAATAAGGTTCTAAGTTTTAATATGATTTAATAAATAATAAAAAAAGTGATGTCTTTTACTGTATTATCTCTTTACACAATAAAAATACTGAAAAATTAATTGTTATTATCATAAAAAAAACTCATGGATCATGAAATTTTTGATTAACAAAATTATATAACATTAAAAACTTGCTTTCCTTCACTGGCAAGCAATTAAAATAATTTTCCATTTTACACCAACAACTAGAACTTCACAGATTTTAAGTAATAAAGTTAAGCTCTTCATTTAATTTATATTAATTATAATGCTTCAAGGCTTGCTCTAAGTTGCTCCATACATTGGTACGCAATTTGGCCTGTAATGCCTTCGGGGCTTTGCGGGTCTTCCCGCCCTAGGATTCTCGCTGCGTCCGCTAGGCACTGGATAGGTTCTTGCAATCGTTCTTTCAACTTCTCCTTTGTAATGAGCCCGCTGCTGAATTCACTTCTCGCCAAATACATTACCGGTGCGTGGAGTTCGTAGAACATCATTCCTGTTAAAATTAGGGGCCGTTTTTGTTAAGTGGCAACAAAAAACGAAATACTTAAGGTTAGAAGCTAAAACAAAATTAGATTATTTTTTGTTTCTACTTTAATAGAGAAAGGCTTGCAACGTCTCTGGCCTTTGGTGATAACCATGAGGATGGGGATTTTGTGTTTGTTACCTTCCCCTTAAAATCTAAGAATTAACCATGCTCACCTCTCATTCGGCTGTCTCCTGGTGTGATGACGTCAAACGTCTTGAGTAAGAGGCGACAAAACTCCGCTTTTCTTTCCAGCATGAGGTCTGGAAGGTCATCGATATTATAGCCTTCCACACGTCCGTAGAGTTGTGCTAATGCATGTTTTATAGAGAGAGGAATAGAATGACGCGGATGGAACACCGACTTGTACTGAAACCAAAAATTAATAAGTTTCGACAATTTGATGACTAAATTAATCGATTAAATTTATTTATTTCTTGCTTTTGTTGCGCATTGTATAATGTTGTAAAATATTTAATTAAGTAAACCACCATTACCTATATTAGTTTTTTGTCATTTGGAGTCTTATTCGTAAGACTTTAATTCAAATACGAAGATGAAGTACGGCGTTTAGAGAGATATTCGCTACATTCAAAAATTATAGTTCTATTCAGTTTTCTAGACATTACACGACGAGATGAATTAAATATTAAAATACATTTACTTTTTTGATGGTTGCCTCCCTCTGCTCGATGGACTGCGGGCCGGGTTCCAATAAGTCTAGCTGATCAACTTCCGCTTGGACTACTGCCAATAGTTTCCTCATCGCTGCTCCGGATGTTTTAAAGCCACATTTTTTTTCTGTACATGACCATTGCGCGTCGTTATCTAAAAATTGTGATTAAAATTCATTTGTAAAAATCCATAAGATGTTCAATTGTTTTAGATCTGGTAGGTACTAAAGGGCAGATTTAATATACTTTTGTTAAGACAACTTAAAAGCAACATAAAGCCTAACATCTACATTGAGAAAACCGTAACCGCTTACTAAGTACATATTTGTTACAGTTACTTGACCAACTTGCCCAGACAGAACACCGGCGTTAAGTGAATGGCCATCTTTTTCAAATAAAATAAAACCTAAAAAATTGGTAACAGTTTACGTATGTTCCACTACTGGGTAAAGGCCACCTCTATACAGAGTATGTCAGGGCATAGGCCACCAAGCGGCCCCATTGCAGATTAGTAGACTTCATATGCCTTAAAAATTGTTTTCTTGTTATGAAAACATTTTTTCTTCGGAACGAGCACCCGCGCTACCTGGTGGTAAGTGTTCATCACCGCACATGGACACTCGCAACACCAGAAGAGTCACAATTGCGTTGCAGGTCCGGAAGGAATAGTAATTCTTGAAGGTCTCCAAGTTGTATCGGTCCGGAAATACAATTTTTTTGTTATTTAAACAATGCACAGGCTCGGTTAACTGTGGTAGGGCCGTGCAACAGCTTCGGCTGTTGCACGAATGGGCAGGTGCGTCCGTTTAAGTACCATACTGTCACCGAAGACCGGTGTGATATGGAAATCTGGAAATGGATCTGCTGCTTTTCGTCTAGTGAGTGAGGTAGCGAGGGCCTACTTTATTAAAAGGTAGTTTCGCACCTGCAACCCAATTGGTGTTGCAAATGTCCATGGGCGGCGGTTATCACAAAATTCAGAATTCAACCTCGAACTGGCCGTCGCAGTGTGGGACGACCCCCCCACTAGATGGAGTGACGACCTGTGCAAATGTGCAGGAAGTCGATGGGTGCAGATGACTCAGGATCGTGCTTCGTGGCAGTCTATGGGGAGGCCTATGTTCAGCAGTGGACTCAAACAGGCTGAAATGATGATGATGATGATGATGGGATCATATATTTACATACCTAGAGGATTTGTAGACAATACTATGCCGTTATCACATTTGTTACATTTCAACGTGCTCAAGTGTGTTCCCAATTCAGTGGGATCGGCACATCTCTGACAGTCGCAGTTGAAATATTTTGATTCAAGTAAGTATTCACGTCTCACTATCGTAGGTGAGAGAGCGTGAGTGTAGCATAAATGTAATGGTTCCCCTTTCTTTATCGCTACAGCAGCGCGCACTTCAACTCTGGAAATACAAGAAACTTGTTAGAATGCAACGTCGGTATTATAAACTATTTTCGCAGGTTCGAAACCCAGTAACATGCATAGATTAGATTACTTTGTTCTTATTTCTGTTGCTCATATTTATGACCGATCTTGCCCAAGCCCTGTAAAACAATTTAAACTTGACTAAAAGGTGGATTTATAAATAGGTATAAGGTAATTAAAATCAACAGACGAGCGATCGTCGACAGAGCCAGCAAAGAGCTGGCAGCTTTCCATCTCTTTACGTCTTCAAAAGAATAATAAAACAATAAATATAAGCGTAATACGATCACCTGCATATGAGAATACTTTTGCAATATTAATAAATATATTTATTACATTAACATATAAAGTTGCCAAGCGAGTAGGCACCCTGATGATAAGTGCTTCCCACCGCCCGTGGACACTAGAGGTATGTAAATGTGTCGCTACCCTTTAAAATGGGTCCCGTTTGCCTTACTAACCAGACAAAACGCAAAATTATATCACTTCCAGTTTGTGAGGTCTTCTGTGATGCAGTGGTAGTCCTGCGGCCGAGCCTGCCTTTACGTGCCAGAGTAAGCCGCTTTGTCATAGTGATATATATTAATTTCACTTCGTACATAAAATGTTTATAAAGTAAAAATAGTGCGCTATACATCAGGTCCAGGATTGAAATTAATGAACACAAAACTTTCCTAATACTCCATGCAACTCTCTCACGAAGCTATTATAATCGGCTTTTGAAGTAAAGGTATGTATGCATTAAAAGTATTCGAATAAAAAGGCACTGCAACTAAATCCATTCACTGGTGTGATTCTGAAGTCACAGATTTCATTTCCCCTAGTGTAGAACAAAGTTTATAGTTCAAGGTTTCCTACAGTAGTTACCATATTGTTTAATAGGTCGATGGGTTTACCAAAACACTAAATAGAAAGGGACGAAAAAGATAGCAACAGCTTTCATTTTCTTTTAGATACTCTTATATTCGCCATTCATTATTACACAGTAGGTACTTGAACATATTCCATTTCGAAGATTTTCAATTTAGTTACATTAGTGTACATAGTACATACTTATAGTCGTTCTGGAGAATAGTGTGGACTATATTGGGGATACAGGAATGCGCTGCTATTGCCAATCGTGGATATATCGCCCGTACACTAAAACCGCCCCTAGATGGTATTTCCACAGCATTTATCTGCACAAAAGAAGTAAACAAATGAAAAAGGGGGAAAATGTTTATATTTTTTTTATGGAATTAAACATTTCGTGTGTAAATAATACGTAATACTACGTGAGTTCCGTAGTAGCATAGACATCTATATAACACACATTTTTTACATACAAATAAATAACAAATTAAAATCTCTTAAATAAATATACATATTTCAAACTGTTTGGTTAGCTTCGAGTGTTGAGAGGAGTTATAAAATGTGTAAAGGCATAAAAATGTGTTACAATCAATGGTACTTATCCTTTAAACGAGCAATTCTTGTATATATATATATATATAATTATATATATATATATAATTGGAATCTCGGCTCCAGCGAATTTCATGAAATTTAGTATGTGCGTAGATTCGGGGGCGAAAGATCGATCTGACTAGGTTTCATTTTTACAAAATGTCGTTTTATCCCAGTTTTCAGGGAATGAAAAATATTATTCGAATACGAATTCGGTAAATTTCACCGAAAAAAAAAAATGTTATAATAGCTCGGTCGGTAATCGGGCGGCCGCTAACAAACAGCCACGAAACAGATGATCGTGATACGAACGATCATTTACACCCTTAATTTTTACTTTTTTTTCGATTCCAGATCATTGCTTTCTGTATCTTTTATTTTTTGTCGATTTGTTATTTTGTTATTTTTTCCCTTTTTTTTTAAAGTTCTTTCTTTTGTGAGAAACACCAGCTCATATTTTCTTATTATTACGTCGGTAAGATCGAAACATATTATGCAAATTTCATTACTTAGTAATTTGTATTTAAATGTAATTTCCAAAATATACGATTTACCAAAAAAAAAAAAAACAAGGTCCTCCAGGTACTTATATACAAATAAGAGGGAGATATGACACTAGCGCAACAAAACTGGGACACTCCAATTACGCCAATTGGTGTGATTAAATTGTAATTCTATAGACTGCTATCTCTTTCCCTATCATATGTTCTATATCATCAGTCACATTCACTTATATTAGTCATATAATGTAAAGTGGAACAATTTTTAAACGCCGCGCAGTATGGAAATGCGTCAGCTTTAGTAAACATCATTGGTTAGAATAAATAAAGAAAATAGAATGTCAAGTGGTACATACAATAACAGATCTCATATTGCATTTATCACAGTTATAATGTATCAGATATAGTAAAAGACGGAGAAAGGCCATTGACATCGAAACGCCTTGCCAAGTTTAGTATCTGCTATTGCAACTCGGCTTTAAAATAGCTCACTCGAAATTGTATTTGGGTATGTTTATTGAGACAACAATGGATGGCGACGACTTTATAGCTTTCTGAAATCAGTTTAGATCAAACTGCATTAAAGAGCGTCTATTTTGGAGAGTGCTTATTATAAAGGCAACTGTAAGCAGCTCACACAGTTCTATTGATAATGTGATTTGTTAATATTAATTTAAATATTTAAATAGATGAATAAATTTTCGTACCGTGTGCGGATTGAATTCACGGCACGCATTAGGTAGGTGACCACTTCTACAATTAATCTTATTAGTAATATATTCGAGCAGTTAGTAATCTGGGCCCCAAAGATTCACCAAGAAACTTGTTTAAAGAAATAAAAATATTGACTGTAGCTTCTCAGTACATACTTGCAAATGTTATGTATGTCCGTAAAAATAAGAATGACTTTTCAAGATTTAGTAATGTGCTTGATGTATATACTAGGAACAAGCATAAAATAGTTCTACCCTCAACTAGATTGCGTAGAATAAGTAAATCTTTTATGGGACAATGTATACGCTTTTACAACGAAATCTCAGAAAACGTTCAAAATGAATCCGTTGCTAAATTCAAAAAACTTGTAAAGGAACCTTTGTGTGTTAATGGCTATTATAGTATTAGTGATTATTTGAATGATAACACACTCTGGAAATGAATTGATCGCTCCAGGCTCTTTCAAGTGGAATTTAATAAATTGTTATTTTTTGTCAAGTTAAAAAAAATGTGCCGCCGAGTTTCTAACGCCGGTTCTTCTCAGGTCAGTGGCTTTCCTTCCGAACCGGTGGTAGAGTTTTTTTGACTATCAATAAGTAAGTGTAATGCAAAATCAATATAGAATTGAATAAAGACTTTGACTTTGACTTTTGATTATATCGATGCTTCTGTTTTTTCACTTAACTCACCTCTAGAATTCCACAGGCTTTCCGTACTAGTTCCTTGTCGAACCTACCGCCGAGTTTGCAGTGATCAATCAGAAAGTCCACAATGTTCACTTGGTCTACCTCCCAGGTGGCCCTCTCTCGGCGAGCGGTCGAATGTACTTCCATAACATCCAACTCCTGCTGCCATCGATTGGGTTCATGTTCTTTTGCTAGAAGTAACCTGAAAAATCAAATGAAAAGAATCTGTGATTTTTTTATTTGGTTGATTTTTATAACAATTCGATAAGTGACAGCTTCCGCTTTAATAATCAGTGGCGTTATTTTTAGGAAAGCCTTGCATTACAAAAGTACAATCCATAAGATTACGTCAACGTATATGGTACCAGAAAAACGATCTAAAAATGATTAAAATAAAACATAAGCCTATAATAATCAAATATTTATTGGAAGATAAAATTTTCCACGTGATTAAATTATCAATAAGCAAAAACAAAGATATAACATTAAAATATAAAAAAATGAAATGAATAACATAAAAAATATACATATTAATAAATTATATATATCTTGATGGCTTGTCATTCATAAGTGATCGTGCTCGTGAGTCAAGAGTTCGATACTACAGAACCTAATGTGGGTACGTCAAAAGTGTTTCAATACTGGGCAATGTCATCCTATAGTGAAAACTGTTGGAATATTACAAAAATACTCTATACATTCCATGTAGTCTGTACTTCATTATGATACTTAATACATTTCAACTGATCTGTACTTCCTTCATTGAGGGTATAATGGCAACTGTTTCACAGTGTACCTTACTTGAAACAAGATTGTCATTCTGTACGAACGTCTCTCTGCTGTCACTGCCCTATCCCAACAAAAACTATGTTTATTAAAAAAACCCATACCTCAATGGCGTGATGCAATCAAGCTGTGGTGCACTGGCGGTCCAATCGTCCACAGGCTGGAATCGAACCTTAGCGCTGGAGAATACCTCACACTCTGCCGCATGCTGCTCTGATCGTTCGCATTCAGAGTTGCATACAGGCCAGCCGCAACGGGAGCACAGCGCATTTTCCACATGGCAGTAGCAACCGAGGCACAGCGGTGGTGTATCTAATGAGATACAACCTCAGAAGTTCGTTGATCGCCCCGCGTTTTAGTTTTATAGGAACACAACTGTCCAAGTTGTGGTCCTATAAAACTAGTATTATTAGCAATTTAATGGCTCCGTGGCCAGTTGTCAAGGTATTGACTTCGGCGCCGGGGATGCTGAGTTCGATCCCCACACAGTACAACTATTTGTGTCACCCACATATAATTGTTTCCGGTCTGGGTGTGACTAAGCCTAGTTTAATAGGTAGATATTTAGGGCACATTTTTACACAAAGCTCTATAGTCCGAAACTACGCAAAGCTTTTAATATGGGTACTAAATAACTGATAAACTTAATTAAACATACTTTTCTGTTGTAAATAAATATATATTATAAATATATAAACACCCAAACACTGGAAAAACACAATTTTCATCACACAATATTTTTCCAATAGTGGGGATCGAACCCACTCCCTCTGGCGCAAGAGACAGGTCACTACCCACTACGCCAATCGAGAATGTCGAATAATTGAATGCATTTACTTACTTGTATCAACATGATGAGTATGGTAAATTTACCTAGCGCTTTTTAATTCAGAAATATACCCAACAACTATAATATATATACAACTATTTTTCTTGTAATGCTCACTATATCGGGGTTGTAAAACTGACACAACGAAACCCTAGTTCAAATCATGCTAATAACGAGAAAAAACTAATATAAGGAAGACGATAGAGCACAAATCATAAAGTTGCAATTTTATTGACAGAATAAATGTAATTAATAATTACGTTTGCGAACTAGGGTACCGAATTTCAGAGATCAGAAAAGTAAAGTAGGCAAAGGCCTCTGTAAAGAGGGTATCAGGGCATAGTCCACCACTCGACCCCACTGCAGATAGGCGGACTTCATATATTTTCAAAAAAAAATTTTTTGTTATTATTTCGAAAATATGCACGATTTTTTCCTTCACCGCTGAGAACGTGATAAGTCTGAATTCAGTAGGGGCGGAAAAATTTAACCGCCTATTGGCGACAAATAGGTAAATCCGCCACTGATTCCAGTCGACTAAGATATTAGTTTCCAGTTCAACGTTAATTCATCTCTCTTTAAAAACCTAGTTTTGTAGATGACCATGGGCGGTAATCGCTTAACATCAGGTGAACCGCCTGCATACCTGATGACTTTAAAAAAAAAGAAGATTGCAAAAGATAGAAAAATTCATTGGATTTCGTAGAAAAAGTACTTGCCTGGCTTAGGCCCGATTGTGAAGGGCAAATCTGTGAATATTAACTCGCCACGGTCCAAATCCTTTTTGGCGACTAAATAACGTCCGTATTTATCGTTTCGTAATACGTCATACTGTGGAACGTCCATCGCATTAAATGAAGATTTTGAACTAATGAATCCTCCGCGACTGTCGAGCGAAGATTGAAGCAACTGTTTGGCGATTGTACAGAGGCGGCTAAAATAAGCCCACAACCGATCGAGAATTGGAACATACGAAATTTCGAGTACCTACAAGAGCTTTTGTTCTATACTTGGTACGATACCAAATGAATAATTTCTTTACATATCTAAACAATAATAAAAGAGTAGAATCGGTGTGCCTGTACATTGAATATATTTGTGACAAAATTAAATAGGGTATCACTAAAAGAGTTATAGGACTCATAAATCCATTTTTGGAATTTCTGTATGTCTGTCTGTCTGCCTGTTCGCTTATGACTTCAAAACTAATTATCGGATTTTGATGCAGTTTTCACTGGTTACTTAAGCTTAGCTTGGGGCAACATATAGGCTTTGTTTCATATCAATCGGCTCACTCAAACGGAAGATATGGGAGTAATAAGATTCAAGCAGTGCAGACGCAAACTGTGTTGTCTAGGTTAGCTACTTGGTTGAAGCTGAATGGTAGCTAGGTGTGGCTCTAGCGAAATTGTGTTTATTCCGCTAATACCACTCGCTTGATCACTCCGTGGCGCAGTTGTCAAGACATTACCTTCGGCGTGGGTTCGATTCCTACACGGGACAATTATTTCTGCGACTTGCAGTAATTGTTTCGGATCTGGGTGTTTAAAAAATAAACGAAAAACAAAACTCATTCCCAACAACTTTCCATTCCAATGAAAGAGCACACAATTTTCAGTATCAGCTTTCTTCGTGATAATAAGTCTTAGGGACAGATTCTAAAAGTCACCATGTCCAATTGTACTTGCCATGCTTGCAATTTAAATTTATGTAGGTATGCATTTATAAGATTTTGAATTTTTTCCATTTATTGCTCTCTGCACTTGACTAAATTTTTTATTTTTTTTTTTTTTTTAAAACATTGCCCTTACTTTAGGATAACATTATCCTGTGTTGTAGGGACGTTTTACAAACATAAATTTAACGCGGACAAACACCCAGATGCGAAACAACTATCTGTGGGTCACACAAATAGTTGTCCCGTGTGGGAATCGAACCCACGACCCCTGACGCCGAAGCCAATAACTTGGCAACTGCGCCACGGAGTCATCAATCCAAAGATTAACCAGTCCGCCTTTTGTAATTTTCTATTTAAAAAGTAATTGGGGATTAAATGAATAAAAAAAATGCTCATAGGTAGGTTATATCTTAAGAGGGCTCCTCCAAGCACCATTGTTTTTTCTGGGGACTATGTTCGGCCAAATCCCTATATTCCATTTACCATATATCTCTGAGAACTTTTTATTATATTTTTGTTTTTACTGGCTTTTGAACACAAATGACTCCGTGGTGCAGTTGCGAAGGTATTGGCTTCGGCGTCGGTGGTCGTGGGTTCGATTCCCACATGGGACAACTATTTGTGTGACCCCAAGATAGTTGTTTCGCATTTGGGTGTTTGTCCGCTTGAAATTTATATTTGTAAAACGTCCTTACAACATAGGAATCAGGATACTAAATGATAATGTAGAATCAGGATAATATGATAATGTAGTAAGGGCAATGTTTTTTTAAAAATAATAATTAAATCAAAGCAGTGGCGCTCTGTAGTGTAGTAGTAAACAATTATTGTTAAGGCATTGATGTTATTCAGTCATATAGTTAAAACACTAATTTATAAATGACTGGCGACCCGCGCCGGCTTCGTACGGGTGCAATGTATTATACATATAAGCCTTCCTCTTGAATCACTCTATCTAGTAAAAACCGAATCAAGATCCGTTGCGTAGTTTTAAAGATCTAAGCATATATATAGGGACAGACAGCGGGACGACTTTGTTTTATACTATGTAGTGATTAGGTACATATAATATTGTTTAATGACTATATAGTTTTTAATTTTTATTCAAAAAATTGAAATGCAGGAAGTAGTTTCGTAGCATATTGCGTGCTCTATCTGAAAGTCTGCCCCAGATTGCCGCAGTAAATGTCGTAACTACTGCAATCCAAACTGTTTGACGTCACTTTTCACGAATCGCTTAGTTATTCGTTCGTTTGTTAAAATAATATTTAATATATGATGCTCGTAGACGGTTTTTATTCATCTGTTTTTTTCTTCTATTTTAAAAAACTCTAATGTAGAATTATGTAATCCTATATTTTTGAAGCATATTGTGTCATAAAAATACTTGCCCCGCGTGGGATCGACCCAACGACCCGCCCTGCCTGTCACTCGGCAACTGCACCAACTAATACTATTTTACAACAATTTTTATTTTACTACGTCGAATAAGTATTATATAATTCACGCAAAAATTATACAATATAATTTTAATGTTTGTTTTAATGATACAAAAGTACATTAAGCATTACACAAGTAAATTAAGTCTAGCCTATATTATATGTCCCACGGCTGGTCCCGTTTGTAAAAAGGACATACGCGACCCCATAGTGGCATTGCAGACTTCACATATCTTCGAAACATTTTTTTGTTATTATTTCAAAAATACCTCTGCAAGTTTCCTCTCCATCTTCTTCTTAACCGCGGAGCACGTGATATTTCAGCTCTTACAATTGTAATTAACAATTTCATTGGCGCTGGCACCGGAATTTGAACTGAGATTGCTCGAGTACATTAAATACGAACGCCTGTTCCCTGAGCTATTGCTGCCCTCAATTATAAGAAAATTTCCGATAGCTATTAGAAGCATCTTCGTTAGGTTGTTGAATGTCATTTACGGAAACAAAAACCTTATGGATTATTTTCATTCAAAATTTTGGGTGATCTAGATACCCCGCGTTGTCAAATAAGATACATATTAATAATTTAATATTATTTATTGATTTTTTTAATAATTATGTCATATTTTGAATATACATTTGGTTTTGATGTGAAAACCTTTATTACGGACTGTTATCTAAACTTTACATTACCAACAGTATTAGCAGTTGTTACCAAAGAATCCGTGCCCTGTCTGCGTGAAGTGAGTAGCAGCTCTTATAAATTGCATAAAGTATGAATTTAATAACTGCCTGGACTAATCATATAACAACCCAGAGAGATAAACTTCTTAGAATATCTCTGCGTATTGTAAAATGTAGTAAAAGAAATTTGAGCACACAAAAGCTGTCGATGTTACACGTTTTGCACTTGACCTAACGTATCGTACACTTAGCATGTAAATTTCTGTATGTTTCTTTCTATAAGTTTTTATTCTAAAAGTGTTAGAAAGTTATTTACTTTTCTTCTTTTTTTAAATCTTTTTATCCTGAAATAATTATTAACTAACGACACATTTAAAACGGAGCATAATAAGTTGATAATATTGAATAAAATTTCATATTCAAATCACCAAAAAGATGTTTCCAGTCCTTACTTACAATGTCAGTAAAAAATTTCTCCAATTTGTCTTTACTAAATAGTTAAATAATTCATAAACAGGATGGGACTATGGGTGAAAAAATTATTTGCAAGAACGAGTATGGTGAGAGAATCATATGCCCGTCCAGTAATGAAGATGATGAAAACAACATGATAGAAGTTTGGTCATTAAAAGCAAGTAAAAGCTATTAATATCACAAAAGACCAGAGTACTTTCATAGACATTTTTTGATAGTTTCCAGAAACTCTCTAAACATCTTTAAGGAAAATCCAAATAGTGCAGTGCATCTATCACTAAACATTCCTTTTCCTAAATTCGATAAAGTAGCAATACCAATATTGCAAAATAAAAGCAGTATTGCTACTTCATTAAAAAATTATTATTTTTATATGTTTATAAATGTTCAATTTAATTTTTATTCATTAACTATGAATAAATAGAATATTACAATATGTTCAAACAAATAAAAATACACTTATTCTATGTTCTAATTTCTATCTACAATAGAAATAAAATCGATCAGTCGCAATTGCGCATGACATATTAAGTCAAATGAATACTTTTAAGTACAAAATACTTTTTCTTTGATTATTGTATAAAAGTATGACATTTATAAATTTTAAATTTTAATCACTACCACTGCTATTTTGAAATATAACCAAATGAGTGCTACAAAAAAAAATATACCTAAACCATTATAATGTCAATAACAAGATTTCCGGTCAAAAGCGCCCTCTGGCAATACCATTAACGAAGTTAAATTGTCTTGCTTGTGATACTAGAGGCAAGAGGTGAAGTTATTACTCGGAATTCACAGAATTTGTTATACCTATCTGATTCCAGTAAGTGAACTTATCCATCAAACGGTAAGTAAATATTCTAGTCCTTATTTCAGTAAGCACTTGTAAGGTGAATTGCAGTATTATTCAATTACTAGTGTAATTCGCCGGGCAGCTATTGACGTCATACACGTGATTATTACCAATTTATATTTTTTTTTTCACTTTTTTACGAAAATCTGCTTCTGATATTTCCATAAATACATAGTAACAATTTATAAGTTATTGAACAGTACTACTCTTGCAATAAATCAATACATAACCAATACGCATAGACTATTAAGCTTTAGTGGCAGATTTTGGCTAAAGGTCAAGTTTACGGTCATATAGTACGATCACTTACAGTAATAATTTTATATTGCATCAGAAGCAGTATCATAGGTAGGTAGGATATTGTTTTTGCAATGGGTTCTCTTTTATTACCTGTGTGTTATGTAATAACGTTATCGAGTGACACTTATAAATTTGCAAAGACGACCCTGACACAGCTGGCACAGAGTGATAATCAAAAAGGTTTTATAAAAGAACAAATATGTACCTTTTAATCTACCATGATATACATTATACTGATGTTAAAACTGATACTTGTCTATTCAATATGTTGTCACTAGTTTAGCCACTAAAACTTCTTCATCTAATCAAATCATTGAAATATCTAAGTTGAATGCCAGGAAATGCTTGATGCTATTTTGTCATCTATCATCTACTAGCGACCTGCCCTGGCTTCGCACAGGTGCAATGTATTATACATATAAACCTTCCTCTTGAATCACTCTATTTAGTAAAAAAAAAACGCATCAAGATCCGTTGCGTAGTTTTAAAGATCTAAGCATACATAGGGACAATGCAAAGACAGCGCAACTACTTTGTTTTTTACTATTTAGTGATTACAAATTTTTCAACAAGATTTCGAATAGGTATGAAACTTAAAAAAATATGTTAAAAGTATTTGCAAGCCCTCAGGCGTTGTCGATAATGGTTGGTGGTAATCACTTCAGGTAAACAACGTGCCTGCTTGCCAACATTTCACATAAAAAGAAATAAAAAAACTCCAAATAATGTTAGTGCTATTTTATCTATATTATGCACAATTTTTCACAATGAATTCTTTCACCAATTGGCATATCATAAATTGCCACTTAAAATTGTAATCAACACATCTATTTGTGCAACACCTAAATTTGAACCTAGAGAGATTGCTTAAGTATATTGAATAAAAAGTGAGTTCCCAGGCACTGAACTATACGCCTCCAATTGCTAATCTTTATGATACAGTCTTACAGCTTCATTAATATCTAATGAACAATAAATATATTTTTTTATTTATGCTATACTATACTGAGCTTGAAAATTAACTGCAAAGTAAATTGCAGGAAATGGCAACCCCACACTATGCTGATCTTGGCAAGAAGGCCAATGATGTCTTCAGCAAAGGCTACCACTTTGGTGTCTTTAAACTTGACCTGAAGACGAAGAGTGAATCCGGTGTTGAATTCAGCAGTGGCATCACCTCCAACCAAGAGAGTGGCAAGGTAAATATCTCATAAGCAATCTATGAAATACAATAAAAAATTCAATTAATAAAGACTGTGTTTATGTTAAAAATAAAAATGTATGTTTTGGGTAATATCCTTAAAATTTATAACAGGTATTTGGCAGCCTTTCATCAAAGTATGCAGTGAAGGATTATGGTTTAACATTCACGGAAAAATGGAACACCGATAACACTCTTGCTACTGACATCACCATTCAAGACAAAATTGCCGCTGGTCTTAAGGTTACTCTTGAGGGCACCTTTGCACCACAGACCGGGTAAAATGTTTAATGTTTAAAGAACTCTGCTAAAATAATTGAAATGCATTAATAATGTTTTATGAAATATTTTCATAGGAGCAAGACAGGCAAACTTAAGACTGCCTTTGCCAATGAAACAGTGTCTGTTAACACTAACTTGGATTTGGATATGGCTGGACCCATTGTGGATGTAGCCGCTGTACTGAAGTACCAAGGCTGGCTGGCTGGTGCCAACTCTCAGTTCGATACGCAGAAAGGCAAATTCAGCAAGAACAACTTTGCCTTTGGTTACCAAACCAATGACTTTGCTCTGCACACCAATGTGTAAGTCATGACATTACTTTTTTTTTTTTTCTCATAATCTTTCTGTTTGATTTGAATAATGATAATTATACATTTTTTTACAACTCATTTTCAACAA
This sequence comes from Iphiclides podalirius, assembly GCA_933534255.1. Classification (NCBI taxonomy): domain Eukaryota; kingdom Metazoa; phylum Arthropoda; class Insecta; order Lepidoptera; family Papilionidae; genus Iphiclides; species Iphiclides podalirius. The sequence continues at coordinate 9,940,278 of OW152827.1, read as the reverse complement.
TAAAACAACTAAGGTCATATTTAGCATCCCTAATAGAATCTAATGACAACAGCTTACAAGTTTATATTATACATTGAAAATTACATACCAAAAGCATATTTACATTGTATCTATGAGATACAACAATACTAGATTTTATAGTTTCAACTGAAATCTGAAGTACTGTATATAAAAAAAAGTAGAAGCAAAAAAAGATTGCAGATTAATATGTTAAATTAAATAAGTTGTTGTTAAATTTCTATTTCTTGTTTACGTGAATACCTACACATTGTTAAAAAACCAATTTACCAATTTGATTTCATATTCACTGATCAGACATGGGAATTATAGGCAAGATTGTACAATTTTTTATTTAACTACTTTTTAATATGTGCTAATATGATGTATATTTTACGGAGATCTATGATTTAAAAAAATGATAATTAATATTTGTTTGCAGTGACAATGGAAAAGACTTTGGTGGTTCCATCTACCAAAAAGTGTCCGATAAGATTGACTGCGGTGTAAGCATGAAATGGACTGCTGGTTCTGCTGATACACTTTTTGGTGTAGGAGCCAAATTCGCTCTGGACCAAGATGCATCGCTGCATGCTAAGATAAACAACAAATCTCTGATTGGGCTTGGTTACCAACAGAAGCTGCGTCCTGGTGCGTGAACTTTATTGCCTTATTTTATTATAAACAATAATATCTATATAAACTTTAAAGGGATGTTATCTCAAAGCTTGCACTTCATTACTGTAAATGTTTAAGGTATAATTTTGAATATTAATTAAACTCATATTTATTATACTTTATGTAATAGTAAGTAAAGTAAAATTTGTCTAGTCTATAACATTATTACTATTGTAAATCTGTTTAGCAACTTTTTATCAGTAGGCACAAGATCTCTTATTGTTTTTAGTGACATACATCACTGTTATCATTTATGGGACATTATCTTGAATGGTATGATCAGCATCATACGATTTTAAAGAAGTGTTACATAAACAGTCCTAAGATAATCAATCTTCAAATAGTGGAATCAATTTTGAAATATTATGTTTTTACTAATATAAATATTAAAATTTCTGCATGTTTCGTTAAACAATAAGTAATTGAATGACTATGTACACGCAACAACAGCGATTGGTTTTTTTTCTATAATAAATAAGACTTTCTTTTTCCAGGTGTGACTCTGACTCTGTCGGCCGCCATTGATGGCCAGAACTTTAATGCCGGTGGCCACAAAGTCGGCATCGCGTTTGAACTTGAACCGTAGGCATTTTACTCAAGCCAATGGCGTTTTAGTCTTGTAGATAATACATAATGCCACATTCACTATATATAATGGACATAGGAAGCATATATAACATAATCAATTAAAGCATCGCGGTGTCCTGTGCATAGGCAACTAAGCATGTAATGCAGCAATCAAATTGTGTGAAATGCCGAAGAGATTCTACGCACTTTATTCTACGGGCAGACGCCTGCTTCCTCGTAATTTGGTTTTACGTATTATGTATTACTATTCATGTGTTGCAAAGCATCCTATATTGCTGAATGGTTTTATTGAATTCAAATATTCACAACTGACAGTATATCGCCTGTAAATAAGCACCTATGGTGTGTTCCTTATGATTGATTGAGAATAAAAATGAATAGTCTGTTGGAATCAAGAGTTGCTTTTTTTATTTATCCTTGCTTCCTCTCACTCCAAGAAATTAAAATCCCAGAAGTTATTAACCTACAACAACAATGTTGTTTTTTAGTAAGTGGTTGGATCTACTAAAGAATACTTACTATATTTGTAATAAAAAACTAAATTTAAAGCATGAGGATAAACATATTAAGCCTTAAAAAGCTTAGTTTTCATAGTAGGCGTCCAGGTAAAATATGTTTAATGTCCTATGAACATTAAGAAAAATTAGAATATTAACATTGAGTTATTTACTAGAGAAGCTAAAACCCAACAAAGTGTTGTTCCATTTTGTTTTAAATCTTAAAGTTTGCTGTAGCGCAGAAACAATCATTAATTGTCTACCCAAAAATGTATCTTTGCCCCTAAACGATTCAAACATGCACACTAGATCCCATCTAGTGGTCTTATCTAAATAAATCTTAAAAGTAAGTAACTAATATCTAAAAAGTCCTATGCGCCGTGGGCGGTGCTTACGCGTTTCGTCCCACGAAATACAACAGCCAAATTTTACTTTTAACATTTTATCAAGTCTCGGGAACTTGATATAATTTTAGTTAATATTTGTAAGTTATATTGATAATACTCATAATTAAAGATAAAATTGATTTCTTGGCTTGGCCAGCACACACGAAGGCATATAACTTTATATTCTATCTAATATTATAAAGGCGAAAGTTTGTATGTATGGATGGATGTTTGTTACTTTTTCACGCAAATGCTACCGAATGGATTTTAATGATACTTTACATAATATAGCTTATAAATCAGAATAAGACATAGGCTATAATTTATATACATATTTTATGTAAGTATATCTGTCTGAATGTTACGCTTTCAGCCTATTCTACGCAGACGTAGTCGCTGGCACAAAAAGCACGAATCGCAAGGATAAGAGAGCATAACAAAGTCGTCTCGTCATTTTTGAAAAGTCCTAATTCGCCTTTAAAAATGTGTATGTAATTCCCCTTTATGTGAGAAGGTGGCTAACGAGCTGGCGGTTCACCTAATTTTAAATGATAACAGACACCCATTGCATTTGACAAAAAACCGAGCAAACCTCGGTAATCCAGGTACTTACATTTATATCTTTTGGATTAAGACATACTTTTTCTTTTAAATCAAACAATATTATTAAAAAGAGTTTATTGTAAACATAGATTTAGATAAGAATCCTACTGAATCATTTCCTCTTCCATGACTTTGGCCATCCATTCGGGTTCCGCGGCGGCGATTTTTTCAATCAAGCTATTCACTTGATAACACAGACTCTGGATCTGTTTATCCCACTGCGGCAATATTTCACGAGCTGGAAATTCAAAGATAATAATAGACTGTAATCCTTACCATGTATTTCGCTAATCTTATATCAGGAAAGAATGATACGGAGACGGTTATGTATCATAGACGAATCTATGATAAATATCTGTCAAATCATAAAATATACTTATAAAGAAAAGTTATTGTATAACAGATTTGATAAAATTGATCTAGCTTAATGGCAAGAGACAGCCCAGACCAGCTACTAGCTTTTCTCAACCTGTGGTCTGGTCCGCCAGGCTTTTGTGGTTGAAGGCGCACTGAGTAAATAAATTTTCTACATAACATTACCGCGCCGCAGTATGAGGTGCTATTGATGATGATGTAATTATACGGCAATTATTATTCATAATTTATACAATTAATATAATTATACAATATATAACTTGAATAATTTTGTAAAGACATGCACTAGACTTTGTCCGTAATATTTTTTACATGTTTTCTCTTGTTAAATTTAGAATTTTTTCTAACTATATAGCGTTTAAGACTTAAGTTGGGTTTCAATTTAACTTTTGTTTGAGAATTACGACCAAAAATAAACGTCACTATCCGTAAAATTGTTTATCTAATAATGCGAGTCTTCGCGTAAATACCGAAAACCATTTGCTCTGTTTTTCCATAGGACAAGTGCAAACAAAACTTACGACATTTACTGTACTTATAGAGCAACGTTTCTCGAACTCTGTTTTTATATTATTGTGTTTATATATTTAATTGTATTGCAAAAGCAAGCGATATGGGCTGTCTATGGGTTGGGTCCACGTGAATTCCTTCGGCATATTTTTATGCAAATAAACGTCTGACTGCTTCCGTCGCTATACATACTCGAGAACATCATATATGTACGAAATAACATACATCTTTTTACAAAAAAACATAACACATCGCGTCGGGGCTATGGCGACACGCTGGAAATACCAAGCTTTAGGCTATCTAAAACCAAGAAATCGTTTCTTGGTAGATGTATTAACTTAGATAATGGAAGGTGACATCCACAAACAATTAACTGTAAATAGTTTCAAACATTTTGTAAAAGCTACCTTAATGGACAGGGCATATTATAATGTCCAGGAATACATTGCGGACAAGGATGTGTGAAAATGACTCTTGCTCTGCACTTGCAAGTACCCTGGCTCCTGCTCATTTTACACTAAAATATTTTTGTGTACATGCTAACATAGTTCAAAAGAAAAAAAAAGATAGACCGCAGTTGCCGGTTCTTCTCTGGCAGGTGTAGTTTAGTGAACAGGTGGTAGTATTTGACATTGAATAAGAGCTCAAAATAAGCCAATATTGAATAAAAAAAATTTGACTTTGACTTTATCCAGTCCGGCACTTTAGTCCAGTTATTGTTACGTTTGAGATGCGACAACGATCGAAGGATCCCTAGTATTATTATAAAAAGGCCATGCTGCGCGATTTTATTTTCGGGACCCGGTGCTGGGTCGTCCATCAAATGGGATTGCTGCTATAGGGTTTCAAATTGGAATGTCGTTGTTGATTTTATAGGTACTGAAAAGTGAGGGGGGGGGATATATATATCCTTTTTTATGTGAGAAAGTGTGAAACGTTTTAATTAAGTGATAACCGCTAACCGATAAGTGGTGGTGGAACCGGACGGATCTGCCCAACTGTGCAATCACGATCACTGTTGCGTGGCCCTACCACAGTTGAGACGTTTCGCTTTAATTCTTTTGTCATCAATTTGCAATTTCTTTTAATATAACTAAATACTGTGGGCAAGGTGAACTGGACATACTCTCGAAGTGCACGACGGAGCTGATCTGATCGATGTAGCCATTCATGCGGCCCTCGCTGATCATGTGGCTGGCGATCCTCTCGGCCTTCGCGGGCGGCGTCTCCAGAAGCGCGCCCAACTCCTCGAAAGTTATGTTGTTGTATAGCTTACTGGCTGACAGTAAGTTGTGCTCGAACACCGCCCGGTCCAATATTGTGGAGCCGTCCGGCATTGTGGCCTGCAAGCGACAAACTATTTAAACATCTAGGTTTGTTTTCATTCACTAAGTCTAAGTTACGCGGGGTTAAAGTACCGAGTGGCTTTCTAGCCGATTGGTTTAAGAAATTTTTTTTTTTGGGTGCAATAATTATTCGTCCAAGTTACGCAGGGATAAATTACCGAGTGGCCATCTATTGGTTTGACAAATTAAAATTTTTTGGGTTCAATAATCATTCTTATTTGGCTGTGGTAGGGGCATGTACAAAACTATTGTTTTCACTGTCGCACGAATGGGCCGGTCCGTCCGGGGAGGTGCCGCGAACTCATAGAAAACCGGCGGGAAGAGGTATTCTGCGTTTTTTCTGGTGAGTAATGTAATGGGGGCCCACTTTATTAAAAGGTGGCAACGCATTTGCATCCACCCGTAGGAATGCAGTTGCAAATGTTCATAAGTGGCGGTTATCATAAGATGAACCGCAAGGTCGCTTGCCCACCTTCTCACATTAAAAAAAATCATACTAACATTTGAATTAAACATTAAAAAGATTGCCTCTTGCCAAACACAATAAAGAAATGAGTAAGCCATATAAAAAGATACATTCAGTATGTTATAAAATGATTTTATGTCTCTCTGAATTGATAAGAATATACATATTAAAACATGTAGAAAAAGTACGAAAAGATTGTCGCCGCTGTGGGAATCGAAACCACGTCTTCGGCATTCGCGGCCTGACGCTCTAGCCACTGAGCTAAACGGCTGATAGCCACAAAAAAGAAAAAAAGAATATACATACATAGAAAGATCCGTTTCTAATGTGATTACCTTCTGATGAGTTTGCATTAGAGCTTCAAACTCGTGTAACTCTGAGCGACGAATGATGCGGTCCAGGTACATCTTCTCTAAGATTGAGTATGCAGGTAGTTGTTGACAGCGTTCGTCCTTAAAGAGTGTTGCCAACATTCTTGAACGTTGTTGGCCTGAAATACACACAATTGGTGAAAGTCATACACTGCTACTAAATTTCACAATTCTTCACCTTTACGCCACTACTCTGAGCTTCCTTATGTTTTTTTTATTATAAAAAAAGTTAACCAATAACTATCAAAGTTCATTATTTAGTAAATCTTAAATTATATTTTTTACGGCTTTTTATTAATTTGTAAGTTATAATATTAAGATAGTAGTCACATCTTTCAAGTCTTCCATGATGACCGACATAGCAAAGATGCAAAGCATGCCTTCTGACAAAAAAGATCTTAAGACAAATCACTAAGAATAGTGTATAAGACCGGCGTAAAGTGGAAGTATAATACTTTCGCGTTTCGCCTGGTGAGTGAGGTGGCCAGAGCCCAATTTTCAAAAGGATGTCAACGGATCTGCTCGTTGGGCAACTTTTCATATAAAAAAAAAAATGCTCCTTAATAAAAGATATATAAAATATTATTTTTTTATAATACCTGCAGATGCTAACACAGTGCAGATTAGGGCATTTCTCAAACAGGTCATCCTTTCGTCCTCATGAATTATATTGCGGTACGAAAGTTCGTTGTATCGCTGCGCAGCTTCAATGAACTTTCTATAATTAACAATACAATAAAATTAAAAAAAAAAAATGACCTGTATTGTGCTTTAATATAACAATTTACAATACCACAAAAAGTTGGCAATTGCTGATGATGTCTTAAACACAAAACACATTTTAACTTTTCAACTGTATGAATTAAATTACAGCAGTGTATTAACCTCCTATAATCCAATACTCTGGCATAGCACACTTTGTAGTATATTTGTAGTTGTTCATTTGTGGTCTCTGCTTGCAGTAAAGAAGCTCTATTAACAAATGCTTCAGCTTGAACAGGATCATCAACTTCAAGGTAGAGCCTAGCAATCTTCAAGTATGTCTCTAACTTGTAGTCAACTGAGTACTGTCTGAAAAAAATTGTAATTATTTACATTGATACTGCATGCTTTATTAACAACTAATTCTAATTGACACAAATGTTATGATTGAAAAAATTATAGGCAAATATCTAAGAACTGCTAGAAAAAACAACTGATCAGCATCTATGACATGTTGAAATTGTTGAAGTAACTCTCCTAACACACCAAAGAAGTAATAACCTCATTTACATTTTTCATTAGTTTTTAAATTCTTAAAACTTCATAGTTACCACATGTTGGGGCAATCAAGTTAATTATTTTTAGTTAAGACCTAACAACACAACTTTTAAAAAATTTATACATACAAATTATCATCATCATCATTACAGTCTCTTTAAGTCCACTGCTGAACCCAGGCCTCACCCACAGATTGCCACAAAGTACAACCTGAGCCACCTGCATCCATTTAGTAGGGATTGGGGAGGTCGAACTACACTGTGATGGCCAGAACAAGTCTGCCACTCTAGAACCCTTCTTTCCCAATGGCTATCAGTTCCCAATGGTTAGCTTTGTTCTATTGTGGATGTCTTCGTTGCAAACTCTATCATGCTGAGAAATACCAAGCTAAGCAACTTTGAGCTTCCTGATAGAGCCACCAGTGAAGGACCAGGTCTTGGTTCCATATGTAATCACTTTACAATACTTAACGTCTTTTAATAAGTATATTTTTTCTATGAAACAAAAATATTTTATTTATACATACTTTTGCCCAGTTTCAAGAGGAATTCCAACAAGCACATTTGCAGCTTCTTTCCAGTTTTGATGCCTTTCATAAATATCCGCAAGATGCTGTCTTATACTTGCAACCTGTGCTCAAACAAATAATGCCAAAATTATGTATAAAAATAGATTTTGAATTAATAATCAACAAATAATTAACCAAGGGTAGTTCTTTATCACACCTGCTCTTCGAATGAAATAACTCTTGGTTGTATAACATCCAAAGCAAAATGGGACACCTCTCTTGATACATCATCTGGCAGCAATGCTAAGTGAGTGCTAACATCAGTCAGCAACTGACGAGATATAACCAAGCTCACATTCTCATTAACAACTGCAAGGTATTGTAAACATTATATAACATATAAACAATATAATTATTAAATATTAATGACATGAAACGTTTCAATACATACTAGATTCCACAAATGCTTTTAGAGAGTCAGCCAAATCCGCCGGGTTTTGAAGTATTTCCAGCAGAACATTTCGGTACCTCAAAAATTAAAAACATTACAATATTTCTTAAATACACATGAAAGTCAATATAAGATTTTCGTTTTACTCACTTTTCTGCTTGGTCTTTGTGTAAGCCCCCTGAATTTCGCAGTTCACTTAAGTACTGACGTACTCCTTGTAGAGTTATTGGCATTTTGCAGCTTTTAGTTAACAGTTACTATTTTATTTTAATATTATTTTACAATAGGAAGAAACAGTACCGTATGTTTAAATTAATCCCTAACAGTAACAATATCTTAACAAAATGCTCACCTAGACAAAACAAATATTTAATGAATTCTGTCTGTGGATACCTGCTGAACTTAACTTTGTTTTCATTTGTCAAACAAAATGTCAAAATCACAATGCACGTCAATAAATGTACCCTTTCCACAGATCTCTACATATTTTAAATCATATGAGTTTATGCTTTAATACATTCTATGTAGCTATTTTGAAATCTTGATGGATGACTGTTAGTTACTGACTGCTGTTAGCTCGGTGGCTTTTACAGCTTCGTCCGTATTTCGGTATAGGACCACAGGTAATTGACCAAGTTGACCCAAGGACATAGTAGAACAATAAAGCTGGTGCACGATAACATCCGATCCGCTTCGTTAACACGATGCCTGTCCCGACGAGCAGTTCGACTTAAGGGCCGAACACGCTTCTACAAGAGCACACCCCACGGAGCACATACTCTTCGCCGTCTCTAATATATCGAGGCTGACGATATTTTCTCATTTGTTGATATTGTCTAAATAGTTGTAAGTATTGTTTATGTTAAGGATTAAATATTTGCACCTATGGACTCCGTGCCCGATTCGAATTTGAAAAAATTAATGTTTTTGATACGATTGTCGGTATTAAATATGTCTCGATCAAATATAAATCGCCTGAAAATATCGCTGTATAAAATCCAAAATATGGATACATTAATAATTATAACTCGTGATTAAATATATTACCTTATGTCAATTCCAATCAGCCTATTGTAGTCCACTGCTGGACATAGGCGTCCCCGAGGGCACGCCACAGAGCACGATCTTTCCCTTTCCTCATCCAGCCACTACCATCGACCTTTCCCAGTTCATCGGTACATTATTTACATTATAGATCGCGGTCTAAGCCGAAGTTTAAACCTCCATCTTACCTTGAATCCTGATTTGAGATACAATAGGATCCATCTTTATAATAGAATTATCCATTATCCGTTAAAAGGATCGCGGAGATGTAGCGGACCAGACGGCGTCATTGTGTTATCATCTGTTATCATCCGACCGACTAACCTGCCAAAGATACTGGGCTAACATTAAAACTACCTAAAAAAATCTTATTTTTAGAAATAATACAAGTACCGGAAACCGGGAAGGAACCTATACAAGCAGAAGAGTTATAATTATTTAATATTCTGGTATCCCACAAGGCTGCGTTCTGTCACCTGCGTTGTTCTTCCTGCATGTCAATGATCTGATCTGCATATTTGCAACATTCATTGCTATGCGGATGACACTATGGGTGACGCATTATATACCGGCCGGGCAAATATTTCTCAGGAATACGTCGAAGTCGAGGTTTTGTCAAGCAAAATCTCGCATTGGGGCCGACTAAATATAGTCCAATTTAACCCCATGAAGACACAGGTTTGCGCGTTTACCGCGTAACCCTTCGTCGTATTTCCCTCCTTTGAAGGCACTCCCCTTGTTGCCACCGATTCGATCGGAATTCTTGGAGTCGATATATCGAGCAGCGTTCAATATCACGGTCATTTGGAAGGAAAAGCTAAGCTGGCTTCTAAAAAACTCGGTATCCTAAGCCGAGCGAGACAGTATTTCCTACTGGCACATCGTTTGCAGCTTTATAAAGCACAGATTCGGCCGCACATGGAATACTGTTCTTACCTCTGGGCTGGGGCACCGAAATACCAGCTCCTTCTATTTGACCGCATCCAACGAAGAACTGCTCGAATCATCGATGACCAAATCCTGTCCGATCGTCTCGATTCTTTGGCCCCGCGAAGGGATGTTGCATCCCTTTGCATTTTCTATCGAATATATCATGGGGAGTGCTCTGAGGAATTGTGTGGGCTGATACCTGCAGGTGAATTTCACCATCGTACAACTCGTCAAACCGCCAAGTACCATCGACACCACATTGATGGTTGGCGGTCCCCCACTGTGCGTTTTTCGCAAAATTTTCTACCACGCACAACTACTTTATAGAACGAGTTGTAGCCAGCGGTATTTCCAGACCGATACGACTTAGGGACCTTCAAGAAGGGAGCCTATTCCTACCTTAAAGGCCGGTAACGCAATTGCGACCCAACTGATGTTGCAAATGTCCATGGGCGGCGGTGATCACTCACCATCAGGTGACCCGCATGCTCGTTTGCCTCCTTTTTCCATTAAAAAAAAAAAAACAAATGAAACTTTTATTTTTAGTATTATTTTCCGACAGTTTATAATTAAGAACAAGCAAATATTTCAGTTCTGTAGCATATCTTAAAACTTTGAAGTTTGAACGCAAGTTTTCATTATTTGTAATTTTTTTCTTAATGTTGGCCAGATTTGACATCCTATATAAAATTGAAAGAAGCGCCATCGAAGTTTTAGCTCTATTTTCTTACTTTTCGACAAAAGATAGAATTATTATTCAAAACAAATATGTTTTGATATGAGGCGTGTGATTTGTTTTAATTTTTTTTTAAGTTTAGTATAAAGTAAATGGTCCAATTTAAGCAAAACTAAGCGTTTGTGATTGACAATTTGTTTTCAACCGTGGCTATTTGTATGAGACTAAATTTGACAACCTAAAATGGCGGCCTCTTTTGAACTCAAATTTTTTTTTGATTTTTCGCGGTATTTGTTGCTGAGCGTGGTTATTTCTTTATATTAAATATAACACGAAAACTCAATATATTATTTCTTCACCATGGATCACAATCTGGGCGATGCTTTAAACCTGGATAGTTCTATGGGGGTGAGTACTAAAAGTTTATTTTTATCTATTCTCCAAATAAATGCTAAGAAACATATCAAACACTAAAGTGACTCTTGTTGAAATGTTTGAATGGAGTTTTAATAACTTTTAAGTTTGAATTTGCTGTCCATATGTATAAAAAATTAAACGTATATCTTGCCATTGCTTTAAATATTTTCTGATTTAGGTTGATTTTGGGAACCCAGAAGATCCAGTTAATCAGGTGGATATTTCTTTAGAACATAGTGGCCAAGATGCAGGAATTCCGATGGAGTTTGAACATATTGAAGTGCAGCCCATGTTAATGGATACCGGCAGTGAAGAAATCATTGGTATAATTTCTAAAAATTAATCATGTTTATTATGACGTCCTATTTTAGATTTCTCCATTGTTACAACTATTATTTTTATTAATATTTTTGAATTAAAAAAATGTAATTTAGTCAAGTTTTAAGATATTTTTTTACCATATGAAACAAACAATTCCCAGATTTCATCGGAGAGCAGTTTACGCTGCAAGAGTATGCAGAACATGAAGATCAAAGTACTGTTATATCTACATCCACTGATGATCCAGCGGTAAGGGATATTTGTTTGTTATTAAATTAAATTCTGTTCGCCAAAAAAGGAATGTATCTCTTTTTGTTATGTTTTGGAAGAACTATCTAAAGGACTTGTTATTTTTTACCTGCTTTGTGCAATTCACTTGTGATGATTTAGTTTCAAATTTTGTTTTAAAGAATTGACAGTATTCGTTTAAGGAAATGTACATATACTATATATTTTATTGTTTACTGATTTCATTTAGTATATTTTGATGGTTATAATATTTACTCATGAAAATTAAGGATTTCTATAATTTTATAACAAATGTTTTTACAGCAACATAATATTCTCACCCCTCAATCTGATGTTATGATCGAAATAGAGGCCAAACAACTGAAAACAACAATAAAACAGGAAAATCAACAAGGTACTTTTGCAAAGACTATGGCAGCAAAGGTAATTTATTACATGGTTTTTTTATTTATATGAACAGTGCTTGCTAGATGGTCATAAATTTTTATTTGATTGATTTATATAAATTTCTTGAGATTTATAGAAACTAAAGGAACTTTAATCCCTTAGTTTATACAGGATGGCTTTTCTAAAGGTGCCCAAATTCACACAGGAGGTTCAGACTCGGTAGTATAATCTTTGAAATAAAAATAAACTTTTTTTTTTTTTCAAAAAATTGCCATTCCATTCCCTAAAAAACAGAACTTGTTGACAATGCGGTAGTAATTCATAAATGCGTCGTAACTTTTGAAACGAACTTGTGTGCGTGTTAGTTATGAATGATCGCGCGTAAAAAAAATAAGTTGCCCATAAATCTATATCTATATATATTATCTGTCTGGTAATTAAATGGCAAAAGGGGCCCTGTATAAACCTCAGGGCTGGAACGCTTCATTATATTTTCTGTAAATTTTTAAAAAAGTTATCCAGTTAAATAATTCTTTTGCAGCCCCTACTGTCGCCAACTCGTCCTGCAGCTCCCAAAAAGTCCGAACCGGAGGTATATACATCTGCTCCACGACAAATAGCAATAGCTCCTAAACCACCACCTTTGGCACCAGGTCCAAAGGCATATATACCGGGAAAGCAATTTGCCATTGCACCAAAACCCTTAGCTTTGCTTACTGGAAAGAATAATAGTTTTCTGAAGAAAGTTACTCTTGCCGGTGTTATGCAGGCAAATAATAAAGGGAACACTGTTTTGAGTGAGTGCCTTGAAATTAATTTTTAAATTTGTTATGAGAAATGTATGTACATTTTTAAGTCAAAAATTATTTTTGTATTATGTTTTTTTACTTAAGTAGTATATGTTAAAAATGTGTAGTAAATGATAGGGTTGCCTAAATGTAAATCAATTAGAGACATTTTTTTAAAGTATTCTTAAAAAAATAAATAAATCCAGATACATATGTAACTGATAATTTAAGTCTTAGGTATGACAGGGCAGAATTGTGAGAACAAATTTAACTGTGATAGGACCACGCTACAGTGTTCGCTGCTGCATGAATGGGCAGGTCCGTCTGGGTAAGTACCACAACCTCACAGAAGACTGGCGTAAAGTAGAAGTGTTACACTTCTGCGTTTCGTCTGGTGAGTGAGGTAGCTGAGGCCCACTTTATTTATAGGTGGTAATGCATTTGCAACACTACGGGTGTTCCAAATGTCCATGGGCAGCGTTATCACTTAACATCGGGTGAACCGCAGGTGAAGCTGGTTTGCCACTTTCTGACATAAACATAATACAAATGTTATAAAGTTAGAAAAATAGAGAACTATTTTAATGAAATAAAATTTTCATTAAACAAATTTGCAGCACAAATTGGTAAACAACTTGTAATGATGCCTGCTGGTGGTGCTCAGAAACTGAAACTCTTAACTACTGGAACTTCCATGCCCTCAGTGCAATATATAAAAGCCAATACAGGAGATCAGGTAAATAAATATCTCTAAATTTCTAATTAAAATGTACTGAATTTAGAACAGATTCATAATTTATTAATTATTAATGATAAAATTTTTCAGACACCAATAGTCCAGGGTAAAAATTTTGTCACGCATCAAAAACCAGTAGTAACAAAATTAATACTTCAGGGTATGTATGTTTAAATCCAAGTATTATAATTTGTTACTTTTACTTATATGTATAAGCAGTTTCTCAAACATATTTATGTAATAGGTCAGCCAGAGGGAAACAATCCACAGACTGTGCTTACAAAAGTTAATCCTGTAGCTGGAGCAAAATCACCAACTCGTTTTGTCACTATGCAACAGAAAACTATGCCTTTGTCTCTAGGAAATAAGGTATCTATCCCTTAATACTAGCAACATCAATATTTATTTGCATATCAACTTAATGTCATACATTTCAAATTATATAATAAATATCCAATATCATACAGTATAAGAAATATGTATTAATTACAGGTATTACTAGCTACACCAACAAAAACTGGTGTAAAATTTGCCAAGAAACAACAAATAATCGCTTTCAAGTCTCCTGAAAAGTTGTCACAAGCAGCTCAAGGTAAAGTAGTATTGTAGACATATTTGGCGCGCCTGTTTTTTTGAAGTTACACTTCTTAGGCGTGCCATGAAAGTGTAAAAAGCCTTACGGTTTTCGGTCAGTCTGGGTTGTTACATTACAATAGTAATATTATATGAAGAATGTATAAGTGTGTATGTTGACAAGTAGTCTTAGTATATATATGAGGATCATATCATCTGTTTATTAAATTTATTTAAAATAAATTAAGAATGATTAAAATTGGACAAACTATTATTTAAAATTTGAAAAGAAGGCGACTATCAAATGAATATTCTTAAAAGTAAAATAAAAAATATTTAAAGCAAAAATTGAATTTCATGAAAATAACTTACAGAAGTTTCACTTCTTCCGTGTTTACATTGATAATTCAAAATCTTTATTATACAGGTACCACAAAGAAAGTGCTTATAACATCCAATCCTGCACAAAATGTCATATTAAAAACAACTGCACCTTCTAAAACAACACAAGTAAGTTGTTTTTATTTACTGGAATATTCAAATATTTTGAAGTAAAGTTAAGGCTGTAAATAAGACGTAACGTGGAGAAATTGGTTAGATTGTAGATATATTTAAGAAACAAATTTGACTCAGAATTTTAATACTAAATTTCATTGTATTTCTAGATCACTAAGGATGGTAATATTGTTCTTGATGGACATAGGACACAATTGCATCAAATTAATGTTCCTGGTAAAGGAGTAAGTATAAATGATATGTAAAGTATTCAATTAAAAATATTTTTTTATTAATATAAAAATTCACAAAGCATGGATGGGTGTTTGTAACTTTATTTTTAAGATTGTTAAAAGCTTATTGTATCATTTTGCGCTTTGAACCATTAACTAATTGTGTAATCAAGAAACAAAATGGGCTTCAAATTTTATAATTTAAAAAATGTCTGTTTCTTTGTTCATCTCAAATGCTTGCTTTTTAATATATGTATACTACTCATCCAATTGCTATTAAATTGCAGATGTGTATTGCCATTAAATAAATAAAAAAGGAAAACTGTTGAGGGGCTTAGATTTTTTATCATTTCTTTTTCAGATACAGTATATTCGGCTTATAACAAATTCTAACACAGCACCGGTGAAACCTAAACCTCAACAACAACAAACTATTAATATACCAACGAAAACATTTTTGCTGACAGATTCCAAGGGTAATATTTTTATTATTTCATGGGCAGTAATATTATTTTTAAGTGTCGCAGGCAACGGCTGGATGCAAATGGCAAAGTGCTATTCATTGTGGCGTTCTAAGGTGGATTTCTTGTGGCTGATAATGATGATGAGAAATATTCCGTAGTTCCTAAGTATCCTATTTGTTTTAAAGGATTTGATGATCAAAGATATATACATATTATCTCTTATTTACATAACTTCACACACAATTGTAATTATTTTAAACCATAATTTTAATATGAAACTGGTTGGAAATGTGTAGTTAAAAAAGATTAATAATGCCATTAATTTTGTTCAAAGTAAACAATAATTAATTATAATGTATTATTGTAGTGTAAAAATTGTAGGTAATTTAATCCAGATGACGTCAGAGAAAACACTCAGCAGCAGTCAACAGCCCCTGTTTGTATCAAGCAATACTGGAGAAGTAACCCAATGTATGTATCTTGCAATACTGTATTACAAAGCTTAATTATTATCAGTTTCACAATTTCCCTCATGGAATTAATAATGAATAAGAAAATATAATACGTAAATGTCGATTTGACTTTCTTGCAACTTATTAATGGTGGATGTATATATAAAAAAGTGTTCTTATCTATTTCTTATTTTAAAATAGAAAACGGAAAACATTTATCATTCAAAAGTCACTTGCTGTTGCAAAACGTGTTGTTGATTAAATACACTGCATGGACATAATTACATATTTTTTATACTTTATATATTAATCTATTATATTGTATTCTTAGTACTTGTATTTGCATTTATTATTTTCCATATAACATTAACGTGAACAAATAGAAATGTATTACTTGCAACTGCCTTGTTAATTTTAAACATAATCATCAGCGCCATCTATGCTATCTAACTGACACGTGAGTTTCGCAAGTTTAACGACACTGACGTTCCAAAGAATTTTGCACATTTTAGAAATTGGATTTGGAAATCATTTGAAACATTGACACAAAAAGACATTCATAAATCGGTTCTTTTCTCTATTTGAAAATTATAATAAAATTTTAAATTTGAATTATTCTCAAAAGTCATTTAAAGAATGTCTGTCATTGTTTTGAATCAATGTTATACATTAAAGAATTTATTTATTACAGTGAGCTCCAAGTCCCAGCAGAAGTTAGTGAGGATAGCTCCATTCGTTAATAAATCATTGCAGTCAATAGTGGTGCGTAATATACTTTTAACTTATATTACATGTTTTTTTTTTTACTTTTAATTTTCGTGATCTATAATCGAGTCCATTCTAATGCTTTTACATAATTCATAGGTAAATTACAATCACGGGTCACATTTTTCCGCCTTGATATTGTGCAATCTGTGCCGTGATTTGTCTGTCCCGTCGAAAACTATGCTTCGGTGATAATAAATAATACCAGAAGTTTGCAGTAATCAGAGCATGTCATATTTCTCATTGTTAATTAATATTTTAATTAATTTGTGTTTAAGTAAAGTAGCGGCCTGATGTCCCACCGATTAGCACGATATGTGGGCACTAAAATCGTTGAGTATATTCAATCAAAAGAGCGCCCGGATACTGAGCTGTCACGGCACATTTGTGTATAGTAAATAAATATAAGAACTAAATATAAAAAAATAAATATAAGTCTTGGGTTCGATTCCCACACGGGACAAAGTATTTGTGTGGCCCACAGATATTTGTTCCGGATCTGGGTGTTTGCTTCCTAAGCGGGGTTGACGGACCAATGAGGTTTGACGTCAGGCAGTGAGCAGGCGGTCGTAAAAAAAATAGCCATAACCACTCACAATATGATTCACATGTGCTGGACCCACCTAGTTGGGATAAGGATAGGAGGGTGATGATGAATATATGTATGTATAATTATTGTAGGCTAACTATTGGCGGCGATTTGTTTTCAACAGACGAGCAGATCGTCGCAGAGTCTGCTGGCGCCGCTGACGCCGAGGCCGGAGGAGCCGCCCAGCGCCGCGCCCCAGGAGCTCGAGGAGATGGAGTCGAAGGCGGCGCTGCGCTCCCTCGTCGACCCCAGGCACGAGGCGCTGCACCAGCTCGAGGAGCAGATGCAGCACCAGCCGGCGGAGCAGCCGCTGCAGCACTCGCAGCAGGGGATGCAGCACGACACGCAGGACCCTCACGTCTCCGTCACCGAGGTCGAGGTGGAGTTCAAGCGGGACTTCGTAAGTGGCGCGGAGCCTGTGAGCCCGCCCGTCGGTTTGTTTGTTTTTTGTTCGGTGGCAAACGAACTCGACGTCAGGTAGACCGCCGCCATTGACATTTTGCGACAAGCAAAGGGTGGCAGATGCGTTGCCACCTTTTAATAAAGCGGGCCTCGGTTACCTCACTTACCAGACGAAACGCACAAATGAAACACTTCCACTTCATGCCAGTCTTGCTGGTACTTTACTACCATGTATTTACTTTACGGTGGTAGGGCCAAGCAGCAGCCTTGGTTGTTGCACGAATCAGCAGGCTCGTCCAGGTAAGTACCACGACCTCACAGAAGACCGGCGTCAAGTGGAAGTATAATACTTTCGCGTTTCGTGTGGTGAGTGAGGTAGCCGGAGCCCAATTTTCAAAAGGTCAACGCGCTGCATCCCTCGGGCGTAGCAGATGTCCATGGGCGGTGATATTCACTTAACATCAGGTGAACCGCCTGCTCGAACGGCAATTTTCACATAAAAAAAAAACTGCATGGACCTGCTTGTTTGCCACCTTCTCATAAAAAAATCTCGTATACTGTGATGGGGCCGAGTTGCAGTTTCTGCACGGATGGGGAGGCTCGTCCTGGAGTGTTGTAGTTTCACGTATCGCCGTGTGAGACTTAACCGGACTTAACTTTTTTAATGGTTGGCAACAAACACATAAGGTGTTGTAGATCTCTATATCGACGGTAATTACTTAACATCGGGTGAACCGGCGCCTTGTTTGCCTTAACTTTACAACTTATTTAATTCTAATAATAAACGGTAAACGGCATTTTGCACTGTATTTAATTTTAAGCAGTAAAGTTTGTTCTTTAAACATTTTTTAATGAATACTTGTAGAGGTTGATAATGATAAAATGATTGTTATATTAATTGATTTAATGAATTTATTGTTTGTCAGGCTTAAATTATTTGCTATCTAATGATAAAGATTTACACACTACATGGATGTTATTAATGTGATCTTTCTCTAGTATTCAGATTGTGATGACAACAACGATAGTATGGAGCAGCAGGATTCGAGCGGGCGTTCAGACGAGGACCCCCTCATTGTCATCCCCTCCAACTACATTAAGGAAAACGACAGCATGAGCGATAATCAATCCGCACTTGTAAGTTGATCATTAGTAATCTTTAACCAGTGATCTAACTATTTGGGCGATAATTTAAATTATCGTGTTTGAAGTGATTCTTTTTACCCGACTGCGGCGAAACCAAAAGAGGACAATGTGTTTGACTTATAAGTATGTATGGTCCGTCCTTATGTTCGCTCGTAACTACATAGCGGCTGAATCGAATTTGATGGGTATATATTAAAGTTGTAAAAATATTTTGGCGGCAAAATGTATGTTTTTAAAAATCTTTCAATCTTTCGTATCGCCATCGAGTTTTCTAGTTTTTCGACTTCAAAAAAGGAGGAGGTTTTCAATTCGGATGTAATTTTTTATGTTTGTTATGTTAGAATTTCGTCATTGATGAACCGACTTTGGATTAGGTTTGGTTTAGCTGCCAAGTGGTCCCACTCATTACGAAACTTTTTAAAATCAAATAGATAATATACATGGAGTCAGGTATTTTTAAGTCTGTTTTGTTTTTTGTTAACAAAAATTTACTTGTTAATTACTGGCTTGTTATATTTGGTCTATTGTTGTAGTTGCACGTCATAATTGGGTTGGTACATTGTGCTGTAACTCCGTGGGAATATAATGTATAGTTTGTGTTATCCCTAGTAATCTTTAATACGGTCTTTTCCAGGACGACTCTCGTATGAACAGCATATTAAACGTGGACGCGGACGTTCTGAACTCGTATCAATCTCCGCACACGCCACAAGCACTCTCCGAAAGTGGTAAGCCATTTTAACGTATCCAATGCTAATAGAATTACTTTTTGTAAAACATATCTAATTTTCAGTATGGAGTCACGGCACGTACCAGTGCCTCGCTCTTGATGATTTTAACTCGGTTGATGCTTTTAACTTAGTGCCAGCACCAATGCAATCGTTACCCATTTGGAAGCCAACTCTCTTGTCAAGTTATCAATGCACATAAATCTCAATAAATTGGTGTATATCATAGGCGACGGTAATCATTTCACGTTAAGATAAATACTTACTTTTTGTCACTTTCTTCCATAATAAATCAATAAATAAATCCTATAAATTGTGCATGTATGATATCCCATATCGGGGACCCAAGTTTTGGCGATCAAACTAGACCTCTGTCGTTTGGCACTTTTATGTAATCAGCCAAGCTCATTTTATTTAAACACATGACTTTGCTTTCGTCTTAGATATTGTTACAACGGAACTTGGCTTGAGGCCGAGAAAGGCGTGCAATTGTACGAAGTCACAATGTCTAAAGTTGTACTGCGAGTGCTTTGCAAACGGCGAGTTTTGCAATAGATGCAACTGCAACAATTGCCACAATAACCTGGAAAATGAGGAACTCAGGCAGAAAGCAATCAGAGGGTGTCTTGATAGGAATCCTAACGCTTTCAGGTAAAAGTTCATTAATTTTATTATGATTGATTTATATATTATTTATTTTATTGGAAAAAGTTTAAATTACTAAAGCTATTATTACGATGAAGATTTTTTAAACGATAAAACGAAGATATATTGTGTGACAATTTTTTATTGCAATGCAAAACGTTTACTCATTACAGGCCCAAAATTGGTAAAGCGAAGCTTGGCGGTCCAGATATTGTGCGGAGGCATAACAAAGGCTGTAACTGTAAACGCAGTGGCTGTCTCAAGAACTATTGTGAATGTTACGAGGTAACAAATTTTCTATTAATTGTAAAGGAATGGCATAGATTTTTTTTTATGTGAAAAGTTTCCAAGCGAACAGGCGGTTCACCTGATGTGAATACCGCCGCCCATGGACATCAGCTACACCCGAAGGTTGCAGATGCGTTTACAACCTTTTGAAAATTGGGCTCCGGCTATATCACTCACCAGACGAAACGCGAGAGTAGTTATACTACCACTTGACGCCGGTCTTCTGTGAGGTCGTGGTACTTACCCGGACGAGCCTGTCCATTCGTGCAACAGCCAAGGCATGCTGCGTGGCCCTGTCACTGTTGATACGCAATACCTTCCCTCTCGCTCTCCCGAAATCTGTGCGATTGATTTCATGACAAGTAACGAAAGTGTGTGTGACAGGAAGCCGGGGAAGCGCGCGCTATTTCATTCGATGGGCGTCACTCCGTCAGATGGTACCAACCGATTTTCCGAGAGGTTGGTATAAGAGCCTACTTTATTAAAAGGTGGCCACGCATCTGTAAACCAAAGGATGTTGCAAATGTCAATGGCCTGCGGTTATCGCTTAACATCAGGCGTACCGCCAGCTCGTTTGCATAAAAAAGTCGAAAACTAAATAGGCGTTTGTTTTGCAGGCGAAAATAGCGTGCACGTCGATATGCAAGTGCGTCGGCTGCCGTAATGTGGAGGAGACGCTGGAGAGGGCGCGGAGACGCGCTCCCCCGCCGGCCTCTGGCGCCGCTGCCCACTCCCACTCGCACGCCGGCGCCCTCTATCGCCCGCCGCCGCTGATGCAGCTGAAGTCGGTTTCATTTACTCGCAGCTGACGGACGAGCGGGCGATTACGATTCGTAGAAAATATTGACGAAACTTTCACACCGCTGCGGGAGTCGAACCCACGACTTCAAGCTAAACGGCCGCTTTAAAGCTTTTTTCTTAAATTTTAATATTAAAGCAGATATTCACCTGATGCTAGGATATCATCGCCGGACTTGAGATTTACAACACCAAGGAACAGTAAATGTGTTGTCAACCATCAATGAAGTATACGCCATTGAAGGTTGACAAAATTTTGAAGGTTGGCAGTTGTTTATAGTTTCTTATTACCTCACTAGTCACATGAAATGAAAAAGTACAAATGTTTCTACTTTAAGCATGTGTTCTTCTTGCAATAGTAGATACACTGTGAGTGGTGTTTATGTCCATATAAGATAAGAGACTTTGATTTAGCATGATTTGTGATGGCATAGGGTACTGTTATTTTAATGATGAGGTGGCAAACCCATGGCTGTTTGCAGGTTGAACATATTGTTATGAACACACAAAGGAACTAACGCCATCTAGCGTCAACACGTAACAATATTATGGGGGATGCATTTGGCATAATGTTACAATTACATTCATGTACGCATTTTACAAAGGGGAGCAATATTATACTTGTTTAGTCACAAAATTTTATATAACGCTAGCTGACCCGGCAAACGTTGTTTTGCCATATAAATTGTATTTGTACGGTTGAAAAAATTATAATTTAAAAAAAAATTGTTATAAACCTATTCTCATACCTACTGAATATACATATAAAATTTCATCAAAATCGGTCAAGCCTGTGGCACATGAATTTTATATTATTAGAATAATTATATGTTCCATGTTAAAAGAAATAAGGAATATGAAATAAAGTGTTTTTAGCTATGAAGACTAAAGTTACCGATGCGAAAGTTTTATTTTTCATCACACCGTGGCGCGTTAAAAGTATTGACTAAAATTTATAATAATTTACTACCCCCTGCCGTGATAGCTCGGTGTCGGGGCGCTCGCCTTTAATTCAATATACTCGAGCAACCTGAGTTCGATCCCCGGTGCCGGCACCAATGAAGTTTTTAACTTTAAGTGCTGACTTATCACGTGCTCCGCGGTGAAGGAAAACACCGTGAGGAAACCTGCATATTTTCGAAATAATAACAAAAAAGATATATTTCGAAGATATGTGAAGTCCGCCAATCCGCAGTGG
This sequence comes from Iphiclides podalirius, assembly GCA_933534255.1. Taxonomy (NCBI): domain Eukaryota; kingdom Metazoa; phylum Arthropoda; class Insecta; order Lepidoptera; family Papilionidae; genus Iphiclides; species Iphiclides podalirius. The sequence goes on along the minus strand of OW152827.1, from coordinate 9,917,918 downwards.
GGCCGCGTGATGGACTATGCCCTAATACCCTCTGTATAGAGGAGGCCTTTGCCCAGCAGTGGGATATGGTATAGGCTTACATATTGTTACTTTACTACTACCCCTTGAAGTTTGCACGTGATGCGCCCCAAATACGATATGTTCCCTAACGGGGGGCTAAACGGCGCGTTGAACATAAGAGTTTGTTCTAGGCAGCCGTGCAGCTTTATGACTACGGAGGTGATAGAGGCGGTGTGCCAGTGCCTGCTGGCGGCGGGGGGCGAGGCGCGCGAGGGGCCCGAGGCGCCGGACCCCGCGCGTGACGTCATCGACGAGTTCGCGCGCTGCCTGCAGGACATCATCAGCGCGGCGCACCACTCCTCGCCGCTCTCCGTGCTCGACGAGGTCTCCACACCCCCCACGATTCTGTTATGTTCTGAGATTGATCCGATTTTTCCGTTTCCGTATCCAAACGGTGAAACGGGACCCTATTATTAAGACTGCTGTCCCTGTCTGTCTGTACGTCTTTCCACCAGTCCATCCGTCCGTCTGTCTCTAGGCTGTATCTCATGATCAGTTATAGTTGGACAGTTGAAATATTCACAGATGATTTATTTCTATTGCCCCTATAACAATAAATACTTAAAAACAGAATAAAAAATGTATAGGCGGGGCTCCCATACAACAGACACGATTTTATTCCGTTTTTTAGTCGACCTACCCGAGATGATAGCTACGTTCGATGACGCACATCGAGCGATAGCAAGTCTCCGAGAAACCATTACTTCCACAGTCGCAGACTCGGAACGGACGGTTAAACTGCCGGGCGACCGACGGTTTAACTTTCCACCCGACCTGCGACTGCTATTAGGCAGAAAAATGCAGCCAAACGCGCTTTCGACCGATACCGATCGGAATCGAACCGAACCCTACTTCGACGCCTTCAGCTAGAAGTCAAAGATCGTGTATCGGAACACCGACATACAACGTGGGATACTCTCCTAGAGGACATCGAGCCATCGCACACCGCCTACTGGCGGTTGGCCCGCAGTCTGAAAGCAGACCCCCGCGAATCTCTACCGTTAGTTAGACCTAATAGCGCTTCAGTAGCCCTAGATGACTCCGAAAAAGCCGAATGCCTTGCGGACAACCTAGAGCAGCAATGTACGCCATCGCGCGAACACATCGATACAGCCCACCTAACGGAGGTGGACCGCGTAATCGAGATTAGGGCTGCGCTTCCACCGGAAGGCGATCCTTTGAATTCAGTGACCCCCGAAGAGGTTCAAGATATTATTAAAAACTTAAAACCCAAATCCGCCCCGGGCCCAGATAATATTAGTAACAAAATTCTTAAAGCTCTCCCTGGGCTGCTTATTTGTTTACTGGCGACCATTTAAAATACTTTACTCTCAAGTTGCTCCTTTCCGGACGACTGGAAAGAAGCCAGGGTTATCGGCATTCGCAAGCCTAATAAACCAGCCAACCAGCCCTCTAGTTATCGTCCCATCAGCCTCCTCAGTTGCCTGGGGAAGCTTTACGAGCGGCGTTTGTTAAACAGGCTCAATGAGCACGTGTTTTCCAACGGCCTTCTGACGGCGGAACAATTCGGCTTTCGAGCTAGACATTCCTGTCCCGATCAACTATTCCGCCTCACGGAACATATCCTAAAAGGCCTAAATCACCCTAAACATATTAGTACAGGGGCTCTTTTCTTCGATGTCGCAAAAGCATTCGACAAGGTCTGGCACAACGGCTTGCTTTACAAGCTGTACACACTCAAAGTGCCAGATAGGCTCGTACACACCATCCGGGCCTTCCTGTCGAACCGCTCTTTTCGATATCGATTTGAAAGCACCCTCTCCACAAGTCGCCGCCTCACGGCCGGCGTACCACAAGGCTCCTGCCTCTCACCTTTGCTCTTTACGCTCTACACGAGCGATATACCTAAAGACCCCCACGTCAATCTCGCGCTTTTCGCGGATGACACGGCGCTCTTTTATTCAGACCGCAACCTTAGACAACTAACCACTCGACTCCAAAGCGCTGCCGACCGCCTCGGCGATTGGTTCCGCAAATGGAGAATAGAAATAAATCCCGAAAAGAGTGTGGCGATTCACTTCACACGAAGTACTTACCCGTCACATCTTTATAATGGCCCTCGTCAATGTAGAAAGTTGGGGCAAATATCCCTTTATGGCCAACCGCTCCCCTGGGAGAAAAAGGTCAAATACATTTACTACGCACATTAATAATGTTCGCAATAGAGCCGCGTTCGTCTCCGGCCGGCTACACAATTTAACTAACGCTAAAAGTAAAATGCCCTTAAGGCACAAATTGTTATTATAAGACCTGCGTACGACCTATTATGTCTTACGCATGCATGACCTTCGCCCACACGCACCCTACTCGCTTGTACAAGTTGCAAATAGTACAAAACAAGTTCATCCGCCGCGCAACCGGTGCGCAGTGGTATCAACGCAACGTCGACCTCGACCTGCACAGCGATTGCAGACTCCCGACGATTCGCGAATATTTTAAAGACCTGACCAAACGGTTCTTCGATAGAGCCGAACATCATCCCAACCCTTTGGTGGTAAGCGCGGCAAATTACCAACCCGACACAAACGCGAACGTCAACAAGCGTCGCCCGCGAAACGTCCTCATCGACCCGGTCGAGGAAGGGGACTTAGACACGCCGGACCTACCGCCGGAGGTCCCGCCGGACAACACTACACCCACAGTTAGTGCATCAACAAACACACTAGTTCGCCCTCGCCTCCGAGCACGACGAGACCAACACAACGGGTACACAAGGTACACCCGCGTTCCGGGGCGGTTCTCACCGCCCCCAGCCACCGATTAGCTAATTGCACAGTCGACGGCCATCGGGGTTTCGGTCCGAACCACGACCTCGATGGCCCTTAGATGACACACCATAGTTAAACGCACGCATGATCACATGCGTGGCCTTACCCACAGCGGAGGGCCCAAACCCGTGGGTTCTGGCTAGCCCACCGGTTCTGCGTCAGATGAAGCTTTAATAGTCTCGGGACTGAAAGCAAAAACATCAGTTAATACAAGATACAAGAAGGATTCCGTTTTTGTAGATAGTGGTACGGAAACATTCGTGCGCGAGTATGACTCGCGCTTGGCCGGTTTTGAATTTAAAGTAATTCATTTATTCCACAGACTCGAGGCTCCACACACTCTCTTAATCTAGTCTTTAATTATTAACTTTTTAACTGTGGCAGGGCCACGCAACAGTGCTCGCTGTTGCACGAATGGGCAGGTCTGTCCAGGTAGGTATCACGACCTCACAGAAGGCGTAAAGTGGATGTACATACTTCCGCCTATCGTCTGCTGAGAGGTTGCCGGGGCCCACTTTATTAAAGGTGGCAAAGCATGTGCAACCCTACAGCTGTTCAAATGTTAAAGGGCGGCGGTTATCATTTAATATCCGGTGAACCGCCAGCCCGTTTGCCACCTTCTCACATAAAAAAACCTCGAAGGTCGCTTTAGTACTCTTTTAATCTTACACCCGGTGTCTGAAACACTGAACATCGTAGAAGTTATTCTAATCATTCAAAAGATCATTCTGATCAATTCAGAGAGTTTGACAATTCAAATAACATTTAAAAAGCCATTTGGCATCTGATTAGTTACCTTCTGTGATGATCAGTGTTTTAGAAACCGGGTGTTAGTCTTTAATTCTTTAGCTTTCGCTTCTTTAAATTAGCACAGTAGCCCACTGCATACTATTCCTGAATATACTGCATTGGAACCAAAATGTGGAAGACAATACTATTAAATATTTTTTGGTTTTTAAACTCCAATTATTATATTTATGTATGGCGCCTTGATTTACTGAATACAATTTGAAAGGCTTATAGGTTAGGCAAATATAAGTTATATAATCTTAAATATGCATATGTTTTGTTTCAGGGTTCTGCATGACATTTAAAAGGCTCAGATTGGAAATTACATCCTATAAAATAATGTACAGAAAATGTGATAGATATAATATATGTAATCAATTAAAATATTAGTTAAATCAAAGGATGTGCAATCGTTTTACTGTATTTTAACTAAACTAAATGATGTTGAATATTATCTGAATTTTAGCATAATGACAATATTTTCTCATAAATTAGTATTCAGTTTAATAAAAAGACTGTTGATGATAGTTGACATTGATAAAATCATATATATTTAGGAGCCCTTAAAAGTGGCATAGAATGTGGTTGATCGAACTGTACATATGTAAGAAAATGAAGATTTTTTTTATAATTGTTTGCATAGTTTTGAAATGGTATGATGTAAATTCGAAACTTGTACAGAGGATGTAAGTAAATACATATTTAACTAGTCATAAGAATACCTGTATGCAAGGTAAAGAGTGTAAATAGTAATATAATAAATGCAATGTTTATTATCTGTTTGTTTTAATTAAGCCTCGGTGTAGATTGCAGCAATTTAGCTTTCATAGTACTTTGATGTTTTTTTCTCATTTTTTTTCATTCAGCAGTTTCATTTCGTTTCGAATTCGAATTTCTAGGAGTTTGTCTTACACTTGTTCTTTTGACACACAAATAACTTTTAGGACCTAAAAAGTTCATACAGGTTTGAGATAAAAACCATCATGCTAGAAACGGGAGCAGCTCTTCGTTAATGCAGAGTAAACAATAAAAATGAAGCCTTGATAGCTCTGTCTGGGTGCTCGCCTGCAATTCAATTTACTCGAGCTGATCTGATTCTGATTTCGATCCCTGGCAAATGAAATTGTTAATTTTAAGCGCCGACTTATCACGTGCACACCGGTGAAGAAAAACATCGTCAGGAAACGAGCACCTTTTCGAAATAATAATAAATAAAATAAATTTCGTAGATTTGTTAAGTCCACCAATCCGGAGTGGGGTTGCGTGGTGAAAATCCTTTGTACAAGAGGCCTTTGCCCAGCCATGGGACTTTTGAAGTCTGTTCCTTGACTTTTTTTAAAAATAGCTTTACGTGTTATTTTAATCTAAATATTTTGCACCTTTAAAAGTATTTGTAAAGCTAAATTCCAAAATTAGGTGAAGTATAATGGATATTGCGAAACATTCGTGCTAAAATTAACCTGCGGCAAGCTCTGCTAAAAATAATATACTTGTGTCTAGTTTACCGTTCACGTGTGCTGAATGCAGTTCTGTTGTTACAAGTTTTATTTAATTTTCACTTGCAATGAACGAAAAATATGAAATTCAATGCTCGGAAAAATTCGGCAGGTTTGTTATTGTTTATCGTATTATAGTAGTTATAGTTTATTATAATTCATGTATTGGACATATTATTAAACATTTATATTATGTTAAAATAATTTGTAGTTACGCCGACATTTGTGAAGGTAAAGTTTGATGTTGGGTCAATAAATTTAACTTAAAGGTATCTGGTGGCAGCTAAAGACTTGAAAGCGGGTGAGACTATACTTAGTGACACGCCGTTCGTATTAGGACCTAACAGTGATTCCTCGCTGATATGCTTCAACTGTTATTTGCCGCTCCTAAGCAAATTTTTTTTCTGCAATCGCTGTGCGGTAGCCCCTATATGTCCGGGAGATGGATGTCCGCAGCAACTGTCCAGTAAGTACTGGTGTAAAAGTAAAACGCACCGATCTATGGGACGGTCATGGAGGTCATGATTCTCTGAAAAATAAGAAATATAAAAAATATTTTTTTAAAAAAGTACGACTTGGTTTCTTAAATCTTACATTGTTTATCACAAACTGACGATTCATTGCGTTTTCGACAAACTTCAGTCTGAGCCCACACTTTGCATCGATATCTGAGCTTGAGAGGTCACAAAATGTTCTAGTAATACATATGCACGGTATAGCATACGTATACATTACGGTAGAGTATATTTTCTGGTTTTTTTTATGTGACAAGTTACCAAGCGAGCAGACGGTTCATCTGATGGTAATTGAATACCGCCGCCCATGGACATCTGCTACACCCGAGGGTTTCAGATGCGTTGACAACCTTTTGAAAATTGAGCTGCGGCCACATCACTCACCAGACGAAACGCGAAAGTATACTTCCACTTTACGCCGGTCTTCTCACCCGGACGAGCCTGCCTATTCGTGCAACAGCCAAAGCTGCTGCGTGGCCCACAACGTTTTGGTGATACATTTGTAGTTGCAGACGTTATTTCGCTCAAAATAAATAATTGTGCTAGCAAAGACGCGTTTAGTCTGCGTCTACTAACGGTGGTTATCGTAATCGTGGTAGGCAGTCATATTCTGATTTTCAATATTTGTAATTTTAGCAGTATCACGCTTCATTCACTCCGCGATTTCAAATAATTATGGTTGTCGCAGAAATGGCAAATACACCACCAATTATAACAGTACAATATAACACGGAAACAACAATAAGGACCAAAATGTGTGAAAACTACTCTTGCTTCTCACCCAGATTTAGAGGTCAATAGGCCTCGGGGCAACAAATGAGTGGAGTCCCCTTGGTCCCAAATTATTTTCTATTTATTTCTGTTAATATTTAATGTAATTATGTTTTCACAAAGTACTGTAGGTAAAAGTAAAACGTGAAAAAAATATGAAAGGAAAAGTTGTTTATTAGTCTGAATTTGAATTTTTTTTTAACGAAGTCTCTATTGTTCTCCTCGTTTGTGGACTCCCCTAAATCCGCCCCGTTCTCACCTGCTCGTCCCTAAATGTTTGCTGATTTTATTATATTTGTTTGTAAAAACTACTTTATTAATAATTGTTTCTTAAAACTATTCCATATAGACAAAATAGCACTATTTATTGTCGGTTTTTGCGTAGACACAATATATTAGACGCACGTTTTACACACTATCGGAGTTTTTGTCGTAATGGTTCAAAACTAAATTTAAAAAAGAACTGGCTTGCACTTACTTTGAGCTCAAATCTTTCAGAATGGCATACACAATCAGAGTGCGACCATTTTAGAACTCTTAAACTAAGTAAAGGCGTTAACCCTATGATAATGGTGCAGAATGTGGGATCTTTACTTGTGATTAGAGCCCTTCTCATGAAAGATAGAGACAAAACAGCCTGGAAAGCATTTATGCAGCTCGAAACGCATTTGAATGAAAGAAAGGACACAAGTATTTGGGAACACTGTGAAAATACAGACAAGGTTAGTATTAGTTATAGAGGGACAATAAAAACTCAACTATTAATTAATCACAAATCAAAAAAAATCATGAACCCACATAGACCCTTGTTAATTACAAGGGTCTATGTGGGTTCATGACATATAGCAACCGAAAATAATGAAGTTTATTGTATTTCAGCCGGTAATAGAAAACGTCAAAAATGGGTCTAAATTCTCGGTATGGTTTTTAACATGATGGCCATTTTGATGAAATTTTTTCAATAAGTACCTCGCAAATACGGCGAAGGTTATTATTGTTTGTATACCTCTTCTTCACTCTTAGTACTCTTTAAACATAAACAATTTCTTTTCGCTCACTCACACATTTAATATATAATTATTATGAATCATTAATTTTTTTCCTTATCAAAAACATGCATCATTATTTTGATTTTATCATTTCAATTCATCAATGAATGCATTTCAAAAATGGTGTTTGCGCGGTTGGCCAACTTTTGCAAATTTGCTTTCGATTTGTTTATTTTACAGCTTAACATAACATACATATTTAAACATTTTCTGAGTTTGATAGTGTAGGGAATTGGAATTGTGAGATTGTATTTCTGATAAAATTTAAATTATGTACTGAACCTACCTTTTGCACGCATAAACATTATTTTAATATCTTAAGGTAGTTACAAGACATTTATTTACGAATGTTTTATTACAGTTCGTTACATCTCTAGGTCTCCTAGAAGGCGCGGAGGACACAAATATAGTTCAGAAAATTTGCGCTGCGATTGATGTGAACAGCTTCGAAGTTAGAGGGCCCGTAGTTCCTGCAATTGGCTGTTCTGAGTTACTTAGAGGAGTTTACTTGAAGGCAGCTCTGATGGCACACGATTGTGTTGGTAACACGCATATGGCAATAGATGATAATAATGTCTTAGTTTGTCACGCTAGCACTGATATTAAAAAAGGAGAGCCCATATTTAACCGATATACTGATCCTCTGAAGGTTGGTATGAATACACACCTATATATAACGTTAGACTGCGTGATTATTATGAAGGAAAGAAATTCTATTCTACTATTCTGTTCTATAGGTATCGATAGACGTAAAATGTTTATAATTAGCGTAAGGACTGGGACGTCGTACTTGCAATTATAAAGTCTATAGATTTGCTAATTTTTAATGCGCAATAATCTGTCTCACGTTTTGGGCTAATAGTAACATCTGTCAGGTCTAATCAACTCTTCAAAACGTAGTTAGTGATTAGATTATGCGACAAAGCGTTGAGTCAGAAGACGTGAATGATTGTTTATGTTACTTAAGAAAAAATAGTAGACCTGTGCGTCTTAATTGCTATTACCATGCTATGCCATCGCAGCACAGAAACCAAACAGTTACCATACGACATTTTTAAATACCGTAAAAGTAAAAAAGTAAAGTATCAGCCTATACATGTCCTAGTGCTCGGCAAAGGCGTCCTCTGTACAGAGGCTACCAGGGCATAGTCCACCACACGGCCGCACTGCGGATTGGCGGACTTCATATACATATATATACATCTTCGAAATAAATTTTTTGATTATTATTTCGAAAATATGCAGGTTTCCTCACGATGTTTTCCTTCACCGCTGAGCACGTGATAATTCAGCACTTAAAATTAACAATTTCATTGGCACCGGGGATCGAACTCAGATTGGTCGAGTATATTGAATTAAAGGCGAGCGCCCGAACACTGAGCCAGCACGGCTCTTATATAAAAACACGCCTTAAATAATTAAACACGGCTTGAATAAATAAACTATTAAAGAAGAAACATCATCAGGTGGAAGATTCTCATATACGGTTTCAAATGAAGTAAAGAAAATTAAAAGCATAAATACTTACATGTTGATTGTTGACTCATGGTCGGCAAAGTTATTCTCTGTACAGACTGTATTGCGAATCGGCAGATAAAATGTTTGCCAAATATTTTTTTTGTAAGTGTAGTTTGCTGCTTTGACAACTTCTTCCAGACAGTTTCGTGGGCTTACGGCTCAAAAATATTTCCTATCCAATATTTTTTTCAATATTTCATCGTCATTTCACACCAATGGATGGTGGCGAATTTCATCGGGAATATCTCACCAGACCTCATTTGCCTGATTAAACTGAATTACATATGTACTTCAAGACGATGAGCTATTTATATTTAATTCTGCTTTATTACATTCAAACCCATTTTTCAGGGGACGGCCGAACGGCAGCAACATTTGCTAATTGGAAAGTATTTTATATGCACATGCAATAGATGTCAAGATGCGACGGAAATGGGTACCCATATGAGTTCCGCTCTATGCTCCGCATGTAAGACGGGATACGTAACCCGCGCCAAGGACGACGCATGGACATGCCATAGCTGCGATTCTAAATATCAATATTCTGACATCGGGCATAAGGTACAATGTTGCTTGGATAAATTGGCCATCATAAGTAAGTTTTTACTCTATTCATATATAGGTATAGGTGTACACAAAACTAATAGTATAAAATAATTCGCAAATGAAGTCCAAGAAATGACGTCAAAGTGCGAATTTCGTAGTTTGCAACGCATTACGAAATAATAGATTGCACCTACAAACATATTAGTGTACAGAATTTCAAACATTTTTTAAAGCTACCTTAATGGAAAGGACCTATTAAAATATCTACAGAATACATTGGAGACAAGTATTGTGAAAATGACTCTCGCTCTGTGCTTGTGCCCTGGCTGCTGCTAATTTTATACTTAAATAATTAAGTAAAATTATGTAATTAAGAAAATAATATAGCAAGACCTCAGTTTCTTGCCGGTTCTTCTCTGAACAGGTCTAGTTTAGTGAACCGGTGGAAGTATTTTGACTTTCGATAAGAGCTTAAAATAAGCCTGTTTGGAATAAAGAATTTCACTTTGAGAAAAACCTAGAGGCAATCTTTGCCAATATATTTGATTCTACTAGACCATAATGTCTTCAAATTAGATTCATAGATATGCTTAATTGGTTACCAAAAATAAGATCTGTCAAAGAGTTATATAAAAAATAAGGGCAATAAACTATTCACGAAACGTTTACGTACATTTACGATATATTTATCGGCCGCTGTCGACGCTGTTTGTAAGGTGTTTTACAAATGTTTAAAAGGAGTTTTTTTTTTTATAAAACATCCAGCTTATATTCAAAAAAGTTTTTTAAACGGAGGTTAACTTTTTAGTAGGTACTCGCTTTATTAATTTTATGTATACTTTTCACAGATAAGAAAGATGAAAAGTCACTGGAAGAGTACATTAGAAACGTTTCTCTAGTGCTAGCTCCGAATCATTATCTAATACTAGACGCCAAACAACGCTTGGCGGGAGTGTTGAGAGATGCCATAAATCGAGAGCCTCGGCCTACGAAAAAAATTATGAGACGGAAGATAGAGTTGTGCAAGGAATTGTTGCCCGTGCTTGAGAAAATAAGTCCGGGAATTTGCAGGATTAAAGGTAATAAGAGAACAAAAGAAGCAGGCAGTAAAAAAATCTAGACTTCTAACAGCAATTCGTACCAAATAATCGCGGTATACTTACTTCGGCAGCCTTCTTGCTAGCCAGTGCCGGATTAACCACGTATTAAGTTTAGCAATTGATACGGGCCCCGCACGAAAGGGTGCCATGTTTATTTAAACCCATCTCTGCGTAATCATCGTCTGCATCTAAGCGTAATTTATGAGTGAAACTTATTAAGACGTGGTATATTGAATTTACTTGAAATATGTATTGCAAAAAAAATTCTGTACCCCTTTATACCTGAGAACCCACCCATAGGAGATCAAGGGCACTTTGAAAGAATTTGCTACGGGCCCCGCGCTTGCTTAATCCGGCACTGTTGCTAGCTAATTAATACAAATATTAATCGCTATTTAAATTAACCAATTTTTAATAGTAATTAACCCTTATACGTTTATACCAGAATAAACTTCGTGTAAAGATTATATAAATATTTCGTTTATTTCGACGAACACCCTTTTTAATTACTGATAGCCTGTAGATAACAAACTACCGTAATTTTAAATCTTAAAGTTTTAATCAGTTTTATGTTCATTCCAATCAAAGATGTAACAATCAGGGTACAAGTTAGTTTAAAATAAAATTAAACTCTTGAATAAAATTAGTAGTTTAATTGAAATAACGCTAAGAAAAGTATTTTTAAATTTTGGTTTCGGCTTAGGCCTGAAACTAGTTGATTTGGTTTCGTTTTCGCTGACGACTGCGCTACGGGCATTTATTAAAACTAAAATATGAATACCTATTCCATAAGTTGTATGTTGGAATTTATCTATGTTTGATAGTCTAATAATTTAACATCCAAACCGGAAAAGTCGGGGAATATCAAAAGTGGTCTGTCAATTTAGAATATTATTTTTAAAATTACGTATTTGTTAATAATAAGCAGAGATCCTGGTTTCTACTTTCTTTTTTAGCTATTACTCTATACGAGCTTCACGCTACAATGGTGCAATTGGCCAAAAAGTTATTTGACGGGCGCGAAATTAGCGGATCTGCATATTTGGTAAGCAGTAGTAAGATAATTGACACGTTTTTCCAATTAAAAAATAGCCTATGTCCTTTCTCAGGCTTTAGACTATCTGTGTAGCAAATTTCATTTAAATCGGTTCAGTAGTTTTGGAGTTGAAGCTGAGCTATACGACTACATGTGAATAACAATTAAGATTTTTGTTGTATATATAGAAAGAAACAACCACAACGTATATTTTTCATATAATTCTTAATTTACAGAATGAATTACAATATGCAGAAAAACTTTTGAAGAGATCTTTAGAAATGCTTTTAATTGAACCGGGTAATTCACCCGAAGGAGAATTATGTGTAAAGGCCCTGGAAGAATATAGAGCGTTGAAAGTCTCTATGTCTAGCCTTTTGCTGGGATTACATACGGAAGACAAAAAATATTTGAAAACAATGGAGAAAGATTCTACGGTCCCTAACACTAATTAAATACAAACATATTACGTTGCCGTAGATTTAATAAAATCGTATATTTGCAAGTATATCTTTTTTTTTATTTATTTTATATTTCTGTGTTTAATTTACTATCAACTTGATCGTCTACCAGAGTAACGATTACAATATATTTACTTTCGCCCATACAAACCCTATTCGCATTAACAAGTTGCAAATAGTGCAAAATAAGTTCATCCGCCGCGGAACCGCTGTGCTGTGGTATCAACGCAACGCAACGTCGACCTGCACAGCGATTGCAGACTCGCGACGATTCGCGAACATTTTAAAGACCTGACCAAAGTGTTCTTCGATAGAGCCGAGCATCATTGCAACCCTCTAATGGTAAGCGCAGCAAATTACCAACCCGACACAGACGCGAACGTCAACAAGCGTCGCCCGCTAAACGTCCTTATCCACCCGGTCCTGGAAAGACCCACGTCGGGGGTCCCGCCGGATAACACTACACAAACAGTCAGTGCGACAACAAAAACCATAGTTCTTCCTCGCCTCCTCGCACGGCGAGACCAACACAACGCGTCCACAAGGTTCCAGGGCGGTTCTCACCGACCCCAGCCACCGACTAACCAAACACAGTCAACAGCCATCAGGGTCACGGTCCGCACCGAATTTCGATAGCCCGTAGATGACATTCCATAATTAAACGTACGCATGAGCACATGCACGGCTACCTACTGTGGAGGGTTCCGGCTAGCCCATCGGTTCTGCGTTCGATGAAGCTTTAATAGTGTCGGGACTGAAAGTGCAAATATCAGCTAATACAAGATACCACATTGTTTTATACTATAGAATTATCTATAGTAATATGTTAAAAGCTTACAAAATCACCGGTCAAGTGTTTCAAACACAGTGACAGCACCCATTCTCACGTTTTCACACATGTGGAATGGTATAAAAAGAATAGCGTCATTAAAGCAATAAGAAAAAAGAGGGCGAAAAGTGACGGCTCTGGCTTACTAAGATAGCGCCGATAGAACAGAAATTGCTAAAACATAAAATAAAAACATTTTACTATAAAAACATAATAGTACTGGAGGACCGAGCTTTTGGTAAATCATTATTTTGGAAATTACATGTAGATTTACTGAGTAATGAACTATCTATAAAGTATATAACTATACTGACAAATTACTGAGTAATGAAATATGCATAATATTTTTCGATCTTACCGACGTAATAATAAGAAAATATGAACTGGTGTTTTTCACAAAAGCAAGAACTTTAAAATAAAGGGAAAAAATAAGAAAATCATCTGGATCGACAAAATTAAAAAATAAAGAAAGCAATGATCTGGAATCGAAAAAAAATAAGTGTGTAAATGATCGTGACACGAACCACGGCCTGCTGTTTTGGGGCCGCTCGATTACCGACCGAGCTATTATAAAAATTTTTTTGCGGCGATATTTACCGTCATATTCGAATGATATTTTTCATTCCCTGAAAACAGGGATAAAATGACATTTTCTAAAAATGAAACCTAGCTAAAATCGCTGGAGCTGATATACAGCGTGTCGTTACCATCGCGACAATAAATGAACACACGTCTAACGCTACTTGCCAATAATCATAAAAAAATATTAACGTTAAACAAAATCCATAATTAAAAACAAATATTTTTCAAACAAGCTAATGAAGTAAAAAAGAAACAAAATTTGTAACATCCTATACAACTCGCGCCACAGCGTCGTATTACAAGCCTCTCCTTCTAACAGTATGTTCTGTCTCTTTTAAATTCTTTTATAGGTAAGGGTGTTCTAAAATTCTTTGTTTTGAAAAATTTTATAACTCTGTAAATATTGATGTTTAAAGAATATATATATATATCTGTCTGGTGATTAAATGACAAATTGCTACTTAACTACTTCCTCTGAATAAGTTCCATTATCTATTTGTGTATAGTGAGTCAGTGATCTTTTTTTGAAGAGATACTTCTTTATTAAAAAAAATATTGAAGAGAGTAACTTCTTAGGTGCATACAAAAGTACGCATTCTCGTTTTTATGTAAGAAAATGGCAAGGGAGCACGCGATTCACTTGATGTTAAGAGGTAGTCGCTGCCCAAGACATTTGCAACACTCGGAGGATTGCAGATGCATTGCAACCTTTCAATAAAGTGGGACCCATTTATCTCACTCGCCACATGAAACGCAGAAATATAAAATTTTTACTTTTAGCACATGCTGGTCTTCTGTGAGAGACGGAGACCCGTCGAATGGGCAGACGCCCATTCGTGCAACACCAGTGAAGATTGCTACGTGGCCCTACACCCAGCTCAGCTGTTTTTATTCGAATTGTCAAGTTTTAGTCACACAACAGGCGTCGCGGGAAGCGGAGATGCAGTGAAGCAGACGGTATGTCATCGTCCTGCATCAGTTAAATTTCACTTCTGAGTCCATGAGTCGTCGGTGGATCTCTTCCAAGTTAAACAGTTAACTTCACTACAAAAAAAAACACATTATGATTATGAATTATCCACCTATTTGGCAACACTAGTCTTAAATTGTCAAGCAGTAGGCCGTCAAAATTTTATCAGCAGCAGTCACAGTCAATAAATTGGTGTTAGTTGAATTGGTCAAAATACACTTTGTATGAATACATAAATATCGACGTCAATCGAATCCAGATTTCAGACATAGCTTTATTCTACACATTTTCTTTAAACACAAAAGTTATAAGGTAACGATATATTCGTTCAATTTATTTTCACCCAGTTGTATAATTAGTTGCCATCATACCGCTCACACTCAGCGTTACTTTGGATTTGTGGAGGTAAATTTTCCTGCGACACATTATTCTTTGTAAATTAGTTAATAAGTTTTAAATCAAGTTAAACTCGGAGTTTCTTAAAAATATTTTTTTGTAGTCCGGCTATGGCGGATCAGTCGTCGCTATTAGCCCTAGTAATATTAGCCGTAGGGGTTACGGTGCATTTTTCATTGCATAAGGTAGAAGAAGGTCATGTTGGTGTTTATTATAGGGTGAGTGATTAAATATTTATTTTATTGATATAAATTTCCATTTGGTAGTATTAAGAACTTGATCAGTTAAGTGTGAATAATGTTCTAATTAGTATTTTTTCACTTCTCTCGTTTATCAATCTTACTGTAACAGATATTCAGCAATATGTGTAACATTTTTTTTAATAAAGGGCTTGCACAAAAGCCGTCCAGTGACTGCTCCGTTTATTCTTGTGCCTCTGTCCTGTAAGTGATAAGAAAGCAAATATTGTTTCAGGGAGGTGCATTACTACCAGCTACTAGTCAACCTGGTTTTCATATGATGGTACCCCTGCTGACGTCATATAAAGCCATCCAGGTTTTTTCAATTCTTCAACTTAAGAAAAGTGATAACATGGTGCTGATAAATCAATTAATTTTAAAATTCAATGCTTTTAGACCACTCTTCAAACTGATGAAGTAAAAAATGTACCCTGTGGAACTAGTGGGGGTGTAATGATTTATTTTGAGAGGATAGAAGTAGTTAATAAATTGGAACCAAATAGCGGTAAGTTGAAGTTATTTTTAATTAGTTTTTGGGCCTATTGACTATTATTTTTGCCATATAAAAATTTTCTAATGAACATGAAATTGATCAGCTTATATAACATTTATCAACTTTCAAACATTAGATAATTTTGTAATATTACTTTATACTATGTATAATGTTAAATTGTTTATCTGGTTACAGTATTGGATGTGGTTCGTAACTTTACTGCAGACTATGATAAAACTCTGATATTTAACAAAGTGCACCATGAGTTAAATCAGTTCTGCAGTGCTCATTCTCTACATGAAGTATACATAGATTTGTTTGATCAGATAGACGAAAATTTGAGAACGGTGAGTTGGCATGATTCATTGTGTAAGCATATTATCGTATTTTGCCTTGGTCATGTTATTGAACAATAGAATGTGTTAAATAATTGTGTTAATAAATATATATAATATAACTTAATAAATTTATGATTGTACAACCTAAATTTCTATAATGTAACATTTTAGGCACTACAAAAAGATCTTAATGAAATGGCACCAGGATTGAGGGTACAGGCAGTGCGTGTCACTAAACCAAAGATACCAGAAGCTATAAGGAAAAATTATGAATTGATGGAGTCTGAAAAATCTAAACTTCTTATAGCGGCACAGCACCAAAAGGTATTTAAATGTTACATACACATTAAAGTGTCAGATTTCATTTTAGACCATCAACTATACCTAATAAGCAAACTACACTTTATGCCAGAATTTTAGCACTGGTTTTGTGATCTAAAGACTGGACATACATAAATGTTTCCTATTTGTTAAGTGATTCACTCTTTTTGCGAGATTTATTTGATTTTAATTGTTTAATTCAAAATGAAAGATCACAAGTGAATGTAATGATTATATTATGTGTTTATGGACTTCTTTTTGTTATAAGGTGGTTGAAAAAGAAGCTGAAACAGCTCGTCGGAAAGCAGTTATTGAAGCTGAAAAAGAGGCTCAAGTAGCAAAGATTCAGTATGAGCAAAAAATTATGGAGAAGGAATCTTTACAGAAAATTGAGTTGATAGAGGACAGCATCCACAAAGCGAAACAACAAACCAAAGCTGAAGCAGACTATTATCACTTGCAAAAGCAAGCAGAGGCAAATAAATTGCTACTCACAAAGGAGTATTTGGAATTGAAAAAGTATGAGGCTCTTAGTTTGAACAATAAAATATACTTCGGAAGTGACATTCCCAACATGTTCTTACAAGCTAATATTGGTGACAGTTTATCGAAAAATGTTCAGGTTGAATGAGTAGTACTTACTCTGTCAAAACCTTTGCTAGTCATTGAGTAATGTGTGTTGTATGAAAGTATGTGTAAATGTAGTAGCAAACTCCCCTAGGATGGAAGTAGCACTGAATATTTATTAATGTGATGGATACAAAGTTTTGACAGACATTATCCTTAAGGTACTGCATATTTAATCATGGGTTCTCAATAATAACAAATAAGCTCAGATTTTACTCCTAATGGTTTTTAATGTAAATAGCTTTTTATATGTGTAAAATAAAATAAATTTCTACAAATATGTGATTTTATTGAAGGGTATAATTTAATTTTACAATGGCATTTAAATCTTGTTGAATGCTGCAATGTCCACAGATTGGACAAAGTCTTCAAACTCCTGGATTTTCTCAGTCAAGAGATCAACTGACACTTTGTCATCTTCAATAACACACATAATTTGCAGTTTGTTGATACCATAGCCCACTGGTACAAGTTTCGAAGCACCCCATAGAAGACCATCCATTTCAATAGTGCGAACTTGTTTTTCCATTTCATTCATATCTGTCTCATCATCCCATGGTTTTACATCAAGAATAATGGAAGATTTAGCAATAAGGGCTGGTTTTTTCGCCTTCTTATCAGCATAAGCCTTCAAACGTTCTTCACGAATTCTGGCTGCTTCAGCATCCTAGAATAAGAAGTAAAAGTAGTATTGAGAATAACTTGCCTTTTAAAAACTTGTGAGTAAAGGATACTATTATTTTTAAAGGCCAAAGTTGGAGTAAAACAAACCTCTTCCTCATCACCGGATCCGAAAAGATCGACATCATCATCATCATCTTCTTGCTCCTTTTTACTGGATGTTGGGGCAGTTGTGGGCTTTGCTCCTGCGCTAAGTGGGCTTATTCCTTCAGGTAAAGCTTTTTGTTCAGCAGCAGAGTACGATGCGATGTGATTGTACCAACGCAGAGCGTGCGGCAAACTAGCGGCCGGTGCCTTACCGACTTCTGCGAATACTTTAAAATCGGCTTGAGTAGGTGTATATCTAAAAGAAAAATTGCATTTTACTTGGTATCTATTATTTATGACTCAGTGCTTTAAAATAAAACTGCAAACAGTGTTGCACGCAAATATAGAGGTTAGAGTATAAAGTTGACGTGGATTATCGTTAAAGATATATTGATATATGTTTACCCTGATATATAACTCTTATCAGCCAAGAAAGAGTTTAATTCACTGAGGCCTTGATTAGTTTTCACGTCTCCGAATGCCATTTTTATTCCGTCTAAGAATATATTCAAGATATTAACCGCACGAACACCTGGTCAGTTGAAATGAGAGACAAAAAAGGAAAATGAATAAATGAATGAAATGCAGTGTTGCCATGAAATTTTACAGAGCTGCCGTATTTGATATTCTAGATTGCCGTATTTCTAAATTATTCCGTATTTTTAAATTAATTTAAAAACGTCGCCCTTACTGTAGGATAACTTTATCCAGTGTTGTAAGGACGTTTTACAAACATAAATTTCACGTTCACGCGGACAAACACAGATATGAAACAACTATCTGTGGGTCACACAAATAGTTGTCCCGTATGGGAATCGAACCCACAACCCCTTACGCCGAAGCCAATACCTTGGCAACTGTACGAAGTCTTCAAAAATTGCTTTATTAATTAGTTTTATTACTTACAAATTACAGGTACGTAACAAGAGGACATATTGCAAAACAAATAATTGTTTCGGATCTGGGTGGATGTCCACGTGAATTTTATGTAAGTAAAACGTCCTTACACCACAGGCTATTGATGATCTACAGTAAAGGTCAATGTTTCTGGAGGGAACATTATAATAGATCTTTTAGGTGGCAGAGGTCGTTCGGACTTACTACCCATTCCCTTCCACAAAAAAAGGGTGTGTGTGTGTGTGTACTTAGGTACACGCGTTAGATGTTATACTTTGTTGGCGTAACGAGATAAAAATCTTTACAATAATTTTATCTTTCACCTTATTCTACGTTTATAGAAAAAACGACACTAACAATAGAAAAAAAGGTATTTAATACATTGAATGTTTTATTATAATGCGTTATCTAGTTAAATAAACTTTATTTAAATATCACAAAATAAATATCGTGAATACAGTTGTCAGTTCTCACACAAACATATGTAGATGTCTAGCTAATTTAAGGGTGTCGGTTTTTCGTGCCGATGTTATCACTCTCATAATTTTCCCTAACGCGCCAAAGGAAGTATAATTTCAAAAATATTATTTCGTATTTATATTATATCGGACGCTCTTTAGTTGTTGAGACCACGCTAGCACCATAGAAGACCATTGATCGCATGATCCCGGCAAAGAGTTTTCTCACGAAAGTGGAATCCAGGGTCTCTGTCCGTGCAGGGACTCAAGGCCGGAGCTTGCCGCTACTCCGACCGGGCTCCCGTCTTGTGTAGGCGGAGGGGCTTAGTAGCTGTGACTTGGTTATCGAGGCAAAGAGGAACCCACACAGGGCCGGCCTGTGATATAAAGCCGACGCAAGAGTGTCACTCCGAGTGGGTCATTGAGCCCACTCTGGATGCGTGCTTGGAGGGCCTACCTTCTGCTACCGAATTGGAGTTGCAGAAGAGGAGTGTCAGTATTGTAATTTGGCCGCTCCATAACTCCGGCGGGCCATTCTCTGCAGCAGAAACGTGGTGAGCGGCGTTGCCAAAGACCAGGTCCGCAACTGACGCCTTGCTGCTTACTAGTACTGGATCTCTTGACTCCGATGACCTTTGGTCTGTGAACTCGACGGAGTTCGTTGATCGTGAAAAAGAGGGCAAATAGGAAGGTACGCTATGTATGAACGTTCCTGAGCGCCTTATCTGGACGAGAAGGGAGTTGCTCCTCGGGAAGTGTCTGCTGAGGCAGCTTAAGCTGATGCGAAAGTGTCTGAATTAAGTATATAAAACTCGTTATGAACTATATTTTTTCTGGAGAAACTAAAAAATACTGCAGCCAGGAGTCGATCTCTTTTTTAAAGAAGTGTTACTAAACGTTCGACCAGACCCAGTATGGCTAATTTAATAATATAATTTTTAATTGTATCTATCTGTCTGGGTGTTTATATATGTATAATATGTATTTATTTACAAAAGAAAAGTATGTTTATCAGTTTTCCAGTACCCATATTACAAGCTTTGCTTAGTTTGCGACTGCAAAATGTTGTGTAAAAATGTGTCCTAAATATTAATATTATATTTAATGTAGATGTCTTACTTTTCATAAAACAGTACGGTAGTCTTTTCTGTCTATCTGGATTCTGGTCATGCATATCATCTTAGTAGTCTGTGATTCTGGTTATGACATTTGTGATTTGCCACAGCTGTCACTGAATTTTGGAATCGGTAACGCAATAATAGGTAATGTTTTAATTATATTTTATTGCGTAAATTGTCAAAATATTAAGTTCATAGCAGTTTTGGCTAGACATTTAGTGCTGCGTTATTTTAATTAGGTGCTAATATAAAATTTACAGTCTTTATTTAGGTTAAGCATTATACTTATGTAACAATAACAGACAATTTATTTGTAAAGCACTGCTTTAGAATAGATTAATGTTGTTAAAAATTCCATAAAAATAAAGAAAGCATTCAAAATAATTAGCTTCTGAATAGTACACCGGTATTAAGAATTCTAGTAATTGTAGTATTCTTTGTCATTGATTGGTGGTTGCTGCAGAGGATGTTGCGCCAGCCGCTAACAAGGGCACTTGCGCTTAGTTCTCCATCTCGTGCTGCCCCTTTGGCAGTCCGTCGTTATGCCGATGCTGCACCACAACCTGATAAAGTAGAAGTATTTATTGATGACAAGCCAGTATATGTTCTTCCTGGCACTACAGTACTGCAGGTATGGTTTTTAAGTTGCGTCTTATATAATATTAAAAGCACAATGTTATTTCATACACAACACATATTTTAAACCAAAATTTGTTATAAAATATTTAACTCCTTTAATTTTATTATATTATTTGGTTTATGACTGTATGTATTTTTGGTATGTACAAATTGCAATCAAAGTGATGATACTCTTGTTAGGTTGATAAAAATGTTTGTAAATGTAAGAGGTAGATATTGGGAGTGTTGTAACCAATTGATTAGAAGCCAACCATGAAATAGATTAGTGAAAAATGATAAATAATAAAATTAAAGGTTTATTTATTATTTATTTGTTATTTTACACTTTACATATATTTTGTAATCACTATTATAACAATTTTCACAAAAAATTTAAGTTGTTATAATATTATTTTATATTGCTAATAATCGTCTTAAAGTGAATGAGATTGTAAGTATGCTTTTGTGGCCAGGCAGCAGCGCAGGTTGGCGTTGAAATTCCAAGATTTTGTTACCATGAGCGGTTAGCAGTTGCTGGCAACTGCAGGATGTGCCTAGTTGAGGTGGAAAAATCGCCGAAGCCAGTTGCCGCTTGTGCAATGCCCGTTATGAAGGGTATGAGAGTTAAAACTAACTCTGATCTCACAAGAAAAGCTCGGGAGGGTGTAATGGAATTTCTACTCGTAAACCACCCACTGGATTGCCCAATTTGTGACCAGGGTGGAGAGTGTGATTTGCAAGATCAATCAATGGCATTTGGCTCTGATAAGAGCCGCTTCACCGATATCCATTTCTCAGGAAAAAGGTAGGAAATTTATACGAAATTTAATTCACATGATGAAATTACTCATTTCTTTATTTAAGCTCTTACCCATTGTGTTACTTTAAAAAAATAAGACTTAATTCATACTAACTAATAAGAAGATAGGAAAGAATTATTTCTTCTAACACTCATACTTTCATACTAGTTATCAACTGATACAACTTTAAACTGGGTATATTTCAGAGTATAATAGTATATAGTTGTTTGTTAATAATTATTTTTTACAATTTAACCTACTCAAATTAGTCATATTGACCCGATAAAACAGATCATATAAGAAGTTTAATTTCTTTAGTATTAAGCACCATATGACTTGACATTCACACCTTGTATGGTGAAAACTGACTCTTAAAAACATTCAATGTTTTGTAAGTCAAGTTTTTAAATCTTGTTATTATCAAAATAAATATTATAAATATAAAAATATTCTAAATCAAATATAGGTATGTAAAGTAAATTAGTATCAACTGGACCATCAGTAGGTATATCTTTTACATAATATATCGTGAAAATAGGCTTTCATTTGTTTAAAAACCAGCCTGCTTATGAAATATGATGAATAGAAAGTGTTACAAATTTCTTTGAGGGACATTGATCTCCACTCCTCCACTCAAACACTGGTAATGACTGCTACAACTAGATTTATAAAAAAAAAAATAGTTTTGATTGTAAAGTTATCAGTATTACCTATTTGTTTTATATTATTATTTTTATTTGAAGTTGTTTTGTCAATTATCATCCCTCTATTGATGCTTCTGGCATGTATAATATGCTTATTGTTTTTCATTATATTTAACAAAGTTAATTTCAAATGTCAGGGCCGTCGAAGACAAAGATGTTGGACCCTTGATCAAAACAATTATGACTCGCTGTATCCATTGCACGCGCTGTATTCGATTTGCATCTGAAGTGGCGGGAGTTGATGACCTCGGTACAACTGGCAGAGGTACAGATATGCAGGTAACTGGTAACATTATTGCTATGCTTTCAAAGAAATCCTCTCACACATGTTTTGACTACAACACATGGATAATTTTTTACGTGTTTCAAAACACCTATTTAGTCCAATCACGACAGATATAAGCCTTGCCGTGGTCCGTCTGGTAGATATCCTTTTATATTTAAAAAAAAATTGTCCTTATTGCAGGACAAAATTATCCTGTGTTGTAAAGACCACTTTTAGATACCTATATCCCATATAAACATCCAGATCTGGAATTGTTATCGGTGTAGCATATAAATACTTGTCTCATGAACCGTGATAGTGCGGCAGTTAAAATTTTCACAGTTAATGTATTTCTGTTATTATAATATAATATTCGTTTTTATAGATAATGGTAAGGCACACTTCGTGCGCAAGTCCGACTCGCAAATGGCCGGGTTTTTTAAATTGTATCATTTATTCTTTTAGGTCGGAACTTACGTCGAGAAAATGTTCCTCTCGGAGTTGTCGGGTAATATCATTGACTTGTGCCCCGTAGGGGCTCTCACATCGAAGCCTTATAGTTTCGCCGCACGACCCTGGGAAACTAGGAGGGTAAGTTATATTAAATCTGCCTACGACTGAAATTTTCTATGGACGCATCTTTTAAACTTTTGTCTATTTTCAGATCGATTCGGTCGACGTATTAGACCCTTTGGGTAGCAACATTGTAGTCGCGACGAGAACAAACGAAGTACTGCGTATTCTTCCAAGAACTAATGAGGTGAGTCTGTCTGCAGAATACAAACAAAAAGGTTAACAAAAGGGTAGGCTTTTCATTTATATGACAAAGTCTTTTGGCAATCATCTGTACATACTGATCTGACTGTACATCTGTAGAACGGTACTGATCAAAGGTTTAAGATGTTTAGTAAATAGTACAGTAATAATTCAGTAATACAAACCATGAGTACATTGTATACATATTTCTATATAGCTGTGATAGCTGTGTCCAGGCGCTCGCTTTGCAATATACTCGAGCACGCTGAGTTGATATCCCGGTGCCGACATTTAATCTAAGTATTACTGCTAAGCGCTGATTTATGTTTTCTTCATATGCAGGTTTCCTCACACTGTTTTTTTCATCGCCGAGCACGTGACTAGACGGTGAAGGAAGACATCGTGAGGAAACCTGCATAGTTTCCAAGTAATAACGAAAATATTTCGAAAACACGTGAATCCCGCCAATCCGCAGTGGGTTTGCGTGGTGGATTATGCCCTAATGCTCTGAGTAGAAGATTCCTTTGCCCAGCAGGGGAACTTATAATAGGGGATTTATAATAAATCATAATTTTACTTTCGTCATCAAAAAAACTGCAGTTTCTCTCGAGCCGGTGTTATTTAGTGATCGACAAATTGAACACGTCTAAATGTACGTCACGCGCAGGAGATCAACGAGGAGTGGTTGTCGGACAAGTCGCGGTTCGCGTGCGACGGGCTGAAGCGGCAGCGGCTGGTGACGCCCCTGATGGCGGACAGCCGCGGGAACCTCACGCCGGTCGAGTGGGAGGACGCCATGGTGGCCGCCGCCAGGGCGCTCCGCGGCTGCCCACCGGACAAGGTGATCTCTCTTTGCTCACCGATTGCTTCAACTCTCCCCTTCTCCCCCTTTCCCCTTCTCTTACTCTCTTCTCTTCTCTTCTCTTCTCTTCTCTTCTCTTCTCTTCTCTTCTCTTCTCTTCTCTTCTCTTCTATTTCCTTTCACTTTTACCTTTTCCTTTCTCCTATCCCCCTTATCCCTCTTATAAATAGATATATATTTCAGTCATCCAGCCCCGAACCAATCGAAGCTTGCACTATGGGTAATTGTTAAACATAATTATTTATACGAACTCGGTTAAAGTATATGTACCGTGGAAATTGGTGTTTTGGAGTTCCTTACATTTCGTTGATAAGAATAAAGTATTTCAAAACCATACTATTTTTACACGACGGTATCTAATCCCAAACTAAGTTTGCACTAATGGTAACTGATAAACATACTTAAACATACTTTTCTTTTATAAATAAATATACATTTTAGATATATGAAGAAACCCAGATACTAGTAAAACGCTATGTACAATATTTTATAGTAGTGGGGATCGAACCAACAGCTTCTGTTAGAGACAGTTTCACTATCAACCACGCCAATTGTGTCATATTATGGAAAATTAACGTGACGTACTAGGCCAAAGATCTAGCATAAAATTTGTAGAAAAAGTACGAAAAGATTATAGCCGCTGTGGGAATCGAACCCACGTCTTCGGCATTCGCGGCCTGACGTTTTAGCCACTGAGCTAAACGGCTGATAGCCACAGTGACGAAAATCTTAACGCCTTCTTTCTACATTGTTATTTAGCATTTGAAGCAATGCTTGGCGCAATCCTTTCCAGCATACAAACAATTTCGAATATCGTTTTACAACGATAATTCGAACGAGAGATGTCGCCATTGCTTCTTAGAAATTTAAATTTTTTATATTGCTAATCTCTGCACTTAAGATTGAACATTAAAATTTGTAGAAAAAGTACGAAAAGATTATCGCCGCTGTGGGAATCGAACCCACGTCTTCGGCATTCGCGGCCTCACGCTCTAGCGTAATTTTTCTACAAATTTTAATGTTCAATCTTAAGTGCAGAGATTAGCACTATAAAAAATTTAAACATCTGGCATAAAGTTTGTTGCTTCAGTTGCTGGCGGAAAATTACCGTGGTGCATTAGGCCAAAGATCTAGTATGAAGTTTGTTGTTCCAGCTGTTGGCAGTTGCCGGCGACTTGGCCGATGCGGAGTCGCTGGTCGCCCTGAAGGACCTGGTGAACAGGCTGGGCTCCGAGAACGCGTGCACCGAGCAATACTTCCCGCTAGAGGGCGCCGGGATCGACCTGCGCTCGACCTACCTCCTGAACACGGGAATCGCCAGTAAATGCTTCACACCTTCCGTTTACTATATCTCAATGAAGTGTCATGCAAAATACTCACTACCCGGTTCTACTTAACTCGGTACCCGGCTCGAGAAGCATCTTCGGTATGCTTTTCTTCGGTACGCGCCTCTCATACTTTCTTCGCTCTTCGTAACTGAACTATACATTTAAAATAAAAAAAATATTAAGAATTTATAGTAAATTAAATAAAAAAATATTAATAATTATTTGGTGACTCCGTGGCGCAGTTGCCAAGGTATTGACTTCGGCGCCGGGGGTCCGGCAGTCGTGGGTCGAACCCCACATGGAACTATTTGTGTGACCCACAGATGTTTCGCATCTGGGTGTTTTTATGTCCACGTGAAATTTATGTTTATAAGCATCCTTACAGCACAGCAGGTATTACTTACAACTTTCCATATTATTGTCCTTCGTGTAGAACGTCTTATTTTAGACTAAATATTTTGTATTGTATGTATTGTAGTAAGCGTGCAGTAAAATTTTACCTAACTGCAGGACGCAGAAAGAAACGGGAATGTATTTTTTGAGTTTGATGTTTGTTTCTTTGTGCGCTCTTGCGACCAAACGCGCTGGCTGAATTGAATGAAAACCGAGCGTCGCTAAAGACATGACAGTAAGAAATCCAATATGGCGATAGTCAGACGTCACATTGAAAAAGTTACATTAGATTTTGATGACTCCGTGGCGCAGTTGCCGAGGTATTGGCGTCGGGGGTCGTGGGTTCGATTCCCACACGGGACAACTATTTGTGCGACCCACAGATAGTTGTTTCGCATCTGGGTGTTTGACAACACAGGATAATGTTATCCTAAAGTAAGGGCAATGTTTTCTTTTTTTAAATAAAAATAAAAGAAAGATTAAAGAAAAACTGTTCGATTCAAACATCATAACTGGCCTTTTCATAAATTTCAGCCATTACAGTCGAGCTTTTTGAGTTTGTTACTACGAAATTGCAATAGCAATAATCGCATGGACAAATCGCGTTGCAGACGTGGAAGATGCGGACTTCGTGCTTCTCATTGGTACCAACGTGCGGTTCGAGGCGCCACTGCTGAACACCCGCATCAGGAAGGCGTTCATGCACAAGGAGACGGACGTAGCGCTCATCGGCCCTAAGGTCGACCTCACCTACGACTACACGGTGAGTGTCGCATCAGCCTGTACAGCGTGAATGTTAACCAGATTTTTGAGGATTTTCGTACTTACGATAATAATGCATAAATAATTTTTGATTAACATTTTTAGTCTTAATGTAACTAGTATCTTGTATAGGGTCTTAGTTTAAAAGGATGCCCATGACTTCAATATCGCCCTGTATATGTCCCACTGCTGGGCAAAGGCCTCCTTGCACAGTATGTATAAGGGCAAAGTCAACCACGCGACCCCAATGCGGATTGGTGGACTTCACGTATCTTCGAAATGTTTTTTTTATTTCGAAAATATGCAGCTTTCCTCACGGTGTTTTCCTTCACCGCTGAGGTCTGATAAGTCGGCATTTAAAATTAACAGGCATTGGTGTTGGCCCCGCGACGTGAACTCGGGTTGCTCGAGTATATTGAATGATAGTATACAAGTTACTACTACTATAATGAGTACACAAGGTACTACTACTCTAAGCTAGTCCATCGATCTACTGGATTTCTGGATGTTGCTTGTGTCCATGGGCGGTGATAACTTACTAAAGGCTGCCTTTTCAATAAAAAAAATTGTAAACCAGGGATCGCCAGTTCAATGACGTTGGCCAAGGCTACGTTTTATCCTTATAAAACAATAATTTATTGATATTGTTTGTGTGCTGTAAAGGAAATACCAATAGATGCGTCAAGCATTGCTTTAAATGACAAAAACAACATAGACAAAATATGTTGAGATTTTCGTCGGCGTGGCAAACGGTTTAGCTTAGTGGCTAAAGCGTCCGGATGTGCATCCGGATGATGTGGGTTCAATTCCCGCAGCGGTAGATAACTTTTCGTCCGTTTTCTCTACAAATTGTAACTTCTTAAAGGGCTAAATATTTTTGTGAATTATATTTTGTAATGTGATTATTGTATGCTGCGAAGTTTCCGAATAAAAAAATAAAATAAATGTCGTGGCCTTCCTGTCCAGCACGTGGGCGAGTCGGCGTCGCTGGTGCGCGAGCTGGCGACAGGCTCGTCGCCCCACGAGGTGGGCCAGCGGCTGCGACAGGCTCGTCGGCCGGTCGTCATCCTCGGCGCCGACCAGCTCAAGGGGCCCGAGGGGCCGGCGCTGCTCGCGCACACGCAGGAGCTCGCCCTCCGCTTGCAGGAACAGCTCGAGGATAAGAGCTGGAAGGTAATGTTCGGCATGTGACGTCATGAAGGATGACGTCATCATTGTATAACTTTTTAGTAAGACAGGTGGCGAACGCAAAGAATTTTTTTTTGTTTCGATAGAACAGACTTGCTTGGTCCTTTAATAATCAATATTACAAATTATTTCTCTTTATGTAGTCTATTCTTTGTTTACTACATCCTATGGTCGAAAAATTTAAGGTGCACATTAAATATGATATAAATTTAATTGATAAATACTCGGTCCTGTTTCTAATTTGCAAATAATTAAAACCAGAAAGTCCCTTTAGTGAATCTTAATTGGTTAATTTTGGTTACTGTTTTGGTTCTACATTTATTTTGATATCTTCAAAGTTCTTTTGTTTTTAATCAGCTATAAAATGTTTCCTGATCATAGCTTTATGGATTATGACTAACGATTTCGTTCAGGTTTGTCACCCTGGCCACAAAATATTGTAAAAGTAGCCATATAAGACTTAAAAACGTGATTATTTTGGGCAGGTGCTGGCCATAAGATTTTGTAAGAATGGCCATAAGATATTTAAAAAAAACAAACTCTGCTTTTAAAGAGGTTCCGAACGTCTTGTCTGTTATATTTAGTATGACTGGCGATGGGAGAATTAAAAAAAAATATCGAGTGTTTCTTTCTGTGTAAGTTTAAGTTTAAGTTTTTCTGTAAGTTTATTTTGACAATGACCATAAGATGTTTAAAAAAAAGCAAACCCTGCTTTTTAAACAGGCGCCGTAAGTGCTGTTAGTTTGTAACGACACTGGCGATTATAATTGGGACCGGCCGTGGACCGTTTAAAAAAAAAAAACAAGCGTTTCTTTGACAGGTGCTGAACGTGCTGCAGCGCACCGCGTCGCAGGTGGCCGCCCTGGACATCGGCTACAAGCCCGGCGTGGGGGCGCAGCTGTCCGCCGGCCCGCAGGTGGTCTACCTGCTGGGGGCCGACGGCGGGGTGGTCACCCGCGACGCGCTGCCCAAGGACGCGGTGGTCATCTACCAAGGTTGGCACCTCAAGCCAAGTGTAACGGGTTATGTCGGTCTCACACCGACTAAAACCCCCACCATGTTCCACCTAGGTATGGAGGGTTGAAGTAAGGAGGACCATCTCAGTGTATTAAGAAGTGTCCGTTGAAAGGGAGCAAATTAAGTTGGCGCTATAGTAGCAAGTGGAAGAATTTTAAATAGAGCGCCACAAATTATTAGAGTACTAAATTAAAAAAGGAAAGAAACATTTCCGCTTTGTTACAACGCAATTTTTTAAATTTTATTGTAATATATAGACAAAAATGAGTATGGAATAAAATTTAAATTATACAGTGTTTTCAAGTACCCCAATTATTTGTAAATAGCAAGTAGAATATAGTATTAAAGAATTACCAAAATAAAAAAAAATAAAACAATTAAAATTGTAACAAGCAAATTCTCAATCATTTAGACAATCGCGTGCTGAAAAAAGGTTATAGAGGTTTCATAATTATTATCTAAATGTAGAAATCACCAAAACGGATTTAATAGGCAATCAATAAATATTTATTATTAACAATACAATATATTAACAGTACAATATATTAAAATATAAATGAAGAAATAAAAATTTATATTTTCAACGATATAACACACTATATAGCACACTTCACTCTGCTTATAACTGCTAAGTTCATATCATTTCCACTTGCTACACTAGCGCTGTTTCGGTGAGAGTTCGAACAATAATTTGCTGTTTACAAGTGGCCACTTTTTCGACTAAAATACGAGATGGTCCTCCTTACTTCAACCCTCCATACAACTAGGGCGTATAACGGCAGGGCCATGGAAACGCTTTCGCTCGCTTTCGCTCACTTTCGCGAGTCTGCCAGAAATGGCCGCCTCGGTAGCCCCTCTGTTAAATTCATTTTTATGATACAAACTCATTCTGTCGCTAACACACAATTTTGTAAAGGACATAACAATGGTAAAACAAATGACCGACTTGCAAATTAAAACTGAAACTGAATTCCTTTTTTGAATTCCATAATTTTTTTTGTAAGTGGCCAGGTCCAGACATTTTCAGTATGCTCTACGTATCTGTTCGATAGTAATTTAAAAATAAAATAAATTGCAATACGGAACATCAAAAAACGGTAGGTTATCTGTGATAATTGGACCGATCATACATACGCATGCATTCAACACACATACATAGTAACTACGTTGCAAGTAGGAAGATCATTGACAATTTATATTCGTGCGAGAAAAGGCAGTGTGGCAAATTCTACCGACATCGCAGTTGGCCTGCGAAGTCCGATCGCGCTTTGCACAGTATGCGGTCGTTTCACAGGCCACCACGGCGACGCGGGCGCTTCGGTGGCGGACATCGTGCTGCCCGGCGCCGCGTACACGGAGAAGCGCGCCACGTACGTGAACGCCGAGGGGCGCGCGCAGCAGACGCTGCCGGCCGTCACGCCGCCGGGGAAGGCGCGCGAGGACTGGAAGATCATCAGGTGACGCGTCGGGCGCGCGCAAGTTTTTTTTTATAATTTTACACGGTCGATGCTGCCAGCACTGTAAAGCGTTGTTGATATAGTCTTTGCTTTTTTGTCGTTTCGTTTTTTTTATACTTCACGTTATATTTAATTGCTTTTACCTTAATGAAAACATAACGATTGAAAGTTTTTTATTATGCTTATTATTGAATAAAATAGAGATAGCTTAGGTCTGATTCCTAAAAAGCTATTTACTTTACAAATTATTATTAATAATGGTTAGTATTTTAATTAGTATTGTCATAGCCGTACCAACGTTCCTTCCAAGCGCCGTCCCCCCTCCCCCGCCCTCTAACGGGTCCAGTGCCAAAGCGACGTTCGCTCATCAGCCGCTTGCGAAACCAGGGCTCTGTCGGAGGTGGTCGGCAAGCGTCTGCCGTACGACAACCTGGACGAGGTGCGCGACCGCCTCAGCCAGATAAGCCCGGCGCTCGTGGCGTACGGCGATGTCCAGGACAACAACTACTTCGCGCAGGCTCGATCGCTCGCGCAGGTAAATTTCACTTGTGAAGCATTGGAAATAGAGAAACCGCGTAAGTGCGAGTCGGTCTCGCGCGCGGAGGGCTCCGTACCATTATCTGTAAAAGCGGCAAAAAATTGTTGTACGGGAGCCCGTCTTAAATATTTTTTTATTCTGTTTTTTAGTGTTGGTTGTTATAGTGGCAACGAAAATATCATCATTATCTGTGAAAAATTCAACTAACTGTCAAGGTTCATGAGATACAACCTGGTGACAGACGGACAGACAGACAGATATACAGATAGCGGGTCGAATTTCGACCATTGGGCGACCACTAGTATTAATAATTGCGTTAAATCTTTACGCCATCCCTTCCTTTTTAATAGTACCTTTATGTACTTTTTTAATTGTTATAATATGTAATTAGTAAAATATAATGCTGATTATTTTTAATTATTTTTAAATTTTCCCTTAATTTGTATATGTCGCTTCTAAAAATATTATTGTCAGATAAATTTAACTATTATTAATTATTAAAATCAATGTAACTCATTATATTCTACCAACCTGAGTGCAAATCCCAGTACCAATTATTACTTGCAATTATAAGTGTTGACTCTAATATTTGAGTAAATTGAATTGAAAAACATACTGTCCAAAAAAATTAGTTTTAACGTTTAGCGTGATACTTATCTGAGCGAGACACGTAAGAATTGTCTCGTGGCGATTTATTTCTAATATTTCTCTAATATAGTAGATAAAAAACAATGTAGATAAAAAACGTTAAGATTTTCATAGGTGTGGCAATCAGCCGTTTAGCTAAGTGGCTAAAGAGTTAGGCCGCGAATGCCGAAGACGTGGGTTCGATTCACATAGCGGCGACAATAATTTCGTACTTTTTCTACAAATTTTAATGTTTAATCTTAAGTGCAGAGACTAGCACTATAAAAAAAAAATCTAATATTTTCCTTTTTCACAGAGCCTCCAGAAGCCTCTGTCGGGTAATCTCGACGTGAAAATGAAGAATCTGGAGGATTATTTCATGACAGACGCCATTAGCCGCGCATCGCCCACTATGGCGAAGTGCGTGCAAGCCGTTCTCAAACAGAAACAATCCACCTACTAGGGATCGGCTCAACACACTGATACTCCAATCTCCTATAACTACATAATGCATATAAGAAATTGGGTGTATTGTTGAACGTATTCATTTGTAGCGCATTAAATTTTCAATCGTTTATATTAGAATCGCGGCGTCTTGTTTTGCGACTTAACTCGTATAAATAAGTTTAGCACCGCATATGGGTAAAAGCTTTTCGAATTGTCTGCACTTCAAATCTATAAACTACCTTTCTTATCGTAGACAGTATTAGTGTGTTGATAGGAATTATGAAATATTTTCGCGATTTCTTGGGATTGAGCGTCGATGAAGTCGTATAAGCGTAAATGTGTCTATTTCGCTAACCATTAGCTAGACTACGTTAATAAATATTATGATACTAACATAATATTCTCACATTTCTCAACTAAGACGCTCAAACTAAAGCAATAGCGTTATAGTATAGTTAAAAAAATGCCCTTCTGCAATCATTTTTACGATGAAAATACTTCAGAAATGCACCCCGTACAGTCGTCAGCACATTCCTTCCCTAATGAACATTACTTAGTGGACAAAAATTATCAGCTACCGACTGTACTTGTACATTGTGATTTGAAGTTATTTATTTTGTATTTTAGAGTAAGTGTAGCAGTGTTAACCGACTTTTCAAAATATTGAACTTAACCATTTTTTCTATTGATATTATTACTCAACTGTAGATGAATCGGAATGCGTGTAAAGAAACATGTGAAATATTATGGAAAAACATCTTTTGACCGACGATTGTATATACTTGTGTATAATAAAATAAAATGTATAATGATTGTAGAATTTTTTATTTTATTTTTAACTCTCCCCATAGCTACATAACATTCCACTAGTAAGAAATAGGCAAACTGTTCCCGTATAAACAATTGACTCTCTTGTATTCCTGAAAGCAATATTATGTTAATTAGGAGAAAGAAAAATGGATGTCTTAATATTGAAACTTACAATATTTTTTCCACTTCCAAATGAGTGTCCTCATTGTACTAAACTATAAACTATTACGAAGCGTAGCTTAGCTCGGTCATTTCTACTATGTTGGGTATTGTCAAGGGAGAAAATTAAAAAAAATCGGCCAAGTGCGACTCGAACTCGCGCGCGAAGGGTTTTGACACATTATACATAAAAATGGCAAAAAAATCATGTCTGTTGTAAGGGAGTCCCACTTAAATATTTTTTCATTCTGTTTTTTAATATGTAGTGTTATAGCGGCAACAGAAATAGTTCGGTTGTGTTAAAATTTCAACTGTCAAAATGACGGTTCATGAGCCTGGTGACAAATACAGTAATAATTCATCTGTGAAAAGTTCAACTGTTAAACTATCAAGCTTCATGAAATAAAGCCTGGTGACAGATGGACAGGCAGACAGATAGCGGAGTCTTAGTAATAGGGTTCCGTTTACCCTTTGGGTACGGAACCCTAAAAACGACATACTCAGTTTGTACATACATCAACAACTTTTCGCGCCATTTTTTTATGACGACACTCTTGCACTATTTTATTAGCTTGCATCGCAAACTCCTCATGGTCTGTTTTTGTTCCGTTCCACGGCGATGATTCCTTTTCGCGTATCTTCAACTTCTCTATTAGAGATTTTGATGGCAGCAAAATTCCCGACGACTTATTTCCTAAAAGCATTTTTTTTCAACCAGTTCAATTACCGAAGAAATACACCAATTATAAAAAAAATCCCTCATATCTAAATAAAAAGAAAAACATAGATTGTCAACATTAACAAAAGAGATTAGGAACCTTTTTTATAATAGGGCCACGCAAGTTTTTGCTGTTGCACGTATAGGCAGGTCAGTCCAGGGAGGTACCACGACCACACAGAAGGGCGACGTGAAGTTAAAGTGCGTTTCGTCTGGTGAGTGAGGTAACCGATGCACACTTTATTGAAAAGTGGCAACTTATTTTTAATTCACGGGTGTTGTAAAGGTCCATGGGTGGATGTTATCAAGCCAAGTCAACCGCCAGCTCCCAACCATGTTCTTACATTAAAAAAAAGTTGGAGAACCTACGTTTGAATACGAAAATGAAAAACAATGAAGTCACAGCATATAGGGTATGTCTGCTGCTGGGCAAAGACTATCCCTGTACAGAGTGGATTAGAGTAGAGGTTTTGACCAGAATGTCCTTGAATAACAGAACGTGAAATTGTTATTACAAAAGTAATGATGGCACTAGGATTTGAGCTGAGTTGTTCGAGAATTCCGAATAAAGACGAGCATCCGTATACCGAGCTACTACGATAAAACTTAAGAACCATATTAGTGTTTATTGCCATTAGTGTTAACTCCATACTTGTGTTATCCATCATCACTACATTACTTTTTACGGAAAATATATAATCTGTTGTAATGTAAATGTAATCTGTTGTTTAAATAAATTATTTAAAAATAAAATTATATGTACCCTTTTCGTTTCCGAGTATATTTCTTTTATCCCTTTTTGAAGATCCACAAAATAGAGTTTGCCTATCGCAACTACGATAAGAATTTAATTTTCGCGAATTTTCAGGTCCAAATTCTTCAATTTCCGCTAATTGTATTTCTTCAATTTCCGGCTGTTTTTTCATGTCGTCTTTCTTCTTTTCTCTTAATAAGATACTTTAAGGAACAAATTAGTCATCAATTCACCAATTAATTTTGAAAGATAATTGACAAGATAAACTGGAGTAACATTAAATTTATAGATTGGAGCCGGGCCTTGGATGAATAAAGAAAACAAAACGACGAAATAATATATTATCAAAATTTACCTTTCGTCCAAATCTCTTATTCCTTTTTCAACAAAAGC
This sequence comes from Iphiclides podalirius, assembly GCA_933534255.1. Taxonomy (NCBI): domain Eukaryota; kingdom Metazoa; phylum Arthropoda; class Insecta; order Lepidoptera; family Papilionidae; genus Iphiclides; species Iphiclides podalirius. Next base: position 9,883,156 of record OW152827.1, on the reverse strand, counting down.
ATTATACTTATTAGTTTCCTCCCTTTTCATTTCCTCTAGAATATGGTAAACCTTTTGCTTTTTGAAGGAGCCATATGTTTCCTTTTTAATCTTAAAGATTCACTTTTGTGTTAGGTATCAAGATTATATTAATTTGCAATAAGATAAAGTTTTATTACGCCAGTAGGTAATTTAAATATTGTTGTAACCAAAGATTATTGTGATCGTACGTTAAAGTTTTGTGTACCTTTTCATACGTCAATTGCTGTCCACATCGTACTCTCTCCCCGTATTTCTGCCATACTCGATTGATTCTTTCGTCTTTTTCTTGTTCTTTCTGGCGGCGTGCCTCCATTTCTTGCCTCAATTTGTCATATTCAATATTTTGTTCACGCAATAACTTGCTCGAGCCCTTTTAAGTGTTCAAAAATATTTATATTGAGAAGATGGCAGGCTGATAAACAAAAAAGAACCTAAATCGCTGGGGTGGGAAACTTGCAATTTTGTATGTGCGTTGTAGTTCTATAGAAAGACTTCTTAAAATTGGTATTTTGCTATTGCGTTTGATATAAATCCGTGTGTCAAGAGATATATATGTACATTCCTAAGTCATTTTTATAAAACCCGTATTTATTGTAATAACACAAAACTTTGTGTTCGGTGTTAATTACTTTACCGTTTGTACGAACGAACGAATGAATTGTTTTCTCGTTTGGCCATTTTAAAAAAATTATAAAGTTATCAATTTGCAAGACAAGAATTTACACATATTTCTTTAGACTTTTCTTCATTTTGCAAAAGTAGCTTTATCAGGCGCATGTCTTCTATTTCTTTCTGCTTTTGTACGTTCCTTTCGTGAGCCCTTTGTCTTTTCTGCATATCAAACCTGTTTATAAATAAAATACGTGAATATTGTATTATATTTACACAAATTAATAATTATGGCCAAATTTTATTTACATCGTTTTGTTTATTAATCCTATTTCGTTTTCCTTTTTCTTTCTCTGTTGCAAAGTTTTCTCCGCAGTATTTTTGGTATGGTGTTCTTCCTCTTTAGATTCTTGTTTTGCATTATTTTGTTTTAATTCGTTTTGAAATTTGATCTGGGCGTCGCGTTCCTCTAACGTTTTAGACTCAATCAGGCAACTAAAATTAAAGTAAAAGCAATTTTTGTCCCTTTTTATTTGCCTTATAATGAATTGACTCTAAAAAAAAAAAAAAAACGAAAAATGGTGTATATTTTAACGGTGTTAAAAAAAAAAAAAAAAAAAAAAAAACGAAAAAAAAAAAAAAAAAAAAAAAAAAAAAAAAAAAAAAAAACAACTGAAAAAAAACGAAAAGAAATAATCTCTGCATTTAATATGAAACATTAAAATTTGTAGAAAAAAAATGAACGAAAAGTATTCGTGATTTGGAATTGGATTTGGGCGTGAATCCGGAAGACGTGGGATCGACTCCCGCAGCGGCGAAAAACTTTTCATCCATTTTTTCTCAATCTTTTATCTAGAGACTATCTATTATTTTCTACTTTTCGTCCCCGAGAATACAAACTAAAAATCCTTATAGTCAAACCTTATTAGTTGTCTGCCATAGCAGCTGTCCTCAAAAATTAATTGCTTCGCTTTTAATATAGCTGCTTTAGAGGTATCTTTTTCCGTTCTCAATGCAAACTTTTTTATTTCTGCTTTAATATCGGAATTCTTTCCTGCTTCGATTTTATTACATAATTGCACGTGACCCTAAAGTTAATATAAAATTATTTTAGGAAGTTTCGTAAAATTTCATAAATTATAGTGTCGAATGCTTATGACGATAAATAGTCATTAATATAAACATATTTTCTATTACATTATATACAAAAGACAAAGTAATTTAAAGTGCAGAATATATTACGATATATTCTACACTTTAAATTACTTTGTCATATTTTGTATTTTTTTATGTGAGAACCGCCGCCCATTGACATTTGCAACCCCCGCGGGGTGGTAGATGCGTTGCCACCTCATAATAAAGTTGGCCCCGGCTAACTCACTCACTAGACGAAACGCACATGTATAACACTTCCACTCAATGCCTATCTTCTGTGTGGTCGTGGTACTTATCCGGACGGACTTGCCCACTCCTGCAACAGAAACAGACTATTGCGTTAACATTTACAATAATAAATCGTTCATTTTTTTCATTACGTGCACTATGTCTGGCCATGACTTGATCCATTTTTGCGACAGTTCATGTAAGCGTTGCACGTATTCACTGTCTTTTGGTGGGATTTTATGAGGTTCATATTGCCTTTTCAATCTTTCCCATTGGCTTTTGTGAAGTATTAGGTATTTCATTTATTATTTGGCAAGCGTGTATAGAAATTCATAAGTTGTATAAGATATCTGAAAATCAATCTTAATGAAACCATATTTCAGTGTGGTCATGGCTTGATATTTTGTACTTTCTTCTAAGTTTAAAATTGTAAGATTGTGTCAGATTGTTGTGTACCTCTTATTTATTACTTAATGTTCTTATGCTTCCTTATCACATTATAAATAGGGGATATGTTTTAATGATATTAACAACTATTAAATTTACTATTAATTTTTCATTTATTTATTTTATCTGTATTGCTAACCTTAAATGAGGTAACAAAGGGAGAATTTAATAAACAAATCCATTCTCCACCAGTCATCCCAGATGTAGATGAGTTAATGGTACGTGCAGCAAAAGTAAAAAAATGTTGGTAAAAAACAAGCGAATCAAAAAATAAAATCGCTCGTCGTGCAACGACGCTAGACAAATTTAAAAATGACGTAAAGAATCACTATCTTTCCCTTTGTAATCCATAGGTAACATTGACAATATTAATCTATTATACTTTCATATATTTATTTATGTTAATTATATATATTATATATTTATTTATGTTTATTATAATTTATTTTATTATTATTAAGTAAGTTTATTAAGCACACCACCTCCCACTTTTCATAAGTTTATTTTCCTTGTCCTAAGGTTGTCTGGAAAATATCGCTCTTTAGCGATAAGACCGCCTTATTGTACCTAGCTTTTAAGATTTATTTTATATGAACTGTTTAAAACTTTTTGTGGTGTACAATAAAGTATAAATAATAATAATAATAAAATTTATAAAGTAAAACAAAACTTAAAGTAACTTCTTTAAACACATTAGGCAGAACGATGAGATTAATCATATGTATCTTATATAATATGTATGTACTACTCCTTCAACAGCGTAGGCGTACGCTTAAAATGTTGCATTATAATGCGACTTAGGAAATGAAGCAATTCTGTTCGCCGTTCGTGGCTCGTTTCGTTTCGCCCCAAACGCCCCATCCATCAACGTCGCAAGCGTGCTGTTTGCTCTTGATTTTTGCATAAAAATAACCGACAACTGTATAATGTTGCGTTACTAACGTGAATCTGTTAGTGATCGAGTTGAGCACTTTTTTTGGCAAACAATTTTTATTTTCTATCTTGCCATGTTTCAAGAACTCATGATTGTTAAGATCTATTACTAGTTTTTCTAATTAATTTCCGTTTCCAATCGGTTGAGGTTATTTCCACACAGAATATGGTTTAGTCTAAAAGTTGGTTTATAACATGGCTATATAAGTGTCATGCATGGTGAAAAGAGGGACATAATGTATGCTGCCTGATTTTAAAGAAGCTCATGGATATCATCTATGGGGACCCTGAGCAAAGTAGAAAAACGATTTTAAATATAATTATTATATATTATAATAACGGTTATTTTTCTATGATGTACGAGATGTTACCATCGAGTTTACCATTGACATTCTTCTTTTCCATTATTTCTTTTGCCTATACTCAAAATTTCTGACTATAGAATGTCGGAAGCCATATTTAAATAGCTGCTTTTTAAAGAATACAATAACTTTAGGCATTGAACAGTTTTTCCATTATCATTTGAACAGTATTTTTTATTAGTGATTTCTTATATTTAAGTGAATACTACACAGATGGGGTCAGCACAACATGCTGTTATTAGTATTGTTAGCTATATTTTTTTCGACTTCGGGAAGTAGCATCCCTGACGTAAATACTCTTTAGAAGTAAACACCCAGATCATCTAGATAATTTGTGTGGCCCACAGACAATCGTCTAGGTTGTCTGTGGGCCACACATACAAATACTTGGCCAGGTGGGAATCAAACACACAACCCCAATCACCAAAGCCAATAATAGCTTAGCAACTGCACTACTGCTTAGTACACATCAGTAATTAAAATTATAGTTTTTTGGTGACTGGACATATTCTCCCATGGCCTCGATGACTCAGCTCTTCGAAATATCGTGAATTAGAATGAAATTAAAACGCAATAAATACGTTAAATAAGTCGTAAAATTTATTGTTACTAATGCAATACCTGAAGATGACTAAGCAAATTTATATAGGCAGACTACGATTCACTTGTATAAACTAGGATATTACTATTTTTCAATATCATACCACGTAAATAAAACAACGTAGTCACAATAGAAAGGAACGCAGGTGGCTCCAACAAGATTGTGGGATCCGAACGGCCATAAATTCTGACGGTAAACAATAGGATATTTACACAAACTGGGGACATATTATTTTATCGGTAATCTCTTTAGATATGTACAAATATTTACATGTTGAATTACTTTATTCATGATTGAATGAATTACCTACTTAATGGTGTATAAAGTAAAGTAAAGTAACAGCCTATACATGGGCCACTGCTGGGCAAAGGCCTCCTCTATACAGAGGGTATCAGGGCATAGTCCACCACGCGACCCCACTGCGGATTGGCGGACTTCACATATCTACGAAAAATATTTTGTTTTTTGTTATTATTTCGAAAATATGCAGGTTTCCTCACGATGTTTTCCTTCACCGCGGAGCACGTGATAAGTCAGCACTTAAAGTTAAAAACTTCATTGGTGCCGGCAACGGGGATCGAACTCAGGTTGCTCGGAGTATATTGAATTAAAGGCGAGCGCCCGGACACTGAGCTATCACGGCTCTATTAATGGTGTATGGTATATGTGAATACTTAAGTAAATAAAATTCATCATTTACTCATTCATATGTACTCAATGATATAAATAAAATATGTTTGAAATATTACATAGTTCTAAAAACTATTATTAGAACAGTGAGAGGTAAATATCTTATTTTAATAGAGGAAATTTACTCAACTGAATGTGATTTATATTATTCCTTACGTTATTGCGATTTCAAGGAGACTGATAATATCTGGTAGATGGTAGGTCTGAGAAGAGTAAGAGGTCAGGTAATATCTGCTTATTGTGACGAATCTAACTGCTTTTGTTGTTCATAGCAATTTCGTGATCGACTTTCCAACAAAAAAATCGAAGATGATTTGGGTGGACTTCACTTTATTAAGTGATGCGAGTAAATGTAATGTTCAGATGAAAATGTGTTGTTAATCATTATGTAAAGATGAACATGTTATCTGCTGGTAGTGAGCCGCTTCTACAAATCGTATCATTTAGGTATCCATTAATGATTATTATTAATATATTGGGTACAGAATAAATTTTATATTGGAAAAAAGGTTGAATACTTGTTTTATTTTAATTAACTTTTCCATTCGAAATTGGTTTGTATAAAATCGTAAAGAAAAACAATTTTAGGCTATTAACTTACTAAAACTTATAACGATAATTTAATTTTAATTCAATTAAAATTAATGTTTCTGTATATGTTCTTGGGATGAGTAATCAAAATAAAGTTGGAAAGTGTTTAATATCAACATGCCTAGTTTATTTTTCCCTTTAAGCGAACACGAGTCATGTAAATTTATTCATGAAACTGTTTTCTATGCATTGGTGTGAATCCCACAAAAGAAGGTAACAAAAATCACTGTAAACTATTACCTTCATTGACTTCAAGTTACATTTATGCCTATTTTTAAAACTAAATAGTGTTTGGGAATTTGCTGACTAAGGACTTTTTAATAAGACAGTTATCAAATCTTTATTAAATTTTTTATAAAAACAAATCAATATACACTTTATCTTCAAAGATGTTTCATATCATTTGTTAAAAAAGTATACAATGAAAATCTGATGAAATCTTTGCTTTCAAAGCGTATAACAATTGCTAAATGGTAGGTGTATCAAAATAATAATATGCTTTAAACACCTTCAATAATTTCTTTTGTTATTAGTGCAACAAAACAAAAATGTTTTGACTGCTGATATTTTTTTTAATTTGTGCTATTACGATACTACATATTTCTGTATTAACTAACATTGCATATATGTAAAGCAGTGTCAGTGCGATGCAGTTGTATACTGATAATCACATCCAATTCTATCGAAATATTATTTATTATTTTGAATGAAATTTTTGGAAAACACGCTAGAACCCTTGTAAGCGATTATCAGGTAGACGCTAAAATCTCAAGTACGCACACGCTTTGGGAATTGGGACGTACTTCAGTAACATCCCGTGCGACTGATTTCAAGTATCTCCTGGCGACTGTGCTAATGTATCTGTGAGTTAGTTATTAATTAAAAAAACGCTATTTTTCTGATTTGGTGAGTTTAAGATTATGCGTTTGGAAATTTTATGAGATTAAAATTTTTACGATGCGTGCGCACACCGACCCTCAAAAAGCGACATGATTCTTGGAAACAAATTTAATCTTGGGAAGCAATAAATTTTTTTTGACATTTACCAATAATTCTAAGTTAATTAAATAAACCGTTATCAATTGCATTTAATGTCTTTACGGTAAACAAGTATAACTTCTTACGTGCATAAATAAGTACACACAAACTTTTTTTATTTTTTTATGTTTAGAATGATTTGTTAAAGCTATGCATATACTTGTGGTAGGGCCACGCAGCATCCTTGGCCGTTGCATGAATGGGCAGGCTCGTCCGGGTAAGTACCACGATGTCACAGAACACCGGTGTAGTGGAAGAATAATACTTTCGCGTTTCGTCTGGCGAGTGAGGTAGGCGGAGCCCAATATTCAAAAGGTTGTCAACGCATGTTCATGATTCAGATGTCCATGGGCGGCGGTACTTAACTTCAGCTGAACCGCCTGCTCGCTTGGCAACTTTTCTCATTATAAAAAAAGGCCGAGGCCAGAAGTGTACGACGATTCGTCTTGGATGGAATAAAATTGGAATAAAATAGTATTTGAATTGTAAACAAAGAACCTGAATGGCCATAAGCGTCGCTTTCGTAGCATGCATAGGAACCCACAAGCCGCAACTTAGGTTTTAAAGTTGCTTTATATTTTCCACGAAAATATGATTACAATATGGGGGAGGATTTTCATTTAATAGAATACGGTTTTATTTTTATGCTACGGGCTTTATCGGACTATCTTGGACGTTTACAGTTACGAATTCAGCGCAAATTGAAATTTATAGTAAGAAATTAAACTTTTTGAGCGTCGATGCTTTTAGACGCAGACGTTTAGTTTTCAATACGTTTTACTCTATTACACTCTAGTTATAGCCTGCTCCTAAAGTAATTTTATGCTTTTTATCGGCAGTATTAGGTATTTCGCTAAAATAATGTTTAAGAGCCATGATAGCTCAATGTCCGGGCGCTCGCCTTTCATTTTCACTCGAGTAACCTGAGTTCGATCCCCGGTGCCGGCACCAATGAAATTGTTAATTTTAAGTGCCGAATTATCACGTCGTCGGTGAAGGAAAACATCGTGAGGAAACCTGCATATTTTCGAAATAATAACAAAAATATATTTAGAAGATGTGTGTCTGCCAATCCGCAGTGGGTTGGCGTGGTGGACTATGCTTTGATACCTTCTGTACAGAGGAGGCCTTTGCCCAGCAGTGGAATATGTACAGGCTGACACTTTACACTTTTTTCTATCTGCCTGCCTTTCTGGCGGTTTTATTTTTGGAAACACTTGAAAAAGTCTCACGGAATTAGGGACTAAGTATTTTAAACGTAGTGTTCCTGAAAGAAATTGAGCTAACTACGAGTAGCACAAAGGAGCAGGCTATAACTAGAGTGTAATAGAGTAAAACGTATTGAAAACTAAATGTCTGCGTCTAAAAGCATCGACGCTCAAAAAGTTTAATTTCTTACTATAAATTTCAATTTGCGATGGAAAACTTACTTATACCACTGGTCTCCAATTTTGTGGGGGAAAAGAGTCTTGTATTATTTCTATATAATAAATACATGTCAGTCCTTTGAATCATCTATAGATTATTCAAAGAACTTAATTTTATTTATGAAATTTATTTGTTTAGAACTGTTTTATTAATAATTTTTACACTATAAAATTGTATAACATTATAGTTGAACATTGCAAATATTAATGCGATTATAGAGCTTTATATTTTATATAAACTGAAAACTCGGTGAAAAGGGAACTAACTACGTTTCTCTGTTTACTCCATCAGGTAATAAAGTGCGATACTGTTTATTTGCTTTGTAATAACAATGTTCGGTGCGTAAATAATCAGTACAAACATTAATTTTCTCTAAGTCGCGGTAAACCTTAAAAAGTCGTGAAAGTATCTAACATAACGATATAGTTGAAGTTTGTAACTAATTATGAATTATGATCACTACATTTAAAACAGTTTAAATTCGAAACTATATTGTAAAATAAGCCCTCCCAAGATGTAACAGTTGACCAATGTATAATATTTACTTGTTTCAGTCCCGGTCACATCTGTGCACCGTTTAAATTAAAAGTAATTTTCTTATGCAGAATTAATTAATGACTAACGAGCTCAATAGGGTTCATCAAGCGGAAGCGAGTAGCCGAGAAGCCAATATTCAATGTACACTTGTTAGAAAGGGATAGACTCTGCGCTCGTGAAGTTGAATGAATTTATGCCGGTCTATTTAGTAACGCGTCAATTTGGCGCGAGAAAGGTTGTGAATTGGGTTGTTTTGAACGGACGTAAAAAGCGCGCCAGCTCGATGTAGTTTACGAATATAATACTTGCGTATTTTACACCATTTATGGCTGTTTTCCAGTTCTATCAGATGCTTACATTAAACAAATTATTAAAAAAGTTTTTTGTTCATGAAGGTTAGTGTTGTTTTTGAGAATGGTGTTGCTGAAGTTAAACTAGTGCTGTGGGTATCAGTTATCGTTACCAAGAAGAGGGAACATCACATGCACATAATAAAGATAAGACATGAGTAGTGGTAGTACGCTTTGATGTGATATACAAGCCTAAAAGATGAACGGTGCCAAAAATAACGAAGATATAAAAAATCACCGCACTGTTTGGTACGCATTTTAAGACATTTATTTTTCACCTATGAATAAAGGGTAGTAATTACGATTTATTTCATAAAAAATATTCATACAACAAATGCTTAAGTATGACATTTGCTGAAACCGCTAAGACGAAAATGTGAACGGTACTTTACTTTTTTATAATAATTTTAATATAATTTTGATTTGCGAATAATTTAAAGAGTTTCTCAAATTATGTTGGTATATTTTAAAATCACATAACCCCTAACCATAAAAATCATTTTTATATCACAAATTTTTTGTTTCCTATCTAGGAGAATGGACAATAATACAAATATATTTTACGACCTTGTTTTCCTTGCCCCAATAAACATTTTTGTTTCCACGATAATTACGAATTTCTTAACAACGGTAGAAAAATAAGTAAGTGAAATTAAGAATGTTATAATTTCCATTTTTTAGTGTCTACAAGTTGCACTCCTTGATTGAGTAATTTTTTACACATGACAGAAGAAAAAAAAACTTGGTTTGAACTATTATATCGACGAATAGCTTTTAAAGAAGAATTGTCGGGAATGTTATTTCAGGGCGCTTTAGTTAATTAAGGGCGCTTTTAGTCTACCAGAGTTACAAAAACTGTTTATCAATCTGAGTCAGAGCCAGGCGTATACTCCATGTAACCTCAATCATAGTTTCGGATAACGTCGTAATGAATCCTTTTCCATTATTCAAATGACAGACTCCTACTTTATCAGAAGCTATTGGGTGGCTTTTGTTTTAAAGTAACAATAACTATGGTGAAAGCAGAGACTAATTCAATGCCATTTTTATATTATTTTTTGTACAATTGGAAAGTAAGCTTTTACTGAGCTTTAGAATTTTTTACCACCTTCGGCCGCGTAGTTTTTTGCAACCATCTGGTCAAGTACTGGCCAGATGGTTGCAAAAAACTAGTACGAAGGAACTGTAACTTGACAAAAATAGTTAAATGTTTTGTAACATCCGCATAAATGTAGGAAACCATTTTTACATAGATCGATTTTCTCTCATGCAGTCAGTTGATAAATCTACCCATATTGTCTTTGTCTCCCTTGTATCGAATTGGTGGTGCACAGACTCTACAGCACTTATGTAAATAGTTCAAAACAATACAGGTCATATTTTTTTTAAAACTTAACTAACGCTCCTCTGGATGATTTATACATCTAATATAGTTTTAACCGTAAGGACACACAGGTCCGAGATTACTAACTTTAGGAAAATACTTAAAAAAGAGCCTGTATAATTGTTTTCATCTGGTTATATTAAATTCAGTAATATAAATATTGCGTGCAACTTAGCTTATACTTAGTATTTATAATTTGGTGAATTGAAAATTGTGTTAGGGCCACGCAACAGACTTCGCTGATGCACGAATGGGTAAATACCTCATAGAAGACCGGCGCCAAGTGGAAGTTTTAAGCTTCTTCGTTTCGTCTGGTGAGTGAGGTAGCCGGAGCCCACTTTATTAAAAGGTCGCAACACATCTGCAACCGTAAGGGTGTTGCAAATGTTAATGGGCGGCGGTTTTCACTTAACATCAAGTCGCATAAAAAAAATCACATTTTTATTTTCCAAAAGTGCCCATGGTCACATGATATGTAATAAACTTTGGTCCTGTTTAGTGGATACACCTGTAGCCAATATATCTTTGTCGTACATAGAAATTCCATAATGGAAAACACTCGTGTCGTACATTCCTATTTGCACTGAAACCGTCTATTAACTGTAAAATTTAAAGCTCTTACGAAAATAGGCAAGTTTCCTCACGATGTTTTCTTTCACCGCTGAGCACGCGATAAAGTCAGCACTTAAAATTAAAAATTTCATTGGAGCTGGCACCTGGGATTGAACTCAAGTTGTCTGTTCCTTTTTTTATTGTATGTCTTTTTCAATACCTCTAAGAATATTCTTAATTTCTTATTCAATATATTTACAATTATCAAATCATATGATTGTGTTCAAAGTTTCATGATAATCATATATATGAGTAGTTTTGGCGTGAAAGCGTGACAAATAAACTTACATTCACATTTATAAAATTAAAATTAAATAATATAATATTAATGATTATATTATTAATATGCAAATAGTTTTAAACACATGAATATCTATAACTTCATTCGTTATTTCCTAGAAGCTTTTTTATTTTTTTTTAAAAAACTACTTAAATCATTGATACGTCACGGGAATTTGTTCTTTATTATAAGGAACGCGAAAGTAACAATAATTTTCTTTTTTACGACGAATACGATCGAATGTATCCATTTATTAATACTGACTACGACACAATAGACTTTCTGATAGATGTTCTTTGTCCATCAAACGGACGCCGTCGCCGAATTCGCAAGGAGGTCCTTAATAAGAGTTCAGGTCGCTCGTGTAAAAGGAATCGCGTGCCATGTGGCGAATTTTAAGCGGACTGCTCTATAGCTAAAATGACCGTTCTAAAGGAATCGTTCACTGTGCGAATTCCTTTCGAATCTGAGTTTCGTTATTTTATTTTTTTCTATTACAGCAATTGCACGTTGTTTGTCGTATTTTAAGGGACTGTTGTGAACGATCCTAAACTGTCATAAATCTGGAATGGTCCATGTTACGAACAGTAGTAGGGTTGGCATATCATCGTTAACGAGATCTGGTATTCGATGGCAATCGGTTTGCAGGTCAATTTTTTTAAATTTGTTTGACGAACTTCCAAAACGACGTCATACGAGTATGTATTCAGTCTGTTGTCCATGACCCAACCTGCACCTAGAAGCGATTTGCGTTAGTTCTACGAATAATATGAGCCAAACAGATAATATGGGACGGATGAATTAATTCCTGCACTTATAGTCGACCCTTTATTGTAAATGAACGTCACGTAGGTTTCGACACGCTGTAATAACAAGTGAGGCACTGATTAATCTTAAAGTTGCGAGCATCACGAGACCAAACCTATTTGGCACATGTTCTATGCAAATTGCGCATAGAGATTTTAGTCTAACTGGCTACGGTTGAGGAGACTGAAAATAAGCTTCATTTATACCATATCTCGGACTGAATTATTTAAGTGGGTAACATCTGTTAAATAAATGATTTATATATGAAATTGATCAATCGACAAGTTTTTGTGTTTAAGTATCTCAATAAAATATTAAGAAAAAAATCTTTACAATTTACATATTGTAATTTTATTGAGCTATCAATTCGATTACTTGGTCGGCGTAGTTGTTTGATTCTCAAGTGAGACAAGATTTTTTTTTGTAAAAAATTAAAAGTAACTGCCTTTAATGTCCCATTACTGGGCAAAGGCCTCCTCTGTATAGAGGGTGTTAGGGCATAGACCATCATGCAACCCCACTACGGATTGGCGGACTTCACACATCTTGGATTTTTTTTGTTATTATTTCGAAAAAATGCAATTTTCCCCACGATGTTTTCCTTCACCGCTGATCACGTGATAAATCAGCACTGAAAGTTAAAAATTTCATTGGTGCCGTCACCGGGGAAAGAACTCAGGTTGCTCGAGTATATTGTTTTAAAAGCGAGTGTCCGCACAATTATCAAAGTTATCACGGCTATTCTTAGTACTACAGATAATTGTTCCGGATATGTTTACTTGTCGCTTGTTTACTATGTGTGTGAAACTCATCTAAAAAGAAGGATAATCTTATGTAATAAAAAAATAATTTAATAAAAATAGACAAAGCTCCATGAATCGATGCGGTTTCTAGGCTTCGGTGTCAGGGATTATGGGTTCGATTGCCCCCATGGGACGAATATTTGTGTGACCGAACTATAACTAATTGTTTCGGATCTGGGTGTTTCTTTCCAAGGACGATTGACGTTAGGCAGGCGGCTGGTCGAAGAAAAACATAAACATCTTGTGCCTTACCCCACGTAGATAGCGTATGCCCCCATGGGACGAATATTTGTGTGACCGAACTATAACTAATTGTTTCGGATCTGGGTGTTTCTTTCCAAGGACGATTGACGTTAGGCAGGCGGCTGGTCGAAGAAAAACATAAACATCTTGTGCCTTACCCCACGTAGATAGGGTAAAGGCAGGAGATGTGTGTAGCTTTAATTAACATCGTGTTAATTACCCTTATTCCGTATCTCGTACTGGATTTCTATACTATTTTTTTTATTTGCATCTGGCCAGCACTTGACTGCCATCCCACCTGATGGTAATACGGGATGATACTTCAATATGACACGAATTCTCATTGGTAATCGGCTCAGGTATCTGAACTAGCATTAATATAGTAATATCGCTATCATCTATTGTGGTTCTACCAAGCAGCAACTTCTGATGTTGCAAGAGTGGCTAGCCTCGTCTGGAGAGGTACCAGAGATACTTTCGCTTTGCGTCTGTCGAGTCAGTTAACCCCCGGTTACACACGGTTACCCGTTGACAAAGTATCCACAAACCAACAGGTTTTTTACATGTCTATGGATATATATAACGACTTAACATCAGGTGAAAATAAAAAAAAAATATAAATCGTACCAGCCTCTACGCCAGCATTTCCTTCTCGCGAGAGATAGAAGAGAATTTTCTCGAAAATTTTACGTGTTCGTTCAAAAAATGTCATCCGCACGACCTCTTCGAATGACAATTGAAAAAGTTGAATCGAAAGACACCGCTCGACTTGTATTGGGAAATTGTTGGGGCGGCTTCAGTGATTCGAGAGCGGTCTTTGATCAATTCTCGTTGTGTTGTTGATCGATGTACCGTCTATTTGAAAGCGTGAAGGCTAGGAGAGAAGTGGAAAAATTGGTACTATGAAGGATGTTATGTAATGTTGTTTGTTTAGGCACATTCTTTAACCACTGTTAAAGAACTAAAGTAGTAGATTAAAATATTAAAAAACGTGTCGTCGCAAATTTTGGGACCACTTTCATTTATAGCGGCTTCATTTGTCATTCGATTAGGTTCTCCTAGTGATATCTCTAAGTAATTCTTCGTTACGACATTGGATATTCTGATAATTAACCTCAATTGATGTTATTACTGGATTATTGACAGACATCATTGTTCTTGGTAGGTATGCAGGAGAGTTTAGGCAGTTGAATATATTATGCGTTTCATTGATGTTTTTTCTTCTCAATAACAAAAATGTCTTACATTTGACTGAGATCTTTTTCTGCTAGCTTGTGTAAATTTTATAGCTTATTTAGTTACTTTGATTTAGTAAGTGAAGAGAAAAATATTAAATACTTTTATCATGGTATTTTAAAATCATGAAACGTAAATAAAAGTTGTGGTATGTTGCTAAAGAAAGAGTGTACTAATGTACCTATTTATTTTGTTATATTATACATTATACATTACTTATTTCACAAAATTTCAAACTTACAATCAAACTCAATGTATGGTAGTTGTTTTATCAAGTTGGAAAAAAACATGTCGAATCTAAAAAGGTACAATGTGAAGAACAAAGTTTATTCCTAGAAAGAATCGCCGCGTTTCCTTGTTCAATTATACGAGTATTCTGTATCTTTGGGTATTCCGTAAGCGTTCGCTTCAGAACATTTGTATTCTAGATAAGGCCCTCTATGCGTGGTATTAAATTGAAAATATATCACGTGAATTTGCTTTTGATTTAATATCATGCATAGCGTATTGGAATGCAAACAACACTGCTTGTTTATGCGACTAGTGAAGAGATAGAATCTCATTAATGTAGATGATATAACGTTTTAATAATCCATGGATATATATGGATATATATAACGACTTAACATGTCATTCAGGGTTAATAATCCCCATAAAGCTACAATTCTTTCGTTGTTTTAATATTTATGTATACATCTATTAAATAAAATAATGTTATGCACAGAAAAAGTAGATTTGTTTGTATGTAATGCTTAATCTTTGGAACGACGGAACCGATTCTACATATTTTTAGTACGAAGAAGAAGGAGAAGCACCATTAACCCTGAATGACATATTCGTGATATATTTAACAAAATCAAAAGCCAGTTTTATATTGAAAACATCAATACTGCATGTAGATGTACTGAGATGTATAATCTCTGCATATCTTGCTGCGATAAAGTGGCATTTTTGCGTTATTCGATCGTCATTTTACACTTAATGTTAAATTTTACACTTAAAATGTGCACTTAAAATTATTTTTGTGATTTTTTTTGTCTTCAATATACACAACATATAAGTAATTAAAAATTGGTAAGCTCGTTCAATTAAACTTTTCTAAGATTCTTCGCCGCATACTACCTACGGGTCATGCAGACTTCTATAGGGAACGCGTGCAGAAAGTTCCTTCAGATAAGACTTCCAGCAGTCCCACAGCGGCTTACACTACGCTAAGTTGTTCGGAAGTTTCCACGGAGGGGCACAATAAAGCATTTTTATTGGCGTCTATCCCACTCCCCGGTGATTTGCGACGAAAGTTTCCTTTGCAAGTGAGTGAGGTGAAATTTTCACGTGCCGCTTTGTCGTCGCGTTACGTGCTTTAGTTCAGCTGAGGTCTTTTAATAGATTAAGCCGGGCTTAGGGTGAAATTTAGATTCAAAACGTAACTTTGAAAACGCACCTCATTATTTCACTCTTAAATTATTATCTATATATTAAAAACGTGAATAAAAAACTTTGTACCCCTTTTTATGAGAATTGCGCGGACGGAGGATTATGAAATTTCCCAAACTTATAGTTTATATAGAGAGAGAGTGCATGATGCTAATATTTTTTTAGAATTATGCATAAAAAATACATTAAATCAATAAAAAAACATTACGAATTTCGACCACTAGGCGATCACTAGTTATTAATCAATCAACGAGCGACCAAACACAAATGCATATAAAAATATAAAAGCGCTTAGCTGTTATTAAATATTGTTTGTTAATTAAAATCTTAAAGAGTTTTTTAACTTTTTAAGTTCGACGAATAAACGAATGAATTTAATAATATTTAAGTAGTTTTTAATGTGCAGTGGAACTATCAAAAGGAACAAGTTTTTTTTGTTTAGAATGTTCTTATTACTGCTAAATGCAACAAAAGAGTAGCCATTAGTATTATATATCAGAGTAAAATAACCATACCAAAGTGTTATACACAGCGACAGATTAGAATGAGATAGTGTGAGAGACAGATATGTATTAAGATGACAATGCAGTTGGAAACATGGGATTTGGAATTCTAATATGGCAGAGACGGATATGAGAGGAGCTTTTTCCGACAGATAAAAATAGTAACATGAGAAAACTTTGACTTGGGGATTTGAAACTTCGTTCTTGACACGTTAAAGGAGTGGTAGAGTTTTATACGAAAATTCAACGACATTTCCAATAGATAATCGTATCCTAGTTTACAAATTATACAACAAAAAGTTTTTCAGTCGAACATTGCCATTTGACGAACAAAAAGGTTTTTGCAGCTTTTTTGGTAACTTTATGAATTCAGCTCCATTTGTATTTTTTATTTAAATGCGATTGCTACTCACTATTAAGTCTATGTAGTTAACTATATTTAGTTTCTTTTCTAATTTAATTTTAGTATAATTTCTCGACATTTGGAATCCGTCACAGGCTTCATGGTCAAAATGAAAAAATGTTAGATGATCAAGAGAATGTTAGATACATTATATATAGTTATTTTTTGGGTTTTGTCGCATTAAACTTATTGCGACGGAACCATTTTTTGTACTTTACTTTTATACCGGCATAAACAAGTTAAATATAGGCTTATTTTAAGCTGTTATTGAATGTCGAAAATTTGTCGAAAATTACCAATGGTTTACTTATAAACTAGTTTAGAGAAGAACCGGCAACAAACTCTGCGGTCTTATTGTATTATTTTTTTAAATGACATAACTTTACAAGAGTATTTAAATATAAAATCAGCAGCAGATAAAGGGATTTGCTAGTGCAGAGCACAACAGTCATTTCCATATATCCTCGTCCTCGATGTATTCTTTGATATTATAATAGGCCCTTTCCATTAAGATATCTTATACAAAATGTTTAAAATTCTTGATATTTGTGTAAAAGTAAAAAAGTAAAGTAACAGCCTATACATGTCCCACTTGTATCTTGTATCTTGTATTAACTGATGTTTTTGCTTTCAGTCCCGAGACTATTAAAGCTTCATCTGACGCAGAACCGGTGGGCTAGTCATGTCCCACTGCTGGGCAAAGGCCTCTTCTATACAGAGGGTATCAGGGCATAGTCCACCACGCGGCCCCACTGCGGATTGGCGGACTTCACATATATCCGAAATATATATATTTTTTTGTTATTATTTCGAAAATATGCAGGTTTCCACACGATGTTTTTCTTCACCACGGAGCACGTGATAAGTCAGCACTTAAAGTTAAAAACTTCATTGGTGCCGGCACCGGGGATCGAACTCAGGTTGCTCGAGTATATTGAATTAAGGCGAGCGCCCGGACACTGAGCTATCACGGCTCATATTTGTGTGCTTATAATTAATTACAAGATACCACGCCGGTGGTAACACCCAATCATATTCACTATTGAAATTTATGTGTCCCTTTATTTAAATAGCTTTATTTAACTAGCAATTTATTTGACTAGCCCTTGTAAGAATCCGTCCCATTTTGCAAAAGTTTTAGTTTTGTCAAATGTTTGTAGTGGTTAGGGTGGTCTTTAATATTTCCATACGCTGCAGCGTACTTTTAACGTAGTATTAAGAATTTATAATTAAATTGAACACATGAATACACTTGTTTGGTTGGTTTTAAAGAAAAAAATATAGAGAACAATTAGAGAATAGAATAGCAAAAAACATGTTTTAAATGAAATAATTCATGATGCATTTTCTCCAGTTCAGCGTACTTAGCCCTTGTGGCGACTTTAAGCTGGCGAGAGTGATATGGATTGTCCTCTCACCCTTGAGGATTTATGTTCGGAGAGGAGAAGGACGGGTGGCTCCCCGGTGTGAAATATTGGGCAGCTATAGGATTTCGCTCATGTGCCTACGTTCATTTGTAACTACTTTCATGTGGCATTTGTTGAGAATTAATTGCCATACGACTTGAGCTTAAAGATAATTTCGGGGCCCAAATTCGCCTGGAAACCTACTAATGTTCGAAAACAATTCCTTATTCTAGTTGGCTTGACCTCAGATGCTATGAACTTTATGGAGAATTTGTCATATGTTATGAATTACCAGTTACCCAAGTTTATAATTAGGAATATCATTATATCTTAAGTTATAACTCAGTTCTTAAGCAATATTGATATTTGTATATTAAAAATATTGACATGTGGACAGAAACTTACATTGAGAGCTCTTTATTACGTCATTTTCTATCATGACAATAAGATTTCGACGACGAAAATGATTTTGGTATCTTCATGCATCTGATATTTGAATTCTAACTATCTGATCAAGCTTTCAAATAAAGTATTCATTTTAGACCCGCATTCAATTTGTTGCTAAACAAAAAGATCGCTCCAACTTGAACCTTAGATTTAATTAATATTTTACAATACTTTCACGTATATATGGAATTTCAGTGGTTGCCTAAAAATTTTAATTTTGAATTCAAGAACAGAGGTTTCTTGCCAATAAGGTCCGAATTGCATTACAGTATGCAATAGAAGCAATCGGCCTACAAATAATTACTATCGAAACTCATTAAATCCTAATGCAGATGCTAAATCCACTACCAATTTACTTTTGAAAAATGAAAATATGAAAATAAAAAAAGCCAATGAATAAATTATTTCAAATCCGTCGCGTTATAGTGTTTAACATTGAGCCGTGATAGCTCATTGTCCGGCTGGTGAGCTTTTAATTCAATATACTCGTGCAACCAGACTTCTTATGAGATTGTTAATTTCAATTTTAAGTGTTTATTTATCACTTGCTCGGGGGTGAAGGTAAACTACGAAATCGGTATATTTAAAAAAAATATGTAAGTCTGCCAATCCGGAGTGCGGTCGCGTGGTGGACTACTCCCTAAAACCATCTGTACAGAGGGGCCTTTGGCCAGTAGTGGCACATATACAGGTTGCTACTACTTTACTTCATTTTAAAAGAAATTTTATTATATTTGCTATACATTGCATTGGGTACACTCGTAGAAACGTCTGCGCAATTCTTCCCAAGCATTCGCGTCTAAGGGAACGTCGTAATTAGTACCGGCAAAGCGATAAAAGCCGTAATATGATAAATTAACGATCACTGCCCGTCTGTCCGGCTTTGATATCAAACGGTTTGCCACGATATAAAAGACACGCGCGCCTCGAAAGACGTTGTGTTTACAAAAGTGATGTGTAAACTGAAAAATAATGTTCCAGATAGCGCCGCACTAGGCCGAGTTTCGCGTACGAAGAGGTGCAGAATGGAAAGAACACGGTGTGGAGGCAGCTGGTGGGCCAGACTGGTCTTCGCTAGCTTCGCACTATCCTTCGCTGGATCGCAAGGTGAGGTGTTATAATTAAAATTATGTGGGCAATTTTTATAGACATGGAAAACGGACAAGCGGACACCTGATACCAATTATTTTTTACTTTTAAGTTTTAATTGTTTTAAGCGCTTATTAATTAAATGTTTAGCGGTGAACGATAACATCCTGATGGCGAAGGATAATATGCTCTGTACACAGGAGGCCTTTGCCCAGCAATGGGACATATGTATGAGACGTCCGATGTCCTTCACTGCTGGCCGTATGAGGAAGCTCAAAGTCGCTCAGCGAGCTATGGAGCGGGCTATGCTCGGTATTTCTCTGCGTGATAGAGTTCGTAACGAAGACATCCGCAGTAGAACCAAGGTAACCGACATAGCTCAGAGGATTAGCAAGCTGAAGTGACGATGGGCCGGCCATATAGCTCGTAGAACCGATAACCGTTGGGGAAGAAAGATTCTCCAGTGGCAGCCTCGTACTGGCCATCGCAGTGTAGGACGACCCCCCACTAGATGGAGTGACGACCTGTGCAAATGTGCGGGAAGTCGATGGATGCAGGTGGCTCAGGATCGTACTTCGTGGCAGTCTATGGGGGAGGCCTATGTTCAGCAGTGGACTCAAACAGGCTGAAATTATGATGATGATGCATTTATTTTTTTATGTGAGAAGGTGGCAAGCGAACTTGCGGTTCAAGTGATATTGATTGATACCCGCCGCCCATGGACATTTGCAACACCCGTGGGATTGCAGTTGCGTGGCCACCTTATAATTAAGTGCGCCTCGGCAAGTATTAAATATTCAACGTATGTTTACGCACTTATTGAATATTTTTAATTTCCATTTAATGTTTTTTTTTATTTGAATAATTGCCAAACGAGCAGACGGTTCACCTGGTGTTAAATGAATACCGCCCATGGACATCTGCTACACTCGAAGGTTCCAGATGTGTTGACAATCTTTTGGAAATTGGGCTCCGGCCGCCTCACTCACCAGACGAAACGCGAAAGTATTATTTATACATCCACTTTACGCCGGTCTTCTGTGAGGTCGTGGTACTTACCCGGACGAGCCTGCCCATTCGAGCAATAGCTGAGACTGCTGCGTGGCCCTACCACCGTAGCGTATGATATGTTTTATCAACTGTATATTAGTGAAGATCGAAGTGTTTGCTAGATTTTTTAAAGCTCACATAAAACGTTAGGGAAATTGTGCGGCTTATTCATACAGAACAAATATAATAAATGAATATAACTATATATAAATGAATGTAATGACATTAAAGTGTTTTAGAGAACTTACATGGATAATGCTAATGGTGGAGGCGTATTCCCAATATTTTAATAATACTTTCCCATATTCGGGAACGGAAAATAATGAAAAATATAAAATATTACTTTTTTGCGCCGATGAAGCTATTCATAGTTCGATCGAAAGTTAAAACACTGTCTAGAAAGCAAAAAACAAGGAAACAACTGAAAACTCAGTAAAGATTTTAAAATGGGCCTACTCTTATTTAATCCTGATTCAAAAAAGTCATTGAATAGGTATAATTGGAAAGGAAATAACAATGGATGCGCCAAGTATTGCTTCAAATGCTAAAAAACAATGTAGATAGAAGGCGTTAAGATTTTCGTCTGTGTGGTAATCAGCCGTTTAGCTCAGTGGCTAAAGCGTCAGGCCGCGAATGCCGAAAACGTGGGTTCGATTCCCACAGCGGCGACAATCTTTTCGTACTTTTTCTACAAATTTTAAGTTATAGACTGTATTGAAAGGAACTGTATTAAGACTATCGATTAATGTGAGAAAATTGTAATCAACCTAAGTATATAGATTACAAGGCGCACACATTACTTGGTACGTTGACATGTAAACCTCGAACGATGCAGGATGTCGTAAACTAGTTAGGAAGTCAGAAAACGCTCAGTATGCTAGCGGTCCAGCTTAATAAATAACATGTTGATAACATTTCAATTTCTATGCGGCAATCGTATGTATGACGGATGATTCACGGAGTGAATGCACAGATGTTATGTACGCCGTAAAGAGATCTGCATATACAAGTATATATGTAAAACTCGTATTACTAGACATCGTCGTAGTCTATAGGGACTACATTTTGCAGCAGTATGATATAAATCAAAACATGACAATATTGTCATTTAGTTGCATTTGGATGAAATGATAAGTAAAAACGAACTTTTATAAAAACTTAAAACGTTTAACGGAGTGCATATTGATGTAAGTTTGGTTTTTTTCTATGCGAGTTGGCAAGCGAACTGGCGGTTCACCTGATTCTAAGTGATATCCACCGCCCATGGATATTTCCTATTAGGGTTGCAGATGCGTTGCCACCTTTTAATAAAGTGGGCCCAGGTAATCTCACTCACCGGACGCAACGCAGAAGTATTATTACTTTATTTTACTTCTGTTTAACGCCGGTCCTCTGTGAGGTCGTGGTACTTCCTTGGACGGACCTGCCCATTCGTGCAACGTTGCGTGGGAACTACTACAGTTAATTTTGAATCATTTATTTATTCCAATGGAGTAAGTAGACGCTATATTTAAGTGACGTGTACAAAAAAATAAATTAAATTAAAGGATAATGTGACCACACCTTGTACCTTATAATAATTTATGAACTTTTGCAAGGAAATATTTTATAGTGATGGTAAATTCAATCACATTTATAACATTTAAAACAAATAGACCTATTCTTCTCATAAGTAAATCAGTTTATGATAATAATACTCAATAAGCACATAAAATATTAGATGAACTAAAAATGTTCAACGGTCGGTTAATCGCCGGCGTGTTTTACGCGTACATTCCACTTTATAATTGAAAGTCAAATGTAAAAGGCTGAACATATACGTATGTGGCCACGTCAAAATTACGTATTCTTTGCATGGATTCAACCAAACTGCTAATTTATTTAGCCGATGTACTGAATACCCAATGTGGAACGGGTTCGAATAAAATTTAATTTTCATTGTCGTACCGGAGTTATAATCTCTTTTCAAATTGCAAAAAGGCTGACTTCCTTTAATTTTATTAATAACGTTAGCAATGTGATACGCCTTTATTCGTACTTTTTATACAAGTTTTAATGTTTAATCTTAAGTGCAGAGATTAGCACTATAAAAAGCTTTAAATTCTAACGCGTGTTCCTTTAGAATGCAAGAAAAAGAAGCATTTATTTGATGTATATGAAGATATATTGTGTAGACATCCCTATGTAACGAATTGTGAAGAAGTTTTATATATAGTAAGTATACATGACTGAAAAACTGTCTTTAAAATTTCTCGACGAATAGACGGATGTATGAAATTACATCTCTGAACCAAGTGAACATAGGAGGTAGTATTTATTTCCAGCTGTGTATAAAACTTTTAGTGATTGATATCCATTTGTGAATGATTGGTGAAAATAACTGATAAAACTAAATATACATTACCGTATTATTTGAGGTGATTGGAACGATTAGGCTTTCCATTATCAAAAAAATATCACAAATTCTCATTTCTAATTTATCATTATTTGAATCCATTACGCAGTACTTAGACCAGTTTAAAAAATATACGCGTTATTAACATATTTAAAATATGGTCGTATTAAGTAAGCTACTGCCAGAGCCCAGTTATTAAGTGAACTGGTATATTAAAGTGCCAACTTTATAGAATATGACGTGTCTATCGGATCCGGTCCCCTAGACTGCAATCACCGTTCGTTAGTTGTCCTCTTCCTTATCTATCCGCGTCTAGTCTCCTATAATTTCGTTGGATCGGCTCCGAGGAGAGGCGTATTGAACTGGTTATAGTATAACGTACCGAGACTGTACCAACTTTCCCTTATCCCGATATTAAATATTGTATAGATATGATTTATCGATTATTATTTCTGCTCCATTGAAAGTTGCGTGGCTAAATCCGACTTTTCAATATTATGCAGAATATCATACAATAAGTATGATTTTCTTTTTGTATGACGTTCTTTGTGGCAGTTTGGATTGCATTTAGTAGTTTTAGTAACAGTTTGTTCTGTACCGTATTTATGGTTTAGTATGCAATTTTGGACTGGAAATACATATATATTTATATGGATTACTGATTTATGTATTAAAGTTGTTTAAACCATTGCGAAAGTTACATTCCGAATTTAAACAGTAAACTGAAATTTGATAACAATAGCCCGAAAACTAACGTCATTTTAGCAAAGCCTAAAATGTCTTAAGTAAAAAAAAGTAAAGTAACAGCCTATAAATGTCCCACTGCTGGGCAAAGGCCTACTCTATATAGAGGGTGTCAGGGCATAGTCCACCACGCGAACTCAGGTTGCGCGAGTATATTGAATTAAAGGCGAGCGCCCGGACACTGAGCTATCATTAGCTATGACTAGAATAAAATGTACTTAATAAAATTAGGCTACCAGTTTGATTGAAAACTGGTCTTTTCAGAGGTAGCCGGTAAATTTATAAAATATTAGAGCATTTTAAATAAATCATTTTTAAATAAAAGCAAGAGCACTTTTAAATAAATTTCACAAAATACTATTAAATATTAATAAAATATATATAAATAGATAAGCACAGGTATATCCCAACATTTATTAAAAAAATTCCTCATCAACGAGGGCGTTTCGGACAACGTGTTTTGACTTGGCACAACCTCGCCTTCTTTGAATCAGAAGAATCTTTTGATTACGCATCACACTTATTTACTTTTTTAGTTATGCGGTATTGAGTGATTCCCCTTAAATACGCAGCGTTCTGACGACGATGGGATTATGTGGAATAACCACTCATTAAGAGCACGGATGACCGATGCGCTGAACAATTCCACCGGTTAATTTTATAAACGATCGAACGGTCTTTTATGTAAGACAAACATATAAAACGAAAGACAGGTTGATAGTATGAGTATGGTACGCTGTATCCTGATACTATAACAATGCCACTACATGCGTGATGGTGATCCCATCTGGAAGACATATAAAGTAGAAGGAAAGGTGCACATCCTTTCAGCATTTTTCTTTCTTTTTTCTTCCTTCTTGCCTTTTTAGGATTTTAAGGCCTACTATACGAATAAATACGTACACCTCTAATGGAGACAAAATTTCTTCTAATGATCGTCCTGATCATTAGAAGATCATTCTGGTCAATTCAGAGAGTTTAACCGTCCTTTTGGCAAATAAAATGAAATTTGAAGTGCCATTTGACAGCTGATTGGTTGACATCTACGATGATCAGTGTTTCGGAAACCGGGCGTGAGAGTTACCACAACGCCCCACGTCTCCGAAATATCATAAAGCGTGGTCGCCCAGGCTGCCAAGCAATCGGGTACGATATCGCGCACGCGGGCGGCTATGAGAAATAGATCAAAAGCTTTATGGTGTCATCTGTAACTGTCTCGGGCACTTTATTGTGGTCCGCTCCCAGCTGTTGTCGTACGTTGACACGTCCAGGGTATCGCTTCCGTCCGAGCCAGAGTTATATTATGTGCTTTTCGTTTCAGAACTGTCCGCGTGCTGTGGCAAAGCGGAGGGCACATGTCGGAGTGTTTGCGAGAAGGTATGCCTTAATTAATTTTAATTACGCTTACGTTAAAGGTTACAAAGAGAGAATAAGCACTAAATAAAGCTAGAAGTTCCTAATTACGTCAGCTGCCTAGCGACGATGCGTCATTAATGTTTCTAGTTATCTCTGTTCAATAATGTTTTCATCTTTATTTCATGTAGTGTAATCTAAGTATGTTTATTTAAATCCTACAGTAATATTTAACTGGTATAGAAAGAGGTTAATTTACAACGTTACTTTTAGTATGTTCATTAAGAGTTACCATAAGTTCTTGTGAACCTATTTCCTATAATTATGATAAACTGTTCAAGACTGTATCAGCTTAATTAATCAGTATTGCTTTCTAAAATATTTTATTGCGGATTTAGGTGTGGGATTAACGTTCAGTGTTACTTTTAGAACAATAATAAAAATATGATACATTTGTATCATTGTTTTTTTACGGGATATAAAAAATTACATATTTTCGTAGTAAAAGAGCAAGCGGTTCAAGCTGATTATCACCATCCATGGTCATTAAAAACCGCTGTGGGTTTAGTTGCGTTGTCAACTCTTAAACGGGTAGACCTCAGTTACCTTACTAACCAGATTGAAAACACTAGGTTTAATTAGAATTTGTAAAGTTATATCAAGTGGGCAGTGGCAGATTTGTAGTTTTAGCCGCCCTAGGCCCAAGCTTATGTAGTAAGTTACAGCCGCCCCTTTCTCAGCGCCCATCATATATCTTGTTATCATCAGTGAATTTTTTGTCACGATTGACCACCCCTAATATGTGTCCGCCCTAGGCCCGGCTCTATTGGGCCTTAGGGCAAATCCGCCACTGCAAGTGGGCATTGAATAACCAACACCTTGAAGTTATCTCAGCCATAAACCTGTAAAGAATGTAGCCATCCATAACTTTGATGTGTAATGGACACAACAACGTAGCTAATTGTATATGTAAAATATTAATTCGCTAGTTTTAAAATAATGTCGTCTGATATTTTAACACGAAATTTCCACCAGGCTGAAACGTGCCTTTGTGTTCATAATAAATGGTAATATATAATTGTATGCTGTAAGTATATCTTCCGTTGAAAAGGAAACTATAATATAGAACTGTTACATTAGTTAGATGACCAGGCTTTAATCATTGTTTACAGTTATCATTTACAGTGTTAAAATACTGTTCAAAATGCTGTTCATAAATACTTTATCTTGGACAAAATTTATCATTGCAATAGATTGTTTCATTAATTTGAAGCTAAACGAATCACATGTTAATGAATAATGTTATAACGTTATAGTATAGTAATATAGTAAGTACAAAATTTCAATTCATATAAATTGGAAGTTGACAGCCCGAATGGCGTATTGGATAAACCTGTCTCTTACGCCAGAGTGGGTGTTCAATCCCCACTACGGGAAAAATATTGTGTGACGAACATAGTCTTTTTTAGTATCTGGGTGTTTATAATATATATGTATATAATATATATTTATTAAAGAAAAGTATGTTTATGTGTGTTTATCGGTTACCTAGGACCTATAGTACAAGATTTGCTTATTTTGCAACTAAAACCGCAGTAAAAAAGAAGTATTTACGCTTTAGCGTTTCATTCTATCTAGTGAATAAGGTAACCACAAGTCAACGCAACTACAACCACACGGTTTCTGTGGATAAGTATGGCCGTGTGCTACCCTTCTTTCATAAAATGAAAAAAATAAAAATCGTTTCTTCTAACCATTGGATAAGACAAAGATTCACACTTCTTGTGTCGTTCATGTTGTTCCAAAAGCAGATGTCGGAACGTTAATCGCATCTAAGACGGTCCAATCAAAGATTTCAGTGAGCAAAATTGACTAATTAAGCCGATTTATTGCTTCCGTCTTAGTTTACTTTCACGGGATATTTATAAGCCCCGGTAGACATTAAGGTCATCTAACTCCTTTAAAAGTAACGCCATTGTTTACGTTTCAATAAAAAAAAAAAGACGCAGAAATATTCCTTTGAAGTACTGAAAGAACTATGTCGTGATCAGATGATGTTAAGAACAACAACGGAATCAGCTGTTTACGTCAAATCACTCTTTGTTTCGTCAATAGGAAGAATGAAAAAGAAGACTTAAGTTTAATTCTAAACTTACGTTAACATATTAGTATTTTGGTCGATGTTAGTCGTAGTTTACAATGGAAGTTGTTATGTTCGCCAACAAAGGGGCAAAAATACCAGCATGTGTTCTGTGATATAACTGTAATGATCTGCCAAATTTAACATGATAGAGTAGTAATGGATTCCCCATTATCGAATACTCAAAGGATTGCACGATCTGTTCAAAAGAGCAGTGTATATTAATAAATTTATTTTCAAATTAACTATAAAACAATAAATTTGGTGTTTTTAACATTAATATTTAAAATAATTTATAAAGCTTATAAAGTTTATATTTTTTATTTTCTTTTCTTTCTTTCTATATATTAACGTTTCTTATATAGTATATTTTCTTCTCATATGTATACATTATTTATTACAAGCTATATATGGTAGCTTGGTATTAATAGCGGCGATTAGAAAATGTTATTTAAAAAAAATCTTAGTTGGCAGAATATCCAACCATTCGATTAAAAATCAATGCACGCTCTTCACGCCTCTTCACACAGTCGATGGTATTGTTTTAATGTAAAATACACATCGTGGAGATATTATTGTGTTATAAGCGTTGACGACGCACTCGCATAATACGATACTATTCATTGTATAAAATGGTAATCAAAAATTTAACTCGCGGCGTGATCATTATAACACAACTGTGCATTTTCCTTGCATCTTAATAGCTTATGTATTGCCTCGCGCATTAAACCAAGCAGTGTCTCTCCTAATCAAGAGTCGCGTCACATTCGGGCAAAGCGTTCCAAGAACCCGCGCCGAACGGATAAAGGGAAAATTATTAAAATTTGTAAGTTCGGCCGAAACGGAGCGGAGAGGACACTTGTATTTAATTCCGTCTCGTTAGGGCGCGTCACGTGATCCCGCTTCCGACGCGACACCCTTTGAATACTTCACAATCGAACGCATCACTCGATGCCCGATTTAGTATCGATTAAAATCGACACGCTGACGGACAGATGCGGCCGTTGAGGTAAGTAAGCGGACGGAAATCCCGCAGTGACGTCTTTACTTATGTCGCTACGTCGGTCGAATAAAATGTCTACGTTCCTCTGTCGATACGAAGCGACACGCAGCGACATCCATTCCGTAAATTTTATACGGGCGAGACAAGTTTTATGCGTCGCGTTTGTAACCGTCCGGTAATTTGAAATACGATCAAAGGGGACGTAGACAATCAAAACAAAGTGGAGCATTAAGCTCCTTGTCGATGTGTACAAACGGTTCTTGGGATATAAGGGGGTAATTGGTTTGATGGATACAAAAGAATAAAGAAGGGCCGCTGTGGCGGGCGGTTTTATGGTTTGCTACCAAATTAGAAGACACCGATTTAATCTCCCTTTCGCACTTCTATTTACTTGATGACTTGAAGGCGGACGATCTTGGTACGCGTGGAGTCGACACAAATAAGATACGTACGACCTCAGATAGTTAAGGTTAGATGAGAGAACTTTTATTTTTAAATCAACGCTTTAATATATTACTAAATAAATAAACGTTATATATTCGCGTTTATAAATTTGGCCGTTTTTTTAGTTTCTCTTTTCATTAAATATATTCAAAAACGGTTAGATGGTTTTCGAGTATTAAATACGAAGCGGACGGACAGACACAATACAGATATCAGAAGATATGCAGGTTACCTCGGAACCACCAAATAAGCAGACAGTCTCCACGTGTTAATTGATATTGATAAATATGCGTTATTAAAAATGTGCAATATGATATCCATTAATCTTCATGACAAATTTATTGCGACAGATACAATATAATCAAACTGAAAACTGAATTGGTTAATCGAATTATTTTAAATATTAAACAGACTTTAATCAAACTGTTTAATAGGTGAAACTGGTTAAAGACGTGTAGACGATGTTATGGGCAATTGACAGAGAACTGAAAGTCATGTCGAACCGGCCAGCTTAATGACTTAATGACCATGTCCGCCGTAGCGCTTCGAGGGACAAAGGGTAATGACACCAATGACACCAGAAGGTAGTTATTTCAATAGGTTTTTCAGTGGGCGTTTCAATTGGGTTTTTCCGTCTTTACCGTAGGGCTTCGGAAAATGTACAAATGTTACTTCGATTGCTTCGAGTGATACTTGAACGTGTGATTAAATCTTTGTCTTTTAACCCTGGTGGGATAGAGAGAGATAGTTTTTTTACTTAATAATAGTTACTTAATAATATTTCATTGAAACCTATATTTAATAAAGCATTTATTTGAGGATTATTATTTATAAATTCTTTCTTCGTTTTAAGCTTAGTTTTTAGGAGTAAATAATTTTTAAAATACTTTTACTAATTGTAAACTACTATTTATGTTTTTTTGCAATAAATTAATTATAGATATACTATCAGTTCAGGTTTAATTTTTGAGTATTAATCTGAAGATGCTATGAGTATGATTACGGTCGGTGGTTGGATGGGCTGGAAGCCATCTACATCTCTCTACACGAGTTAAATTGCTTGTAATGCAACAACCGCTTGTAATAACGATGCGTGAACATTCTCATTAACGATATGGAATGCATGACAATAAGAAGGCTTTTATTGTAATTTGTGTGTAGTTCCATCAATGTGCCTTTGAGTTTATATTTTTATGTTAAAATTTACGCAATAGTAACACCTGTTACCCTAACATGCATTCATAATAATTCGTAAGTAAGGAAATAGAACATTTGTTCATGACTCCGAGATAAAGTTGCCAAGGTTTTAAAATAAAGCGCCGGGGTTTTGGGCGGTTTTGGGTTAGATTCCCACAACAGACTATTTGTGAGACCTACAAATAATTTTTTTCGGATCTAGGTGTTCGTCCACGTGAAATTTATCTATGTCAAACGTGCTTACACCACAGGATTCAGGATTCTGCAGTAAGGGTCAATGTTTCCGGAGGGAACATTATAACAGATCTTCTAGGAGGGAGAGGTCGATCGGACTTACTACCCATTCCTTTCCATACAAAAAATACAAAGAAATAGAATATGCCTCAGCATATTATCTCAAAATTTAAATGACCTATTTAATTATATATACAGCGCAGATAACGTTTCTGTTAGCCAATATTGGTAAGCTTAATAACTCTGGCTCTTAAATTTCGAAATATATTTATTAGTGTAGTAGTATTTCGGCGTAAGCGTCTATCAAAGAAGAACAATTAGTATTAGGATTAAAAGTCCTATACGACCTGAAAACATCTGTTTTCAGGTCGTGTTAATAATAATATTAGGTCATGTATTGAGTGCTCTGTAACATTGTAACATTGTCTGTAATTTTGGTCGAAACGCAGATGTTTTTCAAACGCCTAGGGCGTAGCGTATTCGGCATCGGTGCCAGATGTCGCAAAGTATCATTAAATAGGGTCGAGCGACGTTTTTAATTAAGTGTAGAGTAATTAGTTGAATAACGGTAGAGAAGCACAATGATTTTTATGTTTACAATCTATTTTAGGATTATTTTTTATTTTTAGTTCTAATCCCTGCACTCATGTTGAAACTTAGAATGTGAATTTAAGGTCGATACCCGTAGCACTGAAAGAATGCATTATTGTATTCTCTTTAAGTTTTATGCTACAGTTTCATACTATTAATAACATTATTATTAATAGTATGAAACTTTAAATGTGAATATAATAAAAATAATTATAAGCATTATATAAAAAATTTCAGAGAAAAAGCACTATAAATAAAAATGAATCCTAAAATTTTAAGATTGAAGGCAACATCTCTCTTTACAAATGTCCTTAAATGATCTTTGAAAGGTGTTAGTTATGTGAAGTATGCACACTGGACTAAAAGTTTTAGTTCATTTATCTATAAAAATTTACATTTAATTTAATTATTTTTATACGAACAAGTTTAAATTAAGGTTTTTACATTTGAATCTGTCCGCTGAAATCAATATCATAATAAATGTATCGTTAAAGTTTTGGTAATAATTAAAAATGTGCAGGGTAAATATACGTACTTAATGAAATTAATTGCCTCTAGTTTCGGTTAAACGTTAAAAATCGATGTAGGTAATAATCACCTATGCTCTTATAGCCAGCGTATTTTAGGTACGGCGAGGGCACTGAAAATAGTTATTAAAATGTAAAGTAAAAAACATACTACGTTTTAAAATCCTACGACGTAATTTTAGAATATTTACTTTAATCTCCAGAGATTTAGATTGTTATTCATGTTGCAAATGCCGTGTGATGTTAAACCACACATAATTTTTCGCGTTTTCTCCATACATAGTACATTTAGTCTTCAACCATAGATTGAATTGTGATTAGTTTTATTTTTAGTGCTTTTTTATGTGAAAAGTTGCCAAGCGGGGAGGCGGTTCACCTGATGTTAAGTGAATACCGCCACCTATGGACATCTACTACACTCGAAGGTTCCAGATGTGTTGACAACCTTTTGGAAATTGGGCTCCGGCCACCTCACTCACCAGACGAAACGCCAAAGTATTATACATCCACTTTACGCCGGTCTTCTGTGAGGTCGTGGTACTTACGAGGACGAGCTTGCCCATTCGTGCAACAGCCGAGGCTGCTGCGTGGCCCTACCACCGTAGCGGATTGCGGTTGTCAACGCATCTGCAACCCTTGGGGGTTGCAGATGCGTTGACAACCTTTTGAAAATTGGGCTCCGGCTACCTCATTCACCAGACGAAACGCGAAAGTACTATTCTACCACTTCACGCCGTTCTTCTTTGAGTTCGTGGTACTTACCCGGACGAGCCTGCCCATTTGTGCAACAGCCGAGGCTGCTGCGTGGCCCTACCACAGTTTAAAGTTTTGTCCATTCTACAAAAAATCACATTTTTTTATTCACGATTTATGGTTAAGGTGAGCGCAAATAACCAACGAGCATTTGACAAATAGTCCAGTATCACAACAAGCCGACGGTCCGTTGAAAATTGAGTTGTCGCGACATTAATTAATTAAAGAAGCAGGTGCGACTAGAATAAAAATCTCTGCAGAATACGCGAATAGCATTTTATAGCACGCCTTTTTTACAAATGTTTCGTACAAATGCGAAGATCAAAGGAGAATAGCGCAACTGTTCCTCATTGATGATATTAATAGCTTTGTACTTTATCGAATGATCACAGTGTTTTTAGAAATGTAATACATAATTCACGGTCAGCAGGAATGCCAGTTTTCGTTGGCTGGTCTAAATAAGTTTTCTAATTTATTTATTAAAATATTTTACATGTGTAAAATCGATCTGGATATTTGTTAAAAGAATTGAATTGTGATCTTTTATTTCTGGAATATTGAGGTTAATCAAATAGAAAAGTGTATAACGCAGCGATTGCGTAGAATCCATTGTGAATATTCTTTCTTTCATATAATATGAAACTTGAACATTGTTACTATTATTGAAACTATATCGCGTATCTTACGCGAGGACAAGGATATAGCAATCATTTAAATATTACATCAATAAATATATTTAGGTGGCTACGGCTACGCCAAAGCATAATTCATGATTATTATAAACATGCATACTAGCAATCCCAGGTTAGTAAGTTTAATTTTAATTATTTTCATTGTGTTAAAATCGTTTCTTATGTTGTTGTATATTGTGTAACGTTTATTATGGATAATTTTGTCATTTTATTGATAAAAATCGTTATTCTTATTCGTTATGTGGTCGAAATTAGCTCCTTTACGGCTATTCCACCACTCGTACTTATTGGTTCATGTCGAATTTTTTTCGTATACTTAGCGTTTCTTCGTATCATAATGCAAAATAAAAGTATAACATTTTATAGTTTAAGTTTATAGTAATGTTAATATTTAATATATTATTATAACGTTTGCAAAAGCAGTTTGCGGTCTTAAAGCGAAGACCAGCAACGCCTGCTTTTAACAGGCTTGTTTAGATTTGCGGCGTACATAATTTTGCGGTGCCGTAATCGCTAGAAGATCCCAATTTTCTCTATTTATATTTTACTTAAGTACTTCGTACTGCCTTTTCAGGCGGATAGATCAAACACTGCGGCATCTTTGATGGAGCTACGTGTGACCCAACTTGTAACGGCCACAGTAGCAGCCGCTTCTAAATTTATTCACAACCCGGTTTAGTTATCGTTCGCCAAAGCGATATCACACGTTCGATAAGTTTTTGTGTTTGTTGTTTTTATCTGCTACGAGCTACGAGAACTACTATTTATTACAAGGTACTTTGAAGGAACTACTATTTAAAACAAAGTGATGAAACAGAGTGAGTATAACTTTGTTTTTAAAATCTTTAGTAAATGCAGCAAAAGAATCATAGTTAAATAGTCAAATAAATAGTCTTTTTTTCAATAAGTTAACATTGAAATTTTTCAATGTAATGTCGTCTGCTCATTGGATTGCAGTTAGTGCGAATGTTATTAATTTATACACAATACTTCTAAGTGATAAGAATGGTTAAAATATATAAATATAAACATTTGTTATTCATCCGATAAAACTATCTACATAAAACATAAAAGGATATAGAGATTCATAAGCTGGTAAATCCATTTTAAGAATTTGAAGAAAATCTCAATGAAAAATTTTTTAAATATTTTTTTTAAGACGCAAGTAGATATTCGGAATCTATAATTCTTGCACAGCGGTATGCAAATATACGAGGCAATTTGAAGTAAGCGTTAAATATGTATGAGCTTCTCCTAAATACATACTAACTCATTCTAGGTAAGATGGTACGTGAGCGATTGCTTATACATTACTGTTTAGATCGTTTGTGGGTATGCATACGCTTACACATTAGGCGGGTGTACTGATTCATGCATACAAACTGCTTCTGCATTCGATGAAGATATTTATTGCATAATACCATTCACCAAAAGATAAGAAGGTTGTATCCTGGTTAAAATTATGTGGCCATCGGCTAATGGGATGTCTTATTTAGTGCTACCGTATCCAGCTTGTTACTAGTAAGCCCCAAATGTGACATGCTGGTATCGCACCAGCCAATGTGAGACAGCGATTTGGATCTAGTGTGATGCGGTGGGGCATGTACCTGGGTTCTAGGGCCTGAAACCACGTGTTTGCTTTCCCAACCACTCGCCTGCATTTAATTCCGTCTTTATAAAATGTAGCCTAATAAAATATTATTAAATATTTTTGAAATTCGGGTTCCTCATTGTATTAAAGGTGAATTGTTTGCATAGTTAATAAAAGTAGTGGGCGCCCAGTGGTCGCAATTCGACCATATTATACGTGGGTGTAATATTTTTTTATTGATTTTATTTAATTTTTATGGGTCATTAAAAAAATATTAACATTCTTCACTTATTCATATATGAATTATAAGTGTGGGAAATTTCATACTCCTCCGTCCGCGCCATTTTCGTAAAAAGGGGTACGAAGTTTCTGCTTCGCGTACTAATTTATATGTTGTGTATTGTCAATTTAAAATTCGAATTCATAACTTTCAGCATAAAAATATTCAGTGCTGCTATTCAATGTAAGCTTACACTGTGTCCGGAATCCGTGCAACCCTACACGGTGGCACCGGACTCGCAACGTGACAATCTCGTCGCGGTCCCGTCGCACGCCGTGACGGGAATTCGACGGCGTGATCGGGATTCCGATGTCTCCGTGCACATCGGATTCCAATCACGTAGTTCCGACTTTAGCGGCGTTTACCCGACGTCCACGATTTTGTTACCCGCCTCGATAAATTGTACCAATATTGATGTTGGATTTATCGGTTGGCAGATGGTGGAGGATTTATCAAATGTTTCATTTATATTTAACGCTCGGGTAACTTTTTGTTTAGCGCGCTAAGAGTCTGCTGACACATTTGGTCGTGTATTAAAATATTTGTGTTCTTCATTCGTCAAGGTAGCAATTTAATTACACTAAATGGTAGTGATCATTTGAATAGGCACAAACTTAAGCAAGTCACGATTAATTTTCTTTCGTATAAAACTCATGTTTTTTAATAATTTTTTTTAACAATTATTGTTAATCAACGTATCCGTCGATCCGACTTTTGTTATCACTCTATTAGATTCTATTAGATTCTCGAAATGATAGTGTGTACGAATACCATTACATTATCTATATATTACGTAAAGCAAAAACTTTGTACCCCTTTTTACGAAAATTGCGCGGATGGAGGAGTATGAAATTTCCCACACTTGTAGTTCATATAGAGAAGGAGTGTAGAACGCTAATATTTTTTTTATAAAATATCCATAAAAATACATTTAATCAATAAAAGAAAAACATTACACACACTATAAATGGTGTATAACTAAATATGGTCGAATTAATTTATTAAATTAAAAAATCATTGTAACATTTGGAATTTGTAAGTCTTTAAAAATACCAGGTTAAATAATAATGTTATCCATTCCGGTCATTCCACTATTTTCTATTTTATTTTTTATAACTCTTAAAAACAAATAAACCAAATTCCAAAACCAAAAAGTATAAAGAACAAATCAACCAATTTCCCCCTTTACAGTAGCTCATCCAATATCATTTCGTCCAAAACGACCGACAATTAGACAAAGCTCATAGGGACTAATAATAGAGTAATCCCTCACTAACACAAATGTTGCGTTCCCCTTCAACTTGAAAGTTGCGAAAGCAAACAAACTAATGCGTCGGGGACGTTCAAAGCGGGTGAAAATAGACTCATCTGAAATCCTTTCATGTCTGTCCGTCCGAACGTCCCACGTCCGCGACACCGTGAGACGCCGTAATCGTACGGTAGGGTGTCCACGTACAACCTTTTTCCACGGACATCCCAAAATAAGAATGTGGTTTGACTGACTAGCTATAAGCATTTAAATAAAATTATGTATGTATAACCCGTATTCTTAACCTTCTTTACTTCAAGCTAGACTTCACCTACGACCGACTTGAAGAAAAGTTAGGACCTATGGTAGTCAGAGGTGCTTTGTTACGCGAGTGATTGTCCCTAGGCACTAGTTTTTACTATAAGGTAAGCCGCTTGTCGAGTAAGAATCCCTTTAAAATAATAAAAATACGTAATGTATTTTCTTAAAGTCATTCATTTATATCACGCTAGATATGCAAATGGGAACTTTTAAATTGGTAAGAAAAAAGAGCATACGTATCGTAACAAGTTCCTATATTTTAATTTAAGACATTGAATTTAAATGGACGTTTTTAAACTTAATAGGGTTGAAGTTCGTGGTAATGAGATTTTGACATTGTTTAAGCGTTTGAATGAAAAGTTTTAGTGCATTGTCACAGTATAATATTAAGAGCACGGTGCGACAGAGTCTTTGGTGACACCTCATGGGTGACGTTTAGGTGTGAAGTGATATATTTTTGAACGTGCGTGGACGCCGTGCGAAATATAGCTTCAAAGAAACTTGTATAGATAATGTAATGAGTTTCGCTCGCTTATTTACGAGTGAAGCAGATCAAAAGGCGACGGGAGACTGGATTTTTTCAGCACATCATTTTTCTAAGCGACGGACTTAGATAAGGTATTTCTAAATTATTATCGGCCGCATTCAGAGACCTCGATCGGTGCTTATCTAGAATTAAATTTGTCTAATTAATGTCGATGAGATGGATATCGCAAATGGACTACTAGAAAATCACGTGCTAATTGTCGGTACAGCAGTTTAGCATAGCGAGAGTCTGAGGAATGCATCGAATGCTTATTTTAATTTCTCAGATCTGCATAACTGACTTAGATTCTGATTTCAAATTAATGAAACCACATTACGTTTCCCCCTACCGGGAAGTGCGTCGTATGCTAGCACTTAAAGTTGCAATTAAATGTTTCATTGATGTCTGGACTGGGGATCTCGTACTTTGAAATTGCGCTCCACCATATATCTGCAGATAGTCAATTAGTAGGGTACGAGCAACAGTTTTCTAAATCCCACGCTGTCTGGAAACTTTAGATAATCCTTTTAAATTTTCAATCGACTTCAGAAAAGGAGTAGGTTCTCAAATCGGTTGTGTTTTGTTTGTTACTTCAGAGCTCTGTCATTTATGAAGTGATTTTAAAAATTATTTTTGCACTGGGCTCTGTTTAGCTCCCATGTGATCCCATATTAATTTCATTGGTCTTGGGAGATACATCAGAGACTCTTCAAAATCAAATAGAAAATGTGATGTGAGTAAGATATTTCCTGTTCGGTTTGGTTTCTGTTAACGAAAAAGTTATGCGATATGTCTGAAGCCTTTTATTTATAAAGATTCAGATGCAAGAATGTTTTGTATCCTATTTTAATCTCTGAATGTAAGAATATGACGTTGATCGGTCGAAATTAGACCTTATATAAGAGGTGTCTGAACAGTAAGATATGTTACGAAGTTATTCAATAGATTAAAAGTACCGCCGTCCATGGGCATTAACGAAACGGGTGTCAATAGCTTTGACAACCTTTACCCTGGCTTCCTCACCCACCATACGAAACATTTAAGTATGAGTACTTTGTTTTTCAAGTTCAATTATTAGTGAACGGACTGGAAGCGAAAGCAACAGCTACATAAAGATAAAGATGTAAGTATATTTCTTTACGTGTACTGTGTGTCTGTGACTATTTCGGATGAGCTAGCTATAGTAGAACCTGTCTCTACAACAATAATAAAATGATTAACATGGTGTAATGCACAGTAAGCAATGAACATTTTTGGCAGATTTTTCTTTATCTAATATGAATTTAAAGTTATAATCCAATTGTATATTAGAAGATTTTTTATTGGGCTGGATGAGCCACTGTTGGCCTTAGGGGCCTTTACAGATCCGACGGACTTGAGGTGGCCTGGCGCACGAGGCGCCTAGCCTGAACCTCGGCGTACTATTATTACGCGTTATGGTGACTAAGCTCGAGGGCTCCCGGGGGAGCCTCGGCTCGGGCCGTCACGCTATTATTATTAATACCGGTTTGGGAGGCCGCCAAGCTCTTAGGGCGCTTTGGCGGGCGCTCCATGGAGTGATCAGGCTCAAGGGTCCCCGCGAGGGAACCTCGGCTTGGGCTGTCACTCAGCACGCGTTTAGCATTCCGATTCGAGGGTGCCCGAGAGGGCCGGACCTCGGCTCGATCGGTAGCTATTATCTGACTGGGGGAATTACTAGTGCTAACATTACTACCACTTCGGAGAGCGTTGGCGCTGGGAGAAGAAGTGGCGGAAGAAACTCCAGCAACGCTTCTATCATTAATAGGGGAAAACCTGCCAGGTACGTGGCGGAACCTAGTATATGTTTGCCGCACTCGCCGGCGAGTGCGGTGTGTGTTGGTGTGTTTCTTGAGTTTTTTAATCCTTTCGATGGCGATAGTCGTCTCATCGTCAAGGAAGTCGAGAACGTGACGCGGTCTTCGGTAATCGCGGCGGAAAAAATTTAGCGGCAAGGGCCTGTAGGTGACGGCACCTACGATAAGTGGGTTGGGATGCGCGGCGGCGGAATCGAAATATCGGAGCGACGCCGACTTCAGGAATTGCGCGATGGTGGGCAATTCTAGATCGACATGAAGGTCGATATTGCGCATGAACCAGGGTGCTCCCGTGGCTCTGCGCAAGAATCGATTTTGAATCACCTGAAGCCGGTGTATTTGCTTCGGAGCAATGTGAGCGAAGACGGGGCTCGCGTACGTCATGATAGGGCGAACTACTGCCTTATATAAGGTCACCTTGTTCCGAAGGGACATTTTTGACGTTTTATTGAGGAGCGGGTAGAGGCGACCGAGTACGAAGACCGCCCGGTTCCTGACCTGGGTCACGTGCTGGGTGAATTTAAGCTGGGAGTCGAGGACTACGCCTAGATATTTGACTTTATTAACCCATAGTACTGGGCTGTCCAAGAGTTTAACTGGGGGTGGTATGGGTATGTTCTTTTTGTGCGCGAAAAGGACGGCTGCGCTTTTGGCGGGATTGATCTCGATCCTCCATTGAGTCACCGATGGTGATGGCCGCAGCTTGGAGGTGTCGATGGATCAATTCGGGTGTTCTGCCTGTGGTATAGATACAGGTGTCGTCGGCAAAAAGAGCAAGTTCTACATCTTTGACACGCGGCATGTCATTGGTGTAGAGGGTGAACAAGACTGGGCCCAACACCGACCCTTGGGGCACCCCGGCTCGAACGGAATGCGTAGTCGAACACACGCCCTCGACGCGATAGCGAAAGGTTCGATTCGTTAGGAAGTCTCGTATTATGCATACGAGACGGTCAGGCACTCCGTACCCGTATAGCTTGTATACGAGCCCGTTGTGCCAGACTTTGTCGAACGCTTTTGCCACGTCCAGGAAGAGTGCACCGGTGTTGAGTCCACGTTGGCGTTTGGTTAATATGTGCTCCGTGATGCGGTGCACTTGGTGGGTACACGAGTGTTTGGCTCTGAATCCAAACTGCTCTGGGATGGGGAGCCCTTTGGTGTCCATAAGGGGTCTTGAGCGGGCTAATATTAGTCTTTCAAAGATCTTCCCAAATGTTTTGAGAAGACTTATTGGAAGATATGAGGTTGGGAGAGTGGCGGGCTTAGAGGGTTTGAGGAGCCCTATGACATCGGCTTCCTTCCACTCGGATGGGAAGAAGCCTTCGGTTAAGGCCGCGTAGTAAATTAATACTAGTATCTGAAGGATGCTAGTAGGGAGGAGCTTGGTCACCTTATTGGTGATTCCATCTGAGCCTGGTGCTTTACGGGGGCGTAGTTTTTTAATGGTCTCTACTAGTTCTTTTTTTTACTTCTCTCATACTTCTCTCTTTTTTTTTTTTTTTTTAATTTTTCATTTTAAAAAAAAGAGAGAAGTATGTTATGTATAATAACATACGAAAAATGATTTGTAAATTACATTGAAGTTTGTTTGTTGTAGTGTTGTTAATGAGAAAATGGGTCTATTTCACTCCCTGGGCGTTCTCTGAGAGGGGACAGGAGGAGACGTATTAGTTTGGTAGTTGCCCATTCTTAAGTGATGCTAATGAAAGGTTTTCGCAAAAAACTATCCTTACCAGAGATGAGCCGACAACAAACTGCGCTCGCGGACGAAAAAGAGATCGCGAACGAGAGAATAATAGCTCTTTAACGTTTTCCACGTACAAGGCTACCGAGGGTCGTTAGGGAGGGAAGGATAAGGGGAGCGTATCACCAGCTCGTTAATCACGGCCGTCAAGTGTCCGTGATACTTGAGCGCCCCGCCTAAACTTTATTGCTCCTCCGACACGAGTTTGGTAAACACGGCCATCGTTAACGTCCGCGCTGTTTTTAAATAAGTCTCGCCGAGAACAACTGTCCTGATTTATTACGGAAACTCGCTCGTTCAAAGTCATCTGGGCCTCGCTGTCGCTGCAATAATTCAGGTTCATTCCGCGCATTCGCTGAAATTGTTTGCGCAATGCGATACGGCGGTAAATCATCCTTAATGTTCGCTTATTATTAATGGACGGACCGCTGCTGAAGGTGATACGGTGGTCACAATTGCGTATGTAGTACAAATGGTTTCTCTCGACGTTTTGGTGTCGTGTGTGTGTGAATTCCAATAATAACTGTCTAAATATAAAAATGTGTAATCCAAATTTGTGTGTTGTTTTTGTGTGTTCGATTGATATTTTGGACAAGCCTTTGGACAACAGTTAGGTATGTAAATATATAAGTAAATTTACTTTGGCGCAAACCTGTTTGTCATCAAATTTTGAAGATATTATCAATTGGTTGAAAAAGATAAATTTTTTTTTCATATGCTCGTTAAATGACAAAATGTAAGATTGTGACGACCTGTGCAGAAGTGTGGGAAGTCAATGGATGCGGGTGGCTCAGGATCATGCTTTGTGGCAGTCTGTGAGGGAGGTCTATGTTAAGCAATGGACTCTAACGCGATGAAATGAATAAATGTAAGATTTATTTGCATTATAGCGCATCATGCGATGTCTGTCACAATGGAAGAAAAATTATTAATCTTTTTTGATTTAACTAAGAAAAACACGATGAACATGTCAACTCATGTAAACTTATATTCGTTACTGGTATGAGCTTATTAACAATATTCATGATGTGAATTACATAACTTGCCATTTTTATGAATGCTATTATTTATTGATATTCTAACGTTACCCGAGGGTTAGATAGCAAAATGTTAGCTAAAGAGAGCATGTTTTTGCTTGTCAACACGTTCAAGTCTTTTACGAATATATTATCACGCACTTA
This sequence comes from Iphiclides podalirius, assembly GCA_933534255.1. Classification (NCBI taxonomy): domain Eukaryota; kingdom Metazoa; phylum Arthropoda; class Insecta; order Lepidoptera; family Papilionidae; genus Iphiclides; species Iphiclides podalirius. The sequence continues at coordinate 9,841,669 of OW152827.1, read as the reverse complement.
TCACCGTATAAACAACTATCTAGTCTGCATTACGTAATTGCAAACAACAAACTCGCGTTAATTGCAAACCCGAGCGGGGCGTACGTAAAACGAAGCCGAATGTATTCCCTACGAGTCGAGCGCACAAAGAAACATCAAAGAAGCGATGGAGGCGGCAATTCGATTCCGTCCTTTGATTACCGAGCCACTACCGCACTCGCTATTTTCGACCAGCCAAAGCTATATCGGAGTGACACTAACGCAGGGCTATCAAGCCTACTGATTTACGTCTATCTCTCCGATCGGGATAATGCATTCGTCCTTTGCACATTTCATTTTGGCCGGATAACTTTGTTCCTCAATCCACCTCGTGCTAAATAACTACAATAAGATGACTTGTAATTTAGATGTTTCTACGTTTTGTAAATAATGTTTGATGTAATTAAAAAAGGACACAAAATATGAAGAAGTTTTTATAGTTTCTCAGATCAATTCTGCGTAAAAACAATAATAGGTTTTAGATCTGTTAATGTACATTATCGGCAAATATATAAATCACACTATTAAACAAAATTTCTGAGCCATGGTATAAGCTAAGTTTTAATAGCGCTACCTTATTAAGTGGCATTAAATTACTCACCTGTGTAGTAGAGTGCATAATTTTAGTTATTTCTACATACTATATAATTATTTTATCCGTGAAATTACTAAAATGTCTCATCATGTACTTTAAAAATAAAGATTTTGAATATTGTTTTTTCCTAGTCTTTCCCAATAGCCGTTTTCGAGAATTTATAAAATGATATGAACGCTGTCGGGGGTATAAATGATTCGGTTCGCGACGTCATCCATAATGTTGTTGAAAATTGTATTTGGAAAATATTTTGGACGCAAATGAGACTAGAAATCAGAAGTCGGCCGAAAGACTTCTGATTTCTAGTACGAAATGGCTTTAATACTTTTCTCGATACGCACGTACTTTCTGTGAAATACTTCCGCAAGGCAGGTGCCAAAGCGGCACTTTACGGAAATCAGCAAAATGCGTGGATGATTTGTCCCTGGTGCTTTTATATACTTATATATCAGGTTCCCAGTTAATCATTACGACCTGGGAATCGTCAAGAAGAGAACATACTCGTTCCTAAAAGGCTGGCAACACATTTGTGCTCATGGGCGACGGTAATCACTTACCTTCAGGTGAGCCTCCTGCTCGTTTGCCCTTTTTTCCATAAAAAAAAACATACAATTTTTTTTACTAAAGGGGGTTTTTACACAAGTAGGTAAATATCACCCTCATTGTACAAACTTAGTTAAACATACAATTTCATGTTTAAGTTTAAGTGTAACTCAAAAAAGTTTAACGAGGTATCATTTTTAGAGTTCTTCAATTCGGTTTTACGAATGACGTCTATAGTTGCGATTCGAATTAAATTTCCATTGAAAATAGAATTTAAAATCCAGGTTCATCTTGAACCCAATCTGAGTTCTAGTTACAATCATAATAATCGTGATGTTGGGTATTGTATTATTCTATTGTATGCATAAGGTAATTAGGATTATAATTATAAAGTAAGAATTCATTCTCTTGTCTGTTAATGTTTGAAAGCGTTACATAATATAGTACGTATTTATTTAAATAAAAAACTAAAAATTTCTAAACATATATTTATAAATTTCTGTAATATCATGTTTACATCGTTTTTACTAAGCTATTACTAAGACTCCGCTGTCTGTCTCTCCGTCTGTCACCAGGCTGTATCTCATGAGCCGTTAGCCAGTTGAAATTTTCACAGATGATGTATAGCTGCTGCCGCTATAACAACAAATAGTAAAAAATTTGACAAAATAAATATTTAAGTGGGGCTCCCATCAAACAATCATGATTATTTGCCGTTTTTATAGATAATGGTACGGAACCCTTCGTGCGCTAGCCCGACTCGCACTTAGGCAGTTTTTTTCAACAAATTTTTCGGATACGCGATTTTATTTTATCTTTTAGGTTAATAGGTTTAGTTTAGTGTGATAATTTCGAACGAAAATCATCTGCAAATATCGCGGCGCAATGTAACTTATTTAACGCGTAAAATTTATTTCTACATTAACGCTAGGCACCAGCCCTACGAGGCTACGGCATCAAACCACTGAAGGCTGTCGGTTTCCCGCGGCAATAATTAAAGGCGGCCGGTCGCCAACTATTTAGGGCACGCGCTGGAGTGCAGTGCGCGCTCCGCACTGTTTTATTGTGTCAAGCGAGTCTTTTGTGTTTTAATTAGCGACGCAGGAGACAGCCCCAATTCGGTTTTGCGTCTGCCGCGGCGGAAAGAACACCCAAAAAGGGTTCATTGTCCGCCAATAACGCTATGTTAGCGCCGGATGCTCAATCGTAGTCTTATGTTCCTATGTGAGTTTTTAGGTTTCCGTACCCAAAGGGTAAAGCGGGATCCTATTACTAAGATTCCGCTGTCTGTTTGTCCGACTGTCTGTCTGTCCGTCTGTCACCAAGTTGTATATCATTAACCGTGATAGTCAGGCAATTGAAATTTTCACAGATGATGTATTTCTGTTGCCCCTATAACAACCAATACTAATAGAGATCTTATAATATATATACGTATATATGGGATTTTATGTATAGGTACTCCTAGAATAGGTATTAGGGAGAGAGCATCTACAAAATATGATGTAATCTGTTCTTTTTAACCGACGTCAAAAAAGGAGTAAGTTCTCAACTCAGTTGTATTATTTTTATGTTTATTACTTCAGTTTCCCTGTTTTATGCATAGATTTTGAAAATTCCTATTGCTTTGGGTACGGTTTATCTTTCATATGGTCTCATATTGAATTTGTGTTTTGTTATTTAAAAGTACTTGCTGCGTAAGCTTTAAGCTTTGTATTTTTAACAATTAAGAATTTTATTAATCAATTAAAAATTTTATAGCCTCCCCAAAGTTGAATACCCGGTAAATATTACAATACCACCTAGAAGCTTCTCATCGGTGCACGACCACCTCATTTGTAGTATTTCCGTTAAACATTATTGCCGCCATTACGTTTACAAGCAAAATGGCCGAGCGGGCTACGTTCCGAATCGTAATAGAATCATTGTCTTAGCTATGAATGAGTCTGTTCGTCACGGTCGTTTCCGAACTTGTGTTTCGTTAAGCTGCCAGTATAATTTATGGTATAGTCGTTAATTCGGTGTTATTTATTATTATTTTAGTTTTTTATGTGTTCTGCGATTGGAGATTACGTCTTCATTAAATGCCGTGTACTGTGACGTACCGGTGGCCGTAATTGTTTAAACGATGATTAATCGACAACCGTTAGGAAATAATTTCATGTCAATCTCGCTCAGGCAAACGTATTGTGGAAGATCCTCTACGAGATAGAGTGCCGGCCTGCACAAAGTAGTGGGTAGCCTATGGTCGTCTTTTAACTTAAAAGGCTCAAACGATGATGATTAAACCTAAAACTAGAGTTAGTAAGATAAACATTTGTGTTTGTATTTTGTGTGAAACGGGTTAGGTATTAAGTCTCAACTACCACTGCGACCTAGTCTATCGTAGTCTTCCTTTCGAAAACATTGCCCCTGCAGGATAATATTATCCTGTGCTGTAAGGAAGTTTTACATTCAATTATCTGTGGTTCATAAAAATAGTTGTCCCGTGTGGAAATCGAACCCATGACATCGGACGCCGAAACCAATACCTTGATGACTGCGCCACGAAGTCAAGATAGACATTATAGAGTAAGCTATATGCAAAAAGACAGTTGAGCACTTAAGTGGAAGAAGGCGGTTGTACTATCCGGCGAAATATTAACCTACAACGGTGTAAGAAATTAAAGATTAACGTGTAAAAATATAAGAACGTTAACCTATCTATAAATAAATAAATGTTTCATGACATATTTTTACAAAACGTTGACTGGTCTTAAACTAAGCAAATCTTTTTCAATGGGTACTTGATAATTAATAAACATACATAAACGTAATTTTCTTTTTTAAACAAATACATTTATTATTTTATAATAATAAATGTATTTGTTTAAAAGATTAGGTACGTTTATGTATGTCATTTATAGATATAAAAACATCAAGACTTTAGAGAAACACTATGTTTAAGTCACAAAGTTTTGCAACTAGTGTAATCGAAGAAGAAGCGATTGTACTGCAAAATAGATTACGGTAAATAGATATATATTCATTCGGAAAAGGGTTTCCAATTAAAAAATAAACAATAAATACATATAAAAATAACTTTTTCTCATTTTGTTCTATCAAAATATTTTGATATAGACATTTGCGAATTGCTTCTATAGAAGCTAGAACTAAATCAATGATTAAAAGCTAAACGCAACTCACATTTACAATTTTGTAACTACAGGATATGTTAAATTAAACCTTACCAATGCAAGTTTATTTAATTACCAAAATAGAGTTACTGGGCCCTTATAGACATGCCAATATGTGGATACTGTAATAGTTAATTCAACTTTTCAGTAAGGTCTATATCGTTGGGTAAGACATTTCAATTTACACGCAGTCCTTACCTTTTATCCAATTTCTACTCCGATCAGTAAATATATCGAAAGTTTTCGCCGTACCTCGTAGACCATCTGGCTTCCGACTGTAAAGTTTCAAATTGGATCTCAAGGCACGAACGGATATTTAATTTCCTTTCCCGTTAAACGCATTAGTTGTTATTTGTTAAATTACTTGAATTGGACTAGTATTTAACAGTACAACAAAATTTCAGCTTGAAAAGAGGATTTACGAAAAAATAGCTGTCGTTAATTTATTTTGAAATTACATTCTAATTGCGTTTTATATTTTCCATGCAATGTGTTATAACAGAAAAATATCACCATCGAAACAACGACGCCTGAGTGCGGCCATGGATCCTACGAAAGCATTTCCAGGAAGCGTACCTACGTAGGTAGGCCCGAGGATTCGGGGCACGTTTCACACAGGACGTGTCGGCTGTTGACGCGTCGATTCCAATGATGTGAACATCCCCCACGATTGTCTCAATGCTAATGCTTTCGGAGACCACCTCCGAACGGCGATATCGCGGAACACCCTTTATCCCGTCGCCATTGACAAATGTCCGCCGCGGATTGAATAATAAGCGTCTCTCCTCCGAACCGGATAGGTGGCGCACACGCATAAAAATAAACTAAGCCCACTTCGGCCACGACATGCCCATTCCATTTTTGAATTATTAAATGTGACGTCCGCTATTTTTAATTGTTCGTGCATTCCAACCGTCGACGTCTGTTGGCTTCCTTCGAAGTTAACTTAATCATTTGATCGTGATTTGTATTTTTTTCATTAACAATAAACTGTTGGGTTTGTTTATGGATATTTAAATTTGACTTTTGTCTGTGTAAGCCACATTTTTCCTTACACATTCGTGTTTATTATATGGTGTTGCTGCTTTTTGAATATTAATTGACGTAAAACAAAAAGAAGCATCCATCGCTCGCATTTATTATCTGATTGAATATTAATAAAGATCATTAAAATCACCTTCACATATTGTTAAAGAGAAAGCTATTGGTTTTTCAAAACTATCGTCAAGATGCATGAAATGAAAATGGAGATATAACACTTTACAATGGAACTTCTGATAACACGATGGTATTAGCAAATGTTCCATTTGCTCCATCCAACACTTTATAAGCTGCCATCGTATGTCTTCGTCGTGACGGCGCATCTATCTAGATGCATTTAAAATTAAACAGATTGCTTTCTACATGTGAACGGCATAATATATTTTATTATCGTCTCTCAATCATCTGGATACAGCGGTCGGCATGTGGTTGAATTCTGTTGTTAGATTCTCACGCACTTCTGTCTAGAATACTGATAAAGTATTTGTTGGGACATCTTATAATTACGTATGGCGACTTCCGTGTTCATCGTGCGTTATTCATAAACAGGTGGGTAAAAATAAGCCATTACGTGGCCTGTACTTTAACGTACATTAGCATGAAGTCCTGTATGTTAATTTGAAAGTACTTTACATTGAAAAGTTTAGTCTTTCAAAACTTTTGGAAATAAATATCACAAATAAAATATATGATATAAATATTGTTTTTATACTGGAGAATTTATTCTCATTAAGTAACAGTATGAGATAGATACCGACGACACTTCCTCTACTGTCAAGGGTCTCTCGTCTTAAATAAATATAACTTAATTTAAGTGTTTTATGGTTTTCATGATAAATAATTAAAAGGATACTACTGTTAATGTTACAAAGTGTAATGTTGCTCAAATTGAAAACAACTATCGACACTAGTACAATTACAAGGTACCTTGCAGTGAGTGTGACGCTAAGTAATTTTATAAATTTAAGTGGCCCAAAGAAAAAATACTAATTTATTCTATGTAAATACACTCAATGATATAATACATTAATGAAATGCGCCGATGTAACCCGTGCAATTCGTAAGACAAAGCTTTTAGAAATTGTGGCGCTAATAAATACATTACATATACATTGTTAATTGCGATGCCAAGTGCTGTATCAAATTTGCAGAACGAAAAGCGAGAAACTGTTCACTAATGGTGTGGGCCGAATTAGACTTGTTTTGACGACATCTGATTTGTATACAATGATCATTGTTCCAACTAGTATAGAGCAAAGGCAGCGTTACACTGGCGCTTTAGTGGTAATAGGACAAGAGACCCAAATGTAATAACTTTTTCCCATGATTGCTATTACGCAAAACGGTTCTACTATGGCATTCTACTTTGGTAGAACCACATGGCACCCTTTTCTGTTGCACAAATGGCAAATGGGAAGTACCACGGCCTCACAGAACAGAACAGTGGCGTGAAGTGAAAGATCTATACTTTTGCGTTACATCTATTGAGCTAACCGGGGCCCACTTTAAGGTGGCAACGCATCCGCGATTCTCCAAATGTTGTAGATGACCATTGGCGGCGGTAATCACATAACATCAGTTGAATCCCCTGTTCTTCTCGGTGTTCTAATAAAGACAATTCTAATAAAATAACTATTTAAAAAAAAAGAATATCTCCAGTCTCGTAGTAACGATTTAAAGATAATTATTACCGTTCTCCAGTTTATTAATTAAACACAAGACCAGATTACTCTTCATTATACTTATTTTGTATTTACTTACCACCACTTACTTATTATGTATACCAGGGGTTTAAATGAAAATTCGGTAATTGTTTACAATAGTGGCACGCGCGTTTTCCGTATTCAAATATTATTAATTGACAGCGAAACATTACCGAAACAATCATTACGAACTAAAAATTGGTGAATAAATCTTGTAATGCTAAGGAAATCCCCCATCACGTTTTTACTATGTTGCAGAATACAGTGATACAGTGAATACTTAAAATCATTATAATTCATAAACAAACACAAATTGAGCTCAAAATTTAATTATTTCAAGTAAAAACGCTTATCGAAACTTCCTCCTTATCCTCTAAGGGCAAAAGTCTATCAGTATCGTCATAGAATTCGCGTTCGTTGTCCTATTGTGCCCTCACCATGTAGTTGGTAAACGCATCCGCAGGTTAATCGACGAAGTGTTATGATCGAACTTAATATTCACATGTGATCTTATTCTGTCGTCGCCTACGGGCACAATGGAGGGCCCATGTTTGAATAGCAGATGCAAGTTCCGTCTTGTTTCACTTATGTTTCATGCATGCCGCGAGGAATTACGTTCGATGTAAATCGTAGCGAATCTGGGCGTGGCAGAGGCGTCGGGAATATCAAGCAAGTTCTTTAATGAGAACAATGTTTTTAAGCTGACCTCACCTTTGAATGTCGTTGTTTTTATGTGAAAATTTTCCAAACGAGCAGACGGTTAACCTGGTGTTAAGTGAATACCACCGCCCATAAACATCTTATACACCCGAGGGTTGCAGATGCGTTGGCAACTTTTTGAAGATTGGGCTCCGGCCACCTCACTCACCAGACGAAACGCAAAAGTATTATACTTCCACTTTACGCCGGTCTTCTGTAAGGTCGTGGTACTTGCCCGGACGAGCCTGCCCATTCGTGCAACAGCCAAGGCTACTGCATGGCCCTACCACCGTGAAAACCTTTGAATGGTATGCTAATATTATGAAATTGTATATAAGCAATGTTGGACACGGTCATGTTCTGTTTATTACGTTACGTTATTTACCTTGGATTTAGTTAGTCAGTTCTTCATGTATTCAATCAAAGTACTGAACGTATAAGTTACTTCCTTTTTTTACTAGCCTTTACTAGCTTTTCGCCCGCGGCTCCATCTTAAATTTTATATCGTGCTTGAAAAGGAACCCTTAATGCGCGAGACCGACTCGCATTTGGCAAATTTTTTTAACTTTATATAAACTTACAATCATCATTATTTTACAGGCCATAATATATAGTTAACAATAGTTTCATCCAATTCAACTGTAGTTTTTATATAGCATTTTATCGTACTAATCTTCAATGTGGTTCTTTAAGTTGATATAACTTTTTTATTGATGACCCGATATAAATAAAAGTAACACTTAATGTTAAGCTTACTACAATGCATTAGTAAAAGTTGCACCCAAATCAAACGCAGAGACTAACAGACAAAAAATTTAACAACAATCGTTTTGGGTATTGCGTTGGACCCCAATAATAGTTTTTCTTCAATATCTTGCATTTACAGACATCAGTTACATTTTTATCATATGAATAGAAGATATGGAAATAACATAATTGCTGTTTTAGCTCTCAACGATAGGCACATAATTATAAGTTTTATTTGTTTTCCATCAAATAATTAATGAAATTTCATGGAAAAGCGTTATCGTTAGCGATAATGGGGTCATATTTCGTAAGAGTTAGAACAATATTGGTGTTTAGCGTCTTATCGGAATGTGGAACGGTAGCACACGATAACCTTTTTTACACTTACAAAGATAACAGCCCGTGATGAACAAAGAGCGACAATGAAATGTATCGTTACTAAACTTTTAAATTATATTGTCTCCATTGATATGATTCAAATTTTTATTAACAATTGATTCAACGGCTGCTTCGCCACTTAACATCAGGTGGGATGGCAGTCCATCGACGGTCAGTATATAATTTTTACAAAAAAAAATTGTAATTAAAGCAACGTGGTAAACTTAGATAATTGTGTAAATAGATGAAATTAAGTTTCAATTGAAATAAAGCTATAATATCTGTCGATATAGAATGTCATCACGACATAATCTTAAATATTTCATTCAACTTAATCGTACACTTCCGTTAGTGGACACAATGTTTATTAATAAAGTTAATGAGTTATCTTTAGAAAATGTGTGTTTTAACCTTTTCGGTGGATTATTAAATTTCCTTCAGTCTTTTTGGTAATTAAAAGGTACTGAAGGATATCAAATTTTTAGCTTTCGGGTCAATAATTAACGTGCGCGGGGTACAAAACAAGAAAGAATATTGTTTTATTGTAATTATTGTCAAAATTGTTGTTAACTGGAATAGAAATAACAAATCAATAATAACTGAATACTAAGTTACGTTATTATTGGTTCTACACGTAAAGTTTTGTCAGTACATTTTGAAAAATTTCGAGTTATTCATAAAACAAATAATCACAGCTTTTTATGCTAAAGTATTTATGCTATTACTTAAAAAAATGAAGTTTTATTTGTCGCACAGAAAGAAACAAAAAACATAAGGCATTTGTAACACGTCCAATAGCATGTGACAAGTTCGGAGTTAATTATAGGATCTCTCACATAATGAAACACAAATTTAGCCGCGCCGAGTAATAAGACACCCGAGAATGGGAACGTTGTTTTCGTATCAATTAATTTCATTAGTTGATTCTAATGTGGCACAATAACGAGAACGCATGCGCTCCCATGATTTGTACACGTTCCACAGCGTTAATTTATTTTCGGTAAGAAATAAAGAAAGAGAAAGATAAAAAAAGGTATGTATGTACTTACCTACGCACGTAAAAATTTATACTTCGTTAACGTGAAGACATTAAATGCAATTGATAAGGGTTTGTTTAAATAACTTGGAATTATTGATAAATGTCAAAATTTTGTTATTGCTTGTCAAGGTTAAATTGGTTACCGAGCATCATGTCCCTTTTGAGGGTCGGTGTGCGAGGGAATCGTAAAAATTTTACTCTCATAATTTTTCCAAACGCGTCAAAAGAAGTATAACTTTAAAAGAAGAAAGAAAGAAACTAACTGACCCCTCAACTATACCTTTTATTGGTATTGAGATATAGTATCAAAATCAAAATCAAAATCAAATGTTAATCAAAATCAAAATCAAATTCAACATAGGAGCATTTTACTCACTTATTGATAGTCAAAACACTACCACCGGTTCGGAAAAGAAAGCCACTGTACTGAGAAGAACCGGCGAAAGAAACTCAGCGGGCTTTTTTTTTTTTAAATAAGCAGTTTGACATAAATTCGTTAAAATACAATATAAGAACTCCGATTGAAAGAGCCTGGAGCGATCAGTTCATTACCAGATGTGTTATCATTTAAATAATCATTAATATTATAGTAGTAATATTATAGTTTATTTTTGTTCCTAGTATTTATATCATATATGAACATTATTATGTCTTAAAAATTTATCCTTATTTTTATGGACATACAAAACATTTTCAAAAATGTATTGAGCAGCAACAGTCAATACCTTTATCTCTTTAAACAAGTTTCTTAACGATTCTTCATTCACCATCAGTTAACTGTCTTATTTTTTTGACCGCGAAAGCTGCTGAGCTAAGTCTACTCGCCAGTCTATTAATATGGGGGCCCCATTGCAGTTTGGCACCAATAGTTATGCCAAGGAATACAGTTGAGTCAATAGGGTCCAACGCTTCCCCATATAAAAGTACATCAGTTTTTACATGTTTAACATTGGAGAAAGTTGTAAATTTAATACATTTAGTTTTTTTTTATTATTCAACAGTAAATTGTTAGCACTAAACCAATGTACTACAGTAGATAGAGTATTGTTTACATCGTCATAACTTAAAGAACGTCGGTTTACTTTAAAGATTAAAGAGGTATCATCCGCAAACAATACTATCTCATGATTATTATTAACAAGATAAGGTAGATCATTTATGTAAATGAGGAAGAGAAAAGGCCCAAGAATAGATCCCTGCGGGACCCCATATTTACCAAGGCCCCGGGAGATCTCTTGCCATTCACGTCAACTTTCTGAATTCGATGGCTCAAGTACGATTTCAGAATATTGAGTGCGGCATCTCTTATACCATAGTGGCGTAGTTTCCTGACCAAGGTCTCATGCTGTACACAATCGAAAGCTTTGGTTAATTCACAGAATATTCCTAAGGCATCCTGCGACTTTTCCCAGGCTTCAAAAATATTCATAACGAGCTGAACACCCGCATCAGTTGTTGAGCGACCCCTAGTAAACCCATATTGCTTGTTATGTAATAAATTATGAGAGCTAAAATGCTGTAACATTTGATTCAACATGATTTTTTCAAAAATTTTACTAAGAGTTGGCAGTACAGAGAGAGGTCTAAAATTATTGGGGTCGGAAGTACTACCAGATTTAATTTAAACACCGGAATGATTTTACTATGTTTCATAAGGTCAGGAAATTCGCCACGATTGATACAAATATTAAAAATAGTTGCTAGGTAAGGTGATATTACATCAATAATAGAACTGATAACCTTAACCGAGATCCCCCATAGATCTGCAGTTCTTTTAACATCTAAAGTTTTAAAAGTTTTAACAATTTTTGTCTTGTTTACAGTAGTAAATTTAAAGTTGACTTTACATTCCATAACATTCTTTTTTAGTAATGACTCAGCAACTGTCGGTGAGGAAAGAAGTGACTTGGTTGTTGAAACTGGAATGTCAACGAAAAATTTCTCGAAGAAAGTAGCAGTCTGTTGATTTGAGTGAATGGAATTATTATCATTAGTTAACATTAGGTCAGATTTGCGCTTCGTGACTCTTCCCGTTTCGCTATTAATTATTTTCCAAGTCATTTTGATTCTATCAGGTGCATTTTTTATTTTATTCCTAATATATAGAGATTTAGCAGTATAACAAGCTTTTTTAAATATTTTAGAGTAGGCACTAACATAAAAAACAAAACATTGACTATGATTGTATGTCCTTTCACTATAAAGTTCATACAATCTACGTCTACTATTATGAATTCCGACTGTTGCCCATTCAATGAAAACTACAGAGCTTTTAGGTTTGACTGTCTTAGGAGTAAATATAATATTAAATTCCACTTTAATTAAATTAAATAATATGTTGTAAGTGCATTATATCCTAAAGCACATTATATCTCGATGTCGTGGATACCTTTATTGCTCTACTTGGGGTTATCAGTGAAACGCACCAGTGCCTTTGCACTGAGCCTGAACTCATCCATGCAAGGAAAGGTATCGGCTCCCGTACCCGCCTTCTGCTGCGGCAATATTGGCTTACTTCATGTTGCTGGCCTCCCTGGATTCGTTCTACGAGTAGTAGGTAATCAAGCACCAACTCTGACCACTCGTGAACCCGAAATCTTGTTTTAATCGCCTTAAAAAGCGACCCTAGCACTTCCCTATACTCTCGCGAGTACAGAGATTCTACTATATTACGCCGAGAATACGTAGATAGAAACCACTTTGGTTTTATTATCCATCTGGATAAGACTACGATGAGACCCTATAAATCACCGGACAAAGTAAACAATTTAATGATGTTTATATTTTCTGTCGTCTTTTACGAGCTTTATTTAAAAATGTTTAAAGTATATGGAGAATTATAGGGGTGTGTCATAAAATGATTTACGGCTTGTTGCCACTTGTAGCGCATCAAAGTGAGGTTACTCTTTGATGAGTATAGAGTGAGACGAAAAAAATTGAGACTATAATAAATAAGATATATCACGAAAACTTTCTATTTGATGCTGAGAAATAACATCATTTTTGTTCTTTCAGATGTCGCTTGGATCGAGTATACGCGAAGAAAGGATACAAAATATCTACAAATTCTGCACGCCAGATTTGGTAAGTGAATTGGATGTTTATAGGTCTCTTTCCTCTTCGTTGTTAAAATATCTAAAAAAACTAAAATTAGCTGAAATTCAAATCCTGTGATCTGAGATCAGAATCTAAGTGAGATTGTAAGAAAGGAAAGAAACCTTAGAAATAATTATCAGGACTTCCATATTTTCGAAATGAAAATAAAAAATATAGTGGATGGTATACCTATATAAAGTATATCTGTACCTCATATAGTTATAAGTCCAAATCAACAATATAGTCCCTACACTCGATTTTTGTTTCTAAAATCTTAAATCTACTAATAAAATTAACTTAATCATTTAATTTCATTTTCATTCAATTCCCGTCTCAATAACTTTATACAAACTTACCTACTATTTCGATAAATAGTATAAATAAATAAAATCTTTTTTATTTTAGTTGTGTTAATCATATTTGTATTTAAGAACAATGTGTACCTATCAATTTATTATAAAACACCTTAAACTCTTATAGGCTTTGAGGAGTTCCTATCGATATTCATTAATATTAGGTAATTTTTAGATTTACGAGTTTTGATTCATATGCCTGCATAGAGCTGTGAAAATGTAATTCTTAGGTACCATTTTTTAATTTAATTCTACGAAGATAATAACGCCTACTTTATAGTCAATTTGCTTCCCCCTTTGTTTGCCTTAATAAAAATATGTCGCCCATATTTTGCGCCTCAATTTCAACAAGGGATTATAGGCTGAAATATACGACTGGGCGGAATTTTGTTTGTGAAAAGCTCGTAATGATATAACCTTTGCGACGTAACGCTGTAATGGGCGAATATGCTAATATTTATGATACACTCGGAAATATGTATATTTATGGTGTGTTGCGAATTAGGTATACAGCTTATGTAAATTTCATTCAAATAAGCTAAGCGACCGAATAAATATACAAAGAACAGTTCCTTACCAGTTAACATAAGATGCAGTGAGATTTGAAATTAGCGACTTCTTTTTTTTTGGGGATTAAGTAATATTTAAATACATATTGATTCAAATCACGGAAAGATTTATTTTAGTCACGGGACAAGATTGTTTTACGTTCTAATTCAAGTTAGTGATATAGTTAACTCCCTCGAGTTAACTACATTTGTATCTGTTTTTGACTCACTATTTTGCGGTTCGATGAAGCTTTAATAGACCCCGGCAAAACATCAGTTAAAGTTAAAATCCTCTTGTGAACTTATTTTTTGCCCGATCAAGAAGGTTGTAACATTAAACTCCGTAAATACGTCTTCATTTATCAATGCGCAAGAAAATACGAAAAAAATACGTTAAAGTTATCTTTAAGTAAATAAAAATGTATATGGTTTTTGTCGCCCAAAACATGAAATAGCTTAGTTTGGAATCCGTAGTTGAAGTACAGTAAAAGAAAACAAAAAAAAGTAAATAAAGTCCTGTGGTTCAGCACTGTTTGTTTGTGAAAACAAAAGGAGATATTAAATGCAATTGACAACGGTTTAATAAAATAACTAGGTAGGAATTATAGGTAAACATTAATTTCTTGTTTTTACGCGAATATTATACATTGTTAATTACATATACATTGGGAATCGAAAGGGCTCGAATTTGAGACAACGGTTTTTGCATGTAATATTTATTTATTTTATTTGTATAAGAAATACAGTTTATAAACATATACTAAACTGATACAAACATAAACTCATAAGAGTTTTACCGTGTATCAAAATCATCAATCGTCTATACATAGTTACTACCATAGTTAAACGGTATTTGGGTTCGAACTCACGACAATAAAACTTGCGTTTTCTGATGGACAAGGAGATCACTGTGCGAAAATGTATGTTATTAGTATGGTATTAGTCTATACTAGTAAACTAAAACATGAAACTATTTTTGCGGGTTTTGTCACGTTAATTTTAAACTGAAATTTCCGGAGCATCATCCTTGGCGCGAGGGAGCGATTTGTTGACGATGGCTTCTCTCTTCTGAGGTCGGGCAAACGAAGTTTTAATACAGAAAGGATATTAATAACGTCGGTATTCATTCAAGGACAATTGCGGTGCTAGTGTTCGCTGGCCCTCATTATGCTCTCCCGTAAATAAAACCGCCGAATCGGGTAATTGCCGTGGATTTGGACAATTCTATTCCGCAGAAGGGAACCGGTAAGGCGATACCTCGCATTCATCCCATTCAGCTCGCATTCGCCGCGAAGACGTGCGTACTTTTTCTTCATCCGTCAATAAACCGCCTATCGGCATTGTATTGTAATTGGGGATGCCTTTACATCGGTCTTGGGTTACCGGGCCGCGTTATCGGGTTACCGCCCCTCGATAGGCAAGGGTATTCCGAAACAGAACGTGGACTTGCTATCTGTAAGATTATTTCCATTTACAGATCGAGTTCTGGATATGCATGAATCAGACAATTCAAGGTAAGTGATAATTCAAGCACTTGTATTACTTTGATTCTATTGTACACTATCAAGTGTTTTAAAAGAAAAGATGGAAATTGAAAAATCAAAATTTTTACAAGAAAAGATGGAAGTGTTCAGCTGATGCTAAATGGTCGCCACCTATGTATAGCTGAAACTCCAGTATGGTACAGGGTGTTTACAATCGTCAACATTTGACGTGTTACGATTGCCGCTCTGGACAATACGTACGACAATCGTAATATAAAACAGTTGTTCGCCTGACAATGATCTAACTTTGTACTTAAAACGTTCCTGCAATACAGGACAGTGTTGTACACGTAACGTTTCTTTGAGAAGCAAAAAAAAGTGAGTGGAGTTGTACGATATAGTCTCGTTTCGTTTAGACTCTCTCAACCATCTCTGCTGCTTCACACTTGCTTTAATTTACTATTTATCCTTGCAAAGAGGTGGTCTCCGGGTCGGGATGGTGGGGCAAGACGTGCTGCGCTTTAGCACACAGCGGGCAGTGTCGGCACGCGTGCGCCTCCGCCAGCGACGCGCGCGCCCTCTCGCCGGTGTGCCGTCGCTCCGACGAGATCGCCTTCTTCGACTGCGTGCAGCGGCAGCAGGAGGCGCAGTGGTGTTGCTGTGAGTAACCAGGGTTCACGTAGAAGATACCCCTTAAGGTACCTTTTGCGATGCTAATTAAAATATAGAGTTTTCCGGCACTTAATGCCTGTCATAGATTTTTACACATCTGTAAGCTTACGTACACAATTTTTTTAACTTTATATTGTTTTTGTACTGGAGTATCTACTGAATGCATGTATTTGGTGCTGTATCTAATGAGTTTGTAGGTCAGTGGCTGGCATTTAACTGTGGTAAGGTTACGCAACAGCTGTCACTGTCACTGAGCACCACGACCTCACAGAAGACCGGCGTGAAGTGGAAGTGTTAGACTTCTACGTTTCGTCTAATGAGTGAGATACCCACTATATTAAAAGGGGGCAACGCGTCTGCAACTCTAGGTGTGTTGCAAATGTCAATGGGCGGCGGTTATCACTTAACATAAGGTGAACCTGCTCGTTTGCCACCCTCTAGTCTATAGAACTGTCGTTTGCGTAAATGCAGCGTAAAAAGCGGTGCCTGCTTGCAGCGCAGACCGTGTCGCTCAGCTGCCACGAGGTCTGCGAGAGCGTGGTGTGGCGCGTGGGCCTGGGCAGGTTCGACTCATCGCTCACCGACCACGCGGCCGAGGTGTGCGAGGGCTCGCCGGCTTTGCTGCGCTGCCTCTACGACCTCACCGCGTCCACAGTGCACACAGACACCTCCAAATGTGAGTTGCTCGAACACCGGTAATAGTAGTAACGCCCGGTTTCTGTAACACCGTAGAAGTTAACTAATCAGCTGTCAAAAGGTTTTTCAAATGTTATTTAAGTTGCCAAAAGTATGGTTAAACTCTCCGAATTGATGAGAATGACCTTCTCAATGATCAATGGCCTCGTTATCATTAAGTATAATATTCTAAGTATATTATTCTAATGTTCCAACTATTATCATCAGAGGCAATGGAATACGCGTCACTGTATAATTAACCAATGATTTATTTGTTTATTTTATTTATTTATTTGCTTATAACATGGTTTCGCAAGGTGTTACAAATCATAATACTGTTGTACCACATGTTATGCTAATTTTTATATAGCATGCAAAATATTACCCATTTCAATCATTCCACTTCACTTTACTATTTATATAAAGTTTACAAAATACAGTTGCAGTCAATTCTAAATTAATTGTCATAATCTATAATAAAGAGTAGAAAAAATAAAATTAAAATTAATTAAAATAATGTCAAGTTTTAAATGTTATTAAAAAATTCTTTGATGTCGTAAAAATTATTTACCTTTAACCATATTAATAACTTTTTTTTTAAAATTGTCTGTCATCCAGCATTTTCATGTTGTCGATGATAGTTATTGAATGATCAAGAGTTCTACTAAATGTATCAGCCTATACATATCTCACTGCTGGGCAAACACCTCCTCTGTTTCTCTGGCATCAGAGCATAGTCCACCACGCGGCCCCACTGCGGATTGGCGGACTTTTTTTTATGTGAAAAGTTGCCAAGCGAGCAGGCGGTTCACCTGATTTTAAGTGAATACCGCCGCCCATGCACATCTGCTAAACCCGAGGGTTGCAGATGCGTTGACAACCTTTTGAAAATGGGGCTCTGAATTTACGCCGGTCTTCTGTGGGATCGTGGTACCGGGACGAGCCTGCTCATTGGTGCAACAGCCGAGGCTGCTGCGTGGCCCTACCACAGTCAAACACAGGCTTCCCCGGGCAGACCTGCCCTGTTGCCAGGAGTCCGCTAGCGCGGAGTGCCGCAAGAACTGCGAGGCGGTGCTCCACCGCACCGGCGAGTCGCAGGAGATAGCGGACGCGCTGGCCCTGAACTGCGGCGCGCCCGCCATCCACGACGAGCTGTGGCAGTGCTTCCTGAGGAAGGACGCGCCGGTCAACACGAAGAACTTCGTACCGTACGACGCCGCCAAGCTGCACTGTTGCGAGAAGGTGTGGCCACTTTTTTATGTGAATGGTTGCCAAACGAGCAGACGGTTCACCTGATGTTAAGTGAATACCGTCGCTGCTACACCCGAGGGTTTGCAGATGTGTTGACAACCTTTTTGGAAATTAGGCTCCGGCTACCTCACTCACCAGACGAAACGCGAAAGTATTATACTTCCACTTTACGCCGGTCTTCTGTAAGGTCGTGGTACTTAACCGGACGGTCCTGCCCATTCATGCAACAGCCGAAGCTGCCGCGTGGCCCTATCACCGTAGAAGCATCACTTTATTTTGCTTGCCCGATTGGCGCAGCGGGTAGTGAACCTGCTTTTCGCGCCAGAGGGTGTGGACTCTGGTCATCGAGTTACTGGAAAAATATTGTGTCATGAACATAGTGTTTTTCCAGTGTCTCGGTGTTTATATATCTATATTATGTATTTACAAAGAAAAGTATGTTTAAGTACGTTTATCAGTTATCTAGTACTTAGGGACTAGAGACTGTTGTGTAAAAGTATGTAGAAAATAAATATTTTTTGCGGGATGAACCCAAAGATGTGTAAAATGATATTATTATGTGGTATTGATTTTCTCCATTCTTATTTGTTTAATTATGGAAATATATAAACTAAAACGACTAGACTTGACTTAAAATAAAATAAATTGCTAAATTTCAATGTAGCGCTAGCGGTAAATCATTAAGAAGTAAATAGATAGGATATACATTTCTATTGTACTTGTCGCCACTATAAGAAATGTTGACGCGTCTAAAATGCTTTATGTTATGATCTTAAAGATCATATGCGTGTAGAAATTGAAGTCTTTTTTCGTGTTGAATTTCAGGCAGTTACGATTAACTGCAAGAAGTTATGCTTCGAAACATTCAACATTGGCTGGCCGACGAACGGACAAAAGTTCTACAGCGACTGCCTCGTGGACCCGCAGGAGATGAAACTCATTGAGTGCATCGAAGAGGGTAACGTAGTTTTCATAATATTTTATTACACAGTAATCCTGAGCAAACTTACTCGTAACCATATTTATTATAGTGTCACTACACTACACATACTATACAGAATATGTCGTATCCTTTGCAAACTTACTGGTAAGGACAATTTTATCACTTGGTTCTCAATCTTTGGAATAAATGATTAAAACCCGCTTAAACATCGATTTCGTTAAACGGAATAAACGGGCCCGATGCAACACATTTAACACTGTAATCCGCTACAATTTAAGGACAAAATTTTGAGGTATATAGGCAAAGCCGTACATTTGACCTCAGTCAATAGACATGTTGCCGACCTTCAAGTTGATACTAGTATTGATCTAAGTTACCGGTGAAACATCAAAGTATAAATATTTTTAGGTCTGTGTTTCATCTCTTCTCTTTCTTCTCCCGTCGATCTGACCGAGGCAACAGCAGAAGCCGCTTTTAGACTCTACCTCAGTCACAGTACATTTGCTCCGACCATTGGGTTCTATGTCCCTGTCGACTGTTGCAGTTGATGCGCCCTGCTCGCTGGGCTGTGCGGGTCTCACTTACTGCAGCCAGCTGAACAACCGTCCGACCACGCTGTTCCGCTCTTGTTCCGCTCAGGCGGATCTAAATGCTCACGTGGCGGTAGCTGAACGCAAGGACAAGGGGTGAGTACATTCAAATCTATCTGGTTTTTTTCGTTGTTTAGTTAATCTTAGAGATTTATACATGGAAGTAAGCCTTGATATGATATGGATGCAGTGAGGATGGTGTTCGACGAAGGTTGAATAGTCTACGGAACGAAAGCAAAAATATTAGTTAAAGTAAAAAAAATGATATTTTCCTCTCTAATAATTACCAAATATCCAGATATAGCATGGAGCTTAAGCATTAGCGACATAATGCATGTCCATTAACAGCTTTCTAATTATAATTGAGATGTCGTCTTCTAAAGGTAAGAATGTAAATAATGACTGGACATCAATACTAACTATTGAAATGAGAATTTTTAATTTGCTTTCCTATAGCGGTAGAGAATATTATAAAAGCGTGGCGCATTGATGCCTTGTTTTTGTATATTTTTGGTATCATGTGCAGTTTTGGAGGTGTGACCTTTATTTCTTCTCATTTGTGCAGTATTTGTTTTTAGCATCTTTGTAGTAGGCGATTTCACTTTGATTTTAGCTTCTATGTGCGTGACCCTGTTAGGTTCTTGTTTGCTACATTTTGTATTGAATAAGATTTGTTCTTGATCTGTTTTCGCATACAAATATAGCTAGATTCAAAGGAGTTTGTCTTATATAGCCCAAGTCCAACATCCGTAAGAATCATCCATAAATTAATGAAATTTTGGAAATTTTATATAAATATTATTAGGTACTTATTTTCTGTATTCAATAGATATATATGAACAATTTTATTGCTTTCAGCTCTGTGCTCATATCGGGGCTCAATCTTCCGTTAAAGAACTCTTCTCAGTGTCCAACAGACCTCTGGAAGAGTGTCGCCTGTACGCTTCATGTGAAACCCTGCAGTAGTAAGGTAAGTGAAAAATTTAATTAATTCTTTATAGAGGCATAATTTTCTTGCAGTAGTCAGCCATTTTAAAGATCAGATAAACTTTTTGTCATTATCATCGTTATAATCCTTCATAACATAGCTAGCTAATTTATATCTTTTAATAATTAATATTATAGGATCATAAAAAAACTGTTTATTGATTAAAAATTCCACAAGTATCTTTTGATAACTTTTTGGTGTAGCAATCATAAACAAATATAAACTGAAAATAATAGTTATAGTAAATATCTATCTCTTATGCTATTCTTTACACTGGTCCCGTTTGAGTCTTAATGAGCTCGAAATGTTGATACCGCTGATGATTTCTATGTACCCTGTCAGAGTGAGGGCATAAATGGTAATGTCGGATATTCCGTACCCTGCTTTAAAAGTAGCTCAGACTCCTGGTTAGGCCAGATAGCATGGAAAGACACAGATCGTAAGGAAAGTGAGCGTTGCCAGTGAAGTAATCGCTGCCAATAGAGTAACTAATGGTACAGATGTTGAGTTTCTTGCCGGTCGGTCTCTTCACAACAGAAACTGCTTTCCAAACCGTTGGCAACTTACGAACTTATGTTTCAATTTTTATGTAAATAAATTCGACGTTTCATACGTCTAATTTGATTACATAAACAGGGAGATTTTTTGAGAAGTACCCAAATTTACACAGGAGGTTCAGTCGCGGCAGTATAATCGTTTATTGAAATAGTTTAATAAATAGTAAGAAATAGTAAGTTATTTTTCCAAAAAAAATGCCATTCTATTCCCTAAAAAACAGAACGTGTTGACAATGCGGTATTCATTCATAAATACCAAAATTTTACTGTGCACGAACTTGTGTGCGTGTTAGTTATGAATGATCGCGCGTAAAATAAATGAGTTGCGTATAAATCACGCACTTTTTGAGATAAGTTCAAATTAATGTAATTAATTACAAGTGATTTTAAATATTTATGATTTTTATATAACATTATTTATGTCTCCAATTTAATAAAAAATGGATACTCAAAACTACTGTACACTGATCATGGGTCCTTTTAACGCTCATATAACCAGATCTGTTCCGTATTTATCCTCTGGTCAGTCTATTAGATTTTTCAAATTTGCCCAACTTTCTCCTATTATATACTAGCTGCCCCGACAGACTTCGTTCTTCCGTGAACCTTAAATGACATACAAAAAAATAAATTAGCCGAATTGGTCCAGCCATTCTTGAGTTATGCGCTTACCTACATTCATTTTTATTTATATAGAAGACTAGCGGACCGGGCAGACGTTGTCCTGTACACACAACTTAAATCCAATAACTTTTTTTTACAAAAGATAGAGATTTTGACTTTGGGTTCGATCGTAATGAAAGCGAGAGCTGCGCTTCTGCCTTCGTAGGGCCACAGCAGCCTCCTGTGCGCGGCGGACTGCATCCGCGTGGTGTCGTCGTGCGTGGAATGGTCGCGGGTGCGGCTCACGGCGGCCGCGCTCTGCGCCCGCCTCGCCCCCGCCGCCCCGGACGCCCCCTGCGTGCCCCTCCACGAGTTCATGAACCCAAGTCAGTTGGCTCGTCCTTTTGAAGTTATACTTATTTTGGCACCCTGGGTGCCCCTCCACGAGTTCATGAACCCAAGTCAGTGGACTCGTCCTTTTGAAGTTATAATTATTTTGGTACCCCTGCATGCCCCTCCACGAGTTGATGAACCCTGGTCAGTTGACTCGTCCTTTTGAAGTTATACTTATTTTGGCACCCTGCGTGTCCCTCCACGAGTTCATGAACCCAAGTCAGTTGACTCGTTCTTTTGAAGTTATACTTATTTTGGCACCCCTATGCCCCTCCACGAGTTCATGAAACTGGGTCAGTTGACTCGTCTTTTTCAAACTGTACTTGTATTGGCGCGTGTGGGGATAATCGATGATTAATAATATAGACGACGCATGTCCATACTGTTATATATAATATAATGTGTTGAATGTGTCAGATGATCTAAAATGTATGATACGGATAGAGATACCGGTCTATAGAATTACAATTTAGTTACACCAATTGGTGTAATTTAAATGTCTCAGTTTCGGTGCGATTAGTGTCATATCTACCTCGTATTTGTATATAATATCATTGGGAAAACGATGAGAGCAAACTTTTACAATGCGCGGCACTTAAATGAGACACCGACTTCGCGGTGCTATTATGGCAACCGTTTGCTAAAGAAGTATAACTTCTTACGTGCGTACATAAGTACACACATATGTATTTTTTATGTGAAAAGTTGCAGCGAGCAGCCTATTCAATTGATTTTTAGTGAAAACCGCCGCACTCGCAAGACGAAGCGCGAAAGTATAATAACTCCACTTCACGCCGTTCTTCTGTGAGGCGATAGTACTTCTCCGGATGCGTTTTCTCCTCTATTTCGATATTGATATATGTATAAATTTCGCTTATCTTTGAAATGGCTCGAACGGCTTAGTTTAAATATGTATGTTACTGGCAGCAACACAATAAAGATCTCTACAGACGTTAGTGGGCGATATTTGAGGTCGGTAGTAGGTGACGTCTTGGAAAAATTGGCTCGTCTGCAGGTACCGAGCCAGCGTTGCTGTCGGCGAAGGAAGTGGTGACGTCACCGTGCGCTGGCTCGCCTTGCAACGCGAGCCAGCTGTGCGTGGTGAACCGCAATTGCGCGTACGGCGCTGGCTGCGCGCGCTACGCTTGTCTGGACGCATGCCCTCTGGGTAAGTTCTTTTTGTCTCATAGCTATACTCAGTTCATTAAAAAAATAAAGCGTCTTATGGATATACTCCGGTACGTTACAGAAATAAAGCTTTCAGTCTTTATTTAACTCGTAATGTTTTGTGTGTATGTTCCAGTCAAATCGTGCAACTGAATGTTAAACCAGGGATCAACCGATTGAAATTAAATTTTGCATAAATATCAAATGATTTTGAATTATAGCTGTTTAAATAAAAGCTAGTTGTCGTGTGTTTTTTTGTTACTTAATCTATAAATTTTTAGTTTCTGTACTCAAAATTAAGCTCCACGCCGACCATTTGTAATAATGCAATAAAAACAAAAAAAAACATGTCTTCGAGATTTTCACGCGGCGAGGACTTCGACGTCTGGAAGCGTAATACGGAAGCTTGTACTATAGGCACTAGTTAACTGATACACATACCTAAACATACTTTTTTTTTGTAAATAAATACATGATATAAATATCTATATGCACCCAGACACCAAGACCTTTCAATAAACAATATTTTTCTAGTACTGGAGTTCGAATCCTGGTGCAAGAGACAACCACTACGCCAATCGGGTGAAAAAATGCCATTCTATTATTTCACCGTTAAGACAGTATACGCGTGGTACATTACAGGCGAGGGCAGTTCGTACATGGTCCCCAGCGGATCCTGGGTGCGCGTGCCAGTGCCGTGCTACGGCAACGATTTGTGCTACAAAGTGTGCCGCTGCGAGGGGCACAACTTGGCGCACTGTCAGCAGCTGCCGCCAATCTACCCGGACTCGACTAACTGCAGGCTCCACGACAAAGTGGTTAAAGATGGTAAGACTGACTTGTGACCGGTTCTGTTATCGAGTAAAATTTATGGAATTACATTAGGTGTAATTAAACTATTTTGAGGGATTTTTTGCGTTTATCTTAATAAGTTTAAACCGACAATTCGCGACATCATCATCATCATCATTTCAGCCTCTTTGAGGCAACTGTTGAACATAGGTCTCCTATACAGAGTACCACGAAGGAAGATCGTGAGCCACCTAGAGCTTCCTCATACGGTCTAAACGGCCATGGCTCGGTACCGTGGGTCATCACTGGCAACTCACATTGATTGAATTATTTTGTATTCAATTTCAAACATTGAGGAATATTCGACAAGAAGATATGCCGAAGTTAGGATACAATTCGCGTAAATATATGAAATTGTCGAGTAAATTTAATCGATGAATTTCTGAACATATTAAACGAAAATACCTTCAAAAATGTCTGTCATAAACAATGTTCTTGAATTTATGATATTCTTGCACCACGTTCCTATAGCTAGGCACAGCTAAGTTTAACGGTTTCACGCGTGCAAGCTTTACAAAACGCGACACAGCTTCTGACTGGAACGTGCCGTTCGCCAGGCGAGAAGTACTACATGGAGTGCAACGAGTGCGTGTGCGTGCTGGGCGAGCGGGTGTGCGCGAGGCGGGCTTGCGGCCGGGCGGCGCTGTTGACTGGGCTCCCTTGCAACTGTCCGCCCCACCACCTACCGGTCACCGCCGCTGGCAGACACCACGCCAACGCCTGTTTAGCCAAGTTAGTCTTACCCAATAAGAATGCCGATTAAAATAAATAAATAAAAAAATCTTATATATTGTCCTTATACAGAGAGGCTTTTCTAAGTGTATCCTTTTTTTTATTAAATTCTAGACATAAATAATGTTATATAAAACATGATAAATATTTAAAATCGCTCGTAATTAATTAATTACATTCATTTGAACTTATCTCAAAAAGTGCGTGATTTATGGGCAACTAACTCATCTATTTTACGCGCGATCATTCATAACTAACACGCACACAAGTTTGTTTCAAAAGTATACGACTCATTTACGAATGACTACCGCATTGTCAACAAGTTACGTATTTTTAGGAAATGGAATGGCAGTTTTTTTTTTGAAAAAAAAAAAAAGATTTTTTTTTATTTCAATAAACGATTATACTACCGAGTCTGAACGTCCTGTGTGAATTTGGGCAACTTTAGAAAATTCATCCTATATAGTTGGAAGTATATAATTTCGTATTTCGTCTTGCGAGTGTGGTATCCGAGCCCACTTTATTAAAACAGGCAACAGATCTGCAACGGTTGTTGAACCATCAGCTAGCTTACCACGTTCTGACATAAAAAAAGTGACAGCGTGGTGCCACATACTAACGACCCGAATGGCGTAGTGTACCTGTCTCCTGCGTCAGAGGGTGTGGGTTCGATCCCCACTACTGTGATGAACACAGTGTTTTTCTAGTGTCTGGGTGTTTATATATGTATAATATGTATTTATTTATAAAAGAAAAGTATTTTCAAGTATGTTTATAAGTTATCTAGTACGCATAGTACAAGCATTGTTTAGTTTGAGAACGTTGTGTAAAAATGTGTCCTAAAATGTCAAACAAAATATATTAAATATTACGTACACTACTCGCCACAATTAACACAATACTGTATCACCGAGGTTCTGTATCTCATGGTCTAGATGCGCTGGAGTCCCAGACGTGTTCATAGAGTTCGGAGCGACGGCCGCTTGTGCGGCAGCGTCGTGCCCGCGCCGTCACGTGTGCCTACCGCGGCCCGCGGTCTGCCTATCGCAGCTCACGAATACATGCCCGCAGTACGTTTGCGGTTAGTCGTGATCTCCTTTTCTTTCTGCTTACTCTTAGAACGAATACATGCCCTCAGTGCGTTTGCGGTTAGTCGTGATCTCCCTTTCTTTCTGCTTACTCTTAGTACTAGCACGTGCCCGTAGTACGTTTGCGGTTAGTCGTGATCTCCCTTTCTTTCTGCTTACTCTTAGTACTAGCACGTGCCCGCAGTACGTTTGCGGTTAGTCGTGATCTCCTTTTCTATCCGCTTACTCTTAGTACTAACACGTGCCCGCACTACGTTTGCGGTCGGTCGGGATATCCTTTTCTTTCTGCTTACTTGTAGTCATGCTAATATTCTCTGTTCATTCTCTTTTTCTGACGCTTCAACTGATGGCTTGTCTTGTTTTCTATTTCACTTTTATTCTTGATTATTCCTTTTCTATTAGGAACAGTATTAATAATTTTTATTCTGTTTTATAAAAAGCCTTCTTTTCTGACTGAATCGTGTCTTTTTCTCCTTATTATTCTTATTTCCACATCAGATGTGATTTTTTTCTATCTCTACTTCTTTTCCTCATTCCAGAAAATTTTATTCAAGAATGCTCTCAAATATTATGTAAATAATACAACTTTATATACAATGGGTTGTAAAGGTCTTCACTGTCCCTAACGGCTGATGCTACTTGGAAATGTATTAGGCTTGTTCTTAATTAATGTATCTTTATAGTGAACACGACGAACTGCAAATCGCAACCAGTCATGCCCGTTTGCGACACCGATGGTAGAACCCACTTCAGCCCCTGTCACCTGGTGATGAGCCGGGCAACATTGGCGTACTGGGGACACTGTCTAACGGGCTGCGTGACGGTAAGTTTACATGTTTATTACTTGATGACCCAATTGGCGCAGTGGATGGTGACCCTTTCTCTGGCGCCAGAGGGTGTGGGTTCGATCCTCACTACCGGAAAAATATTGTGTGCTGAATATAGTGGTTCTCTAGTGTCTGGGTGTTTATATACCTGTAACATCTATTTATTTACAAACGTACTTTACGTTTAAGTATGTTTATATGTAAGTTACCTAGTGTGCATGGGTGACTCCGTGGCGCAGTAGTCAAAGTATTGGCTTCGGCGTCGGGGGTCGTTGATTCGATTCCCACACGGGACAACCATTTGTGTGACCCACATATAGTTGTTTCGCATCTGGGTGTTTGTGCACGTGAAATTTATGTATGTAAAACGTCCTTGCAACATAGGATAATGTTATCCTAAAGTGAGGGCAATGTTTTTTTTTAAAAGATAAAAAAGATAGTATAAGCTTTGCTTAGTTTGGGACTCCATAACGTTGTTTAAATGTATGTCCCAAAATATTTATTTATCTTTCAATATACCTTGTTATCTTTATGTATATAACTTGTTATCTTTCAATAGAAGGGACAGCGATGATGCCACGATTGGTTGAACCCGGTTTTATAATTGTTTCCATAAACACTAAGAACACATTTAAGAAACTTTCGTTGTACAGGGAAACGTACGGTACAAAAACAGACGTTAGGGTCCGTGAGATAAGAAGAAATCAGTCTATACTGTACCTCTTGTCGAGCGAAGGACCCACGAACTAATTTCTTTCAGAGCGGCACCGTGTGCGGCGTGAACGGCGTCACTTACGCGTCCGAGTGCGCCGCTTGGGCGGAGTACGTTAGCGTCGACTACCACGGGCCCTGCTTCGCCGTCGGGCCCATTTCGGACTCGATGGGGCCCAGGTGCGAATTCGACAGGATCCAGTGTCCGCCCCTCAAGAGCCCAGCTTGTCTAGGCTTCACCGCACCGGGCGCATGCTGTCCAAAGTGCGGCGGCGCCATTAGGGTCCTCTACGCGAAGAAGCAGTTCGACCGCGCCCTGTACGGAACCAACATTTCCGACAACGTGGTGCACTTGAACAACATACTGAGGACTCTGGAGAGGCACGTGAAGATAGCCGAGTGCGCGCTGCGGGGCTATTTGACGGTGGAAATGGAGCTGTTCGTATCCGTCGAGACGCTGATGGAGAATCCGACGGATCTGCAGCTCAGCGTCTGCGTACTGGAGGCCGAGAAGTTAGCCGATTTGATTAACAGAGGCAGCGCCCTTATTAATAGCGACGTGGCCTTATGCGCGTTGTCTTACGCTATCCCTGTGCACACTTATCCAACGCAGAGCGCGTGCGGAATTAACATTTCGATCGCGCTGCTAATTTTATCGTGTCTCGTAACGCTAATATCGAGATAATGTTTGCTTGCAGAGCTCAAATCGAGTTTAAGTGTATTCTTCTAGTTCGGGCACTGTTATTTGTTACAGAATAGGATATTTATGCATAAAGAAGCATTAATGGGTAAAAATTGTTTAGAGCCGATATCGGATGCCTGCCCAAACAAAATATTTGAAAACGGCTGTATGTATGTGTAATTACAAAATTGTTAGATGAAATAATATTGTAGATATAAGCGACGTTACAAACCAAACGCATGTGCCATCGTAAGATATCTGAAGAAATACCATAGACAACTGGGATGTGCTTATTAATTACGAATTGTTTATATAATTATGCGCGCTTGTGTTGAGTTTAAGTAATTTTATCCTTCAGGTTGTATGGATATTTGAAATGTTCATACCTTAAGAAGTCGTATTTAATTATGTCATTGCAAGTTCATTGTGCCATCGTCAAGATGATTGTGTCATTATACGTTTATGTTAAAGATAAAGCACATATTTTATACGACGTGGGTGGCCGTAAGCTTTAAAAACGGTTGTTTCTAAAATTTTTAACTTTTCCTGAGTAAATATGACGATTGATTTCGGACTAAGATTTGCAAATAAGTATTCTTGGGATTACTTTCAAAATGATTTTGGTTAACCTTTTTGAGATTAGTTT
This sequence comes from Iphiclides podalirius, assembly GCA_933534255.1. Taxonomy (NCBI): domain Eukaryota; kingdom Metazoa; phylum Arthropoda; class Insecta; order Lepidoptera; family Papilionidae; genus Iphiclides; species Iphiclides podalirius. Next base: position 9,812,872 of record OW152827.1, on the reverse strand, counting down.
CAAAAATTTTTGATCACATTTATGCCTTAATTTAATTCATGTATAATAGCGTCATTAGAATGACGGTGATTTTTGTTACCTTTTAATTTTTTTGTTCTATATGATTACTTATTTTTTTGAGTAAAAACAGAACAATAATGAGATATTATTGATGATTTTAGTTTAATAAATAAAACTCAATAACAATATCGGCTATTAGAAATAAGTATGGCATCAAGGCAATATCATTAGTATAATATGATTAGGGTAAGGTAACACTTCAACTGCGTTATAAGAGACACCTGGCAACCCCATGTGACGAAATGTATTATAGAGAATGGACTGATATAAGATTTGTTACTACAAATGTATAAAAGACAGTTTAATTTGTAGTCTAAAACCAAATAGTGTATTACAATTTTATGATTTGTTATATTTTGTTGAAACAGATTTTAGATATATTCTAGACGAAAGTATATTTATGCTTAAAGCTGAATGAATAAAAGGAGTATTAAATCAGAATGTAATCTCGATACCATTGTTTTATTTAGATGACAACACTGAACAAAGAGGGATTATACATTATATTTATAGTAATAATAATGTGAATATACTTTCACAATTAATTGATCACTTATAATTAAATTCGTTCACATCCTTTTTGTCGAAAAATAGATTTATTCTATCGAGTAGCTGCGGCTCTGTGACCGTTTTGGCCAGTTGCAGGAAACCGTGGTTCAGCACGGGATTGATTAGTTGGAATCTCTCCAACGGGAACGTTAGAACCAGCTCCAGGTACGCCATCAGTATGCTTTGCAGGCACGTACGGCGCAGCTCCATGTCCTGAAAGTGTTCAATTTAAATAATTTTGATTTCTACTATTTGAAACCGTTTGCCACATAGATGAACTACCAGCGATAACATTTTGCTAACATAAAATTAAGGAACAAAAAGGTTTGAAAAAAGGAATTATTGTACATTTCTTGTTCAGAATTAAAACTATTAATTAGTCAAAAATATTAAATGACGTAAACTTATTATTGAAGTTATTCTTATTTGGGCGCTTTTGGAAAAAATATGACGGTAAAATTTTTAAGATTATTAAATCGTTGCCTTTTTAAATTGTGAATTACATTCGGGATGCTGGTATCGCAGTTACATATATGACATTTCGAATACAAGTAGCAAAACGTTTCAATATATTTTTAACTCAAATTTAACTCAAAATAAAAGTTAAACGTTCTTACTTTGCTTATGCTCATTGTCCTCTGCTGTTCAATTTCCGGAGGCACGGGTTGAGGAGGAATGATTGGGTCAGGCGCTTTGCTCTTCTCAAAAGTGGGACCATCGCATATAGTAATGTTAACTTTTCGCGCGTTAATTTGGTTAATTAGTGCGTTTTTATTCTCTCCTTTATTTTCTACTTCATTCTCGGAGCGAGTCAACGGCCTGTGCGTTGTCCCCTCAATAAGCTCCCGCCTACTTTTGTCCGTATGTAGGTCGTTCGATTGGAGATTCCTTTCAATGTCCGATAAGTTATCGATGCATTCGAGGTTTACGTTTTCGTGAGCGCTCACTGATTCGGCGACGGCTTTGGTACTGTTCCTTTTGAAATCGGCGAACGTGAACGGCCTGGGTTCGTCGACGGTTTCTTCTGTAGTCTCTTCGTGAGCGGTCTCAACGTCTGAAACGTTCGTCGGTGGCTCGTGGATATCGACCGTCTCTTGTGCGTAATACTGCTCGTAATTATTAGACGACGACTCGCTTTCCACCGAGCTGCAGGACAAGCGATCCTTCTCCATCGAGCGGTCCGATTCGTCGAAGTCCGTCACGTGGATAGAGTGCTTGACGAAATTGTTGCAGAGCAACTCCCACGTTGTTTTCAAATCGAATATTTTCCTCACGAAACGGTCGTATTCGAGGGTCAAATTCAACGAGGACGTGTAATTGTTCAATATTATAGACACGTCGGTGGGTTTAAGCTTGTATCTGTATACCCCACTGAAGAATATTTCCGTCAGAGCTATAATTTTAATCAACCACGAAGACGTCGTCTGCTTGTACAGATTTGCGGCATGGTCTAGGTTGGAGACTTTCTGAACCAAAAATTTCAGACCCGGTCGCAAATCGAATTGCATCGCTCTCATGTAAGACATTTCAAGACTCTTCAGGAGTAAATCGATATTATTGTTATTTAGGAAAAATCGGTAATTGCACACGTTAGAACCGCTTTTCAAGCTTTCGAGTAATATGTTATTGATACCTTGAAAGACGTCTGAAGATGCTTGAATGAGAACTGTGGCAATTATTTGTATTAAGATTTGATGAGCCAGCAGTCCGACGACTAATCCCCTGTAAGGTATTCTAACTGTGTACAATTCGGGGTTTAGCGAATTTATGGATTCTTGCAAATAAATCAAGAATATGTAGCTGCGGTCATCGATCAACATTTGGTTTTGATTGTTCTTCGCGTTAGCCTTTATGTTACTATCTCCTCTCAGTTGTTCAGTAAGGAACACCTGCTGCGCCATTGCGTGCAACCTTACATTGTCATTGACAGAACAATCACGTCTAGCCGCCACTTTAACCATAGCCAAATCGCCATAGAAACTGTTGGAATTTTCCTTGAAAGCATACGTTATTTGTTTCAAAGGGCTCAAACTGACGTTGCACGCCCTGTGCAGACTTGTGCAAACAATTTCCCATTGATTATCAGTGAGCAAATGTCCCGATGTGAGTATTATATGTCTTATGCAAGAAGCACCCAATCTGGCTACCGGTTCTTGAGGCTGTGCTATACATTCCACAAGTATCAACATAATTTGTTTCAAAGCAAATGTAGCCTCAGGGTGTTCTATGGGCTCAACCTCTGTTACCTCATTATTCTCTTCAATTTCGTCCGTTATTGTCGAGCGTTCCAAGTTAATCTGTTGTAAATGATGTAGGAAAACGACAACAGTGTCTGTCGTCATACCGCAACACTGCTTGAAATTTGGCATTATGGTGTCCCAGTGAGTGTGGACGTTGGCAATTTGCCTGAGCCAATTCTGCACCGTTGGCAGAAGCAGATGATTGATGCAATGGAGACCGAAGTGTGTTCCTGGAACATCGGCGGTGTTCTTCAATAATTTGAACAACGTTTCCATGGCTGCTGGCTGATTCTTCTTCGAGCACACCACCGTTGCCGATATCAGACCCTCTATTAGAACGTACCAAACCTTAAGTATATTACTTGGCTTGTCCAGTTTCAAGAGACAAGTGTTTGTAGTGTTCGATGGATGCAAAGTGGTAGATAGTTTTCTATACGATATTAATTCCTCTTCGAAGCTGTCATTTGTGATGTATTTCGTGACATCAAGTGATCCCCCTGGTATAATAGGATCTACGACAGACAGTGGCATATCTCCTTTGACTCTGTTGCCGGTATTGAATATAGGACATTTGGGCATGTTGTACATCATTGTCAAAATATCAGCGCAACTTTCCAAATGATATAAAGCTTCTCTACACATGTCAATTATAACTTTTTCCGATTTCTCTTCGCTAAGAGGAATGAACTTGCTATTCTTTGAGAACTTTAGACTCAAACTTGGTTTCGGCTGTGGCGGTGTTGTGACCTTTTTTGGTTTAACTTCAGTAGCTTGAACTTCGTCGTAATGAAGTCCCTTTATATGGCTCAGGAGACATAGTATACAGTCGAGGGCAGCATTCGCGAAGACCAAAGTGTTGTCCGTATTCAGGAAGACTTTGAATATTTCTAAAATAGCAGAATACTGGTTTGAGTTGTTGGCTGCCCGCAATGTATTAAACAGAGGGCGCCATCCAGATCTTATTTCCATCCGATTCGTTTCCACAAACTCGCAAATGCAGGAAATAATTTGTTCCTGAAAATAAAATAGTCCAATAATGCTTAGACAGGATTAAATATTTGATATCAAGCCAGTAAAATAATACGACATTGTACCTGAATATCGTCATCACAAAGTTCTAGACAAAGTAAATTTTCAAATGGTTTAAGTAGAGCTTCGTTGAAATGGAAATGGGGTAGCTCCACTTGTTGGTTAAGCAGTGTCGTTGCACAGTCATGTAGGCATTGTATGGCTAGACTAGAGATTTGAATGTCTTTGTGACATGCCGCCTGAAACGTAAATATATATTAAAACTAATGGATATAGTTATCACTAGTCATGGAAAGAACCCCCTTTAAAAAAAACTCCTGAATGACTCACTATAAAAACTTCGATTTAACAAAAGTCAATCCATGCAGACCACGTATTGTTGGTGGCTTTTGGCCTTTTGAAGTTAACGCTCAAAACAGTCTAAATGAAACCTGCTAGTGAGGCTAAAATCACGATGCAGAGACTTATAATGATGCTAGCAGGTTTATTATCACTTGAATGCAGACTTGTCTTGGTGGGCTTCAAATAGTATTTATCTATTTCAAATACTACTTGCTTAGTGTCAGCTGAGCTGCACAGCTTCGTATTCGACCAGCAAGAGCGAGCCGTCGTGTCTTGTTGTTTGAGTTCTTAGTATAAGCTCTGGATACGAACCGCATAAATGCAGGCTGAAGAATTCGCTGTTTGATCTTTAGGGTTCCTTAGGTTGCGTGATTGAGAGTTAATGAGTTCGGCGCTTAAGATATAGGATTTCGTGTAGGACCTGCATGATTGCGCGTTGATGAATTCGGCGATACGAGCTTAGGGTTCCGTGTACGATACCCGAGAAGAGGAGGCCTAAGAAGGCCATAGTCGCGCGGGATCGCGGAAGATTGCGTCTTCGTGTTCCCGGGTCTCCCTTCCGAAGCGACAAAGACAGGTGCAATATGGGTTTTTAGTGGGCACCCGACCATAAAACAATGAGGGTTCAGTGTACGACCTGCATGTTTGCGGGCCGTGTGATCGGTGCTACAAGCTTAGAGTTCCGTGTACGATCTGTATGATTGAGGGCCGTGTGATCGGCACTATACGTTTAGGGTTCCGTGTACGACCTGCGCGATTGGGCGCCGACGAGTTCGGCGCTCAATGTCTAGGGTTTCGTATACGACCTGCATTGAGTTCAGTGATCTAGGTTTAGGGTTTCGTATACGACCTGCATTGAGTTCAGTGATCTAGGTTTAGGGTTTCGTATACGACCTGCATGAAGTGCGGCCCGACGATCGTCCAGATGGGCATGCGGTGGGCGAGCGGGCGTGCGGCCCTGAGGCACCGCAGCGCCACGTCGCCGGCCCGGCAGAGGGCGCGCGCCGCCTCCGCCGCGCAGCCAGCGCCTGCCGACGGCGCCTTCGCACCGCGCCGCCACCACGCCGCGTTATTGTTCGCCACGTCCTGCTCCCAAGCGGAGAACAGCTGCGGGGCACGGCGTTGACAAACCGTCATCACTACATGGTACAAAACAAAGTCGTCTGTCTGTCCCTATTGTAACGACCTATTAATAACAATAAATATTATTATTAATTAGTCATAATAAAGATCAATTAAGATGAAAATAAAACGTTTAAGAACGTTTAATCACAATAAAAGTTAATAATATATACTTAAATTAAAGAAATATAAGTATTAGTATGAGAAAATGATATTACCAAAAATTGATTAAAAATAGTTCAAAATCACTTAAAATACTCAAAAAAGGATATTTATTAAAAATATAGCAAGATACGATCACTATTATGTCCATTAAATACAATTCCATACTTAGTGATTTCTAAGGGAAGTATTATGTACCGTGCGGGGACACATTTGTATGACCGCACATATGTAAGTACAGAGGTCGATCGCGATTCTTAGTACTATAGTCAAAGTACATTGTATGAACGTCCCATACCAATATCATATGGAAGTAAGGTCTAATGGATAAAAGTAATAATATGTGAAGGCTCAGAGAAAAAATAATGAATATATAAATATAATGAAGAGCAATGAATGACTTGGGACTTTATAAGACATATTACTATGGAGTTGCGTGGTACTTCTGTACGACGATATGGTCTACGGTAAACGTGGAACCATGAATGGATATGTCTTCAGTGGTGGACATATCATCGATAGCTGGTGGTAGTTGGCGTCTTAGTGACCATCACTATGATACGTTGGCTGTCATTCGGCATAATAAGAGTTTGGTGGTAGTTGGCGTCTTGGTGTGCTGCACTATGATACGTCGACTGATCATCTGACTTTGGGGAGTCTGGTGGTGGCTTGCGTCTTAGTGTATTCCACTATGATACGTTGGCTATTACTTGACTGGGGGGGGGTCCGTTGGTGGTTGGCGTCTTAGTGTTTACGCTATGATACGTCGACTATCATTCGGATCGTGAAAGAGTATGTTTGGACACTTCGTGTGTTCTGAGTATATTCTAAACTTTGGAGCCGAAGTTGATTGGAGTTGTATTGGTGTGGTGTGAGGGTGTGCCACCTACGCGATAGTCACATTGATGCGTGCGGCTATATGCAGTACTGCGTCTTGTGGTATTTGCGGGGTGATCTGCGCCCAATATCATTGCATCGTATGATTCTGGTTGACGGAGGTTCGAGGTGATGATGTCTGCTGTGTATGCGGATAGGCTGTATGTTGGCGTGTTGACCTGCGATAGTTGTATTGATGCATGTTGCATTTAGTGACATTGCGTCTTACGACATTTGCTTGGGAGACGACGCTATTCATAATGGCCGAGTCTGCGTCTCGGTTTGATGCACATCTCAGTAGTTTTGTCCAAGTCGGGTTCCTGATGACGGAACTGCAGACTGTCTGACCTCTTTATACGTTTTATCATTATTAACGAATCTCAGTAAAGTTCCCACCGTTCGAACGAATAATGGCAACTTGCTGGTGGGTGAGACAAACTTGATCGAAAATACATTATACTCAACGTCAGAGACACTGACAAATAATTATATGTTGCCAATTATAAACCCTTCTGATGGCTAAACATAAAAATCACAACTATGGCTATATCTGACTATTTCAATGGTTGGTGGAGCATATGCGTTTACCTCATGTGGATGGTAGCTGGCGGGAGAAAACCTCTCAAGGCTGCGGCGATGCCGTGCAACGTTTTAACCATACCCTTGGGGCTACGCGCTCTGCGACGAAATGTCGTGCTAACCTTTTTAATGGTAGTGATGCCAAAACACTAACAATCACGTCTGCAGTCGCGGCGGTCTGGCAAAAGTGGTGGCGCTTACGGAGGGCTTATTATATCATAGGGCCAGAGTGCCTGATCTTTAACACATGCCCAAAACCGTATTGACGTACATTGACGAAGACTGGATTTGTCGTCGGCTTGTATGACGTTACACGCATTGACATGCGCGACTTCGGTCAAAGTTTGTGCTTACGCACTGCCAAGGGGCCAAGCCCTCTTTATGCTGGTAAAAACAGCCTTGCAATGGACTTCGGTCCTTTCCCCAACTTTTTGTCCCTCTTCTGGGGGGGGGGGGCGCAATATGTTGGTTGGCGCTCACCGCACACGGCGTTGGTGAGTGTTTTCATGGAGCCGTGTGCCTTCCCTACATTTTTTTTTAAAATGTGGGGGAGCTGTTGACTTTTATCGGGTGTGTAAAATTGATGTGAGCCCTTTTCAAGAGAGAAGGGATGTTAGTTTTAAAAATTATATTGTGAGCCCTTTACAAGCGTGAGATATATATATACTCAAGTATACTCCCATACTATATACTCTGAGCCCGTCTCAAGCGAGTCGGGGTTAGTTAATAAGAAAGCAATCTGACATTATCTCTGGCTTATACCGCGACTAGTGAATATTTATCTATCCAAGATACACCTAAAAGAATCAAGTTACTAAATAAACACAACGTAAATGAGGTCCTACCGAATATGACGATCACAATAATATTTATACGGCTAATTATTACCTTTAGAAAGATCCTATAGAAAGATCACTAAATTATCCTGGTCACGTAATGATGTTATATGATTTATTCATATAATGGGGGAAAAAATATATAAGTTTAATTATATATATACACAATAACAGGGGGTGCGAGTTACACTATGTACGCTTAGATCTTTAAAACTACGCAACGGATCTTGATGCGGCTTTTTTTACGAGATAGAGTGATTCATGGGGAAGGTTTATATGTATAATACATTGCACCCGTGCGAAGCCGGGGCGGGTCGCTAGCTGTACAATAATATAGATCTGACGTTACAAATTAAACTGTTTTTATGGATTTATCGAGTATATTTTTAATTTTAAGTCCCGACTTTTCGATCCATTTACAGCGTTCATGGTCACGGGACAGACGCTGTTGCACGAATAGGCAGGTCCGTCCGGGTGCCGGAGTCGTGCGGTCCATGGCCCTGTACGGAGCTCCCGTTTGGGCTGACACCCTGAAGCGCCGGACCCAAGCGCTTTTGCGCAAACCACAGAGGGTGTTGGCTATTCGGGCCATACGGGGCTACCGGACGATCTCCGGTGAGGCGGCTTGCCTGTTGGCCGGCTTTCTGCCCTGGGATCTGGAAGCTAAGATCCTCGCGTCATTGCACTCCTGGCGCGAGGCTGCAAAAGCCCAGGGCCATACGCCGGCCCCGGAGGAGTTGGGGGAGCGCAGGGATCGCCTGCGCTCAAGGGCCATCGGGGAGTGGGAGCAGAGGCTGTAGCACCCCAGTGCCGGCCTAAGAACCGTAGAGGCCATACGTCCTATCCTCAGGAAGTGGCTGGACAGGCGACACGGCACCCTCACCTACCGTGCGACGCAGATCCTCTCGGGACATGGCTGTTTCATGGACGAGGAGGGAGCCCACAGCGGAATGTCACCACTGTGACGTATGTGCCGAGGAGACGGCCCAACACGCACTGGAGGAGTGCTCAGCCTGGACGGAGCAGCGCCGAGAGCTATGCGCTATCGTGGGGCACGACCTCTCGCTGCCAGTCGTGGTTCGCGCTATGGTTGACAGCGAGAGAGCGTGGGGTGCTGTCCTCGCATATTGCGAGGACGTTATCACCCGGAAGGAGGCCGCGGAGAGAGAAAGGGAGGCAACTGCCACCCTGGAAATCCGCCGCCGGAGACCAGGGCGCAGGAGGCTGGCCTACGCGCGCAACCTTCCCCCCTGATAGCGAGACCCTGAGCGGCAGACATGGGGGTGTCTGTCGCTCAATATGGGGCTCGATACGTGTGCTATGCCAATTGCACCGGCACAGCACGATACAGTAGAGGAGGCCTAAACAGGGCCATAGTCGCGCCGGGGTCGCGGAAGATTGCGTCCACGTGTTCCCGTGTACCCGGCCGATGCGACAGAGACAGGTGCAACGTGGAAAAAAAAAAATGATCCGTCCGGGTGCTACGACCCGACAAGACTGGCGTCAAATGGAAGGGTTCTACTTTAGTGTTTCATTTGGTGAGTGAGGTAATCGGGACAAACTTCATTAAAAGATAGCAACGTATGTGCAACCATATGGGTGTTGGAAATGTCCATGGGTGGCAGTTATTACAGGACGAACTCAACGAATAATGGTATACTTATACAACATTTTCTAGAGATAAAATACATGCTTAGTTCTGTTAGCTTACATTATGATGAAAGGAAACATCTTTGTAGGGTTTGACCATGCACACGTAGGCCAATTATCCTGTTTGTCTGTTGCTTTAGGCAGAAGCGTTATCGCCGGTGTGCGACTAGCTTCAATTATTGCGCACACCGGGCGGCAGAGAAGGAGCACTTAGGACGGTGCACACATCAGTAGCGTCGTTAGTCAGCTGGTAAAAATGGTGTACACACCAGTCGGTGCTGGTGGGCGACGAGACGTTGGAGTGCAGCGCGCAGTGTCGGTAGCGTGGTGGTGGCGGCCAGCCGCGTGAAGAGTGTGTCCGCCGCAGCCGCCAGAGCGCAGCACACGCGCGCCGCCCCCGCCCCCGAGATCACGTTGCCGCCCTGCTATATTAATGCTTGTCTCTGTTGCATTACGTTTAATTAAATACATCACGGACTGTGATGCTAACGATTCAGTGAGAGAATTCGATCAGAGATTCAGTAGTCACTGACTAATTAATGAATGTAATTTTAAAGAAAGAAACGAAGAAAAATATTTATTTGGTAGGTAGGTATATAAAAATAAACGCAGTAATTTTGTTACGAAGAAAGAAAATAATTTTAAATGCTAAATATCAATGCACCAAAAAGGTTTTCACTCCGCGTTAAACTCACGAAGTTTAAAAGAAAACTTCATGAGATCTAATTTTCAGTGGAACCCGATCCAGTCAATTTCAGTCAATAATAAATTGATAAGTTCTTGTTAAAAGTGAACGAGATTGATTATGATTAAACGTCAACTGATTTCTCTGAGTGCGTCCTTAAAGCGTAAATTTCTTAATCCTAATATTCGAAAAAAAATGATTGTCCGTATGTATTAATACAGAAAAGATCTCATTAGCATTTTAGTTAAAAAGACCTATCTTTCTATTTATGTTTTATTTATTCCAATTGATAGTTTGTGTGCTCAGAAATAACAAACAACTCAGCACAACCCATATATCTCGTTTGTAGTCACTTCGCTGGAGCAATTCGTGGGATTAATAACTAAGAAAAGTAAGTTTGATTTTTTTTTATCGATAAACATATTTGCAAATCAAGGGACTGTTATAATTGAGCTTACAGTACATTCGTACGTTACAGTATCTATGCTTGATTTTTATAAAAAAAAATAAATAGGTTGGGACTTCATGTTCGTGATCTTTTTGATATCTATCGTTCCTATCAATCTATATTTCACAAACTGTACATTTGAATACTAACAAATGCCATATTTAAACCGTATTATTCGCTTTCGCGGGCGCAGTCTATAATAATAAAGTACATTCCATTCACATCCTTGATTATTCTTACCTCTTGCCGGCAGGTTTCAACGATCTTCGCCACGGACATGTCATTGTTAGTATTGTTCTCCATCACCGGTTGCAGAAAATTGAACACGTCCACACTGATGATACAAAAAAGCATGAACTAGTAATTTCTACGGAAGATTTGTCTCGCGAGTATTAAATAAAGCTTCATCCGGTCAGACTACCTTGCAAGTATGTGCGTTTTTTTATTTGTTACATTTATTTTTGTTTATTACAACTCAGGCATGTAAAAAAAGATTATTTATTTAAATAAAAATATTCAAATAAGCTATAACATATCATAGGTAAGTTATGTTGATAGTTTACGAAATCTATTCTCGAAAACAGTTTGAAGAAAACTTATTTAACTGACTTGGTACCTCATCAGACGGAACGCATAAGTATAAATGCTTCTACGTTATGCCAACTTTCTGAAATTTGGTACTTCCCCGGACGTGCCACTACGGAGCAGCAGGTGCTGCGCGGTTCTAGCACAGAAGTAAACCGTGAGAATATTTCGCTCAAACAACTAAGTGTATCTGCAAATTAGCAGAGTAAGGAAACTGTCAGGATATACCGTTCAGAGAACTAAGTGTATCTGCAAATTGGACAAGTAATTAAACTGTAAGAATATTTCGCTCAAATAATCAAGTGTATCTGCAAATTTGCAAAGTAAAATCTAACGATGTTCCGCTCAAAGAACTGAATCTGCAAATCGGCACTGTTACCAAGTCTCGTCGTCTCTCCCGTCTAGCGCCAGCTTCGCGTCCGCCTGCAGTATGGAGACTGTCTTGTTCCTGCCGGTCTGCATCGTCACGATGGGCGTGGCGTTGTTGCCCTGCTGTCCGAACAAGGAGTGCTCCAAACTGGACACGTAGTGGCACGCGCTGAAGATGTGCTCCCAGCACTCCGGCGCTTTAGATCCGAGCTCCAGCCCACCTTAGATTAAGGGGCGACGCTTGAAACGACGCTTCAAGAGTTAAACGAAACCGTCGCCAGACATTTTCTGCCACCGCCGTTGGCGCTTAAAGTTAAGTGTCACTACCTGTGGGTATAAAGTGCAGAAAACTTTCGTACGGTGGTAGGGCAGCTGTGTACGCTGTTGCACGAACGGGCCGGTCCGTCCGGGTTAGTACCACGGCTTCACAGAAGACCGGCGTGAGGTAGAAGTGTAGCAATTTTGTTCGTCTAGTGAGTTAGGCAGCCAGGGTCCACTTTATTAAGAGGTGGCAACGCATGTGCAAACCCTTCGGGTGTTGCAAATGTCTATAGGCAGGCGGTCATCACTTAATATCAATATTTCAAAGTCACATGAAGTCCTCAAAGCCGCAGTGCCCCACTTGTTTATAGGCTATTACTTTAAAATACAAATTACTTTAGCTCTGCGTCTTCTATATACGTCTTTTTCTCACCTGTGATTAATATGTCCAGGGACAGAGCGTGAGTTGCCAAAATCTTTCCGTTAGGTGGTTGGGATATGGCGGAATTGGCCAGTAACGCCAATATGCTGCTGCAACGGCTCTGCAGGCTCAATGTGTTACTGATCCTGGCAGCCTGAGAAATTATTTCACCAATTACTCGTTATATAAAATTTCTTTGAATTGATAATTAAAAAACATTTAATGGGCAAAAGTTTAAGTCAAACGCAGTCATATTCTTACATTTCTTCCAGTTTATAAAGGTAGCTTTAGCGTATTTTGACTTAAACGATGAAAATTCAATGTTTTATTTTATAACTGATACACATAAAATCTGTCTTCAATCCTAAATTGCCCTTGGTAAGAAATTATGGGAAATAATTTATAATATAAATCATGTCATCATTATGAAGATCCAATAAAAAATGATCAAATTGAAGTCCTAAATATTGATTAACTTATTAGCAAATATACTGAAAAATACAATGCTTTATTCTATAACTGATACACATAAAATCTTTCTTCAATCTTAAACATTGCATTTGGTACTGATAAGGGAAAAATTATGAAAATCAAAATCAAATCAAAAATATATTTATTCAAATAGACGCTTGCGCGCTCTTATGAATCGTCAAATGTTAAATCAAAGATTATGTGTATAGGTTCGTAAGGTACCACCGTGAAGAATAAAGTCAACCTTATGAAGTCCTTCTAAACACTGAATCGTTAGCCCCTCCCAAGCGACTCTCTTCCTCTTTCCGAACGTGTTGATCTTCTTTGATATGATTCCCTGCAGTTTGTGTTTTCTGTTCCTGTATCCCGTCAACGGTACACTCAGGACCGTCACCATTGAGTCCCAAATACAGGTCAGTATCCTTAAACGTTTTATACATCTTTATAACAAATAAATTTAGATTTGATAAATTATCTGTTAATCAAGATATGTGTAAAGATATTAATTTCCTCGCATTTTTCTACTGCAACTGGGATTCATTACTAAATACAGAAGTAATTTACCTCCGTGCCCACCGCAAGCTGGCCTGTTGTTGCGGCGAATCGTCCGAGTGGTTATAAAGCCTCGAGACCTCTTTAAGCCTCTGCCAATCTGACATCACGGGGTTTTGATCTAAGCCGCCGAGATCTAATGAACAGAATTTTTATTTATTTTATTTTTGCATTGTTTTCACACAAGCATTATTTTTTGTATTTAATTGTGTTTTGACCGTGTGTTGTGTGATCCCTTACGGGTAGCGAACAATTTTATATATGTAAATATATATGATAAATTGCTTTCATTTTATAAATATAATATACATACATATTTATTTTTGTATGTTTTGTAAAATTAGATTTTTTTTGTAACATTAGAACATATGGATTATTCATTATGAGTTTGGAAAGACAGTCTCCTTGGTTTTCTAATATTCATATTACTTTTACACGATGGGAGGACAGTTTTATAGACTACTCGAACGAGATTATTGCGTTATCTGGCGAGGTATCAATATGGTAGATGCATTAGAAAACGATATTTTGTTATGGTTGTAATAATTAAATACTAAAAACTTAGATACCGATCTACGCCTTATATATAAAATCATATCGTAGTATTGTATTTAATTAAATTTATGACAATTTCGTCTGTTTCGCTTTTGATATCTACATTAGAAGTATAAAACATGTTACAAAAAGAAACAAGTTTATTTTTAACTAAATTAGATAAAATGGTCTATGTTTCCTATTGAGTTATGGACTTAGTTTACCTTAACTCACCAGATAATAAATGCATGAGAGGATGATCGGATGTAGGCACGTCCTTTAATAAATCGTTGGCCAGAACCTGTTGATACACTTCGCGTAGCCAAGTTGCGGACAAATATACCAAGACGCCACTGCCTTGCACTTCCTCCACAAATTCGTCTTCTGTTAATGGTACTTGAACTTTCTGTAGGATTCAATGAAATTATATTTATATGCTTCGATCGTTTGGTAAAACAGAATTAAATATACGTCATGTATATTTAAACGAGAATTTTAGTTACAATCATGATTCCAATATTGGCTCTTCCTATAATATTCCTGTTAAATACTGCTTTAAGTGTTACCACGTTTTTGTGTGATTGTGCAGACAAGCAAAGATATGAAGATAGTCAATCCACAAAGATGTTGCGTAGAGGATCCGCAGTCAATCCGTATTTTTATAGAATAGATTGACTCGACTTTATATTTTCGTAAAATTTTCATATGCAACGTCACTTAGGCTAATTACAAGGTGTAAATCCCTTTGACAGACATACAGATAGGGTTAAATTTCGAGGTCAGGATTCATGGAGTCTAGCCTCGGAGATATTTATTTGTTTTCTTGTCTGGTTGGGTTTATAAATAGAAATAAATTATTATTATTATTAGATACACGAAAGGATCTTTCTCCCTGTCTTTTCTTGCCATGAGATTTTATTAAAAAGTGGCAGATCTTTACCATATTTTAATAAAGTGTTAACTCTTTCATCAAAAGTGACACCTCCACTTCACGCCGCTCTTCTTTGGGATCGTTGTTCCCCGAGTCCGTCGGTTCGTGGAACAGCGAAGACTGCCGCGTGGCACTACCATTATGTGAACCTGTACTAGACAGTTTCAAGGCTTTATGTGAACCAACACTAGACAGTTTCAAGGCTTTATGTGAACCAGTACTAGACAGTTTCAAGGCTTTATGTGAACCAGTACTAGACAGTTTCAAGGCTTTATGTGAACCAGTACTAGACAGTTTCAAGGCTTTATGTGAACCAGTACTAGACAGTTTCAAGGCTTTATGCGAATTTCACTAAATGGCCGATGCGATAGGGACAGGTGCAACGTGGGCTTTTAATGGGTACCCGTCTCCGGGACTCCCCACTCCCCTGATCCAGTGGCAGGGGATTCGTAAAGGATTTTTCCGACGGAAAATCCCCGGATAGCCCTGCCACTCTCCCGATCCATTAAGGATTTTTCCCACGGAAAAAAGGTGAATCTCACTCACGTTCGGCTCGTTGTAGTATTTGAGGCGCCTCTGCTTCAGCGTTAGTAGCAGTGCGGCGTACGTGGCCAGGTAGACGCCGTCCGCGTTCATGATGCACGCGGTGGCCGGCGGTTGGGCGGCGTTGTGCTGGCAGCACTTTGAAGCGAAGTCCTGCATCGCTTCGTCCACCTGGTTGATAATCGACGATCGTATCCCGATACTATTAATATGGTCGATTGATAAATCGACGATCGTATCGGGTAACAGCTATCTATCTGTAGATTTGGTTATTGGAGATAAGAGTTTTGACGTAAGTGTTACGGAGCTAATGTCAAATACCTATCGTTGGTAACTAAATCTACGGCTAGATAGAATATTGAAAATGATTTGGGTGGTTACCAAGGAAAAAACTCAACAGAAAGCCTGTGTTTTTTCTTTGGTAAATACCTGTTCGTAGGTTACCAAGGAAAATACTCAACAGAAAACCTGTATTTTTCCCTGGTAATCACCTGTTCGCAGGTTATCAAGGAAAAAACTCAACAGAAAGCCGGTTGAGTTATTCCTTTGTATATATCTGTTCACAGCAGGATTTGCTGGAAACAAGTTCTGGGCCGGAAAGATTCAATTTGTCATCGACAAGTATAGAAGAAGAAGAAGAGGAAAGCCGATGCCGTACTATATACTATTGCGTTTCGTCTGGTCAATGAGCTAACGTGGGCGCACCATCTTAAAGGTTGGCAACGCAATTGGACACTCAATGGTCTAAAATGACCATGTGCTTAGGATATCCCACACCATTCTGTGAAAAGTTTGCTCATAAAAAATCTGGTATATACTAACACGAGTGATTTTAGGATTCATTTTTATTTTTAATGCTAAACTAAATGCGACTTAAAGCGTCTGGTTGTGTTAGCCAAAAAACATTTTAAGTGATATTTGTTTATTTGCTGAATCTGGAACTATTTAAGAGTATTTATATGATATTTTATACGCTGCAGAGTGTATAACGGCCAGACATTTGAAGTAAAATTTGAGAAAGATTAAAACTTGCACTCACCTCTATACAAGTTCTCAAGTTAATAAGTTTTGGCAACAGCGAATTCTGTAATGTCTTGACGAATTGCCTCGCGTTATGCCTTTCGAGGTCGACATTGCATTCAGTTATATTGCATCTGAAAGAAGAGTTGATCATTAAATATTTTGAAAATGATTCGAAATACTTGTGCCCAGCGGTGAAGGATAAAATCGTGAAGAAACCTGCATATTTTCGTAATAATTATAATAAAAAAATACTGGTGGTGTTAAACTACGCCCTAATACCTTTCTTTTGTACAGATGAGGCCTTTGCCTAGCTGTGGGGCGCATGTATATAAGCTTTTACTTAACTTTTATTAATTTTGGTTATCTTATCTAAGCATTGCTGCTGCCATAGCTACCAAATCGTTTAACCTGCCGAGGTTCAGTGTCTTCGGAACTGCTTTAGTCCTCTCGGCAATGGGATCGCTATGTGCTTTGTTTGGCGAGGGATTGCTTGTGCGGGCTGGCAGGAACACATTGTCCGCGTCCGAATCAACCTCGCCATCACTCGCCGAGCTCACGTTCTCCGGTCCCGAAGTGTCTGAATTAAGAGAATATTAAAAGTTGAAAGTTTCTCGTTAATTTTATGTAATGAGTCAAACGAATATCGCCAATTTCTTTAGAACTATTCTAGTCGAAAAACTCGGACTAACTAGACTCACTTTTCTGACGTTCTGATGTTTAATATATTTCATGTTGTCATATGACAAATAAAAATAAGTAATAATAAACGTATGTGGAACACATCATGTTTTAGCTAAAACATAAATTAGGTACGCGCTTGTTTTGAGAAAATAGTTACCTGACGAGTCGTGCTCCTTTTCTTCTTTGCTCTGCAACACCGCTACCACGTCCCTAAAACATAATATAATGGAAAAATCCATTTTTGGACAACTTGGTCGGTGTCCAACTTTACTGCGATTAATTAAGTTTTTAAAAAGACGGATACGAAATATAATAATTCGTGTTGAATTTTTAACAATACCGCTATAGAACAATCTATAATTTTGTTTTCAAGTTATAATTTTTTTTTCAACCATATTACCTGTATGGACTGGGCAATCTGGCCAAGGTCTGATAAGTTAACGGTCCGGTGTAGTCGGCATCTTGAAGCTTCGGCCAATGTTTCAGTATCAGCGCAGCGGTATCGCACAGTAAGTAATCGTTGGGCCCGGCGCAGAGTTTCTCGAGGGCGTCGAGCAAGGAGACCACGCATTCCACCGCGGCGGCCACCACTTCTGGGTTCCCGCTGCGACCGCAATCCTCTATGCCGTCCATTATTCTGAAAGATGCGGTTTTGATGACACCGTGGCGCAGTTGCCAAGGTATTGGCTACTGCGTCGGGGGTCGTGGGTTCGATCCGTACACGGGACAACTCTTTGTGCGACCCACAGATAGTTGTTTCGCATCCGGGTGTTTGTCCGTGTGATATTTATGTTTGCAAAACGTGCTTACAACACAGGATAATGTTATCCTACAGTAAGGGTGATGTTTATTTAAAGGAAATAATTCGTTACGACCCTCGAGAAGAGAGCATATTCTTTCCTGAACGGCCGGCAACGCATTTATGTACAAGCCCACCGTTGTTGCAAATGTTCATGGGCGGCGGTGATCACTTTCCATTTTTTTTTTTTTTTTTTTTTTGCGAAATGTTGTCAAACGAGCAGACGGTTCACCTGATGTTAAGTGAATACCGCCGCCCATGGACATCTGCTACACTCGAGGGTTACAGATGCGTTGACAACCTTTTGAAAATTGGGCTCCGGCTACCTCACTCACCAGACGAAACGCGAAAGTATTTGTCATACTTCCACTTTACGCCGGTCTTCTGTGAGGTCGTGGTACTTACCCGGACGGGCCTGCCCATTCGTGCAACAGCCGAGGCTGCTGCGTGGCCCTACCACCGTAAACTTTCCATCAGGTGAATCTATTGCCCGTTTGACACCATCTTGCATAAAAAAAGACAAATCCACCATTCTATCTTGTATAATGTTAATTTATCGCGATTAATGTCACACTTTGTGTTTATATCCATTACTGGCAAAAAGTTGCAGAAGATAAGTAAGTTGCTTCGAATTTCATTTCCGAAAGTCAATAGACTAGATTAGTCAACCAGAAAACAGTGCCCGAAAGTCCAGAAATCAAACATTGAATCTCACCCGAAAAGCATACTTAATAAGACATTCTTTATAGTTGTACGAAAAAATTGATTAAAAAGACAGTTCTTTAACAATTCCAAAGTGTTTGAATTAAAATAACAAAGTAAAAATTAATCTGAAATAACTATATAGAATATTGTTTTTCCCCCTAAATTTACAAAAAACAGAAAATATAAAAAATAGACTTAGTACATTTGCACCTTAAGAACTTGTATATAAATGCTAATAATAGAGATCGTAGAAAATAGTAGGATATTAACTTGTGTATTTTTTTTCGTTATATGTGTTAAATGAGATCACAGATTAAAGATTTGCCGTTAGTTAGGCAACACTATAAAAAAATTACCAATATTCTAATAATAAATAGTACACAGATATTATCTGTCACTGACTCTACTTTTATTTTAATGAAACCGTGTTACACCTACAATCTTATGATGGCCATATCGTCGCTGTGTCTCTCGGGATCAGTTTTCTTCAGAAGCACCAGTTGGCACAGTCTCTTCGGGTGCTGAAGGAGCTCCCTCACACTTCTTAATGGCTCTACGCGATGCGACACCGGCGGGTACAACAGCATCCTATGGTACAGAGCTTCCAGGACAGGTCGTAGATTTGCAATGGAGCCCACTAATCGAACGAGTTGATTTGCTATGCTGAAAGGAAAAAAAAATAGTCAAAGGAGCTCGATTATTAACTGTAATCAGGAATTGGAAGAACAATGCTTGAATTTTTCATATGAAAGGGTTTCTTTCAAGGTTGGTTGAATGTCAAAAACCAACACCATTCCGAAACTTTACACCTTTCCAGAGAACAACCGTTATATTTTCTTAACGATTGGAACGTTCAGGAATATTTGCACCTTCTTTAAAATTAAATCAGAAGTTCATATACAAATTTCTAGAATGGAACGATTTTTCCTGTCCATTAATTTTATCAATTATCAGAGCGGTTTTAATGAGAATGGTTATGACTGTTTAACAAGCTGAAATGTATTCAAAAAGAGTTTCTAAAAAAAGCTATTGACATTAGAACGACACATATTACAGTATTACTTATAGTAGACAGAGGCGTGTGGTACATCTATTGAGGAACACACGAAAATGTAATAAACAAGTCTATTTTTACTAACGAAAAACAAAACCGACTTCAAATCAAAAATCTCGCTCTGTATTCATTTATTAATTGATTTTTAGGATTATCTCTGGAGCCCGAGATCCAATACCAATGAAAATAATATGGGACCACATGGGAAGCACCAGGTCTCAAATAAAATAAATCTGAGTTAACAAACATAAAAAATACAGTCGAATTGAGAACCTCCTCCTTTTTTGAAGTCGGTTTATAAAAAAAAATTACTATGATAGAAACTGAACAAACACTTATAGCCACACTATAAGCCTACTTAGCTGGTAAAGCTTAGTTGGTAAAACGAATGGGCGCGAAACCAGAAGACGCAATTTTTTGTTCATTTATCTAGAAAAATTAATAATTAAAAAGTTTGATCAATCGCCCACCTATAAATAGCCTTAGCCTGCTTGCTGTTGAAGCTCGGCGCGCACACCAGAGCACCAGAACCTCGTCCGGAGTCGTCAACTAGATGCCCTTCGTGCTCCCTGGTGAGGATAATAAATGGCGTAGTACTCACCGTTTGAATATTCATGAATTACTTTCTATGTTTACGAGATATCATCGTTTGTATTTTATAATAAGTATGATACATTATACAGCGTGTCTTTACCATCGCGACAATAAATGAACACACATAGAGAGGATAACTTTTTAAAATTATATTAAAGATTTACATTCTTTAAACATAAATATTTAACCAGTTATCAAATTTTCCAAAACAAAGAATTTTAGAACGTTTTACGTATAAAACTTTAATGTTGTTAAGCTTATTTGTAAAGTTCATTAGTCCCAAAGCATATGAATGGGTTGAATGAATTTAAAAGAGACAAAACATACTATTAGAAGGAGAGGCTTGTAATGCGGCGCTGTGGCAACGAATGAATAAAATTCTGAATGTATGAATCAGTCAGTTGTACTTGTATAGGATGTTACATATTTTATTTCTTTTTTACTTAATTAGTTTGTTTGAAAAATATTTTTTTTAAATATGGATTTTTTTAACGTTAATATTTTTTTTCGATTATTGGCAAGTAGCGTTAGACGTGTGTTAATAGGCGGCGGTTATCACTTAACTTCAGATGAACCACTCACTTGCCACGTTTTCACATAAAAAAATAAAAAAAATCGTGAAGTGTTTCTGCAATGCTATTTGGCTCTTAGATTACACATTTTTTTACGAACGGCTTTTTATTATTTTATGAAAGATCAAAGCTTTTATCACAAAATCACAAGTACTATGATGACTCCATGCCGCCGTTGCCGAGGTATCAAAAATCAAAATCAATAATATTATATTTATTCACATAGGCCCGTTCTTATGAAATGTCAAAAATTTTACATAAAAATTAATACGTTATTACCACCGGTTCGAAAGATCAAAGTTTCTGTTGAGAAAAACCGGCAAGAAACTCAACAGTTGCCGCCGTTGCCGAGGTATCAGTTTCAAAAATAATAGGTCAAGTACGTCATTTTTAGCCTACGTGAGTATCAACAAATGTACTACGTGAGTATTGACCTCGACGCGGGGGTAGTGGGTTTGAATCTCACGACAACTATATGTGGGACCCACATATAATTGTTTTGGGTCTGGGTGTTTGTTCAAGTGAAATTCTAATTCAAGTGAAAATCTAAGTAGAACGTCCTTACAACACAGGATGATGTAATCTTACAAGTAATCGTAAGGGCAATGTTTTTGAATAAAACAAAATAAAAAGACTAGTATTCAAGTTTAGTGCAAAACAATAAATTAAAACTAGAGACCTTTAGGTGTACTTCGCAAATTGGTAACACGTGTAAAGTAAATAAAGGTACGTTATAAATAAATTATACAAATAGTTCCACAACCCTTTCGTCGCGACTTTTTTTCGTAACTCACCTAGCCTTTATATTCTTGTCGACCCTTGGCGTCCCAAGAAAGGAGATGAGGGATGGACAGAACTTCTGCCAGAGGAACGTTGTGAAGTGGGAGTTGCCGCAGACGCGTTCCGAGAGGCTGGACATCAGGGTCAACAAGCAGTCGAGGAAGAACAGTGCCAGTGGGTTCTGCTTTGGTATTCTGTTATAACAATAAAAAAATTCAACAAAGGTATGACGATAACATCAAAAAAAGTAACTTCTTAATATTTTTTAGGTTAGGTGGCGCTACTATCGCGAACATAAATAGACACACATATACACGATAACTTCTTAAAATTGTATGAAGCATTTACTTTCATTAAACATCAATGTCTACCAAAATATTTAATTTTCCAAAACAAATATGGGACCACGTGGGGAGCACCAGCGTTCAAATAAAAAAAAAGAATCATCAAAATCCGTTCACTCAGTCGAAAGTTCTGAGATAACAAACAAAAAAAACTACACTCGATTTGAGAACGTCCTCCTTTTTTGAAATCGGTTGAAAATGGAAATGTAAATGTATGAATTAGCCTTTAGCTCTTTAATATCTAGATTTACATTGAACTAAAACATTAATAAATGGGTCTTCCGAATGCTTTTGTTTAGAACTATTGAAATTCTTTGTCCACTCACAATTGCGTTTCCGACAGTCGACTGCACAGATATTGTATGACCGGTATCACCTCGCTGTAGCAGCCCACTGCAACGATGTGATTCCCGCCGACTGGAGAACCTTCAGAGAGCAGCTCTTGGCATTCTTCATCTATGTAGAAGAAAAATACTATGACGTAGAAATAATTGAATGGACGGTTAGATCGCTATCGTTTTTAATAGTTTAAACTCGATGTTAAATGTCATAAATGTTTTAAAATACGTAATAATTTATATTATTCAATGTTTTTTATTTATTATATTCCGTCGCTTTTTAATAGTGAACATATTTTATGGTCCTGTAAGAAATTTTTTAATAGATACCGCGGCCAAAAAAGGGATTAGGACATAATAAATGACTAATGACAACTCTATTCGCTATTCAATGTGGGAGCGAGAAGGACGACGTACCGAGCTGCGCGCAGTAAGCCCGCAGAGCTTGGGCGGCGGCGGCGCGGGCGGCCGCCGCAACTTGGGGCGCCGCCCCCGCCGCCTCGCCGCATCGCCCACACGCCCACACGCACAGGCGGCCGTTCAGTGTACGACGCGGTGACAGCGCCAGCGACAGGTACATGCGGAATATTTGCACCTGAACGGAACGATTTGCTTCGTGGACTTTGCACCCGTGCCGGCGAAGGGGTCGTTAGCTCAGCGTTAGGGCGATCGCTTTTAATTAAATGTACTCGGGCAATCTGAGTTCATGGCCAACATGGTGCCAGCACCAATGAAATTGGTAACTTTAAGTGATAATGTCAGGGGCGTACACAGAGATTAAAGACAGGGTATGCACTAAAAAAAATTACCAATAAAATTAAAATATAAAATTTAAATTACAGTTTATTATTGACGTATTATAAATTTTAATTTAGTTAATGTTTACAAATCAAAACAAAGCCTGCACGGAATACATATATTCGGAGAAGAAGCGTAGCTCCATACGGAAAAAATGATCCTTAACATCATACTACTAGAGCCGAAATAGTAGGTATAGCACAAGAACTAATCCTCACCCCATTCGATTTTTTTTTTATATTATTTTATATTTTTTCTATTATATGACTAAACTAAATTAAAGTCGGAATATACAAAGGAAGGGTACAATAAAAATCTTTTCACCTGTGTTTCTGGTTGGTGGTACATAACGGAGGCAGTAGCGCACAGCAGTTGTGATGGCATCCATAGTGAGTCGTCTTCGGGTTCGATTCCTCTGTGAAATCGATCGTCGCGAAGTATTTTCTGTAAATAGCCATTTAAAAGTAAATATTTTCTTAATTATAATATTTCAAAACATTTAGGAAATTGAAATGCAAGCAGGTCTATTGTGAATATACTCGTTTCTATTACCAAGAAATTCATATTCTATTAGTTCATCTTACAAAACGTATACGAGATGAAGTTAATTTTTTATTGTTGCTTGTGACTAAAATATTGGTAAAAATATATTTGAATAAGACCACTTTGCGGACTTTATTGGGGTCGAATATTTTACATCGTCCCTAGTCACGGGTGCGACTTAGTAGTAGAAAAAGTCGAGAGTACATTACAATGTATTATACTGGATAAAAACTCTAAGACATTCGCCAAAATGCAATAAAAACAAACTATTGTTTAAGTTTACAATCCAACTATCAAAATATTAAATTTGGTAAAAATCAGCCACGGATCGGAAAGAATAAATAATGAATAATTTATTTAAATTACTGACTAACCGGTTTAAAATGTTAATGACGTGAAAAAACATTGGTATCCAAAAGATTTATCTACTGTTTATAGGACCGCCCGCATACCCGTGTACTGAAATAGGACCACGAAAGTTTTATGGCTCAGCAACAGAACTTTCCTAGCAATATAATCTTTTTGCCGCATCGGAGTTCCCAGCGACGTTATTGTATTCAGACGGAAGACCCCACATAGTTTATATGGGAATCGAATCCACAAAAACCTCTTTCATGTTCACCCTTTGGATGGTCACCCAGGCTCTTGTATGTAATGCCCCGATGCTCTCCATGGTGAGTCTAGGCCTTCACATCCTTGGAGAGCGCATCCTTAAGATCTAAATGGGCAGGCTGTTCTGCTGATGGTACGAGATTATTACCGCCGGTAGATATATACAGCATCTATGGGCTTACAGTCACGTCACGTGGTCAACCTATTAGAGAAAGGGCGCCAGTTTCCTCTCTCGCCAAACTAAAAGTAAAAGTTGAAAAAGCCGTAGTAAGAAGTTGCTGCATGGCTCTACCACAGTACATTTTTCCCTTCACTATAGTATAATTATGATCTACGAAGAATCTTAACAACTTGATGGGTGTTCTGAATCCAGATGGATTGTCCTGTCATTCTGCTGTCTGTCAGCCTGACTTATTTAGTCGCGTTACATGGCGAGCGTAGGATGCTCTATTGCACAGCAAACATGCCTACCAGACCGTAAGTATAGTTAAAAAAAATGTTATCAAAGTCAAAGTCAAACTTTCTTTTTTCAATATAGTCTTATATTAAGCATTTATTGTACGTTCAAAAACTACGACCGGATCACTAAACTAGACCTGTCCAGAGAAGAAGCGGCAGGAAACTCTGTGGTCTTACTTCTATTTTTTAATTATAAAGTACAAAAATTATTTAAATACAAAATTAGCAGTGATGAGCAAGAGTCACTTCAACTTGTCCTTG
Source organism: Iphiclides podalirius (assembly GCA_933534255.1). Taxonomy (NCBI): domain Eukaryota; kingdom Metazoa; phylum Arthropoda; class Insecta; order Lepidoptera; family Papilionidae; genus Iphiclides; species Iphiclides podalirius. The sequence goes on along the minus strand of OW152827.1, from coordinate 9,788,064 downwards.
TCATCAATGTATTCTTCGACATTACAGCAGGCCGTTTCCATTGGTGTAGCTTTTACAATTTTATGTTGGCAACGCTCACATGGAAGCCCTGGAGCGCGTAAGAGACGAGGCGCGGTCGCTTGGTCTCGAGAGCGATCTGCAGCGGCAGCAGGCACGCGCGCCTCAACTCGTACGACGGCCGGCGAGCGTTGCTTTCTTGGATACATAACACCTCTGCGAAATGACAGGACAATTAAGAAAAAAAAATTAAAAAACAGAAAGATTCAGACTTGCCAGTCCAAAGGTGGAGAAAGCAGAAGCTATTTAGCTTTACATAATATTTTGTAAATATTATAACGTTTCAGATCATAAAACTTTTGTGATATTTTTTTGTCTAACATTTATAAAACAACTTTGGTGCTGATACCTCGTTAAAGATTAAAGAAAAGAGAGAAAAGAGAATTTAAAACCGACTTCCGTAAAATGAATTCTTATGATATCTCAAGTATAAATAATTAACCTTTGATATAATAAATACCTCCGAAAATTACCGTTAACGCGACGATTATTACTTTTATGTATTAATCAATTATTTCCAATACCATGTGTCACTTTAGTTCTTATATGCTGTTAAATTTTATTATGTTTCCAAAATAAAAGAGTATCCAAATAATACCTTACTTGCTGACCCGACAAAGCCGACATCAAAATTTTATTGTGGCCAAATTTAAAGCCTCTTTTTAACTACAAAAACAAATTATTTATCAAGCTAGATAAGCAGAGGGTACATTACAATGAATGGTCCGTAAAACTGACATCAATAAATTCAAGTAGACGCCACGCTCCAGCGCAAAGTAGTGCAGATACAGTTATTTAAATATCACTATTATCATGTATTGTATTCAATATCGAAAGTATAAGATTTTACTTCGAGTTGGTCTTCCGATAGGCCGTGGTACTTTCCCAAATGATCCAGCCCAAACCTGCTTTAGCACGGTCGCTACAGCAGACGATATGTACCCTGCTGCATCTATATTAATTTCACTTCGTTCATAAAAAATACTATTATTTATATAGTAAATAATGAACATTACATCAGCTTCTATCGAAGAGTTGGTGGATTTTGTTTTTTTAAAGATCTTTGTTCGTGGACACAAAGTGGTGAAACTTGATCCTTAGCTTTATCGATGTAATTACTATCTTTGTATATAATATGAATATCAGTTTTAGAATACACAAAATGTGCCCACCACCATCACGTGAAATACCTACCTAATGCATCCTGACATGATTTCTTGAGCGTTATTAACTTGGGTCCCGTGGCTTCTTTAAAGATTTCTTGTAAAAGTTCCTCCATATCAACCCAGCAAATCAAACATTTTTAGTTATTTCCGAATTACGCTCGCTTCAGATTTGCAAGAAGCGTAAAAAATGTAACTTAGTTTCATTAACTACACTGTTAATTTTTCTAGTACTATATCTTTATCTATCATTCTTTTGTATAAACGTTAGTGGGTGTTTGATGCGCAGTTATCAGTTGTTGGAAACACGCAACTATTGAGCATGCTCAGTAAGAAAATCAATACAATGATTTTGTGTACTCTTTGCTTTTATTTTAAAACCGAATCAACAGGTTGAATATAATTATTATAGTGATGATGGAAACAATTTAACATAATATTTTTTTATATTAAAAATGTAAATATTATTATAATTTATATAATAGTATGAATCAGTTTACATTTTACGCATTTATATATATATATATAATTTTAATCTTGATTTTAACAAATTTATGAAAGTTGACTAAATATTATATGAAATAAGAATTTTACTAACTTACTTGGATTTTCAAATAATTCGTAACAATTATTTTGACATTATAAATCAATTCCTGACATGTTTACGTATATTTATTTGGAAAGAAGTTATCGATGTCTATGTTTTGTAAAACTCACAATTATAATTAATAAACTAAATAAACCATTTAAGGTTTTAATGAGGATATTTACATTCACGTCATCTTTTCGATTTTAAACACTGAAATTTTTTTTTATCTGTTACTTGTATTTTCATTCCTTCTTTCAATCAACTGTCATTTTTATATAGATCATAATATAAAAATGGTGTCCTGGAGTGCTTTGGGTCGATCTTTCGGCATTAATTTATTAAAAAATCATACAAAACCATCATTCAGAGGTCAAAATGCAAACTTTTCTGTTAGCAAAGTACTTAGTGATGATCATGGTCACAGGGTGATGGCCCTACAGCCATCTAGGTATGTCTCCCTAGTTCTGTGATTACCTAACCAATTTTGTGATCTAGCCAAAATGTTTAATTTGCTTAATTTAATTTTTATATTAATATTTATAGGTGGCAATGGCACAAGTTCAAGGACATGTTTCACTACTATATCATGGTTGGATTGATTCCAGTATCAGCGATTATATTCTACACTAATGTTTTCATTGGTCCTGCTCAATTAGAACCTATACCCGAGGGCTACATTCCTAAGCACTGGGAATACCACCGTCACCCAATAACTAGATTCATAGCGCGCTACATCCATACCAATCCTCAGCAGGTAAAATGTTAAAAATATAAATGTACAAAGATAAAGTGGTCCCTATGTTGCCTTTTGGGGTTGGGTTTTGAATAGAGTCGCCTGAATTCAAGTACACTGTAAGTATGGGGGGGTTAAGGAGGTTCGTACCAAGCACTCTAACCCATTTTTTTCTGCCGGAGACATGACAAAAATTTAATTAGCTATTTTTTAAAATTTTAAAATCTTACGAAACGTGAAACGAAATGTAATTTTGATAAATTTCAGTGTTTTCGAAGATGCAAGTATTATAAAAATTTAAACGATAGAGAAAAATCACTAATGAATTAATCAACAAGCAGAAAACTCTGGTCGCATTCAGTTTACGAGAGAAAAATTTATTTAAAACTTGTTCACTAAGAAAGTACATTTTATTGATTTAAATAAAACTGCATACACAGTACTGCCAACATGATAAATATAGGAAGTGGGGGGTGACTCAACACATCACCCTTTTTTTTAACCGTTGGCAACACATCTGCAATCCTTCAGGTGTTCTAGATTTCTACGGAGGGCATTATCATTTAACCTCAAGTGAACTACCTGCTTATGGAAGAATTTTCCATGTAGACAAAAAAACTACCTGCTTATGGAAGAATTTTCCATGTAGACAAAAAAAGTGTATTTTTTTATTTCGGTCTAATCTTTTTCTCAGTTCCTAGATTTTAACAAACTTTTTTAATTATTACAACTGATGGTGATTCTGTTCTTGTGCCCGGTACATAAATGTCGTGATAAAAATCTTCAGAATGTGATATATAATATAATTATAGTTATATTGTGAAGAAAGTTGAAAACAGAATGCTGCCCAAGGAGTGACCTGCCTGTAACTTTGTAATTAAGCAACAATTTATAATTTTAATTTTACATTAATATTTTTTTAGGTAAATATATATATAGATCCTGTATGATTGCTTTTATATAAATGTCTGATAATGAAATACAGATTCCTGGGGAATCTTATTTCAAATCTCACATTGATTTTAAAGAGATATTACACTCGATAGATGTCCCTTTTTTTATATGATAGAACATAAGATTCTTGATGTATTTATTGGTTTCATTAGCCGCTCTTGCTTAGTTGCAATGCCCAAATATGATGTAATACTGATCGCATAGGTATTTCTTTTAATTTCTCAGACATAGTTATATATCGCAATATAGATAACATTTTTACATGGTGCCATTTTGATGTCAGTCATCTTTATTTGTGCCCATGAAGACTACACAGTATTCAAAACACGGGCGATTTAGAACTTAAGTGCAATAATTTTTTAAATATATTTTTTTTTAATTAACAAAATGTGTACTCTTTATTTAATATTCTAATAAACTTTCTTACTTTACTCTTTGTTATAACATTTTAGTAAATAAATATTAATGTTTAATCCTTTGAATTTTGATTTGCTTTTGCAGGAATATGAAAAATTCATGCACTTCCTGGATGAAGAGCATCAAAAGATGAAACTACGCGCCTTGGAAAAGGAAATACTGAAAAAGATGGCAGAGCGCCAAGACTACCAGGCATACTATTACAGACCAATGGTTAATAAATATTTGCGTATCAACAAGAAGGTTGGTGATGAATTGTACAACCGTGTTGGTGATGATTATGAAGAATAATACGACTGAAGAGTGTCCTTGTGAACAAGTAGATGTATTTAGTGATCAAGTGTACCCTTGCAATATGCTCTTGTAGATAAATAAATGGCTAATAATGTTACACTTTATTTTTGCCATTTTTTTTCGTTTTTGTTTTCAATATACCTGAAATAAAAAAATAAATTAATATTGATGTTTCACAATTATTTACTTGGAACTAGCCTTATTGACTGCACTCTTGTTGGTTAATAATTGTTTAAGCTTGTAAATGTTCAAGTAAGTGGAATTGTTTCATTTTATCTTTATAAAAACTAAATACTTAAACTTTTATTGGAAAAATATTTTAAAGCTGCAGCTTCTGATAATCCAGATAATCCAAAAGATCACTTGGATATATTAACCGACAAATTTCATTATGATTACATGATTTGAAGACTAGAATACAATAAAATCACATTAATTTCTATTGGAATCTCTGGAAAATGAAATTCATTTTATTTAAATGAATTTATACGTTTTATATAACTTTTTTTATTGAAATTATAAAATCAATTTATTTAAGGCGCTGTATGCAGTAAAAATAGGTTTTTCAAAAGATTTTTTAGCAAACTCTACACATTTTATAGCAGCAAAAAAAAAATATGTTAATCTTGATCGTACATTCTAAGGGAACATTGTTTCCAAAACATATTCTCGATATATTTTCTCGATAGAAAAAAATCATGAAACTACCTCTAAAAGAGAAATTCAAAACCAAAAATGAACGTTATACATCAACAAATCTTAATGAAATTAATATCAGTGGTGTAGAATATATTAATAAAAAGGATTGTTGTTTTAATTTTTTGATTGATGTAAGATATTTATAAATATTAATTTAATTCATTAAAATTAATTCGAACGCGATGGGCAAAACACCGCGCCACCGCGGCGTTGTTTCGGCTCTCTTCCAACACCACACGTTGAACAAAGAGCGCTGAGGCGCCTTGCTAGATGGATCTATGCCGCTCGTCTTCCGCTCACCGTTACGAAATATGTTCCGTATTTATTTATTATTGAGGGTTATAATTTTATTAAATCTTTCGAAAACACGAAACTAAAAAATATATATTCACATATTTCGTACTTTTAATTATTTGTATGAATTAACAACTAAAGCGTAATTTTTTCAATATCATATTTTGTCATTGATAAGTTTATCAGTCCTAAACAAACAGTGTAAAGGCAGGGATGCCAACTAAAGGAATTTTCTTCCGAAATTTAGGAATAAAAAAATGTGTAATGGAAGTTTATTGGGAGGTAAATTTTTATGGGAATATTTTTTAGGAGTTAAATTTTATTCACATTTTCGAAAAAAACTACACAAAACAACTTATTTTAAAAAATTCAGTGCTGCTTTGGATGACGTCAGGCCAAGGCCTATGTGTCTGGTATGAATATTTTATGTATTCTAATAATTTTTTTTAATATTGTTTTGATTTTATTCTTAACATATTAATTTCAAATGAAGTATGTTATATTTGATGTTCTTGTCCTTTTCCTATAATATAAAAAATCCTGATTTTAAATTTAGAAATTTTTGTTTGAATTTAATAAATTTTAGTCGGTTTTCGAATTGTTTTAGGAGTATAATTTTTGAACAGTTGGTAACACTGTGTAAAGGACCATCATTCTATAGGAATTGGGTTCAATCCCTACATTTTTCTTTGTTGTATTTTTTGGTGATTTTCTTTTTGTAGGTATTTTTTTTAATTTACCATTTAATTTTTGTTGATTTTTTATTTTTATAAATAATTACAACGAAATATTATTGTATTTGTTGAACGTAGAACGCAACAGTTGGAGAACAATCTATCAGATATTAAACCAAGTTTTCATTATTTAAAATTTTTAACAAGTCTTATATTGTATGTTGTTTTTAATTTGTTTTATTAAAAGATTTAATTTTTCACCCTAAAACGAAACCTATTCTTTTACGAACACGAAAAAATAATTGTTTTATAATTTTTGTATTTTCCACATTTTATCAAATAACAAAAAAATAATTAATTGATTAACAAATTAAAATTTGAAAAAGATGTATCAACCATGACGCTCGGACCAATAGCCTACACGATGTCTGCGGAAGGGAACAATATTTCGATTCTAGTTATAATTGTTGTCGTTTATCGATATAAGGAATTTTATCGATAATGTTTTAAATATAATTTCATTGAAGAATTAATATAACGTAATAAGTCTTTCACACTTAAAGGATAAATTAAAGATATAAAGTTTAAGAAAATATGTAACAAAAAAGTATTCGTAATTTCTGCCGAGGAGACTATGAAATTGCTTAAAATTTTTATGAGAAAATTTTACTTTAAATGAAAATAAATAGTTATTCGTTTATTTATTGTTTTGTTGTAAGAAATGTCATTTGCCTTTATTAATTTATTTGACCTTAACATGTATTTTAGTCAATTTTAATCCGTTTCCCGATAATTTAAAATAATTAATAGGTAGATTTTCTAAAATTGTTGATTGCTTTCTCAAACTTTATATTTGTTTGTTTATTACTATTCCTATAATAATATAAGAGTAAAATATAATCATGGTCTATAAAAGATATTATAGGGACCATCTGTGTACATTTTCAACAGCCTTCCATGATACTATCGATAGTATCCTACGGCCCATCACTACACACGAGGTAATGAATGGTCTAGCGGCGCGTCGACGAAACTCGCGCGCTGCGCGCCGCTAAGCGGCGTTACCCCACCTCCGCTTCCTCATACTTCACCACCCAAATAGTTAAAAATTCACTGCATACAGCGCCTTAATCCAGTCATTGTTTTTCTATAATTCAGGGCTGTTGCAAAAGCGCCTCTATCCGATTTTAGGATAATTTTAGTTACTGGCAACCTTCATCTATTTCTCTTTGGTCTATTTCAATTTATCGCCTCTAGTTACATCAAAATTTAGATGTGCCGCCTGTGTTAAAAACAAGGGAAGGCACCTTTAGAGTAAATAAATGTAAGCTAAAACAGACCTTTGTTAAAAAGAGATAACGCTATACACAAGAGTGAGGGAGTTTGCTGCTACTGTTACCATTATGGAATAAACTCTATTTAGGTAATCCCAAAAATTGTGAGTTATAAATTGGACTGGCTACGTCCATCCATCAAAGAATTTTTTATATGTTTTAAAAAGTATGAAATAAATAATAAGCATTCGTAATTTTTAAAATACTTTATTATGAATCAGGCTTTGGAATCGGTTATTAACGATATTTTTAATCTCCAGTAGGATTTATGATTTTGATTAGGCGGTACACTTGTTGAAGCATCCGTTGAGCTTGCTAATAGAATGGAAAGTGCAGCTGTCGAGGAGTGCAAATTTCTTCCTCTTTTTTTAACTGATTTAAAAGCTGCATAGGATTTACGTTAAGAGTCCCTTTCCTGCTGCCTACTGTGTTACTGAAACACAATAGGGAGCAGGAAAGTGCCACTTGATTTGCCTAATTTTAATCAAGGGATTTAAAACCTCCCTACATGGGCGAACCAAACTGAGCTGACATGCTAATTTTTCTGTATCGTATGCTAACCGAGGTCATGGACAGTATTTGCCAATCTTCTTACAAATGTTGGACATTTGCATAAACAATGCCGCCTCTAATAAAATAGTGAAATGATACCAAAATGCCTCTAAAGAACTAATCGAGTTTAAAGTATTGAGAGTTTGCTGAAATTTTAAGACTGGTTAAATAGTTGTAGCAGCAATACAGAAATGATGCAGGAATTGGTTAAGTACCCGAAAACCTGATGCTTGAATTACGGTAACGGTGCTAATTATACAACTGCAATGAGAGTTTTGCTTAACGTCATTGATTTTCGTATAATGTATTGTACGGTTAAGGTAAAGAGGGTATGGAAGGATTATATGCAAAATACACATGTACAAGAAAAAAAGCGTTTCTGGTAACATTGTTATTTATTTTACAGGAAATTCTAACGATTGACAATAAATTCCGACGTGTGGAAACCTTACAAAATTAATGTCAACACTTATCTATTAATAACGCGACTTGATATGATTCTACATTTCGACCATGGTTACAATTAAGTTATTTCATTCATTCATTCTGATTAATGTTTTAGACCAAACAAGACCAAGAATATCTATTAGATTTGAATAGGTAACTTAAAAATATCTGAATGTTATTAATAGAGAGATAAGTGAAATATAGCATGCACTATTATAAAGTTGATATTATGGCATATTTAATTGGCATAAGGTTAAACTATAAAAAAAAATATTACAGAACATTCAGCGTTCCATCACAGAGTTGCTACTTTATTGTGAGCATTAACTACCTATTCAATTAGATTAAAATCTATATTTTAAATCCATTTTTTTTCTTATTATGGTTTCCGGTCACCTTTTTTTTAATAAAACAAGATTCTTCAAATGACGAACAAAATCGAAATTGCAATGGTACAGCCATGCACCAAGCTCTTAAAAATATTGTTAGGTACATACACAAAGTTAAAATTACAAAACGATATGATTTCAATATCCTCATCGTTCAGTCTTCACAGTTTGTAAAGTTCCAACTATGTCCCAAGTTTTATTATGTATTTAGATTGCTTTTCAAATGAACATTTGCCGTTTACACTATTTACAACACATGTAATAAGATATAAATTCGAAACTAAATTTAATATTATTGTAGGTACCGTTGACAATGCTTTATTAAAAAAAAAAAAAAAACATTATTTCAATGTACTTTATCTACGATCACTATTTAAAAATATAAAAGCTTAAGGAAATATTCCTCGTAACTGATTTTTTTATTAATTATTGTATAATGAAATTTTCTGCGTTACGAAATTATTTTAATTACTACTATTATTAAGTTTGATGTTTAATAACTCTTTCATCTAAAACCTAAAGACGGCTACCGTTTTTCTACGACTTTAAAGTTTAACCATACTTTCACTTGGCTTTTTCTTTTTCGGCTTGTGCTGCTAACTTAGCTTCTTTTTTTGCTTTTTTCTTTTCTTCTTTAGCTAATAATTTAGCTTGTCTTTCCTCCTCCTTCGCCAATAATTTGGCTTGTCTTTCTTCTTCCTTAGCTTGAAGTTTAGCTTCTTTTTTGGCTTCTTTTTCTGCTTTAAGTCTTAGCTTTTCCTCCTTTTTTCTCTCGGCAACTTCATTTTTCTTGGTATCACTACTTTCATCTCTCTTGCTTTTTTCAGCTGCCTTGGTGGTTTCTTCTTCCTTCTTTTTCTTATCTTCCTTTTTGGGCTTACTTTTGGGGTTATCTGTTTTCGTATCAGTCTCTTTGCTATGATCTCTAGAATTAGGGGGATCGTCTTGATTTGTTGGCTTTAGAGGCCGGAAGAAATGTGGTTTGTCCTTCTGTGGCGATGTTTCTAGCTGCGTCACTATTTTTTGGGCACACCTGTAAAAATATAACCCCCATAGAATATTAAGGTACATAAATGAGACAAATACATACTCCATAAGAGTATGGATTTGTTTGATGCAAATGCAACATGTAAAATTGCTTTGTCTTATTTGACACCAACTACCAGTAAATCAAAACGTTAGTAAGGCAAAATTTATATATAATTTATGGCGCGTAAAAGAAAAAGACCGGAAATTGGTCAGTAATTTTTTTATATTAGTAGGAGGGGCATTTTTCACTCACAAATATTTTTAATCGATGGAGAAAAACCTTGCCGCTAATATAAACAATCACCAATTGATTAAATCAGTAGTAGCAATAATTCAACGTTCCTAAGGTGTGTATCTCCTCATGGCTTGTCACAGATTACCTGCCTACCTTATTAATATTATTGTGAACTAATTATTTTTCTGTATACAACTTAGATATTAAAACCTATAGCCATTTGAGGCCAATTGCAAAAACTAAGGCAGATTACGTTACCTTTGTACCACCCGTACCTACTAGATTAACATTTAAATAACCATTTAATTTAATTTACTCTCACGTCACATAATATCAATATCAATGATTAAATGTTATTTAGTCGCTTTAACACAATACTTTCACATAATTCGCCTCATCTGCACAATGATATTGTAATTAAATAAAATACTGTTTTATTAATGTACGATTTTTAGCCAATTGGTAGTAAATCAATTGTATGGTAATACATTTTTAAACGAAACCTTTGCTGCCACGTCTAATAAAGAGCATGTATCAACTGTAACATTGATTTTGTAATTGAAAATAGAAACTATACTTTTTTTTTTAAATAATGTACGACTTTAAAACTATGAGTTGTAAATAAAGTACATACTCGTATACTACACATAATAAATAATTAAATATTAATACTTCGGCATATATTGAAGGTCTCGGATCCAATTCTCGTTGATGTTAAAGACGCGGCAGCTTTTTTGTTTTTATATCACCTTATTCTAGTAGACGCACAGGAGGGGGCTGCGCTTTCTCGTCTTCCTTCGCGGAACTCTCTCTGGAATTCTCTGATAGGCGGAAGTCGGCCGGATGGCTCTCCGGAAGGTCCACCGGTGTAACTGTGCATTTGATATTCTTGGAGTCGAACCTGAAACACGTAAGTGATATGTGTCTAATTATAATGGATGAGCTACTAATTATAATAGGAGAAAAAATAAAACTGCATTTGGAAGAACACCGAAAGTTTACGGTGGATTGGAAGTTCAAATAATTTTTAATTCAACCAACTCTAGTCACCTCTCTATTAGGACCCTTGTTATGAAATTATGAGTTCAGGTCGTTAGGTTATATTTTTTCAAGAATTAAAATTCAAGCGTTACGAGGTAATATATGAATCAAAATGTCTATTATTAAGTAAATACGTAAAAATAGGGTATTTTTATTTAAAGTTTAAGGTAAAAGATAACTCTATCAGTCCGTAAAGATGCATATACATAAATAAATATAAATTTCGTGTCACGATGTATGTTCGCGATAAACTCCGAAACTACTGAACCAATTTTTATCAAATTTTGTAAGCATTTGTAATTTGGTCCAACTTGGTCGATAAGGTAGTTTTTATCTCAATTATTGATCTCAATATTTGTTATTGCAAATTATTTGTTTATTTGATGACAAAGAGCTATCTGTGAGTCCCATAAGATTCTAACAGATGGCAGTGTAAGATAAATTTATCGGCTGTATTGAGTAAGTATCCGATAGATGGCGCTATGCTAAATGTAGAAACGTATGGACCCGGTAGAATTGGTGCAGTCGAAGTGGCGGCGGGACAGCTAGTTAATAGTACAGTAATCTGAGTAAATTCATAAGCTGTTATTATTTTATACTGGTATTGTTTTCCAATTAATAAAGAAAGAAAAACGGTTTGAAAAAATCTTCCTTCGAATAAATGATTTTGACTTTTCACTTTTTGACTTTAATTTTTTTTGTTGAGGAAGAAGTAGAAGAAAGAAATGTTTCTTTCGGGCTTTAAATTATAGGACAAATGAAATAAGGAACTACAATAACAACATAATCCTGAAAATGTAGACACCAAAAAGGAGATTGGAATTTATTACGTGCTGAGAATGTTTTACTTTACAGATACACTCGTAATATATTAAATAAGATGTGATAGCTCAGAGTCCAGGCGCTCGCTTTTAATTCAATATACTCGAGCAACCTGAGTTCAAATCTCGTTCAAGTGCTGGCATCTATGAGATTGTTAAATGCATTTTTAAGTGTTAAATGCAATGTGAAGGAAAACACCTGCACATTTTCGAAATAAAAACTAAACCATCGAATATATTGGACTAAGCCCTAATACCATTTGGGCCTTTGTCCAGCATTGGGACATACAGGCATGAAATTTCTAATTCTAATAACTTATTTCGCACACTTCGATAGATATCGCATTATTTATAAAGTTTTAAATAATGCATGTATCGGTGTCCGTGAAAAGGAAAAAGTTTTACTCTCAAAGGAAGCTCGGTTCCATTATATGGTGTCATTTTATAACAAAGAGAAAATGTGAATACGCCAAGGAATCCATTACGCATAAGCCATTTGAATGAAGCAGCGTTTTATCACGATAAAGAGCTTTAAAGAGATATATATAGATACGAGATAAAAATTTGAAACATATTTTAGGGATTTTGTAAATAATGCTAGATTTGTAACATGTGCCGTATTGAAAATAATTAAATGAAAACGTTTAGTACTAAATTTCAACCTATATTAATGTTGTGGAAGCAGATTCTGTTAGACGAATGTGCAGGCTCGTCCGGGATAGTAATACCTCACAGTATTATAATTTTTGTATCGCTTCATTATCAGTTTGCAACGCTTCCTTACATCACCCTTGACGACTGCTAAAAACTACTAAAACCTATCCTAAACTAAACTAAGCCTACCCTAAACTAAAAACTACTACTAAAAATGCTTGCCAAATAAAAACATGCCTATCAATTTTTAGAACCATTAGCAAACATGTCCCACTACTGAGCAAAAGCCTCCTCTGGACAGAGGGTATTAGGGCAGAGTCGATTATAAATAATAAACAGATTACTGTTAGTTTTTGTTTAGAGATTTTATTAAAACATGTATACTTACGTATATTTAAACATAAATATAGTCATACATTCAGACACATACATATACCGGTGAAGCAAATATAGGTTTACCTTCATGCTGTGGTGTTGGGATCGTCTCAAAGATTTCGAAGCCGGTTGTCGGGGTTTCGGCGGCGCGGAGGTTGGGGGCTGTCGTGGTATTGCGCCGAGGCACGCACCACCACACTTCGCACCACCACAAAGCTTCGTTGTGCAACTGTTGTTTACGTGAACACCACTATTCGATGAGATGGAAGACACGCCTGGAAATACATTAGACTCCAATCCATAAGACCATTAGGGTTTCAATACTTATGTCTAGAGTAGCTCGGTGAAGCTTTTAAAATCATTAGTATCGTTTCAGGGCGCATTCGCAAACAGATCTAATATTCAAAAGTGGCTTATTTTAAAGGGTATGATGTAATGACATTAACGTACAAACAATCGAATTAATTTTATGTAATACTAGTATTTCGTCCGCGGCTTCGCTCGCGTTGAAGCCCTTAAATAAATATCTTTATTTAAAAAAAATGCAATTAAAAATAGCCAATGTCCTTCCTCGGGTTCTAGACGATCTGTGTTCCAAATTTCATTTAATCGGTTCAGTAGTTTTGGTGTGAAAGCGAGACAGACAGACAGAGTTACTTTCGCATTTATAATATTAGTATGGATGTACCATTTAAAATTTTGTAGAAAAAAGTACGAAAAGTTTTTCGCCGCTATGGGAATCGAAGGTCGTCATCTGGTTGCCGCATTGATGAAAATCTCAAAACAGCGGCAAAAAACTTTTCGAACGTTTTTCTACGAATTTTAATGTTTAATCTTAAGTTCAAAGATTAGCACTATAAAAATTTATTTTTTTAAAAAGCAAGGGTGACATGTATCGGAATTATCGCTGTAAAACGAACATTCGATATAACAATGGTTGTAATAGGGTTCCGTTTTACCCTTTGAGTACGGAACCCTAAAAAGACGAACACGAGCATATTTGATCTAAACTCACAAACCTTCTGTAAAAGCCTTGTTGGTGAAGACGTAAAAGCCATAAACACCGTTTATAGCACTTGTGTAGAACATGTCCGTGACTGCAACGTTTCTTAACAGTGATTTTGTTGCGAAAATTATGCAATTTCGACTCACCGGATATGCAAGATTCTCCGCTGGTGACGGAGTACAGGGATGCCGAGGCTGGCACTGACCTGGCGCCCACAGAGTAGCTGGACACCGATCCGGGCACTCCCCACGATTTGTTGCCTGTACTCGACACCTGTTATTGGAGGGGGTTGTTATTGTTTTTAGCTCAGTATGCTTGAGCAACTCGTGTTCGGTCCCCGGCGCCGGCACCGATTAAATTTTTAATTTTAAGTGCTGACTTATCACGTGCTCAGCGGTGAAGGAAAACATCGTGAGGGAACCTACATGTTTAAGAATAATTTAAAAATATAAGATATGTGAAGTCCGCCAATCCGCTGGAAATGGAGTCCCGTGTTGGACTACGCCTAATACCCTCTGTACAGAGGAGACGTATTGTGTGTAAATGGCCCTAGCCGTGGGACATTTATTATTATTACTTTATAACTCCTGTATTATAGATTTGTAAAATAATCATGTGTTAGTTATTTATATTAATGTATAATTCGATTATTAGGAAGTTGACTCTATTACGTTCCATGTTTGGTATAATTTTTTCCTTCGCTGCCATTGAATTGTATACAAAAACTGTGAATGCTCTTCTACAACGTAACCTTGTAACATGTTTTGTATTTGTAACATGTTTTATGAATGAAGGATAAGACATAAAAAGTTTGGTAAAAAAAATTAAAGGAACAACAATGGTATAATTATCTAATATATAACAACGTTAAATAACACAATGAACGTGTGTAAGGGAAAAAGTGCCTAAATATTCATTATTTTATACTACACATTACTATCGCTATGTTCGGAACATTGTCCTTAGTTACTTTTCAGTATATACAATGTAAATAATCATTTAGTTCCAGAAAAATTCAAACCAAGAGCCTTCTTACAAAACTACAGGTGGCCTACCCTGTCGTCATGCATCGGCTTATTTACAAGACTGAATTTTTAACATGTACAATGATAGAAAAGTCATTTCATCGATATGCCCGAACCATGAGGCCACTATTTTATTTTCATATTTTTTAAATTATACAAGCCATGGATTTAAAAATAACCGAATAAAATCGTGATAGTCGTAAAAAAATTTCACGATAACACCTACTTTTCAGTTAATTTGGGCAAGGTCCTGTTGACTTTTTGTCCGTGACACAGTTAATTCAATAGCACAGTGTCCAAAACAGTTTGCTTGGAAGTGTAACCGCAATAACTAGTCGCCTAGCCTAGATTTTGGTTCAGAAATAATTAGTATACATTTTTATGGTTTTTTCTTTCTTTAAGTGAATATTTTCTTAAGAAATTTTCTTTAAGTGTGTAATACACACTAAAGTTAAAGCGACATTATTAATATTATTGATTATTTTCGACGAGGTCAATTTAAATTTATCAGGAATAGATAAAATATTCATTATTTTATCACAAATAATCTAGATAAAAGAAAAAAAAATATAATAAGCTGACTTCATTTGATCTCTAATTATTTTTCATATTTCTTAAATGTAACTGATTTTATTGTAGGGTATCTTTATTTATTTAGTTTAATTATATATTAACTATTTTTATTTATTTATTTATTATTGTATTATTGACTACTCCTGCTGGTTGGAGAACCACATTGCTTCTGGATTGAATAACGTTCAGTAACAAGATAAGCTCTGATTGGACCCCGGTCATCTTACTTACTACATCTTACTATTTGCAAGGGGAATCCCATGAGTTTTGTATCACTTAATATTAGGTGATTTGCCTTCTCGGTTGTTACCTTTCCCAACAACAAAAATGGACAGTCTTCGAAGATAAGTCCTTAAAGACTATTTACTTTTGCTTACCGAATAGATTATGATTTCAAAAACGTTTAATTTCATATTTAGTAAACTGCGCCGAGTTATAATTATTGATTATTTAGAATTTGTTTTAAATAATCACGAAAATAATATCCATCCAAAATTAGCATACCGCACTGAACGATAAGACAGTACCATTTTAGAAATTTTTACTAAAGAAAACTTACTAAAAGTGTTACAATTATCTTTTGTTTGTTTGTAAATTAAATAATAAGTATCGTTAGGAAAGCTTTATATTTCAAAAATACTTAAAAACGTGAGTAACTCCTCATTTGTACTCTGTAGGTTCAAACGATAACAAACTTTTCTGTTTAAGTAAGAAAGCCGTGTTTTCTTTTTTTTATTTAATCGCAGGTTGTATAGATTTGTCGTCTCCGTATTTATCTGATAGCCATTTACTTAACTTGGCAATCGACCAATTATTTGAAAGGTTGAGACCGGGCCTTATCTACTTTGATCACCTTTAGCTATGATAAAACTTGGGCGGTTTAAATAAAATAAAAAAAGGGAAAGAATTTTATTTCTACTTTACGAGACTCATTAAAAGAGCTACCCACTGATGATACTGGAAAAAACTAACTATGTTGATTTAAAGTTCTTGTTCCATAAAAAAGAAATGTTGCTAGTAGAAATTATATTATTTTTTTAGGCTCCTTTTTGGAAATTTCATCCAAATAAAGATATTTAATGCAAATTAGAGATAAAAAAACATAAGAGATAATTGTAGCCGTGCTAGCTCAGTGTCGGGGCCTTTAATGTAATATACTTGAGTAAACTGAGTTCAATCCCCGGTGCCGGCACCAATGAAATTGCTAATTTTAATTTCTGACTTCACGTGCTCAGCGGTGAAGGAAAACATAGTGAAGAAACCTGCATGTTTTCGAAATAATGACAAAAAATATTTCGAAGTGAAGTCCGCCAATCCGCAGTGGGGCCGCGTGGTGGACTATGCCCTAATATCCTCAGTACAGAGGAGGCCTTTGCCCAGCAGTGGCTGTTACTTTACTTTAGAGATAAATAATTTAGTGTTATCTATGATATTCTAAAAAAGCACATTTTATAATTTTAGTAAGAGACGATTCTATGGAAATAACTGCTATTCGTAACCCTTTATATATAATTTTTCTACCAATAACATTAAAAATATAATTTTTTATTTTATATTAGAAGTAGAATTATTATCTTTACTCATGATTTTGGACTGTGGATTTTGGTGAAATATATAAAAGGTACGGTCTTTAAAGTATAATTGACTTAAAGAGTATTGGTAGAATCGTACAACGTGATGACATGTTTAGCGGAGTGTACGCATCACCGCGGGTAGCGGGTTCGATTCTCACGTACCGGAAAAGGTATTTTCATAACGGATAATTGTTACGGATCTGGATGTTTCATCCTTCAACTTGTTTTCGTAAAGAGCCTGTATAACACGGTTACCTTATCCCTCATTAGGAATTATTTTCATACCAAATAATTGTTCCTAATCTGGATGTTTTGTCCGCGCTTAATTTGTGTTAAAGTGCCTTTACAAAACCGTTACTTTATCCCACGGTAGGAAGTATTTTCATATCAGATAATTGTTCCCGATCTGTATGATTTTCATCCCACGGGAGTATTTTTATTCCAGATAATTGCGTGTTCCGAATCTGGATGGTTTGTCTTCATTTAACTTTTCTTTGTAAAGCGCCCACATAACACGGTTACATTATGCCACTGAGGGAGTAGGGTAGTGGGGGTAGTGGTCACAGACTTGCCTGCCAACTCTTGCTGGTGACCAGACGCGGGGCCGGTCTCAGCCGCAGTATCTTCGCGCGGCATATGACGCAGCGCAGCGGCAGCAAACGCTGGCTCACCGCCATCTGGATGGTCTTCACGAAGCACCGTCTGCAGACCACGCGGTGGCCGCACGGCGACGTCTGCATGGTCGCCTTCGCGTTCACGCAAATCACGCACTGAAATTAAATAAGACGGCTGTTATTGTGTTGCAAATCGCTTGGCATGGTTAAGTGACACCGTTAACTGTATATATGATAAATGTTCTGTCACAAGTAGTAGTAGGTAGTGGGTAGATAAATTTTAAATTTCTTATTTTTATGTGTAGCGTGGCCAGCGAACTGGTAGTTCAACGGATTACCGCTGCCCAGGGACTTCTGGAATTACCGTAGGGTTGCACCTTTTACAAAAAATGTGCCCCGGTTACTTCACTAACCAGACGAAACGCAGAACTAAGACTTCACACCGGTTTTCTGTGACGCCTTGTTACTTTCCCAGACGAGCGTGACTCTTGCCTGCAACAAATCCGTGTTGGAAAGCATGCTGCATGTTCTTTCTTTATTTAAATCACTTTTAACAATTATAGTACTCACTTTCATGTTTACTATGAACTCAGGTGGGCATAGGGCAATTCACGTCTAGTGATGATGACCCATGGGATTACATTTCATCGCCAACGTTTAAAAGAGACCCTGAATGCTAAAAGGTGATGTGCGGCTGACATACTAGAAGTATGTAGTAGTAGTTGTAGCTTAGCCCTTTCCTGGTTAAAGTGGGCATCCTCAAGGGAAGAGTAAAAGTTACCCTTTAACTGATCTTGCGCGACTAACATCTACGGCTGATTTTCTCTGGTACTTTTAAATAAATCATCGAATGGTAGAGTCAACATTATGTTATTGCTATTGGGATGTTGAACACGTCAAAGAAATACTATATGACCCCATATAAATAATACAACAACAATACCTTTAGAGATCACGATTGAGACGTCAAACATTTTATTTATATGCTAATAAAATTAATGCTTCTTTGTTTGTCATATACGCGTTCAAATTATGTACATCTAACAAATTATATATGTATTAAACTTGAGTAAGCCGTGGAGGTTTATGATTGGGTACAAAAATTGTTTAAAAAAAGTTAAGGGAGCATATACGACAGTTTTTTTAATAATTTTTGTATACTTACTTCTTCTTCAGGAGATGTCGCTAATTCCGGGTCATTTTCCTCGAGCTTGTTGAGCAACTTGTCCTGGAACAAACGGGACGAGAATCAAGTATTCGACTGGTACATTTTTACAATAGTATAAAAAAAGTCGCTTTCGCTGTATGTACGCATAGATCTTTTAAGCTACGCAACGGATTTGAATGCAGTTTTCATCAATAGATAAGAGTGATTAAAGAGAAAGGTTTATATGCAGTTTACATACATATTGTGTTAGATTGGAAAGAAAACAGAGAAATTTAAAGATTTGTAATGTATATATTAACAAACATATATTTGTCTGTTTACATCGCAAACTATGGCTAAATCATACGAGATAGATCAAGTTAATGTACTACAGAATTGTATATCTTAAAAAGATGTTTGCACTGTCTCATGAAAATAAAGACGGTAAAATATAAAACATAAAATATAAAGATATCCTGTAGTATAGACTAATTATAATCTCTCTAATTACTTCACACTGCTCCACATTCTCATCTGCATTTCACCCGTGCATGATACTAGCGACCCGCCCCGGCTTCGCACGGGTGCAATGTATTTTACATATAAACCTTCCTCTTGAATCACTCTATCTAGTGAAAAAACCGCATCAAGATCCGTTGCGTAGTTTTAAAGATCTAAGCATATATAGGGATAGACAGACAGCGGGACGACTTTGTTTTATACTATGTAGTGATGTGTTTAAATGGGTTAATTAATTACAGAATATGAAACAGAATAATTTGGATTAGTACTTTATAAAAAACAAAAACCGAGGCTGAAAAAATTGATTACTGTTTTATAGAAAAGATATATAAATATTGTATAATAGAAAAGACTAAATAAACTCAATTTGTTTACAAAATTTATATGATGTCCTCATAATTAACATACTTATATATTTTAACAGTAATATTATTTATTTATTTATTTATTTATTTATTTATTTATTTATCACCAACAAAGTACACACTGTGACAGAAGAATTATACAAGATATGCAAAAAGTGATGAGTGGTACCTTAATTATAGGTAAAAACTACATTACAACAGGCAGTGGAGACAAAAACCAAAAAACTTTTACAAAACTAAATGTGAAATACGAGCATTACAATAATACAAATATTAACTAAAATACGGTAAAAACAGAACAAAAAAATTAAGCAGTATAAAAAAAAAAGAAAAGTTACTAAAAAAAAAAAACATGTTACAATAAAAAAAATATATATGAATTGGCTGGTGAAGATATTAACAATTTATAAAAATATTGTTGGCACTTAAGTACAATTTAATCGAATGTTTGAATCGGGATATATTATTGTCAAAAATATCGACTTCTGTTTCCTTATTTAATAAGTTGAATGATTTAATTTTTATTACAATGCTTAATGATATATTTCCTTAAGTATTGTATCAAGCAATATTCTCGTCTTTCTGGGCAACAAATTTTGATTTGGTTAAACGATTTTGACGTCAACGTAACCTGCAATAAACGGATCAGGGATGGTTAAATGGCGGGTTTAATTAGAATTAGGCGCCACAACTGCTTTAACCACGTTTTGATTGACACTCACGCTGCATAAGTTTTGTGAGATCAATCCTGTTACGCTTCATGCGACGTTAGTTTCATTTATGAATATAACGTTCGAGAATACGATGTTACATCGCATAGTCTACTGTTGTGTCCTGTGAATTAATAATATTGGAAGACTCGAATAACATGAGTTAGGTATAACAATTATTGTTGACAAGATCTTTAATTATTGCTGTTTTTAAGTTTCTTCATCGTACAATAGCCTTTGGTTACCTGGTTGCCTTTACATTAATAAAAAAGAATTACAAAAACTATGTGATTCATAAACTATATTAACATGCTATTGAAAAAATATTCCCGTTGGGCACATTTTATTGACATGATTTTTTGATTGGCTCCTGAGTATCACTCAAAATAAAAAAAAGCAGCTGCTATACGCCTTTTAATGAGCTACTGTGTCAGTTTTTATTGTCATCACGTCGTGTCTAAGACAGACAGGAAAAAGTTTTGAAATTGGTTTCCACTCAGGAAAATTTATATCGGCAGATAATACCCAGGGCGAGTTCTTTGAAATCAGTAATTAGTGAAATCTTAAACCGGAGAACTTTCTTGTAGTTTAGCAAAACTTTCTTAGTAGCCCGTATTGTGTTTGATTAGAGTTATCGATTTTAGAGTGCTGTTACTGAGTAAATTCTAAGTTTTGAGTTGACGTAGCTTTATTAAATTATACCCGTTACCCTAGCCTTTTTATGAACGCCTGAATGAACGTAAATTATTCTTAGGTTATAATTTAGATTCACAAAGATTTGAAGAAGCCCAAACCTTGATTTGTATTGGCAAGAAATGTGTATCAAAAAATATTATCTATACCTTTAAGGAAAATGTTAAAGATAAATTGTTTTCGTCGCAGAGACTTATTGCGAACTGGCTGGTTTATTTATTTATAAAAAAAAATTTATATAAAAAATCTTTTATACTGAAGAGATATGTTTCCCAATGTTTTACTTTATTACGAGCACTGTAAAGTTGAGTCGAGTCGGATTTTGGGAGTTAACAGAGGACATATAGCGAATAATTCCTTCTTGTTTTCATCAGGTGTTATGGAAAATGAATCGCTTTTTACCATTTTTTTAAAGATTAATTAATCCCTCGTCGGTTTGACTATTTGGACACACGCGTGCTGTGGCTCATGGAAAATGAATGACATTTCTCCATATTTTCTTAAAAAAAAAGGAATATGGCCAATTTAAACCAGGGATACAAAGTAAACTCGGAACTTTTAGCTCATAAATTTTTTCCGAGGGACCCGACCCAAAACAGCGTGAACTCGCAGTTGGCAACTGCCAACACTTAAGCCGTGAGGTAAACCGTGTGATCTCAAAATCAAACGAAGTGGTACTGAACAAAAATAAGGTGTTAAAATATACCAACACAATATATCTTCGATACGTATATAGGTTCGATACGTCAAATAGATCTTCCACAATATAATAAGATAATCATGTTGATTATTTTAATGATGAAGTCAATTATTTTAAATACGATAAGAACCATAGCACGGGCCTTGTACGCTTTTGTTCGTTTTTAATGAGCTGTCAAAAAGATAAGACCAAAGATCGGACTATGATGTAATCATCGCCAACACACCTTTTGTAGTATATCGATGAAATCAAAAAGGCCACACAGTCAATTACGTCCTGCATGCAACGTTGCTTAACTTTGATAATAGCTGAACCAATAATGCCCAAAAGTTTGGACTCAAATTACACATGATTTCGTATAAACAAATGTGAGGCTTTCTTAACATTGCAGATTTAATTTAAATTGATTACGCATGTGGAAATTAGTGATTTCCGTAAAGTTTTCAATGCGACATCAATTATAAATATTTGTTATAGCAAACAATACCTGGAATAACATTATTAGCCTACAAAGTTCTCAAATAGAAATAAGTTTGAGGCCATTGTTACTAGATAGTAATAACACACACATTGTTACTAACAACATACATAGTTACTAGTAGTAACAATTTATTACCATCCATTTTTTAATAAACAAACAAAATGATTTATGAGATAGTCAATTTATTTATCGTGTTTCAAACTTTCTTCGCGTCCATTTGATTATTTATTAAAATCCTAATATTCCTAAACAAGAATCCATCAACGTTGCTACTTGCAGCAGACGACCAATTTCTCATTTCGTAAATCTCACCATTATATATTTCATAATTACTAATAAAAATAACATGGAACCTAAAATCCATTTGAGTAAAAGTAAACTGAAAATTCGGGAACAAAATCTGAATTTAACTTAAAAATAGTATTCATAAATTTTAGCAAAGGTCAAGTGACAAAACCGTTACATGAACGTAGTTAGTGAATTACGGTTAAATCAATTTTACGACAAACATTGTTTGGATAATTTCGAAACGGAGGATTAGTTTTGGCTGAGCGCTTGATTCGTCACAATTTCTTTTTTTTTTAATCGTTGTTGTAGAAGTTGTCAGCAGCAGCGGACAAAAAAATAAACTCTTAGGTCGTTCGTAATTACTAAGGTTATAGTTATTTACGTTAGCAATATAATCATTTTTATATTAAACAATGTGTGTACTCAGTTCAGATTTCAGTTTTGTAATAAAAACGAAATTACACGAAGTTATTATATTAGCCATAGTTCATTTTAACCTTGTCTAATATTTTTATTAAACTTAATTACAGTATAAAAAAAGAAACAATTAGATGCACGTAATCCAAAATACAAGCATTGTAAACTGTCTGTAACAAAGAAACGACGAACATAAGAAATTCTTTATGACTGTAATGTACCCAGTGTTGTCTCGTAATATAAAAGCCATAGCAATTAATTGTTTACTGTCTGCTCGGAGATTGAGAAATACTGGTCTAGCAAAATTTTTATAGAAAATTGCACAACCCGATTACCGTCCGAGTAGACACAGATTACAATCGGAATCATTGACAACAGTTGCTATAGATCTCTTGACTAGAAACAATCTGTTATAGAACGCAAGTGTGCGCATCGACGTAAACTTACAAGATGCAATGACGTAGTAGATCAAGGTGGATCAATACAAAAAATTACGACACAAACCATAGTTTATATAAGGAAGTTTTCCGCATATGGATTTAGTGAGTGTGTGTTTCTAAAGTGACAGACTTGCTGCTTGAACAAAATTAGCGTTAGTGGGGATGGAGAAAAGTTTTTTTTAATGAGTTTCGAAGCATTGTTAACGCGGCATTGTGAAAATTTCCGCGTCAGGGCTCGTTAGGCGGGAAAATGCGGGGCTGTCACGCTGCGAGATGATTTTCCGGCGTCTGCTGAAGAGTTTTTTTTCCCTTGTCTTCTGTAAATGTTAGAGTTCGCAACATGAAAGCGCCGACGTGTAGTGTAATGACCTTTTTCATAGGTGAGCTATTTTTTCCACAATTCGTTTGTTTAACACCACTTACAAAGTTTAAACCATAATTGTCAATTAATGAAACATTCAAAGAAAGGTCTTTGAATTTTTCATTAATTTAATGCGGTTCTACCTTTTCTATTTTTAAAAACTCATCGGTGAAAAAAGGGTTTATAGTGACAAATACAATGTTTAAAAGCCTTTCTAAACGCGCTTAACTACGGATAATACACGCTAACGCTATATACGCTAACTCATACGGATGTGCCGTATGAGTTTCTTAATAACTAGTATTCATTGCAATATCTTGGTGTTTTTCTATAATTTCTTTTCAATTATAGGGTTTATCATATAGTGGGCCAAAACAACTTTTAGAATTGAACCTAGTACTAGCGAAATAGAATAATTTAGATGACTTATTGTTTTAAAGGAGATACCCGTGGGATAGAGACATGTATATACATTTGACAATGAATATTAAAATCTTTAATATTTAATTACAAAACCTTACACTATCATTACGGGTGCTTAACCTTATACAATAGTGCGGCAATCTACAACACAAATAAACAACAAAAATAGAAATAACTTATTAACCATATCCACTACAAATTAACAACGCAAGCTTTGTGAACTCACTCAGAGAACACAAGAATTCTGGGGATATAGATCTACTATAGCCCCAGAAATTATATTTAAAGTGCGTGGTGCATGCCTCCACGGCGCCTCATTCAACAACCGGGAACGGCTTTGCGGTACCACAAACAACTATGATCTGCACTGCCCCAAACGCATTTATTCGGAACGCACAAGCCTATTTATCCCAATAAGTCCGCATGTAAACATTTATTCAAATAATTCAAATATTTACACTACCATACAAAGATCTCTTCTAACGTTTAATGTGTTGTATACAACCATTCTCACAATAAATAAAGTTGGGTACATCAACGGATAAAATGGATACAAGAATTTATTCTGTATTCGTTCCAACATGAGGCTATATTTAGTTTCATACGGAGCCCAAATTACTGCATTTTATTTCAAGTGACTTCTAACCAAAGACTTTCACTGAATTTTCATTAAAAAAAAACTATTGAAACGATTATGAAATCTGTACCTCGAGGTGCTTGTTTGCTGGTGATTTTTACATAAAATTAGGACACGTAAGAAACTCCAAGGAACTAAACAATATCTATCAAAGATCCTGTTGTCTATCGTATTACATTGATCTTTATCTGCCATTGCGTTTTGTGTTAATCGATCTTAACTAACCTAACCTTGAACTATTTCGAGTTCGTACTTAAATTAACATTTTCATTGAATTTAAGCATAAAGGCTAACCTCGTTCATGTGATTAAAATGAAAACTAAAAACTTGAGATTTTTTGTTCATTTAAATTATGCTAATAACAAATCTTGTTTTTGTTCCTCAAAAACTGGATGAAAAAAGCAAGAGTTAATCTGGCGAATGCAAATGTTGAAAACGTACAGAATGATTTCCTCTACTTTATAATCATATAGAACATTTTGTTATATGAAGTGACAATACAAAAAATAAAACAGGGCTAGTGAACTTGAAATAGCTACCTTTAACACTTTTTTGTAACTCATTTTTTCACCATGTTAAATGAATATACCTTATATAAACAATTTAAAAAAAATGATAAAGGGTAGCTTTACCATGGAAAAGAATGATTATGTAAGAAGCGCTCAATATCTACAATGCAATATTGTTATCGCTTAGTCAACGTCTATGTATACGTTGTCATGAACAGTCGCATCCAGTAAAATATGAACTTTATTTTTACGCAGTTTTGTTTGTAAGTTTATATATTTTAAGCGAGACAGATTTATTTAAAATATGTATTTCATGGTCTCCACAATTTGATATCGGCTAGAAAAATTCTGATTTCTACAATTCTTTACCCCAGTATGCGTTTGTTGCCTCGCAAACGGACAAAGGTATTCGCTTCAGGCTGCAATACTTTTAATGGAGATTCGCCTCAATCTTAATATTTCTAATGTATACGGAATTATAATTTAATGGTTTCTGTTTTGATTTCTAGTTTAGTTTCAAGGCGTTTATAATATACGACCAAGCATTGTTACGTTATAAGATGGTGTTTCAAATGTAAATATAAAAAGGTTGCATAATAAATAGCGCTAATTAAATTCAGAAAGGTTCTAAGTTTAAGAGACTTTATCCAAGACAAATATAATTGACACCCCCAGTTCACTTTCTTTTCTGTTCAACTTTAATAAATAGTTTATGACTATACTCAGTTGCTTTAGCGTTTCGATTAAATGGTATTTAAACGTTTTTATCGCTAACATTGTTAATATAAATATGTGCCATAGTAGTCATATGTATAGTGCCATAGTAGTCATATAGTAACCAAAGTAGAATATACAAAAAAACTGAAGCATTATAGCCTATTGATATATTTTTTAAGCATCAAAAAATGTATATTGAGTAATTTTTTTTTTCATTGAGACCTTATTGTATTCGACAGAAGAAATAAGAACAATATTAGTACATTATGCACCCGTAACGCTGACATGCGGAGACAAATTTCATGAATAATTTCACATTTTTCGTTCCGAATCTTTCCGAGACGGGATCGAGCAAGGGTGCACCAGTAAAGGCTATGTATTATTTTGCATAGTTTTCTTATCTGATGTAGCTGTACCACGATCCAATATAACAAACTCATATTGGACTAACGCAGCAGATTTCGCTTTATTGCATCCGATGCATTGACTGAGAGATACCATGACCAGATTGGGGATGTTTGTTTTCGTAGTTATTTATTTATGCTTCGTTGCTTGATTTTTAAGAGCTACAATCGGCTTAATGCATAGTGGAATTCTCTACTAGTCAAACCTTGTCAATATGAAAAGTAGATGGGAGACACCGCAGATACTAAGCAAAGGAAAAAAAAAACTCAAAAATTTATATTTGTACGCCGTATATGCATAAATGTATTAATTCGTGCATAAGTGCATTTTAAGTGTCAAATAAATATTAATAATATACCATATCTAAACCAATTATAAATATACTGTAGATAGATAAATACAATTTACGAATAATAAAAACTGAAAATAGGTTAATCCATAGTCAAATTATTAGTGTTGAATAATCGTCGTCCATGATTTATTAAGTTTCCAGTGGTAAAAGCTTAACTGGAATATTTTTATTATTGAAACAGATTAAGAAAAAATCGATTTATATAAAGTAATATACGCCTTTGATGGGTCACTCAGGAGCTTCCGATGTTGAATGGGCAAGCTTTTCTGTGGATTGTTCCTTCTCCACAAGTCCATTGTCCCGTCACATCCATTCTCTGTGAGGTGGAGGATGCGCAGTCGACTAGTTGTGTCAACGTTATTAGGTTCTATGAGCAAGCGTTGTTCAGAACTTAATTTGGGCTGATATGAAGATACCCCTGCTTTGTTGATGCATTGGAGACATACTTTAGGTGCATTAAGTATTTGCAAACTGTTCAGTCTTCTATGACTCTACTAATGTAATTTTAAAACTAGTTAAAAAAAGTAAGTAATTACTGTAATGTGCAACCGTTCGTCCTAACAGTTAGCACGACGTAGGCCACGTTTGAACATTGAAATCCATAAAGTGAGCGATATTAAGGACTATGGAATTTTGATACTAAAATTGCCTGCCTGTGCAATCAAAGTACAGCAAAGAGGTCCGTGTTTCATCTAATAAGGGGTAACTGCATCTGCAACTCGACTGTATGTATTCTTAAATGTCCATGACCATCTCGTGCTGCCTGTTCGTTTTCCAAATTCTCTGTTTGGGACAAAAAAGTCTGAATTATCCAAAACTCATAAAAATAATCCTGCATGGTATTAATTATAACGTAGTTCTGTCTAAGCTCCCCTAGTTTTATCAAGGTTTCATCGTGTAGAGACTGTCTGTTTTTATATGCAGGCAACATAGTCGAATGCAAGGTAAATACAGGATGAATAACGTAGCAATTTGTACATTAGATTGATTATGCGCGGCGACACGGCGAAGGTCGTTGTTCAAGATCGTGTAGTCATGCCCTTAATTTATGTACAAGTAAGTAATTGTGTATGTTAAATAAGAAATCCGGAATTAAACCTTTTTGCTGCTAAATAAAATCTTAATACTGATGACTTTCAGATAACGCACTTGAAAAACACTTGGAGGAAGTATTAAAATTTATACACCACTGCAAAAGTAATTATAAATTTGTTGCCGAAAACAATTGAATATACAGTAATGTCTTTAGCAAAATAATTCAATTTGAATTGAATGTTGGGATAAGCATCGTGGAGCGAGCCGAGTGTTTCACTTTACTCGTTTTTCCTTTGATTGCTGTTGATTTTGTACTGATATCGATATATTATTATAGTTCAGGTAGAAAATACAATTGATCACAGATTTGCATATCAGTTTTTCTCCGGTACTGATTTATGTTAACGTACTGGTTGGAGGTACCGACGTTCTGAAGTGATTAAAAATAAAATCGAACATTTGCTCAAATGAATTCCGAACGTGGTTAACAACCATACGTCTTTAATCGCTGTGAGGGATCAATACCATACAAATCGGATAGGGCATGTCTAGTATCAAATAATCAAGGAGAGGTCGCGGCATCATTTTGTAGGAGGAAGCTATCTGCAGCTTCGTCTGCTTGTCTGGCATTCAAAGACGTTTTTGTATTCGTAATGAGCGAGTTTAGATGCATTACGTTGGAACTAAGGTTAAAGACTATGTCATACAGCTACTAAAGCCCAATAAAATGATTAAAATCCATTTAAATCTCCATTTAGATATTTTGATACTCTAGCTAACCAAATCAACAAACTCAAACGGGCAGTCCCAGTTGAATTACAATCGTGAAATTTGGCAATGAGTGAGTTTTAGTGCATCGTTATAATAATATATTAAAATAATACGGAACCCTCGCGGCGTGAGTGCTACTCGCACTTGCTTTCATTGCTTTCGTCTATTCTGAAAACAATTTGTGTTCCGTTATAAGTACATTTCAGTACAATTAACATATAACCAATATCTTTTTAGTGATTCGCTATCATTTTCAGGTGCATCGGAAATTTGTTTTATGCCGGCACCGATTGGTGATTGCAAGGGTTGCTGTCCAAAGAATGACAGTGTCGACATCCAGTACAAGCTGTTTACAAGGTACCACAGCACAAGGATCAAAAACATTTCACCTTTTTAAGGCGTGATAGAATCTGCATGTAAATCTTTGAGCAAAATATTTAAAAAAATCCGTAGATTATTTGCCTTAGATGTGAGGAACGTTGCCTCTCAAGTTCTTTGATAACACTGCTCTGGCTGGACTCGCAGTTTGTTCTCTTGGAATCGGTATTTAACTATAAAAAAATCGTATTATGTGTAAATTCTTATCAAAATAATTAAGAAAACGTGTTTGGTATTAATTGTCAACTCTCTTGTCCTTAGGGTTGAAAAATTTCACTTTTTTGTTAGACAGTCTTCTCTTTGCCCACTACGATATGACAGGATAGCCACCTGTCATGTTTTTGGGTTTTTACAGGATCGGTGATGCAATACTAAACTTGTCTTCCATTAGGTTTAAAAAAGAGAAAATTTCCTTTCGTAAATGTTGATTCGTCAGTTACCGTACAAAAAGAATGAATCGACCATGTTTCAGGGCGCACCCGACGACGTTTCAAACGATCCCTTCGGATAACTTCGCCGAGCTGTCTCGGACAGATTTCGACCCGTCGAAGCCAACGGTCATCTACGTGATGGGTTTCTCGGAGGTCATCAATGGAGCCAGCACAACGACTTTGAGGAATGGTGAGATTTAACACCATACGTGGAAACCGGCCAAGTGCGAGTCGGACTCCTGCACGAAGGGTTCCGTATCAGTATCTATAAAAACGGCAATAAGATCATTTTGTATGGGAGCCCCACTTAAATATTGTTTTATTCTGGTTTTTACATTAATTGTTGTTATAGCGGTAACAGAAATACATCATCAGTGAAAATTTGAATTGTCTATCACGGTTCATGAGATACAGCCTGGTAACGGATTGACAGACAGACAGACATACAGCGGAGTCTTAGTAATAGGGTCCCGTTTTAACCTTTGGCTACGGAACCCTAAAAGTGAGCATAAGAGAAAAATTAGATAGGTACCTGGTACAACTTGCTCGGGTTGTCTAATTTTCTTTACTACATGATGGTATATTTTCTGATACTTATTTGATAAAAAGTCATACACTGCCAGAGGAAACTTGAAATAGTATTAATACAAAGAAGTACATTGCGAAATTCTATCAATTTTTGTTCAGTAAGCGGTATGTTCAGTAATTCAGTATTCGGGAAGGGGAGTAAATTTAAGATGATTCTAAAATTTTAGATTGTTTTTTTTTTGTTTGATAAAGATTGAAATGTGAAATAATGGGTGCTCCGATAGAACTGAAGAGAAACTTGTTAAGAATTTTCTAATAATTAAAATATATGACATCAGATTTGCCCTTTGTGTCAACATTTTAACCTACAAACAGCAATAATAATGATATTGTCGCCGTCATCGAAATCGATGAGGAGGACTATATATATAATGATATTGTGTTAATTCTGTTTCACCATTCACCAAAAATGACAATCTATGGAAAACCAAATAAAACTTATCATACAGTAACGTATTTATTGTGATAAAAAAATATTCCTGTTAATATGAAGGGCTTTTATATGACCTTTATTTATTCTGAACCCCTTGTTATTTCCACTCAAGTTTCCATTATGTTTTATAATGTGAGTTAATATAACTTCGATCAATATAGATACTTATACTTTTATGACATGCTATGATTGACACTTTAATTTTTACAACAAGTATTATGTATTTATTTCTTCGTTCAATGGAAGAATTAAGTACATAATACTACATAATTGATGCAATACATTATACCTAAAGGCGAGTTATTTAATTAAAACATACTAATTGCCCAATTAATCAAAGTAGTTGCATACCAGTCGAATTACAATAAATATAGGTACTGCTTCATGTTCTATGACATGCAATTTATTGTATAATTTAAATAGATTATTCATTATTATTTATATATATATATATATATATATATATATATATATATATATCGCTATTTTTTTCACAAGCAATTTAATATATTCCACAGATAAAATAAAGGGACTTTAAAATGTAGATTATGACCGTACTTGTACTTCATCAGGCATTCGGTTTTCATTGAGTAATATTGTCTCGCTACTAATATTTTTTATCTCTTTTCAGAATATCTAGCATCCAGTGATTGTAACTTTATCTCGGTGGATTGGTCACGACTTATCGTATTCCCATGGCAAGTTTACCTATTTTATAAATAAATAGTCTAAAATATGTGAGCAACAATTATTTACATGAAATGTATTAAAGAAAAAATGAATGATGTATTAAAGAAAAAATAAACGACTTTCTCTCCAACCAGAGATTGGAGAGAAAGTCGACTTTCAAATTTTACTTAAAATAAAAGTAAAACTCCTTCCTAATATTTGAGCGTATTTCCCCATGGTGTAGCGTTTTACTTATTCGTCTGCCTTCCATATTCACTAGCGAAGTACGATACGACTATATACAACTATTTATGACTTTTTATGACTTTTTAGTAATATGGTAATGTAGGCATCAGTTAGTCTTAACATTTTGAATGTCAGATTCTTACAAATTCGATTCCTAGTGAAAAAGTATGTGATTAGAATTACGATTGGTCACGTAATTTTTTGAAATTGTTGAAAACATGACGTATTAGTGATATGTTCTTAGGTGAAATGTTCTAAGTAATTATACAGATTTTGTTTTGTTTAGAAGAGCTAAGTAATTTAAACTCTGGTTCGCAATAATAATTTTTTTTTTAAATTTAGATTCATGTTTTTCAATACATATAAATTATGGAATTCTCAATATAAGCGATGTCAAATTGGAAGTAAATCAATAAAATAAATCAATTTGCATTTCTTAATTGATATGAAGCAATGGTAACGAGTATGGGCTTATTGGGCTCAAATCTCGATAGGGAAATTGTAATTGCTTATGTTGCTTTTGCTCATTTACCGTATTTTCATCCACAAGGGAAAAACTGTGAGGTTAACTGCATATTTTAAAATATAAATAAAAGACCGATATTTCGAAGATATGCAAAGTTCGCCCATCCGCAATGTATGTTTAATAATTAATAAATATTCTCTATACAGTTAAGATCTTTGTCCAACAGTGCGAGATTTATGTAAAGCCTTTTTTGAAAGATTTATGTACCATCGATAACATCATCTTGAAGTTGATTATTAAAAATAATAATGTGTTGTTACTCTTGATAGCAAATTTGGGGATTGCTTGATCAACATTTATTAAAGTTCAAATTTGGTATCATCATCATCATCATTTCAGCATTTTTGAGTCCACTGCTGAACATAGGCTTTCCCCATAGACTACCACGAAGTACGATCCTATATATAGTTAACCTAGATAATTTAGTATACTTGACTATACAACGAATCTTCCACCTTCATTGTTTAGTAAATGCTTGACACGTACACTGTTAAAATTGAAACATAATTACGATACAACAATAAAGTCATATACTACAACAACTTCAGCGTCTCTTTTCGTATGGAATTTACTGTCGCTAGAAATGCTACGCTTGGGACGCAGCGATGCGGCGTACGTGCGGACATAATATATTGCCTCTATATGTAAATATTTTGCAGCGTACTTCGTGATAGTTGCGTTTGTTTTGTTATATTTGGCGAATGGATCCAACGAGGTTTCCACGCCGGGACGCGTCCATATAATATTTAAGGGAATGTCTCAAATGATTCGTAGGTGGGTATTAGTTACTTGTTGCTTGAATACAACAAAGTTTGTAAAAACTTTCTATACGACGAAGTAAACATAAAAAAGTGAAGCAAACATAAGTAGTTCTTTTAACATGTAATGTAATTAAATATTAAATAAAAAACTAACTAGGTATACTTTTCCTTTTATACTTTTCCCAAATACGAATTTGAACTTGGCTTACTTGCGTATATTGAATTAAAAGCGACCGCTCGGACACTGAGCTATCACGGCTCGGAAAGGTAATTTTAAGAATGCATTTCAGGTACATCTCGGCGGTCCGTAATACGCGGTACATGGGTTCGAAGCTTGCCGATTTTGTGCAATATTTGGACTCGGTGGGTGCTAAGGCATCGTCTCTTCATATAGTAGGTTTCTCGTTGGGGGCGGAGGCTGCTGGATTTGCGGGCAAGAAGTCGAAAGCCAGGGGCTTGACGATAGGCAGAATTACTGGTTAGTACAAAGTAACAAATAAATTATCTACATTGATTATTTTAATAATAGTAATTATCACGCGGGTTGGAATGATGTTATTGCTAGCTTTCCTATTTGTATGTTTCAGTCCTGTGCTATAAATTATATTAAACCTCGTAAATATTACTTGACAAATATATACCCTTTATATAGTAGACCTATAATGCTGGCTATAGGGTTATAGGCTATGTTGGAGTATCTTAGTGAAAGCATAATAGGCTAATTTAGTTTTTAGTAGCAGACAAAAGTAAGAGATGTATTTGTGTTTATAAATTATTTCATTTTTTTTGATTTTTATTGTTTTAATTTAAAAAAACGTGCAGAAAGCGTCAGATATTAAACACGGTTGATGAAATCGAAACAGACGTAGAAAAAATCTATTTTACATCACGAGTAACGTCGCTTCTTCATGAAATGGGATTACGGCTGTACTGTGAACGCTTTAAGTTAAATCCGTAAACCCACGCATTTACATTTGTTAATGCAGTAAAACTTAAGTTTTGTTGTAACATTTAATACGTCCGTTTGAGCAAGCGCGCGTTTTATTATTCTTTTTACTCTTAATTAGCGTAAGAGCTTTGTGCGGTTTGCGGCTAAAGAACTAGGAAGGTCTGTACTGTTTCAACATAGAATAAATTTTTACACGTTATGGTTAGTAAGTCGTTTAGCAATATTCTGATTTTACGACGTATGAGGGAGGGAGAACTCCTTTATATAGCCTTTTGAAATACGATCTGTGACAAAGAACCCTTGATATATTGCCTACACTCAGATTTTGTAGACATGAATAATCTCGTAAAACAACGAGTTCTTTTCTAGATGAAATTGTATTCTAATTTAACTATGGGTTTTTTAAAATCTTGTTCAGTATTTCGTTGTCAGGTCAATTCAATGCGACACGGGGCAATTGCATGTTCCAAAGAATAATTGTCCATTGATAAAATAACTAACATTAATTTTTGATATTCAAATGTTAAAAAAAGGAATTAAATTGTTAACTTTATGTTAATTGAGTTTGAAAAAGCTTTCCACTGTGTTAAAATAAAAAGTCATACATTAAAATTTATCGTAGGCCATATCCATTTTTCACACTCCATTTTTATATCCATCGAAATTTACTAGGTCTGTTCTATATTATATCATATTATGATTAAAACTAGAATACATCAAAATCATATCATGATTAAAAAAAAGAATAGACAATATAACATAAATAATTAACTTATTTAGCTGTTTTCTGATAGAAATGTTAAAGATCGATATTTCATGATTTGAGGACATTGCTTTCGCACAAATTTTAAGAAAACTTTTCCCATCATAGGTTTAGACCCGGCGTATCCGGGCTATAGGTTCACGGACAGCGGCGGCCACTTGTCCAAGGGCGATGCCACCTTCGTGGACGTCATCCACACGAACCCTGGCCTCTTTGGATTCCCGCAGGCGATCGGCGACGTCGACTTCTACCCCAACTACGGCTCGTGGATCCAGCCCGGATGCTGGGTTGACCAGCTCTTCCATAACAAAGAGGAGCTAAGATTTATTTGTAAGCGAATGTTTATTTGGTTTTTGGTGTTTATTTGATTCCGATGTGTAAAAGTCGTATAGATAAGCTTACATTGTCCTTGTAATTTATATAATATTAGGATGCTGGGTTGACCAGCTGTTTCATAACAAGGAGGAACTAAGATTTATTTGTAAGTGCTTATTGGATTTGAGCTTGGGATTCCGCTGAGTAAAAGTCGTATAGGTGAAGCTTACATTGTTCTTGTCAGTTATGTAGTAGTAGATGATTCTTGTTTATTTGATAAAGCTGTTCATGAAGATAATTAACTAGAAAAACTTAAAACACAGACTAGTATGCTAGGTGTCTACATGTAATATCATATCTTTATGATGATATTGACTTGTAAGATGTATTGTGGTTGTTCTAAATAAAACTCTCGCATAGGTATCGCGACAGCCTTAGGAAGCACATGCATATACTGAACTTGACGAAAAAGCACTTGACGTCAGAATGAGGCCACTATGGCGTTAAATAATATATTTTTTTTAATTTTAATAATTCAAAACAAAGGAACACTCAGAGTTTATTGCGATTAACATTAAGAGAATGTAGATAGAACATTCCAGACACCGGGTACGCGTTAAGAACAAAGGCGAGTTCAGTTGCGCACCCTTCATTACCCCAGTGCCAGATAAAATTGTCGTAACAGTGTTTCGGCTGCGAGCGATCGATCCTATGACGTCACAGCGCGGATGCTGCAGGGAAACGGAGTAGGGATGGGGGGGGGGGGGGGCGTACTACAAGTTACGGTAAAGGGTATTTATTTGTGTTGAAGAACTTTCATAAATGTGTAATCGTCGTTTAAGGGCTTTTAACGATGATTATTTAGTGGCGCACTTTCGGGATTTATTTTTGTAAAAATCACTATCGTTCTTTGTCATTATGATTGTTGCACGAGTTACAAAATAGCTTTTAAATATGTTTAAATAATTTTTTTAAAGATAGACGTGGCTCTTTGTCCCGTTAATGATACATTTAACAAGCTCTCTAAGGAACTCTTTTTTTGGAGTCGCAATTTTCAACCGTTTGGGTAAATGATGATATGAATTTGGGGTTCTTATTGGAATAAAGGATAGAAGGAAGGTATGAAGACTATATCATAAAATAGTAGTTTCATTTCCTAAAATGTTACATAACGCATTTTTGAGTGTGTGTATGGTTGGGTAGTGTAGGTATTAATACCATATGAATATGTTGACAATTACTATAAGTTAGCTATAACATAATATTGTTGTAATCATGTGGAGTGAACTCGGTGGCATTACACCTCACCGAAACGGAATCGTTTTGCGATATTTTATTTGTCGCGAACAAAGGTGATGAGTTGTTCAGAAACTATTCGGTAGTTTACTTCCTCTTGGGGTTTAGAGTTGTTAAACTGTAATCAATGCCAATTGTAATTAAGTTAACCAAAAGCGAAAAAAGATTATTTGTGAGTTGTTTGGCCGAAACTTACGCCATGCTGCTTCTATCATAACATCCTATTGATTACTTAACGTTTGTACTATGGGTACTAGATAACAGATAAACATACTTTTCTGTTGTAAATAAATACATATTATAAATATATGAACAGCCAGACACTGGAATAACACTATGTCAATATATCATTAATAATTCAGGTTATCACCTAGACCAAGTCCGTAGCTTCTTTATGTTGCCGTTAGCATATACGAGTTCGTTCTGAATGCGGCGTATACGTGCCCTATTAAGTAGTTCGAGCATTGCCCGTATAGTATCTTACACGGAGTGGCTGCAAATCTCCACTTGGCTTTAACCCAGGAATTTTACGTTAGTCTAAATGTCAATATCGGATCGGTTATCGCGCGCTGGAAACTTATATTCGATGTATAACATTTGGCAGGGCATATCGCTTCAGGCATTAGGGCAATGTTATGTAATGTTTGTATCACACGAATTAAATACAGATGGGAAGCATCGCTTGGTGAAGTGAATTGTTGATATGATGTACGTTTTTACAACAAAATCCCAGAAAATTTTCACAATGTATGAATTTCTAAATTAAAAAAAAAATTGTAAAGGAACGTTTGTGTATTATAGGATATTATAACATTTGTGATTATTTAAATGATAACACACCCTGGAAATGAATTGATCGCTCCAGGCTCTTTCAAGTTAACATTTGTAAATGTGTTTCCTTGTCAATGGTTAAAAAAATGTACCACTGAGTTTCTTTCGCCGGGTCTTCGCATGTCAGTAGCTTTTTCCGAGCCGGTAGTGGCGTTTTGACCATCAATAAGTAACTTTAATGCTTCTATATTGAATAAAGATATTTGAATTGGAATTTGTTTATTCTAACTCTAAAGGTTGTTCATCACGTCAGCCAGGTTCCTCGCTAGCGTCAGATTAAAAAAAAATCTTTTACAGTTGTTGAAAGACTTAAAAACCACACGAATTAAATGGTAGCTATGCGTTAATTGACATTTCCACGTAGCCGATAGCAGGCCAAAGTTTGAACGGCTTAAAACAAAGCACGTGCGTTTTTATTCTTCTATAAATCAAATCAACAACTTAGTTCGCGTAACCCTTGGACCATTTTATGGAAGGTCTAGTTTTTCTTGGTAATCCCCAGATGGCTGCAGCCACACACGCGCTTGGCGTTACTACGCGGAGTCGTTACGGAGTCCGTTCGGGTTTCCAGCCACCTTGTGCAGGCAATGGAAGACCCCGAGCAGTTGTACGTTCACCGTGGACGGTTACATGGGGCTGGGAGCTAAACCACCGTAAGCGAATACAATGACGCTATATATAGCAACAAACACCTGTACAAATAACTTTGGAGCGTGGACCCACGCGCCTCCAGCGGAATGGAGCACTTTCATAACGTAATAATTTTTTTATTTGAAAATTTGGTAAACGAACAGGCGGTTCACCTGAGTGATTACTGCCGCCCATGGACACCTACATGAGTTACCGACCACTAAAGTAATGTTTTTTACTATTTTATACATAGTACGTTTCCCGGCGGCTTTTCTGCGGAACACTTGGTAAATCAGTACAATACAAATTTCACAGAGAAATTGCTGTTTGGGCTGCCATTATTCAATACTAATGAAATCCCTTCCAATATAAATAATTTTACAATAAATTAAAATTTATAGAAAAATGTACCAAAAGTATTTCGCCGTCACGGGAATCGACCCCGCGTCTTCCGGAATCGCGCCCAGACTAAGACTAACCTAAGCTATTTACGTAATTACGTATTTTATCTACTTTGTTCTTTTACAAATTTATTTTTTTTAATTTAAGTGTAGAGATTAACAAGATACGAAACTTAATACAAAAACAAAACAATACATATAATCATTACCTTATAAAATATATTGTAGATTTTATAAATCCATCTGTTGTTGCAAGATAAATACAACTGGCAGTTTCGTTATTGCATGAGGGAATGGTGGCTCAGAGATTTTCTTTTTACAGAGTTTGTGTTAGTAGTCCTTTGTTAAACTCACCTTTCTTTATATTAGCGCTTGATAATACGAAATGCGTGCAATCTCTTGTTTTTTATGGTAAAAGCAACCTTATTTTAAATTTGAATTATGAAGTTGTTGTTCATCTCGAAGTATCAATTTAAACGGCATGTCTAAATTCGTTAGATAAACATTCGTCTGCTGATGACATATCTAAGCTCTAAGAAGTTCTGGGTATTTTTACGTTTATATTTTTACATTATATTTTTACATTGTACAAGATCTATATCTTTTTATAATTATAAACTTACAAAGGCATTGCGTAATATAAAGTAATACTTGAAACTTCGTCAAAACATCTAAACGCCGATAATTCCTAATCCAATTTTATATAACACGCTATTTGTAGTGATTGCGTGTGGTCCTTTCAGGCTTTATTCCGGAAGCTAGAATAGTAAAAATAACGAGTTTTTATATATAATGATTCATAGATAGAAAACATAGAATTAAATCTACGAGGTATCTATAATAAATCGGATTTGTTTATACAGTGGGTTGTACAAACAAATCCGAATTATTGAAATAGCAAATTGAGACGCTATATTCGCTACGGAGAAGGAGCAGTATCTATCAAATTTTCTTTATCTTTGTTTTTAATTTAATCTGAATATTATTGTTCTGTGCTTCGCTTGCAGGATTACTGGAATCATGTATCTGGAGACAAATCAGAAGCCGCCATTTGCTAGAAACGGACCGTAACGTATTGTCCAAATAGAGCTTGGTCTAAAGTTCTGGTTCTGATTGTTTTCGTTATTTCTCTAACAGAAGTATTTAATAACTTACGATTTACGAAGTTTTACGTGTTATTTTATTTCCACTAGTCATTAGGATTGATCAATGCTGTTTCAACATTAAAAAAGTAATGTATTTGTAAAGATTCTCGCGTTTTTTTTTATTGTAATTTGTTTTGTTTTAATGGCAGGTTAAGCAGGTTAAATGGAAGGTAAGGGAATATTTCGTGTATGTTGTTGTCTTGTTGAATATTTGTATGAAATAAAATAGATTTAAATTCTTTTTTTCTTTCATTGAGTCTACCTACTTAAAAAAAGTGTTCTGCATTTTTATATTCTGCTATATGTGCATAAAAAAAATAAAAATTAATACGGTCGAATTGAGAAACCTCCTCCTTTTTTGAAGTCGGTTAAAAAGCAATTTAACACTTACTGCATTCGTTAAAGTTACCACGGCGGTGTGTTTGTCAACTTTTCAAAAGTAAAAACCCGTTTTGAAAGTAATTTCCCATAACATAACATTGATTTCTTATATTAACGCGACTAGTGTTCGCGAATAATGTATATTTACGGAAGTGACTCGTAATAATAGAAGCCGAAACTGACCTTGACTGCTGCAAAGTTTTCGAAACATCGAGAATATAAATTTAGAATAAACGCGATACTGCTGTGAAAATTTTCTTTTGTAAACTTTTTCTGATATTTCCGTGATTTTTCTTAAAATTGATAGTAACCACCCTCATCATCATCATTTCAGCCTGTTAGTCTATTGCTGAACATAGGCCTCCCCCACAGATTGCAAGCAAGCACGATCCTGAGCCATCCTAGTTTGGGATATAAGAAGTCGATAATAGATATTGCAGGCTTCGGCTTCGCGAGTCGTGGGTTCGATTCCCACACGATATGACTATTTGTGTGACCCACAGATAATTTCGGATCTGGGTGTTTGTTCACGTTATGTACGTAAAACGTCCTTACAACACAGGACAATGCTATCCTGAAGTAAGGGCAGTGTTAAAAAAAACCAAGACATGTTATTTGTACGCGATGTATATTACTCATAAATAAATAAGCAGGCCAATGCATGTGCGCAGCGCAAGTCACGAACTACTGACGTATGTAGTGAATCAAGCAAAAGGATATGCAGATACATAATTATAGTCAAACGGACAGCCGATGCCTCGTGGTTGGAATGTCGAGGTGTGATTTCCGAGATGATTGAATCGATTGCTATTCTATCAATCGACTGTGCGAAATCGTAAATTCTGATAATCTTATCATGCTCAATACTTTCAAAGCTAGAAATAAAAAAAAACTCAATTTCAACCAACAACTTACCACCGTTTTGTATGTCGAATGGTTCTACTTTATTCTGTAAATGTCTCATACAGTGCAAAATCTGCGATGAAGATAAATACCTTATGAGCTTGCATAATTGTTACAGACCACTATTTCATTGATCTCTGCTGCTGTATCTACCTAGCTATGCCGATTTTATGAAACGCCGTGAGAGTCAAACTTAAAATTAAACTTGGTTCAGTTAAAGTATTTATTCGAAAACGGCAATCGAAACTAGTTACATACTCGAATCAATAAGAAAACAACTTGTAAATTCTTTTGTTTTTTGACCGGTAAGGTCACATATTGGCGTATGCGCAGTCGTCGAATCTCTCGTAGTGCTTCGGAATGAAGAAGTTGACCTGCGTGGCGTTGAGTCCACACGAAAAGCTGCAGTACTTGCAGTACCAGTCTGCCACCAGGCCGTGTTTGTAGCAGAGATCCGAGAGCGCTACGTACAGCAGGTCCGTCTCGGTGTCCGACATTTTCGGCAGCGAAAAGTTCCTCGAGATCCCCGTGCCGTTGATCTCCACCACGTTGGCCAGGAATCTGGACGTTAATCTTCGAGTGATTTTTTTATGTGAAAAGTTGCCAAGCGAGCAGACGGTTCACCTGATGTTAAGTGAATACTGCCGCCCACGGACATCTGCTACACCCGAGGGTTCCAGATGCGTTGATAATCTTTTGAAAATTGGTCACCTCACTCACCAGACACAACGCGAAAGTATTATTCTTCCACTTTACGCCGGTCTTCTGTGTGGTCGTGGTACTTACCCGAGCGAGCCTGCCCATTCGTGCAACAGCCGAGGCTTCTGCGCGTTGCAAATAGAATAAACAATATTGGACGTGGTCTCACATTATTGGTTTAGATAAAGATTTATTTATAGATAAATGTTTATTTTTTAAAATGGTATGATTGATGATTCTTGTATGACTAATCTAAAGGTGTTAAAGTTTAGATAGAAAGTAAAAACATTTCATAATATATTACATTAAAGTTAAAATCGATTTAATTTGTCGTATGTACGATCTTCTTATTAAAGTTATAAAACACCTCATATGTTTGCTCTATTAATGTATATAAGTGCGTATATTATTTTTATATTTAGATTACATATATACATATAATATATTTATTTTGTGTTTATTATATTTTTGTATATTAAAACGGGATAAAGTTAAATACCTAACATCTACTACCTTTCGTGAACCTATTTCTTTGTCTGATTGGTACAAAGTTTACAATCCATTTTAGATAATTTACATCTAGAGAATTGATGTACGTTAAGCATATTAATTAGTAGCTCAGATTTAGGAAGAAAACCAAACATTTTATAAGCGAATGTTTAATCGGGACTTAATCTTAATGGAAAAGAGATACTTTTTACATAAAGTAGGATTTGTTTGATGTTGATTGATTGTGTATACAAACTGGACATTTTACTTTACATTGTAGCGTGTAAGTTTTACAACAAAGCTTCCTTTGAAATGCAAAACACCTACATCAATTCCGCTCATTTCCGCATACGTGAGCACGTATTATGTATATTTGTTACACTCCTAACCGACAGTTTATAACATTTCTTTTATAAAATTTCGTAGAATCTACTAAATCTTGCCCGCGTATTAAACATTACATTGACTGTAAAGAATATGAGTGCGTGTGATAATATTGATCGAAGTAACATCCACTGTTTATCAGTACATATATAATTAGCAAATGATTTATACTGCCTCCCTACTACTATAACGACTAGCAGTCTACGGGAATTTTGGAAGGAACCCAAGTAAAATTTTCACGAAAACGATTCTCCGAAACACTGGAGGACACATAAGGGATGTCTCAGTAGCACCGTTGCTAAGCTGATGGTTTTGGCGTCGGGGGTCGTGGGTTCGATTCCCACACGAAACAAGTACTTGCGTGACCCACAGATAATTGTTCTGGATCTGGGTGTTTGTTTCCCAAGGGGGTTGGACGTCAGGCAGTCCGCCGGTCGTAAAAAATATGGCCAAAACAACTTAAAACAATGATTCACATGTTGTGTCAACACCTAGTTGGGATTAGGGCACCTAGGTGGGATAAGGGCACCTAGGTGGGATAAGGGACTGTGGCATAAGGGGGCGATTTACCTCGAGGAGCATACAACCTGACTTTGGTTCGTTTGTACGAAACCAGTGACTCTGGGGATGTCCTTGCAGAGAAGTGCGTTGGAGATCTTCATCACAAGTCCGGCAATGGCATGCGCCTCGCTTAGTTCGGCCGCCTTGACGCAGACGCCGTCGCCTCTGGCCATGGCAGCGGCGGCCGCTCTGACGGTCTCCGTCAACATCCTAGAGTTTTGCTGGAATATCCCCTCGATTAATACCATCTCGTTCTCTCAGATGGTTTTAAACTCCGTGGCCCTTGGTTCGACTTCTACACGGGACATTGATTTGAATGCGAATCTGGAAATCCTAGTTTTTTTTTGCGAAGAGGGATTTGATATGAGACAGGAGATCATTGTGATTATGGTGAGTTACTTTTACCCTTTCGAGCCAAACGTGAGGGACAGAGATGGCTAATGCCTTTACGTCGCCACTGAGCTATTCAGTTCTAAACGTGTAGTGGTGACCTGACAACGTACACGTGCATATAATTTACTGGAATTTTTGCACATTACTAATCAGTGAAGGCGTAAACAGTAACGCTATGCGTTTACTTTAATTATCTTCTTTTTCGAGAAATAAATTAAAAAATATGATAGAATATTCAATTATGGATAAACCATTCATTGAATAAAATTATCTTCATAGTATTATATAGTTCCCTAGTATATAAGAAGACTATTTAATTAATCCACGAATTTTGCTTGTTTGACTGAAATCTCGTCGTACATTGCCTCCAGAAATAATCGTGTTTCTGCAAGATATTAAATAATATTAAAGTAGTTATTTTTAATTGCAAGCACATCATTTAAAAATTACGGTTATGAAAGTTGTTTAAAGTTGCTTAACTTTCACAACCGTAATTTAATATGATTCAAATACCCTTGGGATGGGGAAGGTTCCGTATCAAAACTGTGACGAAGTACCTGAAGATTTAGTAAATATTTTGATAGAGTGTATTCGTAATGGTACTTTCCGCACAACATCGTGGAAAATATTTGAAAATTGAGTTATACAGTGCAATGTCATATTCTCCAATACTTTTGTAAAGAAATTAACATGTTAATTAAACTATATAACATTAATTTCGAGTATCAGTGACATATGGTTCTTATTAAATCGTAATAAAGCTACAGTTTTTATTTTATATTCTGTGTTATGTATAAAGGGCATTAAAAATGTTATTGGTACGAAGCTCGTTAAATAAGGAAAAGAAATACCCTTGTGAAATCGAAGTACTCGACGGCTTTCGAGAACAGTGGCACTAGGGACGCTCC
Organism: Iphiclides podalirius; assembly: GCA_933534255.1. Taxonomy (NCBI): domain Eukaryota; kingdom Metazoa; phylum Arthropoda; class Insecta; order Lepidoptera; family Papilionidae; genus Iphiclides; species Iphiclides podalirius. The sequence goes on along the minus strand of OW152827.1, from coordinate 9,744,468 downwards.
TTCGGTGCCACCAACGCATGGGATCTTCGTGTAGCTCGGGTCTAGGCAGAGCGCCCTAGCCGCTAAAGTGCTAGCCCGCATCTCGGGAACAGCCAACGAACCTAATATCTTCTGCGGGTTGTACCAGCCCATGTCTTTTAAAGCCTGGTGGACCAGTGATAGACGACGGACTTATTAACAGAGCATATGCAGAATTTGATTCTAAATCTGAATCTGGTACGTACTTGTGACCTCGCTTTTTTTCAAAGGTAATTTTTAATTTTTTCATACATTATGGACACCTTAAGAAATTCCTGCCCTACCGACCTGCACAATACCTACCTGCACAATACAATAACCTATTCACGAGCATTAAAAATTTCGCTAAACTAGGGTGACCACTCTTAACGGTATAAACAAACAATATTTGAATTGATATTTTTCTGGTTATTTCTTGTCAAAATAAAATATTTGTATTTTTTTGAATTATAGAATGCTCAATAAACATTATGTCAAAGTATGTACTACGTACAAAACATCACCCTGTAGATGTTTTTGAAATTCGATTGAACGACGAATACGAACGACGATCTCAAACACGTTCATAACACCAAAACAAATTTATTGTATCAGCCAACTGATAAAACGCAAATAAATTTTCACATGTACTTAACATCCACAGCTGAGCCTTAAAGACCACCCCAAACTACTAAACCATATGCATATAAAGACTTCCTGCAATTTTTTATAGGTGTAGTGGTTTACCCTACCTCCCGTCAGTTAATTTATTTTTATCTTATATTATTATTCTCAATCAAATAAATACGTAGTCGATAGTTGTAACAAAGATGGAGATCGATATTTAATATTTTATACTCACTTGGTAATTATTACAATGTAAAGCCTAAATATTATTATAAGCTAGATTTAGCACAGGATTGGAATATTTCTATGAAAGCCGAACATAATTAACTAATTATAATTTAAACTGTATTTAACAAAATCTGTTATATTGACACTCGATATAAATAATTCCCTTAGGACTTAAGTCGCTGACGTTTCCATCACAAAAAGCCGATCGTACTGTAATCGACTTAAAGACTTATTTTAATGGCAATTTCGATCTGAAGCCAAAATTTACTGCTTTTATCGAATTTTTTTTGTACAATATTAATAATTTCTATTATTTCTTTTTTATATAAATTATTATTTTTGATCTTTAAAACGAATCAATTTAAACTATTGCATTACGCGCAATATAACAAAATATCTGAAGTATCCTAAAATACATAGTAGTAATAGTATATAAAATATATAAAGAATTTATCTTTGTTACGTGATGTGTCAAAAATGCAATCGATGACGCAATGTACACTTAGGTTCGGAGCGACTTTTGTGGATCACATTAACTTTTGGTCCGTTGTGGGACCAAATGCACAGCAATAATTGATCCCAACGCGGACCTAAAGTTGAATTTGCAAAGACAAGTTGAATTTGAACTGTGGTAGGGCCACGCAGCAGCTGCTCGTGCTGGGTAGTGACGTCCAGGGAAGTACCACGGCTACACAGGACCGGGCGTGAAGTGTAAGTATTACACTTTTGTGTTTCGTCTGGTGAGAGATTAGCTCTCAGGGGCTCAATTTTTTCTAAAGTTTGGCAACGCATCTGTAGTCTCGCTGCAGGTGCTGTAGACGTTCATGAGCGGCGGTAATCTTATTTATAAAAATGGATTGCTGTTCGTTAGTCTCGCTAAATCTCGAGAACGGCTGGACCGATTTGGCTAATTTTGGTTTTGATATATTCGTGGCAGTCCAGGGAAGGTTTGAAGGATGAGATATTATGGAAAAATTGTATGGAAAATCGAAATAGTAACAATTTTATTTTCCTATGCAAACTGTACCTGTCAACCTGTCAAGTGTGTCTGTGTTACCTGTCAAATATTTTATGTGTTCGGTTGCCGAGTCAGCATTTTTATTACACTCCCTATTCATTTGCATCTCCGGGGTTCAAAACTAACGAAGTTTATATGAGCCCACATATAAGGTAAACCGAACCCAACACAAAAATAATTGTCAAAATCGGCCACACAACAATTTCGGCTGTTGCACGACCTCGCAGAAGACCGGCTTGAAGTGCAAGTGTCATACTTCTGCACTACTACTGCACTAACTACTAGCAGGGGCCCACTTTATGATATGGTGGCAACGCATCTGCAACCCTACGGGTGTTTCAGGCGTCCATGGGCGGCGGTTATCAATCAACATCAGATAAAACGCCTGCCCGCTTGACAACTTTTCACAATCAATATACAGATGCGTGATCAATATTTTGCACTCGACATAACGTTGACAGCACAATTTGCGTAAGAATGCGGCTTAAACGGGATCGTGAGGGTTTCCTTAATTGTAATGGCGTCGCGTTCCCAAGTACTCTGAAAGCCGGATAATGTAGCAAGGTCAAGCCGATATCGCGTAAGTGTAATGTGGCTACATGAGCGACTGTTTGAAAAGGTTATGATATTACAGTGTATCGGGTTACTAAAGCATTAGAAGCGGTGTTCACATACTTGATTTAAGTATATTGTTAGGTTCAGATAGAGTTACAATCGCGGTGATAAGTACACCTTAAATGCGCGGCCAACCATTTAAAGAGTTGGCCAAATTATCCCACAAGGCGAAATGCAAAAGTAACGCTATTACTTCACATAGCTCCTATGGACAGTGGTGGATTTTCCTAAAGGCAGATTAGGCCCGGGCCTGGCGGCAAAATTAAGAGGGCGGTAAAACTTAGGGTTTTTTTAGTAGTCTTGTCTTTCGCTTCTCGCTCCTTCGCGTCTGCAATATCTCGTAAAAATAATTATAAGTCAAGCGGGCCTGATGAGTAGGTACCATTCTTTGGCTTCATGAACAGATATCAGTAATTGACTTTCGTTGTTTTTTTTACATTTTATTTTACTTAATTTAATTTTTGTGCTTTACAGTGAGTAGCGGGGCGGCAATCTTCAATGTGCCTAGGCGACTAACGGATCAAATCTGCCACTGCCTATGGAGCTAAGGTACTTGCCCACACAATCATCCCCATTTGCGCAAACCAAGTGCCAGCGTGGCGGACCTATCATCACGCGTATCGCGAACTAATTAATTACAAATTATATGACGACCTGTTATGTGTACCTGCCTCCTGCGCTAGAGGGTGTGGGTTCGATCCCCACTACTGGAAAAATATTGTGTGATGAACATGGTGTTTTTCTAGTGTCTGGGTGTTTCTATATGTATAATATGTATTTATTTACAAAAGAAAAGTATGTTTAAGTATGTTTATCAGTTTTCTAGTACCCATAGTACAAGCTTTGCTTACTTTGTGACTAGAAAATGTTGTGTACAAATGTGTCCTAAATATTTATTTAACAAAGAATTTATATATAACCTAGTAGTTAGTAAGCAGTTATGGCAGTTTCACATAATTATGTCTCTCCTGTATACTATATAAGCTCGATGAAACGCTAATGTCTAGCTGTGTCTGTCTACTATTTAAGAGTCAACTTGAGAGCTCGTCTCCGGTCAACGTACCTAGACCACTTTATTAGGCGAGATACCCACTTAGTCGCTCCGCTATCAATACAAAATGTGAGTACCACAAAAATGCGAAGAATGCAAAAACTAATACTAGCAAAATAACTCCATAGCAAACATAATCAGACTCGATAGCCCTATAAAGTTGATTGTGTTCGAGAACAATCGGTTAGACAGACGCGTTCGTCCAATACGTCATCCCGCAGAGCTGGTTTTAGCATAGTACAATAGGCCTTAATGATTTTTTGTAGCTGCGCGATTACTCTGAAACTGTAACGCGTTTACACGGAACATTCGGGAAAAAGTCGATTGGCCTACTTTATTTGATTGTGAAACAATCTTGTGAGGGGGCCCTAAAATGTCCTCTGCTGTTTCAGCGATGGTTAGGCTGGTCATGGGGTGAGCTACGGCTTCACAGAAAACCGATGAAGCAGTGGCGGATTTTCTCTAAGGCCCAATAGGCCCGGACCTAGGGTGGCCAATCGTGACAAAAATAATCACTGATGATAACAAGATGTATGATGGGCAACGAGAAAGGGGCGGCTGAAACTTACTACATGGGCTGGGGTCTAGTGCCGCAAAGCCTACAAATCCGTAAAGTATACTTTTCGGTTTAATCAGGTTGGTGAGATGATATTGCAACTTCTTGAAGTTGGTGATACTATAACTTCCCCTTGGATGCTGTGGATGTCCACGCGCGATTACCACTTAACATCAGGCCCGCTCCCTGGTTTTCTATCTCCTAACACATACTTAGCGCAGTTTTCATGACAAATTCACGTCGAAATTTAAGTTTTCTTGAAATTTCTTCATAGCCGGAAAGTCTAGATATTTTAGCTAGAAATTAAAATTAATTTATTAAAAATCTTATATATAAAAATGGATTGCTGTTCGTTAGTCTCGCTAAAACTCGAGAACGGTTGGACCGATTTAGCTAATTTTGGGTTTGATATATTCTTGGCAGTCTAGGGAAGGTTTAAACGATGAGAAATTATTGATAAATTGATGGAAAATCGAAATATCAACAATTTAATTTTCCCCTACGAACTGTACTGTCAACCTGTCAAACGATTTTTGAACGATATTAAATAAATTAGAACCGGCAACAGAAAAATATCCAATCCTTAATATACATAATATTAAGACCTTGGAATGTGAATCAGGAAAGGTCATTTTACAAATCTATCGCTTCGCAGTTTAGATACTAAACCAATATAAATTCGACTCCAGAGAGGACTAATTGCCGAAGGTTGATTAAGGAAATTTTGCAAAAAGAATTTTGTGCCATCTCCACAAAAAAATTGTTTTGAAAAACTAATTTGTTCATAGATACAAAGTTTTTGAGAATGAAATTATTTTTGTCAATAGTCAAAAGTCAAAAAAGAATAATCCCCTCCGTACATACACAATATGTATATTAAACATTATATTACGAAGCTTTACTTTATCCAAGTCTTAGGACTATATAGAGAAAGTAAATTTAATGTTACAAATGAAATATTTTCTTGTTATTTCTACATTAATGCGTTTAGTTTACAACGTTTTAACGATATTATATCAAACTGTAACATGACTCGTTGTCAGGAACTGCTCAAGCCTAGAAATTAAACGCGTCATATTCTATTGTTTTAATGAAGCAATTTATATAGAATTTAACCATTTAGCAGTTAAAATACATACGAAAAACTTATGACCTGATCTGAGCGAGCAAGCTGGTTTAACATGACATTCTTTTGACGAAGGATTTTATTAACGATATTTAATCAATCGCCCGCGTGTAACAATCGCAGCCAAACGGAGGAGCGGAGGCTCGTATGGCCCGTATTCATAAAACGGGCGCTGATTACATCCATATCCAGGAATTAACGACTCATATCCCCCGCGATAAAGTGCTGATGGCTCGGTATTATTGCCGCGTAAAGCTTTACGGCCCGCCTAACAGTATTGCCGGGGCTGGTGTTACGCATTCGCAATCATACTAGTTTGCTGATTAATCAATAATTAGCAATGTGTTGGTAGCTTATTGGACAACCTCAAAGCGATCTAAACCTCCTTTGTATAGCACCACATTATCGATATACTTTAAAACTAAAGAAAACTATTAATTTTTCGTACGAAGTAATACGTTGTGATTCAGTGTGTCTAATTTGTGATAACAAAGTTAATTCCGCGCTGGAAGTGATTTTAGCGCTCCCCCACACTGTGACAATGACATTTTAATTTTTCGTATATTAAAAAAGGCAGTGTAAAGTTTCCCGTTGAATCTGTAATACGTCGCTCGATCTAGTTACACCTACAAATCCGAATGAAAAACAGCTAACAATATATCGAAGATGCCGCTTCCCCGAATGATTATCTTCGCCAATCATTAATATAAATAACGTCCACAGTTTTTCCTATTTCGATTTTCAGTCCAAAATCAAATTAGAACTCTGATAAATTATATTAAAACACGCCAAAACTCACAACTACATATAAACAACTGTATATGCATTGTTGGAACGTATTTCTAGGGTAATCGTACGTCAGTGGTTTCAGGTCCTTAGATATCTGTAAACAGTAACTCCACCTTGCCTCTGGGATCTTACCCTTAAGATTGGGAGAACACATCCCTGGACACTAGAAAACCACAGCTACTTTCTCCTGTCCCACAATAGGTGGGATTCTCTCGTTGGGTTTATGTCTTTCTCCTGTCCCATACTAGGTGGTATCGGCACAGGGTGTCCTTTCCATCCACCTTCGTATATCAACCTTTTTCAGAAATATCATTCTTCACACAGTCCATGCAAACCTTTCTCGGTGTCCCACTACCCTTCAAACACATTCATACTCAAAACTCTGCTAGTCACATGACTTTAAACACCACAATCCCACCTTTCTTCCCTCTCTCGGTTCAGCTGCAATCCTCAGCCTTTATACGAGCGATTTAAATCGACATGGTTCCAACCTGAGCGGCCAAGGGCACCATGCAGTCGACGGGCGTCGTGCACACAACGATGAAGGCCTTGGGACACTCGTTCGCAATAGCGTCCGCGTACCTCTTCACCAAGGGTGCCTGTTCGTTGAACCGCTTCTCCATAGGATCCTCCGCGCACGCGTCGTCCAGCATTACCACTACGTCCGAGTTCTATGAGAGTATTTTAGGAGTTAGTTTATTAGGAAACCAATTTTGTGCATTTAATCGTGTTTAATTTAAAACGATAATACGTATATTAGAGACGGGGCTGACCGCAACTCAGACCTCCCGATGTATCTGAAGCTATTGTCACATTATAAAAATACTAAATTAGTCAGAATCACGATGTTGAAATGGGTAAGAATAGTCTGTACATAGTATAAAACAAAGTAGCTCCCGTTGTTAAAAGCTGTAAGCTTAGGTCTTTTAAACTGCATAACGGATTTTAATGCCGTTTTCAGCAATATATAGTGATTCAAGTGGAAGGTTTATATGCACATTCCACACAAAGCCGGGGTGGGTTGCTAGTTTATATAAGGAGAACCGTATATAAGTACAAATCAATGAATGTGTTTCCACGCACACAGACTTAGTCTGAAGGTCGTTGACCGGCAACGAAGCAGAGCGGTGAGGCTCGGCCAGGGGTGGCTAAACTAGCGCCCAATAAGTGGCACGGCGTTAATCATTAGTGTGTTCCCATTGACCAGCGTCACGCGATAGCCAGCCACTTTGGCCGCTATCTGGAATCTTGACTAAACACCCTGTTTTGTGGGGTGTTACGGGCCACAGCCTCGCCACGCGAACCGACACTGTGTTCATTGCTAATTGGCGTGTGTAACGTGTATTCAGATGGAAGTAGGTGAAAATTAAATCTACCGGATGCCGTCCGCGGCCATATCTCTAATGTATATATTTAAAAGGTTTGCTTACGTAGAAACATCATTAAATGATTCCTGTATGTTACCTTAGAGCCGTGATAGCTCAGTGCCCGGGTGCTCGCCTTTAATTCAATATATCAAAATTTATTCAAAAAAACTTGAAACTGACCATCTCAAAACAGAATCTCAATTCACAAAATTAAGATATAACAGAAAATTCAATATTTATGAAACCAAATACTTATTTGGGTGTTTGTCTATGGGAAATTTTTAACGTACAACAACTGATACTTTTTTTAAATTACTCATAGTCAAAATGACACATCGAATGAACATAATTATAGACGTCGAACAACTAAGGTTTCGCTTCCATGAATTTCTGTGATGATTAGTTTCAAAAAGGCGTCTCGAAGCTTGGAGTGGCTTGAAGGCACGGGCCATTATCAATTATTGGAGTTGGCGCACGAGTGATTTATGTCGTCTGCATAGACACATTGGCACCCGTTGAGAGAGTGCTTGTTGCATGCGATTTTCAACTTTAAACACTATCCCATTGATTTTGTTTTCCTAGAGCACCGTAACCTGCCGAGTCTTTAAATTGGGCCACCATCGTTTCATTTCAATTATATATAAAGATGATAATCACTGTTTACTGTTTCACCATACAAGTCCTAGGGTCTGCCCGTGATCAAGATCCGCCTAAACCACCCAGAAGTATTGTCGTCATACACATCAATAGAATCCTACAATAACCAGACGGCATTAACCGCTCTATCGTGTTTAAGTAAAATTATTGTTCGAGTGGATACCATTTCAGCAGCTCTACAGTACTCAGCGCAATGTTTAATTATTCCCGTAAAAGCCAAATCCGAGGCACTTTTTTTAATAAAACGATATAGGACCAAAATCAAAGTGTAGTAGAGCCACGAAGCAAATGGGCAGCTCCGTCCGGGTAACTACCACGACCTCACAAAAGCCCGGCGCGAAGTAGAAGTGTTATACTTCTTTTTGTACGGAGAGTGAGGTAGCCGGGGTCCAGTTATCACTTAAGATCAGGTGGACCGCCTGCTCGCTTGCCACCGCGCATAAGAACAAAAAGTCATATATAGATACGTCATCCGCCAAAATCATTAAAGTAAAAACAGTGTTAACTATTACATACGATTAACGAATGAAATTATAAAACATTAAAGGCATTATTAATTTTTAAAAAAATAAAAAAAATAATAATTAAACTCTGTTCCTGTTATTGGAAATAAGATATTGTGTTAGACTCTTTCTATTAATTTTCTATTCGAAGAAAAGAGGGCGTGAACTACGCTATACTTTTAAATCAATATTTTGCGCCAGTCCAAACAAAAATAATTGAATTAAAAAAAAATACTGAAACAGGAAACATTTGTTGCCTTATTCTTTTTACACGAAGGCTTGATCGTGGGTGAATAACACACAAGCTGATGACAATGAAGATGATTATATTATGTTAGAGTAAAAGCACATTAATAAGGGAATTTTAATAATTTCCTTCAATTTTATTGCACGAGACGATTACGGGAGAAGGCACTAGCCTCGGCTCGCGTATCACCGAGATTAGACGGGGCCGTCGATTCGTGCAAAGCGTATTCGTGTACGTTTCGCGGTCGGGGGTAGTTTGTTGTATTGATTGGCAGGGGTCGACGCCACTCCCCGCTCACTTGCAAATGCCATGCATGACCAAACGAACCGAGTCGAGCGCAAAAAAACAATTCGCCTTCTATTGGCATTGTTCGGCGACCTTCGCTTTAACCTTTCACAAGAGATCGGAATACATTCGAAGTTGAAATTCCCCGAATACGTAACGATTTCGTTCGAATTTCAAACACTGGCTGATGTATAATTTTTAAATGACAGTTATAATGCTGTTAGCTTGAAGTTGAAACATTTTCGACGAACAACACGTGATCTTTGAGTCACATCGCACAATGTAGCATTAAAAAAGTAGGGAGAAACGTAACGAGATTTTATAACTTTACTAACGCAAACCTCTTTCAATTCACTATAATTATTTTTAATCAAAGGCTTAACTGTTATCGTTCCCCAAACGTGATATTATCATCGTCATCGTCGACTGTTGGTAATGTTTCATATTTCTCATCTGTAAATTGGTCGCCCAATATTACACTGACTGCAGAATTGGCGATAATGAAGTTACGCGAACAGTTGGAGCAAGTTTGCTCCTAACCAAAGCGGCTGTGGTGGAGCCGTGTGCGGTGTAGTCTCAGATATGCAAATTTCGTATGTACGCTGTAAAAGGTTCGGTACGTTGATGGTAGGCCTCACGTGAGACCTACTTTAGAGACCCAGTTTCATACCAATGATGCATCATGCACTTACAGCTCAAAGCGTATGTTGGTGGGGTAGCCGCAGCAAAATTCCCAAAGTTGTTCTCCTCGTAAATGCAGTCGATAAAGTTACTTTGGTAAGTGCCGTTATGAAAATGTGTACGTATAGTCATTGTTTGTAGTATCTACATAATTGCGGAAGTATTTAACGTGCATTATCGTCAAATAATTTTTTGTACGGACATGATTTTAATTCATGTATCGTTTTCCCTCTTGTGTTAAATTTTTTAAAAAAGTCACTGAAAATTAATTGAGTCATATAAGCCGTGATGCAGCTCATAAGAGCCGTGATGGCTCAGTGTCCGGACGCTCGACTTTAATTTAATATACTCGAGCAACCTGAGTTCGATCCCTGGTGCCGGCACAAATGAAATTGTTAAATTTTAAGTGCTGACTTATCACGTGCTCAGCGGTGAAGTAAAAAATCGTGAGGAATACTGCATATTTTCGAAATAATAACAAAAAAAATACACCTACCTGTTTTCATATGATTTTTCACCTGTTATTAATTATCAAAGGTTTGCTGGTAGAGAACACTGTTTAGGGGCTCGCTTTTGTATATTCCTTTTTTTAATCTGTCATTTGTTACCGTGATCTTTTGTGTACAATAATAAATAAATAAATAAAGAAAAATATTTCGAAAATATGTGAAGTTTGCCAATCCGCAGTGGGGTCCGTGGCGTAGTTTCTTAACATGTTTTTAAAAATGTACTATTTCATAATAACCTGGCTAATGAATTAAATAATAATAATAGTAAGGAGAAACATTCGAAACGGTGCGCGTGGATTGTGATGACGCAACGGTAAATTATTGAAGAAAAAAGAATGAAAAATACAACGATGCTCGAGGGTACGCTCCTCAAACGGTTACCTACCTCTGGGAAGGCTTATTGCGTTACATTTCCGCAGTTACAAACCGCAGAACACTCCACCACGAGCCCTTTCAAATAGGTCAACAACTTAAATAGCAACAATTCCTTTTGAACCATTCTAAAGGGGAAATAATATGAAAAAACAACATCGACAGTTCTGTACGTGAATACGATTAGTTTACTTGAATTACTTTTTACCTGTTACACTCAAACCCCGTCAGATAATGTAATACTAATAGAAGTGGACAAATCTGGCCCCAGGTTCGTAAGTTATATGTGCACGGACAGACAAAATCACTGTCTTTATTTAATAATGTACACTAAAGCAGTGGCGGATGTACACAATAGACATGGGCCTATGCCACATATTAGGGGCCGCCAATCGTAACAAAAAAAATCAATAATGATAACAAGATATACGATGGCACTGAGAAAGGGGCGGCTGGAAATTACTACATGGGCTGGGCCCTGGGGCGGCCAAGACTACAAATCCGCCACTGCATAACAAGTTAGCATTGGGTGGCTTAGTAGTGAAGCAGTACCCGGTTTGGAATTGAGAAACATAGACAGTATACTAGTAATACGTGTAGAGGTGTCAGTATATAACATCATAGACATGTCTGCACCTGTAAGCTTCTTCCCAGCTCGTTGCACGCGCAACTGTAAGCCTGCACGAAACAATTGGTGTCGATATGATGCAAGTCCTGCACCACTTGGCAGAGGTCGCGGTTGCAGAGCGGGTCCGTGGCCTTCGCCGCGTACAGGCGCAATCTGGAATCGAATCCCGGACTTTACGTGACCGTGGAAACAGAGGGGCGCGTCGTTGCTCCAACGTTTCGTTTCTGTTGCTTATGGAGACATAAGTAACGCAAAGCCAAAGTTCTACATTAGCATTCGTAAGTTTGCTAAAACTTTGATCTTTCGTTGTAGTGTATTTTGTTTTTGGAAAGGCTTTTTTTTGTTGGTTTTCATATATCGCATATATCTTGTAACACATATTTTACATTAAATGTTTTCAACTAATTGTTAACTATCACATTATTGATTTAATGCCGTATTTCGTGAATCTTCAGGGTTAGTGAGTATATAAGGTTGCATTTGCGTGTCATAGTGAAAAATCTTCCTAAAAACGGTTCCAACTGCCAGCTAGAATTAATTTTTTTAAAGATGTTTCTGCCCACTTGATTTTTTTTATTTCAATAGCAGCACTATTACCAAACGTCATCAGTTAAAAAGTCACGTCGCGCGTAAATAGAAGTCAAACTGAAATGCTTCGTTTGTTTTGTTGTGAAAACTTAGCTTTCGTGATAAATGTTGAAAACTTAATGTAAGTAACTTGATGGTTCGCTTCAGTTTACGCAGTATAGTAAATCGAAATTAGTTTCGGCGAATCGTCCGAGGTAGCTGAGAAGAATATTATTACCTAATACTTCAAAAACAAATATTCTGTAATCGTAATAACAAGTATTCCGAGACAATAAATATGAGGTCCAAATACTGAAATTCCTTTATGTGTTATAAAATTCGGGAATATCAATATTGGATCGTGGAATCGACAAGTAATAGCTTAATGTTTGCTTTAACCTCTCTGTATAGAAGCAAAATGAATAGAAGAATAATTTAAAGTACATTTCGAATCCCTCTACCTTTCAGGCAAATACTACTGAATGGATTTTAATGAAACTTAAAAATAACAATATAGCTTATGCAGCAGAATAGCACATAGGCTATAATTTATAAAGATACAAGGGTCTCTCAAATTAATTCTGTCTGTCTGTGAATGCGACTTCACGACTAACCTCAGAACAAATTTTAATGCATTTCGGTATAAAGATATTATTAGATTGGACCTTGGAACGAAAATATCTATGTAATAGCTACTCGAAGTACTAATGCTACGCAGACGAAGACGCGGGCACCAGCTGGTATCAAATAAAGACAATACCGTCAATGATTAAGCACAACAAAAGAAAATTTTAGAAGAATTTTAAGTTCAATAGCGGCAGGAGCTGGTTGCAAACAAGCGACTGTGGTAGGACCCGCAACAGTATTCGCTGTTGCACGAATGGGCAGGTCCGTCCGGGTCGGTCCAGTCGGCCACGACCTACAGAAGACCGGCGTAAAGTAGAAGTGTTACACTTCTGCGTTTCGTCTGGTGAGGTAGCCGGGGCCCACATGATTAAAAAGGTGGCAACACATCTGCAACCGGTGTTGTTAATGTCCGTGAGCGGCGGTTAACTTAACATCAGGTGAACCGCCAGCTCGTTTGTCACTTTTACACCAAAAAAAATAAAAATAAAAGCGGTCGCTTTTTGTTGTGTTTGAGTCACCAACACCCACGGACATTCACGGCACCAGGCGATCAGAACAACGAGCAATACAACACTCCGCAATACAAGGTTAAGTATATTGATACAAAATGAGTTGCCGCTGCTAACTCATCGGTCGTAATACGAAAATGGCCCAATCGGGAATTGCCAAGCTCTTACATAATGGCAACGTAAAATAGCGACATAATATATTGTCGTGGGATGTCGCAGACCCAATTATGAATAACGAGGCACTTTGTCCTGTTGAGAATATTCTTCGACGTACCAACGACCTAATTTGATGATCGAAAATCGTTTAGATTACATTTGATGAATAAATTTAATTTATAAGTTCTTGCACTTCTTCGTGTCCATAATTTGCTCGGGTTGTGATAAATGATTATTACCGAATCGAATTTAAAAAATAAAAATTAACTATCTTTGGTTTTATAATATAATATTAAACAAATACATACTTTGTTGCCTTTTGCTATAACAGGCTGTATAGATAATAATTAGTAGGGCCCACTTTTCATCAACTTTATTAGTTTTTCTACCCAAAAACGGGCTAGTACATCAGTAGTAGTATCTCACCTGATGTTAAGTAAGATGGAATATACACAGATGGTAAACACACTAGCTCCATAACACCCTATTCACTCTTGCCTTGGCGACATTGTAATTATAACTGCTGTATGAATTACGAAAGTTCTGTTTGTATTCGCTTACTTGATTCACAAATTCACACGGTTAAAAACCACTGCGTTTAAACCGTGCACCTAGGCCTAGTACCGATATGTTTCAAGTATAAATGTGTATTAACATGACAGATTTAAACAGAGCCAGCAATAGAGCTTGAAATATTAATGAGGGATAATCGATTGTACTGCATTCGACGGTCGCAGAGAAATCGGATTCGACACATCGATATACAGTCGCGTAAAAGTTTAATCAGCGCGGTACCAAGGCATGTAACGACCGGTATTATCACCTCCCCACTATAAAAGGCATGATAAACAGGCGGACACGAGGGCACTCGTAAAATCTTTGCCGCCTTTATTGCGTTCGCTGAACGACCCGTATAACGGTGCGTACGCGGGTTCCGTAAATCTTTGATGCGACCATTCAATCCGTTAGCGGTCCCAGCGAGGACAGGCCGTGGCGGATTTTATGCGGCCGCGCTGGCATATGCGGTGATTTCATAAAATGAGATCGTTTGAGCGAATCGAATCTTCCGATATTCGATTAGCGGGAAGTACATAGCTTGTCAGAAATATCGTTTCTATCTGTGGAAATAGAAAATAGACTTTGAAAGAAGGAAGAAAGAAGGAACTATAAGAGTATTAGTGGATATAATTACGTTTCCTTCTTTCTCGTAATAACTATCTGTAGAAGATGAAAACTTTCTCGACTTTCTCGTCGCAAATAGAGTTCTCTAATAATATGTTAATACGAATGGGCTTATTGTTGAATTGAACTCTTATTAGATTGCATGTGATTAGAGTTGTTGATGTAGGCGTTGACGTAAAGGCTTGGTGGTAAAAGCCTAGGAATAAAGAGCTTTGGAGACATATTACGTTTCACTTAAAATCCTTTATCGATCTCCTGCCACCGGATCGGGGGAGTGGCAAGGGTATGTTGGACCTGTCTCTGTCCTATTGGCCGGGGAGTCGGGAACACGTAGACGCAATCTTACGCTGCTCTGGCGCGACTATGGCCTACTCCGGTGCATTACACCCGGTTCAGCCAAAGGCATAAGGCCTGCAGTGATAATGATGATGAGTAAAAGTCAATTACTTTATAAAAATCAATAAGTCAAATAAACGGGTATCCGATAACTTAGCGCTTGTTTTATTAACAAATCGCATATGAACCGGACATTGATCTCGGATTAAAAGATCAAATGCCAAAAGAGCGGTCACACTCCCTTAAGATAAACATTTAAGCCCAAGAGATGTAAAGCACCTTATTGTGATCTCGCTTGTTCGTGTCTCTTAATTGAATGACTGAAACGAACTGATAAGTGAATGGACACTTACGATCTTTTGATAACGGCATTGAAAGAGCCCAGATCGAGAACATCGATAATTTGTTTTGGAATAATGAAAGAAGACTAGAGGAACAACCTGTAGATTGATTTATACCGAGATACGATGGCAATAAAAGAAGCGATGATTTGAATCTTGGAGCACTTTGAAGAGCAGGTGGCATATTACATTATAGACATTATCTTTAACAGATTATTGTAGCTTAAATTTATTTCTTGGGAAGCCAGTTAAAGATAGCTCAGAGCTCAGTGCCTGAGAGCTTGCTATTAATCTATACTAATATTATAAATGCGCTGCTGTCTGTCTGTCTCGCTTTCACGCCAAAAGTACTGAACCGATTTAATTGAAATTTGGTACACAGATAGTCTAGAGCCTGAGAAAGGACATAGGCTATTTTTTAATTGGAAAAAGGATTATAAAGGGTTCTTAAAGGGGAAATATATTTATTTAAGGGCTTCAACGCAAGCGAAGCCGCGGGTGAAAAGCTAGTTCAATATATTTGAGCAACTTGATTTCCAACCCCGGTGCCGGCACCAATGCAATTGTCAATTTTAAGTGTTGACTTATCACGTGCTCTGCGGTGAATGAAAACACCGTGAGGAAACCTGCATATTTTCGGAATAGTAACAAAAGAAATTATTTCGAAAATATGTGAATTCCATCAATCCGCAGTGGGGCCGCATGGTGAATTCCCTAATACCCTTTGTGCAGAGGAGGTCTTTGCCCAGCTGTGGTAACTTTATAGACTATATCTTTACTTTTTACTTCAACGACGGTTTCATTGAAGCTGTTTTATGCCTAATATCTATAATTGGATATGTTTAATTTATCTCGTTAACTTCACTAGTTAGTTATAAACATGGATCTCTAAGACAAATGTCAGAAAAAACTATTATTCTTATTCATTAATCTTAGTCTTAGTCTCATATTTTGATGTTGTACAGACCGCACAGGTTATTTATCTAGGGTGTTGCCTTACGGTCAGGTTCTTAACGGCGTGCTCCAATAATCTTTAAGGTTTTCTCGTTTATGTTATTATCCTCAGTAAAGAATCTCCATCTGAACAACCTCGTTTAACGGAAGCGTGTATTGTTTTTGTTAAAACAATCACATTTGCATCTCGCCCCCCATCTTTTTACTTCTACTCGTAAGCGCAGGCGAGATCAATAGACGCTTTTGACACGCTAGATGCAACCAAAATACGTTGTAGTAGTGAAAGTACTAGTATAAAAATAAATCAGAAATAAAAAAATATTACACAAGAAAACATAAAATTCATTTTCGAGGCATTCCATCGTGTATGCATGTATTTTGTCTAACGCAAAGTTCAAAATAAACAAAGTGTTGCAGGTGTTACGATATTTAATAGTTAATGATAAAACTTTGACCTTAAAAAAATCTAGAAGAGTAAGCCATTAAATCGTTCAAACGGAGAAGCATTATAAATTCCATTATAGCATCATACCGAGGTGCATTTGACGCTTCTTTTGAAGCGGAATGAAATTGCTTTTCCTTTCTATTTCAAAGGTCTTTAGTCTATTTTAAGCCCTTTGTATTTGTTGTATCTATGTAAAATTTTGAAATGTCTTATTCCTAAATATCTAAGATTGATTTGTATATAAATAATTCACAAAAAAAGTTGTTTTTTAAAGCTCTCAAGTAAAATCGACAAAGCAATTTATATGGTATTTAAGGCCTCGGAAGCGAATGTAAGTGTTAGAACTAAAAGTCGTTTCTATACATTGTTGTTTATCAATTTAATTCGCGGCTCATATATGTATAAAAAAATAAGTATATGACGTGATCGTAAGAAATTCAAGCAGCCGTGTAATAGATTTCCCAAGGCGGACCGCAATAAATTCAAAGTTTTGGCGGGAATGCGATCCATGTTCTGACAGCCCTGTCGCTGCTTATAAGACTGACGGTCTCTAGGGATGCAGCCGAGCGGTTTCATGAGCCGTGTCTTAAAATAACGACGTCCCGGGTCCCCGACCACTTCTTATGAAATGAAATTCGGAACGTAGTCAATAAAATTACAAGAAGTCAGTCTGACTATTTTCGCAAACTGTGTAATTTATCATTTGAATCCTGAATAGCATTTTGCATAGCCGTAGCATTAGGATACGAATGCGTTCGCGTTCCGAATGCGTTCCTCTGTACACTCTGAAACGTCTCTAATTAAAATCTAACACGCAACGTTTTCAACATCATGATCATCATTTCAGCCTGTTTGAGTCATCTGCTGAACATAGGCCTACCCCACAGACTGCCACGAAGTACGATCCTGAGCCACCTGCATCCGTCGACTTCCAGCACAACTTTTTATTTCACAAAAAGTACCGTCTTTTGTATAGTTTACGTTAAGTAGCGCAAGTTACCATGGATGCGTAACTCACTTCTTAATGCTCTGGCACTGTTTCAGCAGGAACGCCAGGTACTGGCCCACCGGTGTCTCCGCCCCCAGTACGGCCACCTGAACTCCCGGGCGCGGAGCTGGTAGAGGAAGGACCTTGCGCTCTGGTGGTGGGAGAGCCATCGGTGCCGACGTCTTAGCGCCCGTTTTCTCTGTCTTCTCCTGCGGTTTATCTTCCTCCTCACAACGCAATTGACGAAATGGCGCTACAAACGACAATGCGTTGCGTTTCACATCACTGTACTAACATACTAGTGTACTTTGATAAGTGAGTGTTCACTCGGAAATATCCTGCAACCCATTTCACGGAAAACTTTATTGCACCCGAATGTACCAGCTACGGGAATTCAGCGGAAAAAAAAATTTAGCTCTTGCTTCTGATATATTTTTACTGTGGTAGGGCCACGCAGCAGTATCGGATGTTGCACGAATGGGCAGGCCCGTCTAGGTAAGTACCACGACCTCAGAAAAGACCGTCGTAAAGTGGAAGTATGGCAAATACTTTCATGTTTCGTCTGGTGAGTGAGATAGCCGGAGCCCAATTTTCAAAAGGTTGTCAACGCAACTGTCACCCTCGGGTGAAGCAGATGTCCATGGTCGGCGGTATTGAACATCACTGAACATCAGGTGAACTGCCAGCTAGCTTGTCAACTTTTCACATAAAAAAACCCGGGTGAACTAGCCGATTCAGCGCAAAAAAAAATCGAGCTCTTACTTATGAAATACTATCTGATATATAAAAATCTTGTATTCACGAAAACAGTGATGTTTACAAATAAACACAATAGTTCAGTGGAAGCACGACCGTAAAACGATTTATTGCATGAAAGAAAGCGCAATACTATGCCTCTCTCACCCCAAACGTAGATAGATTGTAAATAGATTAGATACGTAGTAATCTTTACAGTGCAAATACAGCTTTATAGGCTTAGGTTTTGCGCTTATTATATTGAGTAGATAATGTATTTTAACTGAACTTTCTTTTGGGGGTCGGAATGAGTTAACAAAAAATTTCGTAATTCGAAGTGCTTATAAACAGTTATTTCTAAAAATTATACAAGTTATAATATTAACGGAAAACGAACTGCCAAAGTTTGTTCCGCCTTCGATTACTTTTAGCTTGATTCGGTGCAAAATACCCTTTTTTTCTTTCCTTCTCTCACATGGCTGGGTACAAACTGTATCTCCTTCTGGAGGTATATCGGTGAGAGCCCTTCTGCAGCCTTTTTCATTAACAGTTTTTGCATAAAGACGCACAAAGTTAATGCCCGTTCTTAAATTTATTAGGTTTGTCCATACACATTTAGATTTTGAAAAGAAATTTGATTTAAACATTTTTAAATTTAGATGCTATGGTTTGTCAAATACTTGTTTTGGGATAGAGTAAAAAGGTCCTGATGACATCGTTTTGAGTGAATGATTGAGTTTTCTTTTAACGATGCAAGAATTCTCCACAGAGTTTTTGTGTTTGATTTGAATTCCTTATCAGTCGACTGAATTAAATAAATATTTTTTACAAAAAGTATGTTGGCGCTGGCAACACTGTATACCGGATATGACGTTATCTACCCGAGCCACGGGACACATGGTCGCATGTAGCAGCGGTCACTTGGATTTCGGCTACGTTCCCGGACGGTGATATTACCACTAGCGCTGCTTGTCGTTATAATAGTTGTTAATATTCAAGTTCAGTAATAGTTAAAATGTTAGGATCAAGGTAAAAACGTTAGAACTCTTATATCAGAAGTGGGATTCAATACGAAAACTCGCATTTGGCTGTTCAAACAATCGGCGACATATTTTCTCCTTGTGTAATAAACCCTCGTAAAATAAAACAATGTGTTTTATACTTACTATACCTAATGGTGATAAAATCTTTTGGTTAAATGTAACGAAAGTTTTGGTGAGTACCTTCCAGTTAATTAATTACTTATCATATATGAGAAAATGTAAAATAGCGATACACAACTGGTTTACCCGGTTATGCTACCGAGCATTTTAGAAGTTGGAAGATTTAAGGCATGAACTGGTGATGGATATCCATTTAAACACCATCACTGGTACTTAGACAACGTAGCGATACACGACTGGTGTAACCGGTAAAGCCACCTAAGTTCGGTAAATCACTGAAAACTGTGAACATGGCGATATGCATCCCAGTTGCGAGGGATAGGCCACAGGGTAAGTGTTTTGAACGTAGCGATATGCATCCCAGTTGAGAGGGATAAGCCATAGGCTAAGTGTTTTGAACGTGGCGATATGCATCCCAGTTGAGAGTGATAAGCCATAGAGTAAGTGTTTTGAACGTGGCGATATGCATCCCAGTTGAGGGATAAGCCACAGGGTAAGATGCTCTGAACGTGGCGATATGCATCCCAGTTGAGGGATAAGCCATAGAGTAAGTGTTTTGAACGTGGCGATATGCATCCCAGTTGAGGGATAAGCCACAGTGTAAAGTGTTATGAACGTGGGGATATGCATCTCAGTTGAGGGAGATAGGCCACAGGGTAGTGTTAATTTTATGAAGGTTACTTGTACCAGACTTCAACGCCATTCGAGGACGAAGGCGTGATGCAGGACGGCCGAATGTTGGCGCTGGCAACACTGTATACCGGATATGACATTATCTACTCGAGCCACGGGACACATGGTCGCATGTAGCAGCGGTCACTTGGATTTCGGCTGCGTTCCCGGACGGTGATATTACCACTAATGCTGCTTGTCGTTATAATAGTTGTTAATATTCAAGTTCAGTAATAGTTAAAATGTTAGGATCAAGGTAAAAACGTTAGAACTCTTATAAGTATTATCGGCAATATGTTTATAGAACCATGAAGTTAACTCTCATTAACTCTGCTAAATAATTGAAGTTTAGATATTAGTATATTAAAGACATAACATGTTTGTTACGGATTAAAATACATAAGTAGGTACAATGTTAATAGGCATCTGGTTTATATCCCATTACGAGTGACGATTTAATTAGTAATCCGAAAATAAAGTGTAAAAACGATAACAAATTAGATAAGTTTGTTAGTCAGCATATGTTCTATTCATATAAGTCAATAATTTCTATTAACTTTTTCATCTACGAGTTCAACACTATGGAGCCAACTATGTAGAACAACTTATGGTGTGATATTAACACTCCAATTGTTTATAATTAGTTTGATTATGAATAATGAATTTATTATTATTGGTATGTCAACAAAAAACTACCCGAGTGATTCTTAACGAACAAGTACTACGAACAGATAAATTAATAAGCATTACCGATATGCATTCATTAACGAGCATCGGGTTGCTTTAACAGCCTCTGAGTTATTTATAGTCTGTGCTCAGTTTATCGGGTCGAGAGGGAAAGCGCTCTGGGCAACGCTTTACCTTGGCACTGACGTATTAATAGTGCACTCTGAACTTGTGCACAATCGCTCCACGTTCGCGTTTTAGATCTCCGCGTATCCCAGGTCTTCGTATCTGGGAAGAATATTGGGTTAAGGAATACTGGGTTCGCATAAACATACACACCTTTTTGGATAACCTAAAGTTATGATTTATTGATATATTTAATCCTTTTTTCATACTAAAACTATAAAAGAAATTGATACACTAATTTAACTAATTACAATAATTATTCGATAAAAACACAGGTTTATAGTCGTTCAATGTCAGTTTACAGGATTACAGCTGTAAGCAAACTTCAACAATCGTTATCGACAATCGAGTTAATATATTAGTACCTGAAGGACCGAGCTTTGTTTGGTTTTTTTGGTAAATCGTGTATTTTGGAAATAAAAAAATAAAAAATAAAGAAAGCAATGATCTGGTATAGAAAAAAAAATGAAAAAAAAAAAAAAAAAAAAAAAAAAGTGTGTAAATGACCGTGACACGAACCGCAGCCTTCTGTTTCGGGGCCGCACGATTACCGACCGAGTTATTATAACATTTTTTCGAAAATTAGCGTCATATTCGAATGATAATTTTTATTCCCTGAAAACAGGGATAAAAGGACATTTTATAAAAATGAAACCTAGCTAGATCGATTTTTCGCCCCCGAATTCTTTTTTATTTTTTGGGATGATATTTGAGATGGTAACGACACGCTGTATACATCGCGATAATAAATGAGCACACGTCTAACGCTACTTGCCAATAATCATAAAAAAATATTAACGTTAAAAAATCCTTAATTAAAAATTATTTTTCAAACAAACTAATTAAGTAAACAAGAAACAAAATTTGTAACATCCTATACAACTACAACTGACTGATTCATACATTCCGAGACTTTTTCATTCGTTGCCACAGCGTCGCATTACAAGCCTCTCCTTCTAATAATATGTTTTGTCTCTTTTAAATTCATTCAACCCATTCATATGCTTTGTGACCTTTACAAATGAACTTTACGTTACAGTTTAATACGTAAGGTTGTTCTAAAATTGTTTGTTTTGGAAAATTTAATAACTCTGTAAATATTGATGTTTAAAGAATGTAAATGTTTAATACAATTTTAAAAAGTTATCCTCTATATGTGTGTTCATTTATTGTCGTGATTGTAAAGACACGCTGTATATACAAGAATTGTTTAGAGGTATTAGATTACATTGACAACCGGTTCATATTCTTTAATGACAGCCGAGTATTGAGATTTGATTAAAACCGATGAGCTTAAACTTATAATATACACAGCAAAATAACGACCACGTTCAGAGACTTCAAAGAATAGCACATAATTAAAATTTAATTTATTTAATCGTCTCAAGTGAAACCTTATTTATATGACAAATATCTTGTGTGCGAAAGTTATTATTTAATTAAAAAAAATTGGAGGGTATGAACAATTTTTATTCTGTTGTTGACTTTTATTCTTCATTCTGTTAAACTTTATTCTTATTTTTATAACACTTTGATGGCTGAAGTTATAAAATGAGTCAGCGAAGTTACGAACGTCGCAACGAGATAACCAATTTCAGAATTCAGAGCGAACATCGAAGTGACGTCCAATTTCTACGATAGATGTTTACGTTGCAAAACGTCAAGAACCGATTCTATCGAAGCATTATATAGTTAGTGATAATTGTTTTAGTAATATTTTTATTGTTAATTCCATGCCGTACCACGCTATTTCTTTATAATTCTTATTTGAGAAACTGCCAGTTGTACACAGCTATCTGGGCTGGTTTTAAGTAGTGACGGAGTCGTAAATGTTGAAGGCACCAATCCGGTAAAACCTATTTGCGAAAGAAAGACAAGTCCTTTACAGTGATGCATTTTCTGTGTAAAGGGACTTTTCAGGAGTATCGTAGAAATAATTATGTCATCATATATTTTGTGTGTGTGAGCAAGTGTAACACGTTGTTCTTCCTTGACACGGTTGTCGAATTATAAATTTAACGTTCAAAAATAACTTGTACCTTTACATTTCCTGAAGCATTTCTTCAAAAATACCATTCGAGTATACGTATCATATAAATTTACCGATGTCACTAAAAAAATGCAAAAAAATCAATATTCTTACATTCGAAAATCATGTATAAATAAATTGCAATTTATATCTTGATCTTGATACGAATACAATTTCACATCACTACTCAACTCGCCCTCGACCACTGTCGCTAATCCCGCAATGTGATCTGTATCTACTTCATTCTGGATAAATTTATACTTTTAAATTCAAATGATTAATTTTTAAATCTATTCAAATGGTTGTGTAACATAGATACAAAAATGTTACAATTAAAACAACATCATCTTCAAAATTGTGAAATATTTTTCTCACTAGTGGAATTGTTAATTACAATTTTCAATACTGATTTACTACGTACTCAGCGATAAGGAAAAACATCTTGAGGAAAATGCTTGTCATTGAAATAATAAAAACATCTTTAGGTTAAAATTCGCACTGGCGCCGAGCGGCCATATCATACTACCCTCTGTGATTGAGGCCCTTGTCCAGAAAGTGGGTAATGGACATGCTTCACTTTTCATAGAAATAAAATATTAAGGTAGACACCATTACTTCCAAGAATTCAGAGTAGCCTTAAGGTATCCTCTGCCTACAAGGCTACTAAAAGGGGGCTTTGGGTTAAGCGTGATGTAAAGCCAGGGAAATACGTCGCCTCTCCTGGCTCGGGTGTAGTGCTGAACGCCACTATGGGTGGCCTGCGAGAGGCTTTTACCTAGTACAAGTCTAACATATCTATCCCTACCTCTATCGTTCCCCTGGAAACTATCAATTAAAATGTTCTCCCGCTACCAAAAAAAGACATCGTTTGTACAATTAGCTCTTTTCCTGATTTTCCGCATCGACTAATGGGATTCGTAATAAGCTTATTCTATACTGCCCTATACTGTGCTGATTGGAAGATTCTAGAACCATCAAAACGTTTTGCTATAGAGTAAATTTAATTCAGCCAACGACAAAGCGGAGCACTGAAACATTATTTTTTTGCGAAATGTTATAGAATATCCATGCTTATTTGCGCTTAATGTAATTTTCAAATATCACGAGTGAATTGTAATTGTGCGTACGTACGCACACACGTACACATTTTTAGTGAAATTTGTGTCACGAAAGATCAGCAATTTTACGTGTACCAGCGAACCTAAGCTTCCAACAAAACCATTGATGACTCCGCACAATTTATGACAAATTGACGAAGATATTAAACTATACTATAAAATTTTTACTTACATTCGGGTATTAAAAATATAATTAATGATCAACATAATTAAGGAGCAGAGATCAATCATAGGGTCTATAATTGAACGGAGCCGCGTGATAGGTTCGCTACTCTGTTGATTTAACAGAATTTTATAACTTGACTAATATTTATCGAAAGCTCTTTGAAATAAAAAAAATACCAACGATGCAAACGTAACGTTTGACAGTGCACTACAGTACGCTTTTCGTTAACAAAACGTTAAACGTAGTGATTACATTCTCTCTGTTCGTTAAGTCTATGGTATTCGTTGACACCAGTGTTATTAATGCACTAGTACGACTTAAGAAATTAACAAGAGAGCCTCTTCATTTCGGAAACGCTGGCACCATATTTTGTCCATGGACATTTACAAATGTGCCCATCTTGCATCGATGGTTTAAAGTACTTTACATGGACTAGTTACTCCGCGATTCTCATGAAATAGCGCTAGCCGCTTCGTATGATGGTAAGTGATAACTGCCACCCATGGACACTTGCCACACCCTTAAGGTTGCAAAGGCGTTGCCACCTTTTAATGAAGTGGGCCCCAGCTGCCTCACTCTAATTTACGCCGGTCTTCTGTGAGGTCGTGGTACTTCCCCGGACGGACCTGCCCATTCGTGCATCAGCAAACTGATGTGTGGCCCTACCACCGTTGACGGTTTACCGGACCGGTTAGACGAAATAGATTGTAGAAACGGGTTAACGCATCAATCTATTTTTCCTGGTTGTCACAATCTCTTTTCTTAGAGTTAACATATCAAGCGACGTTGTGTTGCACTAGTTCTTTTGCTATTACAAAGTCAAAATTAAAATTTCTTTATTCAACATAGGCTTAGTTTAAGCTCTTATTGAACGTTAAAACTAGCAAGGGTTGACTAAACTAGACGGGGCAGAGAAGAACCGGCAAGAAATTCTGCGATCTTATACAGCGTTTCGTTCCAACGGCGACAATAAATGAACACACGTCTTACGCTACTTGCCAATAATCATATAAAAATATTTACGTTAAAAAAATACATTACTTTTACCACCTTTTACTAGTACCATTGTTTAACGCTTTTAAAACATTTGTCATCGCGTGTCGGGCGCTCCCAATTGTGACCTACACAGGCCTATTACGATTTCGCATATCTATGTCGTTCTCATTGCCGTCTGTTGTGTTCAAGTGTGTATCAACTAATAATGCCAATCAGTAATTGTTTATTACTTTACATGTATAATTATATGTAGAAATTAAAAAATAGTAGATGAATAGTTAATGAATTCCTAAACTGAAAACAAAACAACATATTGGCACTATATATACAGAGAACCGAATAACAATTCTGTTCTATATAACTTTGAATGACCTTGTGGAGTACGTACATTTGAATAATGGGTTCAATTTCACCGGCCTTGCCTCGATAATAGATTTTTTGACAAGAATGACTGTGCGTCGTTTAGTTGATTTTCGTGGACGCGCGAAAAGCAATAATTTTCTTTGGCGTATGAAAAACCAAATATACTGCCTTATATTACTTTTGTTTCCTGGGCATATAATTTATGGTCACCAATCTCTGCAAACAACATCGTGAAAAAAGTTATGTTTACTAAACATTTCACAGCATGTCCATAAAATCACGAAAGATTCAGGCAAACTCCGTATAAATCATAAAAATAAAATGCAATAACTTTTATTCTTATTGCATAAATAACACACGCAACCTGAATCGTAAATATTTACTTCAGTTTTTACACAGTATGTAAATAAACGATTTTGGTCTACTCCATGTAAATCCGAGAATTAAAACAGTTCATACCGCTCTATATCGGTTCAAAATAACATGAATAAATATCCTTCATATATTTTAACGCTAAATACTTTTTAAAAGAGCGTTATGCAAATATTTGACTAACCGTTTTGCGTTAATTTATTGCATAAAGAGATATTTGACAATTGACGAAGACGCTGAATATTTTTATGCCTACTTTATGTAAATCTGAGAATGAATGTAATAATATTTCATAATAATCTGAGAATTTATGAATTAAAGTAAATAGTTCATACCGTTCTTTAACGGGTTAAAATAAAATAAAAAAGAACATGATACATTTGAATGCCTCTAAATACTCCTTAAAATGGCGTTCTAATATTTAATTCACCGTTTGGCTTTAATTTATTGAATTAATAAATAATATGTCCAGTTGATGGAAACGCTGGATTTACTGAAATCATGTTAAGATCTAAGCGATTGTTTACTCACGATTTTCGTGTTAAGGTGCATCAGCTCTCGCTCGGTGACCCGTCGCCTCGCAGTCTCCATCTGCTGCTGGCGGTACTGGTTGTACTTGTATAGCAAATACATCCCGGGCAGGGCCAGCACCACGAGGGGTCGCATTAAGGGCGCGCGCTGCGGCATCCTCGCGTTACCATTATACCACCGAGGGCTACGCACAATCGACCGACACGGGAGGGCACACACGCACGCGGGGAAAGAACGTTATGACGGCGTATTTAGCAAACATTTTGCACTCTCACAACTGTCTACACTAGGCTTAAATATGGAAGATCTCGTACGCTACGCTTTGTTTTGCACTCTATTATACAGTGTCACTAATATGCTACGGGGTTTCTACGTTTAACAATTTTATTGCTTTTATAATAGACCTAGTTTCTCATTGCGCTCTTCATCACAACGCTTGCGTTTGGACAGGATCTGAAACAAAAAAGTACAGTTCAGTACCAGAAAAATTTGTGCAACAGTAACATGTTTAACTGAGTCCACCGTTTGTGGCCCGTTTTAAAACTGTGTAAAGATCGAGTTGAGCTCTTTGAATTATTTATAATAATCCTCGTTTTAGTTTAATTATTAACAATATATTTTTAATTTTAAAACTTTGACCTAGGGGCCAAAATGAAAATTTCAGCCAATAAAAATATTTAGAAGAAACACTTTTCTAACAAGCGACGCTTGCCGTCTTAGCATTAATGTAGAAGTCGTCGGGTGATGGCGGGAAATTAGTTTTTAACAAAGTTGCCGTTACGGGGCAAAGGCTATTTGATGGAGCCCAAAATATAGTCAACAGGTATGCAAATGCGACGAGTAGGTAGGTTTGCAGGGATGTTAGTGAGGGATACACAGATAGGCTATGAGTGTGTCTTTCAATTTATTCTAATACTAGCGACCCGCTCGTCTTCGCACGGGTGCAATGTATTATACATAATATAAACCTTCCTCTTGTATTACTTTATCTAGTAAAAAAAAATACATCAAGATCCGTTGCGTAGTTTTAAAGATCTAAGCATAGATAGGGATGACTTTGTTTTATACTCTGTAGTAAAGTTATGCAGTCTATGCTTATGGTGACTGTTATTCGAAATTTAGTAATTGAGTAATATAAAAGAGTTCACAAAAAATATAGTATAGTAACAGGCTCTATATGTACCACTGCTGGCTCAAGGTCTCTTATATACATAGGGTCATAAGGCATAGTCCACCACGCGTTTCCACTGTGACTTGGCAGAGTTCACATATCTTTGACATAGCTTTTTTGTCATTATTTCGAAAATTTGCTGGTTTCCTCGCGATATTTTCCTTCGCCGCTAAAACGTGATAAGTCAGCACTTAAAATCGCCACCAAAAATCTCGTTACGTTCATAACAGCCCATTCATAATAAAATCTAACCTATTGTATCAACATTGCTTACAAACTTATGCATCATTCAGAAAATTTGGCTCCAAATACACTATTCCCTATATCGATTGTAAGTATAAAAACCTCATTCATTAATATACTCCACTTTTTTATTTAAATTGTTTACTTAAACCATTCATGTAACCTATATTTGAATTTTAATCTAGTTTCTATGATGACAATATTTTAATAAAGCTTTGAATTCTCCAAGCAATAACGTCTACTATACTGTAGTCTGGCAAGCTTTCTGTTTTCTCTGCGGAATATTGTTCGCAATTTAATTAATAAAGTCAAAATAATTTTCTACTTAATTTTTACTCAGTGTTGACTCTGAACTGATAAATTATTGTCAAATTAAAAGATCATTGTTATAATCGAGAAAACCGAACTATTTGAATGGATATATTACCTAGTGTGAATATTTTAATTTAATTGCCTGGCTTATGTTATAATGCCAATATCACAAGTCCTAAGAGTGACCAACGGGAAAATAAATGAAAACGTTACAATTAATTTTAACTGGATATTTGGTGACTTTTTAATTTTATTTAAAAACGTACAATTAAGACTATTATAGCGTTTATTCTATTTTAAGTTCCTAGCGCTTTGCACATTTCACATCCACGATACAGATTAGTTCTGTAATTTTTTTCTAATAAAAATTAATTGAACTCTAACAACATTTTTTACATGTTCTAGACAAGGCGGATTGCAGCGTTGTAAATATTAAGTGCACGAGAAGCAAAGCGAAGTCATATCTCTAAAGTAGTCTATAATTTTCCCCCTTAGCGAGATTTCACTTTGGTAGAGTTGATTGAAGTTCTTCTAGCGCTCCAATTAGCTGATGGCGTAAAAAACTTTTTGCTCCGTTCCACTGGAACAAACTTCGAGCTATTGGTGACTTTAAGCGGTCGATCGCCGACGAAGTTTTTAAATGGCGTCATGAAACAATATTCTAATAATTTTTCACTTCAAAATAGAAACAAATAACTTTATTTGAAGACCCTTGTCAGAATTTGGACTAGATAAATTTGTAATATGTTAATATGCTATCTCTGTTGTATTGGTTATATCTGTTTACTCCCAAAGTATTGATAGAACATGGGAGGTTATTTTATGTAACAACTAGCGACCCGCCCGGCTTCGCACGGGTGCAATGGAGATATTGAATTTCTCAGCTTTTCTGTACTATAATATGCATTATACTATATATAAACCTTCCGCTTGAATCTCTCTATCTGTTGCTGAAAACCGCTTTCAAATCCGTTGCATAGTTTAAAAGATCCAAGCGTACAGATATCGGGAGCGACTTTGTTTTATAATAAGTAAGCTAAACCTTTACTTCAGGTTTGGCTTTCCAAGTCACGGGCTTCAATTTGACATTCAACAGTTAAGTTAATCTGAATATTCTTCAATAAATACTTTTTTCTCTTCAATAAATACTCTATTCCTTTTTTTAAATGTTTGAAGTAGTTAAAGAAAATGACGAGATGACGTATTGGAAGACGATCAACGGCCGTTTTCAATATTCTATCTATCTATAGATTTGATTACGAGCGATAGGTATTTGCCATTAGCTCCTTAGTACTTACGTCAAAATTCTATCTCCAGTTACCAAATGTACAGATAGATAGAATATTAAAAACAGCCGTAAGAATGAGAAAAAAAGTACGTATAATTCAGTTTAGTACTTTCAATCATTGTGAATATATGTTTAAACGGTCATTTGCATTATATTTTTCGTTTATTTCATTATAAGTATAATAGACATCGTCTCAGGAAATAATACAATATGTCACAATGTTTATCTGTTAGTATTACCCCGTACCAGCCTGCAAATATTCGTATCAAGGGTCACGGGTTTGACGTTCAATAGTTGTTTGATCGACAACAGTCGCTATTGACGTCTACCTCTTTATTGAGGGAACTTACAAGACTGTTTGTTTCCTTTTAAAAACATGTGGCGTACCTCGTTTCTTATTAATACAGATGTCAAAGGAAACCTGAGTGCATATATACGTAAAAGTTATACTTCTTTGGCACAGAAAAATGTTTTATTTTTGCATCGAAACAGCTTTTGAATGAAACGGCCAATAGACAAAATAAATACTACAAATAAAAGTTTGATTAAATAGACACTTATATAATCATCATAATAAATTGCGTCTTTCTTCATTACACGCTAAAAATAAATTCTTAGCTTTTTTCACCAACCTTTGCATATTTTTTTCTTTTGTGAATAAATACTTATAATAGATATGTATATAAACAATCCAAAAACAAAAAACATAAGTACTATGTTCCTCACAAAATATTTTCCAGTAGTAGGTATCCGATTCACCCTCCGGAGTAAAAGATGTTCACTGTCCCCTCAGGAAATTGAGTTTAAATGAAAAAAATTTCAAAAATGCTGTCGTTAACGACGATACTGCTTTAGGATCATAAATAAATAAATAAATAAATACTTTAGGACACCTTTTTACACAACATTATCTAGTCCCAAACTAAGCAAAGCTTGTACTATGGGTACTAAAAAACTGATAAACATACTTAAACATACTTTTCTTTTGTAAATAAATACATATTATACATATATAAACACCCAGACACTAGAAAAACACTATGTTCATCACACAATATTTTTCCAGTAGTGGGGATCGAACCCACACCCTCTGGCACAGGAGTCAGGTACACTAACCACTACGCCATTCGGGTCACCGTTCACAGTTTGCGACATGTACAGCGCGTATTAGAACCAAAAATATCATATCCGTTCAGAATCCACTAATTTCCACCTATATATAGCAGATTCATCTCGAGCCCGAGGCGGGGCGGTGGCGAGATGAAATGACTTTCCCTTGGTCGCTTCGTTGGGCAGCTGAGGTAGGCTTACACAGCGGCGTATAATTAAGTGTAGAACTACTCTATCCATTTTCAAGCTTTTGTGTTCATCCCAAATACGGTGGCGTTGCAAGCACCGTGACCAGATCTGAACTTGGCACTCTGAAAGGTACATTCGTGATGTTTATTGGCAGAACGCTGACTTAAAGAAGATTGACTATTCATTATCGATTCATTATCATTAGCGAGTTATCCGGAGCCTACTCTCTAAAAACTGGCAACACAACTGCATCCTAATAGGTTTTGGGGATGCTCAGGGACGGCAATTGTTATATTAACCGGAGCGCCTGTCCATTTTACATTGAAATTGCATGAGATCGGATGAGTAGAGTGCAACTGGACGTCATTCATTTATTCATATTCCTTGAAACATATAATGGAGTTCACCTCACCATTCATAATAAACTCATTATTACACTAAACACTTAGTAGATTACAACAACCTACATTTGTATTTATGTCCGATTACAATTCTTTCTATTATTACTATTTTTTCTTTAAATAAAAACTGACCAGTGCTTGACTATAAAGAGCTGTATGCTATAGCTATAGGAGTTTAGTATTTTTGAGACTACGGTCAAATCCGGGGTCATTATGTATATTCTTACATCTAGCAAAGAAGGACCAACTTTTTTTCATTTAACGGTGGTAGTGCCACGCAACAGTGTTCGTTGTTGCACGAATGGGCAGGTCCGTCCGGGTTAGTGCCACGACCTCACAGAAGAGCGGCGTAAAGTAGTAGTTTTGCACTTCTGCGTTTCTTCTGGTCAGTGAGGTAGCCGGGGCCCACATTATTAAGCATCTGTAACCCTACGGGTGTTGCAAATATCCATGGGCAGGCGGTTACCACTTAACATCAGGTGAACCACCAGCTCGTTTGCCACTTCCTCACATAAAAAAAAACTTTTTTATTTTTCACAGTAATAAAACATATTTTCTATTTTATAAAATGTAGCGTAATTATTAAAACTTTAAGACAATTAGTGACAAATATAAGCCCTTACATGAGCACGCCGCATCTTATCGAAATCGCCACGGATAATTATTTCTTTTACAACAATGATAATACAATCGCTTATTATATACTCGAAATAATACATGTTTTAATAATGTAGAGTAACCGGCCAATATTTTATCATAGAAGACCGGTGTAAACTAGAAGCATTGCCACGGGTATTTTGACTGTCTCTTTGTTATTATCTCCATTAAAGGAGTTCCAGAAAAACCGCTGGGTATGGTTTTTTTTAAACTCATTTTAGATTTTTTGCGTCAAATCGGTCATCGGATGTTAAGAGTCCCAGAAGATTCAGTTTTAACTTCGCAGCGTCTTTATCTACAAAAAACAACAGATTTAAGTTCAGCTGTTGAGCTCCTACGAATCTCTGTTAATCAATCCTCTGAAAATTTATAAACGGTACTACTATATAAAAAGTATACTGTACTACCTACAACGGCTGATGATTTCACTAGGCGGCGTCTGCAACTAGTAAAAAGTAAATTAACAGCCTATACATGTCCCACTGCTGGGCAAAGGCCTCCTCTATACAGAGGGTATCAGGGCATAGTCCACCACGCGGCCCCACTGCGGATTGGCGGACTTCACATATCTTCGAAATATATTTTTTTTTGTTATTATTACGAAAATATGCAGGTTTCCTCACGATGGTTTCCTTCACCGCGGAGCAGGTGATAAGTCAGGATTTAAAGTTAAAAACTTCATTGGTGCCGGCACCGGGGCTCCGGTTGCTCGAGTACATTGAATTAAAGGCAAGCGCCCGGACACTGAGCTATCACGGCTCGTCTGCCACTAATTCTTGATATTTCTTGTCCTTTTTATCTTCTATATAATTATAGCACAGTAGATAATAGATTTTTTTTTTATGCGAAAAGTTGTCAAACGAGCAGACGGTTTACCTGATGTTAAGTAAATACCGCCGCCCATGGACATCTGCCACACCCGAGGGTTACAGATGCGTTGACAACCTTTTGAAAATTGGGCTTTTCACTCACCAGACGAAACGCGAAAGTATTTGTCATACTGTCACTTTACGCTGGTCTTCTGTGAGGTCGTGGTACTTACCCGGACGGGCCTGCCCATTCGTGCAACAGCCGAGGCTGCTGCGTGGCCCTACCACCGTAAAATATAATTCTCTGCCACTAATTCTTGTTATTTTTTCTTTTTTTATAATTATAGTGATAATATAGCCGTGATAATAGATATAATTCATTAATCTTTTATTATAAAAGGGTGTTATAAAAGCACGGTATTTTTTATTAAAACTACACGAATCAGAGTGCACCCTGTGGCTTCGTACTTCACGTGCCTTTTAATAATATTAATCTTGGGCATGCACGTTTTAATTGGTCTTTACGAAATCTCACTTGAAACATTTCATGAATTTTTGTAGTAACCAACTTAAGTTGGGTAATGTAATTTAATATTTTTATATTGTATTGAAATATTACATATTGTATTGAAATATTTAGATAAATTACTAACGAATACAATTGGTTACTCGTGGATACAGTTTTTTTTTTAAATTAACAATGTATATAACTTAGAAAAAAAACTGTCTTTCACGAACAACTTTAAAAAAAAATTCTAAGATTTAATATTACAAACGAGATTTGGTTTGCATGAAATTTTAAATCGATTGATTTAAATTGAATAGAACTGTCCGTGATTCAATTTGCATTCAACTTATCAGTTTCTTTTTCTATCTTTAAATCGAAAGTAAACATTAAGTAGTAGTAAACATTAAGTATATCAAGTATTTCGGAAGGAAAATTGTCATAATATATGAGTGTATGGAATGGAAACGACTGCTCAGCAGTCAGAGAAAAATAATCGTAAAAAGAGCGAATGCTTTTGAAGGGTACGAGATGAAAGTTCTGTGAGCGCCTTGAATGCGTTTGCAATCACAACTCATCATTTCTCGCATGAGCGGTCCAAAAAGGCTGACTGGGCTTTGATTTTAGGAATGCCTGTAATTGCATTTCGCAATTCGAATTATGGCTATTTTCAGTGCCATTTCGTGGAGATTATCTTTGCCATATCTTCAATCCAATAATTATTTTATTACGAAGTGGAACTTTATTCCGTTACCTGGTTGTATTGAAATTTAACGAGATGGTCACCGTTTCAAGTACTGTTTTTTTATATGAGGAAATTTTATAACTAAATTAGCTTACAGGGGAACTGTAAAACAATGCTTGATTGTCAATTCAAATAGGCTGAATTTAGTTGGAACATTTAGTTGGCACTTGACGTTGCAAATTTTAAATATTATTAACGTTTTGTTATCACGTGCTCCGCGGTGAAGGAAAACATCGTGAGGAAACCTGCATATTTTCGAAATAACAACAAAAAAAATATATTTCGAAAATATGTGAAGTCCGCCAATCCGCAGTGGGGCCGCGTGGTGGACTATGCCCTGATACCCTCTGTATAGAGGAGGCCTTTGCCCAGCAGTGGGACATGTATAGGCTGTTACTTTACTTACTTTACTTTATTAACATTTGTAGAAAATACGGAGGAGGAGTTTTACGGCGCTGCGGGGATCGAACCCATGTCTCTCGTATTCGCGACAAGTCGCTAACCATTTGCTTGGCGCATCTTATTCTTATTTCTTCGATTTCACAAGATACACTTTCTACATACCGTACTTTTAAGAATTAATTTATTCTTCCTCCCGTTCGAACAACTGTTTTCCGATTAATTATTGCTGGCGATTGCTTTTCAACTTTACAGCTTTAAAAAAGTTTTATCAAGCCCCTTTCTTTTAGACATGATCGTAAAAATCTTTAAACTCAGAGCTTTACGAAGATGATGATTTATACGTTCAGTAACGGCGAATCGAATCTAATCACTATCGAATCGAATCGAATCACTATAACTTTCAGTGCTAAAAATAGCAATATGATATTAATATTATATATTAGTATTAACAATCTATTATATGTAAAAGAACGAAACATGAACAGAATAATATAAATAATATAACAATAAATATATTTCTTTTTCTTAATCTAGTATTTCAGTTGAAATTTACTTATTCGCTTTAGATCTGTTTTCTAGTCGGCAAAGGCCTAACTGCCTTTTGAGTCTATAAGCTTACCGTAGAAAAATTTTCTAGGGTAAGCTTATAGACTCAAAAGTCAACAGTCAAAGTAGCTTTATTCAATATAATCTTAACTTAACCTCTTATTGAACGTCTACAAAAAAACTACCACTGATAATGTAATGTCGATTTAGTAAAGTTTACTATTAAATTTTATTCCGTTTATATATATTTCCGTTATATGTACCACGAACGTATAGATGATCACTCTTTCTACATAATATCTTAAAAATAATAATTGTTGTAACTTTATTATCAAAACCAGTAACGTCCTATTAAATCCGCACTTTATTGCCAAACGTTTACAATAATGTCTATTTATATCATGCTGTTGCATGTAACCTTTTATAAATTGTATAATATACCGTAAGAATTATTTATTAATAAGAATTAAAACAGCAGTATCT
The DNA here is from genome assembly GCA_933534255.1 of Iphiclides podalirius. Taxonomy (NCBI): domain Eukaryota; kingdom Metazoa; phylum Arthropoda; class Insecta; order Lepidoptera; family Papilionidae; genus Iphiclides; species Iphiclides podalirius. The sequence goes on along the minus strand of OW152827.1, from coordinate 9,709,249 downwards.
AACTGCGATCGACGTGGGCTGTCTGACTTAATATTGTTTCTACTATTTGTATATCATTTTCAATTTAATAGTTTTACTTAAACGTCTAACACTACATAGTATAAAACAAAGTGCCTGTCTGTCGTGTATGCTTAGATCTTTAAAACTACGCAACGGATCTTGATGCGGTTTGTTTTACTAGATAGAGTGATTGAAGAGGAGGGTTTATATTTATAACACATTGCACCCGTGCGAAGCCTGGGCGGGTCGCCAGTCAAACATAAACCTGGCGTTAGAAGAAGAAATAAAATCGGAGAGCAAGAGCACACTATCTGACGTTTTGTGGTCGAAAACGACGAAGTGTCGAAGCGCACCGCGTTTGCCAAGGGGCCAATCGGCTAAAAGCTTCTGAGTGCACCACGACCGCACATCTGAATCTCAAATTGGATAACATCAGTTCGAGACTTCGCTACCGTTGAGTCAGCTAAGTCGCTTAGGATAAAAATCCATGTTCATTTAAAGAGCTTTAAGGTTTTTTTTTAAACATTGCCCTTACTGTAAGGTAAAATCATCCAGTGTTTAGGGCCACGTTTTACATACATAAATTTCACGTAGACAAAGACAGATACGAAACAATTATCTGTTAGTCACACAAATAGTGGTCCCGCGTGGGAATAAAACCCACGACTCCCGGCGCCGAAGCCAATACTTTGGCAACTGCACCACGGGGTCATTATTATAATATAAGCTATGATTTCGCCTCGCAATCTAAAATCACTCGTCCAAATTTTAGTAACGAGTGTTTTAAGAAGTGTTAATTAATAACAATATAATTTTTTGTTAGTTAATTTTTTAAAGATAATAATTAACTAATAACATTTTGCTTAGAAAGAGTAAGTACATTTTCGTACCGTTTTAGTGACTTATATTTGAATGTAAATCTCATATCATTTACCAAACACAAAACGCCATCTTTCGTCAAATACGCCGAATATATTTAATGCTATTTTCAAACAGAAATTTGGAAATAAAATCGAACTGGATCAAAACTCAACATTATAAAGTTATAAACTTTATACATAACCGACATACCCCAACATCGCACGAGTGGACAATCTTAATGCAGAGGTTTCAAATATTATAAAATCAATAATATTAACACTGAATAACATTATTACTAAATTGTAGATAATTTTTGTCCGCATATATACTGTATACAAATTATGGCACTATACTGCGAAAATGGCTACGATAATGGCGACTGCTTACTCACAAAGACGTGAAGGCATCAAAATTGAGGAAGGAATATAAAACGTGAGCGGGTAAAGGAAATGGATGCATTTCCGACGCCGGTCATGTAGAACGGTGTGTACATATTTAAAGTATCACCTCAAATTTGCAATATACGGCATTTTTTTTTAAAAAACACTGTATTTGCTTATAACGACAGGATACAAGTGAAACAAAAAGTAAATTAAAGTAACGATCTATACAATACATGTCCCATGCTCTTGTACCCTCTATACAAGGGGTATTACAGTTATATACATAGTTCCCCACGCGATCCCATTGTGATTGGCAGACTTCATATTATTTCGTCGACAATACGCATGTTTCCTGATGTTTTCCTCTCACCGCTGAGCATGTGATAAGGCAACACTTACGGCCGGTTTCTGAAACACTGATCATAATAGAAATTAACTTATCAACTGTCAAGTGGCTTATCAAATATCATTTGAGCTGTATAAAGTATGGTTAAACTCTTTGAATTGATCAGAATGATCTACTTCATTATCAGAATGATCAGAATGATCTTCTTCATGATCAGAATAAATTATGATCAATAGACTTATGTGAAAACGGCGCTTAAGTTGGAATATATATAATGAACACGATACAACCCGTTGCTGGTAGTATCTTTATGCATTTCTGTTTTGTTTTTACTTCCAATATTCCCGAACACAACAATGTTGGATAGGATGAATCGGTTCCTAAATCGCTTCATTAGATCAAACTAACAAGCCGTGGAGTCACAACGTCTTCCATCTCCGCCTTTTTATATTATTATACCCGCCGTTATATATATTACTAGCTGACTCGACAAACGTTGTTTTGCCATATAAATTTTTTCTAGAGGAAACGGAACGCACGCATAGTTTGACAGGTTATACAGACATAGTCGATAGGTGGACAGGTACAGTTTGTATGGGGAAAATAAAATTGTTGCTATTTCGATTTTCCAGGCAATTTTTCCATTGTTTTTCATCGTTTAAACCTTCCCTGGACTGACACAAATATTTCAAAACCAAAATTAGCCAAATCGGTCCAGCCGTTCTCGAGTTTTAGCGAGACTAACGAACAGCAATCCATTTTTATATATAAGAAGATAATACATATTATATATATTATATATATTATATATTATAGTATGTATTATATCCGCCTTATTATATCGATAGATGCCTCATGTCTCAGGTACCCGTGTCCTAAAGCATAACTACGTATTAACTAGTTCAACATTAATTCGATTTCTCACTGCATTTTACTTTATGTAATTCGAATGTTATGCGAGTCGATTTACGATAGGATTTCGATTCTATTTTGCAGAATTGAGTAAAGAAACAAAATATTATTTATTTAGATAATTATGACAAAAATATATCTTTTTTCCTAAATATAACACTTAATTCATGTATGTGTTTTTAAATTTTTAGATTAATTTTAAATGTTTAGTTGGCGACTAGATTATTCTTGTTGTTTTTGTTTTGTATTGTGATTGTTGTGCTTCTATTTTGTTTTAATGCTTTTCTATTTAGCATGATGTTTCTCCTGTCTGATACAATTCGAAGTTTTCATTTATATAAATATTAAATGTAGATTTATAAATAAATAATTGGAAACAAATAAAATTACTTTTATTATTCCCAGGTTTTTGTTAAACCTCTCATTATAATCAGTATGTAAAAACACTATACACTTTTCACAAGACACAATAAATATTTCGGTTTGTTTTTTGGTGTTCATTAAAATAAATAAATAAATTCTGTTTAATCTACAAACATAGATATGATTTCTTGAAGTTATAACCTATAGTTATAGTGACATACGATATCTACGCTTAACTAACTAATAGTGTACATGCAACTTTATGTAACTAATGGTAAACTGTTATACGGATTACATATAACTGACTACTGTAAGAGCATAAAGCCACTTTGTGAATCATTGATGGGTTTCCAAGAATCGATATCCATAAATCACTTAAAACCTGCTGCATTGCTATAATGAAATGTCAAAGTAAAAGCTTTTTTTATTTTAAAACTATAATAAACTACGGCGTCCACAAGTAGTGCAAAAATAAAATATAACATAAAATATTCCACCCATGTAAAGTTATACTTCGTCGCACAATATGAGTTAATCTAGCTAAGCCCCACTTGCTGACATCAAAGTGTGGGATGTTTTTACAGTTAACAAGTGACAAGTAAGCTTCGAGTGATAGTGTTTCAGTGAGGTCAGATTACTGTCATTATCCTGAGAAATAACTTGAAATTTTGTCTAGCCAGATGAAAACACACTCTAAAAATGTTCATACTTAAAATCAAATAAAAATTGCTTGTAGCCGAGGCCTTCCGTCTGGTTGGTACCCATTTAGTTATTATATCCCTAATAATATTATAAATGTGAATTTAAGTTTGTTTGTTACGCTTTCACGCCAATACTACGCAACCGATTATCATGAAAGGGTTCTTTTTTTTTTTTTTTTAAATATAATATTAAAAAAAATAAATTAATTTAATACGCGTGCGGAGTCGCGGGCGAAAAGCATAATATATATCTTTATGTTTATTTTTAGTTATAAACCCAACCAAATGAGAAAATAAATAAATATCAAATAATTATAATAACAAAAAAAAATCGAAGACGTGTGAAGACTGCCAATCCGCAGTGGAATCGCGTTTTGGATTATGCCCTAATACCCTCTGTACAGAGGAGGTCTTTGCTCAGTAGTGGGACATATATGGGCTTGTTACTTTTACTTTACTTTGCTATTTCTCAAATGCTAGAGAAAGCTCACGGGGAGACAAATTGCCATCTCCTTTGTGCCATGTTAAAGGTTCGGTCCTTATACGGGACGATTTGTGCGTTCTATAAATTGTTGTTGCGAGTCTGTACGTATATATTCATGCTATAGTGCAAGTATCGTTAATAACAAATGAAAAAGGAACTAAGGAAAAAATACAATGTTCTTGAGTCTGCTACATATAGTATTGCAAACAGCAGAACAAAAATTTAACGGACTGTTTTACAGTCCGTTAAATTTTTGTCCTCTTAAAATATGTTATTCAGATAAATATTTTATATGTAAACAGCACGATTTTAATCCATTCACAATGAGTGTGTCATCGGCCAGAAGGTACTTAAGTCTTAACTTTTTTAAGCAAGATAAATAGGTAAAATAGTCTTATTTTAACTAGTAATATTCATTTGTAATATTTTTTTTATTTTACCATATTAATCAGCTACAGTACTTGTCTGCTCTCCGACTATAAATTAACTAAATTTCTATAAGTGAAGGCTTGTTATTGGCTGTTTGTCATCTAGTTTAGGGTTAGTTAGATTTGAATAGCTGTCTTCCATATCCTAAATAAATAAATTATTGCACTGTACTGTACAATAACATAGGTGAGTTATAAAATAAATATTACAATTGATTTAGGAACCAGTTTTCCCACATTCTCGTCTACCGACAAAAAAAGAACTTATGAATTCAATTTCATTTTCATAATAAATCTATTATAATACAATCTGGTTATAAAACTATTTGAATCGTGCAGTCCTCAGAAAAAGAAAACTCTTTCACGTAGGATTTCTATATATCATATTTTAAAGCCATTAAAAAAACACTAGTATTTAGGCGAACTTAGGCGTCAAAACATCAAAAGAGAAATATAAGAATGTAATTTGGACTTATGATATTCTCAAAGGACGGAGGAGAAAAAAAATAGGGAGTCGTTGTAAATATAATGCAAAAGTAGTAGGACATTTAATATGTAGAAAAATTGTTTCTAAAAAAAGTGTGTCTCTCACGACTACTATAATTTAGATTTATATTATTCGTTACCTTTGCTATGACTGTTCTATATTTAAAAGTCGAATCACAGCTATATTCCGGCTTAATAATGTGGCATTCATGTAACCGTAACCTACGAAGTCGGGGCAAAGGCGTGTACCTAAAACATCTGACCTCGATAACAAAAGAACCACATTCATATTCTCCTCCGTAATCTTTACAGCAAACACAAAAGAAAACAAAAGATTCCCTTTTTCTAACATGCGATGTGCAGATTATTGTTACTTTCTGCTTTTAATGTCAACCACTCTGAGTAATTGAGAGGCTTCTATTACTTCGTGTACCTACATCGTTTGATCGAAGTTACAATAATATCAAACAGAATATGTACAGAATGACTATGCCCTAATATCCTATGCAGAAGAGGCTTTTGCTCCAAAGTGGGACATGTTTAAATTGGCTGATACTTTTACTTCATTTATAAATTATTTATTGTAAGTTCCACTTCTGCAGATTTGAGCTTACTAAGCTCCATCTTCAGTAAAATTTCAAAGACATCAGCAAAAATTTGAAATATATAAGGTTAGAAGAAGTAAATATTTGATGCATTCATAAAAGTATCCTACCGTTAGTATTTAATCTGGTAATAATTCAACTGGAAGGGTCGTTACTGGCAAACATTATGAACAACATACTCAGCGATAGAGTGTGCTCTAGCTTCCTACACATTTGTCCCTCGATACTTCTTCAGTTAACTAACTAAATAATACGAGGAATAAAAACCAGCCTTGATTATTTCATATCTTTCTTTTTTCTAGCTAAGTTTACCACTAGATTAAGTAATTTGTAAAGCGACAAAATACGGAATAACAAGTAATAACATTCTCATCATCATCATCATCATTTCAGCCTGTTTGAGTCCACTGCTGAACATAGGCCTCCCCCATAGACTGCCATGAAGTACGATCCTGAGCCACCTGCATCCATCGACTTCACGCACATTTGCACAGGTCGTCATTCCATCTAGTGGGGGGTCGTCCCACACTGCGATGGCCAGTACGCGGCTGCCACTCGAGAACCTTTCTTCCCCAACGGTTATCAGTTCTACGAGCTATATGGCCGTCCCATCGCCACTTCAGCTTGCTAATCCTCTGAGCTATATCGGTCATCTTGGTTCGACTGCGGATGTCTTCGTTACGAACTCTATCACGCGGAGAAATACCGAGCATAGCCCGCTCCATAGCTCGCTGAGCGACTTTGAGCTTCCTCTTACGGCCAGCAGTGAAGGACCACGTCTCGGTTCCGTAGGTCATCAATGGCAACACACATTGATTGAAGACTTTTGTCTTCAAACATTGAGGTATATTCGACGAGAAGATTTGCCGAAGTTTACCGAACGTTGCCCATCCGAGTTGGATTCGCCGATTGACCTCTGCGTCGAAGTTGGACTTACCTAGCCGGACTATCTGTCCTAGGTAAACGTACATGTCAACAGCTTCGAGCTCAGTGCACCCAACAACAACCGGTATAGGCGTGACATGGACATTAGACATGATCTTCGTCTTGTCCATGTTCATCTTAAGGCCCTAACATTCTAACATTCTTAAAAGATTTCTCCCAAAAATCTTATTATTATAAAATGGTAACATTTTCATTTCGTTGGTATTAAGATTTAGTAAATGAAAAAAAAAATCAATAAAGAAAGAGTTAAAACCATCTTTTATCAAAAGTTTAGAACGCGTAAAATAATTTTATTTCACTAAAAAAAATAAGTACGTGCATTTTACTAATATTACAAGGTTGTGTTGTTAAATGTTACATCATTTTTGCATATTAGGTATATAAATGACGTGTAAGTAGTTTTTTCTCAACGAGTTACCATAAAATAACACATTAATCTTATAACAACCACACGTTCTCAAAATTAAGTTTTATTTACAAAGACAAAAGAATGCCAAGTCTTAAAAATCTTTTTCTTTAAAAGCAGGGACTGCAATTTTTTTAAACTATCTCTGACGCATTTATCGAAGATAAAATTTAAAATATATAGTCTCTCAACGCAATTACAAGATTTTATCTTCCGGAACGAACGCCAAAAGAATAAAAATGCAGAGAAAATTAATATTTAAGACGATGACATTTGCCCACGCCTAAAAAATGATATAGGAATAGTATCAACAGTATTTTTAGTCTGTTATTTTATTTTCAATCAACTGCATAAAAGGAGGTGGTTCTCAGTTCGTTTTTTTTTGTTGTTTACCTCTGATTCATTTATGAATGCAACTTCATTGATATTGGTACCTTCGGAGATACATCAGGGAACCGTTGAAAATAAAATATCTAAAAATCTGTAGTGGGTGTGACATTTAAAGGCAGTTTTTGTCTTTTGGTTTGATGTAAATTTGATATTATTAAGAAGTAAGATTAAGATATACTTTTGTTACGTTGCGAAAAGCTTTTGGTACCTACGTCTCTTGAACTTTTGACTTTCACATCTCGAAAATTCTACATTACAAGAATTCATGCACTATAGAAGTTTACAGAACAAAAGATTTAAAACGCATTAAAGTATTAATATGTATGTATATAGTATTGAAGTAGTAAGGCGCTCAATTATATCTTTGAAATAACAGCCATTAAATGATTATTATTAATTCTCGATTGTCACGAATTCGATCGAATTGTGCAAAAAGCTACACATTTTATAATAATAAAATAAATCAAAACAAATTAATATGAGACAACGTTACCTACCATCATAAATGCAACAAGATACTTTAGTTGCAAAACAAACAAACAAACAAACAAACAAAAAAAAATATTTTTAATCGCACAGTCATGGTTAAAAAATTAATTCAATTTAAATTAAATTTAAAGGTGTACATGAAACTTAATTTTAAATAATAATTAACAATTTATAAAGAAAATAGTAGCAATTTTAATTACAAATCGCGAAACAATTGAACGTTCACCTATATCGGTCTTGGTGTCGCAGTAAAGAGAACTGTTAACTCGTACTAAACCAATTAACGGCGTTAATGCATGGCTATTATTTCAATGTTTCAGTGGACTTCACTTAATTAAGTAAATAAGGTAAGTACTCTATAATTATGTAAGTAGATTGAACTATTAAAATATAAAATTTTTGTCTTGTAAAGGTTTTTTGGCTTACACGGACGCTTTTTAGGGTTCCTATATAATAGGGACCCTATTAAAAGATATATTTCTGTTGCCGCTATAACAAAAATACTAAAGAACAGAATAAAAAACGGTAAACATGGTTCCCATACAACAGACATGATTTATTTGCCGTTTTTATAGAGAATGGTACGGAACCCTTCGTGCGCAAGTCCGACTCGCACTTGGGCGGTTTTTTTTTATATGAGCTTGCCACCTATGGCAAGCGAGCTGGCGGCTCACCTGATGGTAAGTGATAACAGCCGCCCATGAAGATTTGCAACACCCGTAGGGTTACATATGCGCTGCCAACCTCACTCACCAGATGAAACGCAGAAGTATAATATACTTCTATTTCTCACCGGTTTTCTGTGACCTCGTGCTACTTCTCCGGACCCACCGTCGGATGTCCCGCCGGATAACACTACACCCACAGTCAGTGTAACAACAAATACACTAGTTCGCCCTCGCCTCCGTGCACGGCGAGACAAACACAACGCGTACACTAGATACACCCGCGTTCCAGAGCGATTCTCACCGCTCCCAGCCACCGATTAGCTAATTGCACAGTCGACGGCCATCGGGGTTTCGGTCCGAACCGCGACCTCGATGGCTCTTCAATGACACACCATACTTAAACGCACACATGAGCATATGCGCAGCCCTACCCATTTGCGGAGGGCCCAAACCCGTGGATTCTGGCTAGCCCACCGGTTCTACGTTAGATGAAGCTTTAATAGTCTTGGGACTGAAAGCAAAAACATCAGTGAATACAGGCATAGACTGTTGCGTGGCCCCACAGTTAAACCTAAATAGGATCCCATTTTACCCTTTGGGTACGGAATCTTAAAAATGAATATTAGTATATAAACTCTTGAAACCTAGACTGAGAATGCATTTTTTCTTTACAAGTCTTTATTACTTTTTATAATCCCGCCCTATCCGGCCTACATAGGTAACTATATAATATATCTGTACATATATCTCCGTCGGTAAGTTCCACAAGCCTAAAAATAACTTCATGAAGTCTGTTTGTGCTGACTCTCAAATCTTATACTTTAATTTATGATCGTGTTTTCAGTACGTAGACTTAAAGCTTCAACAAACGCATGAACTAACTAGAATCCACGAGGTTGAATGTAACACTAGTTTTAATGTTTTTTTAATAGCGAAATGCCTAATTTCCCATTACACATCCACGGCGGGGGCCGTGGACATCGGCCAAGGGAAGGGGCGTAGTGACGTCACGCCCCCCCCCCCCCCCCCTACCTCGGCCCCCTGTGTGCCGCAGCGCGCCAAACTGCCGCGGACATTACGATGTCCGACGATTCGTGACGAATAGAAACGGTTTGCGGAAATACGTAGATATCGGCATTCGACATATGAGATGTAATTTATTGCCGTTTACTTCTTGCGGTGAGAACTATCGATGTCTGTCGATACGATGAAATCCCACAGTCGATATTAAGTCTGCCGCTAGACCAATTTAAATGTAAAATTAAAAATCAACTGATGGTTAAAGCATATTATACCATTTCGGAATATCTCGACGACGCCAATGTGTGGAGTTAATACTGTTGATACTCACGTAGGCTAGAATAAGACTACCTGTATATTATATTGTACCCTGATATTTTTGAAAAAGAGCAACTGTTGAGTTTCTTGCCGGTCTCTTCTCAACAGAAACCGCTTTCCGAACCGGTGGTACCTTACGAACCTATACACATAATCTTTGATGTGAAATTCGACGATTCATAAGAGCGCGCAAGCGTCTATTTGAATAAATATATTTTTGATTTTGATGTACGGTGTCTAGTTGGAATACATGGATGGTATTGGCAAATGACATTTCAGTAACACGTAGAAACCGGCGAAGTGCGATTCAGATTCGGACACGAAGGGTTCCGTACCGTTCTATAAAAACGACAAAAAAATGTCTGTTGTATGGGAGCCTCCCTTAAATATTTATTCCTTTTTTTAGTATCTGTTATTATAGCGACAACATAAATACATCATCTGTGAAAATTTTCACTTTCGCACTATCGCGGTGCATGAGATACAGCCTGGTGACTGACGGACAGACGGACAGACAGACAGTGGGACAGACAGACAGACAGACAGATAAAGAGTCAGTGGAGTCTCAGTAATAGGGTCCTGCCTTTTCGTGCAATAGATGAAGAAAAAACTACTTCGTTGCCTTAACATAGTTCTTTGTGCGGTAAGCGGGGTGCCCGGGACTTACATCTTTAAAAGTAGGCAAAAAATGCAAGTGCTTCGCCTCAGGCGACAACGCGAAATGCAGCAGGCGTTTGCCTAATTTTCACAAGACTAAAAATTATTATATGAACAAGAATATTTGTTGACACACTGTTAAATGCAAAACCTCTTAACGTGGCCCTCATTCAAATGAAATGCAAATTTGACCTACTCGCTAAACGTGTCAATGCATACGACCGGATACAAACAATGGAAGCGTTAATCTTTCGTAAAATATGCACACGTCAATCGCATCTCCCGCATTCAGCTAATTTCGTCGGTAAAACCAAAGATGTAAATATAAAAGATAATAAAAGAAAAGAAAGATAAAGTCTCAGCATATTCATGTCCCACTGCTGGGCAAAGGCCTCCTCTATACAGAGGGTATCAGGGCATAGTCCACCACGTGGCCCCACTGCGGATTGGCGGACTTCACATATCTTCGAAATATTTTTTTTGTTATTATTTCGAAAATATGCAGGTTTCCTCGCGATTTTTTTCCTTCACCGCTGAGCTCGTGATAATTCAGCACATAAAATTAACAATTTCATTGGTGCCGGCACCGGGGATCGAGCTCAGGTTGCTCGAGTATATTGAATTAAAGGCGTGCGCCCGGACACTGAGCTATCTCGGCTCTACCGAGCTATCGCGGCTCTAGAAAAAGAAAAGAAAGATAATAAAATATCTAAAAGTAGCATGAAAATATTACCACGTTTAATATTTTTCACAAGCGAGAATATTTTTATTAAGCCTTCTCTTTCAATACTCATAATCAAAACTTCTTTACGCCTCATCCCATTCGAAAAAGAGGAGAGAGAACCTAGACAAGTTTAAGAAGATGTAACGCACTAAAAACGGAACAATCTAATATTATACGTTAAAATAATAAACAAAGTAACCAATTAATTTCTTTAGTTGTACAAAAATTATAGAAATGCAATTAGTAGAATACAAGCATGCGTCATTGTTTAAAGTATCTGACTAATATAATGCTATATTCTAATGATCAAGCCAGTCGTATATTTATACCTATCTCGAAAATATATAATTTATTTTAACATATAATAATGTAAATAACATAATAAAGGGGGTAGTATACTTCAAATACGTAACGAACAGAAAGCTTCTTAGAAAGCTTAGCTCTTTCTTTTTCTAAAGGTCATTTGTGAGTAATTCTCATATTAAGTTAATAAAGTAACGGTTAAGGGCACAAAACAAACTTCAACCCCGCAAACGACCACATTCTTAATTAGTGTTACTATTCGAACGAATATTTCGAATTACGAAGAATTCACATCGTACTGCTAATGCAAGAAGTTATGCGTCTAACATACCAAGTCGAATTATATTTTGTTTTGTTTACACGTCAACGTTAATAATGAATGTTGAACGGAATTTATTTACTAAGAAATTTATTATTGTGATCTTTATCATCCGAACCGATTACAGCCGTAAGCTAAAGTCACTTTAAAAATATAACTAATGTATTGCACCGTCAAATATAAAATGTCCAAGTTGGTTATAAATGCTTCACTAGATTCATTTACAACTTAATCGTCCTTACAAATTTGAAGGGATAGAGATCTCACCAACTAATAAAAACATTGTGCGTACAGCACCGTATACGTGATAGAAATGAAACATCTTAAAAACGTAAACTGTCACAAAACAACGATAAATATGTCACACTTCGCATTTAAGGGGGTAGGCGTTGTTGGCCGTCAGGGCGGGCAACGACGTATTATATCAAGCAGAAAAGATTTATATAATAAACCTTTTAGAAAAGATTTATATAATAAATCTTTTCTAGCACCTACATGACAGTGCCGTATGTTGGTAACTTAGGATACATTACAACATACGAAGAATGCACATTCTTAAAAATAATTGTTTGCGGTCAGAAGAGTTACCGGTAATATAGTCACGATTCTATAAATGTAAATAGACTCTAAATTTTAAAAATTTAAAGTAAACCACTGATAACTCCGTGGCGCTCTTTTCAAGGTTGGCTGCGATGCTGGGTTCGATTACTGCACGTAACAACTATTTGCATGACCGACGGATAATTGTTTATGAGGAATTGACATCAGAGGCGGCAGCTGGTCATGCAAACAAAGCCAAATACGATTAACATCATGATTGACATAATATGCGGAACCCACATTGGTGGGATAAAGCCAGGAGAAAAGAAAGGACATAAGTTTCGATTTCAGAACTTGAAGAGGAGTCGAGTTCTAAATAAAAAATAAAGAAAATGATCTGGTATAGAAAAAAAAATAAGTGTGTCGGAAATCGAAAACGAACCGCGGCCGTCTGTTTTGGGGCCACCCGATTACCGACCGGGCTATTATAATATTTTTTTTTGCGGCGAAATTTACTGTCATATTAGAATGATATTTTTCATTCCCTGAAAACAGAGATAAAAGGACATTTTCTAAAAATGAAACCTTTCCGCTAGATCGATTTTTATAATCTACGCACATACTAAATTTCATGAAAATCGCTGGAGCCGTTTCCGAGATTCTGATTATATATATATATATATACACGATATATTATATATATACAAGAATTGCTCGTTTAAAGGATAAGATATAGTGACCGTACTAAATGTAAGACGAAACTATAAGCACTAAAAAGCCCTAAAAAGACAACTTTCTCTCAATCATTAACAGTTAATAATAAAGGTCTATCTCAATCAATTGAATTAAATAATTATCAAAAATATTTTTTGTTAATAATTTTTCCTCACCACTTCAAAGAAATGCCTACATTTGTAACTCTATAAAACTAACGATATCAGACTTTTATTAAAAAAAGTTATATTTCAAATAATTATTGTATTCATTACATTTTGTAATTATTGCAAAGTAATCCAGGCAAAGGGATTATTGATGAGGCCTCAAGCGAATGTTTAAAAATTTTTTTTATTCAGCGGCTTGTTCCCAAATAGAGCTTTTAATTTCGACCCGCTTCGCTTTCCCAACTTTCTGTTTGTGCTCCGGTGTTTGTTTTTCTACTATTGTTCCTTTTTTGTCTGTTTCCAGAAAAAGTAGATGAGCTATCGAAAAGGTCTGGCTTTGATTTATGCACGCTGTGTTACCTTCGTGAGTATTCGTGTGCTTTGGAAATTCAAATTTCGGTATAAAATCATGCTTTACTTTTTGGTAGCGTTGAAAAGGTTCTGTAATTAGGGCGCTACCTTTCGTTTTAGGGTTCCGTACCCTAAGGTTAAAACGGGACCCTATTACTAAGATTCCACTGTCTGTCTGTCTGTCTGTCACCAGGCCGTATTTTATGAACTGTGATAGTTAGACAGTTGAAATTTTCACAGATTATGTATTTCTGTTGACGCTATAACAACAAGTACTAAAAAGCAGAATAAAAAATTTTTTAAGTGGGAGCTCCCATACAGCAGACATATTTTTTTTGCCGTTTTTACAGATAATGGTATGGAACGGTACAGGCCGGTTTTTTCTTTTTTTGCGAAGATACCGATCGTTTACGGGACCTGGTCCATAAACTTTGTTAAGTCTTATAGCAGGTGCTGTTGACCAAATGGGCAAGCTCATTAAGAAGAAAGTATTATGGACTTCTGTGACTGGCGTTTCGTCTCGTGAGCGAGACAACTGAGTTCCACTCTTTAAAACTGGGCGACGATTATCATTTAACATCAGGCGAAGCGTCAGTTCATATGTCGTTTGTCTTCGTTTAAAAATCTTTGTTTGTTTTGTTAGTACATCTTCTAATCATAGTTCAATGCTGCGTGCTATTATTAACCCATTATAAAGTAATCCTATAATTTAATTAAATTTCATTGCGGATTTTATTCCGTATGAACAATGTTGACTGCTTAGCTTTTATGATCATAGTTTTAAAAGTAAAACTATAAGCTAAGAGCCAAACAGGAAATCGTCCGATACTTTGATAATGAAATAAAATCAATTTCCTAATTCGAGTGAACTGTAAATCGGCTAAAATACCATAAGCGGCTGTAGAAATATACACTACTTACACACGCCTATTTAAATTGAGCCTAAATAAGTTGTTGCTACGGCGTAGCAATATGACTAGCTACAAGTACATAAACAACCCGTGTTTCCTCGAATTTACGGCACTGTTTCGGTTCGGCGGATTACATGTGTCTTCATAATATTTTATATCTGCAGACAGGCTAGCTCGCAATCTTCTCCTTTATATACGTGCGAGTAAAATCGGGAACATTTTCAGACAATTCGACAAGTACTGATATAGTGATTTTACCTTATGCTGCGCTTAATGAACTTAAATATCAATGTTTCAATGTTGTTGATTGCGAATATAACCTTTAAGTCCTATCTTTTCATTACGAGAGTATTAGATGATTAGACATATGAATTCTCGTGCCCGGTTTAAATGTAAATTTTGTATGCAATCTGTAGAAAAATTGACGGAACATTACTTGAACGACGCAGGCTCGAATCCCGCAACGCTTAAAATTATTCTAAAATTTATGTAAACCTTTAATTTTGATATTTAGTACGTTGTGTAGTGAATTTTTCAACATTTTACCAATAATTTCGCGGCCCAATGAAATATGATAAGCATTTTTTGTTTTCATATTTCATAGTTAAATAATGTTAATATCCTTACCGAAACAGTATGTATTTTGATTAAGTATTACTTTTGCCAATTTTGTATTGCGAGGTTATTATTTAAACTCGCCAACACGTAAATATCTGTAGAATATTGTTTAAGATATAATATATTCGCAAACAACATACAGTGCCACGGAAACTTGAACAGCCAGTATAATAACTATTGGCTGGTTATATATATTGAGATATATTTAACATACCGCCACGGTAATGTCGAAATGAAAGGTTAAGAGATTACTTTTTAAATTACATGACCCCTTGACATTTATGTTAACCTTTTTAACCGAACCGTTGCCTTTTTAACCCAAAATGTCAGTGTAGCGATATATAGAGCGTTTCGCAATAGAAGCTACCGTATATGGCCCCTCATGATGCGTGTATCATTCAAATTTATGCTAGTAATGTTTATGAAAAATACTCATGGGATCTATTTTGCGTTCTTACGTCTTCAGTCAGAGTGAGTAAACACTGTGGAAGCTATTTGCGAAATAACTGAAACTCACTGTTGACCTTACTGAAACTGCAAGTGAAACATATAATGTGAAAATATAACTTCATGACATTGGTCGAGCATTTTATTGGCCGAAAACTTTGTGTTTTCATATTTCATAGTTAAATACTGTTAATATCCTTACCGAAACAGTATGTATTTTGAGTAAGTATTACTTTTGCCAATTTTGTATTGCGAGGTTTTTATTTAAACTCGCCAACACTTAAATATCTGTAGAATATTGTTTAAGATATAATATATTCGAAAACATCATACAGTGCCACGGAAACTTGAACAGCCAGTATAATAACTATCGGCTGGTTTCAATATGACTGTATCTATCTGTACATTTGGTTACTAGCGATAGACATAAAAATAGAATTTAATATGTGAAAACAACACTATAACATTTCAATACTTAAAATTGTAATGTTTAAAGCTTCTTATTGTAGATGAGTTTTTTTATGTGATAAAGTGGCAAATGAATTGGCGGTTCAACTGATTTTAGGCGATAACCCGACATTGGCAACACCCGTAGGGTTACAGATGCGTTGCCACCTTTTAATTAAGTGGGCCCCGGCTACCTCACTCACCAGACGAAACGCAGAAGTGTAATACTTTTACTTCACGCTGGTCTTCTGAGAAGTCATGGTACTAACTCGGGCGGACCTGAACATTCGTGCAACAGCGAACACTGTTATAAATTACTTTCTCTTTGTTGAGTATTATCTGTCTAGAATTTAATGAACAAAAATGATGTTGTAATTTTTTTATAACCATATGACTTCTAATTACCTACCTATGCATTGCAAAAAATTTGATATATTACTCAGCCTTTGCATGCGTTCTCAAACGATTCTCGTAGTTTCATATTAGAAAACGCAAATTCAATAATAACTGTCATAAACAATAGTTTGTCTATTAAAACATATGAATCGACATCCATATTATTTCAAGGAAGCGACACTCAAATTCTCTTCCGACACGATGTCGTTATTGTTCAAACTGAAACCGTTTCGTCATTCCGAAATTTCGCGACGGTCGCGCCGTTCCCGCCGTCTGCTTCCCTTACCGTCAGGCGGGATCACCCCAAAAACGAGCGCTCCTTTGTCGCGTTTCAAAAACGCCGCGAAATCGCATAATGCACCCGCGCCGACCTTAACCGTCAAAACAGCCGGCCGCGCGGGCGGCGGTCACCGCGAGGCCCACTTACCTCGTCAAAACAACGCGCCCAGAGGAATGCTTGGGCTTGTATGTTCCGGCCTCGCGTTCCGAAGGCATCCTCTAATAGGTGGATTGCCGATTTCGCCCGCGGACTCGGTCTCAGGCGAGCGCGCTGGACGGCGCGCCGCCTAACTTTGAGCGGCCGATGTGGGGGATACGCGCGCGTGCGCTGTCCGCCCCAGGACCGGCCGAAATCCGCGCCGCCTCCGCCGAAACGTGAAGTCGCAACCGCTTACGCCGTTAACGCGAATCCAGCACGTATTTCTATAGCAATAAGGGTCGCAGTTGTCTTAAACGACTGGCTATTTGCGCCGTTTCGCGTATGGGAACGCGCGTGCCGCACTGCACACGTTGGTAATTAAACATGTGTTTGACAATAGCGGAGGCTTCAGCGGCTGTGCCGTGATGCTGATGACGTCATTCGCCAGGTTTCGGTCCTAGCTTGGGTTGCAATTGAAGTGTCGGTTTTTTTTTTTCAAAAGGTCAGCATATCAGATTACGTAAGGAGCTGCTAAGAGCGACTCTAACAATGATTTCACTGTTTTTTTTAAAACAACAAATGCGTAAATAACATAACGATGTAAATAATGAACGTAATCTGAACGATCTTAATTAGATTTTATTTTTTTCCTTAATAATATACGATATATCCATTTACTTAATATTAAAAGTGTAAATATGACGTAGTTGCTCGGAGGTCAGATGTCCCTAACATTAGAGTGGTGTTTCATTAGTTATATTAAACTGATAAAATAAGTAATTATACCAGTGCTATTGTTGTGCAAAGTGAAACTACGGTGATTTGGTAAAAGTATTTATATTCTACCTTCTTAGCTCGATAAAACAAAGTATAGTTAACATCAGAAGCGGGATGTAACTCTTGTGTCTAATTAGTATTCGCGCCCTACTTGTGTATAGTAATGAAAAAAAAAATAGATTGACGTAATAGAATCTTATGCATTAAAGTTTTCGTGGAATCATAGTACGATACGTTACCAGACTTTGAATAAACTTAAAGGGTCAGCTAAGGTTTGGTATGGAAATACATGAAACTGTGGATTAATATTGATAACTGGGATGTTATCTAGGTTATAGTTTATAATTGAAGCGTGTTGGCAAGGTAATATTTTAGTTAATTTTATAAGCCCATGTTAACTGTTGTCTTAATAACATTATAAGATCAGCTAGTGGATAACCTATGGGTGACAGTATTACTCGCCATAATCGGAGTAGTGAGCTGAAGCAGTCTCTACCTAAGACTAAAGGTGTGAACTGGAACAGGCGCTATTCCGGATTAAGGGAGTGATGAGTCTCGTTAAACGTTATCTAAGCCTAAAGACAATGTTTAGTGTTATCTGGTACAATCTATTCAATAGAGCTTTTTATTTTTGCGGGGCAGTTTATGGCTAGAGTAGTTTGTGTTACAGACGAGTAATGAACAGTTTCCTTTGGGTTTTCTCGAATAAACGTTTTCCATTAGACAATTAGAATAATTTGAAGTATTATAAGACTAAAGGAATCGTATAGAATTCAACGTAGTGGAATTTCTGGAAAGGATTTAAGGAAAGGAATGGCCGAGCAGTACTGTATAACACAGATATTTAAAAACAAGATGTTGTTTTCAGTTATTTCTGTCATGTTTCTTCCCGGCGACTGGTTTTGCATTGTGCTTGGGACATGCACAGTGCAGGAGGGCCGTGTTGATAACACTAAAGGTTAAATTCCTTGAGGTTGTTGGCAATACTAAAAAAAGTGTCATTCTGTGGGGTATAAATGAAGCTGCAAGAAGCATTTCGTGGTCTTCGTCGTCTTCGTCTTCTTCTTTGGCTGTCAAACCAGAAGTATACACGACAGTGCTGCCCAATTGGTATCATAAATTAAATCGTTAGAGTGGTGTTTCATTACTTATATTAAAGTGATAAAATAAGTAATTATACCAGTGTTATTGTTGTGCAAACGTGAAACTACGGTGATTTGGTAAAAGTATTTATATTCTACCTTCTTAGCTCGATAAAACAAAGTATAGCTAACACCAGAGATTATTTTGAGTTTGGAATGGTTAATGTTCATATACCACAATTGCGGTAGAGCCAGGCAATAGTATTCGTTGTTGTGTAGCCCTACAATGACAAAAATAATTTTTCATTTGAGTATTCGCTCCCAAGGACCAAAGTTCCTTTGGGATAAACACTCAAATCAGAATGTAGAGGCGGATGGTCGTAAAAAAAATCCCTATCCACCACCAGTAACGATATGGCTCACGTGTTGCGCCGACCAGGCTACCTGCCAGTGCAATCGGAGAATAGCAACGCGATCCGTCAGTAAGTAAAATAAAACCTAACGTTACCATTTCTTTACTAACGAAAAACAAAACCGTCTTCGAATATCTCGCTCAGTGTTCATTTTATAATTGATTTTCAGGAGTTCCCTGAGTATCTCCTTAGCCCAAGATCCAATACCAGTGAAATTAATATGGGATCACATCGGAAGCACCAGCTTTCATACCATAAAAGAATCATCAAAATCGGTTCCCTCAGCCAAAAGTTCTGAGGTAACAAACATAAAAAAAATAAACAGTCTAATTGAGAACCTCCTTCTTTTGAAGTCGGTTAAAAATGACATCTCTCACTGATGCGGTGAGTGTACAAAAGCCTCTATATTTCTCAATAAAACCTAACAAATTGACGTCGTTTACTAGCGAGGTCGGGGTAAACAAAAGGGTTCGTACTTCTCGCGAAAATCACCAGGTCGGCCGTTACAGTATCAATGTGAATTCGTTTCTAGTATCGGTCGTAGTAAAGGTGGTATTTTCGGCGAGAATGTTTGCATATACACGGGTCATTGAACTCGCGCCGTCGCTATGCCGAGTTCGAATTCCAACGCGATATAACTCCTGTACGAACGGACGGAAATTGTTCAAATCCCTCTTAAATTTATAATTATCTTAAATTGCCTTATGTCCCACTTAAATAAAAGTAACAGCCTGTACATGTCCCACTGCTGGGCGAAGGCCTCCTTTGTACAGAGGTCGTTCGGGCATAGTCCACCGCGCGGCCCCGTTTCATTAGGGTCAGCACCACATCGTTGAATCTACATCGTATGATTGCATCTATAGAATTATTTATGTTGCGATTTAGTTATGCAACATAAATCATTCTATCTCCGTTGATTTAATAAATTCGGTGAAAATCACAAGAGCTGTCTATGCCCCCGATACCCAATTTGCGAGCGAACTTTCATAAGCAACTAAATATTATTCTACTCAAAATAATAAATACATAATTTGTACATTTGCGGTCACCTCGTAACTTTTAATATATCTAATACACACGTTATGCTCTCATAATGCTATGATTTAACTACTAACGACTATCATAGAAGCAAAGTTATTTGTTCAGTAGGAAACGGCCGAGTTATGGGTTATCTGAAGCGATTTTATTATTTGCCCTGCTAGCATTCTTTCATTTTCTACAGGGAATTTAGAACTGAGCGTTGGCGTTTGAAAATAGGTTATATCAAAGAAGAACCAAAGAAAACCAATTTTCGTAAATTAAAAGTCTGACATTTATTTATGTAATACGTTTTTTTTTTAATGAAAATACATAAATCTATACAAACAATGAGGTAGTTTTTGACTAACGATGATTAAATTTTTCATTCATACAAAATTCTTCATCACATTTATATGAAATGATAAAGGAACTGCAAAAATATATAAAATTATAAATAGTGGTAAAGTGTTTATATAGCTACCGTAATTTCGACCATTATCACAAGACCTTCGATAGCTCAGTTGGTAGAGCGGTGGACTGTAGATGAGATTCTTAAACTGACATCCATAGGTCGCTGGTTCAAATCCGGCTCGAAGGAATCTTTTTGCAAAAACATTTATGAAAATAATTTTCTTTATTATGTTACAAAAGTGTTTCAAATATTTACATTAATTTTATTATTATATATAATTAATTTTATTATTATATACTTTTTCTAATTTTATAATAATTATCATCTTTCTTGTATAACTTTTTATAAGCATTACATTAAAAGCCTTTTTGATTTTTAAAACTATTAGTAATACTACAAATAATTTGTAAATCTTTTCTGTATACAAAATTGTGTAATTAAAACGAAATAGAATGATGTTTTTTTATAAAAAAAATCTGTTTGTTATAAACCGCTTGAATACTTTTTTAAAAAAAGTAGTCGCTGCGGACAGGATTCGAACCTGTGCGGGTAGAACCCAATGGATTTCAAGTCCATCTCCTTAACCACTCGGACACCGCAGCTTGTATAGCTGTTTCCAAAATAAGCACCACTTTAGTATTAGTATTAATGTATATTAACTTTAAAAATTTTAAACAACTTATAAATTATCATTATGGAACGTATTTCTAGGCTTCAAAATAAATATTATGTTCAATCCATATATGCAAAGTTACATTACATGTAATGATAAGATATTTTTCTTATATTAATTATATTCTATTATTATAGTACTCTTAAAGTTGAATTTAAATATTCTTATAATAAAGAAAGATTTTTCAGAAAGCGACCCATTATTATTATTATTAATAGAAAAGAGCCATCTACGATAAAAATGAAGAAACAACAATAATTAAATAATACGGATATTTCCGTTCTGCTTTTTAACGCTAGATGGCACTACAAAACTAGTGCAAAATGTTTCTACTTGTCCACAGATGGCACGACTATATAATTATGTATGAATAATTATAGTTGTAGTATTAAATAAGTATTTAAAAGATAAATATATAATTTTATGTTTTTTCTCTGCTATTTAATCATTAAGGTTTCTTTCTAACAGCCAATTGACATGGATAAAGTATATACTCAACAAGGACGATATAATATAGGTCTTTGGCCAGAAGTATTTTTATTTTTTTCTCTACCTACTCTATGTATATCATCATAACGTTAGTGGTTTTAAATCGATAGAAATTTAATTGTATTAGATATTGTTATTACATTTACCTACAGTATAAAATATTCAGTTCTGAGTTTTGAAAGGCTGTGGTCAACCAATAGTATTCCATTTGGTTTTATACTGGTAAACAATGTTTAACTACCAAAATAACAGTAAAACAAACTTTTACCCATTTCATTACACAAGTAATCAATTAAAAACCTGAAAGTGGTAGGTAGAAACCGTGGCAAGGCCACGCATCAGTGTTCACGCTGTTGCACGAATGGGCAGGTCCGTCCGGGTTAGTACCGCGACCTCACAAAAGACCAGCGTGAAGTAGACGTGTTGCATTTCTGTTTCGTCTGGTGAGTGAGGTAGCCGGGGCCCATTTTATTAACAGGTGGCAACGCATCTGCAACCCTACGGGTGTGGCAAATGTCCATGGGCAGGCGGTTATCACTTAACATCAGATTAACCGCCAGCTCGTTTGCCACTTTCTCACATAAAAAACGTGGCGGTACCGGACACCAGAAATCTCCATATAACCTACAAGAAAGTAGAAACAGTTGTCAATGCGGAGCCGCCATAATTAAAAATAGACGTTTCTATAAAAAGGCGCGCATCGCGTCCATGTCAGGTGCACTTTCATGGCACTTTTTAGAGGTAATATTGATATGTAGCGTGCTTAACGTAACCGGACTTCAATAACAATAAAAACATGAACTGTTTAACTTGAACGAAGTTTAGCGCTGGAGTTTGCAGGTACCAACAAATAAAATATAATGAAATGGGAAAATAAGGCTACTCTGAGAAATGGATTGATATGTTTATTATAAGTCTAGCAACCCACCCCGGCTTCGCACGGGTGCAATGTATTATACATATCAACCTTGAATCACTCTATCTAGTAAGAAAAAACGCATTATGATCTGTTGCATAGTTTCAAAGATCTAAGCATACATAGGGACAGACAGACAGCATTGTTTATTACTATATATTGATAAAATCAATTTTATAAATTATTGTTGTCGCTTTACTTTCGGATGATACAAGTTTCATAAAGGCATACTCATCTGTAGTAGACTATTAGTAGTATTCATAATTATCTGTTGACATAAGAGCGAAGAAGGCATCAAATACGATATTCGTGGCGACGAATCGCACTACGTAAAAGCCTTGCTTTTAGTAACAGCACAAGACGGGTCCGTTTCTGGATCGATTTACGGAGTCAATTAGTTGTGTACACAAAATTAAGAAGGTTGGACGAAAGCAAAACAAAACAGCTGTTAAGAGTAGTTTACTTTCCCGCGTGCACGGTATCTACAGTCTGTTTTGATTACACACAGTTATTGTATAGGAGCTAAATCAAGACGTAAAAATTAGTAAAGTGTGTTGACTTACATTTAGGCGATGGCTTTGTCGCATTCGGTACAAGCAAAACCAACAAATAGCAGCCGATCTAATCTTATCGCATTAGTCAGAACCTTTAAACATTTCAAACTCGAAAATTAAACATAATTACTTTTACCATTACTCTTAATGTGGTCTATTAATGGTAATATTCAATAAATATAGCAAACAACACAAACAAGATTTCACGGCTTTAGAACCCTAACATACATGGTAAAGTCATATTGACTGTTTCCTCATACTTGTTAATCTTTTTAGTGAAAGATTTAGGTTGAGAAGCCTTGTCGCTAAACCATAGAAAATGATACAAAATAGGCTATACAATCTTACTACACCAAAAATCGGAATAATTACTGATTGTTGTACCTTGAGATCGCAATCCCACGTCTCGGCCACTATAGCTGACTTTTAGATCTCTCTAGCGGTGTATTGCAACATTTTTACGTATTCTTCTCTTTCGCGTTACAAATATACTATGTATTATTCAAAACTACCACGTTACTTTGCTAGAATTACCACAATTATTCGCGTCGAAGATAACTTCATAACGGAACAGGTGAAACGCGTTACTGCTTCTGTGTACTGCTGCTGTTGTGAAAAAGACTCGCAATGCATTTGAACCTTTGATAAATTAATTTATTATTTTTATTAAATTTTTATTTATGAAATCCATGCGATAAAAATTACATACAGAGTGATCATACAGATTCGTAGTCGGGCCAATGAAATTCAAAGCAAATCAGCTCAACAGCAATAGCGGGTGAGAAAGAGAAAGAAACTATAGAAAGCAATCAATTTTACATAAAATTTATGACTTAATCAGACTTTTTAATTGATACGGAGTACAGTCGCGGCCAACATCGAACCGGACGACGCATTCGAGAAGAAACCTTTTAAAGTATTGAAGGCGGTTTATACGCTACGACTCGCGCAATAAAAACCGTGATCGTAAACTTTACAACGTTCCAGTTAAGGAGGACGTTAAAACAAAAGTGTATGGGTATAAGTCGTAAAACTTGCATTAGACACCGTTTACTAAAATGTAAATAGTACAGTCGCGAACAAGTGCAGGAAGAAGAGGGAGGAGCGATTTTCACCTAGCTTTTTAAGGAGCATAGCTTAGATATCTTAAACAAGACAGTTGTAATCATCACTACTTAGTATAAAACAAAGTCGTCCCGTTGTCTGTCTGTCCCTATATATGCTTAGATCTTTAAAACTACGCAACGGATTTTAAGTACACCCTACAACGTAGAACCCTGTCACGTTACATGACAGGGTTCTACGTATATGTAAACCTCTCCAATACAATATACATTATTAGTTAAAGAAGTTTAAGTTAGACATCCGCAGTAGAACAAAAGTAACCGACATAGCTCAGAAGGTTAGTAAGCTGAAGTGGCGATGGGCCGGCCATATAGCTGGTAGAACCGATAACCGTTGGGGAAGAAAAGTTGTCGAGTGGCAGCCTCGTGATGGCCGTCGCAGTGTGGGACGAACCCACCTGTGTAAGTGTGCGGGAAGGCGATGGATGCAGGTGTTCAGGATCGTGCTTCATGGCAGTTTGTGGGAGAGACCTATGTTCAGTAGTGGACAAACAGGCTGAAATGGTGATAATGATTAGTCTAAAGAAATAATATATATAAAAAGAAATATGACGGACAACCGGCCGATTATGGACCAGGTGTATGCTAGGCATATGTTAAAATTGTGGAATCAGAGAAGAGATCAAGCCAATAGCAGTCTACAGTTCAAGCACAATACAGCAGCGAGGTTAGTTCACAAATGTAAACCTAAATGTGAATGTGATAGATAAATTAAGGATTATTTTTTTATTTGCAATGAAAAAAGTAGATTTTGGCATAAACGTTTATTTCATTCTACTATTTACATATTAAAACTTTATATATGAGATATAAAGTTTTTCTTGAGCCCCATATAGTATTAATAAATTAAAAAAATATCTTAAAAATAGAACAGTAAATACAAAATTCGTTTCAAGTTAATTAAACAATAGCTTACATTCAATTAATTTAAATTATATTTTGTTAACACAGTGAGTTAATAACAGTCAGATGTAAGAATTAAAATAATTTCATAATATGATTTTCAAAATAATAAATTATTAAAACAATATTGTCGTCGACTGTATCGATATGTGGTTGGA
This sequence comes from Iphiclides podalirius, assembly GCA_933534255.1. Lineage (NCBI taxonomy): Eukaryota > Metazoa > Arthropoda > Insecta > Lepidoptera > Papilionidae > Iphiclides > Iphiclides podalirius. The sequence goes on along the minus strand of OW152827.1, from coordinate 9,683,911 downwards.
AATACACAAGAAATTTAAGGATAAAGTGGTGATTAAATTCTCCCCACGAGCGTTTGTTCTCTCTAACATTTTATAGTTATTGGGTTCTACAAGTGTTCACGGCGCTTTAAATAAAATTTCGCTTAAAGCCTTTTAAAAGGAAAGCAAACTCGAACATAAACCGCCGCTTAACATAAGTCACGACAAATAGATTATACACATACGTGATTGCAATTTTTTGTTCCGATGTTGAAAATTTATGTTGTTAAATTAGAGAAACATACTTTTGAGTACAATATAGACCAATAAAAATACTGAATAATACCATGAAATGAACTTAATCTTGCTAAGCATTATTGCGTTAACACTACGCACGCAACTGTATTGTGGAGAGAAATGCTTTCACTTATACCAAGAAATGGTATAATCCTTAAGAAGAATAAAAGAGCTGAATCAGTTTTCCTTCGAGCTGATTAAATCGAACACGGGACACGCACCAGTGAGTGGGCCACTGTACATAAGTGACTCAATAGAAGCCTGAGTCGAGCTCATAACATTACAAGATACAAGATGAAGATACTATAAATAGTCTAGTATAATATTTATCCTACTTCAAGATAATAATAATAAATCGATTTATTTTTTATAAATCGATTGAAGTCACACCCGATTGCTTAAGTATTGAAGTTTATAGTGCAATCTGTAAAAAAGCCACGCAGTAAATTATTCCGTTACACATATATGTCGGTTCACTTGAGGAAATCTACGCAATGTTGGCGTAGTACAAGTATTATGAAAAATAGAAAGTAGAAGCATCAAGTGTATCGTCTGCTCGATTCCAATCTTAGGTTCAAAATGGCCGTCGATAAACGTCATGCAATCGCAATCGATACGATTGTTTCTGAGTTGTCGCTCTCCGTCATAGTTGTGTGTTGACGCGTGCGCGAACATAAACAATCACGAACGCGACCAGTTCCTCGAACGGAATGCGCCAAATGGGGATCAGCTATCGATTGACGGATGGTTTGACGTGACAGATACCATGAATGCGTCGCTATTGCACGATGGCTTAGCAAGACCTACGCAATGCAGTGATCAACATTGACCTAAAGGGAAGGTGAGTGCGCCTACCTTTTTGTATTTTGTGTGGAAGTGGTTGGGTAAAAAGTCCCAATGACCACTGCGACCTGGAAAGATTTATTGTAGTCTTCCCTTTGAAAAAATGGCCCCCTTACTGTAGGCTAAAATATCTCTGTTGTCAGGACATTATACATAGATAAAATTTACGTGGACAAACATCCAGATAGAAAACAATTATCTGTGGTTCACACAAATAGTTGTCTCGCGTGGGAATCGAACCCATGACCCCCGGTGCCGAAGCCAATACCTTGGTAACTGTCACGAAGTCATCAGCTCCTAGCCTTTACTCGAATAGTTTGGGGTTAGTGGTATGTAGGACTGCAGATCAATAACACTAGGGAGGCCGCTCAAATAATTTTTCACAAAAACAGTCGGAAAGAAATAACGCACATGTTAAATATCATGTTCAAATACCATCGCGTTTACTCGGCTTCGGTTTCACTGGTTATTGCTTATCAGCAGTCACGCCCCCTGAATGTTGATGCTAGATTCGCAGATGTTGGACAGGGACAACCAAAAATATTAATCGAAATCCTGTCTTTACAGAACTCGCCAGACCGGCGCCAACATGTCTTAGACCGACAAGTCTACAGCAAGAGTAAGACGGACAAGAGGAGGACAAAGAATGTCTTGATCCAGTTTTTACCACACTTTTAAGAGAGATCGTAAAATTTATCATGGATATAATCATGAACGCATTTGAAGATTCCATTGGCAGATTCTATTACAAAATAAACGTTAAGGATGAGAGTTAGAGGTAAAGGAGAAGTTGTGTTACATTGTTTTTTATTTTGCAAGTCACAATTACCGCTGAATATTGGGAATCGTATGTTTCCTCCCTATTATAGGGAGCCTGGCAGAATCGAAATTGTTTTAGCATTACGCAGAATTTATGTTGTGGTACTTGTTATGTTACTAATAAATAGACTGATATAATATATATGTATAATTTGATCAGATCTCATGAAAGATGAACCAGAGCGCAAGATTTGACTTTGATCATATAAATATTTACCCTAGAAAACACACAATGATCTGAGTTGAAGCACATTGTCATATAATATTTTATTAGAACATTAATTAGTGATCAGGAACTAAAATCTCAAACGCCGATCTGTAATTACGAACCGTTATGGAGTTCATGATGGTCGAGTGCTTCATTCCGTTGCAAAGAACGCATTATATCCTTAATGCGTTCTTTGCAACGGAATTTGCCGTTAGGCCAAACTACGACAATTAAGTCGCTTAACATCAGGAGAACACCCAGCTCGCTTGCCATTCTTATACTATTGGCATAAATAGTTGTTGAAAGATATTCATGATGAAGATTACGACAAAAAGTCAACATTTCAATATGTAAACGTGATATTTGTAACATTTTTTTGTCCGAGGTCATGTCGATAGGTCAAATTTATTTATATAAATATTATGTTTCAGTGGTAGGGCCACGCAGCAGCCTCGGCTGTTGCACGAATGGGCAGGTCCATCCGGGTAAGTACCACGACCTTACAGAAGACCAGCGCAAAGAGGAAATATGACAAATACTTTCGCGTTTCGTCTGGTTTTCAAAAGGTTGTCGACGCATCTGTAACCCTCGGGTGTAGCAGATGTCCATGAGCGGCGGTATTCACTTAACATCAGGTGAACCGTCTGCTCGTTTAGCAACTTTTCACATAAAAAAAGCTAGCGACCCGCCCTGACTTCGCACGGGTGCAATATATCACTACATAGTATAACCATAATGCATTGCACCTGTACGAAGCCGGGGCGGGTCGCTAGTTATACATTAAACCTTCCTCTTGAATCACTCCATCTAATAAAAAAACCTCAACAAGTTCGGTTGCGTAGTTTTAAAGATCTAAGCATACATAGAGACAGACAACGAGACGACTTTGTTTTAAACTATATAGTGATAATGAAAAAAATATTTATATAAAAGGCTTTTCGTAAAAAAAACACTTTTGGTTTACAATTACTGTTGTTTGGATATGTGTCGTGTCGGGAATAGAACACATACTTTTTATTTTTTAATCTACACCGTTACAAAATTGGACAATTAAGGAAACTTATCGTTAGTAGGTAGTTTTTATCAAAAAGAAAGATTTTGATGAAGAAGATGATTTAAACATTAAACATGAATATACTCATTAAGTATTTTTTATGCTGAACGCATAAAAAAACATCCTTACTAATATGATAAAGGCGAAAGTTTGTGTGTATGGATGGATGTTTGTTACACTTTCACGCAAATACTACTGAATGGATTTTAATGAAATGGATTTTATACGTCAGAGTAAGACATAGGCTATAATTTATATTCATATTTTATATATATATCTGTCTTTTTGTCTGAATGTTACGCTTTCAGCCTATTCTACGCAGACGTAGTCGCGGGTAGCACCTAGGACTATATAAGGAATAAGGATGTTTTAGTTCTTTTATTTGAACTTTAAGAAGTTTACCTCGCGTTGTACGTGTGTGGAAACAACCTTGAATTAAAAAAACAATTTTTAACCTGTCTCGTGTTACAAAGGACAACGACATTGACGCCTTGAGCATAGACAAGGACGCGTTTTCGCTTTGTTGATTTTCATTTCGGATTGTAATCAAATCATCCAACCATAGACATTGTCATTTTTGTGCAATTAACATATTGCATTGAACTTACGGTAACTGTCTGTACGGGCAACAAAAATTTTATCTTTACAATATTTGTTGGTAGGAAAACTGACTTTTATTTATCTAAGGACTGGTTTCTAAAAAATGTTAAAATAAATGATCAGAGTCAGACAGCTTTCGTTATATACATAATTGTTCCCTTTCGGCATTTCAACATCAATCATTAACAAGTTTAATGTATTTATTGTTTCGACGACAGTATACAATAACTACATAGTATAAAGCAAAGTCGTCCCGCTGTCTGTTTTTCCCTATGTATACTTTGATCTTTAAAACTACGCAACGGATTTTGATGCAGCTTTTTTACTAGATAGAGTGATTCAAGAGGAAGGATTATATGTTACTTTTCTGACGGAATTGTTATTAAAACATAAAAAAAGAGTTTTTTGTTTTACGTAACTTCTTTTCTATTGTTGCATTTATATGTTCTTTGTTTTGGAATTTTATTCTCTCACTAACGCTTTGATTTCTTCTTTTACTCTGCATATTTTTACAATATTTTTATTCTGTTTTTTAATATTTGCTGTTATAGCGGCAATATAAATACATCATCTGTGAAAACTTCAACTGTCTAACTATGACGGTTCATGAGATGCAGGCTGGTGACAAACGGACGGACAGACGGACAGACAGAGGAGTCTTAGTAATAGGGTCCCGTTTTACCCTTTGGGTACGGAACTTTAAAAAGTGTACATTTACTCCAGACTTCTTGTCAATTGGTCTACGAGTAATTTTGCGAACCGATGATTGATGTTGCAATTTAAAATTGTTTGAGTTAATCTAAATTAAATTAATTAAATTTTGTCACCCATCCTTCATTATTATTATAATTTCAGCTTGCTGAACATTGCCCCATCCCCCATTTAGTGTGAAAAGTGAATTCGTCAAATTAGTTCGCTTGAAATCGGCTTCATAGTACGATTGATATACGGTTGAAATGCACGAACTAATTGCACATTGGCTGGAGAGTGTAAAAGCGCTTGGAAATCGATCCCACGAGGCGTGTGATGCGCTCTAACGCGCCGATTATCCGTTCGGATGGATTACAGTCTGCTTAATAGTGCGACTCGTAATTTCGACAGCTCAACCGGGTTTCCTAGGGCTCTTGAATTACTCCAGTGGGTGGAGCCGTTAACTTCATACGAGTAATTAATCACAAGCTTTCCCCACATCACAAGCTTCCCATTGCTTGTTTTGGAATTACTAGCTTATACTGTTTGAGACCATTCTACGGCATTTGGTCTTTAATTATTTACTTTGCTTTTACGAGCACTTCACAGCGTCAAAAGACTTTTATATAAATATTTTAAAAGGTAAGTAAGTGGCTTAGTTAAAGCCTCAGTCAATAGGCTGCGAATAATACTCGCATCAATTACTAATACATCGGACATTAAGATTACAAGTTGATACAATGTGAGTTCGACTAAAAATAAACTGTACCTATTATTGAGGTGACACTAAAATATTATATAAGTACATCGCTATTGTTGAATGTTGTTTTTGTTGGTGTATACTTTGATCATAGTTTCACAGAATCTAGAATAAAAGTAATTAGCATGAAAAATACGTGACAAAAAGTTTGTCTAAGTCACGACACGGTTTCTTGCATATGTCGCCTGTCATAGGCTTAAAACTTCACGGTACCTACCCGATAAGGGGAATTGTTTCTCGGTTATCGTAAAATAGCTGATGGGCTCTTTACGAAAATACCATTACTAGATAGCGAGAGCAATATGTGGCGAGCCGTTGGCGAAACGATCAGATAACACCGGCCGAGATTAGATTAGCAAAGTGAAATGTCCAGATAAACCGTTTCACCGATAGCGGTCGATTTTAGGTTGAATAGCGACAATAGAGCTATTTCGAAAAACGATAAACGACAAAAATTCTATCGTTTCGTTCAATAGCTACTTTGAGAAGACTCGAACGCATATGGCGTGTTACCGTTCGTATTTAACGTACATTCTTGAAATGTATAGATAAAACTGTAGAAAAAGTTTTTGTCAGGATTCGAACCTACGTGTTGCGGATTACGCGTCCAGAACCTCCAGCTACTAAGCTAAGCAGTCGACATTCACCGTGAGAAAAACCTGAAAGTCTTATACACTTTACTGTATTTACAGTTTAAAATTATACTTGTTGCATTTTTAGCCTTGACGTTGTCTAATATGCTTCCTTAACATTATGATTTTTTTTTATTTTACTGTTAGTCTCTACAATTAAGGTGAAATAAAATTTGTATATAAAAGTGCCGCAAAATTTTTCACCATTGCCACTTACCAGGATTCGATCCTGTGCCTTCCGAATTACAATTAATTATTTCATTACAGCTACTTCTAAACGGTAATTCGAAAATATCGGATCGGAAACCATTTTAAGTAGCGTTTGGACGAAACGATAGAAGATTTTTCGTTTATCGTTTTTCCGAATATCTGTTACACATTTTTGTGTCAACAGCGAATGGGTGAACGAGTTCTGGCGGATTTTTCAGCTTTTACATATATGTTTTAAAATCAATAACATAAGTTGGAAAGTCTATCGCCATTAAATGGTTTGAATCACGATTTCTTATATTAAAAAAATATGAAAGTATTGGAATAGGACACAATCTCCAACTGTGTAAAGACTCGATGGTTATCACAGGCGGAGGTTCTTTAATTTTCCAGGTTCCCCCTTTGAAGCGCTAACTCTGATTCGGGTTTTTATATTTATATGTGATGCCTCGTTGAAGTACCATCTTTTTCACACATCGAATCAAAATCATCATCTTTTGTTTTTGACATTCCATGCACTGGAACTAAGCGGTTTTCTTCGTCGTTTTTTACTCGCAAAGCTAAGGAATGGAATAATCCAATTTTCGTCTAAATGTAAACTATATTTATAACTATATTTAAAAACATAATTAAAGTTAATAGGATGTTACAAACTAAGCGTATTAAACAAACTACAACCACACACAACTTCAACGCAAATTACCATAAGGTGATATAAAGGCCAAGTATTGGACAGTTTATTGTAAAAGAACTCATGCATTGAGTTAAGCTTTTTTAAAACATTTTTTTTGTATCCTGTTTTAGTGTACAATAAATACATAAATAAATAAATAAAAAGAAATCGAAAACTGTGATACAATAAAAATTGTTATGAAGACACTCATAACAATAGTTATTACATAAGTGCCTTTGACATTCTCCGTACAATTCTACGAAGAGCATTCAAACATAGTTAACACTGGGCGTTAATTGGCATGTTTGTTGACATACCCCGCGGAGGAATTTGTTAGCGGGCATGTAAATCAATTAATATTGGCACTATCCATTTCGTGTAACTGTTACTAAAAATTCATAACGGCCTCGCTTGATTCAATTAAGCGAAACGTTCGTTAATAGCGATTGCGGCGATAGCGCCTTCGTTTCGACGTGAGCAACTTTATAAATTGCACGATATGTTATATTATGCACTTTAACGCTTTTGTTATAAAACTCATTATCGATCAATCGCGCAATCAACCGTTTATTTAAATGAATCAGCTTGCATTATTTTCATATACCCGCCCCATTCGTGTACGAAGCGTGGGCATTGATATCAATCTCCTTTGTTTTAGTTAAAAAGCGAACTTACTCGTTAACACGGGCAGAGTAAATCAAATTTTGCAGAGATCGAATTGGTACGATTTGAAATAAGAGTTCATTCAACCCGTTTAATCGTCTTGTGGATGATCACTTCTCCAAACGTATTCCCGGTTTAATTGTGTTTAACGTTTATTGAATCAGCTAGACCGTTTTTAGCAGTAGCAATCCTTGATTACAATTACCTATATTAGCCTCAATAAGGTTATATCCAATTCCGATTACAGCCAATATAAGCAAATCGCTAGAATAGTAGAATGAAGAAGTAAACGTAAAACGTCACGCCTAAACGCCTCCGTTGGACATAACATAAGAATGCAGTTATCGAGTAAACACTGCAATTTATCTCGTTTTGATTAAATACATAGCGGCAATGTTATTCACCACTTAATCTCTCTCTTAACTCGATCAGGATGTTTGCATGAATCATAAGGTCACAAGTACAACACGTATCGCTAATTACTATTCGTGATATATACAGTACACGATGTTTTTATTTAAATCGAGAGATGTCGTTTTGATATCATTGAAAAAGTGTGCACTTTTTATCCAAAAAGTAAAGTAAAGTAACAGCCTATACATGTCCTACTGCTGGGCAAAGCCCTCATCTATACAGAGGGTATCAGGGCCTAGTCCACCATGCGGCCCCACTGCGGATTGGCGGACTTTGCGGATATTTTTTTTGTTATTATTTATATGCAGGTTTCCTCACGATGTTTTCCTTCATCCATGATAAGTCTTGTCACTTAGTTAAAAACTTCATTGCTGCCGGCACCGGGGATCGAACTCAGGTTGCATGAGTATATTGAATTAAAGGCGAACGCCCGGACACAGCTATCACGGCTCTCGGCTTTTTATCCAATGCTTATGTAATTTCCTCGTATTTTTATAAATCTATGACATAATATAGCATCATCAGACCACTATCGATGCTAAGTTAATCTCAAAGATATTGAGATGTAAATAATCTATGGTTAGTATTGATTCCAATCAAAATTTTAATCATTAATGAAGTCAGTGGCAAGTTAGTGATTCTTAATCATAATTTAACCTCATCCTCACTTCATCATCTAATCTCAAGACCATAAAAAACCGGATAGTGCCTAAACGCTCTCACCAGGCGTGGATCTCGATATTAATTTGGTGGGTTGTTTTAGATTCAACTTTGTAGAAGACACAATAAATTTTTACGTAAACGTAATTTAATTTGTGTAAAAATTTGTCTTGACTCGGAGTTGCTAAGGTTTTGGCTTCGGTGCCAGGGGTTGTGGCGAAACACGGAACAAGTATTGGTGTGACCCACAGATGATTGTTCCGGATCTGGGTGTTTGTTCACAAGGATTGACGTCAGGCAGGCTATCCAAAACCGCTTACAGCATGATTCACATGTTGTGCCGACCCCACCTTGGTGGGAAGAAGAGAAAAAGAAGAAAGGAACGGATGAAAAGGTAGAAGGATGAGATGAGCTCTCACGAGGGTTGAATAAAGTCTTTGTTGTTTTATCTTATTGTACCGCCATTACCCTACCCGTAGATTCGCACTTGAATCCCGTCTGATAAGTGACGATGCTGCCGTAGATGTTACATGCAATAGCTCGACGAAAGCTTATCCTATTGAATTCAACTCCCACATTACATTCTGACAAAAAGATAGACCATTGCATACTGTCCAATTCTTTTGCCGTAAGCGAAATAAACGATGAAAGGAAGATCAAAGATTAGATCCCTATTTATCTGAAGATGACATATCTATAGCCGTTCTAGATAAGCATGATACAATCCCCGCTCCATACAGCTTGAAATGTTCGAGGATTAATTAGCAACTGCGATGCTAATTCGCCTCCCACTCATTTGTCGTTGTTTCGCTGTACGACCGCTGTCGCGTACCCACCGGGTGCGTCGACCCGCGCCTCCATTGTCTCGACTGCCTTCCCGGCTTGGCTAATTGGATAAGTAATACGAGACACCCGAGGAGCCCTTACTGCCGATCAGGTGGCTGCCAGCGTGTGTTTTATAAAAACAAATGTATAGTGACTGGTGTTTGCTGGCCAGCACACGAATTCTGCGAAGAAGCTTTGATAGTCTACGGACTGAAAGCAAAAAACGCCGGTTCAAACTAAAACAAATTTAAAGTGTGATTTACCCCTGTCCTTTATGTGGACGCCTGGATAAATTATGCGATAAATAGAATAGCTTCATCTGCAGTTGATGCTTGTGATCGACGAAGTGTCAGTCACACAAGTGTCAGTATTAGCACGCAGCTTCTGTTTAATGAATGAGTCGGCCAGTATGGTGGAATAGCACCATAGTCACCTATTTAAGCCTATTTTGCGTGCAAATATCAAGACTTCAAAATTAGTACACAAAAGTAAGCTTTGTTCAATGTTGGCATTCAAGCATGAAAATCGGTGTGTCATATTTAAATTTCACATAAATTCGACGTATCGTCAAATGAACTAGAATAATAGTACAACGTTGAGGCTACAAATTTCATTAATGAGCTATCCCACTGCGATTCGCAATGGTCGAAAGCCACGAGGTACGCGAGTTATAGACAGTTAAAATGCTCGCTACTCTAACATCGATCTTAAAGAGAATGAATGAATGGACGCATTAAAAATAATCGTTATAAATTGGATAACGACATCGGCGTATGACGTATCACGATAATGGCTTTTATTGATCAATGAATATTGAACAAATAATGTCATAATGAATGTAGTTTTTTCATTCAGGCGCATTGCGAACAACACGTGCATTGCATTAAGTAACGCATTAAGGAACTCAAGATTCTTCCGAGCATCTTATCGTGTTGCTGCGACAAGAAATAAAGGCTTTTTGGGACCAATTTGGTGTAGGTTAACAACGATAATGCCATTTAAATATTATAAATATTATAAATATTTAAATATCTTTAAATGTTATTATTCTAATCATTTAGGTTTTAGTTTCTCGACTTGTATATTCTTTTGTCTCATTTTTAACATTATACTTTAATAAATGTAAATAAGGTGAAAATGTGATATTGTAATTGTAATATAACTTCTGATGCAAAGTGTGTAGCTAGTGGTGAAAACGTTATTGGCACACATATGTATGTACCTAATTGTAAAATTTATTTTATGTAACTGCTATATGTTTTCCTAAATTGAATTGTAATATTTTCTACCTTAAAACCGACTTTATATATTCTACCCCTCTAAAGACGTTGGAATGCCGTACATATGTATTTAATACGCAAGGTTCAGCATTCTTTTACACAGGCGTAATTCATCTGTCCACTGAGTTATTATTACGCATACATAAAAAGGAGAAAAATTTTAATTGTTATTGGACACAATTAGTATTCTTGGGCAATGTTACACTGTTTTTGCTTAACATAGCTCACGTGTTTGTGGTTTAATTAAATGGTACGGTGCGTGTGTCCATTTCGCATCTGTTAATTGGTAAATAAGCATCAACATTGGTGAAAACTAAATACAATAAAGCTCCTAAACTCTTCCACTCGCTTATCAATACCAGTGACAGAGAAGGTAGTTTCCAACTTTTCTTACGCCTTTCTTTCTTATTTTGAGGGAAATTACTAGGCATCAGACTCCCCTGAGGCCGGTGTCTAGAGACTAAGATAGCCAAAGGTGGACCCCGTCTGGCTTCATTGCTCACCACGTTTCGGCCTCGGGAAACTGGTAGGAGAACTGGTGCATTGCTATACCGACACTCCTCTCACTCCGAGACTCCATCTTGGTCGCAGAGTACAGGGAGAGGGGCTCCACCTTTACCACTCTTAAACTATCAAGGGCTCAATGACCTCGCTCAGTAAGGGGACCATACCACGCTACTAAAGGCATTAGGACTAGGCAGGTACCCGGCCGGATTATTCTTATTCCTTAACATTTTGCTTGCTTTATTTTGAATGAATACCAGTACATTATGAGTGAGTTGAAAGGGTAATAATTAACAAATGTAAAATAGGTAATGTATAAATGATACATATGAGTATAAATGATATTTCTTAGATCTACATTTTTACGCGTAACGTTATACGCATAAAGATTCTGGTACATTGTGGAAATCTTCCAACCGTCATATTATAAAAAACGACAATCGAAAAAAGAAAATGGAAATTGTATTTTAATAGTTATACCGAATGAAATAAACATTTCAGTAATGTACAGGAAGACATCAATTTTACGTTCACAAAATTTTTCCTATGGCGCAAAAAATTTGAGACGTTTAATTTGATAGTTTTAAAATAAACAACCTTATAGTGAACTGAGCAAGAAAGATTATTTTGAAATCATATTTACAAAACAATCTTGTGTATTACTTGAAACAATAAGAAATTATATAAAACTATAAGAAATTTTAATATTTAACAGAGGCTTTAACAGAGGCAGAGAACATTCGTCATAATAGTCAGTAGCTAGCAGGGCTACTGTGCTATATTTTTATTTATTTTTAATAGAATATAAAGTTTGACAATAACTTTTTTTAATCAAAAAAGTTAGTTACATGCTCTAACTTAATAACGCTAGTTGCATTTCACTGAAAAAATTAAGTTACAGTCTATAAATGTCCGAATGCTGAGCAAAGGCCTCTAGACAAGGGGAATCAGGGTTATAGTAATTTTTTTTGGTATCGCGAGGGGGGAATCTTCAAAAAATGACAGGGTTATTTGGGGTTCGAACCCACAAAAAAATCTTCCGTTGTCACCTTCTATATGTTTGGAGGAACTCCGAGATCTCCTACAGAACGCACCGTTGTCCCTCACTATATACAGCGCGTGAGCACGCCTTGGAGAAGGATATACCTTCCCCGATTCCCTCGCAGTTTTGCAGCATGAGACCACTTCGTGCTGCTGCCAATCCGTGTCCCCTTTTAGTCGCCTTTTACGACAGGCAGGGGATACCTTAGCTCTCTATGAGCCCGAGACTACAGGGCTAACGGGGCCACCCGTCCATTTCTGCCGTCCCGGCGTCTTCCTCTCCGAGCGGGGTCGGCCCTCGCCCATTCCCGCTTAGCGGTCTCCTTCTGGAGCATAACAGCTTCGCAGAAGGAGACCAGTGCCATCCAGGCGGATTTCTAAGGATAGGTTCGGGCCGATCATTTGGACCATGATCCGACGCTCTGACTCCCGCGCGGGGCACTCAGCAAGCGTGTGCTGCGCGGAGTCCTGGTCCCCACCGCAGTGGTGGCATTGCGTTGTCGGTTTGCGTCCAATACTTAAATAGTACTCACCAAAGCATCTGTGCCCGCTGAGTACCTGCGTCAGACGAAAGGTGACGTGCGCAAATCCCCTCGCACTAAGCTAGGCTTCGAAGCTCGGCAGGAACGCGGTGACAATCCGTCGGCTCGAGTTCCGAGATTCTCCCAGGCCAAATCTCAAACCCCCTTGTACGCACACCTCTCCATCCAGGGGCATCCAGGGGTCGGCATCATTCTGGGGTAGCCGAAGGTGAGTATAAACTCTCGCATCTATCTCCGCCAGGATGTCCAGTGGTGGAAACCGAGCTAGAATAGTTGCCGCCTCAAAGGATATCGTTCAAACATGCAGTTTACCTAACAATGTTTTCCTTCACTGCTGAGTACGTGATAGGTGGGGTAACAATTTTATAGGTGCCGGCAGTGGAATTTGACCTTGGGTTGCTCGATTGATTTAAAACTATATTTACTTATATAAATTTTAACTTCATGCCAACTTTCTGTAAGCCGTGGTCATCATCATTTCAACATGCTTTAGTCTACTGATGTGCATTGCCCTAGCCACGAAGCACTATCCTGAGCCATTTAATAGAAAAGCCTCCCTGTATATAAATATGTTGGCGTTCTATCACAGTCATAACATTACAGGTTAAACAGATTAAAAACGCGTTGAACTTTGTGTTGTGCTTACATTTTTAAATATAATGATAGAACTGTTATAATGATATAATCATCCGCATATTCTTGAAAAAGAGAACGTACATTCAAACTGTGAGAAGGAAGTCGAATATATAGGTTTACAGGTTTAAGCGATAATATGTTTACAATGTTTACAAAATAAGGACGCGCCTATAATAGCGGGTGTTGTCGGCAAGTCGGTGACCGACAAACTCAAAGGGGATGTAACTGTATACTCTTAATAATATTTACATAACATACTCTTCCGGGTACAAGCGGGTTATTGTTGGTGTAAACTAATCATTATATATATATACATATATATACATAGTGTATGTTCTGTTATGTATTGTATATGTTTGATGACTCCGTGGCGCAGTCGCCAAGGTATTGGCTTCGGCGTCGGTGTCGTGGGTTCAATTCCCACACGGGCCAACTATCTGTGTGATCCACAGATAGTTGTTTCGCATCTGGGTGTTTGTCCACGTGAAATTTATGTATGTAAAACGTCCTTGCAACACAGGACAATGTTACCCTAAAGTGAGGGCAATGTTTTAATATAAAAAAATAAATTGTTCGCACTGTAGTTTCATTGCTTATGTATTCTTCTAGTTGCTCCATGATTAAAAAAATACAAATTAGCTATATACTGTGTAATGTGTTTTCTAAAGATTCTCCCTAAAAACTGTTTAATATAATATGCAGAGTTTTGTTGTTATTTATTTACTGGAAGAAAAAGTATAATTAGAAGTATTATACTTTTAGAGCTAAGTAATGTTTTAGATGTTTAGGCCGATGACATCAGAAACAATCGGTTTTTTTTTTCGCGCCAACTGCTGGGAATCAAAAGCGGAAACCCAAAATCGAGGACAAAGGCTAGCGGTCGCAAAAACTCGACGCCAAAATTGCGTGTCGTTGAACCCCAAAGGAAATTAGCCATTGTCACTACATTATATGTGGTGTACTTTAAATTACAGCTAGCCAGTGAGAAAATTAAAACAATTACTATAATGGCATGAAATAGGCTGTAATGCGCTGTTCTAAAGCCACGACCTATAAATCGCCATTATGTTCTGTTATTTTATCACAAAGACAAAAGGCTGATGTCTCAGTAAGTAGATGACTCAGTGGCGAAGTTCCTAAGCTATTAGCTTCGGCGCTGGGGTTATATATGGGTTCGATTCCCACATGGAACAAGTAATTGTGTGACCCACAGATAATTGTTTCGTAACTGGTGTTTGTTCCCATAGGCGGTTGAGGCAGGCGGTCGGTCGTAAAAAAAACTAGCCATACCTCTTACAACATCATTCGCCTGTTGTGTCATCCCATCAAGGTGGGGTAAGAGCAGGAGGTATATCACAAAGAGTTATTTAAAAAGTTGTTTCTTACTTGTTCTTGTTGTTGTTTGATAATTTTAGAATTTTATGATGACTTCACAATACAATATAAGTTTTCACATCCTTGTCCTTTAAGCGCGGTAGCCTACGGGTTACTTCACCGTATTTACTAACTCTACTAATACATTAAAGAGGCCTTCGGGGGTCTTTTGTCGGTGGGATGTTTCAAATTTACTCCTAGGGTCTGTGCAAAGTTTCAGCAGCTATAGTCTTTTAGATTCTGCTAATGTTTATTCAGACGCGCTAATATTACCCTCAGATGTGTCGCTTGATAAACGCGGCTGTGTGTGCGAGTGATTTAAGTTAATTTATAATTACCCGTGAGAATCGGCTATGAGCCGTTGACGTTACTCGTTCAACTTCTATTTGGAGCGTCATCGACTATACAATAAGTTAGTGTCAGCAGTTAGAACAGTCCTCGAGAGCAGTTAAACTTTTCTTCACTAAGTTTGTAATCATCAATTATTTTAATAAAAAATAATAACTTAGTCATTGTTTTTTCTATAGTTTCACCAATGGATTACCAGTCGCAGTTGTTTAGCATACACCAGGCATGACGAGAAGGAGATTTTTAGAACTTCAGAAATCCGAAAATAGCAAAGCAGGTGCTAATGGGATTTTCTAACAATTATGCGACTCGACGTTCCGATCTACTAAACCGCCATTACTGATCCCATGACAAACGAAATTAAAAACTAAACAAAAGAAAGCGATCAATATATGCTATGCGTCGCCTTAATTACACAGATAAAATCTTCATGGTTCCTCGTCATTGCTGTCCTATTTTTTCCGGCAACGTTACTCGGGATTACAAATCTCCGGGTCAACTCCGTTACAGTGCAGTCAGACAAATGGCTTTAGTATCGAGGGGTCGGCCGCTCGCAATTCCCGGAAGGCTCTCCGTGGAAACTGACGACGTAAATAGGCCGTTCCCGTCGGGCCCATGTGGGCCCCTGTAACGCGATACACATAATTCCCTCACAAAATAAACAATCGTGTGTGGTTCGTGTTACGATGGATGACTTTGCACAGTGCGATATAATCTCCACAAATATAAATGTTTGAAATTTTTATTTAACACGATTATATGTGTCTAACTTCTTTTTTATGTGAGACAGTGGCAAACGAGCTGGCGGTTCAGCTGATGTTAAGTGATAACCGCCGCCCATGGACATTTGCAACACCCGTAGGTTGCAAATGTTTTGCCACCTTAAAATAAAGTGGGCCCCGGCTACCTCACTCACCCGACGAAACGCAGAAGTGCAACACTTCTACTTTACGCCGGTCTTCTGTGAGGTCGTGGTACTCACTCGGACGGACCTGCCCATTTGTGGCCCTACCACAGTTAGACTTACTTTAAATCGTTTTGTTGTGCAATAAAGTAGTCACGCATTATTACGTCATTGGCTGAATGAAAAAAACTTAGATCGTCTGTATCGCCAAACGCCCGGGGATTTCTACACTGTGGCTATAACGTTCCCTTCCCACGACAACCGGCGCGTGGTCAGGAAGCGTTTATCGCCGACCTTCATGGTGCGCGGACGCTAATCTATCGGCCGGCTTCCTAGTCCGGTGTCATCGGCGCCGATTTCGTCGCCAACGGCCGCACAATAACACAATAAAGACTAACAGCCGCAACGAACTGCGACCTTTTACTTATGCGCTCCTGGTACAATGACAAGCATTGTCGTTCGCCATTCTTTTCCTGGAGTTGCAAGAAATCTGGTGGTAGGTTTTTTGTAATGGCATTCTAGTATTTTGTAGAATTTTTTTGTATTAGACACATAAACTGTGAAAACTAAGCACTAACTCTATGACCGGAGAATTAACATACATCTCCAAACCCACCTTGAATATGCAATTGTTTTTACTGGGTTTTGCTGCGAATGAATGTCATTAACATATAACTGAAAATTTGACCGTAACAAAAGAATAGTAACGATAAATAAACGTTTCATAACATTTTAGACTTACTCGATTACTATGTATCTAATATGTATGATATGCTCGGAAATAATCACTAGCTTGTAATGAATTTCACTGTTTCAAGATTCAAACAATAATAAACTAGCCCGAAATAAAAAAAAATCTAAATAATGTAATTGTGTACTGAATAGAAATTTGCATTAGCAAGAAATCTATTCTTATTTAAAAACAACATGATTTCAAAAGCGACTTGAAGAAGAAGAAAAATTTGACTACTATCTTACATAAAATTCTCGTGTCACAGTGTTTGTAATTGAACTCATCCGAAACGGCTCGACCGATTTTCGTGAAATTTTGTGTGCATATCGTCCAGGGTGGAGAATCGGACAACAAATACAATAAATGTTAAGGGTGGTCCAACCCAAAAATTTTTTTCTACCCTACAAATAATTTATATGGCAAAACAACGTTTGCCGGGTCAGCTAGTCAGCTTATAAAAACCCTGAGGGTAATTTCTAGGGATAGATAGATATTTCATTCTTTTTACGTCTAATTCTAATGTTATATGTACCGCTTAGAAGAACAGTCTCGGAGATTATATCTAATAATATTTAAAAGTAAAATCTCATTTTAATGTTCAATTAATAATAAATAGCGCCCATAATTATACTACATGACATCGCTACGCTCGTAATTACTACTTAAATACCAAATAAATAAACAACAGTAAAGAGACCAACATTGAACACGCCATAAAATTTCCACTAGGAACTGCAACGCAGTAGGGGCAAATAAGGAAAATTCTTGCAATAGATCAATGTTTGCTTATTTTATATACCCATAAATGTGGTAAAAACTAAACGAATGCGAAAATCCATTTTTTTATGTTTAAATTTGGTATTGCAAAATATTTACCCTTCACTATGGTTTTTTCTTACATTGCCACTGGATAATTGTATGTTGTACATAATCTATACCATAGCAGAATTTTGGCAATAAACAGATCTTAGAACTATACGCCTGGGTACATAGTTCTTTAGATTTTATTGCAAGGGTCAAGCTGCAATAAAATCTAAAGAATTTTTAATAAAGCATGAGGTCCTACTTTTTGGAATACTGGAATACTATGGGCACAAGAGCATTCTTTGAGCATCCGTTGAGAATAAAATGCGGTAATCGCGATTAAAACCTACTCCTATTAATAAGGGGAAAGAATGGCTTACTTAGAAAATCACGTATACAAAGTTATTAGCATATTACATCTTACTTGATATATTAAAATATGTAGAAAAATCGACATAAAGTTTCTTGCCGCGGCGGGAATCGAACCCTTGTCTTCTGGAAATGCGCCCAGAAGATCGTTCTGGAACTTTTTGTCCATTTTTTAATGTTGCATCTTAAGTGTAGAGAACTATAAAAACGTAATATAAAATTTTTATTACTAGATATAGTTAATTTCGCATTTGTTTATTTTTATTGTGTTATATAAAGTTTAACACTTTAAAAATTAAATTTTCTTCTTTAGTGTCGTTCGATATTGTAGCATTAATTACAACAAGGAACCTTTCAAAAACAATTATGGAAAAATGTTGCTCCATTACTACCGTTATCAAAATACCAAGGTTAAATGAGAAAGTTTAAAATTAATGCATTCAAATAAAAATGCAATTTCATACGTTACAGTACAGCGATCAACGTTTATTTCCCAAAACGCGCAAAAATAATTACATACTTATAAAATAAACATTTAAAAATGGAATGTATTATTCGTATATCAGGATTTCACGTCCGCATCCGGTGTACCGGACTGATTAAGCAACGCTAAAAAATATAATTAGACTCTTTGGAATTTAATGTATTAATTTATTATCGTACTTATACTCGATAAACCTGGTTGGGTTGTTGTTCCCAATTAGGAATAAATTCAAGCAGAAAACTAATATTTAAATTTGGCAACATTGAAACTGTTCTCATATGTTCCTTACATCCACAATTTAAACGCCTTATATATTATGTTCCTTACATCTCGTACTTTAAACGATAAGACCCGTTTCCTTTGTCATTTTAGTTATGTATAGTGCGTATATTAAAATTATAGAAATATTTATTCAATTTAAAAACAATTGAACACGTGTTATATTTCTGAACGTCGCAAATGAGTAGGTGGTTCCCCTGATATGAGGTCATTACCTCCGCTCGAGGATATTTGCAGCGGATTTGTTTGCCCTTTAAAAACGCCCCGGTTATCTCACTCACCACATGAAATGCTAACATGTGACACGTATACTTCACGTTGGTCCTCTTTGAGGGCATGATACTTCTCCTACCGTGTCTGCCTATTCCTGTGATAGGAGATGCTACGTTACATGTTACATTACGTTATTTACTTCCTCACTTCTTCAAATCAAGTAACGGTTTTCGAATGTAATTTATAACTCCGTTTACTATTTGGATTTGTAACAAAAGGTTACTTTTTTCTAAAAGGCCCGTTGATATTTGATAGCATTTAACGTTACTGTGGTAGGACTACAACTTGCCGTGTCTGGGGAAGTACCAAGGCCTCATAGAACACCGGCGATAAGTGTAGGTATTATATTCGCTTTTCGCAGTTAGATAGCCGGGGCCCATATTTTATAAACGTTGTCAACGCATCTGCAAACCGTCTTAGGTGTTTTACAGTTACAGTTTTAGGTGTTTACATGGGCGGCGGTATTCACTTAACATCATGTGCATTTGACAACTTTTTACGTTTTACATTTTTTTTAATCATTTAAGAGACGGGCCTTGTGGTTTTAGACAAGGTAATGCGGAATTGAAAATTGTCGGATCGAATGCCGTTTGAAGTTGAACACTCTATGCAAGTACTCAATGCAAGTTCGAACACTCACCATCACCTTTCACCTGTGGCTGCTGTTTAGCGCTAAATAGACGCTTCGCCTCATTTGCGCTAGCACACTTTCACAATCGCTTCCTTTAGACAAGACCACATGCTTACAATGGACATTTTAGACCCCTACTTATTAGATTAAAAAACAATATTTCATGTCGGTTAACATATCTTATTTGCTCGATTAGAACGACCATAATCAGGAAGAATTATATTTATAATCATGATTTAACTTTATATGTGTGTAACTACTTAATTATATACTTTTATAATGGAATTGGTGGTGCAGAACTTGATAAAAATCAGACACGCAGTATGAACCAATACCACACTAGACTCTAAAATTAGTTTTGTTACATAATTAACTAAAATTTGACACATTAACTTTTGTCAGAGACTTATGGCCGGTTTCTGAAACACTGATCATCGTAAAATTAACTAATCAGCTGTTAAATGGCTTTTCAAATGTTATTTGAGTTGGTAAAAGGATGATTAAACTCTCTAAATTGATTAGAATGATCTTATTAATGATCAGAATGATCATCTTAATGATAAGAATGATCAATTCAAAGAGTTTAATACCGAGAGTTCAATATTCATTTTAGTACTCTCTGGATTCTTCCTTCTTTAGTGGATGACTACGGTGTGATAATAAAATCAAAATTTCGTGCTTCTAACGGCAATGGTTGTAGATGTGCCTTTTTTATTAATTTTATTATGTACCCAAAAGATTATACATAGAGATGTGTGTTAAATTAGCAAATACGCCAATTCTTTAGCTTGAATTTATTACCTGTGATATGAAGTTTGGTTGACTTTTTTGTTGGTAACCAAGAAAGAAACGTGACAAATCTTCTTGTTTAACGCGATTTTTTTACTTTAATTTCTACGTGCTTTATATGTGAGAATAACGCAGACGGTGTGAGCTTTCAGTACGTTTTTCAAACAATGAGTTAAAGATTTTATGGTATGATTGCTTTGTTCAGAACTCGAACAAATAAGTGAAACGGTATTTACGAATTTGTATAGTAAAGGTAGGACTGCTCTATGAAGTTATACATTTCTTTAACTAAGAATTATTTTATAGTTAACGTAGGGATAGTTTGACGTAATAATGCCTGAAGCTTCACAGCACACAATTGAGTGACTTTATATTCCCGCTTACAAATCTGGTGTATGATAAACAACCACTAGAAACAGAAATCTATGAAAGGCAATCTGTGGGGCGACGTATGTCTACTACACATGCGCCCTGTGAACAGCATCTGAGCTTCGATAAACTAGTCAGTAAGCATATGACATTACTAGCTGTTAAACGCGGCTTCGCCATTATTCACCAGAATAGCTCGCAGATGCTAGAATTTTTTACTACTTACTTGACACTTATTGTTATATTTTGAACAATTCACATGATATCTTTATGAATGCCTTTAGCCTATGTGTTATTCTGATGTATTAGCAATATTATTGTAAAGTTGCATTAAAATCCATGTAGTAATTATTGTGTGAAAGAGTAACAAACATCCATTCATACATACAAGCTTTCGCGTTTATAATATTAAAGTAAGGAAGTAAGGATTCTTCTATACGGAAGAATTGAAATAAATAATAAATAGAGGAATGCAATACAACAATGGTTTTGATATGAAGCGAAGGCAACGGTCTTCACACAAATAACAAAGGCCGGAAAATAACTCATTGATCTGTCAAACATCTTATTATTCCTTTAATGATTACAAATTGATATTTTGGCTTCCTAGGCAGCGTTAAATGTATTTTTACGAGATTCGAGTGAAGCTTGTGACACGAACAAATGATACGATAAATATCTTCTTGTTGTCCCCCACAACATTGTCGTGAGGTTTGAGTTAGATTTATGGTCGTGTCAAAACGTTTCGGGATTTCCGTTAAGTTTGGCCATTTAACGCGGCGCCGACACTCGTTTGCGAAACGTAATAGTCCTATTGAAATTTCAACACGTAATTTTACAAGGTCCGAAGCACTGTTAAATATATAAAAAGTAAAGTAACATACTATACATACCCCTTTGTTGGGAAAGGCCTCCTCTGTACATCCTCGGATTGGCGGACTTCACATATCTTCGAAACATAATGTTATTATTTCGAAAATATGCAGATGTTTTCGATGTTTTGCTTCACCGTTGAGCACGTGACAAGTCAGTACTTAAAATTAACAATTGGCGCTGGAGCCGGGATTTGAACTCAGGTTGCTCGAGTATATCGAAAAGGCGAGCTCCCGGACTATGACGGCCCCTATAATTACATAAAGCTCCTATAACTATCTCCTAGAGCTATCACGGCTCCCTTTTAATATTTAGGCTCTGTTTAATATATAAGCTTCACTTAATGTTCAATGCGCCCGCTAAATGGGAGATTAATTTACCGCACTTGACATCAAACAACGCTTCTCATCGACCGAATCGATAAGAAGTGATGATGAGACCGCCTCTTCCTTGGAACAACCATGGCTGCACGGAAGATCAACGCAAGGAGGAGGTATAATGCTATTGCATTTCCAGTGCTACGTAAATTACCAGGATCCACCGTCTTAAGGCAAGTCTCTATATAAAGACAACAGTTACCATATAAACCAAGGAACCATCAGCTATGCAATCTTCGCTCATAAAATCCTCTGTTAAGACCAACGTGTTTGGACTAAGTTCCATTTTTTTCGAAATTCTAACTTGTCCTACAGACAATGGGAATGTATCAGTTTCTAAATTCAAAAAAAAAAATGTAAAGGAACGTTTGTGTGTAGCGGTTATTAAATATTAGCGTTTATTTAAATGTTCACCCACTCTGGAAATGAATTAATTGCACTTGGCTCTTTCAAATGGACTTCAATATATTATTGTTGACTTGTTTTTTTCTCTGAAATAACGGTAAAAAGAAATTGTTTCGCCGAGTTTCTTTCGCCGGTCCTTCTCAGGTTAGTAAATGGCCTTTTTTCATAAATGGTAATATCTAGTAATTTGATAATCAAGAATTAAGTGTAATGCTTCTTTATTAAATGAAGACATTTGAATTTTAGACATACCCAATATTACTTTGGTCAACTTAAATTTTCGATTTCAATGTGCATGTAAAGTATTAATGTTATGTTTTTTCTGTGTTGGTTAAACTGACACAATACGCGTTGCGTGGACCGGTCCCTACCCAGCTGATTTGGACAAAGGAACACTGTAACATCTGTTGGAAACCAACTTGTAGCTGCATGTGATGAACTAGAGTTAGGGTGTATGTGTAATTAAAAAGCGAGGATAATCCAATGTTTTAGTGGATGGAAAATAGCATTTAAAACAGAATCTTCAGGAATTTAATATACATTATGGTGAGGGGTTATCACAATACTATTTTATTATACTTAATGTTTGTGGTTTTTATCCTTTATCGAATGTACTATTTAATCTACAATTAATTTGGTAAACACCACGATAAATTTAACTCATACACCTCGGAATTCAGTTATAGTAATTCATTACTGTTCTTTAATTTAAATGAGCTCAATTAACGAAAAGGATTGTTCCGCTTTATTAATTTTCATTTAAACAGCTTAGAAATGAAAAAAATATTTACTTTTCCATCAACAATACTTGTTTCAATAATGTTTTATTAAAACCGTAATCGTTTCGTTTACGAACTTGACCGTTAAACATGGTGAAACTAGTCTTGTATAATAGCACGCCATGCGTCTCCCGCGTATTTATAAACGGACACGTGGCGACTATCCAAGGACTGGCGATTCGCACGCAAACCGACTCTAAAACAATAACCGCCGCGTCTTTCAAAAGAGTGACTTTGAAATCACGTGTTTTTGTCGCAAACTTATGCCTGTTGCCAGTTTCGCTACAAAACGTATCGAGTAATATTTTATGAATTAATGAATTATACAATTTATAAGTTTAATGAATGATATTTCTCTAACAATAAAATTGTTGTTTACGATTTTGATCTACCGACTTGAGTAATGGTTGCCTCATTAACTACTTAAAACAATTGTAAGGATCTGTAAGTTTACTAATTTGTAATGACTTCGTCCCAAAAGCTGACGATTATTGCATAGATTGCACTCTTCTGCCAAACATTTAATTCACTAGAACTGTTTTTAGGGTTCCGTACCCAAAAGGTAAAACGGGACCCTATTACTAAGACTTCGGTGTCTGTCTCTCTGTCTATCTGTATGTCTGTCCGTCTGTTTGTCTGTCTGTCCGTCTGTCACCAGGCTGTATCTCATGAAACGTGATAGTCAAACAGTTGAAATTTTCACAGATGATGTATTCCAGTTGCCGCTATAACAACAAATGCTAAAAAACAGATTAGAAAAATATTTATGTGCGGCTTCCAAACAACAGATATATATTTTGCTGTTTTTATAGATAATGGGTCCCTAGACGCTGCGTGCGCGAGTTCGACTCGCACTTAGCCGATTTTTAGTTTTTTTTTGTTCAGTTAAGAACTGGATCACTTAATCAAATCTTTGAATAAATATATCAACGACCATTCACAGCACGCCGCAAGTCCTCTGTGCGAAGACAAATTGAAAAAAGACGCCACCGGCTAAATGTATGAAGACGTTAAGACCTTTGCGTTCCGATGAATGACTTAAGTAGCCCCTTCCCTACTTTACGGCTAAGCGAGTCGCTCAGCAAATCAATCAAAGTTGCGCAGTAACAGGTTTGGAGTCCTAACCAATCGAGTGGCCATTCGTGCCCGCTTAAGCGCGAATACATGAATATTAAACGGACATTCGTAGATATGATTTATATTGTGCCAACGGTCAGCGGGTAAGCCGACAAGTGCTGCGTTTCGCGCGGTGGCCATGTCGTGGTGCTAGATTTTGGGACTGTTCTGATCGAGCAGTTTTTTTATTTTTTGATAAAATGTTACACTGAGCCGTGATAGCTCAGTGTCCGGGCGTTCGCCTTTAATTCAATATACTCGAGCAACCTGAGTTCGATCCCCGGTGCCGGCACCAATGAAGTTTTTAACTTTAAGTGCTGACTTATCACGTGCTCCACGGTGAAGGAAAACATCGTGAGGAAACCTGCATATTTTCGAAATAATAACAAAAAATATTTCGAAGATATGTCAAGTCCGCCAATCCCCTCTGTATAGGGGAGGCCTTTGCCCAGCAGTGGGACATGTATAGGCTGTTACTTTACTTTTTACACGAGCATTGGGGAATTATATTTTCACGAACCGACTACCGTAACCGACTTAGCACACTCAGAAATTTGAAGTTTTTTTTTTCTAACTGGCAAGCACTTGACTTCACCAGATGGTTAGTGGCAATGCAGCCTTTGATGGTAAGCGCACTAGCTCAGTAAAAACCTATGTAGTGTAATGAAGAATTAAACTCCTATATAAAAATTAAAAATATCAACCTGTGTCAATAAGTTCAATCGATCAGTTTTAACTAGGTATTTCAATCTCTATTCTCCCTCGAATATAAAACCGACTTCAAATATGTCACTCACTATTAACTCCTTTTAGTTTTGAAAAGAGCTCTCCAAAGTTCAACACCAAATAAAAAGAAAGTAATATGTGATCAACTGGTACCTTAACTTCCAATGAAAAAGTTATGACGGAGTTCTGAGGAATATAACATATTAAGAACACAACCGAATTGAGAATAACTTCCATGTTTCAAATCGGTTGAAAATGTGAGGAATGTAATAATGTCCATGATTTCACCTTAATAATAGGGAACATTTACTAACTAGTGTGGTTTTTCAATAGGAATCATACAGTTCCGACAAATAACAATAACTACAAAATAACAAATAGCAATATGAAAAAAGATTGTCTCGTGAATCTAAGATCAATGGTTACACTATGTACTAGTGGAACAATCGTATATATCAATTTACCCGACCTTGGAGTTTCGTAACAACAACCGAGACGAATTGTCGTTGCGTGTTTTTATCTACTAAATAAAAATTATGCTAAAGCTAATCGGAGCCATAAACGTAAACCTCGTACGTTCGGTACCATGAAACGGTTGTGAATTTCTTAAGAGCTTGGGTAATACACTTCTCCAATTTATACGCGGTATTACTAAAATATTGTTTTGTTACGAAGTTTTTAATGGATTAGAATCTTGAGTGACCTCATTGGTATAGAATAACGTAAAGGAAAGTAAAGTACCAGGCTATACACATACCTCCCACTGCTGGGCAAAAGGTATTAGGTGCGCGGCCTTACTGCGAATTGGCAGTCTTCACATATCTTGGACATTTTTATTGAACATTTCGAAAACATGCAGGTTTCCTCGTTTCGTTTTCTTCGCCGCTAGAATCAATGTAATCAATTAATTTTTAATAATTTTAGAACACTGTTCAAGCTTGCATTATTAGTAAAGACAACTTTTAGCTAACACTTTTTCAATTCTACCAATTCTTGATCGTTATAGAAATCATAAACAAAGAACGAGTCACAAAGCTTGTCGAAGAAACTCTTATAAACGGTTCTCCAGTTCTTAAAATCTCATCTACATTTAAAAATTATTTCAAAATCTAGTATAAAACTACATATTGTAGCTTATCTTTTTCTTGAAACCATAATGTTATAATCATATCACATAAACAAACAACACAGTCAAACTACTTTGAATGTGATATTATTGACAATTGGTTGGTGAGTTAATTTCTTAAATACGAGAAAAGTATTTATTTTAAATCGTGCTACAATAAAAATAAAACACTAATAATAAATATGACAAGTCCAACTTGACGGATCATAATTGCATTGGCTGTTGGAACTGAACGGCTGTATACCTTCGCATTAAAAGAATAACGTGCATAAAGAATAACAAATACCATATCACGTAGGTGCCAGTAATAATGAGTTAACGCCACTCTTATGGGTGCCGTCCGCTACGCGAGGCATTCCGACGTAATGACCTTGTGGAAACCACCACAAAATTATAATCGGAGCCCAACATTCGGGGAGTAACGGGCCTTAATGGTACAATAATGGCAGGTGCCTTATTGTCCTTGGCGGGTCTTTCATAAGAAAGGATAAGCTCAATTCGTTCGTGATAAATTTTATCTTAAAGCATACAAATTTCCATTCTATGTATTTTTAAACTCTGCTGATCTCAGTAATCGACTAAAGGCTGTCAAAGTTCATTTAAAAAATGCACTCTGAAGCGTTCACGATTGTTATATCAGAAGCACAAAAGGTTTAACATTGGTTTAGCATTTTATTTTCCCGTCATTTAGGAAAAGTGAACATATCCATTTTATGTCCAATTTTAAACAAATGGAAAAAGGATTCGACTCTTTATAGAATAAATTTATTTGTGTCTTTGCAAACCTTTTGTTAATTTAGGTCACCATTTAAATCGAGTTTTTCACATGACTATCAAACATCAAAACAAACCTCTCCCTGAATGAAAATTTCATATCAAACGGTCTAAATGAAAAAGTAAATCATAAAACCATTTATTAATTCATAACAATTAAACATAAGCTTTAGGAAATCAAGAACCAAAGAACATTTGAAACAAGTATGGGCGTCATTATGCAATCGCTATATGTCCCCGAACCAACATCAAGTAAGTGGATTTAAAACGTGATTGTGTAAATTCTGGGAGAAAGTCGGCGCCTCGTGCATAAAGTCACGTCTCCCAAACTGTTAGGAAATAGAAAAGTCAAATTCATGTGACATCTGCTTTAATCCCGTGTCGTTTGACACAACGTAACTGCAACGTAAGGGCACTAACCGCAATCAAAGCCGCATAAAGCATTCTGTTATTACGCCTTCCATTTCGATGCAAAACTCATTAATAATAGTGTGAAATGAATCATTTATTAATTACATTTTACGTGAATGTGTGTGTATTATTAATTGTGTATTATAACTATTACCAATGCTTTACGTATTTTATCATTAGTTATTATTTTTTTTATTAATTTGGTAACAATCAAACATTTTGCAGATTTCATGAGGACTGGTCTAAAAAGTTTGACATTTTGATGTCACTGCTAACGCAATTATTTATATGAGATAAGATCAATATAGAAAAGAAGAAGTCAA
The DNA here is from genome assembly GCA_933534255.1 of Iphiclides podalirius. Classification (NCBI taxonomy): domain Eukaryota; kingdom Metazoa; phylum Arthropoda; class Insecta; order Lepidoptera; family Papilionidae; genus Iphiclides; species Iphiclides podalirius. The sequence goes on along the minus strand of OW152827.1, from coordinate 9,656,335 downwards.
GAATTGAAAATCAAAATCTGACAATATGAAATTCGCGATGTACTGTTGTTAAAATGTGATACGACTTTTGTAGACGCGACTATTTCATACAATGGTCAATAAATAAAGGAATGATTGATAACGTTCACCTTTGAGCCAAGCTGACATCGTGAGGAAACCTGCATATTTTCGAAATATTAATTTTAAAAAATGTTTCGGAGAAATGTAAAGTCCGCTAGTCCATTATGTAGCGTGGTAGGCTACGCCCTTATACTCCCCTGTACAAGGGAGGCCTTTGTATAGAGTTGTTCTTTCAGTTTGTTTTACATGAGAAAGTGGCTGGTGGGGCAGGCATATCCAACACTTGCGAGGTTGCAAATGCATTGCTAACCTTCAAAATCGGGTCCCAAACAACTTGCCAACCTTTTAAATGGGTCCAGCCACCAGACGAAGAGCAAACGTACCGTACAACATACTTCCAGTTCACGCTGGTCTTCCGTGAGACCTGTGGTGGCCCCGCCCATTCGCGTAACTGCAGGTAACTGTAATAGTTAATTGCAATTTAGTGCATAGGAAAACTTATGCGAAAGGCTGGCATGTGCAGTAAAATTAATAACTTTTCTTTGATGCGTAAAATTCGCCCCTTAGCAATTTGATTGCGTCAACATCATCCGACGAAATCATAAGAGTCGCGGGCAAAAGGTGGGTGCAAATGGCAATGTGCGTTCGTTGTGGCGTTCTAAAGGGGAGGTCTATGTTCAACAGTCGTCTTGCGGGTGATGATGATGATGAACACAAAGCTTATTTTTAAACTCTTCATAAACAAACATAAAGTACCCCCCCGCTCGTATCATAGATTTATCGAACAAAAGGATCCTGTTCATAATTGACCCATGATACACATCGCTCAAAAGCTTGGTGACCACTAGAACCACTGCGTCATAAAAAGCCAGCTTTTTTTTACAATTATAAACAAACATACAAAACCATAAATCATTTATAAATATACAATCTTGAATATCTGCCGATAATACATTATATCATTACGTATATCGTCACCGTCAAATGTCGTCGTCAGAATTGAAGAAGGGGGAATCTTAATGCGTTATCAAGTAAATTGTCGCTTTTCGCTTTCGTCACGATTTCGCTGCAATCTTTTGTCCATAAAACTCGAGAAAGGGAAAGTGACAATTGTGTAAGAATATGAAAGTGTCGAAGAACAAAAGCTCTTCATGAAAATGTTAGCTGTAGCTGCGTCGCTTTTATAACCATAGTCTTTTACCGTTTTGAGTAACTAAATTAAAACAAAAAAGGACACCAGTTTCGCGCTGAAAAGCGCTCCGTACAATAACAGATATACTTTTTACGCTATTGGGTTTCGAATCTACGAATTCGAATTCTACCAAGGTCTTTTGCAAGATTGTTATTCAATCGCAGATCATTTGGTCAGACTTCGAAGAGTGTGGTGTTGAAAAGATAAGCCATATATATGATCATAACGTGACTTAGTGATCATAACCACCATGACTTAGTGATCATAACCTACATGACTTAGTGATCATAATTTACATGACTTAGTAACGTACTGACGAATATTTTTGTCACCGTGTTTTACTAAGTTTAAACACGAAAAAAAATACAGAACGGACAACTTGTTTCTCACAACTTCGTTTATTTGTTTAAATTTAGTCGCCCATTTCTAAATGCCGTTGCAGCCCATAAAGCAATTGGAGAGAAAGAATTCCTTCAACAGGAGAATGCTGAATGTCCCGCTAATTAGGCAAATCCGAAGAGACCGAAATAGTCTAGCATCGATGATCACGCACACCCGATTCGTCCTTCAAACATCGCCCACGCTGACGTGATCTCAATTACAATGGGACAAAATCGGACGGTTATTATTTTTTTATACGCTCGGTCCAAGGAATGCGACGCAAAAACGCTACACGTGGCACCGGGATGCTCGGCACATGCTTTAATCAGTATGCCCGAGGTTAGATTTAGTATTTTTTGAACCTTTGTCCTTGCTCGACGCTGGCCGTTACAGGATACGTATCCATCTTTCGGTAGCGATCTCTATTGATGGCTTTGGTTACCTGTGATATTCATTAGGTAGCGATAATCTAGTTAGAAAAAGCTGTTGGTTATCTTTTTAGGAACGTCGAGGAAAGAATTGATGCAAAGCGTATATCAGATCCTATCAGCAACTCCTAATTCTAGTACTTGTTAGTTTGTGATAAAAACACAGACATCTTCACGTTATAATTTCTTGTATTTACACGATTACACATTACTAAATGAAACTATGTTTACGGATTTAAAATTAAAACAAAAAATAAACGCGATAAATCGGTAAACGTAGTTTCATTTAGTAATCTTCACGTTAGTTGAGTTACAGCCAATCATACAACTCTACAGTATGAATAATTATATTTGTGATTTCTACTTTATTGGGTTAGATCACTTGCTTAGTGCATAAATAAATAATAGTAGCCAGCGATGTTTTTGGACCAAAACGACAGAGAACCTTGAAGAAGAGAGCCTATTCCGCCTTTTCCATAAAAAAGCTGATGGATAAATCGTAGAAACGAAGATCTTACTACTATTGGATAACATTATCCTGTGTTGTAACGTCATTCTAGAAACGCAAGATTCACATTTACAAATGTGCTAGACCGGAATAAGATATGTGAGGGATACAAATACTTATGCCGTGTGAAAAATGAACCCACAATCGATTCGAAAAATCAGTAAAACTGACTTCAAATAACTAAATTGTGATTAGTTATTACCATTGTCCATAAGCCCTTATATCCAGAACACATAACTTGACCAATAAGGACGTCTCATAAAATAGTTTAGCCATGTGTATAGTATGCTGTTTATAAAACAAGTATAGTAATAATCAAATTGTCATAATGGACAAGTTGACGTAATGTTTTACTTTGGTAGAAGCCAATTGTTATTATATGACATCAATATCAAAGTACTTTCAGAAATGTTTCCGTTGGACCAATTTCTTACTAATAAAATTGAAATGCTTCAAATAAATGTGGAAATTAAAGTTATAAATTGACGAGCTGTACATTATAAAGCTCTAAGTTAAACTTGTAGGTACCACGGGATTTACAACATCTGTTGAGTTTCAAATCTGTTGCCAACCTAACCAACCTTTAAGACTGTGGTGCCGCCGTTATATCACCCAGTAGATGAAATAAAAATACGAACATGAAGTTTACTTCGCCTTCTATGAGATCGTATTCCCTCAGATGAGGCGGTACATTAGATTATTTTGTGAAGTAGCACGCTATTAGCCTGAAGACTTTCACAGTTTCATGGGAAGAGAACAACGAGTAGACGACCCAGAGTAAATAACAGCTGGCACACGACGTCCACACGGCCGTCCGCCATGCTGCATCTCCACGACACCTGGTAACGAAAGATGGACCACGACATGATCCAAGGGCCCCTATAAGTTCGAACCTAAGCTTAGACCGCAATTAAAAGTAGTAGTGTAAAAACGCAGCCGAGTCACTGCGTTGTTCTACAGTAAAATGTCTTGCAACCTTGAATAAACTAATATAGTCTGTGTACATAGACAGACAGACGGCAAATGATACGATTGTACGTAACACTCCATCCGGCCGCGCACTTCTATAAATCGTAATGAATACTCGTTCCACAAATACGCTTTTATTTCTAAACACGTATCTCGGTTGATAGCGGCCGCGTAGTATACTTTATACTTAAGTAGATTATCTAAGGCAGGCGAGGTACCCCGCTTCTCGGATCAAGGTCTCTGGGTTGGTGTACATATCTAGCTCCGTTCTAAGCGATTCTGAGTACGATACGCGACTCTTTGATCCGTAACGAACTTTCAGCAACGTCTTTTCTATTGAGGTCAATGTTTTTGCTTTTGGTGCCTTTGGCCTTTCGATATTTACATCGGCTATAGTCCTGGCTGATGTTCATAAGGGAAATATGAAGAATATAAAGAAAGCTGTGAGAAGGACATCAGAACTTAAAATGGAGTCAGAGAAGAAAATGCTTGGCTATAAAAAAGACCGTAGTGTTTTAATTATAATATCAAACAGTTATTTAATAAAGTTATGCAATTTTGGCTTTGCGAAATCAACCTTGAGTAAGTCAAGCTCTTCATGTTATGAAGTGTAACCTTGAGAATACTATGCAAACCAATTAATGTGTAACAACTAGAAATAATTGTTGTTTAAACGTAAATAGGTAAAAATACAGATATAATCTGGCATAAACACGTTCTAATGAAACATAGATAATACGCACCAATCAAAATTATTCTTTATACTAAAAAAAGAACAGTTTTTACAATTTCAAACAGACATTAACAAAGGCACTTTATCTCACATTATCTTCGAACATGTGTTCACTTATACGAGACCAACTGTAATTAAAACATCGATTACAATGTTCCTTTAACTTGACATTTCGATAACAGCACAACAGGTTAACAGCACGCGTTAGAACATTTTTCCATTGTGAATACACGACACGGCATTTAAAGTAAAACCTTATTAACCATTGTTGTTATGTTTTGTACCAAACAAATCAATAATGTCTTCCAAATAAATTAATAACTTCCACTGGAAGTTAACTTAACAATAAACATGACAAGAAAAAAATTATTACTAAAAAATAAAACTGACTGATTTCTAAGGTAACAATAAAAATACTACCAAATTGAGAATCTTTTTTTGAAGACGGTTGAAAAACAATCGAATGTTCCTTTGGTGCTGAGACAGAAACCCTTGATTCAAAAATGCCAATGCAGTTTGAGTTCTTGGCACCAAACCGCGTGGTCTTGGCTTATTAGATAACATTTAATTTAGTTAGTAATTAATACTACAAATTATCCCTAAAAAACTTAGTATTTAGATCATAGAAACTACTACAAACCGTACATTCATCGTAACGATTTTCGATTAAGGCCATAATGTATTTTAAATCACGTTCTAATTTCAGCTTTGACCTGTACTCATGAAATTCAACCAGTTTATTTTAAATTACGTTAATTTCACGGCTCTGATCTATATGTTAAGCAAGAAACAGTTTAATCGTTGAAACGAATTGTTACGTCCTAAGTTGGACAATGGAAACGCGTCGTGAAAGAGACCGGCAATTGACATGACGGACAAGCGCGGGCAAGTCAAGAAGCCAGACAAAATAAGACAAGGGAACGTCCAGTCAGATGCGCAGTCGCTTGATTAAATGCAGATGTGCGGGTTAGTAAACATTTGCAGATCTCTAAGTGGTGTCTTCGAAGTTTAGCCAAGTAAAGAACAAAGGCATAGAACTGTGTATAATTTTTATTCTGCCAGTACCCAAAACTTCACCTTTACTTTTGAATAATATCGAATATGATGGATATTAAATTCAAATTTAATCATCTTTATTCAATATAGAAGCATTACACTTACTTACTGACACCTAATGATGATATTTGACGAATTAATACTTATTAGGGGAAGAAAGTTCAGTCCCCTACATTTATACACCAGAGTAACATGACTAGAGGCCAAACCCGTGGGTTCTGGCTTCTAGTCATGTTCCCCACCGGTTCTGCGTCAGATGAAGCTTTAATAGTCTCTGGACTGAAAGCACAAACATCAGTTAATACAAGACAATACAAGACAACATGACTAGAATTTCGTTTCATATAAAACAATAACTAAAATAATTTCTTTTATTAGTTTAACCAACCGCATATATCTTTTCCATCTTAAATGATCCCCGTATCTTTTCTTTTGTGTACTGCAAAAACCTATAAGTTTGTGTGAATGATTTCGTGCAACTAAGCATTTATAAAATTCAAGGATGAAAAGTAAATTAATAGTCAAAAGCTCACAAATCGAACAAACAAATCAAAGTCATTTTCATTTTCTTATTTATCGATTACTTTTCGGTTGTCAAAGCGCTCCATGGTTCAATTATTTGAAAATCATGTTAAGATGAATTTATTGCATGTAGTGAAACTAGATTAAGTGGGCCCTGGTTAAGTATCGATATTTACAATGAAGTAAATCTAAAGAATACAGACGTTACTACTCCGAGTTCATACGATTGATTAAGAGCTTTGAACCTCCCACGCATTTCCATATCTGGTTAAATCGTGAACAGGCCTCAGTAATTCGCAATGCTCGAACAGAACCACATGCACGCTGACTGCTGTGTTGAATTTCACACACCAGGGTAAAGGCAACGCCTTCAATTCGATATAGCAACATTCTTTTTAATTCAAGTTAAAGGTATAATTTAATTTTGAAACTTAATATGCCTTGGATGTTTTAATTGACCTCTTGCGATGATTATTGCAGTAGCAGAGCATACATGATTCGATTCCCATCCAGGTAAAAAATTTGTATAACCTGTAGGAATCGTAATCTTTTCGGACCAGGCTTTTTGTTTTTAATTCCTTCCTCTTTATCCTAAAGTAGGAGTAATGTTAGAAAAATAAATAAAAATAGAGATGTATATAAATTAGCCAGTTGTGCACTCTTAAATAACTAAATTTGTTAAAAATCGATAGTGAATAACGTTGTAATTGCTCTATTTAGTATTTTAATTGCTAAAAATAATATTAAATTGAATTAAATTATCGTTTCAGATAAATGAATAAATGGATGGAATAAGGGCGGTTACACATTAATGATTTTAGTTAAATTAGGTCCTCTTTGCTTAAACTTAAATTTTTTCTTTATCTTTTTAAATCATATAAAGTACCTACTTAAAATAGGTTTTTTGTTTCACATAATTTGTATTTGCATGAACATGATTCATATATTCCATTTGGATAAAATCTTTTCCCTCCATATGTTTCTACTAGGCTAATATTATATACGGAAACTTCTTAATGTGCAGATAAATTTTAATTATAAGCAAGTTAATATAAAGATTTTAGGGACGTATAATTTAAACGACCAGCTTGTTTGTAATAAACTGTTGACTTGATGTGTGCACTAAAATAATTCAGAAGAGGGGAAATTATAACCCAGCCTGCTTAACTAGAAATATCATTCTGTTTACGTTTTCTTTTAATATAATAAATTCACAAATTCACTGGTTCAGTTGAATACCAAATAACGACAAGTTATTAAAGTCTTTACTTTCTTTGCATGTAATTATTAAACATAGGTAAAGCTTTTATAACATGGATATAGTAAATAAGGAATTTCTATTAATATCGTATTTGGTTCAGTGCCTGTAATGATGGGGTAAGATTTTGTAAATAAATAAATAAATAAATAATAAAATGTATTATTGACACAAAATTTTTTGGAAAAATGTTATTTATTGGAACTTACTCAAAATTAAACTTAACTTCTCATTATTAAAAAGTACACATTTAATTTTAACTGTTGAATGAATTTAATATACATATATCAATAATATTTTTTGAAGTGAAAACATCTTAGACACGATTGGCACTTTTGGGATGGGAATAAAGACTGCAATTGATGCAGGTAATTTAGAAACTCAATCGAACTTTTACAAAATTATCATATATATATTTAATAATATACAAGTAAATAAAATCAATCCTTTTCATCAAATCACGGCAATAAATTATTTTTAACCATATTAAAACGTTGATAAAAATAATTTCTCATAAAAATATTAATTCTTAACAGCCCAAAAATAATGTTTAGAAGTTTATGAAGCTAAGAAGTTTTCACTTTTGACTGACAGCATTACAATGTATTCAATATATTTGATTGCAACGTTAATAATAGTTATAACAGAGTAAGTAATGTTTGTTTGTAATAAAAACGTTAAATCCATTAAATAAACGTGGAAAAATGGACAGCAGCTGTCGTAATAAATGACTAAGACCGAGATATCGAGTCCTAAAAATACATCTACGCGTGGTGCTAGCCAGTGGCGCTCCCCTGGAGTGAAGGACGTGGTACGTATCCGTACGTTAAAAGTTTTGAAAACTAATGCTGGCTTATTTCTGTTAGATGCGCAACGTGCGGATGTTTAGCGGCAATGTATTTGCATCTAAGCGACAAAGTTATAACACTGGGGTAGTTCTATTTAGGGACATTATAGTGGTATCGACGCTGCCCCAAATGTGTCACGTCATGAGTCAGGCGGGATGCGCGGGAATTCGCGAAGTTTACAGATGCTGAGAAAATACAATTCCAAATTTAAACACTCTATATAAGGAATGGTACGAATGGTTATTCAAAATGGGTACGAATGTGACCGTTCGTCATGTCTACGCGCATCACGGAAAAACTATTGGGGAGATTTCGATTAATTCCTCTAAGTTTTATTTTAAAGACATTTAGCCCTTATCTAAAGAAAGTAAATAATTATCACGTTTTCATTAAATGTAATGTCATTAAAGTTTCAAGAAAGCAAGATATTTATAGAAAACCATCAAATTTTGTACACAAATTATTTTGTTTTGCAACTGCGTCAAATTTTTTCTATTCCCAGGGTCGACTGGAAGAAAATGCTTATTACCATTAAGTTTGCCTTTTGTTTAGCCTTAAGTTGGGTAAACAATAAATTTTTAAATAAAATATAAGTATATTTTATTTAAAAATTTATATTTGGCTCTGATGTTTAATATAACAAGCACGCGGTCGAGGGTATTAGTGATTAGTTCTGAGTCTGAGAGTAATGTTATCAAAAACGGCCGGAAGTCGAACAAATGATCTGGTACTATATAGAATTCCATTCCCTACGGAACTGCGATGTAAAAGCCACACACACAGAAAAGAAAAAAAATTATTAATCAAAGCACAAGTTTTTAATAACACCGTAACTAACTACATTTTTGTAGGCTATAAAATTTAATTAAGTAGGATGCTTTTTTATTCGTAAGTTTTCGTCGAATGGGATAAACTGTAGATGGGATAACGAGATAAAAGCGTATTATTAATTTTAAATTATGAACGATACCTGTTACTTTTTAAATGTTATCTATTGTGCCTTTATAAATTAATTAATGTGGATGATTGGAAATTTGATGATGTTTTGAAAAGGATGCATGTAAGTGTTTACTGCACGTAGTGTTAGGAGCTTTTAGTAAGATAGAAAAAAACATACAAATCAGTATATAAAAATCAGCAATATAAAAGTTAAGGATTGAACGCAATGATGCGAATATATTATGAATGTTTTAGAGAGAACATTGGCGGTCATGTCTATATTTGTAAATTTTTATCAATCAAATAATCCGCTTCGAAACACGTAACCGTTCGGAAAGAACTAAGCGGAGTTTATGTATCGATCCAATAACAATACGCGTCTATATTTTGACATTTACGATTCGATACGCCTCGCCCGCTTTCTGTCCGCAGTAACAATGTCGAAAGTAAGAACGAATGGGCAATAACTTTCGTTTTGTAGCGCGCACCCACCTGTGGCCTTCTACAGCGCCTACCCTGTTACCGGCTGGAGTAAACATCGTGCACGCTCAGGGCTGTCAGTTTTGTTTATTATTTGCGTCAACTTTTTGTTTTCCTAAATTAGGTGTCAACTGATTTTCGCGCCGTGACGACATTGAGCGCTATGCTGTTGGTTATAGCGTCTTGGAGCGTTGTTACACAAAAGGAGGAGGTTCTAATTCTGGGCTCGCCGAAAAAAATTATCGACAAAATTTTCAAAATATAAACAAGTTCTAAGCCAAAGGACACGAAAGTTGCAAATTGCACCTACACTGAAACGAAAACCTATTTACGATGTACTGAAAAGGTGCAATTCAGTGGAGGCATTGCATAAGTAAAAAACAAAGTCAAATTTAAATGTTTTCAATAATTTTATTAAATTTCCCGTAAAGATACAAAGTTTAAGCTAATAAAGTATAAAACAAGGAAAATCCTAAAGTTCACGTTTATGAAACCACTTTTCTCCTTTTATCTATTTTTATTTTGGAACATGTTGACATGTTTAACCTTTACGGCCGGTCAAACAGCTTCACAGCAAAATTAACGGTATATTTTATATGTCCAAACTTTTTGTGATGAATATAAAATTGCTGTTTTAATATTTTTAGTCTAGTTAATTTGAAATCACTGCTTCGGTGCCATATATTTAAACTGGAAGCTAAGTGTTCGGCTGCTAGTCGTTCTATTCACTAAACTTGTCTTACCTAAGTTCGAATTGCAGTGTCCACGTCAAGTAAATAAGTAATCACATAGCTCTGATTTAAAATAAAAAATATTTATACATGAAAAAATATTTGGAAAACGCTTGAAGTCTACAAATCTACAGCGGGTAAGGTCGTGGTCTAATCGAAACGAAGGTCTCTTGACCATTGGTGGGACTTTTGCCTGTGTTACTTACGTACCAATGCCACCGCAGCAGAATAAGTTATGTGCAGAACAAGTAATGTGCCAATAAAGAGCAATCTTGTTGTACGTATTATTTTAGGTTAGGTTTTGATTTTAAATAAAACGCTTTATCTTTATAAAGTATTTTACATATATAAAGTGTGTGGTTTTTATATTTATCAAGTGTTTTATTTAAAATCAAATCCTAACCTAAACTAACCTAATCTAAACCGCCATATCTGTAGCTGCGGTGGCGTTAATACTAAAGTACTCTTTACTTAATTTTAAAGATGGTATTTGAGATAACGTTAACGTAGGAAATAGCATGTTAGTGCTCGTTTTGCCAATCTTTAATAATTTGGATAATATAACAACAATATCATCACATAGTATAAAACAAAGTCGTCCCGCTGTCTGTCTGTCCCTATGTATGCTTAAATCTTAAAAACTCCGCAACGATCTTGATGCGGTTTTTTTACTAGATAGAGTGATTTAAGAGGTTTATATATAATACATTAATGTATAATATATTGCACCTCTACGAAGCTGGGGCGGGTCGCTAGTTTATCATCAAAATATCGTTCTTACGTTTTAATCATCAAAATAAATGAAGTCAATATCATCGAAGAAAATATTTCGAAGCCGTGAATACGTGGACTTTAAAAAAAATTGCCACACTCTAGGAATTCTTCCTTGTCAGTTATCATTAGTTTGTACACATACTTATTCCGTGCGGCAATCAAACCCGCAACACGTGCGCAGTAGCCCGTATGCTCAGCCACTGCGCCGAACATGCCGTCAACTATATCAGAATTCACTGTACAGGACAGAACTGCTTGTCCTAGGGCATTTAGTGCTGCTTTTTTAAGCTTTATTTATGCCGGTTATTCATTGCCTGCGTGGATGTCTTTTCATGTGATTTATCTATTTCTCACGCTATGGCCGCCTAAGAAACTTTATATTTTCATAACATCTGAACGGGTTTTGCCGATGGTCTTCTCGGGGGTTCCTTTAACGAATATACCCTTGCCATACAGAACTTTTACTTTAATCTGCCATAATCCTTATTTATGGGGCGAGGGGAGGCATGAATAAGCAACTGGAATTAGTCCGACGAAGGACGGTTAGGGCAAGTTTATCGTGCGGCGTAAATCGAGCTGTTCACGCCAATTCGAGCCTTATTGCATTGGAGAAAGATGCATATGCAGACACCGATCGGTAAATATAAATTGGTAGTTCTTCAGTGCCATACTTATTTATCGCTGTTGAAATAAGACGCTGCGGTGGCAAGACAACCCTTCCTTTGATACTTCGGCCCTACATGTGATTCCAGCGATTAATATGCATCAGACGTCACAGTTTTAAATTGAATGAATCTGACAATGTAATTTTTTTAAATAGAGAACTTTTAAGGTTTTCATTAAATATTATCGTGTTTTAAGCCACGTTTAACAACATTTCCATATTACGGAAAGCTTTAAATAAACATCCTACCTGCATCATCTGTTAGTACATTTTTTATTTATTTTAATAGCAAACGTCAGTAAGCTTTTCGTCTAATGTTATGTGATAACCACCGCCCAGGATCCGGTTTAATATAAGTATATAGGTAAGTCGGATAGGATGCCCCCTAGGTCTACGATGTACGCTAGGCAGCTGGATATGCCTAGGCAGACCTAAGTGGAAGGTCTTTGTCGGGATCTATGTCCAACAACGAACTGAAGCAACTACGGTCGACTGTCCCATTTGTAATACAAGAAAATATTTATTCAGACTAAATGCCTGCTTACAAGCAACATCATTGTGGTTAAGCAGAATCTGGTATTAGTTATATTTCGGTTAATTAGAGAGTACAGCGATATTAAGCGTATTGTATAATGTAAAATAGATTTTTTTTAGATTTTACAAATTAAATGACTGTGCTTCTATAGATCTAATTTTTCGTTTGACAGGGGACGGCTATAAAATCCGACATAATCTGAACGTTGATTAAAAATTTTAACCTTCAAATAGATTGCAACAAAGATATCGACGAATTGACCCAGTTCTATGGGCTGGCGATAAATATTATTTTTCATCGAAATAAATTACCCCAATAAGCCGGCCGAAACTAGTATCACAATAGTGTAAAATACGACCAGTTATAAACATCTCATTTCGAATCGTTAAAAATTTAACGATCCCAAAGTGGAAAAGGGCATTATGAGTGTCGTAAAATGTTGCCACCCGTTAGAATGTACGAACAGATGTCGTATAAAAGTATTCACTTTATTAAACATTGATAGTCGACAATCCGGTTGTAAAATAATACAATTGCACTATGAATTTCCCGCCAATTTTGACTCCGGGCTCTAAAATAGTGAGATTTTTTTTATGTGAACTAGCTCGCCACAACATTCGCACGGATTTTGATATCCAGCGATTTTCAACTAAAAACAAAACAAAAAATGTAAATTAACGTTTGAATTAATACCATCATAGTTATTTACTTTAATCAGGTTTAATCCAATTTTCATCTCATAATCTGCGCGATACAAATTGATTGTTTAGAGGCTTCTAACATAGACAGAAGGTAAACAAAAGCAAGACTTGAAATTTGGTGCGAATATTCCTTTCGCCGAGTAGAGGTCAGCTAAGAACAGATTTTACGAAATTCCACAAAACAACGGTTCGGATCAGTTACCAGTAATATATAAGTCAAAGTGTCAACAAAGAAATCTGGGATTATTATAGAACGAAAATAATGTAGTATGGTTTAATTCTTGAACTAATATAAAAATCTGAAAAATTTGAGTCGTATTAACGCATATTATCACCAAAGTTCAAAAGCCTGGTATATATATCTACCACTAAATAAATTAGTCGTAAAGGTGATAGATAGTAATCATTTTATATCATAACCAAAATAGTTAACCACAAAACAACATCCTCATTAAAACAGAAAAAAAAGTAAAGTAACAGCCTGTAAATGTCCCACTGCTGGGTAAAGGCCTCCTCTGTAAAGAGGGCATAGTCCACCACGCGACCCCACTGCGGATTGGCGGAATTCACATATCTTCGAAATATATATATTTTTTTTGTTATTATTTCGAAAATATGCAGGTTTCCTCACGATGTTTTCCTTCACTGCGGAGCGCGTGATAAGTCAGCACTTAAAAACTTCATTGGTGCCGGCACCGGGGATCGATCTCAGGTTACTCGAGTAAATTGAATTAAAGGCGAGCGCCCGGACACTGAGCTATCACTATTTACTGTTAAAGCAGTAAATTGGTGTTATATATTTTTAAACCATCTAAAGTATAAGATAATCCATATAATCATCAATAATAAAGATAATCCAGTGAAATAGTGGCAATTTTTGGCTTTTGGCTTGGCTTTTACAAATATAATTTTCCTGATCCAGAACCGTAACCTGTGTATCGTAAATTTTTGACTCGGGTGGGAATCGAACCCATGATTCGCGTCTATCACCGCTGTCTATATAGCAACTGTGCCAACGAAGTCATCGTGTTAATTTTTAAAAAGTAAAATATTTAACATGTTTGCGTAAATCATTCTGATGTCAACAGTTCGAAGATAACACGATAGACGACTTCACACCTAAAATCTCATCAATCATTTGTTTTTTTTTCCTACAAATAATCTCGAGATTCTACTGATTTCTCAGAAGGGATATCTAGTGAGTGTGGCTTGACATTTATTTCACTGATAAGTTAAGGGCAGTTGAAATGGAACTTTACTTTTGAGTGTATTAAAGTGCAATTTAGTTGTATAGGTCGCCATGCTGCGTGGCTTGCGTACGTGATCTGTCACCCCTTGTAATACTCAAAGTTTTTTCTGAGGGTAGTGTATCATATTCAGCTATCATCCCTTCACCAGAAGCGGGGTGCCGTTAGCTGTCATTATGCGAGTAATATTATAATGTTTAGGCTGCGAAAGTGGGTGGGAATTTTGGTAGGTGTTGTATTAGGCAAACTATATGGACTTTGTTGGCGATATCTCGGAGCAAGGAATACCACCGTTATTTATGTTCAATGAGGGTGGATCAGTCTAAAGAGCACCCGTAAAGTAGACATATGCATATGAAAGATATTATTATTGTAAATAGTGGAATGCCAAATATTTTGTCCGATTACTCTTATTCTTGTTTATGTGCATTATTTGCAAGATGCAAATTTAAGAGAAAAAAATTATTAAAGAGAGACAATAGATATCCATTTCAGTGCCTTCACAGTTTTACTATCTACCAATAATATTTAGGGCAATGAATCAATTTAGTGCCCTGCTATACAAAGTATTTATAAAATAAAAAATGTATTCCTTCAATACGTTACGGCACTCTAAAATATATTAAATCCTGAACGAACTACCAACGATCAACAAAAACACATGACCATAAAAAAAGAAGATAACGATGCATAATTCATTTCGGGATTATAAAAAAAAGTGAAGACCAGGACCTTTCTAATCGCTTCAACGCATTTCTAGCGCTACCTGTTTTGTATCGACGAAATTGGGAAATGATTAGACCAATTTTATATTATGGCCATCACCATGGAAGTAAAAAGCGTAAACGGTCGAAGAGTATTCATAGATTTCATTTAACTTTTGAATTTATCGCTTCCGTGAACTGTTTTTAAATATATAATAGAAGTTGCTTGGTAACAATATCAGGTAAGCTCACTGCAATATCAGGGTGAGAGTAATTTTTTGGGAAGGTCTATTTTTGGATACGCCTGGTAATATGATAAAATTATTGTTTTAGAAAAAGTAGCCAGATGCTGAATTGCGTCATCGTTTAATTTCCGATAGGGAATCGAACACAAGACCTATGGCGCCAAGTCTGCCTAACAATTAAGTCAATCTAGTGATAAATCGATCAGCTTTGATTTCTGTGAAAATCATAACAACTGGAGACGCCACCTTGAGATCATTACAGCCATCAAATTCTATATAAAAAAAGAAAAGACATCAATTATCATAAAGTCAATTAGTCATGTATATATTTCCCATGACTACTCAGCATTTTTAACGTACGATAACGTTTTGAAAATGTTACGAGTTCAGTATAACAGACGTTCAGTGATTTACTAATAACAATGGTATAATGAAGACGCTTCTAGCAATCTTTTCGACTTACGTAAAAACCATCCGATACGACTAGTTATAAGTTTTGGAAATGTTTTGGCGCCTAAATAGTTGCTATGGATGTTTTATTGGGTCCATCGACTAAACGAAACTTAAGAGTGGGAAAACCGTAAGCGCTGGCTTATAGATAACCAGCAAACGCCCGACAGACGCCGCACTTACGCACAAAAAGGGCTTTTGTTTTAGGCGCGGTCGAATGGCCCGCCGTGACGAGTCACTTAGAAGCGGACGAAATCTCTACTAACAAATTTAGGTGTGCTGTCTGCCAGTTTGTCCTAATATTTGTAAACAATCTGATGTGAAGTATAGTACCCGTCTTTCGTAACCTCCGTTAACGATGCGAACGATGCGCGAATATGTTCACACGGAGTCGAAACGCTCGTATCATTTTAATGTTTAATTTTCATTGTTGCAATTTGTTTCAACTTTAAAGGATTAGTCTGCTAAACAGCCTTTTAAGTCTTAATATTCTGTACAGGTTGTTGAAAGTTCTAGTTTAAAAAAATCGTATTTATGATATTATAAAATAATATATTAAAACAGATCATTCCACGTTTCCATTTATGTAAGAAGATGGCAAGCGAGCTGAAGATTCACCTGATGTTAAGTGATAACCATCGTCCATGGACATTTGCCGTTCCAGTGAGGGTGCAAATGCATTGCCACTTTTTAACCAAGTGTTGGCCCTAGTTTCCTCACTCACCAGACGAAACGTAGTATTGATGTTCCACTTCACGCCGGTCTTCTATGAGGTTGTGGCACTTACCCGGACGGACCTGCCCATTTATGCAACAGACTGCTACGTGGCCCTACCACCATTACCATCAGTAATATCATTAGTTCTGAACTTTAGTAGAATAATTACTTTTAGTGAGGATTACTTACTAATAGTAGCGACGTCTTATAACTTAAATAATAAGCATTATTTTTTTTTACAAAATAAACTATTTGCAAAAAGCACACAAGTAGTGCCGCGGGTCGAACGTAGTATTACGTTTGCGCAAACCCCATCGGCGCCGTACGGAATAAGGTGACGCCTTCTTCAATCACAATACTGATTCACAATGAGTGTTTCGAGTTACAATTCAATACTTTCTATTGTGAGGATATTTTAAATGGTGTAAGCAGAGACGGTTTCCGGTCCCTTTGACTGGCTGTGCCGATGCAATATCGAGATTTATGACTCGAACATGCAAAGGAATGCCCCTTTATATGAATATTTATATTGGCGGAGAGGCAATTTAAGCGTTGTATGAGATGGTATCGGAATTGGATTTATAGTTGTCAGAAGCTTTTGATAACGTTCAATCTAACTCTGTGACCGACTATAAATTTATCGAATAACATAACCGAAACGGAAGACATTTGAGAAATGTCGAACTAACCGATCTGATAAAACTATAGATAATATTTATAAAAACTTTGAAGAACGCTAAGTTATACTTAATCAATTTATGAAATGAAAGCGCCTTTGACTCTGTGCAGATTGGAAATTGATGTATTTTTATAAATATGTATACAGTTTTGAAGATATTTTGTGTTATTGGAATAACACAAGTCTATTGCAAGAAGTATTCACATATGTATTATTACTACGTAACGTCGATCAGCCAAGTAGGTCACAATTGTAAACAAAGTTTTTAGTGTATGTCTGGGAACGCGTCAAAACATGGGATTCACGCTAAAAGAATAGAAAGGCACAAAAAGATGATGCTGCGGGCGTTGCGAGTGTGTCGAGACCGTGCAAAACGGCACACCATTGTGTCCAATGATGTGGGACCCAAACTATATCCATGCATTTAAATAATACAACTATTTGCTTCATCTATGCACCATTCGGAAAGAGTTATTAGCAACTCCCACTTTGCCTGAATTATCGAAAAATGATAGTCTCCCCCCAAAAAAAAAATTGTTTAGAGTCATGTTATGACATTTTTGTATCGCTTAGCGTTTCCCACTCTTACGCCTTCCCTCTTTTTTTTGCTGGATCTTTCACTGGTGTTACAAGGCCTTTACAGGTCCACCGGGATCGAGGTGGCCGGTTGCTGAAGGCGCCTAGCCTGAACCTCGTTTATGAGTGACTAAGCTCGAGGGCTCCCGAGGGAGTCTGAGCTTGGGCCGTCACTATATTATCTAGTATAATTACTTGATTGGGAGGGCGCCAAGCTCTCAGGTTGCTTTGGCGGACGTTTCATGGAGTAACTCAGAGCAAGGGCCCCCCGGGCGGCAACCTCGACTTGGGCTGTTTCTCAATGACTAGCATACGAGGGTCCCAGAGAGCGCCCACCTCCGCTCGATCGATAGCTATTGTGGAACAGTTCCTTAACAGTACCTTCCGTTTAACAGTTCCGAAGAGAAGACTGCTCTCATAAATGTGACATTACACTTGCTGTGTCCATGGCCACATCACGCAAGCTTGAACATAGCGTCCAGAATGGAAGGCTGTGCACAGATTCCAGAAGAGAGTGAAATGAAAACAAAGCAATCGCATTCTTGCAAATTACACTTATCCCTACTTTTATCACACTGGCTAGCATTTTACGATTATTTACAATGTAATACTTAATCTCATCCTTTAAACGAGCAATTCTTGTATATATATAATCGGAATCTCGGAAACGGCTCCAGCGATTTTCATGAAATTTAGTATGTGCATAGATTCATATCGATCTAGCTAGGTTTCATTTTTAGAAAATGTCCTTTTATCCCTGTTTTCAGGGAATGAAAAATATAATTCGAATATGACGGTAAATTTCCCCGCAAGAGAAAATGTCATAATAGCTCGGTCGGTAATCGGGCGGCCCCAAAACAGACAGCCGTGGTTCGCGTCACGATCAATTACACATTTTTTTTTTCCTTTTTTTTTCGATTCCAGATCATTGCTTTCTTTACTTTTAATTTTTTGTCGATTTGTTATTTTCTTACTTTTTTTTTTGTGAAAAACATCAGTTCATATTTTCTTATTATTACGTCGGTAAGATCGAAAAATATTATGCATATTTCATTACGCAGTAATTTGTATCTAAATGTAATTTCCAAAATACACGATTTACCAAAAAAAAACAAACCGAGCAAAGCTCGGTCCTCCGGGTACTGACCATGTTATATTCCGAACACAATGTTATATTCCGAATACAACGTTATGTATTCTTTCGGCTTCTCATGAGCAGTTATTTTATGGATTCCCATATCGAAAATCAGACTCAGACAGAATAATAATGTGTAAATAAGAAACTACTGCGGCGTTCGGTTTCTGCGACCTTGTCAATGCCAGGGCGTCGCGTGTTTGACATTTGCTAAATATTATATTTCTACGATCTGGAAGGAGAGTTGTTCATTAATGATATTCCTAATAACGATGCATTGCATGGTTTCATTAAAATATGTTGTGGTCTGTATGGATGAACATCTGATTTCTCTGTTTTTTCTATTCTATGAAGAATGAAATATAGGTTGATTCACGATAATGATGATAAATGATTGTAAGACTACCTTTCCTGCGCTTCTTTTGCTTTTTGTTCCACTATCGCGTCGAACACGTCAGAAGATAAAAACAGGAATTGCTATTAAGCATTTAAAATGATTGAATTAAAACATTTAGATATGTGGCCTATATATCTTCTATAAAGATGTACAACTGCTATTTGATCCGCTTTAGACCCGATTGCAATTAAGCATATTTAAAAATAGCTCAAATTTGTTGCGACTTGTGACAAGAGGTGGTTACTGCGCTCAAAGGTTAAGTAGAACTATTCAGCAAAGCGTGTGTCAAACTGTGTCCTTGGCACCATTTTTTATGTGAGAGAGTGGCAAAAGAGCTGACGGTTAACCTGATGATTAAAACGAGTTATTCTTCTGCGTTTCCGTGATGAATGAGGTAACCTGAAAAACCTTTTAAAAAAGTGGTTTCAGGTTATCATCACGGCTCATCACGGAAACACAGAAGAATAACTCTTCCATTTCATACCGATCTTCTGTGAGGTCATGGTATTTCCACGGACCGACCACCGACCTGCCCATTCGTGCAACAGCTAAGACTGTCGCGTGGCCCTACCACATTTTAGCTTATAGCACATCGCATAAACGGCATTAGACCCTATATATTTAGAACAAATATTTTAGGAAAAATTTTCACACAACGTTCTCTAGTCCCAAACTAAGCAATGCTTGTATACTAGATAACTGATAAACATACTTAAACATCATTTTCTTTTGTAAATAAATACATATTATACATATATACAAGTGAATGAACACTATTAAACGCGCAATTACCTTCTACACTTTTTAGGCGCAAACACCGGGCATTGTCATTAGGCAAGGTGCGCTTCGCTCTCAAAGCAACCTTGGAACTTGATTATGCGTGTCCTCATGCGAGGTGGCGCGGCGGTTCAAAACATTTATGGATACCATATAGTCAGTCTTCAGGGTAGGCGTCGTGTGTTGATGTTCTATGTGTTGTTCTCCAATTAGTATTTTGTCGACACATGAATAAAGAGGATACCTGAGAAAATGATGAAATTTCTTCTCATTTGTTACAATTACCTGAAGTCATATGACGTAGGTATTTATTAGTCACATTCACTCACCATTTTAATATAAAAAAAAAAAAATAAAAAAAAAATAAATATTTACTGTATCTTTTAAACGTTTCCTTTTTCTATAATATTCCCATCCACTAAGTGTCCTTAAGTTGTTAATAAATTTTTATGTAAAATTACTACTAGTAATATAATTATGAACCATTACAGTTGTTCAGATACAGATACAATTCAATATTTATGTAATAAAACAGAATAATTCGTAATAATAATTATAATATTCGATTCTAAATTTCGAATTTAAAATTCATAATAATATATAAAAACTTCGTTTCCTGCTTTAGTAAAGAAATTAATCTTGCGCACCGCACGTTGAAACGAAGTCAACTTATAATAACCTATATATTTTTAATGTTGAGACGAAGTAGTTATACAAATACTTACAATATTTTTTGATTAATTAGTAATAAATGTAACTATAAACAGACCGAATTATATTACATTACTGCAATGAATTTGAAACTCGTCTCTGTAAACTCCATAAAGAACATAGCTGTACAAGGAATTTTTGTGTCGACAACGGTGGAAGTTAATTGAAAGCATAGACAACGAACGCTACAATCCGTGATATGGTTCACTGTTGGTTGCCGACCTCGTTCTTTGTCTTAGTAAAATTATTCAATCCGTAGTTCATTTGACGTGGATCCGGCGAGGCCTTCCGTGCGACTTGGAGGATGCGTCGGAAGCGATACGAAAATTAATTCAATTTAATTCAAACTCAAGAGACATGCTTATGTCATTTCTAATATTTATTGTTTCCTCTCAACCATTGGCCCAGATAAACAACGTTTAATTCTATTCATACGAATGTCATATGGAAACAAACACGTATTTACTAGCAGATAGAACAATTTCTGTGTATAATTTCAGCAACCACGAAAAATATTTCAAGAATTTGTGAAGACTGCCAAAACGCAGTGGAATTACCCGGCGGTCTGTCCCAATGCTATCTGTCCAGAATAGGCTTATGGACATACGCCTCTTCTGGACTGTAGTGACATTAAATATAGGCTGTTACTTTGTTAAGCCAATGTACTAAAAATAACGATTAGTCAACCCAAAATACAAAAATATTGTATAACTAAGTTTAGAAAACATTTTCTTAGTAACGCACTCAATAGTTTTGGCCGTGGACGTTTGATGTTCAAGTCGAACAACACAAGCGATTATGTCTAAAAAGAAGTAAGCCAAGGAGAAAACGTGAGCAGAATTTACGTTATTGCGGATAATGTTTTCAATAATAAGTGCAATCATGCAAACCTTATAAAATGCGTGAGCTCTGAAATGAATCTCCGAACTATTATTGGCGTAAATGTTATGTTAAAAACACTATAATTTGTATTTTGAGTTGTGTTCTGAACTCACTTTTAAACTACTACTAGTTTAACCATGACCTAACATTACTGAAGCTTCATTTCTTGACCATAATTCATCTGTAGCATACATACACACGAATTTGCTTCTACGAGGACGTAGAAGCAAATTCGTGTTCGTACCTAGGAAGGTAGGAACCTACACATAAAATGATATATATAACTACTAAAGAGTTCAGGGTAGTTAGAATTACCATTAGATAGGAATTACTCTTCTTCAGCAGCCGGAAAATATATTTCGTCATCGGTGGAATTGAGAAATTGTTCTGGCATTGGAAATAAGTTGATCTTAAGGACTTGCCGCCCACTACACAGTTTCTATTCCGACACAAAGTGGGATGCGTAAGGTCACATCGCTTTATGTAATTAATTGGCAGTAAAACTGCGTGATACCTTTGTAGGCGTCCCAGGCGGTGCGTCATGTTTACGCCTACCATATTCAAGGATCAATTCCGGATTTGTCTGCTATGCATATTCATATTGGAACACTCACACGATACCTATGCATATTTCAACGTTTACGAGTAATATATTCACGTTCAATTAATATTACTTTCTTACTGGCTTCGTGCACGATGACAGGCTTGTAACCTGTCACATTTAGGAGAAGAGTTTCATCGTCAGCTTTTACCTGATTAGGTTGAGAAATTAGAGTTATTTTTTATCGTCTCCCCTTTTTAAATGATATTCATTTTTATAGTGCTATTCCCTGCACTTAAGATTAAATTTAAAATTGTGCTAACTTGATTGATTTGTAAAAACCTGCGTTCTCCAGATTACGCGCCCTCCGGGCGTTTAAAAATGTAGGATGTTTAAAACTAATACAAAAATAAACTATAAATGTTACATATCTTTATCACAAAAATAACAACAAACTAGCAAAGAAAGGTCATCATTACAATCAGTCTCAAAATGGTTTTATGAAGAGTTCGACCATACATATATACATGTTACCTCATTATATTTTAATTTATTCTCGACAATTAAATAATAACAATTAAACAAAATTCATTAATAATATAGTCATTAATTCATAATATAGTCCTATAGTCATTAAAAATCCTGGAATTAGTATGTAGTAATGATAATTAGTATGTTTTATAATATAATTAAAAATAAAAATCACATAGTATACAAAAAAGCAATAATGCATGGTAGCCCTATTTGAAGCGGCTATCATTGCCACTCGGCAATTGGAGCGTAGTTAATCATTAAAGATAACCAATTAAATTGATCTGAATGCGAACCGATCGGGGGCAACGAACTTAGGACAGCGCTCCGGAGTACTTACGTTCCTTGTTTCACTAATGATAATAGTGTTAGAACAATATTCTAATGGTAAATATCGTTATTATCGCTAACGGAGACTCGTCGACGGGACCAACCCAGTAAAGCATGCCCACAGAGGGCGCGTGCTATTGCGTGCTTACATTATAACTAACTAATTCCATGGGCGGCGGTATTCACTTAACATCAGGTGAACCGCCTTGGCAACTTTTCACATAAAAGAAAAAAATAAAAATATATTACGACATTATTAAAAACATCGTACTTAATAATGTCGTAATATATTTTGTTGTAGTAAATCGATATAACTAGACCTGCATTAAAATGTATAGTGTGTCAGTTATGTGTATATATGTCCTAAAATTATCGTTTTATTTAACTTAATAAATAAACAAATTAATAAATATAAATCAGCGATTAATAGTAATATATTTTCCTTTCTCCTTCCCTTATAAATGGACTCTGAACATGGGAATCATGTTTTTAATGGTATTGTCTAGGTTTTTAACGAAGGGCCCACTGACGTGGGCGGGAACAAACACTCAGTAGAAGAAATGTATAAGAGTGAAGATACATATTAATATAACAGTGGTAAAAGAGGTGTCAGTTACGTTTATTCCACTATCATAATAGCGACGCATACATACACAAGTTGTAATGTGAATGTGTGCATACGTTACTATTATTAATATTTCTTCATTTAAATGAAGTCTATTTTTCCCCAAGTTTTGGTACTATGTGTTGATATTTTATCGTCCAGTAGGTCGCCTGCTAGTTTACAATTATTTTGAGTAAGCTCACTATAAAATTAAGGCCTCAGCTGTGCAGGCGACGATGTTAACTAGGATAGTACTCCACGCAGTCCCAGTTTAACTTGCAGAATAAAATATTTTTTTTTTCAAACCGAAATATTTTCTACATAGTTCTTACATCGGTACCGCAATTTAATCGCTTTAAAGGTTTCTCGACTTTACTGATCAAACAAGTTCCGGGATAACGTACCGTCAGGGAAAAGTCAAATAATAATGTTTAATTTAAATAAGCGTTTTTGTAATGTAATTAAGAAAGAGCTTAAATGGATTAACAATTCAGGTATTTGCGTCGCGTGTGAAGCCGCGCAAATACGCGGTCATTGTCCAGGACAGTCATAAAAGTTTTGTTATTCATTATTGCGGTTATATTTTTCTGTAAATAAAAACGCATTAAATTATTCACAATATTAATTTGATGTAGCGTATTGTTTGAGGCTCACGTAGCAGCTTCTGCTGACTCGTTCAGGGAAATACTATGTCCTCACAGAAGGCCGACGTGAAGTGGAAGTGAACGCGTTTCGTCGGGTGTGTGACGTCACCGGAGCTCACCACGATGAATGTTGGTTATTGATAACGGCCAGCAAACTTTTGCCATTAGTTGATTTATAATGTAATATTGTGATTGAATAACTTTAAAAATTGCACTTTAAAAGTAGTAAAAAATATTCTAGTTTTAAGTACTTTCGCGTTAATGAACAAGTCAACTGTGTTATATTGTGGTTTTGTTCATCAGATATTCGTAACATTTCCTTGCTAGGTACGCTACGCAAATTCATCTAGGGCTTTGTTAATACAGAAAAAGTTAAAACGGAACGAACTAAACGAGAAAAAACTAACGGAGAAAGCGAAACTCTGAAGCATAAATAAGATAATAAATCCAGTTGCAAGGGGAATACTGAAGAGATAATTAATACACTAAAATTGTATATTTTGTTGTATCGTTTTAAACAAGTTTAATTAATGATTACCATGTATTAAAAAAATCTGTCTGTAAATCCTTACCTAATTAAGTATAATAAGCATATATAGCTATTGTTTTCAACAATAATTCCAGCTTAGTATTCTAATTTACATAAATTGATATTTAATAAAACAAGTAGAAACTCACCACGGTCACTGGCCACACACATAAAACTTTAAGAGAAAACTATTTAAGCTAAGCTTGTCTATGGTAAGGCTATATTTAGCAACATGGCGGCATGGCAGACGGCTCGGCGCCGCACCTGCACGCCGCCACTCCATGGAGGCATCGTAAACGGGTTCCCGCGTATCTTTTACGCAATGATCATTAAGCCTCGCCGCTATAAGCTTCTCGGTTGTATAACGCATGAATACGCTGATACTCGCACCTTACTTGTTTCGAAATGACAATTCTTAGTGTTCCGTACCCAAAGGGTAAACAGGAGCCTATTACTAAGACTCCGCTCTCTGTCTGTCTGTCCGTCTGTCACGGGTTGTATCTCATGAACCATGATAGTTATGTAGTTGAAATTTGTATTTCTGTTGCAGCTATAACAAAAAATACTAAAAAACTTAATAAAAAATATTTCAGCGGGGCTCCCATACAACAGACATGATGTTTTTGCCGTTTTTATTGATAATGGTACGGAAGCCTTCGTGCGCGAGTCCGACTCGCACTTGGCCGGTTTTTCACACTCACTCGAATACTAATATAATTAAATACAAGTCCATCGACGGTCCAAAACTCAAAAATTGTAAGCTGATTCTTCGTAGATCAGAAAAAACAATAATAAAAAAGAAATATTTCAGCTTGGGCTATTAACATCTTGACCTAAAGAGCGCAGTCTGTCCCTTGACCAGGTACATGAAGTATTGGCAGACTTCACATATCTTCGAAATATTTTTGAATCATTTCGAAAATATGCAGATTTCCTAATGATGGATTCCGTTGAGCACGTGATAATTCAGCACTTCAAATTGACAATTTCATTAGTGCTGGCACCGGGAATCGAACTTAGGTTGCTCGATCATATTGAATGTAAAATTAGCGCCCGGACACTGAGCTATCACGATTGATCACTGAGGTTTATTAAAGTAAAAGTTTACGCGCGACTAAGAGGCAGCTAAATGCTTTGGACGACAATGCAAATATTAATTATTTTAAAGTTTTTTTTTTTTACTTCAACCTCGTGTATAGGTTACACGCACTCATTCTAGATACCTAATTAGACCCTTTACCTTTTTTATTAAATAAATTAATATTTATTTACATTGTACGTGTATTTTTATATGAATAAAAAAATATTATTTAATTCTTTGTTAAAATTAATACCTATAATATTAAATATATATTTTAACAAAGAAGTATATAAGTAAAAATTATACGACAAAATTATTAAAGATTCTTATAATTTAAAACTAGTCTGAATAAATTAAATTCAAACGTAATAATAAAGCAAAATAGATTGTAATAATAAAGTTATTTTTTTAAGGTTATATAAGACGATTGTGTAAGGAAAGTAAGGAGATATTAATAAGTCAACGCCAAAAAAAATTAAATTTAAAAATATTCCGCATGCATTGGGTCAACGAATTGACCTTTCCATAGGAATATGATAATTCTGCCTTTATACCCTAAAATAAACAGTTACCTAAAGTAGGTAATTAAATAATTTATTCGGCAGTTAATTACAGTTCTAAAAACAAATTAAGCACCTATCTAATATGATAGGTGCTTAATTTGTTTTTAGAACATACAACGGCGATAAAAGTTCACGACTTATTAAGTCGTGAACTTTTATCGCCTCCCATGCCGGAACTAAGTTTATAAGCCAATCCAAGAACGGAATAAAGTTGAATTGATACTTTGCGTTTCCTTTTATATTCTTATAATGTAACCTTTTTTTGCAGTCTGATTGATTTACAAATGAAAGTGTTTCTCAGAATTTGTGTTTTTACGAAATCCGCCGATTGAAAAATTGACTTTCTCTTTTTTTTTAATCTCCTATAAGAACTAATATGGCAACAAAATATGAAGCTTAATTTAAAAAAAAACTAAGCATTTAAATAAAAGCTTGTCACTGTTGATCTCTTATCGCGTGCATAATTAATCTTGCTGGCTTGGCCGAAGAAGTATTTAAATATATTGATAAATTTAAATTTTATTTATAACTTAAGAGTACAAATTTCCCCTGGTAATTATTGTACTTAAATCACTTAACAATTTGTTAAAATTCCGATGCGCTAGTCTAGAAAATTTATTGCAAATGTATCCATGTTACTGTCACATAATGCTATTAAAGATTTTTTCATTAGATTCAAAACTTCATCCAAGTTCTTGCCAGTATTTCGTACTTAAAAGAAAAATTCCTGCAGAAACGTTAGTACATTGTTAATAAAACGACACTGAGCTAGTTGTTTAACACAAAGATGACGTCTTAAGGTAATATAGCGAAAACGGTGCATCTTAAAGCGTATTACGAAGTGGATCATGCACCCACGTGTCGGGTCAACGAACTTGCAAAAACGGCAGAATGTCATTGATAATTTACCCAGTCTCGCCAAGGACTTTATCATTGAAATATAATGATAACAAATTTGGCCATGACTGCAAGTACAAACGGTACATTTTCAACAGATTTCAAATAAGAGGAGGTTCTCAATTCTCTTGTATTTTTTTAAATGCTATCTCAGAAATCCGTCTTAAAATTTGGTTTGTTTTAGTATGTACGTGGACTCATATTAATTTCGTTGGCATGGGACCTTGGACTTTGGAGATACACCAGGGAACTCCTCAAAATCAAAAAGAAATGGTAGAGTGAGTTACATATTCGAAGTGTGTTTTGTTTTTTTGTATTACTAAAATGAACTTGCTTAATATGAGAAGATAGCAAGGGAGCAGGCGCTTCACGTAAGGTTATGGTCTACAACAACAAGGGATATCTACAGCAACCTTTAAAAGTGAGGGCTCCGTTAAACTAACTCGCCAGTAGAAATTCGACATCCACTTCACGTTCTTCTGTAAGGTCGTGGTACTTCCGCGCCAGTTACCTCACTCTCCAGACGAAACGTTAATCCACTTCACGCTGGTCTTCTGTGAAGCCGTGGTACTTTCCTGAACGAGGCTGCCTATTTGTGCAAAACCTGATGTAGGGTAACCTAACACAGTATACCACCACCTTCAGGATAATATAATCCAGTTTGGTAAACTGTTACAAACATAAGTTTACCAAATAATTTTGTTGAGGTTACCTAATTAGCCGCTTATGAAAACAAACTTTATACGAATATGTCCATTATTTATGACCCACCCAGTTGATTTACTCAAAAACCAAGACACAATAGGACGATCGATTACATACTGAAGGTTTTCTATGAAACAAAACACACACCGTCAAGTGTATAAGACATTCGTCTTCTTTATCACAATCACACATCGAAGATGGCATGTGTCTAGAATACTATCGTAATACTCGTATGCATATATTTTTACATAACGTTCGTGAAAGTTTTCTTGAAAATATTTATATTATTTTAAAACTTGACCATTCTAAATTGCATCAAATTTTCTTTCACGTTATGTAATTTTTTTCTCACGGGATTAAGAATGTTTTATTTAAAAAATACTAAATAATTAAGAACTATTTAAATGGATTTAAGCATTTATTATTGAAATTTTTACTGCGCTAAATATTCATATTGTGCATTTATGACGCTAAGTCGAATTTTGCCTCATTTCTGGTTGTATTGTTGCGAATTACATCACCAGATTTCAGGTGATAATCACTTATGTTATCAAGTTTCTTCACTCCACTACAATATTCAATAATATTAGATTTCTATTAAAAATAACTTCAGATAGATTTTTGACGAATACCTGACTCGGTGTCGTAGATAGTAGGCCAGTCAGTGAAAGGGAGGGTATGTCTAATTTCAACACTGGATAAATATTGGTGTGAATTAAGTGTAGAAGGGCCACGCAAGTCTTCGCTTTACGATTGAGCATGTACTTCCGGTGAAGTAGCATGACCTCACAGAAAGAAGATTCTTCAGCGATAAATGATATAAAAAACCAACCGTTTCATTTTACGATCGCTTTTGTGTTAGGGCCACGCAGAAGATTCTGCTAAAGTGCCACGGCCTTAAAGAAGACCGGTGCTAAGTGGAAGTTTTGTACATTTGTGCTTCATCCCATGGGTGAGAAACCCGACCAAACTCATGGAGTGAGAAGTCTGTAAAAGTGTGTAATTTGATGGAAATCAATTTTTCCATCAAATTACACCTGTTCACTTGCAACCTTCTCACATTAATAACAAACACCGATAGGTTACAAAGGCATTGTCA
This sequence comes from Iphiclides podalirius, assembly GCA_933534255.1. Classification (NCBI taxonomy): domain Eukaryota; kingdom Metazoa; phylum Arthropoda; class Insecta; order Lepidoptera; family Papilionidae; genus Iphiclides; species Iphiclides podalirius. The sequence continues at coordinate 9,627,512 of OW152827.1, read as the reverse complement.
AACTTCACGAGGATGAAAATGTATTTAACTTTTTGACCAAACGAAATGAAAACATAAATAAACCTTGCTATTCGCGTGGATGAGCCGGTTCATTCATAAAACAAACAAAAATCTGCGAGGCTTTATGATAGTGTAACAAATTTTTATGGGTAAAAATATCATAATATAGAAACCGTTGCGTGCATTAACTTAAATAAATAAGTTATTACTATTTCATCAAAAATGATAGATAAATTATTGCAATAACTTTTTTCATGCGCAGATAATTGAACATGAAGAGAATGATTTAAAATAAGAATATTTTTACAAATATAAATCTGTAGTCACGAATCCTCTTTCCCTTAGTCTGAAATAACAATGAGTCATTCGTTTTAAGACATATGTGTAATATTTTAGTTAACCAAAACAGAAGTTCGAATTTATGGAACCATCCGCCATATTGATCTATTTCAAGTCTACCAAGGAGCTTATTTTAAGCACAAAGAACTTACGGGATACATAAACTTTCATTTAAACATTTCCGAGAGAATTCTGGAGAACAAAATCAATAAGACTCGGAATTCCTTCGGCTGAATTCTTATAACGGTTATCCAGTTTTGTCATTATAGTCCTTTTAAAAATACTTTGATTTTGTTTAAAACGTTCGCTTTAAATCAATATCGTTTTAAATAGAATTTAACATAATCTAATTTCGATATTACTTATGAAATGTAATTTCTCAGAATCCAGAAAGTTGGTTTTATATTATCTATACTTCAGCACCCTGATATTACATACTAGGTAGCAAAATCAAAATCAAAATCAAATGTATTTATTCAACATAGGAGCATTACACTCACTTATTGATAGTCAAAACACTACCACCGGTTCGGAAAAGAAAGTCACTATACTGAGAAGAACCGGCGAAAGAAACTCAGCGGGCTTTTTTTTTTTTTTTTAAAATAAGCAGTTTGACATAAATTCGTTAAAATACAATATAAGAACTCCGATTGAAAGAGCCTGGAGCGATCAGTTCATTACCAGAGTGTGTTAACATTTAAATAATCATTAATATTATAGTAGCCTTTAACACACAAACGTTCTTTTACTATTTTTTTAAATTTAGCTATTGATGCATTTTGAACGTTTTCTGGAATTTTGTTGTAATCATTGACTGGTTTTTCATGTAATTTTTCATTTACATATCCATAAAAGATTTAATAAAAAAGGAAGTTATATGAAGTTCGCAAACTCACAATGAGACTCAATTCTATTCAAAGGTTTCGATAGGATATCTAATCATTAATCGTCATCATTTCAGCCTGTCTGAGTCCATTGCTGAACATAGGCCTCCCCCACAGACTACCAGGAATTACGATCCTGAGCCACCCGCATCCATCGACTTCCCGGTAGCCTCGTACTGGCCATCGCAGTCTGGGATACCCCACTACATGGAGTGACGACCTGTGCAAGTTTGCGGGAAGTCGATGGATAGCTAAAAGGTAGCCTAAATATACAGTCTTATAATTCATAACTTTGAATTAATGGTGATGATATAGCCGAAAGTTGAATTCATCAGAAATTCGAAGCGGCGCCCATATTACCTCGTTTCGATCCTACTGTACATCTCAATTTGCATTTCGCATTGAAACGTTATCGGCGCAATTTGCTCGACAAAACATCGCGTGCTTGATGTTGCTTGTTTCTGCATAAAAACATCGTGAACGTTTACTTCGCGGCTACATATTAATTGCAGTAAGTCGCAAATCACGCGCCAATCTCCGGTACAGCTGAACAAATTCCACCATCACGACTAAGACGATCTCTTTATGTATTGCAATGCCTCGATATACTCAGACTATTATGGCTATACTGAAAGTTCGCTCACATGACAACCGTTCTCACGCGTGACATTTATATGGTTTCCGTGTATGCGGATATTTCAATAAGGTTATGTGAACGTGTTCTTTAAACGCTGTTAAATAGCACATACTGTGACGTGCATGTATGAATCTTACATGTTAACTCAACATAATAAAAGGGTTTGCATATCGATTGAACTGTCGATATTTAGTTCAATGGTTCATTAATACATTAGTAGTAGTAACAGAATCTATATGTTCTATTGTTGGGTAAAGGTCATCTTTGCACGCAGGGTAATAAATACCCTAGGGTCTAGTTGGATTGACGGACTTCACGTTTTTCCAAAATGTTTTTTTTTTAAATTAATTTTTCGAATATATTCACGTTTCTTAACTTTGCTTCCTCCGGAATTTGACGTGATAAGTTAGCAATTAAAATTTCATTGATGCCGGCACTGGCTTTTGAACTCGGGTCGTCCGAATATATCGAAGAGAGACTCCGGAGAATCCGGGATTTTTTATTGTATTTTTAATTATCCATATACGTACCCACTTCGTGTAATATTACAGTGAATTTCTTATTTCACGTTTATGTTTAAGACAAGAGAAAAATCCTTAAAGTTTTAAAACCAAATACGCGGTACATCAGAAGTCGCTGGAAACTCAAGGAGCGCTTGCTTTCTCAATGAATTTTGCATCTGCAGACTACAAAACAACAAAACAATTCGAAAATCGAACGCAGTGGCCCGACTGAATGTATTCAATAATGAAGACATGACATATCGGGGTCCAGCGCGTACCAGATAAAATATCGATAACCAGAATGAATGTCTTTATTGCTCCGATATTGACTGTTTGGTGTTGCGCGTGCGGTGCAATGATGCTTAACACTTACGCTCGACCTCGAAGGTCGACGGCATCATTTCTCCATTCCATTGACGCAAATGCATGGCATATAATTCTCTTAATACTCTTCAGTTGGGTCCATACATCCAGAAATAATCATATACTTACATATTAAAAACGCCAATACGATAAAGTTTATGCGTGTAGCTGTTAGTAGTGACTTGCCAAGATCTTCACGAAAATGGCGTGTTCCAACATTTTAAGAAAACCATATCAACCATATCCCTAGACATGTTCAGGGTTTGACGCATATTGTGCAAAGATGTCCTGGTGAATGGTTTCCAACAGTTCTTCTTAAATGTGCTGAATTTGAATCCTAACAGTAAGTAGTGAAGAATTCGTAGACATTTCTTTGGATTATTCCATCTGGTGTTTGGCTGTTCGGTGAGTTCGAATTTACGTGATTCTTGCATTTAAATGAAGTATTGTCTATCATGTCAGATTAATTAAAAACACTTATTAATTAATGTGTTATATGTATAAGTTTCACATGTTTAATTTGGGTTTTCTCCTAAATTAAACATATCAACATCAGTCTCGCTTATTCCTTTTTCGAAAAATTTATAACATCACTTAGTACAACGTGATACGTTTAAAGAAAACGCCAATTCCGTTGTTCCGCCAACGCGACCTGTCGGAATTATAAAAGGCGATTACGATAAAATTTATGGCGAACCTTAAAAACTGGTTTCTGCATTTCGCACAAGGTCTTGCCGCCTTTATCAATCGGCTCGAATAGAAAGTGAACGTTTTGTTTCACACTCGCAGGATGTTTGGTTATTGATATTGGGCCAAGTTTGTTCGTCGGTAAAGAGGGCACGCATCCGTTATACATAAAGTAAGAAGGCCCCATTCAACGCCGAATTCAAATGTAGTACATTTTTGCACTGATGTACTCCCACTGATTGACTGCGCTGTTAATCCGTCAATCGAAAGGAGATCGTAAGGCAATTGCAGATGTTTGAAAATTGCGTGCAATAAGCTGACTGGCAGTGCATATTTGTATTTAATCACATTGGCGACTGAGGGAGGGCTTGTACAAGTAGATATGGTAACGAAAGAAATCCGAAAACAACTTATAAATAAAAAAAAAAATGTGAACTGACTTGTAAATCTAAACCATTCTCGAATCGACCACACACACACAAAATTTCATTAAAATCGGTCCAGTCGTTTAGGAGGAGTTCAGTGACTTACACACGTACGAAAGAATTGTATATATAAAGATATATGTATATATTTATTTACGTAAAATATCGGTGTGTGAAAATAAAGTTAAGATTAGAATACGACCATTCTCTCCAATTCTCCACTGCCCTAGCTCGTAACAATAAATACTTATTTATAAAAGAAAAGTATCTTGAGTATGTGTATCAGTTACCAAGTACCCATTACACAAGCTTTGCTTAAGTAAAAGTTAAGTTAAGTAAAAGCCTATATATGTCCCATCGCTGGGCAATAGCCTCCTCCATACAGAAGGTATCAGGGCATAGTCCACCACGCGGCTCCACTGCGGAGTTCATATATCTTCAAAATATTTTTTTTATTATTTCAAAAATATGCTCACGATGTTTTCTTTCACCGCGGAGCACGGATAAGTCAGCACTTAAAATTAACAGTTTCTTTGGTGCCGGCACCGGGGATCGAACTCAGGTTGCTCAAGTATATTGGATTAAAGGCGACCGCCCGGACACTGAGCTATCACTGTAAGCTTTACTTAATTTCGGAGTATAATTACATACATTGTGTAAAATTATTTCTTGAGATATTTATTTATGTCTGTAGTACAGTGTGTAGGAATATATGAATACACAACACATCAAATTGAATTAGCCAACAGCAGCCACAATACAATTTAAATTCTTACTCATTATGTGATTTCCTTATAAACTGTAACACCACCCGCGGTTACGACACACATAATTAAATTAACGCAATATAATAGCGAAATTTGGTAAGGCCACGCAATATTCTTCGCTGTTGCACAAATGGACAGGCCCATCTCCCAGATGGGCCTGTCCATTTGTGCAACATTCGTGGTTAAGTACCACAGGCCCATCTCCCAGATGGGCCTGTGGTACTTAACCACGAATCCACAGACGACTGGAATGAAGTGGAAGTCTTATATGCCTCTGTTTTGTCTGGTGAGTGTGGTTATGTAAGGTTTAAGACGTTTATTTTCTCAAAAGATTTACAAAACAAATCACTTGGAGAGAAATTAAAAAAAAGTATAGTATGAACAACAAAAACTTTCAGAACTGTCGAAGCTAATGGACTAATTATAAAAATGGTGATAAATATAATTTAGTTACAAAAAAAATCATAATAATTTGTGGTATATTCATTTGTGTGGTACATTCTAACAAAATTTTTGTAATGCTGTTTATATAATACACAATTCATACGGATATGGTGCAAAAACGCATTTCACGACCATTTTTTTAAAACGAGTAAACGTACTCCTGAAGAATATCGAGGTTAAATCATTAATAGGGACTGCACGATAGGAAAGGTAGATCCATTACGATATGGACACAATAAACAATCGTGAAGATGTATTGTACAATGCAATGGCAAATAACTCCCGTCCGGCGTCGTTCTGTCAATAAGATAATAATATTCCGATGGCGATGTCGCCCCGAGCTTTCAGACGAGGAGCTGAACATCTTGTTTAATTAAAACTGTATGTTCGTTGGATTTTATCTTGTTAAATTCGCTAAACAGTTTCATTCGACAATAGTTTCGGCTGAGTTACCATTTTTTTACTAACGAAAAACAAAACCGACTTCAAATATTTGCTCTGTATTCATTTTATAATCGATTCAGGAGTTCTTTAAGCATCTCCGGAGCCCAAGATCCAATACCAATAAAATTATTATAGGACCACCAGCTTTCAATTAAAAAAAGAATCATCAAAATCGGTTCTCTTAGTGAAAAGTTATGAGGTAACAAACATAAAAAAATACAGTCGAATTGAGAACAACTTCTTTTTGAAGTGAAAAGATTCATCATCGTCATTTAACCTTGTTTAAGTCCACTGCTGAGCATAGGTAGTCCCCAATAGACTGCCACGAAGCAGGATCCTAAGCCAACTGCATTCATTGGCTTCTCGCACATTTGCACAAGTCGTCACTCCATCTAATGGGGGCAAAAAAGATTAGTTTATATTCCATAATGACTTATTTTTTTTTTACATTCATACAAATTTTTCAATGCTCTTTATTTTTGTGTTAATTGTTTACCGTCTTCTATTGCGATGTCATTTAATTTTTAAACCAATGAAAGCCTGGAAGGACTTTAATTTTTAAAGCTTAAATATCTAACCAATAAAACAAATGCAAAATACCTTAAAAAGTATTTCTAAGACCACAATAAAGCAACACACGAGTTTTTACGTCTCCTCGTCTATAGAACACGATACTGATACGTCGTAGGTAAAATAAATTCCATAGCGTACACAGCACATGAATTAACCATAATGTTACGTAACTAGGCCTTGGTTGACCGCAGCCGTCGAATATGACGTTTAATAGATAGCTTATAGCGATACGATCTGGATCTAATGGAACAAATTAGAATAAATCATAAAATAAATGTCTCAAAAGTAAGAGTTAATATTAAATTGTGAAATGATAGTGTCATTTGACAATATTTTACGGATTTTATCTTGTTTTAATTGGATTTCAATTCCCAACGTTTCGAACCCTTTCCAGCGTCAGTTTCCATGAAGGCTATTATCTGTAAAATAGTCAATACAGCTTCCCCATATCGATTGCGATCCAAGCCATTGTTGATTGTCCATCTTTCGTTAGCAGGGTGTTGCGGACTGCAGCGGAGTCGACGGAGTTTTCTTGTCGTGGTGGTGCACCGGCTACGTTGTTCTCCCGAGTCCGTGGTTCGTCTGCCCGCGGACCTCTTCCGCGGAAGCTGTCAAACCCGCCGGGCTAACAGCAAACTACACGTCACAAAAAAAGTCAATACAATTTTTTTTTATTTCTTTTTTTAAAATATTGCCCTTACTTTAGGATAACATTATTCTGTGTTGTAAGAATATTTTACAAACATAAATTTCACGTGGACAAACACCCAGATGCGAAACAACTATCTGTGGGTCACACAAATAGTTGTCCCGTGTGGGAATCGAACACACGACCCCCGACGCCGAAGCCAATACCAAGGCAACTGCATCATGAAGTCATTATCATATCAATTATGCATCATATTTGTGAAAAACCAAGAAATCAACAAGAGTAATTAGCTTACTTATAGAATAGGATGGTAGTCGAGTACTAACAAGTTTGTTGCCAGAAAGAACCAAACTAAATAATATTTTGTCTAAATCACATGTGATGAAACGTTTATATCGACGTATATTCATGTTCATTATTCATTGAGGCAGCGGCGTCCTGGTTGTTGGGAACGTTGACTTGTGGTATGAGGTTGCGGGCTTGTATCTTGGTGCACCAAATAGGATATAATGAGTTCCGCTTCGGATTATTTGATCGCGAAACACACCGTCTCATATTTCTGCCTTCCGGCGACAAATGCTCCTCGCTTCTCCTTCTGGGTCTTATTAGGCCACAGTGACAGTGAAAAGATGGTTACTCTGAACGTCGCCTACACCATTAGGACAAAAGCCGTGGCGGTGGGAGTTTACGTTTTTTATCACTCGTCAAAAGGCAAAAACGCCGCAAGTCTGTAGTTACTTATAAGAGCAGATTAACAAGACCGAGCAGATCAAATTAAACAAAGGCTAAATTAAAGGTTAGAACACTCTGTTGTTCACACACTTTCCTGGGCTTCGTCTGAATATTCTTTAAAATATAAAAATGGATAGAGCTTATCGATTATAATTATAATGGTTTATTAATATTCGAAGCAATCCCACTTACGGTTTAATTTACGACGTCGACTAAGCTCGTATAAGCGAGAGAAAGCGCGCTCCGCTCCCCATTACTAGTTCAAAAAAGTCCTTGATCTGAAGATCCGTTAATAACCTTTCACCGAAAAATAAAATGCCCAGCCATAACATTGTAGCACAAAACAGTCTTCATTGACTTTAATTTAGAACAGGAGAATTGTATTTAACGTTGTTCTTTAAAGAAATATGTTATCTGTACAGTGTATTCTGCTAACTTTCATTGTGTTTATTATCACTCGATTACATAAGAATGTTTGGGACTATCCTGTGACTAGAATCTATACGTAACTAAACATTTTAAGTACCCATATTTTTTCATTTTATATTAACAATTTAATATCCTAATCAATACATCTGTCTATATTCTATAGCGTAATTTTCTTACTTTTATGTTTTATTGTTTCCTATTTTCTTTCGTATTATATCGTATTATGAAATAATATAGGCAGTTTGCAATACTTTGCTTTCCTTATTTTAAGTTCGAATTAAAGAAAAAACAAATATAATATGCCTATAGGAATTTCAAGTTTTTAAATTCCTTGGCGGAAAGCCGCTAACTCTATTTTAAAAAGTGAATTATAGTTAAAGGCTAATAGATCAACCATTAACACTTACAGCTATTTTAAATCACAGATTACATAATATTTATGATTGATAAACAGCTGTGTTTGCTAACTAATTATAGCGATGCACGGACCTCACGATAACCTTTTTCGCGTGAACTACGCGTGCTTAAGACGCTCAAAGCAAGCTTCGAATATCACATTTTCAAGATATGCAACATGCATACATTCTACTTTTGGGCACATATGTGTTCGAAAATGTTTCTTTAAATACGCTGGTTTGCCCGATACCTCTTTCGTTTACCATCATGTACTTGGTGTAGGATAATATTTTAATAGCAAAGAAAATATTGCAAAAATGTAGACGTAGACATTAAGGAATTTGGAAGACGGAAGTACAAGTTTATGCAAACGTTTATACCGGTGCTATAAAAAATCGTGTAACGAATATTTTGCGAGCGTTATCAAACCCATTTTCAGGGTCGATATTGGTAAGGATTATTGATGCTTAAGAAGTCCTATTAAGTTGATTCGGACATTAGTAAAAATAATACTGCAATACGATTTATATGACTTGTATGGATCGACCCGTTGCAGACGGTAACTAGAAATTAGAAATTGCCGCACAAGGTTTATCATTTCTGCTTGTCTAACGAATGCTTTGCAACATATGTACTATAAATTTAAAACATACACAACAAATATTTTGCGACGTATTTTTAACTTTCGTTTAGTCATCAAATATTAGTGCATTGAACCCGCTTTGGAGGATTCGCGTTTCATCGAGACCGGTTTCACGATAAGGAACAGGTACTTTTACTTTTTTTCCTGTTGTCGAATAATTACCTCATCGAACTATATTTAGTGAGTGTAATTTCGCAGTTGTTTTTTCAGACGATTTTTTCAGACGACATTACGACAATGTATTATCGTTCTTTTGCAGCCTTGTTTACACTGTCTTGATAGATTTTTATGTATTTCATGATCAAAATGGTACATCACTTTAAGTTCCATCTTAGCTTTTGAAAGGTAGCTACTTTTGATCAGGTTCACTAACACAGTTTACGTAGTAATTCTTTCTTTATACAGTTTTCATTATTACTACTGTAAGGGAATCGTTGAATTATATCCATCGTTCAGTACTATGACGTCATGATGGTTCAAATTTAAATCGACTGCCTACATTGAAATTCGAATGAATGCCATTATTTTAAATAAGGAACTCAATTGATAAATAGCTAGATTGTACCAAGCAGTGTTGGCGTAAGCCGCTCATCTCGGAACATGACTGGATTCTATTGTACAGCAACTGGCTTTTTGTTTTAAAAAACGCACAAGGACATAAATTAAAATTTGCAATATTAGCTAATAATAAGTTTGCGGCAACTATAAAATCGGCAAGGAAGAATGTTTTTCTAAAACTTGTTAATTATTTAAACCCTTTTTTTCGCCCTTAAAACGAAAATTTCGCTTTGTGTTAAACAGGTGACTAGTTATCATTTGAACTGAAAGTGTTACACTTCTGCGTTTCGTTTGGTAAGTGAGGTCTACTTCATTAAATGATGGCAACGCATCTGCAACCCTGCGGGTGTTGCAAATGTCCATGAGCGGCCGTTATCACTTAACATCAGCCCGCTTGCCACCCTTTCACAAAAACGAAAGCTAATTTTCAAAACATGTTCTAGCGGTTAATTTAAATTTTAATACAATTTTCATTTAGATTCCTAGCATAGACCTCTCCACATGCCTTTGTGTCTCCGATTCTGTTTCAGTTCCAATTGAAACGGAACGATACTAAGTTGCACACGTGCATATGCCCGTGCCCATAACTTAGTTACGTTAACAACATTTTATTATTAACTTAACTTACTATTGACGACGTAAATATAAGTTGGTTCGCTTCGACAATACCAGTCGTTTCTGCATCTCTGCCACGAGCCATTCATACCTTGAGGTTCATCCCTTGTCAAATTATCTATTACAAGACTTGGCAGTATTTATTTTTTAAAATCTATTTTTCGTTTTATAAAACGGGACATAGCTAGTTTGTAATAGAATATCTAGACTTCATAGCTTAACGTCGGAAGATTCTACGAGGATAACGGCTGGTGAATTTTTAAAAACCCGAATAATCACTTGAATGACACTAAGGAAACTTACTTATTACGTCATTGTGTTAGCGAAATATTTATTTGCACTAAGTGTGTAGGCGATTAAATAATCCGCGCGCAGACAATCAATCCCTCTCACACGAGATTCATGGAGTTTCGTGCTAAACGTGGAATTTGTTACAAGGTCATTACACGAGTAAAACTTAAACTTTATAAATTCCATTGTAAATATTATAAAGGTACTTTTAAGGAAGCGAAATAAATAAAGAGATGAAAAAAAAAGTAAGGCTTCACCCTGCAGAATTCCTGCGGCTGCAATTAGAAATTCAAAGAACCAAAGTAAGTTTAATTATATTGAATAAGTTCATAATGGCTTAAAAATAAAGTAAGAACCGAAAGATTCCGAGATCATATAAAAGACAGAGAGAGATTTCTGGAATATAGAACGAAGGTCTTATTTATAAGATAAATGTAAATGCAATGAGACATAAAAAAACATTAAAAACATAATTAATGAGTAACGTTCCGGGGCTTATAGCATATAATGTAAATTATGAAAAGCCGATAAGATGAAAAAAACTACAGTTCTATTTCTGCCTGCTCCCGCAGAGCAAAATTACTAAGTATATAAGGACTTATGTTCATGTCTAATACACAAACTAGTATCACTTCAGCAAAACATGTTTAGAGAAATCCAAATATACTCTTTGTATATTTCAATTGACAAATATTTCCCAACGTAGACACACATTTTATTTAATGTTAGTTCTTGGTCCACGCCAACATAAAACATCACATCCATACGTGTGGTGCATGTATTGTGTTAAGCGCAAAATTAAAAATGCAAATGTAAAAGTCCAGAGCCAAGAACCTTGGTATGACAGTGACCGAGCGATTTAAATTCAATGCATCCTATTCGATTCCAACGATATTGTTATTTTCAATACAGAGTGTTGATGCGTTACAACCTTAGTTGCTATAAACCTTAGGAAATATTAGGGTAAAGGAAATATTAGGGCTAAAAGTGTCTATGCTGTAAAAAGCTTATTTACAGACATACTTTTTATTATTTTCTTCAAGTGATTTGCTGTTATCTTAGTGTTCAACAAGCAAATCCAACTTGAAATCAAATTTCAGTAATTTATACAGTCGCATATTTAGTCGTTTCGTAAGTAGCTCTTAACTGGGCTTTTAAAAGTTTTCTAATACCTGATTCTATCAATAAATGACAATTTCTATCTATTAATTATAAAACTATCGTAGCCCAAATGCAACGCCTACACGTCTCGACACGTTATGTTAACATTTAGGATATCGTCGTCTATTAACTCTACTCGTATATACTCGTATTATTTCTCAAAGGTGTTTCATTGCCAGTACGCCATAACTACCATAATTATTAATCAAATTTAATGATTCAAACACAACTGTTGGCGCTGGCAACACTGTATACCGGTTATGACGTTATCTACTCGAGCCAAGGGACACATGGTCGCATGGAGGAGTGGTCACTTGGATTTCGGCTGCGTTCCCGGACGGTGATACAACCACTAGCGCTGCTGTCGCTATAATAGTTGTTAATATTCAAGTTCAGTAATACTTAAAATGTTAGGATCAAGGTAAAAACGTTAGAACTCTTATATCAGAAGTGGGATTCATTCACTCGCATTTGGCTGTTCAAACAATCGGTGACATATTTTCTCCTTTTGTACCTACCCTCGTAAAATAGAACAGTGTGTTTTATACTTACTATACGTAATGGTGAGAAATCTTTTGGTTAAATGTAACGAAAGTTTTGGTGAGCACCTTCCAGTTAATTAATTACTTATCATATCTGAGAAAATGTAAAATAGCGATACACTACTGGTTTACCCGGTTAAGCTACCGAGCATTAAGTTGTTGGAAAATTTAAGGCTTGAACGTGGCGATATGCATCCCAGTTGTGAGGGATAAGCCACAGGATAAGTGTTTTGAACGTGGCGATATACATCCCAGTTGTGAGGGATAAGCCACAGGATAAGTGTTTTGAACGTGGCGATATACATCCCAGTTGTGAGGGATAAGCCACAGGATAAGTGTTTTGAACGTGGCGATATGCATCCCAGTTGAGGGATAAGCCACAGTGTAAGGTGTTCTGAACGTGGCGATATTCATCCTAGTTGAGGGAGATAAGTCACAGGGTAAGGTGTTAATTTTATGAAGGTTACTTGTACCAGACTACAACGCCCTTCGAGGACGAAGGCGTGATGCAGGACGGCCGAATGTTGGCGCTGGCAACACTGTATACCGGTTATGACGTTATCTACTCGAGCCAAGGGACACATGGTCGCATGGAGGAGTGGTCACTTGGATTTCGGCTGCGTTCCCGGACGGTGATACAACCACTAGCGCTGCTGTCGCTATAATAGTTGTTAATATTCAAGTTCAGTAATACTTAAAATGTTAGGATCAAGGTAAAAACGTTAGAACTCTTATACAACTTTAATCCATATAATTTCCGCTATTTCAGAAAATTAGACAAGTAGAATAAAGTTTAGGTTTTCGTTGAAAAAACTTTTAAAAACCTTTAAAAACTTAATGTATGCTATACAATAACTTTCGTCTATTCTTTATTCGCACAATGTCAATGCTAAATATCGCCTACAATGCACATGGTATTAGCAAAGATTATTCTAATTAGCATGTCTGTCTTGAGCTTCAGGGTTCGTGTGCAAAAATTTCTAAAGATGCCACAACTTTCTACAAAATGCGAAGAAAACCATGGAAAGAATTATTGTTACATAATAAAGTCGCATGTTGAATTATTTGCATGTGTCTGTATTGGACTAAGTTGCGCTGAAAATGGTATTGTACTTAGGATTTGATACTCGGAAGCAAATGCTGATCACTATTTCTGTTATATTCACACTATTCCCTGATTTTCAAGTACATTTGAAGTACATGAAAAAAATTTTATTGTCTTATAATAAAAACAGTAAGATGGTATAAAAAATGGAGGTCATATTCGCAGGAATACGACCTCTTTTTTTATAAGACTAGTCTTATTAGTACAGGTAGTTCCCAAGAGTACTACAATACTTACTCATAACGTAAAAGTTATTTTGCTTTAGTCTTAAAGTAGAAAGATATTTTGCTATAGTCTTAAATATATTCTTAACCGGACTATACGGCTCTTTCGAAGGTGTTGTGTGGCTCTTCCACAGAATACAACCCTTGTCGAATATTACTTACCACGACCACTGATTCATTATACTAGAAACGACAGCCAAGGTCCACGTCACTACATGAACGTAGTAAGATGTCACCACAAGTGTACTCAAGCGTGCATGCATGCGAAGTTTACGAAATGCTATGTATACCATTAGTTCAGTCGTGTTTGATCATTCCTTGTCAGGAGTTTTCAAGCTATGGATCGCTTTATTACACGGCTCTACCATATGTATTATAAAATATAGTTTTTAATTTGCAATAAACGTAAATCATTATAATAACATGTTATAATTGACTGAAAAATTACAAGTAATTCAAAAACAACCGAGTTCTTTTTTACACCACACCGCCATATGTATGTATACAGCATTTTTAAATTTACAATAAACGTATTGATAATATGGTATTATCGACTGGAATAAAAACCGCCCAAGAGCGAATCGGACTCGCGCACGAAAGGTTTCCGTACCATAATCTATAAAACGGAAAAAAATCATGTCTATTATATAGGATCCCCACTTAAATATTTTTTATTCTACTTTTTAGTATTTTTTGTTATATCGGCAACAGAAATACACGAAATTTGAAAATTTTAACTGTCATGGTTCTTGAGATACAGCCTGGTGTAAATAGGTAAACCTGGTGGAGACAGATAGCGGAGTCTAAGTAATAGGTTTACCTTTTGGGTACGGCACCCTAAAAACGAGTAATGCTAAAGTAAAAGAAAATTTTATGTTGCATTAAATCTGACTCTGAGATTAAAAGTTTGGGGACCCCTGCTGAATAGCGTTCGTGATACGATACTGGCTGATTGCACTTCGAAAATTTCACTTTTTAATTATCACCTTCGCGTCCAATCTAAATAACTGGCCGTGCAATCGGTTAACCGCGTTTGGATTATGTTATTTTCTACATCGCTTACTTCTTTGTACTCCCTTGTATCAAGGCAATATTACCAATAATAACATACTTTGGTAAAAATAAATACGATTAAAGACCACGTTACAACTTGCCATCAACTCTGATGGTAGTCCAGCGCTGACCAGTTTCTGATAAAAAAAATTGAATGAGTCATCTAATTTAAGTAATTCTGAATTAATTTACGTTTTCAATATGAAGTTATAAATTTTATATAACCTAATATATTTCTTTATTAACTTGTACGTAACACCTTTATTAGTTTCACTTTCAAGATTTTTTAATAATTCGAATTCATTGCAAGCATCCTTGAAGTTGCGATATTTCATTCACGCGATTGAGGCGGTTGCTTCCCTGTGGAGCTATTTGTTTAGAAACGAACCCGGCTCGAACCCCGCACCGAAAATGGGCCGTCGCCCGCTGAGCTATTACGCTATAAAACGGCTAACGATCAAAGTGTCAACTAGACGTATTGAGTCACAGCTGTTTGTGCCAAATATGCCAGTTAAGTGACCTTTCATTTCCGCCCGCAGCCAGCAGCGGTGTTGCAAAGTCTTCAATACGGCAATGTAATTTTTAAGGTGACGGTTATGAGATTCAATATTCCACGACGGCGGTTCGGCGAGGATTGAATAACGCTTATGTAAGCTCATTGTTTGGCCAAAGTAACACCAATAAAGCCTTTCAGATACTCTTCACTGTTGCTTCCGAAATGCTCTCTGACGTAACAATTTCGACCAGCATCTGCCGGCTCTTCCTTAAACTACAGATTAAAAATCACGACTGGAGCTCATTCTGTATTAACATAACCTAGAAGTGGTCAGTTTGTTAGTCAGTTTGCGTATCTTCAAGCGTGAATGAAATGTAAATAATTATTAATAAGACTAGCTTGGTAAATGAATTAATTTATTCCTAGTTCATCGCAAGTAGGCGTTTCTGGATGTAGCCGTTAGTATTCGGTTGGAAATTATTAAGAACTTCAAACGTCAAACCAAGCAACCACGGGACCTTTAATGAATCACCAAAATACCGTTACAGTTTAAAAGTTACTGGTTTATATTTACTTTAACAGATTAACGCCCGGTTTCTGAAACATTGATCATCGTAGATGTCAACTGTGGTTTGGTGGCTCAAATGACCTGTCTGAAAATGGCTTTTCAGATGTCATTTGAGCTACCAAAAAGATGGTTATACTCTCTGACTTGATCAGAACGATCTTTCTAATGATCAGAATGATCAATTCAAAAAGCTTAACCATCCTTTTGGCAACTCAAATGACATTTGAAAAGTTATTTGACCGCTGATTAGTTATCAGTGTTTCAGAAACCGGGCGTTAGTAATCTTAAAGCTAGACCGAACATGGATACAATGTTATTAATAACGATTTCACGAAGCACTTTGTTATGTTCAAAAACAATTTACAACTACACGTTTCTACGCATTTTAATAAATGGAAATAGTTTTATTATAAATTTATTTTGTTCATTGTAGGTTGTGTTTGCCATTAGTATTCTTTACTTGTGCTTCGTATCAACCTTGAAATACCATCAACACATGAGCATGATTCATGCAAATGAAAATATCTTTTGCGTTAATCAAAGTCACCGTTGAACTGCGGCGGCTCATTTAAAGAAGCTCAACAAATCCCTCGCGCTAATAAAATCCGAATGTCTCTGTGTGTTTGTTCCATTTTCACACTGAGGCCTTAAAGTATTGGATATAAGCTGAATTAAATAGCGAGCAAGGCCTAATTTATACCATACAAGTTAACTATTTTACTTTGAAACGGTTAAATAGTCCATGGAAAACTATAAGCTCTAAAATCTTAAATAGTACGTTGGTATCCTGAAAGAGTTCCCGTGACCCTGCCATATCGGCTCCTAGGTGGAACATCGTGGGGGTTTTGTGCAAGCCCGACAAAACCCGCTCTTGCCCCCGCGAGGGCGGGTATGCGTAGGCATTTCCCCCACGTAAATAAAAAAAATGTTATCCTGTAGCAATCGTTACCTTCATTTCAGCGTTTGGGGATTGCGTTACTTATATGTTGTTCGCTATATACTTTACACTCCCACATATACTATTTCAAAGTTCCATTTGGACTAACACAAATGAATATGGCTTAAACCACTCCGCGACTCTTTCAGCCACCACTGGAAAGAACTCAAGTCTACTTAACTCGAATGTGACCACAAAAAGAGCACTTAAACAATACTACACACTCCCGCTTATTATTTTAACTACAATACACTTTGACCCTCGCCCAATGAGTGGCATTCCATCGTGCGTTTCATTATTAATAGTTCTTTATATTGTTAATATCGCTATCGGCTCCCGAAGGACCCCTGAATTCGCACGATCGGCGCATAATCAGCAATGGGAATTAATAGCGTGCCGATGACTGCGTAATTCGGGGAGGCCACCCGTGGACCAACTGCCGAATCGCTAACGCTATTGGAGTGGTCTGGGAAGCGGCCTCAACCCCTCGAAATGCTCTCGAAACAATCGACTGTGTACGTAAAGTGGTGACCGTTAAGTATGACTCACGCTCGGGGTTGTTTAACTGTGAGTTTTGGCGAGCAAAGAAAGAAATAAATCTTTGGGAATGTCGATTACCTCAACTGTAATCAACAACGAAATATCTGTACCGCCCTTACAATGCCGGTATATCACAATTCTGAAAACCTAGTTTTTAATACTACATCAGTATGATTGTGGGATACATAATGTTGATGTATTTATTTCTACATACTTAAAATTAACTATAAACTCTGTATTACAGTACCTCATGTTCTTAATGCGTTAATAATCGCAGTCTTTCGAACATCCGGAAACTAAACATATACATTTTAATTGATTTATATAGTAGTAAAGCCAATAGTATATTACCCCAAGTTTAAACAACAGTAAATGTATAAACTACAAAATGTAATTTCCCACGCCTATAATTACACCGTTCACTTTACTTTGAATTATCATTTTTAAAACTACGGTAAAGAATGATGTTTTAATAAAGATGACTTATGTCCATACTGCAATATTATTATATGACACTAGCGTACCGACAGACTTTGTCCTGTACACACGACTTATATCCGACAACAACTTATAAAAAAAAAAAAAAAAAAAACATTGTAGTGGACCGAATTGTGAATCTAAACCATTCTTGAATAGACCCGAGGACACGCAAAAAAATTCATTAAAATCGGTCCAACCGTTTAGGAGGAGTTCAGTGACATACACACATACAGGAGAACTATATATATAAAGATAATATGTGAAAGGTACAGATGATAATATATGAAAAATGGGATACGAAGGGAGATAGCAGTCTACAGAATTGCACGTATCCTAAGTGACATTAATATCAATTTTTAACAGTTAAATCTTGTTAGACCAATTTCGGCGCGCTAGTCTCAGATCGATCGACAACCATTTGAAAATTGGGCTCCGGCTACCTCACTCACCAGACGAAACACGAAAGTCTTGTATTAACTGGTGTTTTTGCTTTCAGTCCCGAGACTATTAAAGGCAAAACCGGTAAGCTAGCCAGAACCCACGGGTTTGGGTCCTCCGCTATGGGTAGGGCCGCGCATGTGCTCATGCGTGCGTTTAACTATGGTGTGTCATCTAAGGGCCATCGAGCTCGCGGTTCGGACCGAAACCCCGATGGCCGTCGACTGTGTTTTTAGCTAATCGGTGGCTGGGGGCGGTGGAAATGCCCTGGAACGCGGGTGTACCTTGTGTAAACACGAAAGTATTATACTTTTATTGGAACGAAGTTCCTTACGGCAGGCTTGGAGGGGATAGGGATTTTGCTGCGCGACCGAACTGAAAAAAATGTGATAGTAAAACCGTAAGAAAAAATCCGTGGAAAAAAGTGCGTGGAATAAAACCGTTAAATGAGGCGCGACAGTCGCATAATTTTATGTTGTCAAACAAAAATAAAGAGACATATTTTGTTATTTTAGTTGATAATTTGAATTATGATGTTTTTTTATTTTAAGTAATTTATTATTTCCTAAAATACTGAATTTCCTAAATACTTTCCTGTACTTAAATAAAAACTAATAACTAATCAGCAAAATTTAAGAGAAAAATCAAGAAAACCTACATAAAATTGAGCACGATTTTTTTTGCAATTTGTGTCGATTCTACATTAGC
This sequence comes from Iphiclides podalirius, assembly GCA_933534255.1. Taxonomy (NCBI): domain Eukaryota; kingdom Metazoa; phylum Arthropoda; class Insecta; order Lepidoptera; family Papilionidae; genus Iphiclides; species Iphiclides podalirius. The sequence goes on along the minus strand of OW152827.1, from coordinate 9,608,881 downwards.
CGAAGGAACTTCGTTCCTACCTGGTGTCCCACGACGCCACATCATTTTTATTATATTTTTACAGTGGTAGGGCCACGCAGCAGCCTCGGCTGTTGCACGAATGGGCAGGCCCGTCCGGGTAAGTACCACGATCTCACAGAAGACCAGCGTAAAGTGGAAGTATGACAAATACTTCCGCGTTTCGTCTGGTGAGTGAGGTAGCCGGAGCCCAATTTTCAAAAGGTTGTCAACGCAGCTGTAACCCTCGGGTGTGGCAGATGTCCATGGGCGGCGGTATTCACTTAACATCAGGTGAACCGTCTGCTCGTTTGACAACTTTTCGCATAAAAAAAAAACTTCCACTTCGCACCGGTCTTCTGTGAGATAGTGGTACTTACCCGGACGAGCCTCCGCATTCGTGCAACAGCCGTATCATGAATAAAGCAATACAATTTTACGAGACAGGGTTTTATTTTTAAATCGAGATAAAATGGAAGGGAATTTTTTTTTTATGGAGAAAAGGGGCAAACGAGCAGGAGGCTCACCTGATGGTAAGTGATTACCGCCGCCGAAGAACACCTGCAACACCCGAGGGCTCACAAATGCGTTGCCGGCCTTTTAAGAAAGAGTTCGCTCTCTTTTTGAAGGTTCCCAGGTCGTAACGGTTCGGAAAGACCGCCGGCGGCAGTTGGTTCCACAGAGTGGTTGTGCGAGGCAAGAAATGCCTTAAAAATCGCGCAGTTGTGGAACGTTGGACATCGAGGTGGTGTGGATGAAAATATTCCATTTAAGACGGTAAAATATTAAAAAGTGAATAAATGTCCTTCGCCATATAATAAAGTGAAATAGAAAATAAAATATAATATAGAATCAAAATTATCTGTATAATTAATGTTTCTAACGAAATTCCATTAACGACGCACAATTGAATACAATAAAATAGAATTTTTATAGATCACGCTCACGGAGTTGCCCAATATTATTTCGCAGGAGAAACACTGAGACTGCTTTACGAAATCGTGTACAAAATTGAAGCTGTACGTAGTTTGAATGCGTTTCGAGCGCTTTTAAGTTCAATTGTTTGGAAACGGCTCTTTGTGTGACTAAGTGTTTGTGAAATGTCTCGTTACGGAATCTGGGAAGAATAATAAGCGCGCTTGTCTGTGCGAAGATTTATATTTATTGCTCGGATAAAGAATGCCGTTCAAGTCTAAAATCAAAACTATCAAAGTTTCAAGTTGAGTATCAGACACGGGCCAACTAACTTTTAAACTTTTGGGTTAGACTACTTACAAATGTCTACTTGCGCGTTATTCTACTGTTCGTTGATATTTTACAAGATTTTACAAGCAATCTTGAAAAAAAAAAGATGTGAATGGTAGTCACATAGTTAATTATATAACAGAAATTAGTTTATCTACCATCTTAACGCAATTCCTTTCCAATTCACTTAAGATTTCGAAATGAAGCGACAGGCACTAAATTCTAAACCCAACCTTACATAACATTCCACGAAATCAATCGAAAATGCGGGTACGAGGAGAACATGCAAAGTCCTGTAACGAATGCTTAACACGAATCAAACATATCTCTAATCGCAGACTCAGATACAATCAGTCTGGAGCGTGCACAATGCGTCGATACGGTGCATTGTCCTTTTAAAATGTTGTCAAAATATCTCGCCTGGGCTCTGATAAACATGAGATGTTTTACTCTTTAAGATGCGAGTGCAAAGAATTGGAGTAAGTTACATTCTTTGCGCTACTTACATTGCGATTATAATAAAGTTTCCAGATCACGAGTTTATGAGCGAAACACCTTTCTTGTACAATAACGATAAAACACGGCAAGAGTGAGTAAATATATATTGAACTAGTGGGTTCACCTACTAAGACTACATCAGTGCCATCTGGTAGATAAAAAATAAAACAGAACCTGCTATTTAAAGTATCTAACTAGAGGCAGTTATGTGTAAACTTATTTTTTAAATAAATAATAAATTGTCTAAAAAATTACTTCACGGGATCTGCTGCCCAGGTAACTTGATCGAGAAAATTAATCCTTAAGAGGGCATTAAAAACCTCAGAGTAGGATTGTTTCTACCCGTGATTAGATTAAAAGCTTAAGTTTCTTGATCTGTGCGCGTTCTCGACTTATCCCCTGAAAAGGCGATTCTATGTTCATTGATGTGTGGTTAGAATGACAAATATGTGAGCCCACTCGCCATCCATTTTAAAAGTCATGAAATATCTTTTCACATAACAGTTCGCACAACCCTGAAGTAGATAACGGCACGTCATCGAGTAACATTTCAATGGCCTTGATCCGTTCAGGAAAATAAAACTTAGTACAATGAAACAGCATTACAAATCGATATTTCTCAAATGGACAGTAGAGTTTAATCGCTAGAAGTAATCTGGCATTTTGATGGCTCATAAATAAATATCTCATGGTGATCTCAGGGTGGTCATAAAATTTTGGAGTATAAATTATTATTTATCATGATTCATCATCTAATAATTTCTGATGCTAGGCTATGTAATAAAATATAATTATTAGTTTAATATATTTTTGTAAAAAATCATTTGCACCAAATTTTTTAAATAGTATGGGTTTTTTTTTCGGTATTTTTAATCTATATTTTAATTGTTGGCGCGAACTTTGACGGCTCAGCGGGGAGCATTGCCGGCTCGCCCTACTGTGGGCTCACCGCCCCTCCGTATGAGGTACATTGCTCCGATACGGGGATACGTGACCCCGATCACGTCCTGATTTAGGATTGATTTTGAACCGATGTTATTTTTGGAGTGTTGAAATATCACAGGACTATTATTACTTATAGGTTAAAGATGAACGACGACTTATTATTTGATATGAGACATTTGCGCAAATTAAAATTTAAACTTGATTGAAGATCGTATTTGTACAGAAGCAGCCCCAATGGATAGGCTCATCGGGTATTATAAACAGGTTTAATTCGAGTTTTTACTTTTTTATGTAAAAAGTTGCCAAGCAAGCAGGCGTTTCACCTAAGATGTTCAAAATTCCTTAAAATCAACAGTTTAATATACAATGCTATGATAAAGTATTTTAGTTGTTAAATATGCGTTAAATGTTTAATAAACACATATTAAACATTTAACGCTTCTTTACATTGTTATACTGAAAAATTTAGTTTCGTTCACTGGTTCGAATCCATGTTAATATATATTAATTAACAAGTACACATTTTTTTATTAAAAGAGGTAGCAAGTTAGGCGGTTCATCCGCTGCTGATAAATGACAACCGCCGTCTTGCAACACCCGTAGGGTTGGACGTGTCCTGTGCAACAGCGAAGACTGCTGCGTGGCCCTGCCACCGTAGTACACCTAACACATAATTTGAAAATGAAAAATCTCTAACATATATAAATCTATATTTCAATGCGTTCAAAAGTTACCTTTCGTCAAACTCCTCAGAAATGTACTCTACAAAAATTTGCTTAAGATTGAACAGGTGAATGACCTAATAGGATTTAATGTTAAAGAGGCGCTCAATTATTATACTGAAGAGACGTATTTGCTAAAGACAGTAACGTGTGAATGCAAATTGCCTACTGGGCGCGTGCTGGCCGTTTGCCCTGCATAGCAATTAACATCCATAAACAGTATAAATCTGGACCGAGGGCCGTAGTTTAGAAAGTGACTCGTAAAATAGTAATAAATTTTCAAAGAAAGTGGCAAAATATTACGATAGTAATGCAAATAGTACGCGGAGGAATCCACTCGTTGATGCCAGATGACGTCAAAGTTGTTATATTAAGAGTTTTAGTTAAACTACCAGAAATTAAGCAATATGAATATTACTTTAAACAAAGTTACAAATTCGTTTAAATTTTTTAGACTTTGTTGCATGTGAAACAAAAAACTTGTGGTCAAATTATTTCTTTTTATACTTGCCGTTGGACAAAACAACTTACCGCTCAAAGCAGTAGACATGAAAACATCAGTTCATTACGAAACGTGGGTTTGGAAAATTGAATAACCAATTCCTAAATAGAAAATATATTTGTATATATATCTATCTAATTTATATAAAAACGCGACTTCATCTGCGTTGCTTATGATATTAACAACAAAACCGATTTTCTTACTTTTCCTTTAAGATGAGGGCCAAGTGTCTAAATCTATTGTGTATCTAAATCTATTCAACAGTTTTTCCGTGATATATGCACAACACCTGACCTCTACTACCAATTTATTTATATCAATTTTATGGAATGAGTGACAAACTCATTCAACACTAGACTACTAGCTCAGTAACTAGTAGTCTAGTGTTGAATGTTAGAAAAAGGGTTCTTATTCGTTTAGCTCAATATATTTCATGTGGGTGAAGCGCAAAAGTATAAATACTTTTACTTTACGCCGGCCTTTTTTGAGGCCGTGATACTAGTTTGTTCAGGGGGCCTTCTGGAACAGGAGCTTATGTAGGTAAAATAGAAAACCACGGATCATAGACAATAGACATGACAGACTATCAATTTGTGGCACTCATCGCGTTGCAATAGCGAGTACGTAATTTTAATGAAACATTGCATGGCATTGGTGCGTCGGTCAACGAAAAATTTTATTGTGATGTGAACTGATTTGTGCTTAGCAACACATTGAGCGATCCATTTTTATATATCAAAAGTCGCCTCGAACGCACTAAGAAAATTTAACTTCAAAATGCAGTATGAGAGGTAGGTATTTTTGTTAAAAACGTTGATAAAACTATTGTGGCGATATTATCACATCTAATTTTCGATATTTCAACTCGCAGTCGGGACGTTTCGAATACATTGTAGTGTTAATAGATATGGACTTAATTAAACGCGATAAAATGTGTATAATTTTTAGCATAAAATTAGAAGATCATTATTAAAAATCTGAGACAACACAACTTTCATTAGAATTAGTGACGTTACCTTGTTTCTTACAATTACAGCGTCTTACTAACGTACAGAATTCAGACAATAGGATCGCTACAATTATTCGATACTTAAAAGCTAATGGTAAACTTACTGCGAAGTTTCACCATGTGAAAGTAAGCAAGAATATGGACGTATCATTACAAAGACGTGATGTGGTAGTTACAGGTGTTTACATTGTGAAACTTGTAATGACGAAAGGAAAAGTCCAGTATGCTTTCGGCCGTAATGACGGTTCTGCGGCTACGGTTATCAATTGCGTGGCCCCGTGGTTAGGGTCTTTATTATCGGGACTCGAATCGTCGGTTCGATTTTCAGGCATGACAAAATTGCAAAGTGCGAAATTAAACGCTTGTCTATAGCTTTGTTTAGGTCATTGTTATTTCAATATATTTTGAACTACCTTGAGGCAGATGCTTGAAGTTTAGTATAGATACTGCTATTTATTATTATTTGCACGAGGTAAAGCTTCAACCTTTGTTATGACCTTATTGATTTTAAGGTAGAATATCACATCAACTTTATATACCTACAAACAACACTACAGGATCAAAAAATCTTACAACTAATTTAAAAAATGTATATATAGTATGTACAGTTACGTTTAAATCTTTCCATAAAAGACGAAACCCGAGGTGGGTCTGAGAGCATTTCACGGTGATTGTACACATGTGCACGCATACACGCACTTATTACTGACACACTACGGTCGGAACTTAAAAAACGGTACACCGGCTACTCTTCGCGACTGTACCAGGTTTGACGGACGGGTGAGCTCACAGTGGGGCCACAATGGGCCAAGGCCCATTATACGAATGCCCCATTATCCCTTAATGCGGGTAGGGTTACGGGTTACCTTTCATAATGGTGCGCCTTTAAGATGAATTGATTCGGATTAGGAATGCGAGCCTTGATTGAGAGGGACAGCGGCCGCTGCTCGTTTGGTAACGAGGGTTTTTATGGAGCTCCCCTGGGTCCAGTCTTGGGTCATCAACCGGACGCGGCGACCGCATGTTATTGTAACGGAGTTTCGGTATCAAATTGATGTTTCATTGTCAGATCAGTCAGATCTACGGCTCGTCGAAGGCCGGTTACAACCGCAATTTTAGCTACCACATGTTACTGAAACTGTGATTTAAATAACTTTTGTAAAAATATATTCCGTTAGACCTTGTTATTTGTGTATCCTTAACATTATTAATCGTAACTGTGGTAGGCCCCTGCCGCAGCTTCTATTGTTGCACGAATGGGCAGGATCGTCTGGGGAGGTACCATGGCTTAAAGAAGACACGTGTGATGTGGAAGAATTTTTTCTATCTGTTATCTAGTGAGTGATGTAACCGGAAGGCATCCACTCTTAAAAGCTTGACAACACATCTGCGACTTCACAGTTGTGACAAAATAATGACTCGCCCTAGGGAGCAAGGAGGGGTTATATGGGAGAATTTAAATACATTGGAATACTTCATAATAAGCGTGAAACTGAACAAATGAATAGCAACTTAATAGCAGCTTAATCCTACGATCAACAAGCTGCACGTTTAACACAAATAGCAAACATATGAATGGTCTTGTTGGTCTTGAATTAGTCTGTTTATCAAATAAAATTGTCAATTTTGACGGTAAAACAATAGAAATATCGTTTATCGTGGTTAAACCTCCAGCGAGCAATAATCAGCTGTGGATCTATTTTTACGTATAATACGAAGGGTTCGCAAACTATTTCTTTCAAACAATCATGCACTTGAACTTCGAAACAAATCCAATTCTAAAAGCTCAATGGCGAATGTCTACCGGCAATATTCCTGAAAAATCGACCGTCCGATAAAACGTCAGTATTTTTGAATTTCGAAACGCATTTCTCACGCAATCGAATAATTTCGATCGGCGAAGGTCGCCTTGATCATAATCTAAGCTAGATTCCGTTCAAGTGTAACCACAGTAATGAGGTCTGTAACTTAAGAACCAGATGCAAATAATGTAGCCGCTACTACAAGTCGATAATGGAACAAGTGCGACAAGTCAAGTTCTTTATCTTGAACTGAAATACATTACTACAATTTTTAAATATTGTTTGTCAAAATATTAAATGCTAGCTTGGTAGTCGGTGAGAAGGGTGCTGAATAAAGACCTGAGGTAACAATTAAAATCAATTTTTCTTGGTATCGAGCGATATGTATAAGAATGCTCTTGCGTTTGCTGCATCAAGTGTTGCAGACTTAGAAGGTTTAAAAAAATACCCAGAAATATTTCATATTTTTAGACGCTGCAGTTTCTAGTGTTGCAGAAAGGGGTCGCCTTGAGAGAGGAGGGATACACAACTGACAAAAGGCTTGAGTTAATTATAAGTATTTCTAATGCATTTAAATTATTGCAGTACGAACTAGGTAATATCGATGCTAGGATTGTTGCGGACAAAGTATCTTATCATCGCCTCTCGATTGCCAATTTCTCTCGTAAAGAAGGTTCAAACTTAACGTTCGATTTCCATAAAAAAATATTCTTATTAAACACAATTTTAAATGAAAGGAACACACAAACACGCAAATTATGCTTGGTGCAACAATTCAACTCGTAGCGAACTGCTTTGCATCTAAGCTTGTCTGCATTAGCTTTGTAGAAAATGATTGTTACATTATCACTGAAGGGATCCTCGATATTATACCGATTAACTCGTACTGTTGAACGCCGCAAATCGATGGATGCAGGTGGCTCAGTATTTTGCATAGTGGCAGTCTGTGGGTGAGGCCTATTTTCAGCAGTGGCCTTGAACGTGAGCTGAAATGATGATGATAACGATAAAATCCCAATATAACATAATAAGTCATTGAAACAAAACGAGACTCGAAGTGGCACCCCGTAATTCGAAGGCAAACTCCTCAAACCAAACCCTCATCTACAACAACATGTTACATTAGGTACCGCACATTTATATTATAAATAGCGACCCCGGTTTCGCACGGGTGCAATATATTATACATATAAACCTTCCTCTTGAATCACTCTATCTAAATGAAACTATTTTTTACGGATTTATTGCGTTTATTTTTAATTTTAATTCCCGACGTTTCGAACCCTTTACAGCGTTCATGGTCACGGGACAAAAGACGGGAATTAAAATTAAAAATAAACGCAATAAATCCGTAAAAAATTGTTTCATTTATAATGTGTAATCGCGTAAATACCAGAAATTATCACTCTATCTAGTAAAAAAAAAAAACACATCAAGATCCGTTGCATAGCTTTTTAAGGTTCTAAGCATACACAGGGACCGACAGACATATACGGGATGACCTTGTTTTATACTATGTAGTGATGTAAAAGAGTTTTTTTTTTTTGATCAGCAGAGTTTTTATTTTTATAGCAAAGTATACGAAGCTGAATAACTGTTAAGTATGAGATATATTTAGCTAATAAAAGTTGTCTGAATAAGAACTAGTAGACCTTATATTATCAATTAGCGACCCGTCCCGGCTTTGCACGGGTTTAATTTATAATATATATAAACCTTCCTCTTGAATCACTCTATTTAGTAAAAAAAAGGCGCATCAAGATCCGTTCCGTAGTTTTAAAGATCTAAGCATACATACGGACAGACAGACAGCGGGACTACATTTATTTTATACTATGTAGTAATAAATGTAATTGTAAATAAAAACGTTTTAAAGAAAAGATTAGACATTACAATCGTATTGTATAAATGATCTTTGATTATTCTTAAAGTTAAATGCGGAGAATGTTTGTCATAATCAAATTTAAATAGCAACAATTACTTGTTATTTTGAGAGAACGTTGGTAAAAAGTTCAATATGAAACGCTTCGGTGGTAGACAAGCAGAAAGACTTTAAATACCATTATGTGATTGGAAACGTTGTAGAGAGTCACCTGAATTAAGAAAACTGTGAAAATTACTATACTAATATGTAGTATGTAGCATGTATGTAAACTCTGACGTACCTACATCAAAAGATGGGGAAGAATACTATTCACCTCTCTAGGTATCAGTTAATCTTGAAGCTTTTTTGAATAATATATGTGCATATGCAAATGCATGAACAATCTTAAACATTGAAAAGACACTGATAAATTGTCTACGTCAAATAAATGCTCGCTACAAATGAAAAAGAACATCTGAATGCTCGACCACTGGTAGGAGCATTATTTATCCCTTGCCCATAGACATCACCCCTGTAGCTTCAAAGGCATAGACAACGATGAGAAGTAAACAAGGAGCAACGGTGGGTCATTAAACGTGACACGTCGCGTTAAAAAAAACCAAATAGATCCCAACAAAGGGATAAATACGAGGCGGTGATATACCGAACCCTACTGCGTTTAATCTTCGATCACTCGAGCATCCGTGGGAATGGTGGAGACGAATTTGCATCCCGCATTTTCCTTTATTACAATTCATTCATGAGTTGGAACAGTCGCCCTAGGATGTAATGAGTCGGATGTATCTCATTGTTACCTTTGTTTAGTCCCGTTTTATGATGCTCCGTTGGAACTTGTTTGGATAATTTGCGGTTGCGACGTATAACCTTATTTTTTTATTCTTTCCTTTTTGATCTTGGAAGAGAATCGGCAAATTTATGTAGTAATTAACGAGATTCGTGGCTATTAACTTTTTTTTGCTGACAGTTCTGACAATATTTCGCCGCAATACCGTAAGAATATAACAATGACATATTATTATAACTCATTGTTATAAATTATAACAAGTGCAATCAATAGTTTCATGAATAATATTTTTATATTCAACATTTATAATTACATACGATCGAATATTCCTACAGTCTTTGTTAATCTTAACTTATATGTCGAGAAAAGAAAACAAATAAAAGAAATATACCGAATAGTAGAACAACTTCAAGGTATTATTCAGAAAAAGCGACACAATACGTTACGCAAATTATATGCGATTATACAAAACAGAGATAAACATAAGTCGAAACAGAACATTTCTAAGGTTAATCAGAGCATTTCTCGCTCTTTATAACTAGACAATGTTCCGTCGCGCTCCAATTAATACGATTAGCTATAGCCGCTTCTGTTAATTGCGGACTCACAAACATGGCTCAATCCAGGCTCAAGCCTCAAGTTTTAATTCGGGCGCATTAAATGTCGTAATCTAAACGGAATGGACGTTGCAGAAATACGCAAGTAATGATAATCGAGGTTTATTGTCTAACGTAATAATTATGTGTTATATGCTAAATATATTCATTAAGTCAGCTATGGAGATATTTTTTACTGTTTGAAAGCTATGGAGATATCAGTCCACCAGTCTTAGGAGTCCACCAGTTTTAGGAACACAGGGGTGACAATGCGTTAGTTCCGTTTTGTAATACACGTCTATCTGCACTAGTGGAACGTTAATTTTGTAATAAAAATTTTCACAGCACCCCTTCCCTTCGCATTTTGTATTCAAAGCAACGATTATTAACTGGAATAATATTTGCATAGGGAACGCATCAGCACAAAAAGATATTTTATAAGCTCTTCCAATAGTCATCGATTGCAGTGTACGTGTATACAATAGGTGACTGCGGATGTCAAATTAGAATGTATTCTAAAGTCAAAATTGTGTCATGTAATATATTTTCTGTTGCATAATATTGAAAACGCGGAAGTCAAAATTGAGATATTTGTCTTCGAAAGACACAGCGAAACGCGAATTATTTTTCGTCTTAAAGTTTTTTATTAAGTTATTTTGTATTGAGCTCAGCAAGAGCTAAATGGGGCTACAGATGACGTATTAACGAATGTAACTCTAACACAGACTATAACTCAGACTAATAGTATCGGAATACAGAAATATGACATATATATATATATATATATATATATATATATATATATATATCTATAAACATATTATATATATATATATATATATATACGCCACTTTATTGAAATCACGCCTATTTTTATATTTCGAGATTTACTAAGTTCGTCTATCGAAAGTAAAAGTAAGCTTACGCCGAAGGTGAACCCCAATACGTTGTTAACCGTTCATTAATTATTGTTATCGCTGCTCACGATGCACCGAGTGCGATGTGCCCCAGCATCCCGTCACTCTCACTTTCCGAACCTGCAGTGAAGAGATAAGAATGTTTAGAATGAGTAAGAAATATAAAGCACGCTTTAATAAGAAAGTATTTTGGTAACTATGAACTCACACTATTGAGCGATTTTTATGTGGAATCAATGGATTATTTATAAAGAAAAAATTGCCTCGCCAATAAGAAATAAAATAAAAAGATTTTACCACTTCTGATTTGTTTTAAAAAAAAGATAGCTCCCAATAAAATAAAAAGGAATACAAGGAATACTTAATTTAATAAACGTAATTGTTACACTGTCTACGGGTAAGCTTCTCTTTTGAGACACAGACAGTGTAACAATGTGACTTAGTATTTCTAAAAAGAAAACTTTGCCTTTTTTATTTTGTTTCATTAACCCAATTTTAGGCTGTAACCGTCAATTGTAACATCTAAAAACCCCGAGGGATTGCGAAGTCAAATTTCAAGGGGATGGATTCCAGTTACTCGCAATCACCAGATGAACTACAAATAACTTGACGTCGGGTTCCTGTAAGATACTGGAGAGGCCTGCCCATTCTGCAACGGCTACAACTACTGTATAGCACAACTTCGGAAGAAGTTCCCTACTATGACCGTATCCAATACTTTGCACATGACAAAAAACAAAAACCTACTTCGTTAATAAGTATAAAATTTATAGCATCCGCGTAAACAAACGATTTTATTGTGCACGTTTTATGTTCATATGACACGTGACACGCGAAAGGCGTTAAAGTTCTTAATGAAAAACGTAAATAATCACAAAACACAATAATAAATCGTAGGTACAGACCGTATGACGTCTCATGTATATACAGCATATATAGCGTCTAATGGGTACAACCGTTTGCAGCTACACATTTAACCTTTTTTTGCACTTAACGTTTTATCTTATTCCTCTCAAATGTAAAAAAATGTGCCTAACGGTTCTTTTATCGAAGCAACACATTAAAATATTCTCTTCAGAAAACTTGATTTCATATTACATAAACATAAAATAAAAAAAACTAACTTAAATTTTAAATTAATTTAGTCTATTCTTGACATGTCTAAGTGTTTCGTAGTCTGTGTCTCGACAGCTAGCGGTCGTCTTTATTTGCCATCGGCCTCGAAGCTCGATCTTCCAAAGCTGCACTTTCACGACACTGTTGTAATAATCGTCCCCGATTCTATTGTTTTCATCGTTAATGGGGATCTAGTAAGCATCCTTTAAAACCAGGGAAATACGGTAACTGTTTGTTGGCATATCTCAAAAGATAAAATTGGTGTTGGCTCTAGTCAACTTGCTAACCATGAAATAATAAAGTGGGCCCTGGCTACTTCACTCACCAGACGAAACACAGAAGCGTAACACATGTAACACTTGACGCCGGTCTTCTGTAAGATCGTGGTACTTACCCGGACGGACCTGCCTATTCATGCAACAGCGAACCTTCACCTTCTGTATCTTTGGAGGGACTCCGGGATCTCCTGCGGAACGCACCGGTGCCCCTCGTTACTGGGCGTGAGCGCGCCTCGGAGAAGGATAAACATTCCCCGATTCCCTCGCAATCTTGCAGCAGCTCGAGGCCACTTCGTGCTGCTGCCAATCCATGTCCCCTTTTATTCGGCTTTTACGACACGCAGGAGATACCTTAGTCCTATTCTAGAACCCGGGATTACAGGGCTGAGAACCTGGGACTACAGGGCTTCGTTGCGTGGGCCTACCGTAGTAAATTACTTTCTAAATAAGAGAATTTAAGATTAACATATCCGTAACTGACTTTCAAAACTTGACTGCTGAATAGATGTCAAACGCTTTGGGCCTTCAACACAACATTTTTTGCTTGCTCCCGATAATATTTATACAACACACTCCACAACTACACGGAATTATTTATATTGATTTATTTATAATAAATTGTTTGGTAGGCTATTAAAACGAACACATATTAAATCAGTGTCTACTGTAGGTTAATGACATTAATAATTGCGATACAAATATGCATATTATTTACAATACTGCCGCCCCCGGTATCTTAGTTCATTTCGAGTAGATATGAATGTCAAAGCAGCTCTCCTTGGCCAGAACCCGAAGTGACCGGTCATTTTGATAGCATAGAACGAGTAGGTCGTTTATCCATATCAGAACATCATAGGAGGCTTTATGAGGATTATCATAAGACCAATAAAGGAGACTAAAATATCTAAAGACTAGGGCTTTCGTCATGTCGTGGTCATGTTTGGAAAGAAGTTTTTTTCGGCGCATATTATGTATTGAATAACAGTTACTAAATAAAAAAATGAAGGAATTGTATAACAAAATATATTTTATCACCCTCCACCTTCTCCAGTCAGCGAACGCGAGGCGAATAGAGAGGACGTAACTCCATTTCCTTACGTGACGATTTCTTCTTCCAAATACTTTCAATGTCCTTCGACCCAGATGAGACGGAGACTGAGATAGCTGAACAAAGTGAACCACTTTGTTCATTTAGTTCCAAATATCCGACATAATTTTTATGAAGTGAAAGCACGCAGATATTCCGAAAGTGAGAAACTCATAACTACATTCCTGAGATTGGATTCTGGGACCTAATGGTCGGAAGAACTTCCCGATCACTAAACCATCACTGACTGGATATTAATATATCATATAATAAATAATACGTGCAGGTTGATTTAACATCAAGTACAAATGTAGCCTTAAGATGCACTTGAAGTTTGAGTGACTGACCTATTAATACATCAGCTTTGATTAGAGATTTAAATTTTCACATAATTATCATAAGCATGAGTAATAACTATTTATATCATCTTTCAAATCTTAACGCTGTAAATTTTTCTTTTTGCAATTGTGACGGCTATGCAATTGAGGTTGTTAAATATTTTTAGTCTCGATAGTTATATTGTTACAAGAAATGGTTTATAGAATAATCTTAATAAATTCGTTCAATAAAATAGAATAAATAATTAATATTATACAGCGTGTCGTTACCATCGCGACAATAAATGAGCACACGTCTAATGCTACTTGTCAATAATCATAAAAAAATATTAACGTTAAACAAAATCCATAATACAAAAAAATATTTTTCAAACAAACTAATTAAGTAAAAAAGAAACAAAATTTGTAACATCCTACACAACTCGCGCCACAGCGTCGTATTACAAGGCTCTCCTTCTAAAAGTATGTTTTGTCTCTTTTAAATTCATTCAACCCATATGCTTTGTGACCTTTACAAATGAACTTTACGTTACGCTTTTATAGGTAAGAGTTGTTCTAAAATTGTTTGTTTTGGAAAATTTCATAACTCTGTAAATATTGATGTTTAAAGAATTTAAATGTTTAATACAACTTTAAAAATGTATCCCCTATATATGTGTTCATTTATTGTCGCGATGGTAACGACACGCTGTATAACATACATAAAAAGAATATGGACGAGTAGCGTACGATAATGAATATTGAAACGGCTCTAGTAATGGAAAAAAACATCATTATGAGTTGTTGACCGACTAACCTCGCTCTTAGTCTTTACTATGGCTTCCAATTTCAAATACGCTTATTACTTTTTTATTCTGATCTAGTTATTGGGTCTAATTTTTATTTCACTTTTACCTCTAATATATTTTTAATGAGAGCCGATACAATTAAAGCCGCTGTACCGCTAATATTTTTCACACCAACTTTAAATATTTTGAATTTTTAAAACATATTTTATGAGGTTTACTTCATGTTAAGTAATTACCGCCCTCCAACAACACCTGTGCAACTGTCGTTTTGTGCCCCGTTAAAAGATGGCCTTCCCCAGGCGAGCAGACCCATCAATAAATTAGTACTTTGGTAAAACTTTTATAAAACTAAGAAATAAAAATATTCGTACAGAAATCGATCAAGCCAAATATTATATATGTATAAATATAAATGTTAAGTAACTTTCTATTTTCGGTATATCTCCATATTGGTGTTTTATATAGATAATCATCAATTTTTCTTTAAAAAGACTGAGCCACACACACGCGTCCAGATACAGCCATACACAGTATTATATACATACCAATTACAAATTCATATATACTACACTACATATGTATATTTGTTATGTATACACAACAACTATGTTTTCGATTGAACTTTTTAGACGCATACGTGTTTAGAGATGCATTTATCATTTCTACGCGTTCATAGGTTTAAGAGTAGTGCCACTAAAAATGCAGAATCTGTAAACAATCAGCTTTATGACGTTTTTACTGACTAAAAACAAAACCTTATTCAAATATCTCACTTCTCATTTTCTCTTGGTTTTTGAGTGGTGTATCCTCCAAAACCAAATTCTAATGTCAAAAATATGTCCTTTTCAACAAAGAAAACAAAATCCAAATCGGTTTTCTGAGGTTAATAACATAAAAAATAATACAATGGAATTGAGAACCTCCTTTGGAAAACCTCCCAAAAAATAATGGTCTACGTCACAATAGTTTTGTAGCATCACTAATAGGGTCGAATAATTAATAAAATCAAAATAGCTATCCTCATAATTTTACCTCGATTTTTTTACTTGTTCGTTATGATAGCATAGTTTATTCTGCTGTAATCGTATTCAACATACATACCATGAAGGCCAGAGAGAACATACCTCATCTATGGATCAAATTGGTCTAAACGATATTCAATTGCTGCGTTCGTAGCCTGTCTCGATGTATGGTTAGTCTTGCGATTTCATTTTTATCTCATCTCTGTCAAACACGCGTCAGATACGTTATCGAAATTCGTACTAAGTTATTGAGAGCATAGATGAATGTCAATCATTTTAAGATCATGATAGTGCAAGATATTTAGATTATACTTATTTGAATATAACTTATAAAATATATGAAAATATTCTATTTTTATGTTTTAGTGTATGGTCCCGCATTAACTTAAACTTTTCATCACTGGCCGGTGATACATTTAGAGAATTTTGAATTCAAAAATAGAACGCTACAACCATTTTAAATGACGGCCCGTTTGTTACAAGCACGAAAAAGTTTGTAATGAGTAATGAACAGCCCCGGTTTCTGTCGGGCCATCTATCGCCTGTCGCTCGGGATGAATTTATACCATGTGAGTCATCAACTTAAGAATATTCTTTACGAAACCACCTAAATTGGCCTGATGTGAGTCAAATTCAAGCATAAACCGTCGCTCCCACACGCCTCGTAATCACACCGGGCGCTATTGTCTGTGATTCCGAAATTGAATTGCTCTTTACGTAACATAACTGCAATAATATAATTACGATTTAGATAACTGTGAATGAGACTGGTACGTTAAAATTAATTTTGAAGTCATTGCACGGATAATTGTCGAGTGGAATTGAATGAAGATTCTTAAGTCTCGTTATTGTGTATTTCATAACTTGAACGTTTTCACGTTATTTTGTTCTTATTTAACCATATGCAAATCAAGAATAATTGAAGATATTTCAAAGATATTTCCAATATTATCTTACACAGCACACGTTGTTTTGCCACATGTTTTTCCAAAAAACGTCTGGGGTGGCCCAACCTTATCACTTAGGGGTATGCAAAATAGATCTATATTCTCAGACCTATCAATTATGCATATAAAATTTCATAAAATTCGATCAAGCCGTTTCGGTACATGGCACCTAAGATTGTGACTCGAGAATTTTATATATAGAGATAGACAAGTCATAACATTGATTTGATAGTGATATAACTAAGGGCCTTATAAAAGCTTGTACTACGTGACATCTCATTACCCACATAGTTATCATTGCCTATAAACAAAACAAATATGGACTTATGAATGAAATACAAATAGGTTCAACCAATACAGCTGGTCGGATAATACCCTGCTATCTATTTATAATGCACACCAGGTTAAACTCACTGACCCATTAAGTGCTCTAGCACAATGTGATAAGATCGAAAGTGGAGAGTACACGTAGATAGTTGACACAAAAACATCCATTTAGTATCGTTACGGATCATTCGTAAAGATAAGGGTGTACGTAAATAAAATTATGATTTTCTAAACATCCGTTTCCGAGAGCGGCCTTCTGCATGTCACTTTATTAGGTGCGCTCGAATTTATATCGTCCAAAATAGATTGAGGAGATTATATATATATATATATATATATATATATATATATATATATATATATATATAATCTCCTGGCATAGCACTCATAGCAGGTTTGACCAACTTGAAATGGAAGTGTTATACTTCTGCGTTACGTCTGGTGGGTGAGGCAGCCAGAGCCCGCTTTATAATAAGGTGGCAACGCATATGCAACCCTAAGGGGGTGTAAATGTCAATGGGCGGCGGTTATCACTTAACATCAGGTGAACCGCCAGCTAGTTTGCCACCTTCTTAAATAAAAAAAATATTTCCCTGATGTATCTTCGAAATCCAAGTAAAATAGGAGTCTCATCTAAAGAATCGAGTTATTGGCTTCACGCTTTACCATCAAGTAACTTGGGCACATTACTTGACGATGAAAGCTTACGCATTGCTGTAGGAATCCGTCTGGGGGCACCGATTTGTCAACCACACCAATGCCCTTGTGGTGTCAGTGTAGACAAATTTGGTCTCCACGGGCTTTCTTGTCAAAAAAGTGCTGGCCGTTTTTCTCGCCACGGTTCCCTGAACGACATCATCCGTAGGGCTCTTGTTTCCATCAATGTTCCATCTATTTTAGAGCCCTGTGGCATTTTACGCGACGATGGTAAGAGACCCGACGGTTTAACATTGATCCCTTGGGAGAGAGGCAAAGCCCTTGTTTGGGACGCCACTTGTGTAGACACTTTGGCTGCCTCTCATCTAAGGGTACTTCGGTCAGGGCCGGGGCGGCATCGGAGGCAGCTGAAGTAAGTAAATGGCGCAAATATGAGTCTTTATGTTCAGATTATGTATTTGTGCCATTTGCTGTTGAAACATTAGGTCCGTGGGGTCCCCGCACATCAAATTTTTTTAAAAGTTTATGCCCTAGGCTTAACGCCGCGGCTGGTGACAAGAGAGCTGGTTCTTTTCTCGCGCAAAGGTTAAGCATAACTATTCAGCGAGGAAATGCAGCTAGCGTTCTTGGCACCATGCCGCGTGGATTAGGTTTATTAGATAATATGTAATTTTAAATAGTTTTATTTAAATGTCTTGCAAAAACTGCATCAATGGTAGTATTATATTTTGTTGTTGATTCAGTAAAATATTAATATTGACCTATATGTTATTCTGCCTAATGAATGAACAACGACCGATATAATATTGGTCTATTCAGACTACGACATAACTTGATAACATATTACCAATGACTACTACGAAAGTATTAAGAAGTTTTGGTTGTTTCTTGGAGAAAATACCAAAAATCAAGATTGGCTTTCGTTTTCTCAAATTCGTTCAAACTGCTTTTTATATTTTTTGGGTCAACTTAAGGAAAAATCTAATCCATTGATTTTAAACATGAGCCCTAATGGAGATGTTTCTGTTATGTGAATAAAATCATTTAGCAATTTAGAAAGATTGTTGACGTTAATAGCTTTTAATCTATTTTGACGAAAGGAACATCTCGTATATTTAAAAAAAGAATTTAACAGTTTCTAATCAAGCCGAATAATAAACACATCTCTTCTATATTTTCGAAATTTTATTTCTTAGTTGACCTTTACCTCAAAGTCAAAGTCAATTTCTCTAAGAAACGCAGACGGAGTCGCGGGTGTCAGCTAATGTATAACTATGGTGTACATGATGGACTTAAAATTCTCGTTTTATTATATAGGCACATGGTCTCCTTAGAACTGGGAATTAATTTTTTTTTATGCGAAGAGTTGTCAAACGAGCAGGCGGTTCACCTGATGATAAGTGAATACCGCCGCCCATGGACATCTGCCACACTCGAGGGTCACAGATGCGTTGACAACCTTTTGAAAATTGCGCTCCGGCTACCTCACTCACCAGAAGAAACGCGCAAGTATTTGTCATACTTCCACTTTACGCTGGTCTTCTGTGAGGTCGTGGTACTTACCCGGACGGGCCTGCCCATTCGTGCAACAGCCGAGGCTGCTGCGTGGCCCTACCACCGTTTAATTATAAATTATTAACTTGGCAACACTTACTAAAAATATGTTTATAGTAATAAATTATTTGTTCCTTGATATTTTGCTTCATTTTATATAATACTAGCGGACCGGACAGACGTTATCCTGTACACGTATTAAATTCGAAAAAAAATTAAACTTTGTTGAATAACTTTTTTAATCTAAACCATTCTTGAATCCACCTGAACACACGCACACACAAAATTTCATTAAAATCGGTCCAGCCATTTAAGAGTTCAGTGACATGCACACGTATAGAAAAATTATATATTATAAATATTCGCTTCATTTGTTCTCTACTTTTTGGAACTAATTTGTTTACAGACAATGTCTACAAAAATAGTTTTTCACATATGAACATTGTTTCTCACGTCCCTAGTAAAAGAAGTAGCATCACTAGTCAATATTTGGCAATGTCATTCATCAGAATACCGCAATCTATTTGCATATTGTTAAAATATTTATCGACATTGTGTTTCGACGGCGATCTTTTTTTTTTGCTAATATCATAACGGGTCACTAACATTTCTACCAATACCAATACACAATGGACGGCCGGACTTATTTACTGTCAAAATTGACTTAAGACCGTTACTTTGATTGTACAAAAAACCAACGCATGGACTCAAAACAACGGAATATTCGCGATCGTGGACGAGACGCTTATAATGGCAAAGTCAAATATTTCATTCGAACTACACGGTATGGCTTCAATGCTATATTTTAGTGCTAATTTAGCACATACTCGGAATTGAGGACTTTCTAGAACACGAAAGTGCGTTCACCGCACCATTCAGCGTAGTGTATCTTCAATTAGGGTCGCTTTGATGTGTATTAAATGTGTATATTAGAAAAGATTAATACTTCAGAGAACTAAGGAGCGTGCCTAGGAATAGTTACCAAAAGGCTGATATTTTTTTTATTTGGAAAGGATCTCTCACTGTTGGCCTTTACAGATCCACCTGGCTTGAGGTGGGCGAGCGCTGAGGAAGCCTAGCTTGTACCTCGTTTATGAGTGAATAGGGTTAACTTTAATAAAGTTTTATTTATAATGAAACGAGGTTGAAGAATTCGCCGGCGTATCTTCTTTTCAACTTTTTTTAAGTTATTTACCTCAGAGTTCCGTTATTTATGAACCTTTTAAAAGAAATATTTTTACATTAAACTCCGTTTAACTTCCATGGGTCCCATATTAATTTTAGTCTTATTATACCTAAAACTCTGAAGATACACCAGGGAACTCTTCAAAATAAAAATAAAATGGTAATAACATAAAAACTAGTTTACGGATTTTATCGCGTTTTTTATTTTCATTTGAACTCCCGACGTTTTGAACCCTTTCCAGCGTTCATGGTCATCCCTGTCCCGTGACAGGAACATGAACGCTGATTGTGATTCTCCACCCTGGCCGATATGCACACAAAATTTCACGAAAATCGGTCGAGCCGTTTCGAGGAGTTCAATTACAAACACCGTGACACGAGAATTTTATATATTAGATTTTTCTGTACGTGTGAATATCACTGGACTCCTTCTAAACGGCTGGACCGATTTTAATGAAATTTTTTGTGTATCTTCAGGTCGATTCGAGAATGGTTTAGATTCACAATCCGTGTTTTTTTTTTTTTCTATAATTTTTAGGTTGTTGTCGGATTTAATTCGCGTGTACAGGACAACGTCTGTTGGGTCCGCTAGTATGTAATAAAAATTTTTGTGCGTTTCCTCTCGGATGCTTTATACGAAATTTACATGTGGGTCACACCATTGTTCGTAATGACCGCCCATAGTTCGAGAACAGAGGTAATTGTTCCCGAACTTGCTCCCTTTATCCCTTACGCCTATGGGAGCTGCGAACCAGTTAAATGGCGTCTTAACATTATAAGAATAACTCGATTATGTCTTCCCGGCTTTTTACTGCGTACCCTTTCGACGACTGTCAGTGGCATGCACTCGGAATTAATCCTTGCATAGAACTCCGTTCTCATAGACGAAGAATAAGAGCTTTTTTTTAAAGCGGCTGCGTTCTCTATTTTACCGGTTTCGGCCGGTGGACATATTTAAATAGCACGCACGGATCACTAACGGCTTTCCTCGCGTATCTACGCTAAGTTTAAACGGTTTATTGATAAATAATAAATACATACAGATCCGTGTCTGTATAAAGTTTACTAACCCATCTATGTTTGTTTAAGAAGATAATAAATACACATATATAAATATATGTGTAATGTATGTATGCATAATTATGATCACTCGAAAGCCAAGAGTTGTGCCGATTACCAAATGACTGACGAGGTCATAAGGTTCCACATGAAGATACATTTAGGTTTATTTGTAATAGTGCACACATTGTACATAGCAGTTTAATTTAATTTGAGATTACTTCAACTGTGTTAGAGCAACAACAGCTTGTATCGGCCTCGTATATTAAAAAAAGAGATATTATTTTTTTTATAAATCATGGTGAAACGCTTAATCAGTTGCCATACCATCATCGTTCTTTAAATGCTACTAAATCTACTGCTAACCTTGGCTCATGTGTTTCTGTTTTCGAAGGCTCGAAACCAGCGTAGAATAGTTCGGTGTCGATTTCCAAAACTTGTGTGAAAAAAGTGTTTAGGATACAGGTATATAGTTTCATATTAATAACTGCTAAGTTACGACAATTTTAAGTAAACTATATGATAGTAATGCGTATTTGAAAGGGGAATAAATATCTAGTATTCGATAGATACTTTTTTAAAATAACATTAGTACGTGTGGTGGAATGTCATACTCACGCTTGTTATTTTTATTTATCTCAATTTCGTTTCATTGGTTCCCGTGCAACTTAATTGTGGAAAACTCATTGCACCGGTGAACTTTGCTGGTACTGTCTGTGACTGCTATAAACGATGGCTTTATATCAACGCTGACATTTAATGTACGCAAATGTCACGGTAATTTGAACCTTACTATGGAAGTCTACATTCGCAGACGAGCAATCCAATGGAAACGCGGTCTCTAGATTTTATGCTAATGGAATTTAGTACGAAATAAATGTCCCGATAGCTTTTATAAATAAATCATTAATAATAAACGGCTTTTATTAAAGTTTATAGAAGATAACCTTATTAATAATATATATATTTGAGCGATACACTATAAATTGTTTCATAATCGTAATACCTTTTCATAATCATAACATATTGAAGATTCGTTGTGCAGGTGTTTCGAGTATTTTTTTTAATATTATTTTATCGTAAGAAAAATAGACTAGAAAACTTGTTTCATTTCTCTCACTCCAAAAAACTATTTCTATTAAGAAGCTTTTGTGAAGAAGAGAAAAATGTGCTTAATATCAGAGTTATTTCAAATTTAATTAAGGCAGTTATAAAGAACGTCATAAAATGTTTGGCGCCATAGTGTTGATCGACAAATCCAACTGTTCGATATGAGCACCCAATTCTTTGACGTTACGTGAATTTGACCCTTAACACGAGTAAAATATGGATCTGTGTTGCTTACTCGATATTGAAAAGCTAGATATCTGACGTTCTCTGCATTGTTGTTAAAAGCACTCCACTTTCATTTGTTTATCCAGAATGCGGATACGCAGTAGACATTATCTGTAGGCAATTTACTTTTTACTGTGTTTCGCTCAGAAACGTCGTTGTTCATTTCGTATTACAGTACTTTTATGACAGTACGATGACTGTTTTATTGCTCTGGCCAGAAAAGTGATATATACATGTTTTTTATGAGACATAAAATATTGTGGTTGTTATTCTGACCTGTTTTAATTGAATATGTGACATTGTTGTTTTCATGATTAAATAGCTTTCATATTGATTTCTTGTTTATACGCAAATATTATACATTGTTAAATGAAGCTAATTTACGTATTTTGTCGCGTTTAATTACATCTTTAAATCCCCGTTCATGGTTTAACAGACTTCTCTGTTGCAGGAATGGACAGGTCCGTCTAGGTACCACGATCCACGACCTCACAAAAGACCGCCGTGATGTGGAAGTTTTGTACTTCCGCGTTTTGTCTGGTGAGTGAGTTAACATCTATAACCCTACGGGTATTGCAAATGTCAATGGGCGGCGGTTATCAATTACTCGGCCCCACCACCTTTTCACTATCCACTGCCTTTCGTATCAACCCAATTTAAACGAACCTAAAGGCCCATTTACACGATGCCATTTTCTTGTACATACAAGAGCAATAATTGAATGCAATAAATTGCGCGCAATAATTGACCATCAAGAATTGTAAGCAACAGTTTACACGCAGATATAGTAAAAAAAAAATTGAATGCGATTATTGTATGCAAGTCTTGACAAGAAATAATTGCAAATGTCTTTTGTTTACACCAATGCAATTATGTTTAGGCGATTATTGCTTTCAAGTTTTGACTTGTCTAAACACATGCTTGTATGTGCGTGTACAATTTATTGGCGTGTTGCTTCAAGTATTGCACGTATTTGCGTTGACAATATTTCGTTCAAGTGTTGAACGTTCTGAAAAGGGCTGTTTATTTTAAAAAAAATGGGTCAAAGATAAGTGATCAAGTTAGATTATGCAGATTTAATATATTTCATTAAGATTTATTTATTATTGTCCATATATTATTATTCATTTTATCGTCCAACTTTTTTTACGACCTTTTCTCAATATTTCTTGCCTCAAAAGAACAGCAACGATTAAACACCCTCACTCATCGCACTCATGTTTGCAAAGGAAGAGAGAATGCAATTGAATACAAGAATTGCTTAAGAAATTATTGTGTATGCTGTTTACACCAAGGAAAGTTTTGAAACAAAACTTGAAGCAAGTCTTGTTCAACAGTCAAGAATGTTATGTGATGTTTAGACCATGCAACTCATTTATTGCTTCAATTTAATTGTATACAACAGGCAAGAAACTGGCACCGTGTAAATGGGCCTTAATAGTCGCACATAAGAAACAGTAACCACACTTCGGTAGCTGGGTGTAGTAAAAACTGCTCTGGAACGCAGGTTCATAGGCGTAATCGGTGTGGTTTCCCTGCGCTCGAAGATGCGTTATCTACAAAGTATTTTATTTCACTAAGTGCATGTGTAGTGATGGCGGTAGGGACCACCGTCGGTAGACAGAAAGTCGGAATAAAAGTACATGATTTATTATAGTGTGTACTTGTTTTAGTGACAATTTTTAGATATTTAATACATATACGAGATCAGATTCAGATTAACATTTTGCTCAAAACGATTATTTCCCTGAGATTTTGAACGATAAATTTCAAAGGTAGTATAATTATGAAATAATAATACTAAAGATTAATAGTATTTATCTAAAATCTTTTTCAGTTTCTTCTAAAGATTAATGAAACACATTTAGTATTTATCTATATTCGTATCATTTTCAGTGTCTTCAATAAAGTTGGAATAAAAAAGTCGGACTTGCGCACTAAGGGTTCCGTACCAATATCTATAAAAACGGCAAAAAAATCATCTCTGTTGTTTGGGAGCCCCGCTTAAACATTTTTTATTCCGTTTTTTAGAATTTGCCTATACTCTAAAAAACAACTTGACAATTTCATAATTTTTGACACATAAGGCCTAGACAACAAAATTACCGCCAAAACTGCATGTGACATTAGCGATATTATAATCCCGGACCTCGAACCGTTTTAATTGCTTCACGATTAAGGCATGTTACTATATGGCGATCAGAAACACTCTTTTTATGTACACAGCCGACCTTGCGTTTCGATTGCTACCATCCGAAAAAACTTAAGTCACGTTCAAGGCCGGCGCATTCGCCTGACCGAGATATCTGATTGAGCGGTCGTATTTGTTTTGGTACTGACCGCGGCCCACCGTTTGACGTAACACGATATAGCGTTTACCGCTTGGATGCGTCGGTTGATATCCTTGCCGGTCGCGGCTACTTTCTTTGCCTTCCATAATTAAATTATTTAATTTTTATACAAGAGTGTTGTATTTATTATTATGAACATAAAGAACAAACGTTCTGAACTCAGAACTTTTGTTCTTTACATTGATAATAGTAATTACGACACGACGTTCTAAATAAGTAAAACACTTAAATCAAATCCACAAATATAGACATTTGGCAATGTGTACCTATTCGTGTGAATACAAGAAATCTTTATTAAGTAGACTTTCTTAATTATAATATCAGTACTATCACATATACTATAATATGTAGATCAGTCTTATGGTAGTATCTAAGATTTAACAGAAAATAAATGAATATATTTGAGTAAAGTAAGATTAAATTAAGTGCCTTAGTAAATCGACTGTATATCAGACTCGGTTTAATTTTAAATAAACTAAATCTTTTACTTTAATGTCATTTATTATAAATCTCGGTAATATCATCGCGTGTCTAAATCGATGTTTTTTATCCCCGCTACCTGTCTCATCCCTCGGCACCCTTTGTAGTCATTTCTTTCTAGCATCCCTTTGTTGGGGATTTTTTGTAGATTGAATTACGCGTTGTGAGGTTGTAGCCATTAGATGCGGCCGCATTCCTGTTTCCAGCTGCTAATTTGGACGTATTAAAGACGGCATATTGATGCTAGAGAGGGATAGTGTTGGTCGTTACATTTCGGGCGGCGTGTTTCCTTTCATTCAATATTTGTTAACAGGGGACCGCGTATTTGTACATAGGGATGTCACAAAGGTTTACGCGTAAGTTCGGTCGATTAGGTTTGCTGTTTGAACATTTATTAACTCGCGAAATAATAATTTTTCGCTGATAGGTTTATTACGGCTATGCCTAGTGCTTTTCGTGCGATTCCATCGCACGAAAAGCACTAGTAATTATAAACAGATTTCTTGTGTACAAAAATGTCTTTCTGATATTTATGTGTGTATTAACCGATGTTCGAACCGAAGTCCCGAGACTATTACCTAAAGCTTCAGATCACGATATTTGTGGTGATAAAGTTAGGCTTGGCACATTTTAGACCGTACTACTTGGTGAAACTTAATTGTTTAATAAAAACCATTAATGAAAAATAATAATGTTTTGATCAGATTAACATATTAAATTTTCACATTACCTACCACACAAAACCCACCTCAGAACCTGAGAAGAACCGGCGTAAGAAACTCAGCTGGACATTTTTTTTAACTTGACAAAAAAATAACAAATGTGTGTACAATTTATTAAATTCCACTTGAAAGAGCCTGGAGCGATCAATTCATTTCCAAAGTGTGTTATCATTCAAATAATCACTAATATTATAATAGCGATTAACACACAAACGTTCCTTACAAGTTTTTTGAATTTAGAATTTAGTCTGTCTGTCTGCCTATCCGCCTGCTTTAAAGGCGTGTATGTACTCTTACTATTAGGATAATTTCGTGTGACGTGTGTCATGTGGTATGTTTATAGCTTGTTAGAGTACTTTCAATTGCGACGAATTTAAAACGTTGTTATAACAATTACGGTCGGCGTTCGTAATTGCTTCTTCACTAATTACAGTTCATTACGTTGTCTAGAAATTATTTACTCTTCTTTACTGCTGATTTAGAACTTAACGTGCATAAAGGCTTGGATTTTCTGAAAGACTTATATCAAAAATTATTTGTATTATCACAAGTTCTATTATTAGACATATATGTGAAAAAATGATAAAGTTTATTTATAACGGGTCTAAATTTAGACAACTTTGTAATAAACATGAAATAAAATTATACTTGTTTTATCCGCTTATTCTTATTTATTTTTTTGTTTTTAGGGTTCCCTACCCAAAGGGTAAACAGGGCCATATTACTAAGACTCCGCTGTCTGCCTGTCCGTCTGTCACCAGGATGTTTCTCATGAACCGTGATATGTAGATAGTTGAAATTTTCATAGATGATGTATTTTTGTCGCTATAAAAACAAAAAAACAACAACATGATTTGTGCACCCTTCGTGCTAGAGTCCGCGTACCACTTTGGCGGTTTTTATTATTTTTTTCTTTTATTTACTATCGGTTCTGTCTTATTTATTATTAACGCGGGTTAACTATATTTTAAAGAAGAGCATGAAATTTTATAAATGTACCCATTTTAATGCCCACCAGCGTAAGGTGTTATAATTTCATTCTTCCTGACCCATTGGTTTAGACTCATCGTTATCAGTTACTCAGTGAACATTAGTTTTATATTGTTTTTCTTTAAATTTCATTTCGTGTAATCCCGTAAAATTTATTTAAAAGCACTACTCGTCTGAGAAATGTCAATTCGTAATAGGGCCACGTGGATGCCCTATTCATACACAGCGGGCCATATATAGTCGCTTTATTTAAATACAATAATTGAAAGACAAGTGATTCACATAACACGCACGCTATTCGTCACCCGTTTAAGAGCTCAATTAGTTATCAAATAACACAGCCCTTATCAATTTAGGAAGTGCCGCCGAAAATCTTATCAACGATCGTTAGTCCTCCAACACCGACATTCCGTGGCCAAACTCCAAACAATGGGAAAGAAACAATGCGTCTGGGCATTCAATTAGATAGAATCTTTCCGTGAATCAGTGACTAAACAATATTTTTGTTTTGTTGTCTATGAATAGTCAACATTCCCATAATGATATTTGTTTGTTTACAGCCTCAATCGCTCATTGTTCTGTATCGATTTCGTGCGAGGCGATCTCGATATTAAATTCCAGTGTTGATTTTCATCATTCTATTCGTCTATTTCGGTAACGGCAAACTACTTTATATATTTCTACGCGAAAATCTTTGTACGCGAATTATATGACACATTTAACAAGGTAACATTTTACAAATTTTATTTTGTCTTTAATTTCTCGACGTTTAACACTGTCCCGTGTTCAAAGTTTCAAACTCTTTCCCTCGGACCGCGGATTTATATAAAAATATAATGCAAAACCCATAAATTTGTAGTAACATTCTATCCGATACTGTTAGTGATTTTTTTTTTTTCAAAAATAATTTTTTTCGTAAATACAACATGTAAATTTCCATAAAGATGGGTAAATAAAAATAAATCTTAGTCATTACCTGCGTGGGTTAGTTATGATAAATATGCAAATGGGTAAGTGAACAATTGTCAAAACGCGATATTGTTGAAATATTTGACCAGAGAATAAGTCAGGTTTCAATGGCAGCGTTGAGACGCCATGTTTAGTGAGCATTTAGCGAGAGAATGTATCACGACGCGGCGCAATCTGAATGAAGGACAAAGCAAGGCCTGCGAAACAACCTTTGTAGCTGAGCTGCTGACATTCTATGCCAACGGTTATATTGAGTTTTAGGTGGCCTTTTATATTGAAAATAATGCCTTTGAATAGCCTAAACATGTTACTTTATTTTTTGTTTTTTTTTTTTTAGTAATTAAACAAGCTTTTCTTTAGACACATGGGTCCAATTCATGTTGTGTTCTGAGTAGCCAGCCGGATTGCTGCGATTTGAAAATTTTGATCCAACCTTGAAGCTGTAGCAGCCTTATATAATTGGCTGGCTGGTGTCGGGTTGCCAGTCTCCGCCAGAGGGTATTCAAAGAAAGACAAACTCGATCGATAATACATTTCATTTATATTAGGTACATCTATAACAATACTTTTAACAGTCTTAAAACGTACGACTTAGCGAGAGGGGTGGCGGTCGACGCCGTATCTACACTATTTACAAGGCGGCCCGGCTACGCGCACGTGAGCGGGGCGAGGGCGCGGGCCGGCGGGTTGGGGGGGGCGCTGTGCCGCTGGACGGCGCACCCGCCGGCGCCCCGGGCCACCGCCTCGAAGAACTGGCGCAGGTCGCTCACGGACCTCGTCGGCGGCGCCTGCAGATCGTGCATCGAAGCGGCCCGCCTCGGCGCGACCGGCGCCGGCCTCGACAGCTGCTCGCTGCTGCGCGCCAACCCGCCCCCGCTCCTCGACAGCGACTCGAACAGCGCCCTCCGCTCCCTTACGGGCACGTACTTCGACACCGCCTCGTGTACGTTCGGCGAGCAGGATCTCGCCCGGCTCTCCAGCGAGGCGGTCTTGCGCCGCGCCGCCTCCAGGGCGAAGCGGCCCCTCTCCGCACCCCCGGCGCTCCCCTCCCACCGCTTGAGGTAGCGGTGCCGCCGCTTCTCCGGGCCCGAGCGCGGCAGCGTGTGGTGCTGCTGCGGGCTAGCGGCCAGCTTGCAGCAGCTGTCGCACTGGACGACGCGCGCGGTGCGCACCGGCCGCGGCGCGTCTACCGCGTCCGTCGACTTGAGAGGGATCGCGTCGAGCGAGAGCGAGAGGTCGAGGCTGCGGTCGGACGATGAGTCGTAGTCGTCGTCTTCCACGACTATGCCCTCGTCCGGTGGCGGCGGGGGAGGGGTCGCGGCGGGGCAGCTGAGTCTCGGGCGCGAGCAGCCGCCGGCGGGCGCGCGGGGGAGGGCGCGGGGGGCAGGCGGGCGTCTCCTGCGGCGGCGGCGAGGCCTTCTCCGGTCTGCGTCCGGTGTCCGCGGCCGGCAGCACGTCCAGGAAACGCACCTGCGGCAGCGGAGTCTGGCCGAGGATCTCGACGCACAGCGCGCGCACCCACCGCGCGTACTCCGCCTCGTTGCACGCCTGCGCCAGAAGCGTAGCGATTAGCGATTGGACTTTATTGGAGATACCTTGTACTACGCTAGAATGCCAAGTGAAAGTTATCGACGGTTATTATCCTTTACAGAACGCATGGTCTTGGGGGCTAACGTATGTACTGTAATACAGAAGATATTCATAACTTCATGGATTTCAACGACATTAAGAGTAACTTATAAAAGTCGAATAACAATAACCTCACTTCATCGGAACTAACAAAACTAACGAAAACACATCGGGAACTCTAAAGGAAATCGTCGACAGGTCCGTAATTGCGCATACAAAACTGGTAGCGCTTAACTGCGAGTTGTATGATAGGGGGAGGACTATAAAAGCGCGCGCCTTTACGCGTCAACACCTCGCAGCCTAGCATTTCATATGGTAAGCGCACCATTAAGAAGGTCACCGTACACCTAGGGCGCCATGATTTACAACGCGCCCATTAAACGCGGGAACCGTGAGAAAGCCGCCTGATCGAGGGGAGTGGGGCCCTTTGATCGTCTCGGCCCCTCGCCTACCGCCCAGCGAAATATTAAAAAAGGAACTGATCTATTCATAAACAATCTATCCGGGACAAAGTGTCGCCAACGGAACTCCGTTATAGGTGTCAATTTTGCACGGTGATATTAAAGCGATTAAACGAATGCGCGGAAACATTTCCTCTTCCAGAATAGGTCCCGGAAGTCCGACAGCAGCCATCAACAATTTCGCCTTTTGTTTCTTTTGTAAACAAATCCCATTCTAGTCTCTCTCATTTAAGCAAACATCACAATAATTAGGCCCCAACAATTGTACCACACACGGCCAGAAGCTTTGGCTGTTGCACGAATGGGCAGGACCGTCCTGGTAAGTACCACAAGCTCACAGAAGACCGACCTGAAGTGGAAGTATAATACTTTCGCATTTCGTCTGGTGAGTGAGGTAGCCGGAGCCCAATTTTCAAATAGGTCGTCAACGCATCTGCGAACCGTCGGGTGTTCTAAGTGATAACCACGTGAAAACGTCAATGGGTGGCGGTTATCACTTAGAATCACGTGAACGGCCAGGTCGTTTGCGAACTTCTCACATAAATAATATTCAATAATCTTCTCATAAAAAAAAGAAACTAAAATAATATTTCTCCTTTATTTGTACTTTCATTCCAATTCTCTACCCAAATCCATTTGTGTGTGGATAATCAGTTGCGGCGTAAAGAAGAAACGACCCATTTTTCCCGTTTATAATGTTTATCACTACAATTAATTTAATCAATTGAAACATAATTTCTAATAGATAACTAGTGATTTGTAACAAATACGAGTATATCATCGCACCGATATGCGTTGATGAGCTAAACATTCGCCTTCAAAATAGGCCGCATATAATATTTACGTAACACACTTTAAGTGTAATAACTATATACTCATTCATCGAATACTGTATACATCAAAAACTTTTATATAACAAATCATCGAATGCTTACATCATATGTGCATATGTAATATCATACTATACGACCTCAAATTACACATTGCTGATAAAACTTATATTTACTTATTTCCTTGTAGCCCTATGTCTACAGAAACTATTTCCGTTGACGAATCTATAGTGCCGGCGCTAACATTAATATGTGGGATGTCATCAGAATTTCGATGCCTGGTCTATAGATTCGACGATAGAAACTGCTATATTTTGAAAAAGAAAACGAAACAATTCTAAGTTCGCGCGCATTTGAAACGAAATAGGTGTGCGTTTTGTATGATAATACACTGACGCGGGGCATTGTGAGTCGAGACAATGCTTTCATAAATTTGCAACAGTTATTGACGAGTCGTCGGTGCGAAGTGAATTCATTTAGACCGCCAGTAAATATTTAACTTTATTGCAAAACATTACCGCGATGCTAACACATAAAGCGCCAACATTACGGGAGTAAGATCGTATAAAAACTATTCTGGAATAAACCGCAACTGAAGTTGAAAAACCACAAGTCGTAATTATGCATAGAAATCTGAGAATTGTTAAATTTATTTTAGAAACATTAACTCCAACTGAGCGCAGTGGACATGACTAACTACATACTTCATCTACCTTATGAATGTATTAGGATGTTTCTTTTTATGTAGTTCTCTTTTAATTTCATCATCTTGATATCTTTTCTGCCTTATCTAATTAATCTATTATTATTTGAGTTCACTTCCATCTCATTTATTTTAAAATGTTTAATACAATCTGGATAGATTGTATTAAACATTTTAAAGTATAAATGCCCAATTATATACAATAGGCTGGATCAATGTACCAAAAATGAGATACGAAAAGAGTTATATAATCGAGTCAGTCAGAGACAGAATTCTAAACACATAGTAAAGTTTGCAACCAAAGTGGGCTATAAATAATTTCACTCGAGACAAGAGTCTGCTCTTCGAAAACGAGGTTCTGATGAATAATGTAAGTTTCTTCCTTACAACCGCTTCCGTTAAACCTACGTGTTTTACAAGGTACGCTACGTTGTACCCACATAGACCGGAAATTCCGCTTTCGGTGGCACACTTTTCATCAAGTTAGTTTCGCGAAATGGACGAGGTTTATAAACAAACTTATACAAAAAAAAACTTTCGTTTTCATCATATACGACGAAGGCATTCTATGAACTATACGCCTCAGAGAAATAAAAAAAAATTAAAAATACATTTCCCGTTTCTCGTGCTTTTTTATGTGAGACGGTGGCAAGCCAGCTGGCGGTTCAACTGATGTTAAATGATAACCGCTGCCCATTGACATTTTCAACTCCCGTAGGGTTGCAGTTGCGTTTCCACCTTTTAATAAAGTCGGCTACCTGACTCACCAGATGAAACACGGACGTATAAGAATTCCACTTTACGCCGGTCTTCTGTGAGGTTGTGGTACTTACGGAACTGTCCATACGTGCAACAGCGAAGACTGTTGCTTGGCCATGCCAAAGTTAAAATCTAATCATATAATTGCATGAAACGATGTTCATCTGATTGATGTAACCAGTGATGAACCTGATTGAGAAAAACTTGCCGTTTCACATTTGCATTCTACGAGGTCCATAGAGGGCACTGGTCAAGAATTCAATTCCACAGATTTGCATTCTAGATAGGAGCCATTTCGAAGTATCTTATTTCAGGATTCTTCGAAATAGTCAACGATCGAATGATAACATCATCGCTGTCCCAAACAGCGGCCTGACTTAGGGCTAAGCAAATCTTAAGTTAATACTAGCTCAGAACCTATTCACTTTATTTTTTTTTTATTGCTAATCTCAAGCACTCAAGATGAATCTTTTCGTAGACAAATTAAATAAATACTTTCGGCGCTGCGGGATTCCAACAAGGCGGGTTCGTCGTTAAGTGTCATTTGTGAGATGTTTCATACTGTAAAATATGCATGATATGTGGTGCCAACCATTGCTAAAAATACAAAAAGGTACGTACAGATTTTCGTGATTTTCGCGTCGGGGGTCACGTCAGCCGCATAGCTTAGTTGATAAAGTGTCTGAGCGAGCAACCCGAACCGCGCCGGTTCAAATACCTCGACGCCGGAAGTTTTGCGTTCATTTATCTACGGAAACTCCCATCTGAATATCGCCTACTCAGCCCGAGTTCGCGTGCCGGGCTCATTTATACACAGGTCAATGCAGGTCAATGCGGGTTGATGCAGCTGTAAAGCGCGCGCAGCCCACCTGGAACGTGGCAACCGGGGCGTCGTCCCGCAGCCGCGACAGCTGGAAGGCGTTCGGCAGCCTGGCGGCGGCGCGCAGGTGCAGGTGCCGCAGTGGCAGCCTGGCAGCGGGGCGCCGTGGCAGCGTGCCGTCGCGCCACGCCAGCAGGCAGCCGCCGCGCACCGCCGCCCTGACCCACGCCCAGGAGACCGCGTCGTCATCGTAGCACTGGCGGAGCACGCCTGGGGACAAGAGGCCGATGAGACGGACACGTCGGATGTGAACACTAACGCTGCTCCATACTAATATTAGTCCTCCCTAACCGATGATGTTTTGATAAAGATGACGCATGTCCAAAATTGATGTTTAAAATTTTTTCCGCCTTACATTATATATGAAATTCTTGTGTCACAGTTTTAGTGTTTATCTCCGAAATGGCTTGAACGATTTTGATGAAACTTTTATATGTATTCAGTAGGTATGGGACTAGATTATTTTCTTATTTTTTTTTTTTCTATCCTGCTGGATCAGCTAGTGACATAATATGACATAATAAATTTTATAATTTTATACTTTATTTCTGATAATAAATTTTATAATTAGAACTTTGTTATTTCAAATTTTTAGGGCAGCCCGATTTAATAATAAAGATTGTTAAGTCAAAGCCACCGAATCAAAGGCAGTTTCATAGGAAAAAGAAAACAGTTTTAACATTTCAAATGTGTTAGTGAATAATATATAGAGCTAATGTAGGATCGATCTAATTCATAAATCCTAATCGTTTCCATAGCTATTTAAGGAAAATAGTACATGTATAACAAGGGAATAAGCCCTTCAACCAGTCATACCACCGCGATGCTTCAACCATGATGAAGCGCAAATTATACCAGCGTTCTTAGTGCCGACACAAAGCTATAAAATTTGTTGCTCCAAATACTGAAGTTGCTCAACGGCCTAGAGTACGGCGCACAATTCTTGGCGCGTAATAATTTAATCAATTACACAAGCGCTTTGCAGATGCGTACAGTTAATTACGGCAAATGCAACACTTACAGATTTCCACATCTGAAATGACCGCAAATACAAAACATCTAATTAGAATCTTAAAGTGAGATGAATAGAAAATGATTGTAATGTATGTACAATTTATTTAGTTATAGTGATTACTTGATTCTTCTTCTTCGTCTTTCTCTGTTCCACTTATTTAATTGACTTCAAAAGGAGTAAGGTTCTCAATTCGATTGTACTTTTTTATGTTTGTTGCCGCAGAACTTTTGCCTGAACGAACCTATTTTGATGATTCTTTTTTTTATTTGAAAGCTTGTGCGTCCCATGGCGACTGGGAACCAATATGGGACCAATATTAATTTCATTAGTATTGGATCTTGGGCTCCGGAGATACTTAGGGAACTCCTGAAAATCAATTATGAAATGAACACTCGTTTGATATCAGTAAAAAAAATATTATTCACAAATAAAAAATGTTACACCCCTTTCAAAGACATATCAAACACACAGTTCATCCAAATGTTTCTCGGTCTTTCTCTGTCTTTACACCATCCAATCACATTCATACTCTTCACTCTTCTAGTCTATTGATTACTTGATAACACTCGGATATCATACGCTATTCAATATAACTGTTTTACGTATTTTTTTTTTAACTTTGCCATTGCTTTAAGATAATATTATCCTGTGTTGTAATGACAAAAACCCAGATGCGAAACAACTATCTGTGGGTCACACAAATAGTTGTCTTGTGTGGGGATCGAACCCACGACCCCTGAAGCCAATACCTTGGCAACTGCGCCACGGAGTCTATACGGAGTTTAAAAACGAATTTAACCTGATAAAATCTGTAAAATCGTTTCATTCAATAATTATTTCCTTGTTTTAGAAACTTTAGATTCGTAAAAATAATAAAATGACATATATATACATTTCATTTATTAAAGCAAAAATCTCCAATAATCGCCTATTATTCTACCTTGACGATATTAATTCCCGCGAATTAAATTAGTGGAATCACGACGTTCATAAAGTGGAGGCTAATCGGATTATAATGTTTAGCGACGTCAACAATGCTTTTCAATGGTTTTTCTATATTTATACGTCGCTGAACCGACGTATTTCTCATCAATCACTATGTCAAACGAGGTTTTTCAGTTTTATGTTCAATGATTAATTTTTTTATCCGTGGTACTTTTTTGTATGCAGCATATGAGGGGTCTAAATGCATCCGCTGGTTGAAAAGACACTTTCTTTATTTGATTTAAAGACGATAAAGATGTTAGTTTATGAATTTCACAGTCTTCAATAAAATTATTTAATTTAACATTTAATCCACGTCCAGGACTTTTAAATAAGGAATAGATGCGTACTTTTAAAAATCTATAGAGCAATCTTATTTTATAAAATTGAACTGCAGTCCAATAATAATAAAGAAAACATTAAAAGAACCGTGATGTTTTACCGCAACATATCAGTTCGTTATCTAGTGACTATCTATTATCTACATGAGTTACTCTTATCGAAATGAAGTGAAAGAACTTTGGATGATATCTGCCTTGCCGATTTCGACCCTTGTTAAACTTATTAACTAAAAATCCCATGAACGAACTGGAAAGAGCAATATTTACATAGACACAACGAGTACATAATATTACATCAATATGAAATGGTATATAAGTAATCGATATTATTATTGCACATAATGTTTGAATATGTTTCTCTTAATGCTAGTGTCAATATTGCGCAACCGGCCCAAGTCGAATAGTGTGTAAATATCTAAACGAAAGTGACACAAGGGAAAGTGAAATTGAAGGGCCCGTGCAAGAAACTTAAGTGTCCATATGTCTTTATGTGCTTAAACGAAGAGATCGTTAAAACTTTGTCGCTATCGAATTTTACAATAAGCTTTCCCAAATGCTAAATTATAATCAAATATTAAATAATGTAATCGTATAGGTATGAAAGTATTTTTTTAGAAATGTATTAACTCTCGACTCGCGATAAATTACATCGAAATGAAAAACCTTTTGCCAAAAATGGCTTGTAGAAAGGAACATTTATCGTACAAAAGATCTTATCCGTCAATTATAACGAGATTCAAATGTATCACCTAATTGTTTAGTAATTAAGGTTATATTCTATGATGTGACCGGATATCACTTTTAGGTCGCCGTGGGAAAAACGGGTAATACAAAAATTATGCATTATTATGTTTTGTAATGCGGTAGAAATAAATGATTTACGTCATGACACCACCAAATACTTTTCATTTTCGTTACTATATTTTATTCATTTCGTTTTAACGATTTTTCGAAAATCATTTTGTGATAGTGTTCTTAATAGAAAAACGAAATAATGTCGATGCTCAAAGCAGAGTATAAGCAAACATGCGATTAAATACGAAGGAAACTTTTTATTCTAATATTTCGTCAAATTCTGTGGGGTTTTCACAGTATCAGATGATATCGGTAAAACGTAAACACAACGTAAAAATAAAACATAAACCAAATAATTAAGAAAAGTATCACTTAAATAAACAATTGTGCTATTAAAATATTGAAGAAGCCAGAGCTTAATACGAACCTCCATGGTTTATAGGACCGCTTGTGGTAATATGCTTGCATTATTTATTACACTAACTACCTGAAGATTTTTTAGCCGTGTTTTTGGGGAACTTACGCGAACTTGAAAGACAAACGTAGCCGTCGACATCGTATGCAAGTCGTATATACGATGTCATCGTATGCAAGTCTTGTATAATAGTTATGCCTAAAGGCTCATTTACATAAAGGCCATTTTCTTTTACATTCATTTCACAAGAGAAATAATTGAATGCAATAAATGAAGCGCAATAATTGACCATCAAGAATTGTAAGCAACTTAAGGGCAGAAGCGTTCGTTAGATTAAGGAGTTCACTTGTTTCGAACGCGGCTCAGCTCCTTATTTTTTCAATGAGGGTATTTACATGATGTAACTAAAGTGATCCCTAAGTATGTGACAGTCTTCTCTTAAGGGATCGCTTAGCCGTAAAATGTTAATTACCCTAGGCTGCTGTTCTGCCGCGCTCAAGTTAATGGAATTTAAAGTTGGTAGTGGCGTTAATTCGAGTGTGTCGCTATTCTTTTCGGGGTTAACGTCGATATACTAAACTACTTAGTGTGTTTATCTACTACAACTTCATGAACAAAAATCATAACTATGATGGTGATTATGATAATTGTTGATGATGATGTTTAATGATACGTATACAATGGCACAGTAAATGTTAACTAACGTTAAATAACGATATCCATTCAAAGTTTTTTTTTTTTATGTGAAAAGTTGCCAAGCGAGCAGACGGTTCACCTGATGTTAAGTGACTACCGCCGCCCATGGACATCCGCTACACCCAAGGGTTGCAGATGCGTTGACAACCTTTTGAAAATTGGGCTCCGGCTACCTCACTCACCAGACGAAACGCGAACAGCCGAGGCTGCTGCGTGGCCCACAACCGTTAAAAAGTTATCAACAAGTTTTACGAAGGTCCCTTCGATTGTTCAAGGATATCAAATCCATTTGTAAAGAGCGATCTGTATTGTGATGTAAACTAAAATCTGAAGTTTTTAATGCACGTAAACACCACACCTAGGACACTTAAATCCTGTAAGACCTAGACTGTAAGGCTTGTGCAAATTGCGTTCGTCGTTATGGATAGCTTAGAGCTTTGTAGGATAGGAGTAAATTAAGTGTCCCGCGAGGAAAAACCCGCAGTGAAAAAATTTACATCCTAATTTTAAATTTCTATCTTAAGTGATAAGAACTGTTCTCAAAGAAAACTATTTGTCAACAATTAAAATTCGAATTCAACGTCGTGATTTTACAACCGTTTTAGCACATTTTGGTCTGACATTGTGTATTCACATTATGAATTTCGGTGTAAGCTTTTGGAGCGGTTTATTTAGTTTTTTAATGGTACAAAACGAGGAATTGCCATCTCGAACTTAATCTTGCAATCGACTCAATAAGGCACAAAGTAGACGTGATAGCTTTGCAGGTAAGATAACGCAATCGAAAAAGTCTAGTATTTAGGGCGAATAGTATTTGAATATGCGTAAATGGCCTAAGTTGATTAAAGCCTTTATTGTCGATAGGATATTAAGCGTATAATACGGAAGCATTACAGTGTATGTCGAAAACTACGCCGTGGAAAGGACTATCCTCTTCATTTGCGGCCTCTTATCTAGTTTTTAATAGCACGTCCAAAACAGATTTGGTTAAGTGTTTCGTCAATACTTTGAAGTAAATAGATCATCGATCCTGTAGTGTTGTTTGTTTAGCTCTTATACGATAATATCTTCTTAAGATACGCCTGTATTTACGACGGTACTGTTTTCTTTTTGACATACATTTTATTTTCCAGTGCGATTATTAAAATATGACAATAGGATTAGTAATAATTTTAGGGTCAGCAAAATTAGTCACTATATTAGTCATACGGAAACAAAAAGATGTTTCTAAACAATAAGTTAAATAAGGTTTTAAAAAACTATTGAACTTAAAAAATTTAAATAAATAAATAATATAATTTTGTTAATAACTTCTGGATTTAGAAATGATATAAGGGTTATGCGACATTTTCCATACTACTAAATTTGCCCACTGCCGTGACAATGTATCAAATACGTTTGCAACGTATGGTCTTAGATATGAAAGTCGAGAATATTAGGAAAACGAGACCTCGATATTCGAAACTACGATTTGAGATTGCTTGAGGATTTTACTGGCGATATTCTGCAGACTTTTTACATGGGCTTCCAATAAAATAGGTATCAATTTTCTAAGAAGTGTTTGAAGCTGATTAACCCGCCAAATTCGAAACTTAAGTTAGTTTAACAGTAAAAAAAGTTTAACAGTAATAAATTAATAAATAGTTAAACAATAATAAATTTAAGCTACTAAAGCTTTAAATTAAATGATAACATTCAAATAATGCAAAACTTTCGCGAACAGAACAACGCAACCAGATGCATAAACCCGCATTATAAATTACAGTCGGCAGATGCCATACTTACTCCACTAATTGCTTGTTTTGAAAAATATGACATTACATAAATGAAAAAACATAATAATAATGCGTCAAACATCAAGCTACGAAAATAGAATCCTTTTGCAATATCGCAAAGGACCTTGAATCATATTAACCACGATACAGTTCAGTGACCTTTTACAGATGTTTAACATTAAATGGGATATAATAATAATAATAAAATATTTATTTCTCACCACAACTAATAGCTTAAAATAATATATTATTTGTTTACACTTTCGTTCCACTTCAAAGGATATATTAATTTATTAGTTGTGGATCGCTGGTGCCTGCAGTAGGTATTGAACCCGTAAATACAGGACACCAGTTCACCACCCCATAGTATCATTAATTGGAAAACAAGAGTAACAAATACTAACATATAAAACGGTATATAATAATTAAAGAATGTAGTGTGTGTGTGTGTGTGTGTGTGTGATAGAGAGAAAGAGTGTGTGGGATCAATTAAATTCAGTGGTCAGAAAGGAATGTGTTGTAAATTTGTAAAAACGAAAATTACAGCGGTACATCCAAAAGTTCTTCTGTTTGGACGTAAGTTTGCTTAAGGAGCCATTCCTGAAGTACGCATTTGAGATAATAATTATTTAAACTGAAGAACAATCATTTTCTATTTAATTTATTATATAGGTATGGACCTAGGAAAGCAAAGAACCTATGACTAAAAGATGTTTTTATTGAAATTGATTTAGCGATGTAATGGTTACGGCGAATAACTTCAATTGAAAAGTTGGTCAAAGTGTGTTGTTTCCGGACAGTGGCCATTACAAAACGCTGCCTTACCGTTAATAGTTGAATTTCTTCATATAATTTAACTGTGGGGTACAGACGAGGTTTGAAGAAGCACACCTTAAGAACTGCTCTTTGAGCTCGTTCAATTAGAATAAAATGAGTCTTAGCTGCGCCACCCCACGTAGAGATACAATAACTTAATATAGATTGGCAGAGAGCAAGGTATATCATTGTAACGACATCTTTATTCGCAGATTTCCGAAGTTGTATAAAGATATATATAAGCTTACGAACCTTGTTTGATAAATTACATATATGCTCTTTAAAGGTTAGGTTACGGTCGATGACTACACCAAGGTGGACAATAGAAGACACTTTTTGAATATACATTGGCGAATCAAATGAATTTATGTTAAAGCCAGCACTAATAGGTTTTACGATTATTTGATGGTTGATACTATTAGAGATAGACTATTAGTGATAGATAGATATAATTACGGATAGAGAAATCAATAACTTTGGTTTTATTAATGTTTAGGGTTAGAAAGTTGTTGTGTAACCAAGAGCTTACAGTATCAAACCCAATTTGGGCAAGTTGGTAAGTTTCTGACCAAGAATTGGAATGAAAAACAATAGCCGTATCGTCAGCGTATGAGAAAATAGCGGTATTTTGTAGGTTGAGATTACAGAGATCATTTATATAGACTAAAAAGAGACTGGGGCCTAGAATACTGCCTTGTGGCACTCCGTAGGTGACTGGTAATTCAGAGCTCGTGTAAGTGTCGATTTTGATGCACTGGGTTCTATTTGTTAGATAGCTACGAAAAAGCGATAGTTGAGCTCCTCTTATACCTACAGATTCAAGTTTTAATAATAAAATAGGAATCGAGACCGTATCGAAGGCCTTAGCTAAATCCAAAAAAAGTGCTGCACATTTTTGTCCCACGTCAAGGTTTTTGACTACATGATCTACTAAATTATGGACTGCATCAGCTGTTGAGAGATTCTTTCTGAAGCCAAATTGGTTAGTCGACAATAATTTACGGCTTTCCAAAAAAGTGACAAATCTGGAATTAATTATTTTTTCCAGTATTTTGGACAAAGCGGGTAGGATGGAAATGGGCTTGTAGTTTTCGAATCGCCCACGATCTCCAGTTTTAAAAATAGGAAGAACAACTGCTTTTTTAAAAAGTTCAGGGAAAATACCAGCAGTCAAGGATAAATTGCAGATATATGTTAGAGGAGGGACAATAATATCTTTATATTTTTTTTTTCTAAAAGCGTTAGAAATACCGTCCCAACCTACTGCATAGCTGTTATTAAGTGACATAATTAAACGTTCAACCTCTGCCATATCGGTTTCTAATAATACAAAGGAGTCAGA
The DNA here is from genome assembly GCA_933534255.1 of Iphiclides podalirius. Lineage (NCBI taxonomy): Eukaryota > Metazoa > Arthropoda > Insecta > Lepidoptera > Papilionidae > Iphiclides > Iphiclides podalirius. The sequence continues at coordinate 9,567,333 of OW152827.1, read as the reverse complement.
GTGAACATCTGGACGATTATATGATGGAGGATGTTTATTGATATTTTCAGCGAGATTTTTTCCGACAGTTGCAAAATATGAATTTAGATTGTTAATCGAAGTTTGTTTGTCATCCGATAGATAGAGAAGATTACTGGTAGAGGACTGGTCGTTTGGTTTATTAATGACATCATTTATCAGTCTCCATAACTTTTTAGAATTCTTACCTGCCTTTGTGAACTGGACTTTTTCATAATCTCTTTTAGACTTGCGTAGCAAATTTTTACAAAAGTTACGATATCTTTTATACGAAATCAGTATGCATTTTTATTAAGAGGATCGTTTTTGCTTTTTTTGTATAGATTATCTCTATGACGCATACACCTCAATAAACCTGGAGTGATCCAAGCTTTGTGACATTGCTTTCTGTTGGAAACATAAGTGCTCTGCATCAAAGCTAAGCTAATGGGTTCTATAAAAAATTTTACAGCCATATCAGTATTGATAGAGGAGTAAACCGGATCAAAATTTATATATAATATTATAATATAATATTAAATTAGTCTACGTATACTTAACTTTATTTCATTCTTGCTTCAATTAGTTAGTTTTTTACTATTTTTATCGTGGACGAATAAAACAGTGCGGATTGTGTTTTGTGCGGTATATACCGTATATACCTGTACTCTACGAGCGTCAATTTCTTTGAAATATATATCATAGAATAATTAACGTAAACAAAAAAATGCGCGTCGTTTAAATTATATATAATTCGCGTTGCGTGATAAGAATCAAGTAAGTCGTATTGGATTAGTTTTTATTTACAATGCGAATAATTTTCTATAAAAAGTTATACATTTTAATATTTACAAGTAAAGTTATATACCTTTACTTGTAAATATTAAAATGAGCTACGAAGAACAATACTTACTAAATATGATGTATTGTGACATCATGGGCATTGCAGAAGACCTTGCTAAGGTTTTGACCCGTGACCGTTGAACTGAAGTTGTTAAAAGAAATCCTAGAACTATAGATGTTTCAGTCACTTATTAAGTATTTTTAAAACATAATCTAACCCTAAATTATAATTATTTTGAAATTGAACACCATACCGCCGATAAATAAAACGTGACAAATACGCAACGTACACTAAAATCAAAATATCTGCCCAGGCCGGCCCATTTGAGAAAGGTAAACCAAGCATGTTTACAACTTTGCTGTTTCGCATAATTATCGTTAGAGTAATAAACACTTTCAATAATTATAAAAATATGCCGAAGTAAACAAAGTGCTTATATAGTTATTGTTTTAATTGGCATAAACATTATAGGCAAATATTGCGAAATGAAATCTAAACTTTTATGAGATTGGATTAAATATGTAGGTACAAAGTAGAATATAATTTAAAAAACCGGAATGCGTTTCTGTGTAATTTTTTATTTTGATATATCCCGTGTCACTAACTGTAAATTCGAATCTAACGAGATCTCTCAAGCTAAAATCAATCAAGCCGTTCAAGCTGCAGAGCATGCCAAACAATAATACATACATACATACATAGGTACTCGATAAACATAGCCCCCTTCTAGCGCAGTCGGGTAAAAATAAGGGGATGATTATTTATCAACATATTTTTTTTCAATAATGCCATCGTTCGTTTACTTATGTCAAACTTAGTTAACTTTAGATTTTTCAAAATGTTATTCATAATTCCTAGAAACACCGAATTCAAAGCGTAAGAAAATGTTTATTCAAGCCAATGTTCAATTTTAATGTAATTCGTATATCTAATTAGTAGGAGAAAACCCCAAAACTGACCTGATATCCTAAAATCTGGGTCAGTAGGCGTAGGTATGGGTCCAGGTGTTAGCTCGGGGCGCAATTTTCTTAAGCCGGCCACCACTCGCGGCGCCGGCGATTGCTCTCCAACAAGCATCGCCTGCTTCACCACAACATTTCAAAAATAAACACTTCACAACACAAAAACATCACTATAACCACAAAATAATCACACGACAATGTCAAATAAATCAAATTTGTATGTCAAAATTGACAGTATCGTTTTCTTAAAATTCGAAATAGTTCGTTACACGTCGTGCGTAACGCATTTTGTCTATCGTATTCGAGTGTTCGCAATTCTCTGCTAAACCAACTACTCAAAGAGCTGGCCTATCAATGAATGAATAAAGCGTGCGTGACAGTGTGAGCTTGATTTGAACTCCCCTCTACTTTAGTACAATAATAAACAACGTAACTTAACACACATGATAAAAACATCCTACGCCATCTGTTGACGAGTAGTTACAACATTATGAACATATTTCATTAATGTTTGTAAAATAAATGCTTTTTTCACAAACATTTTTGTATAAAATAAAAAAGCGTGTATAATTTAGAAATACATTATATAATTATGTATAAACTGTTGTAGGTTTTTATTTCAAATTATTTTCAAATTTGAAAATACTTCATTCCGGGAATGAAATTAACTTAAATAGTAAAATGTAGCGATATTGTAAACATAGAGAACAGTTAAAAATAACAGAGCCACCTTTTGTTTGCACCTGTTTAAGTTTGTGAACAAAATTTCAATGTAGAATTATGGCGCGGACAGATGGCACTGTTTACACTTAAGGACAGTACAACATAAATGAGTGAAAGTCAAAGCCTATACACATTTATAATAGATGTCACTAAAATAAACTGCTTACTCTCATTATTAATTTCAATAGGTGTCGCTACTTAATTGAAAGCAGTGTCCTGTGTTGTGACGTCTAATTTAAGTACTAAGTGGGTATTTTTTAACTTATTAACAATGCAGAATAATCATTAAAGTCATGTGCAAACAGATTGGGAATATGTGAGTCTATTTATTATAGTCTTTATCTCGATTTGAGCAACTTTACATGTACCTAAATTCATAAAACTTCTAATAAACTTTTTATTAACTTATTCAAAATTTCGTTAACGCTGGTATCCTTTAATTAGTTAATTGCTTATAAATCGTTAATTTATAAGAAATATACGTTATAATGTTGGTTATAATGTTTATGTTATAATGTTTTGGTTATAATGTTGGTTAGCTAAATAAAGTTACTTTTGTAATCCTTTTTTAATATTAATTCTTAATTACTTTTGTAATTAATCCCTTAAAAATTTACAAATAAAGTATAATTCCAACTCTCTAATTAGCTCGTTGATTACCTGAGTACATGAGTAAGTACTCAGGTAACCCCAGCAAAGTTAAAATTTGAAGTAATGAGTGGTTATCACTTTTTGTACATTTCATCAAAAATCACGATGGATACTCTCGTATATTAATGTAAGCTATTTTCTTAGTTGAAATAGAAATTATTCTTAGTTACCGACAGTTATATTTTACCTGATACATATTTAATGCTCTAGACTGAGTTGAAGATGGGTGTATAACGATTATTCATTCACTTCAATCTTACGTATAATTAAGTCCATTTCAACTTCTATTTTTAATGTTGACCTTAAAAAATTCGTCAACAATGTATTATTAATAAGTGATACTAATGCACAAAAACGAAAAAGTTGAGTGGTTTGAGCATGTCTTATATGAAGGAAGTCGACTTAAACGACGTGTCTATTTTTAGCGTTCGATTATTTTGTATTTAATAATAAATTACACAAGAATATTAATTAAATTATATCAAATAAATTTCTTGTATTTTAACTTTTTTAAAATAAAGGATTGAGGCGGAGGGTTTTATAATAAATGATTAAGTCGTTTTCCTTGGAATAGTTGAAAAATAAGTTGTTACTAAAACCTTGTTTTGAAATAAAAAAAGAAAATCATCGTTTCATATTTATTACATATTTTATATAGATAATATAAATCACACTGTATAATAGTTTAGTTATAAATATAGTCCACCTTCGAAATACGTATCATAAGGTCGCATAACATATTACAGCGATAATTAATTAAGAAAAAAACACGTCTACGGTTCAAATTTTTGATTAATAACAAAACAACGTCACGTTTTCAGGAAGACGAGATCAATAAGAATGGCACAACATTATACATTTATTCGTTAGACCTTTCCGCAACAAGCGTCGGTTCGAACGAATCAATAAGGCACATATTCGGTACTTTCTTAGAAGCTAACAATTAATAAACATAGACTAAATCGAATTAAAGCTTTAACGTGGAAGATATAATATCACAATGACTGAGTGACATCGCGCACGGATAATTCACCAAGGGCGCCATTTGTTCGCGTCCAAATCGTGCTCAGCGATTGGCCCGTCGCGGAGGCGTTCTTTTTTCGCTGCGTAAAAAGCGTCCAGTTGCCGCTTCGCCTCCTCCTGCTTTTTGTGCTCCTGGTACTCGATTAGTTTCCTCTTCTTCTTCGGCGGCAGGTTGCTGTAGTCCATCGGCGACTCGCAGTGCTCCGGGGGGCTCTGCTTAGCCTGGGCGGGCGGGTCGGCGCTATGCTGCACCTTCGGCGAGTGGACCTCTGGTGTCGGGGATTTAGTCTTCCTCAAGTCCAACGTGTCTCCACTGGGATACTGGACGTATTGGCACTCGTATTCCCCTCCGTACGTCGGTTTTTGTGCGTACCTCTCGTTCTGTTCGTACTCGGTGGGCTCGCTGCCCCGCTTGTCCATAATGTGCTGCCTGATCTTCTGCAGTATGACGTCCTTGGCTTCGGCCGGCACGCGGTTGAAGTGGCCCCTGTGGGGGGAGTCGCGTGGCGGGCTGTGCAGCTTGTCGACTGTGGTCAAGAGGCCGGGGTACTGTTTCGGCGGGGCGGGCTGCGGGTAGGCGTAGCGCTCGGAGTAGATAGAGTCCTCCGCATCTGAGGAACGCTCCTGATCGCTGCAGTAGTGCTGTCTGTCGGAGACCACGGAGGAGGGCGAGGTGGGGGGTGAGAACCGCTCGGGCACCTGTATGGTCAGCGGCTGAGCGGTGATCAGCCGCGAGAGGTGGCTGATCAGGTTGTGGCTGACGCGCTCGTCTAAGTCCGGCACGGACATTATGAAACGGCACGCCTCTGCCGCGCACTGCCCGAAGCCGGCCTGGAACTTCTTCGCCTCCACCACCGGGTCCTTGGGGCTGTGCAGCTTCGTGAGGTGGTTCACCGTCAACTCCAGGATGTCCGCCTTCTCGAGCTTGCTCAAATTGTCGTCGTCGATCTGCGGAGAAAGATAACGGTTATGCCACTGACTGAATGCCCGCGTGACGGGCATCCTAATGAAGGACCGACAGGTCCGGAATTAGCTGGCGCGTACACCGATTGGATGTGACCTCGGCAGTTTATGTAGCCAATAATTTATCTCAAAACCTCTAATCAGTTATACCACCGTATTAAGATTGACGAAAGTTAGTACTAAACGAATTGAGACGTACTAAACGATAAATTCGCGCAGGTGACGGCCGTTCTCACGATACACGCAGCGCACCCCATCATTATAACAGTACACGGAGACAGGCGGATCGTCTCGTTTATTAATTGACCGCCGCTTTTGTATTCCAGTTTCGCGGCGCCCGACGCGCCGAGACCGCGTAAGGACGACCGGTCCGACGCCGATAAAAATACACGCGTGTGAATGGAGGCCCTATTACGTGCGGTCATAAATAAGCGACGGCAATCACGGACTATAACTGGCGTTGTCTAACGCTTACGAACTTCTTAGATAACTTACTCGTAACTTATGGAATCGCATTATCGCCGTGACAAAGTTCCACTGAAGTGTACTGGAATCAATGAGTTTATGGACAAAGTTCCACTGAGGTGTACTGGAATTAATGAGTTTTTGTTACTAAAGTAACGTAATACGGACCTCTAGAGCGCCCACCATGAGGTCCTTAAGCTCGTCGAGGCACCGGTTGATGCGGGCCCGCCGTTTCCTCTCCAAAAGGGGCTTCGTGATCTTCTTGTACTTCGCGGTCTTCGACAGCGGCGCGGGCTCCGACATGTTTGTAATATCTAACAAATAATGAGGCCCAATCAATACAAATATAACCAAACATCAAATAAGTTACATTCAAATGTGGAGTAAAAATAACGTTTCGATTTTAAATACACGATTAACCAATTGGGCTGTCGACGGAACACTCAATAATACTTATAAACCGAACTGACCTTTTTCGAGGTGCGTAAATCCGAAACGCTGCTAGTTCGCAACTGATTTTGTTGATTGATTAAAACCGCTCGGGGGCCCGTCGACTCCGGACGCCCGTGTCCACCCGTGGCCCGTGATGCACTGCCTGAAAAAAGCCTTCTCCCCGCCGCCTCCCCGCGCCCGCCCGCCCCCGCAGCCCCATCCCCCGCTCGCCCATTCATGGCGCGAGCACGTGTGGTCGGACTATCGGGTTTCGACGCACACTTTCCCAGGGATAAAATGTAAGAAGGCTAAAGGCCCATTTACACGGTGCCAGTTTCTTGTCTGTTAAGTTGTATGGTCTAAACAACAAATGGTCAATTATTGCGCGCAATTTATTGCATTCAATTATTGCTCTTGCATGTACAAGAAAATGGCATCGTGTAAATGGGCCTTAACTCGTTAAATATGGTAAGCGCGGAGCTCGCGACTCGCCTGCCTAAGTTCACAGCGGCATGCGACCATGTACACGCGCGCATGCTGTATGCTATTAAGTAAACGCCATTTAGCCACTCAGATATGCACTCCCATGGCTCACAGAAACATATGTTGGCATGGCATGTATGGCTTGTGTATTAATGAGAAATGGACCAAATTATATTACTTTGGTATACCAGAAATAGATAAAGGAGCAGGGGAAATCAAATGAGGATATTGCGGGGCGATATTATAAAACTTACAGCAGGCTCCAATTGCAGGAGAACAGCCCAAGATAGGATGCAATGGGAAAGGCAAAAGCTTGGCAAAAGCCAACACGCATTCCGAATTGACATGTTCTATCTAGCGATAAAACTTAACTAAAGATAATTATCGATAACCTATTTTTATCGATAACAAACTTTAAATTAAAGTATTTTAATGACGAAAAATCGCGAATTTCAGTTCAATTTCAGTCAAAATAAACGTGAAAATGTCAATAAAAATAGTTTCATTTAATAATTAACTTTTGTAATATGCCTGTAATGTGCTTTGTATACGTGATATTTGGATCAAAGAAACTTTAATTAGTGAGGAGATTTTAAATGCAATCTTCGTGTGAAACAGCGAAAATTACTTATTCGTATAGAATTTTTACAGCAATGACAAGTAATTATAAATAAGTATCAATAACTTTGTTAAGTAAAGTCTAAATAATAAGTCTTAAAGGCTCATCTGAAATCAATTTAATGTTATTTAAGTATTGATTAACATTTCCTGCGCGGGGTCTCTCAAGGGTCTGAAGGGGTGAATCTCCTAAAGACTGTTAATCATCACATATACGAATGTCTTAGATTGACTGCTTCGCAAATCTTTCGGGAGTTTCGAATTTAAGGACAAGGTAATTTCGAAAAGTTAACGGTATTTCGGGTTAACCATGACATTAGGACGCGAAAATAGTACTTTAGCCAGAAGAACTGTAAACTGTTAGTTACGAAGAAGGCTAAAGATCGAAATCGGTTAGAAAAAGAGGACAAAGGTATGCAATTAGGACTCCAATTTAAACTAAATAATAGACCATTCGTCGCTGGTGATTAAGTAAGCTGTAATATGGAAAACGCCGTTAATTTTTAACGTCCTAAATCTTGGGCGCAATCTTTGATGTGCAGCGCTAAATAACCACGACAAAAGCTTTCGTAAGAACAACGTAATAAATGGACCGGGTCTTGAGACAATACGAGAGGCGGTGGTGGTGAAGATTTATTTTTTCTAAAACGCGGACCGAACCAGGTAGAGATTTGGCGCGAGCCGCCCAAAGACCCATAGCTTCCATTGTCATTAAAACCTTTTCGGCGGTCGTTCAGTAATAAAATAACGTAACGTAACGTTTGAAACGTTCAGAGTTATTTAGACCATTTAAACTGATTTCAAGAAATAAAACCTACTTTAAATAAGGGTTTTGTTTAATTATGAGCGTTTATAATGATAAAGAGGAAATATATTTACAAAATTCACGAGTTAATTGCCATTGAGTAAGCAATCGAGCACTACCCTATGCTTAAAAAGTGTTTATATAGACTATTATATATTTGACTACTGTATATTTTGTAGACAAAATATAAAGTATTTATTATTTTGTCTACAAAAATGCAAACTCAGATCAACAACGTCCGTTTGGCTTAGACTAAACAATAGGGCCTTAATTTAACGGAAGAGCTATATTGTAATACGGCCTAAAAATAATCTCAGATGACTGTGGTCAGAGATTAGAACATATTTAGATTTACTTGTCGAAAACAACTCGACGCGTAACCGGGTAAATAAGTATCATTATATCCAACCTAATTTTATTTTTAATTGGTCCGTTATATCGCCAGTGTTATTTAAGCGGTCAGTAAAGATTCATTTTTAAATCGTGCAACAAATCGTTACAGGCGTGTCGTTACGTTGACGCGAATTTGAAATGTTATAACACAACACGTAATGACAGCGCGAGGCAAAAACGCGCACAGATCCGCTCACAATGGAGGCTAGATAGCGGCACATTTAATATTCATCTTTACCTGTTCACTTCCCCCGTTTCTTTGTTAAGAATTTACGGGACACAATGGAGTGTCGTGTGCTGCGAACAATTGCGTTCGTCTTGAGAAAGAGTCGACGCGCGGAGTTGACTGTAAAATCGGTTTTATTAACGCCACACGCTATTATGCTACGTCCATTACCAAGTAGGTAAAATCGGACTAAGAATAACGTTTCAAGAACTTATTTGACTGGTTTGTTTTATAATTAAACGTACGAAATTGATACTTAATGCCTGGAATATGAATATTTATTTTGGAGAATATTTATATTATAGAATTTTCTTATGAGTAAAAAACAACCTATATAATAATAATAATCTTTAATTATTCTAAATAAACATACAGTGTACAAAATATATAAAGAGTAACATAAATAAAGAAATAACAATTATTTAGACAAAATGGTCAGGGACTCAAAGAAAAAACTCAAAAAAAAAAAAAATTTATATTCTGTCCTTGCCAGACATAATTTACATAAAGAACGCACAATTTGTTGTATGATGGGCAAAGGCCTCCTCTGTACAAAGAATATTAGGACATAGTCCACCACGCTACCCCACTGCGGATTGGCGGACTTCACACGTCTTCGAATAATTATTTTTGTTATTATTTCGTAAACATGCAGGTTTCCTCACGATGCTCTCCTTCACCGCTGAACACGTTGTAAGTCAGCACTTAAAATTAATTATTTCATTGGTGCCGTCACCGAGGATCGAACTCAGGTTGCTCGAGAAAATTTAATTAGAAGCCCCAGACGATGGGCGATCGGGTCTCTTGAAATTGCGTCATATACGTGGTCCTTACGGAAGTTGAATGGTGCACTTTAACTATACTTTCATATTTTTTATGTGTTTTAGTCTTCCACCGCCTTAATAATTATTTGTAAGTCAACCCAACATATTTCCATCACACAGACGGTCTTGTCGATGTCCATATGTCTCGCTATTATGTAATCAAACCTCTTTCAAATTTGGGTGCATCAAGATGCCCACGGTTTACGCTATTCCTTGATTTGCCTTTGTAATTAAATCTTTATCAAACGGTTGGACTTAACAACGGCCCCACTGCCGCGTATTATGCATCAATCCGCCTCATTAACGCTGAATGCCGGCGGAATCGAGTGTGGGCGTTATTGTTTATGGGCCCTAGGGTGATCCCCGTGGAATAAGTTAATAGTAATGTTTTGTTTATCGAATAACCATACACACAACTTGTTATAACCCTAAAAAGGGCAAAAGCCGTTTAAATATAAAAAGTATATCCGATGTATTCCATAATATATTCCATAATTAAGACGAATCTGATTACACTTCAAGTTTATCCGCCAAGTCGTTTAGAGGGACGAGCATACAAAAGGTATGCATATACAAAATATAATAACTACGTAGTCTCAACACATTACCCTCTATTTGTAATATTTTGTATTTTTTATATTTTAATTATAAGTAATAAGTGGTAATATTTTGGAGCTTCCCGGCAGAAAATTCAACCACTTAACGCACAAATCCTCAAAAGCAAATCCCAGTATTTCGAACGTAATGTCCTTAGTAGAACTATTACTGTATCAATCGAAACGTTCTTAATCGTTATGTAAATTTAATAAAAATTTTGATAATCAAATGGATACACTACTTAGAGAGCTTTTATGATTAATCAGAAAGTAGGTCAAAACATTTCATACATCTTAGGTACTATCTTACAAAATTAAAAAAACTCTTTTGTTATATTAGATTAACTTATTAGGTCGCAGACAAACTTCGCGTGTGTCGTCAAGTGTATAACACAGACAGCTTGCTCGGAAGTAAGCCTCCGTTAAAAGGTTTACGCCCGATTTCTGAAACACTGATCATAGCAGAAGTCAGCTGTCAAATGGATTTTCAATTATTCAAAATTAGAATGATCTTCTTAATGATCAGAATGATCAATTCAAAAAGTTTAACAACCCTTTTCGCACCTCAAATAACATTCGAAAATCTCATTTGTCGAATTCTACGACGGTCAGTGTTTCAGAAACCAAGCGTTAAACTCAAAACTGTAATCTGATCGCCGTATAAACCACGAAGAACTCTGTTATACAGTCTAGTGTTAACACCCTTCTAATTAATAGTTTACGTTAAAACCGAGACAATGGCAGCCCTATCGGAGTGGCACGCGTGGGAAATGATCTCTCCGATCCGTTCTCACATAGAGCTCTCGTGGCATCGCGTCTTGAGTTCCTGTAGTTGAACTAAAAACACGCAGGCAATACTGGACTGTAATGCTAAAGGGGAAAGCTTTAATATGGCGTGCACAAGTCCGCACGTTTACGCCGTTTCGGAGTCTAGCGTGTCGTCCGTGGACATGATGACTTCGCGTTGAAGTGGCATATGTGAATAGCGATTTATTGTTTTATTATGTTAACGAAACGTCGGTTATATTTAGACATCCTTATTGGTAGATCGAGATTCCGCTGGAGGGTCTGTTTCGGGGGGGGCGCGGTATACGCTAATATCACCTGTTTTGAGGAAAAAGTTTAAAAAAACATTGTTTTTGCACACTCAAGCGTCTCTATTTTCTTAGTTTTAGCTAACTAAACGCTCATTTTTATACTAACTTATTTGAATTACCAATTAACTGGTTTCCACAGAAAGGCGTTATTAAAAACTTCGCAACTTAGTTGTTTTGCAAATAAAACATATCTTTTCTGTAGAATACTGAATACACAATACAACGAGTTGGATTACTTTACCCGTAAATTCAACTATCTACGAAAGGAGTTTCTCAGCTCTGTGGCATATTTATTTTTATTTAACTGTAGGACCACGCAACAGCTTCGGCTGTTGCACGTATGGGCAGTTCGGTCCGGGTAAATACCAGGACCTCACAGAAGACCTGCGTTAAGTGGAAGTGTCATACTTCTGCGTTTCGTCCGGTGTGTGAGGTAGCCGAGTTCCACTTTATTAAAAGGTGGCAACGCATCTGCAACCCTTCGTGTTGCAAATGTCCATGGGCGGCGGTTATCACATACATCCGGTGAACCGCTAGCTTACTTGCCACATTCTCACATAAAAAAAATGTTACCATATTAATTTGATTGATATTGAACCTTGGATTCTCATCAGGGTACCGTTGAAAATCACATAAAAAAAGGATGAGTGAGATATTTCAAGTTGGTTTTGTATTATTAAATGAACTTGTCGTTACTAAAAATGTTTTACTTGTAAACAGTCGGCGTAAATATCTTTATGTTCAACAATTGACTTTTGCAGCTTCGTCGGCACAACATTTTAGTTTCTCTTAATCTCATTATAAGATAAAATAAAATTGAAGGGGAAACGAATACGTGGTAAAATTAAATCCTTTTACTTAGCTTAAAGTCTTGATTGTAATTTATTACTACAATAGACTACAATAAACACCTTAAAGGGATTTTAGGCGCATCATTGCATTAACAAATTGTTTGATAAACATTCCACCGCTTCCTGTTCCATTCGAAATACCATTCGAAAATTGGCGGCATTTTTTTATCCGCTACTTGGAGGCTCTACCATATAAATTAGTTTATTCTATGGTAGAGCTGTATGTAGAGTTTTATAAAAAGTTTCACCGTTTCATCTTTTTATAGTTTCGTACCCAAAGGGTAAAATTAACCTATTACTAAGACTCTGCTGTCTATCTGTTTGTCTGTTTGTCTTTCCGTCTGTCACCAGGCTGTATCTCATGAACCGTGCTTGTCAGACAGTTGAAATTTTCATAGATGACGTATTTCTGTTGCCGCTGTATACTAATACTAAAAAACAGAATAAAAACGTATTTTAGTGGGGCTTCCATACAACAGACACGATTTTTACCGTTTTTGTAGATAATGGTACGGAACCCTTTGTGCCTGAGTGCGACTCGAACTTGGCCGGTTTGTTTACATTTATAAGCACTGTCATTAAAAATTAAAAAAAAAAACAATTGTATTGCTTTGCTTTATGGGTTCTTTTGCTCATTAATAATTGTGAGATAAAACATAAAATGATTGGAGTCAACAACTATGTTTATAACTAATGCAATAAACGCCATCAGTCATAACTTCTCTGGCTTGACGGGCTGTGGTCAGTCGATTGAAAATCAGTAATGTCTGCTTTATCTGATTGCAATACAACCGTTCATCTGATTTATAGCATTTATATTAAAGAAAGAGGCTTAGGAAATCCGAGTCTGTTGCGCGATTGAACACAGAAAAACGAGAGAGTGGAATTTACTAGTTACGTTTATTTGAATAGTAATGCTAGGACATTATCAGAAATAAAACTTTAATGTACCCCTTCTCGTGCCTTTAGGGGTATATGTTTGGTGTTTCAAGTTTATCACAGCGATTTAGAGCGTGCCTGTTTTTTAAAAACGGCTTCACGATTTACTATCAAGTTATTTGGACACATTGCCTGATGAGAGCTTACGCATTGCGGTAAGAATCCTTTGGAAGCACTGATTTGTCAACTGCACTTGTAATGTCGATGTAAATATTTATATACCATATGTATATATTTATATAACATATGTATATATTTATATAACATATTCATGGTCCACTTCCATGACAAAATAGTGGGGCCCGCTTTTCTCGCCACGGTACCCTAACGAAAACTCATCCGTGAGGTTATTGTTTCCATCAACATTCCTTCAATTTTATCCAGATTGGCTTTGATTTTGGCTTGAGAGGCAAATCCTTTTTGTTTGGGATGCTACTTGCGCAGACACTTTGGCTACCTCTCATCTGAACGGTACTTCGGTCAAGGCCGTATTAGGCCATTTTCCACCACGCGACCTCACCGTGGATTGGCAGGTCTGGCATATATTTTAAATTGATTTCTAAGATGTGAATGTTCCCTCAGGATATTTTCCTTCACCGGCTAGTACGCGATAAGTTTTTTTTTCTTTTTACATGAGAAGGTGGCAAGCGAGCCGGCGGGTCACCTGACGTTAATTGTTAACCGCCGCCCATGGAGACTACAACCTTACCTGTAGATGCTAGTAATAAAGTTGGCCTCGGCTACCTCACTCACCAGAAGAAGCGCAGAAGTATCCAGAAGTTCCACTTCACGCCGGTCTTCTGTGAGGCTGTGGTACTTACGCGGACGGACCTGCCCATTCGTGCAACAGCGACTGTTGCGTGGCCTTGCCACAGTTGAAAATGCTATTGACAATTTTAACTGTGAAATTTCATTGGTTCCCGCATGCGGATTTCTAAGCTTACTCGAGTATATTGTTTTAAAAGTGAACGCTCGGAAACTGAACTAATACGCCTAATTTTCTACTAGTCAATTACCTGCCTTTTAATTTTATTACCCTAACGCTTGTTGATAAGATAAATCTTTGTTGCAGGGGCGCTTTAGTAGCATAATTCTGCCTCTTATATACTTATATCAGCTCAAACTAGTATGATCTAAATTATTTAATTGAGTAGATGCAATTATCAGAGTTACAATCAACTGATATATATAATTCATTATGATGTTGCATTGATAAATCTGACACATTTTTGTACTTACTGTTATACAGAATCACGACTGCTGGCGAATGGATATCGGGTGCCTAGATTGAAGGCTTTTAGACCGACATTGATTTGATTGACTGCTCTATTATTACATGCAAGTTATTTTATTAAAATAAAAATGTTTATAACAATGAATATAAGTACTCGTATTTCTTACCATTTGGTACCTATTGATACATAAAATGTCATTGTTTTATTTTTCTACCTGAATTTAAGAGTTAATTAAAAGTTTTTTGCAGGATTTATAAAACGTCAGCACCTCTGGGCTGCGGCACGGAAATACCAGCTCCTTCTATTTGACCGCATTCAACGAAGAGCTGCTCGAATCGTCGACGACCAAATCCTGTCCGATCGCCTCGATTCTTTGGCCTTGCGAAGGGATATTACATCCCTATGCATTTTCTATCGGATATACCATGGGGAGTGCTCTGAGGAATTGTTTGGGTTGACACCTGCAGGTGAATTTCACCATCGTACAACTCGTCAAACCGCCAAGTACCATCGACACCACCTTGATGGTTGGCGCTCCACCACAGTGCGTTTTTCACAAAACTTTCTACCCGCACAACTACTTTGTGGAACAAGTTATCGCCAGCGGTATTTCCAGACCGATACGACTTAGGGCTTAGACTTCCTTCAAGATGAGAATAGTGAATATGATAGAATATGCTTATTCCTACCTTAAAGGCCGGCAATGCAATTGCGACTCAACCGATGTTGCAAATGTCCATGGGCTGTGGTGATCGCTTATCACCAGGTGACCTGTATGCTCGTTTGCCTCCTATTTCCATAAAAAGAAAAGAGAAAAAGCGTTAAAAACTGTCCTGTGCTATCCTAGGTCTGTACCTACGTGGTATCGACATGGAGAACCCCCAATAAACTCCAAATACATAATTTTATTCATTAACATTACTATTAAATTGAGAGAAGGGGACTCGTGAAATTATGTTCTGAATGATTAATGCGTCTGTGACTGATACTACTGATGTGCCTACTATAGTTTTTTTTTCAGAGAAGCAAGCAAGCAATAAAGAACATTCGTGGACATTTGCCACGCCAATAGGTAGACATTGCGGTTGGGCTGCCAACTTCAAGAGGGCACGTCTCCGGTTACCAAAGACAAAAGAATGAATATTTATACGCTCCTCCAGTCTTCTGTGATGCCATGTTCGACGACCCGACTGGCCTAATGTGTAGTGCCCCTGCCTCTTGCATCAGAGGGTGTGGGTTCGATGCCTAAAATGGAAAAATATTGCGTGATGTGTCCTGAAATATTTACTAATATTTATTCTATCATTGTGCTATCTTTTGGTAATTATGACATTGTTTATGTTGATGAACAATTATCAATTATTAGTTCAAATTTTCGCTTAAACATATTCTGTAATAAAAGCAAAATGTTAACATGTAATCATCTCCACAAATTTAAGCGCATCATGTTGAACTAGAATAAATATGCATTTCTATGAATTGTTGCTCTGCAAAAACATTTGTTTTTTAATATTTTGACATTTAAATGAATAAATAATTTATAATCATATCATAATTGGAGCGATATTACTGACAGTGGCTAGAGACAAACAAGATTTTATAAGTAACAAGACCAATTGGCGTAGTGGATAGAGCGCCAGAGGGGGTGGGTTCGATTCTCACTACTGGAAAAATATTGTGCGATGAACATAGTATTTTTCTAGTGTCTATATGTCTATAGTATATATATATATTTACAAAAAGAAAAGTACGTTTAAGAATGTTTATCAGTAAAGTAATCCATAGTACAAGCTTTGGGACTACATAACGTTGTGTAAAAATATGTCCCGAAATACTTAGGAAAAAAAAGATATATTTCCGTTATTTAAATATAATACGAATGCGACAGGATATTCAGTTTTATTTGAACATCATTTCATTTAGCAAACCGCAATTTATGAATTGAAAGGACTTTTTTTATGCTATCCATTGACAACATTACAAGACCATCGAGTTATTTATTACATATCGATGACATAGAGATTTTGCAACTATTGCGATAGGTTTTTGCCATTGGTTTGGCAACGACGTTTCAGACTTCTTGCACCAATGGCAGTGCAATTATCGACAAGGTCATATGATTTTAAGATCGGAGGATGCCGAAATATCATGATAGAGCTTTATGGTAATCTTTAGAGAGGAAAGATTTCGTACAGTAATCTACATGTAGAGTGTGATGTCTATTGGTTGGTTAATGATTAGGCTTTTTTTATGCGAAAATTTGTCAAACGAGCAGACGGTTTACCTGTGTTAACTGAATACCGCTGCCCATGAACATCTGCCAGAACCGAGGGTTACAGATGTGTTGACAACCGTGTGAAAATTGGGCTCCGGCCACCTCACTCACCAGCCGAAACGCGAGATATTTGTCATACTTCCACTTTACGCTGGTCTTCTGTGAGGTCGTGGTAATTACCCGGACGGGCCTGCCCATTCGTGCAACAGCCGAGGCTGCTGCGTGGCCCTACCACCGTAAATAAATAAAGGCTAGTTTCAAGGTGCTGAATATGCCCCCTCTAAATTTTATTTGCATTTACATGGAGTATTCCAATTATTTACTAAAGCCAAAACTTCTATAGGGCAATAAAAGTAAAGCTGACTGTAGTATACTAACTAAATATTTTAGCCACAAACGATATTAAGGAGCAGACAAATACATGTATAAATTTTGAATTGGACAAGAACATAGCTTCAGCTTAACCGTAATATCCATAAACCTATACGATAGCTAAAAAACGCAATGAATTGAAACCGCAAAGAATTGAAACGACTCTAAAACCATCGCCTTTATTAAAGACACTTCACAGCTGATGTGATGTTTCAAAACAACCTGAATATTTCGTGTTAAAATATCATTACCAAGTCATTATTGAAACGATGAAAGGATTTGCTTGATATTTGGATCGTTTTAATTAACCCCGCATTTAAAAGCGACATAATGTATTCTTCAATGGGACATTCTTTTCCTTTCTTTTTTTCATTAGATCCAGTTAGTTCATTCGTGTAATTTATGTTAATTATTATTTGTTTTTAAATGACGGTGTGAACGTCCGTACGTCACTTAATTCACAGGCCCACTGAAAACCAGCGCTGTAGTCTCGTATCGACTGCGGCATTAAGCTGAGTGTGGTCTGTTTGCCGTATACGCCACACACAATTGTGTGCGTAAAATGTGTAATGTATTTAATATTTTTTTATTCTTCTTTTTTTTTTCTTTTTATTATGTAATTTTTGTTTATGGTTTAAATGTACATGTGGCGTATTTGAGCAATAAATGTTTTCTTTCTTTCTTTCTTTCTTTCAATGGCAGGTCTATACTTAAGAGTATGATCGTTTCGTTGTGAAAACTACTCTAAAAAGTTTTTATATATAAAAAACCGGCACAAAATAAAATATCGCAGGCGATGAGGATAATAAAACGAGTGTCTGTGGATAGTTTACAAAACTAGTTCGGCGCCCGCGAATCTAATCGACGATCATTCTTTCCCTGGGACGAACAACAGAATAGATCGAAATTGAAAACAAATCCACCAAAAGCGTGAAAAAATTTATTAAAACTTCAATTTGTTTATTTTTTAATTTTGATGTGACCACATTTTTATGCTTAAGAACATAAGAATTTTCGAAGGAAGATGAAAAATGAAAATGATATTGCTCATGGGGTCCACGTATGAAAATTAACAAGCTATATGGTCCTATTGAAGTCCCATCAAAATAGAAAAATTGTCATAACACTAAGATCGTCAATAGTTTGTCCAAAACAGGACGAGGTAAGGCAACAAAATTCTGCTTGTCTACATGAGCTTTTCTCTTTTCCACACAAGAAATATACGAATTCCGAACCGTAAAGAACAAATAATTAAACCAAGGACGGCTTTTATCCCCTTCGATTGACTTACATTACATTATAACCGTATTTAGCATTGTTACAAACAACGGGTCTTAACGTTACAAACGCAGCGTTAAGCCGTTTACCCCTTTAGAGCAATCGACACAACGATCGATCAATATTTATTAACGTTTCTTCTGTCCGTACACGGGTTGTTAGTGATTCTATAGTTATCTGTCAAAATTCGCCTCGGCCGGAAACCTGACCGTGGGAACGGGAGGCGATCGCTTTTCTCAATAAATCGCGTGTTATAACTATATAGTTTTAGTTTAGACAATGATAGCTTCATTCTGTGTTCTAATGTCCACGAGTGACGCGATTGATTTGCGAATTTATTTATTTTAGCGGACGAAACTCTTGAGAAAAATGAAAACATAAAACAAGGAAACAGCTTTTCTTGTAAACGTATAACTTTTTCATTTGGAGGTCTGTTAAATCATTTGGCTTCGCACAACTATTATATTTGATTTAACTTTAAGAACCATTCAGAATAGTACTGACGTTTGTCCACTGATGTTAACCACTCAAACGGTGAGAATGGTCTAGACCACAAATCAGTGATACTATGGGTATAAACAGCTTTCGAGACTTATAGGAGATCTTCCGGTCAATTAGAATACGGCGTCCTCATTGTCCTCATCTGGAGGTTCCCATTGAGGTGACGACCGTCAATTTTTGAAGTTATACTTCTTTTGGCGCGTTAGGGAAAGATTATGAGAGTAAATTTTTACGATGCGCGCGCACACCGTCACGAAAAACCGACACCCTGAAGTTAGCTAGACATCTACGTATGTTTGCGTGAGAACTGACGTCATCGATACAATTGTATTCACGATATTTATTTTGTGTATTATTGTGATATTTAAATAAACTTTATTTAACTAGATAATAGGTTATAATAAAACTTTCAATGTATTAAATACCTTTTTTCTATTGTTAGTGTAGATTTTTCTACAAACGTAGAATAAGGCGAAAGATAAAATTTTTGAAAAGATTTTTATCATGTTACGCCCAAGAAGTATAACTTACATACATTTACTTACGTACATTTCGTAAATTAATTTTATTTATCGATTCTTAGATAATAAATCACCGGTATTTCTTTAAATGTGCAAATTGAAATGGAGGATATTAGCAATAGGCTCTTAAAAATCCAATCTGTTTCTAATTTCAAAACTGAAATTAGACGACGCTTTAGAAATCATTAAAGTATTGTGAATAATCAAACAACCCACTAATTAGGATTTATACGAGGCGTCTGAGAGAGTTGAATGGGCGGCTCGGGTTAATAATTATAGCCTGTTGCTTTCAGTCGCTTCTTTGCTGGAGATATTATGGACAGGAAATACGAAGCTCTTGGCAGAAATGAGTTGTCTCGGTAATGAAGAACTACAGTTACGACCGTTTAAATGCCTATCAGCAATACGCGCCCTAAAAAGATTAGATAGAGAAAAATTGCAAAGTGAACTAGAACTGAAGTGGAATCTAGTTCTGAATATAGGTAATACAAAGACAGGTTAGGTTAGACAGGACGCGTAGCAAAAAACTGTCAAGGAAAATATCACTAGTGTGTATGGTTACCTCCATTTATTAAATTTTGGGAGACAACCCGAAGGTTAATCGAAATCAACACTGGAAAATATCAGTATAGTTCAAGATCGATTAGGACAACTTTAAACTGCAATAATAGCTACCTGGTTTTTACATAAATTCCACTAAATCAATTCAAGTAGGAGCTTAAGTTAAGCCTATATTGAATAAAGAAATTTTGACTTTGAATGAAAGGTATTTTATTTTGAAGAATAACATTTTTCCGGTTACTTCATTATGTTTCATTTAAACAAATTGTCAATAGATGGCATTATCATACATACTTTATTAAAAACATTAAACAAATGTTTTTATGAAAAAAGTAATTTTATTCTATTTGACTATTTTTCGTTAAAAGCGGCATAAATAAGCTTTAAAATTGTGTTTAAATCATTAAACATGAACGCGATTTTTAAGTAGAGGTCTTTCCTTTGCTTATAACAACCAAATTATAGTGGGGTGTTTTGTGTTCGTCTCATTTTTAAAACCAAGCCTTTCTAAAAGCTACCTTTACCGACATTCCGAAGCAGATTAAAGTATTTAATAAAAGTAGAGACTACATTTTTTTACTTTCTAAAAGTAATTTTGATGTGTGACTGAAGTGAGAAAATACCTATGTTAAGATATTTCGGAAATCGTAAAGTATTGCGAACCCCATTAGCAGCAAACTTATACTTAAATTTCGCTATCGAGGTGGGAAAATTATACGCTGAAGATATTATTTTACGACTAGGTGAAGACAGCACCGATCATTAATACTGTAGGGTTGTGTCGCCATGACGCTCCGATTTTGGCACTTTTACGCCAATTACCCGGCTAAGTGCATTAGTCACTGTGACGTGTGCGGCCCGCTCTGTTGGCATGCTCACGCCACGTTGGTTGTGTAATACGGTAGTGGGGGCATGTAAATGGCGGTACTGTTGGCCGCGGAGCGTTCGCGACCGTGGGAAAACTATCGCCCGTGGCGAGCCGTGGCCAGGTACGCATTTGGAAGTGAGGAATTAAGGAGTTATTCAATACATTTTTTGTTGTGATGTGGTAAAATTATTTAAATGAAATCTTACTGATCGGTAATATACATAAGTACAAAGATATCGATCGTTTTGAAACAGATCCAGCTCTGAAGACCCCTGACTGTGAGTGTGTACGTGTGTCTCTTTGTGTTAATGTGTAATTAACTACTTTCCGATTGCTTCGTATTATCTCTTAGATATTTTTTTTTTCATTTCCGCCCAGCAAGTATTAAGTGGTAAGATTTTTGATTAAGGCTAATAGATACGTATCGTATTAACTAATATAAATATCATAATGTATACTATATCAAAATAAAAGCAAATTTTTTTGGAGATATTTTGAATCTGTTAGTTATTGTTGAAATTATGTACGGAATAACGTTGTGTAATTTTTTAAATGAAAGTATAGTGTTAGGCCATACCATTGCCTTTACCATAAGTCTGAACTTAATTTTAATTTCGATCAATGTTATATTACACTATACATTTGTATTTTTACGTATATGCTCCTCTGGCCAACGTTTTTTTATGGGAAAAAGCGGCAAACGAGCAGTAGGCTCACCCGACGGTAAGTGATCACCGCCGCCCATGGACACCTGCAACACCAGAGGGCTTATTTGCAATGTTGCGTTGCCTTTTAGGAAAGACAATGTTCTCTTTTTGGAGGTGATAAAAGATTGCTAAAACGTGCTGAAATAATTAAATATTCCCGAGTCCGGCCCCCGCCGCTCGTGCAGCGACCGCGGGCGCGTGACGACGTCGGCGCGCGCCGCAATCACGAGCGCCGACGTGGGACCCGCAACCGACTCGACCGGCAACCGCTCGCCAACCGTCGACCAACCCACACAGCGAGACCTCAATCTACACCAATATCGATAAAAACACTAATTTATACCGGCATTTGACACTCGCCAGCATCCTATTTCGAAGAAGTCGCCTTTATGTGATGACTAGCTGGTGCCCGCGACCTCCTCTATGCCGGATTGGTATTTCGAGTGGCTTTCTTCTCCAACGCCCGATCTATCTTTATACCCAAATTCATCAATATTGGTTCTGCGGTTTAGTCGTGTAGGCGTAACAGACAGACAGAGTCACTCTAAGAGACCTTTGTATCTTTACAAATTATAGCCTATGTGTTATTCTGATTTATAAACTGTATCATTGTAGAGTTTCATTAAAATCCACTCAGTAGTTTTTGCGTGTAAGAGAAAC
The DNA here is from genome assembly GCA_933534255.1 of Iphiclides podalirius. Classification (NCBI taxonomy): domain Eukaryota; kingdom Metazoa; phylum Arthropoda; class Insecta; order Lepidoptera; family Papilionidae; genus Iphiclides; species Iphiclides podalirius. The sequence continues at coordinate 9,545,463 of OW152827.1, read as the reverse complement.
AAACATCCATACATCCGTACATCCATACATGCGAAACTTTCGCGTTTATAATATTACTAGCTGTGCCCGCGATTTCGTCCGCGTGGAATTTAAAATAAAAAAAAATCTAAAATAAAAGTAGTCTCAGTTACTCCTTATTACATCAGCTATCTGTCAGTGAAAGTCCCGTCCAAATCGGTCCAGCCATTTCAGAGATTAGCCGGAACAAACAGACAGACAGAGAGACAAAAATTGTAAAAAAATGTATTTTTAATTGTAAAATGTGTATTTTGGTGTATTTACTGTGTATACATCCATGCATTTAGTAAAAAACGGTTATTTTGTATTTGTATATATTACAAACAGACACTCCAATTTTATTTATCTGTATAGATTAAGAATGTTTTGTTCTTTTCTAGAAATTATGTAAAGCTTCATCGAAAATGGCGTACACACGGGGTGACGTATAAACGATTACATTATTCTTGTAACGTACTTATATGTATATCAAATCAAATGGTCTGAACTAATGTGAAGTCTCACGGCGGGACCGACTCAATAATATCGCTAATCGATTGTAACTTATACGATGATAATTCTGTCTTTTATAGTTTCATGGCTTAAAGATGCTGACGCTTTCACAAGTAAAATTTTAGAGAAAAGCAATGTCTTTTGAAGAAATCGAAGAAATTGCAGTCTGATTTTGGAAGAAAATTCTTATTGCGGCGAGGTGTGTTTAAATTTGTTATTTTCATTAAAACTTAATTCAATTACAAGCGAAGTTGAATAAGTAAAATATTGCATCTACCACTCACATCACTTTTAAATTTTATTTAAAAATTGAGTAAATGCTTCAGGGCCTATTTTTAGACAAAGTTATCTAGCCCCAAACTAAGTAAGGCTTTTTCTAGCAGTGGAGATCAAAACCACACCCTCAGGCGCAATAGACAGGTTCACTATCCACTACGCCTATCGGTTTGTCAGTAATTTTAATCGCTAAAACATTAAAGACCTCCATCTTATAATAAAAAAAAACACTTAAGCACATCTCAATAACGCAACACTTTTTCTACAATCAATTAACTCCATCCTCGACTCTCATGCTTCGACTGTTAGCGGAGGTCATCACGTTTCTAACTAAGCGATACTCATTTCGTTTTTAATAAAAACATAAATCCACATAAACAGATTGAAAGTTGTGAATGATTGCCCATAGGACTCCTTATTAAAAGTCTTTTTTTTTTTTAATAGTGCTTAAGGCGTTTTATAATTTTCAAGGAGTTCAAAAAGAAGGAGGTTTTTATATATTTGAATAAGTAATTTTATACACATTAAATATAGAACCTCCTTTTCTGATAAATTTCAAGTACTGTTGGCGTTTTAATTCTAGTCGACGCATTTAGCACCGGTCCGCGATGTTTGACGGATAAAGGAAAAAATACTGAGATATGATGATAGGTCGCGTATTCTTACACACGCTAAGTGTTAGTGAGAATAATTATTGTTGAGACTTTTTGGGCAATAAAAGCAGTAAGCACAAGAATGGCAATCGATGAGCGTAGATGACTTGGGGGTAAAATATTGGTCAATGTAATTGATATTTTTTTTTATTAAAGGCGGCAAACATGCATATGACGGTAAATCGCTGCTCATAGACATGGAGATTGAAGGGACATTGCCAACCTAATAACTGATTGTCAACATGGTCGGTCTTCGGATACCTTTTCTCAGAGAAACGCAAAAGAATCAATATTTTCTCCATTACGGCGCACCGGTGCTTTCTAGCAGAACCATCAAGCACTAATTTAACAGATTATATAGTTTTTTTTTATTCGTTACCTATCAATTTGCTATTTGAAAATGATCTGCCGTTTAAGAGATTTTTATTCATATCGCAGTAACTTAATGGGAGTGTGCAAGATTTTTGTTGCAAAATCTCATGTACAACGTCAAAAATTTTTAAAGGTTTACATTTTAGACTTATCGCTGCGGCTGTTGACAAGAGGGCTGGTTCTTTTCTCTTAAAGGTTAAGCGTAACTATTCAGCGAGTAAATGTAGCTAGCGTTCTTGGCACCCTTAACATATTGTTAATACTAGATATAATAAAAATGAGAGAATTTTTAATAAAATACATAGATTTAGAATAACAGCATTAGTAGAATAAATCAAAAACCAGAACCTTTCCCCGACTTGAATGATGAAGCCTACGGATGCATAATAATTCCGTCGATCTAAATTAAACAATCGTATCAAGTTGCTAGATGGCGGGATTTATATAAAAAAAGTAAAAGTCTAAGGTATCGATTCGTGCTGCCTCGATCCGGCATTCGAGTTTACGTAACACCCTTTCGACTAGATCACCCACAAAGTGCGACTGACTGCAGTTTTTATTACAACTTGATACCATCAAGTTGTAATAAAACATCTGTTGAGTATTGGTATTATGAAGTAAGACTAATGGCGGGCGTTAGTGTATGGACACATTTAGATACTTCGAAATTTTCGTGACTAATCTAGTAATAGCCATTATATTATCTGAGGTAATTTTTTTATGGCAAGCTAGCAGGCAGTTAACGTGATGTTAGTGAATACCGCCGCCCATGGACATATAAGGAACCTGAGAGGTGGTAGATGCGTTGCCAATCTTTAAAAAGTGGGCCCCAGCTACCTCACTCACCAGGCGAAACGCGAAAGTATAACATTTTGAATCCAGACCGGTCTTCTGTGTGGCCATGGTTCTCCCCGGATAAGTCTGCCCATTTATGCAACAACAGAAGCTGTTGCGATACCCTACCACCATACAAAACACCATATTGTAAAGAAGTTCAGGCTGTGTAAATTTGTTCGAAATGTTATTTATTCACCGTCTAATTGAAAATTTACTTTATATCGTCTTAAATTGCAAAAGTGAAAGAATCTAAGACTGAGGATGTATTGTTAGTTGTAGTGGTGCTTTTTTGTTTCATTTTACATTGGCACTTTTTTGATGTCTAGACGTTGCGTGTCTTTTAAATTTTCGAAGTGTGATAGTGAAAAAAGACTTCAGATACGTTTGGTTAAATGAACTTGATAAATGTGTCATTTAATATTCAATCCACGTTGCGTCGAGTTTTGGATTTTCGGATTTTAAGGTGAATTTAGTCCACGGTTGTGACGTCACATCTTTTAAAGTATTGCCAAACACGTCACAAGATAATGTATCACGGATTCGTCTCACCTACCTTCTTGAATACTTATCGGTTGGCTAATTTTTACCTGACATGTTATTTTTGGTCTAAAAATTTCCCAATTACGGCATAGTCAAGCCTCACAAGTAATAGAAATAATAATTGCAGACTCCCGACGAATCGCGAATTTTTCAAAGACCTGACCAAACGGTTCTTCGATAGAGTCGAACATCATCCTAAGCCTCTGGTGGTAAGCGCAGCAAATTACCAACCCGATCCAAACGTGAACGTAAACAAGCGTCGCCCGCGAAACGTCCTCATCGACCCTGATCGAGGAAGGGGACTTAGGTACGTCGGACCCACAGTCGGGGGTCCCGCCGGATAACACTAGCCACACAGTTAGTGTAGCAACAAACACATTAGTTCGCCCTCGCCCCCGAGCACGGCGAGACCAACACAACGCGTACACAAGGCACACCCGCGTTCCAGGGCGGTTCTCACCTCCGCCAGCCACCGATTAGCTAAAAACACAGTCGACGGCCATCGGGGTCTCGGTCCGCACCGCAACTTCGATGGCCCTTAGATGACATGTCGTAGTTAAACGCACGCATGAGCACATGCGCGTCCCTACCCACAGCGGAGGGCCCAAACCCGTGGGTTCTGGCTAGCCCACCGTTTCTACGTCAGATGAAGCTTTAATAGTCTCGGGACTGAAAGCACAAACATCAGTTAATACAAGATACAAGATAGATAACAGGCGTCGATTCAAGTACGAATAAATTCCGAATAACAAAACATTCATCACACGGCACTTCAATATAATCAGCGCCTAACACCACATTTTTGAATCTAAATTAAATGCCTCTTTAAAATGTATAAATAAGTAAACCCATAATCCATTCTTGAGAAGGAGACAGACCTTTACTTTCCTCTAACACTATTTTTTTTTTAGAAAAGGAAGTATGTAATAGATTTCGGAACTAGTATCGTGTTCCAAAAACAAAAAACTGAGCGAGTTGATCGAGACTCGAGGGCGCGACGTCGTTTTCGTATCGAATATCTTACAGTCATAGCCCAGCTCCAAATCGTTCGAGACCGTGCCATTTCCACCGGAGCTTCCCACGGCGCGGCGCACGCAACCGCAAGAACCAATTAGGTTGGATCGAACCAATTTCTAATTGCGCTCGCGTCTATATCGCGATCGCACTTACGCGCATAACGTGATGCGGGTAAAAGGCGACCGTTCCTTTTTCGAAATCTACTTTTTTCTTTTCTTTCTTTTTTTCCGTTCTACCAACTGGCCAGCGCTTACTATCACGCTTTTATTTTTATTTTTTCACTTTACGATAAGCAGTGATATATCAAGTTGGGCAACTCACTAGCTTTGTAAAAGCCCATTAATTACGCGCCTTGTTCAGAGACGCTTTGTGAGGTGTTATTAGCCTGAGAAAGGGAACATTGATAGGTTTATGTGCCGAGACGAAAGTTTTGAGCTCGATACTGAATCTCTGAGAGGGATTCTGTAGCGAACAGTAAGTAATTCATCCAAGGTATTTGGCTATTCGATACTTCTTGTCCTATGTTTCCAGAATTATGCTCTAAAGATATCTGTTTATTCATCTAAACCTACTTAGATGAATGTGTCCAACTTTTTACATTAAAAGATATTTCTCTTCTCTCACAATATAATGTACCAAATTAGCTTAGTATATTAAACCTGTTTTATTGTTGGTTCCTAAATTATACAACGGTCTAAAATTTGTAGAGAGTAGTGTCCTTTTATCGTTTGTTATCATTTTCACTGTAATAGAATTGTATTTATATAAATATACATAATTATGTTTATTCAATGATTAACTGTGATAATATATTCGAATTGTATTTTTTTAAAATACCTTCATATTATTTTTAAGGAAAAATTGTTAGAGTGGCAACGTTTTCAACAGTTTTCTGTTGCTATAACTTCATAGATAATATTTTTAAATTAAATTAACACCACATGGGCCAAAATATTAAAAAGAAGTAAAGTAACAACCTATATATGACCCACTGTTGGGCAAAGGATATTAGGGTATAGTCCACCACGCGACCCCACACGGAGTGGCAGATTTTACGCATCTCCGAAATATTTCTATTCTTATTATGAAAATATGCAGCATCCCTCACGAAGATTTTCTTCACCGCTGAATACGTACTAAGTTAGTAGTTAAAATTGTGATTAACAATTTCATTGGTGCTGGCAGCGTGTTGTTCAAGTATGTCGAAGTAAAAGTAAGCGCCTGGACACTGACTTATCAGTGCTCATCGGCTAAAAGCTCGAGTAACTTAACATTTTTTATGACAATTTCTTAGATAAGAGTGGTTAATGTTATCCTAAGAAAGCGGACTTAGAGACCTTTACTTTAGAACTATTCTAGATAAACATCAGCCATTTTCGAATAATTTTTACTACAGTAGCAGAGTACACACTCCGACCGACATGACTGTAATATATAACCCTAGTATTTATTATTATACATAGCATTGTTATGTTATGTATATTATAAACATTACGCGGATGTGCGCGTGTTCATTGCCTACGTCCAACTAGAATAATGTACCGTATGTGACAATAAATATTTAAATCTATGTCACAAAAATATTTTCCCTTGTACAATCGTACAAGGGAAAATATTTTTTTATAAATAGGCACGGTGGTTTGTAGTCTATCTACCGCATACTAATATATCATATAATTTGTACTCTTTATAATATTATTACACATTAAACTAGCAATGGTTGTAATATAGTTTTATTCAATAATGTAATATGTTTTCATTCGATTTAAATATTGATAAAACTAGGCGACAGTAGCAGAGGAACCATATTAAACAAAGATTTCAATTGTCTCTACATCAGAGATATCAACGTCGAAGTTATATCTAGTACTACGCAAATAACAGTTTCATATTTAAGAATTATTTCTTAATTAGTGCATATTTAGTTACATAGATTCATAGTTAAATAAACTACCTCATAGAAGACCGGCGTGAAGGAAATATTATACTTTTGCGTTACGTCTGGTGCGTGAGGTAGTCGGGGCCCTCTTTATTAAAAGGTGGCAACCTACGGGTGTTGCAAATGTGCAATTGGCCGGCGGTTATCACTTAACATCAGGTGAACTGCCAGCTCACTTGCCTCACATAAAATAATATGGAACAGCACTGTTAACCGGAATAAATAACGAATGAGGCAATAACGAATATTGGTTATATGTACAGAGGGTGTTAGGACATAGCGTTTCATTAGGTATGTCCCTGGGGAGAAAACTTCAAATATTTTTCCACGAAGAGCAATTTCTTTGGTTATTTTATTTATTTCATACGGGCTTTCCTGTTCATGTATTCCTTCACCGCCGAGCGAGTGTTAAATCGGCATTTGAAAATTAAATTAACAGTTACTAATGAAACTGTAATTTTAACTCGCGTTGCATATGAGAAGATACCTAGTAGATGGATTAGTTACGTGCATCCTAAATAGTAAATTCAAGTACAAGTATATATTCAAGTACAATCTGTACATTCGTTCTCATTGGACTTTCGAAATGCTCATGAATAAAAGAAAAACTGCTATATTCACTACCGTCTTGTAATAAAAATCAATAATTAAAACAGTCCATTTGAAACTGTAAAGACTAAAAATATGCACATAATAGATTAAGCCTTTAATGTTAGACTTTTTTAAGTCGACTGTTAAAAAAAGTTTTATAAAAAAAAGCACATAAAAGCAGTTATTTATGGCCGACGAAAATTATAGCACTGCGATAGCGTGGGAAAGAACTGACATACTACCCAGTCCATTTAGTAATACATTATCACGGTATCACCCATTGTATGCAGCTTTAATATTCCACAACTAATTAAAGCAATAGAAACTCTTTTTTGTGATAGTTTTTATCGAATGTATATTAAGATAATCATGCTTATTTAAAAGCTTATATCATTAATAGGAATTTAATCTTATATAGCCTTCGACAGTTGTGGTTTTTTTTTTTTCATAGATTTATACTTCGGCGTCTCATCAATGAGATTTCGTGTTAGTAAACAAAATCTTGATACATTTGTATCGTTTATACCGAAGTACCGAAAGTGGGAGTGCCAGTAATGGTGTTTGAATTTAATGCCAAAATTTTGGAATTGGCATAGTATTTTTTTTACTCAATTTATGCCGGCGTAGGGGGTTTAACATTAAACAAAGCTATCGTAATACAACACTGGTTTATTGTTCTCTAGCGTTATGGACTAACAATTAACCTAAACGCGTAATTATAATAGATTTAAGTCTCTCACGAGCAAACTACAAATATCACAGTCACAACTTAAGCGCTACTGTACTTTATAAGTTTGGGAACAGATTAAATGCCTCGACCGACGGACATAAACGACTGCGAGGTTAACGAAAAGCAAAAAAAAATAACAGATCCGTTCGTAAAACAAAAAGAAAAAATCCTTACTTTATTAAATTAAAAACAAAACTTCAACAAGACACGCGAGCGGAATTGGGACTCGACAAGTTTTTCAACACACATCGGTTCTAGGAACGTTAACTAGGTCAAACGACAACGCTTAAATATCACACGCTCTGTCACACAGTCCTGGATGGGGCATGAGAGATCAAGGGTACTGGCGCGTTCACCAGGGCCTCCACATCGACTGGGCGGGGTCTGTTTCGGAGGCGGGGCTGTGGGGCGGTGAGGGCGGCGCGTACGGCCTCTTCGGGTTCACCTCTAGGTCCGCTTGCGCCTCCGCCGGCCTCTTCGCGCCTCTCGGGTCCGGCCTCTGCGGGGGCTGCAGAGGCGCCGGAGCGGGTGCGATCGCCTGCAGCGGTGTGGGCCTCGCGACTTTCGGGGCGATCGGCTGCGGCTGCGCTGGACCCTCCAGCCTCCGTATGCAGCTGGTGAGGTGCTGCAGAAGCCTGGCCCCCGCCTGCGGGTCCACGGGCCCCTGCCTCTGCATCGCGTTCGCCGCTAACGTGGCGTTCGCGATGAACTGCGACACCTCCGTTGCGCACTGGGTGAATCCGGCCCTAAAACGCTCCGCGTACGACATCTCCGGCTTCAGCACTAACTGGCCCCGGCGCTTTAGGCTGTGCAGGTGCCGCACGGTCAGCTCTAGGATGTCGGCCTTTTCCAGTTTCGATACATTCTCTCCTTCCGCCTGCAGTGCGGTGACCATTAGGTCTTTGAGCTCGTCGAGACAGCGGTTGATGCGCGCCCGCCTCTTCCTCTCGAGCATCGGCTTCATGACCTTCCGATACTGGTAGGTCCTGGAGACCGGTTCCTCCTCGTGGGGCGAGTATGCGCCGTGCGGCGGTGACATGGCTCTCGCTGGCAGGATCATTGGTGCGTTCCGCGCGGCGTCCGTGCAGCGAGTGAGCCGCGCGCAGCCGCCGCGTTGTATTTATGCGCCATACGCTCGATTGTGGCGAAGCGCCCGTGATAAAAATAGGGCTGCCGATTGGATACTCTTTGTTTAATAGCGATTTTTTTATATGCCCTTTGGTTTGAACTGAGAATTTTTTTTCTGTATGAACTAAATTTATCCAATGCAGTATTAAAACAATCATCATAAAATCTTTATAAATTAAAGAATTTTAAAAGCAAGAAACATTGTTTACAGATTTAGGGGTAATGTATTAAAAATCATTAAATTTTACATGTGCATGTTTTGCTTTACGGTTTTTGTATTATCTTTAAAATACTATTTACAGGCACAACATATATATTTTTTGTATGTTCATATCGTGATACTTTATCAGTTCCAAAGAAATTTGATAATTGTTTGTAAAATAATATATTTTTCTTAATTAGAATCATGTTTTCTGAATTTAAAGTAGTAATTTTGTGTTAAATATTTGAGAGTGATTTAATTTCTACCGCTGATAATTCCTTTTATTCTATAATTATTATTATATAAAAAAATGTATTACTTGGCAGCTGTTCGGTAAGACATTTCGAGGGAGTCAGCTGAAGGCACCTGGCCAGCACGCGTTCTCACGCGCACCCTCCCGTCTAACAGACACGCAAGCAAGCAAGTCCCTTTATTAGACAACACAATAACGAAGCGAGTACAAGAAGACTCGTGGCAATTTATAACAGCTGTCTATTTAAGTAAATACTTTTAAAATATTATGAAAAAAGTAAGTAAGTAATAATTTTTTATTTTGACTGAATAATATTACTTATTCGCAACTTATCCTAATTATCTTTTTACCTGTGCGAAATTTTTGTAATAATTTTTATACATAATTATTATGAAAACAATATTTGGATGTGTAGAACATTATAAGCAAATGTTTATAATTAGCAACAGACAGAATTATAACATAATAATTTATAAAATGTATTTATAAATTTAAAAAATTATAACATAAAAATTTATGTGGTTAGAACAAAATGAAGGCGGTTAGCAACCCTAGCGCCGGGGAAGCAAAGGCGTAAGTTCGCGCGGTGCGTTATCGCCTCCGTCTCGGACAGACGGACCGAAGGATAGAAATCGCTTTGCGCTTTATAATCCGACCGTAATTTTATACGATATCGAATAATTCGCGACCCAAATGCGAACCTGTAATTGCGCTGTGATTGATTTAATTCAACGCGTTTTTTTTTTTTTTACAACAAATCGATCGATATACCGCGTCGACCGGTATTCAAATATTGCGATCAATTTTACGAAGAGATCAAAGGTATGTGCGCAGCAAACGGAATTAGTCATCCGAAAACAATACGGAGGCGCGAAGGCGTGAGTTCCCAGCACCGCTAGTCGGCACATCGACCTATTGTGCAGCGCCTCGGAGCGCTACTCCAATTCTGTCTTGGCCCGCCCAGCGGCGGAAGGGCCTAAGTGGCGACACGCGTCCGCGTCACGCGCTGAAAGTGCCACTCCTCGCGACCGAGCGGCGCTTGAGACCTTTCTACTCCGTCGCGGCGATAGCGCCCAGACTCGGAAGGTCGTATGCGACGCCGCCGTCAGTAGCCCGCGAGACATTCCTCCACTGCACGCGGCGCCGTGGGAAAGGCCGTTCCGCGCGTGTTCCCACACACTCGGCCGGCACAAGCCAACCGATAAATTATCATAATACCATTGTGAGCGGCACGGTACCGGGAAATTTCGTGGGCCATCAATCGGCGCGCTGAATACTTAGCGCGTGGTCTACTGCGGGACGGTCCCGCCATCGGCGCGAATTCCGGGACGTATGGTGGTTTTGGATTTTTTTTTCGCGTGCTTATATTTGCGGCCAGCAACACTTATGCGAATTGGAGACAGCTTGGTTTTTTTTTTCGCGTGCTATTGTTGCGGCCAGCAACACTTTATTGCTGAATACAAATTGTCGACGACTTTAATTGCTTTGTGTGAAGGTCTCTCAGCGCGGCATGTAAATAGTCATAAAAACCGAACTCTAAAAAGGTTGTATTGCTTTGGGTTAAGAGGAGAGGGAAGCTTATGTGTTATTACTTTAGATCAATGTATTTAATATTTGCTAGAACTTCAATTGAAGGACTTAAACTTTTAGGAGAGCATCATTTATATGTATAATAAGATCAGTAAACTTTCAAATAATTTTACTGATTCCTCGAGTTAAAATCGCTCACACTTGAACAAAATCGCCGCAAGAATACCTCGGCTGGCCATAGGCTCTGACCTCTCAGCCAGGGCCGTTACGCCCCTGCTGCCAACTGTGACGTCACATAGCAAAACGATTTTTGTAAAATAAACTGTGACGATTGTAGTCTCTGCTGACTACAATCGTCACCCATACTCGACATAATCAACCCCAAAGTGAATTTCGGTCGTACATATATTATAATAAATATAATATACATTCACATTTATAATATATATAATATACATTCATGAAGAACACCAACTAATGTATGTGTCATCGCTGTGTCTGTTTAAATCTTTACCATGGTTCTTGTTTTAACCAACCCGAAAAAATTAAAGAAACGAATACTTTTTTGTAATTATGCTCAGGATGAACAAATAACCTTTATTGTTACGTGTACGCTGTTTAATTTTACATGTCTCGTTATACGTATGGAATGCCTTATTTGATTTGGAAATTATATTATTTTAATATAAGAGACATTATATCATTCTATAATTTTATCCAACACGAGAAAAAGAGCTTTTCATAGTAAAAAAAACTTCTCTTCGATGAACCGAACTCTTAACGAAAATCGATGAAGTTCTAATTCATTACGCTATAATAAAGGTTTCCTTTTGAACACTGAACCCCGAGAGCTTTACAGTTAACGCTTTACATCGGGTGAACCGCCAGGTCTCGTGCCATTTTTTCACATAAAAAATAAGAAGTAGACGTAGTATTCTAAAACATTTATAATGAAGTGAACAAATGAACAAAAGCCCATTAAAATAGAAGTAAATTATTTCAAAACATCTGTAATGAAGTGAAATATAAGCCGATTTTATTGCATCCAGAAATGCCATTGAATATTGTAAAGTATTTGCATTGTTGGGTTACTGTTCACTATAACATATATAGGATTTATTTTAATTTGTTGTACGCATATGTTGGAGCCGTGATAGATCTGTGACCGGGCGCTCGCCTTTAATTCATTATACTCGAGCAACCTGAGTTCCATCCCCGGTGCCGGCACCAATGAAATTTTTAATTTCAAGTGCTGACTTATCACGTGCTGACTTATCACGTGCTGACTTATCACGTGCTGACTTATCACACGCTAAGCGGTGAAGGAAAGCATCGTGAGGAAACCTGCAGATTTTCGAAATAATAACAAAAAAAAATATTTCGAAGATATGTGAAGTCCGCCAATCCGCAGTGGGGCCGCGTGGTGGTCTATGCCCTGATACCCTCTGTACAGAGGAGGCCTTTGCCCAGCAGTAGGACATGTACAGGCTGTTAGTTTACTTTTTTTTACTTTTACGCATATGTATTTTACTATGGTACAGCAACACGGCAACTTCTGCTATTCTCTTGTTTCTTGTGATGGATGATGTTACACTTTCAGTCCAAAACTTTCGGTCACAGGCCCGTTTAAAAACTAGCGTCAACATTTTGATGTTTCTGCTGTTAATTGAATGGGCTGGCTCTTTCACGGAAGTACCATTTAAGTCCACTGAAAGTACGTAAAGTATTTGTAACTTGTTGTGAGAATTATGATACCCGGGCCCTCTTAGAGATTGATAATTATTTTTTTAATATGCTATGTTGGCATGCGAGACCATGCGATTTCACCTGCGATTGCACGCAAGAACATCTACAACACCTGAGGAGATGCCAGCCATTAAGGTCGGTTTTTTTATGGGAAAAAAGCGGCAAACGAGCAGGAGGGTCAGGGTTGAAAATCGCGCTGTTGTGGAACGCTGGTCATCGAGGTGGTTTGGATGAAATCTAAAGATTGCTAAAAGTGAGTCCCGAGTTAACTCATCTACCAGACGAAACGTGAAAGGCTACACTTCCACTTCACGCCGTTCCCCGGATGCGCCTGCCTGTTCGTGCAAAAGCAAAAGTTGACTCGTGACCCTATTACAGTGAAATAAAAGAAACACATTTAGATCTTCCGACTCCAACTTCCTTTAAACGTCTCTATCTTGCGGCTCGTTGTTTTTTAGTATCTGTGTCAGTTATTGGCATTTAAGATATCTCTACGCCGAAAAAAACACATTGACGTGAAAAACGTTTGCTATTTAGCATTTGTAATTTAAGACTGAAATAACAATAGGTCAAATTATCAATGTCACGACTTACTCTTGGTCTTAATATATTAAAATATTCACCATAATTTACAAGATCTTTATAAATATTTATACTGTCTCAGAGCGATTTGCATTCAATTACATTTAATGGCGGAATCAAATACCACAGGATGCGGACTATAATTAGTTTTCAGGTCAAACAAGAATCCGGTCGGTGGGAATACGGCAAAAGCGATATTCATATAAAAAAATTAAGTCTCCATTCAGCTTTAGTTACTACGTTTATCAATTGATGAAATTGATATACTTATATAGTGTTCATGTTTTTTTATAACAGGAGGTGACGAATGAGTGAGGGTAAACTAATGTACACTGTGGTAGGGCCACGCCGCAGTGGCTGTTGCTCGAATGTGTAGGTCTGTTCAGGAAAGTACCATGGACTTACAGAAGACCAACGTTAATTGGAAATGATATAATTCTACGCTTTGTTTGGTGAGTGATACTTCAAACAGCACGTCTTTATCGACCTTAATCAGATCTTAATGGTTATTAGATCTGCCTTTGAATATATAATAATATGTTATGGTGGTAATAACCTAGCAAGTTTAGTAGTAAGTTCTATAGCAGCCTTAATGAAATTTCTGAGAATTGGGGAGAAAGTTTAATGTATATCGTAACTACAAAATTACTTGTCCACGTAGCTTTAGCGTAGTTTTAAATGTCCGTAGCTCCTACTCCTTCACTTTGCAACACACCGGGTGTTATAGTTTTGGTCGGTAATTGGTCATCAGACGATCCACTACCTCATTCGCTCTAACTCTTTAAAACTTCGCAAAACTCTTTTGGAGCACTATCTCTGTCTATGGTACGAGTAATTTGAATGAAATGGAGCGTAAGTTGAACTCATTTTTGTAAATTTGTTAAACCTGTTTATTTATACGACTCATAAATATAATATTTTTCCACGTGTAAATTATGTTGGTTGGGTATATTCTTTCACATTCTTCTAATTTCTCTTTTGACTGTATAATACGTATATATTTAAAAACTAGCTGACCCAGCAAACGTTGTTTTGCCATGTGAATTATTTCTAGGGAACTTGTGAATCGGAACACATAGAAAAAGTATTTTCGGAACGCACCCAAATGTTTGACAGGTAGGAACAGTTTGTATGGGAAAATAAAATTGTTGCTATTTCGATTTTCCATGCAATTTTTCCATAATTTCTCATCTTTTAAACCTTCCCTGGACTGCCACAAATATTTGAAAATCAAAATTAGCCAAATCAGTCCAGGCGTTCTCGATTTTTAGCGAGACTAAAGGCCCATTTACACGGTGACAGTTTCTTGCCTGTTGTATACAATTAAATTGAAGCAATAAATGAGTTGCATGGTCTAAACAACAAATGGTCTTAACAATTATTGCGCGCAATTTATTGCATTCAATTATTGCTCTTGTATGTACAAGAAAATGGCATCGTGTAAATGGGCCTTTACACATCATAAACAAGTCATGATTCGATTTTAAAACCGAATAAATCTAAAAGTAAAGTAATCTTAATAAAAGTAATGGAGTTGTGCCAATATTTACGTAATATCGCCAGCCATAGTAAATTTTCCCCGAATATAGACTTGAGATAAAAAAATATTATTTCGTTCGATTTTAAAGAGTATTGAACTCTTAGCTGGCCTGATATTTACTCTTGCCACAATATCGCGTTTTAATCGGGTTAAAAAATCAACATCGATTCCATGTTTGCACAAGCACTTGATACGAAGAAAAAATAGTTATGTTATCGTATTACGATACTGAAATCAGCAGGTTGCTGCTTGTTGCGCTGGAAGCGTTCCTGTTCTGTTAACCGTCGGCATTTTTCTAAGAGCATCTTGAAAATAAGTTTGCATTAACCGAATTCCAATTGTTCTAGAACGTCGGAGACGGAGAATGTCTCTTATTAGGCTTTGTTGCTTTGTCACGAATGATCTCAATGTTTGACCATTCGCGAATGAGGGTTTGTCATTTAACATGACAAAGCGATGTACTTCTGATGAATTGAAAGAACTAATTTAAATATTTATTAATTTTTTGTTAGTGTAATTTTGCGTTTCATTTGACCTAAATATTTTATTATCCATCGCATGACTAGCTTTCGTTTGCGGCTCCGCCCGAGTGCTCAGTGAAACCAAACTCTTCGTCCATAAAATTAAAATGATAGAATATCAACTGTTACTCTTCTGGTTACGAAATTTAATACAAACAGTTTTTCGATTTATTTAAGATTGATTGATCTTAACACTTCTTTTATTATGAAACATCGTAATATTGTGGAGTTATATTTTGTGTTTGGGGTATTTCTTATACTCTATTACATTATGTTGTTCGAAGTGATGAGTTCTCTTGGTGCGTTTGGAAAAATTCAGACCAGCTTGTATTTTCATTATAAAGATTACAGGTCACAGTGTGTACTTTGTTGGTGTTAAATAAATAAATAAATTATAAAGATTATGCCGTAAGACTTGAGGATATTTTTACGTGTATGTATAAAAAAATGGGAATGATAGGTTGTTAAATCCTTTAAAATATATAAAAAATGAATTTTTATTGAATAAGAATAACAGGCTCATTTTCACAAAATAGATTTTCATATTAATTGAACTTTCAAGTATTTAATTCGTCTGTGGTTGTTTGGTGTTTAAATACGATGAATGCAAAAAAAAAAGGTTATGTTAATGAGCCAACGATATTTTTTAAACAATTTAATTATGTTATACATTATTAAAGGATTTAATATACAGATTTAAATAAAATTGGAATATTTTGTGAGAATTGAATGGGTTTTTTGCAATTGTATTCTATGTACTTTTGGTATTCGAAAATTTTATACCGGAGTAACGTGACATTTAATATCACCTTCGCACCAATTAGAATGTCATAAAGTATAATAAACAAACAAACGGCAGTGCTTGAGTGAACTAGGGCTGCTGAATTAATTAATATCAATCTTAATAACAGAAATAATTTTAACTATAATTATTATCGTATTCAAGTACTGAGATAAGTTTACTTGACAGGTCACGTCCAGTGAGAGACCGTAAGCTCGACTCCGTGTGGATATCCTAACGTATTGAAAAGTGGGCAGCCCCAACTTGAAGAGTTCAGCCGAATCAACATCGTCACCTACCAATATGCTCGGTAACTAAAGTGTCAACCCTATCATGGACAATACACTACAGTAGAGGGCGGTTTAAAGGCTGGATTTATTTGAGGACCCGATCGATTTCCCATCTCGACAGCCCTGGCTGCGAGCGAGCGTGCCCCGCGCACGCCTACCGCCACGCCTGTGCCGTCGCCGTACAAACACGGATAAAGTTGTGCAAACAACTGCTCACCGCCGCACCGCCGCCGCCCGTAACTGTTTACAAAGTGCGCGCCGTACTGCGTGGCCGTACCTACCGCCGACACTTATTGTAATAATTCTTCAGCATCGACACGAATCAGCCAGTGCTTTAGTTTGAGAAATGGGCGGTTAGAATCAGGGTCAGGTTAGGAATCATTACTACAAGGGTACTACGACAATTTGTGCGATGTGGAAGCGGAGGTAGAATAACAATCGAAAGGACAGCTATAGAGAAGTTAAAATGTTTAAGGTTATAAACGAAATATCGCCATTTTCCTTTTTTTTACAAGATATTTCAAGATACTGGATCCGGGCTAAAATTAAACGTCGATATTTTAAGCTCGGTATCCGCTTGACTAAATGTACATTAATCAACTAATGATTAAAGCATTTCATTTCGGAATTGAGCAACCCAATGTGTGGAGTTGATACTGTTGATACTCACGTAGGCTAGAACCGATGTGCTGGTAAAAAGAGCAACTGTTGAGTTTCTTGCCGGTCTCTTCTCAAAGAAACTGCTTTCCGACTCGTTGCAAAATTTGACGATTCTAACGCGCACAAATAAATATATTTTTGATTTTGATTTTGATTTTGAATTCATTTTTCATTTCAATTGAGCAACCCGAGTTAGAACCGGTGCTGGTACCAATAAAATTACTCGTTGCAAATATTAAGCTAACACAAAGTGTTCAATGGTGAAGGAGAAAACGTGAGGAAACCTGCATATTTTCGAAATAATGATAAAAAATGTTTCTAGGGTATGTGAAGTCTGCCAATACCCCTGTACATAGGGGGCCTTTGCTAAGCAGTGGGAAATATAGGCTGGTATTTTATTTTACTTTTAGATCAAACGTTATGAAACTTACACTACATCAATATTACGTTTTAGAACGATTTATTGATATAGTAATGAGATAATTTTGTAAACATTTTATACTGTTAAACAAGTAAATAGGAGTATATTGAGGTTGAAGAGTAAAATGGTATTTCCCCAGTCTTTTCTTCCGCGTATGCACTCATCGGATACTAATAAACCTCTCCCACGATGGGGGCCATCTTAGAGTCATATCGCCTGCCTTCGAAAGATAGTCTTATATTATTTATAGATCCATTAGTATGAGAAGATTGGGGTAGATTAATCTCGAAGGTTATCTTTGTTTACCTGGATGATAAACAAAGGGTGGTGAGCCACCCTAAAATTCTTACTTCGCGGGCTATACAATAAAAGTATTTAACCAATCCATGCTAATGACACTTCAAATAAAATGGTAAGAAATAAGTTTTACGATTTTTTCCCTTTAATTACAGTCGGTGGTTTAAGATGGATTCATTGTCTAATCCATCACTTACTCTCCAGTCATATTTCTATAAAACTCAACGTATGAGCGTTTTTAATAAACGTCGATTTCTTCTTCTTCTTTCGGGAATTCAATATCAACAAAACTTTTCTTTTTATTTTAGCGCATTCACGTTGATTGGCATCTTCAAATAATATCATGTGTATCCACGAAAAAATTTTGAACTAATAAGAGTTTAGTTTAATTGTTTTATTGAATTTTGAAGAGATTAAATGCGTTATGATGCATTGGGCCGACTAGCGAAAATAATGTCGCGGCACAAAATTTTCCACGGCGATAACTTAACCTAATCAGGTACTCAGTCTGATCCACGTCAACGGTTTTTACAACGCTACACGCATTACTGCGAAGTCACTACGATATTTACGAGGTACGGTAAACTCGAAAGCAAAAACTTAATTTGTTGTATGCTTTTATATTTCGCTGTTTTTAACAACTGATAGTAAATTAAGTTTGTTTCTAAAGAGTTGATGCTATTACTTTGTGGAATATGAGTTTCTTTTTTTAAAATTTTCGCCAATACTAAACAATTATAATTTACCTCAATAATACCCATTTTGACAGAACAAGTTAACAGATTTGCTTTCATGATAATAGAAAGCACGTCCACCATCGCGATTCTGTTAAAAGAGACAACTACAATTTCAAAACGTATCGGGGGATAACCTATGTCGTCTATTAAGACTTGGTTAGGTTTAAGACACGTTTTTTTACGTCTGAGGATAAATTTTTTCGTCTCAAGATACATTTTTAATATACCTCGTGTTCTAAAACTCACTGACGCACGGAGCGTTCTTCGAGTTCGCGTGAGTTTCGCGCTTATTTCGTGGTACCGCCGTTCCGTGTCAACCGGGGCGCGTTCAATTGGCTTTCGCACGCTGAAGGCGGCGCCGCGAAATTCGAGACCCGACGAAAACATCAGGCGAGCGTTCGCCCCGCGGTGTCAAATGAATCGGAAGCCGCTCGGTGCGGCCGCCGCGATTCCTTTACGTTGGCGAGACTATAACCGCTTCTCAACCGACTTCAAATAAGGAGGTTCTCAAATTGGTTGTATTTCTTTTATGTTCGTCACCTCAGAACTCCGTCATACATGAACCGATTGTGAACATTTATTTTTGTATTGGTATCGGCTTAGCTAATTACTGAACATACTATTATTTTTTAAATAAATACAGTATGATTATATTCATTGAGCACCTTGCAAATACTATGTTCATCACACAACTTTTTCAGTAGTGGCAATCGAACGTTTTCGCGTATCGTTTTTTTTTTTAATAGAATTATTCGAATTTTTTTTGTAATCGAATTTTTTGCGTAGTGAATGGTGAGATTCACCATTCACTAACCAAATAGGGTTCTCAATGTTTGTGATTTGATTGATAACCTAAAGTGTAGACTACGGGCCGGTCGTGATACGAGTTCCCCAATTGACAGCACGACGTTTAAAAATCGAAGCGTAGCGCGTTCATCCTTTTATAAAAAAAACCAACCATTTAAGCTCACAGATAACATCTCGGTCGTTTCAATCGTAATTAACAATGGTACTATCGACTATGCGATCCGAAGCTTCACGTGCGGTGTTCGCACCAAAAAAAAAACTCGTAGCGTTTAAGCATTTTCGTGTGCGCAATTAGCTCAGTTAGCTCACCGCTTGCGGGGATCTCAATTTGCGATAGCTCGAGACGAAAGGAGATCCTTAATTATGCCCCCTGGCCAAGACGTGTCACTATGGCAAGACGGGAGCGAAATCGCTAACGATCCTTATACAGATGAGCACACTATTCACGCATTAAAATGCGCCCGCGCATTATTTGCGGGCGCGTTAATGGCGAGCCCTTTATTGGACAAATTGCCGCGGAGGGTGCAGTACCAGAGCTAACATTTAAATCAAGCTTAATGGACCCCATTTCCATAATGCTGAATAGTCCTACGAAGGCCTAGAGCTTACAACGTATAGAGGCGGATTGTTCTGAACGTAGAATACACGGTTTGCTCAAACAATCTCACTCGGCTCGACATTAGATTATAAATTGTAATCTCTTTAGGGTTCCGTACCCAAAGGGTAGAACAGAATCCTATTACTAAGATTCTGGTATCTGTCTGTCGGTCTTTCCGTCTGTCACCAGACTGTATCTCATGAACCGTGGTAGTTAGTTGAAATTTTCACAGACGATTTATTTCTGTGCCGCTATGACAATAAATATTAAAAAACAGAATAAAATAAAAAACATTCAAAGGGTCTCCCATACAACAAACATGATTTTTTGCCGTTTTTTCTAAATTATGGTACGTAGGGTACGTGAGCGACTTGCGGTAGATAAAAAATTACTATCGATAAATGAAATGTATTTTTCTTATATCGATGCAGAAATGATTTTCATTTTTGACTCGCACATTATCGATTAAATATTTACTGCGTAGCAGCATTGTAAAGCATCAATGATTATTTTATATTTATTATAAACTAGCTGTGCCCGCGACTTCGTCCGCGTGGAATTTAAAATAAATAAAAATCTGAAATAAAAGTAGCCAAAGTTACTCTATTCAATTTGCTATCTGTCAGTGAAAGTCCCGTCCCAATCGGTCCAGCCGTTTCAGAGATTAGCCGGAACAAACAGACAGATGGACAAACAAAAATTGTAAAAAATGTTGTTTCGGTATATGTACCGTGTATATTCATATGCATTTAGTAAAAAGCGGTTATTATAATATTACAAACAGACACTCCAATTTTATTCATCTGTATAGATAGAAGAAACTGACTGCCAGTAATACATCTGAGAGAACAACAAAATTTTAAAAAAGTATTTATAGTATTGACAAAATCTGAATTTAAAAGAGTCATATAGCGGCGTGTTTAAGTGTTTTCGTTTTCGATGTTGACATTAGAGGTGTAGAATATCAATGGAGGAATTAATAAGACTTGTTATTCAAATCTTATAGCACGTTTGTTACAGTCTCGTCTTAAGATACTGTTTGGGATCTGCTCGGACTTATATCGACGTGAATTAATAATGATATGGCGCTAGGTTGTTGAGGGATAAGTTCAGAAAAGTAATTTGGACGTACAGTCCGTATTATGTTTTTTAATTTAGTAAGCGCACAAACTTACCTGGATACATTATAAATAATATGTATTAATAGTATTATCCACTTATTTCATAATATACACAACATAAGCTGTTTATTTAAGTCTATTACTTAAATAATCAGCTTATGTTCTTAATTTTCCTTAGCTTTCGTATTTGGTGAAATCGTGAGTAGAATCATAACAAATTAAATAACATTTAAATTTAATTAAAACATAAGAAATAATAATAAAAGTTTAGTGTGGCTTAAATGTAATATATAATTATACGCTTTCACCTGCAATAAATCTTTAAATAATCCGTCACAATAGCCATCATGGCGGCGGTACAAGCGCCATTGTCAGCGATCGCTAAATTTAGAACTAGAGCGGCCGGAGCTCGTTGAAAAGTTAACTGGACCAATCGCCAATTGTGCGCGAGCGCGAACGATTTTTCCTAGCTCTTCGCGCCTCGGTGTTCCATCTTCAATTGAGTTGTCGCCGTAATGCGATTTAAATTGGCCCACGGCCGTTTGACACCTGCGCGACAGATCTGTGGGAATGGGCGCGGGAAAACGCGGGCGGCGTAGTCGTGTGGCTTATTGGCGCGGCCGGCTGTAATGAGCCGCGCATAAGCAGATTGCCTTTTTGCCTACATCCACGCATGTAGCGCACTCCGAAGGCGTGGACAATCGTTAGTGCGCAATCTCGATGCGCTGTTGCTCCGTTTGCATGTAGATGTAGATCGCGGCCGCAACGAGATTAGCGCGGCAAAAAGTAAGCATAACGCAAATAACACGAATCAGAGTTATTATCACTTAGTCTCAGTAATGTGTCAGACGTATAACAACCCAAAGAAGACAGTATCGAAAGTATTCACTGCTCTATTTTTACGTAAGCATTATATAAATTAGCGAAAGTCGAGTTAAAGTTAAAAATACATCGCACATAAGTCCGCAGTTAATTATACATTTATAATTGTACACGAATCCATTTAATCCATGTTACAGTTACAATTTATCTCTCACAACTCCTAACAGATAAATTATTCCATTTAAGTGTAGGAAAGAAATTTCTGAATAGATATATTATTTAAATTGTAATTCATTTCGCGCGTGTGTGGTCGAAGTTGTAAACACCGAAAGAATATTGGAATAGAAACAGGTTTTAGACTTGCAATCTGAATTATTTGGGCAATATAGCTTCAGTTTTCCCATCTATGCACAATATGAATTTCTCTAATCTTCTTTTTGAATCAAAATTGCTATTTAAATCTCGTTCGACCAGTATTTGGACCATTAGCTATAAATGTCTTCAGTGCTTTTGTAGTAATGGTAACCATTACCATCCAGCCATCATTTTGTAAAACAATAGATAGTTTATAATTTAATTGAAAAACGTTCAGCCTACGAAGTGATTTACAGTTCGTAACGATTCGCGCGTCGATGATATTATTCGCAAGGACATTTCAATTTCTCTCGGCAATGCGAACAGATGTCGGTTTTAATTCGTTAACGGTAACGGTGAACTCATTTCGGTGAGCGGTAAGGGTCCAGAGCGCGAGTTGATTTCAGGCTGTCCGAAATTTAGGGCGTGTTCTTGAACCGCATACCGTTGCTGCAAACGATGCGATATACAGTGAAAGAGTTGACTCATACGTTTTTTTTCCATTCTATGTGGGTATGTCAATTGCTTAAGAATTGGTAAATCCTAACAAATCAGATATAATTCGAGCTAACGGTCACCAGTTAACTGGGTTCTTGAAGTAGTTCACTCAGAAGTTATTTTTCTTTTTATATGGGTAGCTCAAAAGGTGCTAACAAATTGGTGAATCCTAACAAATCAAATATGAATCGAGCTAATGGTTAATCATTTACGATTACCAAAACGCGAGGACGTCTTCAACACCAAAAAGGTGATATTCAAAGACTCCTCCGGTAAATCGGAAGAGTTTCTTCTCCAGCTTCCACAGTGGTTAAAAGGCAAAATAAGCCTTTTAAATCTGAAATGGCTTATGAAATAAATACTTTATAATTAAATACTGCAACAATAAAACGAGACCTATTTAGATACGCCAAAATAGACTTAATATTTGGATAATCAAAGGAATAAATTTCTTCAGTTTTTTAAGTATCGGCTTTACATTTACCTATGGATCGGGGTTATACAAGATATTTCTGAAAATTTAAACACATAGCAACGATGGGCACAGCCGGAGGCGACGTGGAAAAAGTAAATAAGGTCGAAATGAAATTCCTTTCGCGTAATTATCAGAGGCGAATGAAACGTGTTCCGCGGTCGGTTTTAATTGGCATATTTGGGACCACGTTTCCGTCGTACCAATCCGTACATTCATACATAAACACTCACCTGCCACCCAGGGGGTAGACTAAGATTATGACATGACATTTTTCATGATTGTAATTTTTTATGCAGTAGGAAATATGACATGCGGAATCTGATGGCAAATAATCACCGCCAATCATGGACACGTGCAAGATTGGAAGAGTCACAACTGCGTTGTTGTTCTTTGAGGTAGAGCCAACCCCTACCTTCTTGAAGGTACCTCAGTCGAATCGGTCCCCAAATACCACTGGCATCCACTGGTTTCACAATGTGGATGTGTGTAGATATACCTCATTTGTGTGTTCCATACACGTGGACGTACATCGCCGAACGATTTAATTTATCAGTGCTTACATTAAATCCATCGTGACATCCGCGGAAGTTAATAATCCTTTAAATCAAGAGGCAGATAAAGTTTATACTGTGTACTAGGGGCCGATATAGGGGTATTTGGAATTGCAGGTTAAATTCCTTTATAATGGTTTCGGTTAGTGACTGGCAAATGGTGGCATATCACGTCAAAGAAAGTCGGCATCAGCAACGCACGTGCTGCTTTTATTCGTGATGACTATAGGTGAAGCGCTTGTCGTTTTTTAAAAAATAAAAGCTCTCCTCTCACCTTCTAGAATATAGAAACTTGATGTCAAACTGTTAGTATACTCTGTAATAAAGAAAAGAATAACATGAACATTTACATAAGTTGCACGAATGGGCAGTTTGGAATAAGATATATAAGATCGGCGCAAAGTAGAATTTTTATTAATAATTCTAATTGATGCTATCCAATTACTAATCACTTATTCAACATTGAAGGAAAACGTAGTGAGAAAACCCTTGTAGAAAATGTTTTCTAAATAATAAAGAAAAATAATATTACAAAGATATGTGAATTCCGCCAATTTGATATTGGGTCGCGTGGTGGACCTTGGCCTTATACCCTCTGTACAAAGATGGCCTTTGCCCAGTAAAGTAACCTCTGTAAAGAGGGTACCAGGGCATAGTCCACCACGCGACCCTACTGCGGATTGAAGGACTTCACATATTTACGAAATATTTTTTTGTTATTACTTCGAAAATATGCAGGTTTCCTCACGATGTTTTCCTCTCACCTCCTCCTTCACCGATGGGCATATAACAAGTCAGCACTTAAAATTAACAATTTCATTGGTGCTGGCACTCAGGTTGCTCGAGTAAATTGAATTAAAGTCGAGCGCCCGGACACTGAGCTATCACGGCTGTAGTTTGCCCAGTATTGACATTTAAATTCTGTTACTTTACTTCCACATTAGTTTTTAATTTCACCTAGTGATCGAGGTAACGGAGGCCTCTAAAAGGTTCGCAGCGCCATTGCGGATGTCCACGGTCGGCTTCTCTCGCAAAACAAAAACGAAGGCGATCACAGCATAGGCGGCCCTGAACTGACGACCATCGCTCGATTTATCATCGACTTAACGATCCCAGTAAACGCCTGCTTTACGACGCTTCATTTGTTTCAATGCGCGACCCGCGGCGGTGGCAATTGCTGAGATTGCAGGATGGTGACTAACCCTGGCGACCGGGTGGAAACGGACCCATACGTGGCAATTGAGGCGTTATTGTAATTACGATTATATTGATATATCGCAGCCGTACAACGAACATCGTATCGCCTCCGCGTCCATAACTGACGCTAATATTAAAGTGAGAACAGAGAGGAGCCCAATTTTCAAAAAGGTTGTCAACGCATCTGCAACCCTCGGGTGTAGCAGATTTCCATGGCCGGCGGTATTCACTTAACATCAGGTGAACCGTCTGTTCGTTTGGCGACTTTTCTCATAAAAAAAAGGAGAACAGTGCTATATCGTCATAATGTAAAAATATGTGGTACGGCTACGCATCAGCTCCGATTGCAACTATTATAACGTGGAATTGTTATACATTCACATTCAGCTAGTCCAATTTGTCTGCATTTTCTTTAATTGGCTTTCCACCTTCATTATCATTACAGCCTGTTCGAATCCGCCGACATAGATCTTGACAAATGAAGAGGCTAGGTGATTATTTCACATCAAATCATACAATATGCAGACCTAGGTGTTAGGAAATTTTTTGTTCCGTACTTGTAGTAACTAACATACTGCTCTATTTTGCAATACCCTGTTTGCAATATCGGCATTACAATTTTTTTTAAATCCAAATGAAATGATTTCAGGATGTTCTCAAGTAATCTTGTCGTTAATCGTCTTTAATCGGATTTTGTGTATAATTAATTGAACAATGTTTTCTTTATGCTTAATAGTCTTAAGGCTGAAATGTTATTGCTCGACTTAAATTAAATAAAAAAAATACTAAATTGTAGTTGTAGATGCCTGGGGTTTGATAGTATTTCCCTGGACCAGCCTGCCCCTTCGTGCAACAGCCAAAGTTGCGTGCCCCTACCACCGTAAAAATAATTGACCCGTATATTTAGAAATGAATAAAAGATTACTCTTTTATTCATTTCTAAATATACGGGTCTGAATACTTCGCGGTTACCCGATCGCTTTCCGAATTTCTTACTTTGATTTTTTTTTACACCTGATTTTAAGTGATAACCGCCGCCCATCGATATTTCCAACACCCGTTAAGTTACGGAAGCGTTGCCATCTTTTAATAAAGTCGGCCCCGGCTACCTCACTCACCAGAAGAAATTAAGAAGTATAACACTCTTACGCTGG
The DNA here is from genome assembly GCA_933534255.1 of Iphiclides podalirius. Classification (NCBI taxonomy): domain Eukaryota; kingdom Metazoa; phylum Arthropoda; class Insecta; order Lepidoptera; family Papilionidae; genus Iphiclides; species Iphiclides podalirius. The sequence continues at coordinate 9,519,733 of OW152827.1, read as the reverse complement.
TCTTCTGTGAGGTCGTGGGACTTCCCCGGACGGAACTGTCCGTTCAGGTAACAGTTCCCTGTAGCGTGGCCCTACCACAATTTTTAATAAACTAACAATGTGCATTTCAAAGTTTATGAGAGGATCATAATAATTATTCACCGGCGTTTTTGTTTTCTAATAATCGATTATTTTCGAAAACTCGTAACGGGAAGGAGGCGAAAGATCGATTTCACGGCGTATCAAAACTTACAGATTTATTTCTGTGCGTATCAAAAAACTACTGTTCAAAAGACATTCAAAAGACCTTGTTAATTCAATGCAAGGGGTGTTGAGAAAGTCGCGATCCCGTAGCAAGTTGTAGGCGACTAATTAACGATCTTATCCCAACGGATGCGGTCAATAGCTCATTATTTATCGCCCACAGACGCAATAAAGCATCGCTTGTAATATTGATTTGTCGCAGCCGTCGAGCGAGCGAGTTATATTTATCGATTCTGTTTATCAACTTGCTGTACAGGCCCGTTTTTTGCCCGCCGACCGCACTGCACATGTCATGTTCGTTAATACTTAATTATGTAATCACGCATTTGAGTTTTCTTACACAATATAATATCAATGTGTAATGTAGAGTCGTTATTAACGCACTGTAAAAACATCAGTCTCCCGTTTGATAAATATAAATACCTTGACTGGTTCTCTGGTACCTATAACTGTGGTAGGGCCATGCAACAGTCTTCACTGATGCACGAATGGGCAGGTCAGTCCGGGGAAGTACCCCGAGCTCTCAAAAGATCGGCGTGAAGTAAACATGCTATACCATTGCGTTATGTCATTCACAACGCATATTAATAACGTCCGTATCAGGGCCGCGTTCATCTCCGGCCGGCTAAGCACTTTAACTAACCAGTCAAGTAAAATGTCCTTAAGACACAAATTACTTTTAAACAAAGCTTGCTTACTTGCGTGTCCTACGCATGCATGATTTTCGCCCACACGCACCAGTAGTGCAATATAAGTTCATCCACCGCGCAACCGGTGCGCAGCGGTGTCAGCGCAACGTCGATCTGCACAGCGATTGCAGACTCCCGACGATTCGCGAATTTTTCAAAGACCTGACCAAACGGTTCTTCGATAGAGTCGAACACCATCCCAACCCTCTGGGGTTGGTAATTTGCTGTGCTTACACAGCAAATTACCAACCCGATCCAAACTCGAACGTCAACATGCGTCGCCCGTGAAACGTCCTCATCGACCCGATCGAGGAAGGGGACTTAGGTACATCGGACCCACCGTCGCGGGATTAGCTAAAACCACAGTGGACGGCCATCGGAGTCTCGGTCCGCACCGCAACCTCCATGGCCCTTAGATGAAATGCCGTAGTTAAACGCACGCATGAGCACATGCGCGGTCCTACCCACAGCGGAGGGTCCAAACCCGTGCTTTGGTTAGCCCACTGGTTCTACGTCAGATGAATCTTTAATAGTCTCGGGACTGAAAGCACTAAGATCAGTTAATACAAGATACAAGACTATTGCGTTTCGTCTGGTCAGTAAGATAGCCAGGGCCCACTTTACTAAAAGGTGGCAACGCATCTGCAATCCCACGGGCGTTGCAAAGGTCTATGGGCGACAGTTATCACTTGACATCATGTGAACCGCCAGCTCGCTTGCCAACAACAAAAAGCTGACTTTCGGTAAAATGTCCTCTCCATCTTTGGTAGCAGCACGCAACTACAACTGTTGCACGAATGGTCAGGCTCGTTCGGGGAAGTCCATGACCTCCTTCATGAGATAGACAAAGAGATCGACAGACAGACGGATGACGGAGTCTTAGTAATAGGGCCATTGGGTACGGAATCCTAAATAGTATTGAGTGGAATAAATCGTCTATTTTAGACGCACGGACTGACCTGGGTAGAATTGCGGCAAAAGGAAGATGGTGGGACTTTTTACTCTCCTTATCCAGATCGCACTGCCGACGCAGTAGAGTAGAGGTCGTGGATGGAGAAGAATGTATTACGTTTTTTGCCCTATGCAGCCAACTTTTGGTGAGCGACAGCCACAGCAATCCGAAGCCCATTAGGTCATAAGTGCTTAAAACGAGACCAAACTGAGTAAAACTAATTCAACGTTGAATTAGACTTTAAACGGAACTAATAAATTTATTATCATTTCATCAACGAAATGGATAATAAAAAGGACATAAAGTTTAACTTCTGTATTATTTGCGGACAGAAAGCACTTATTAAGCCGTTTGATGCAGATGTTTTGAGATCACGATTTGATGTTTATGACTTCCTGCAATAATCTCTGTCTATTGTACTTCACATAAAATTTACTTTACGATTATTTTACTCACATATGTTTTAAACTACTCAAGGTATCTGCCACTATAACCGGTTAACAATAATGATATAAATAACACCATAGTTTTCAATGAAAATATTATAATTACTACTACTACTGTAAAATGTGTAAAGTGTACGTACAATATTTTATTTATTCAGTATACGTACAATGTTTTAATAACATAATATAATAACATAATAACATAACATTCACTTAAAATGAGATACAGTGATTAAAAAAACAATATAAATTTCTCGCCATTGACCTTTGTGGTTAAGTTAATTGTTCCTTAAGTTTATTCTTATACATAATATGCTATTAGTCTTTAATATAGTTTGATAGTTTGTTATACAGCTGAACTCCTACAAAAAATATTGATTTCTTACCATGATCTGTTCACGCTTTAATTAAATTAAATTTATTTCTATTTCTTAACATATATATTATATAAGATGACTTTTTTTGAAAATAAAATAATTTGTATTTGACTCCGTGGCGTAGTTGCCATTAAGGGCTATATATAAACACTAAGATCCGCAACAAATCAAAATGTAGAAATATTTACAGAGTATAAATAACCTACGAACCACTTTCAACAAGGAGCCAAACGAACAGTTAGATACGAGCCAAAACAACGCGATCAACTCGATACGCTTAGTCTCATTTAAGTAATACGTTCGAAATTTTGTAGCGAGGAGTGAATGTCTGTAGCTGCGTACGAAGCGTTTAGTCTTGTAAGGTGATAAGTGCCACCTGCCCACTTTCCCACCGTACAGCGGATGTAGCACGTCGCGTTATCTGAAAACCTATAATAAAATCCGAGGAGCACACGCGATAGGGAAGCGGAATTTATTATATTTAATTTCTCAGTTTGCACCGCAACACCGCCGGGCCGAGGATAGAGCCTTTGAAGACCCCGGCGTGCTGTGCCGCCTTTTTTTTTTTTTTAATTTATGTAAATTGAGTCACTCGAGCATGGACTAAATTCAAATCTCGTCCTCGTTTTCATCATTTACTTAGTACTTCACTATTCAGTGAGATAGTGATGGGTATTAAATGCGAAAACATTAAAACTATTTTTAAGATTAAATTTACGGACTCTCGAAAGATTAATTACAGGGAAAGATAAATCCTGCAAAGTTTTCACTCCATTGCTTTCATGTGATCCAAATGATGAGAACGTCTACAAAAGCTCATATACATTTGTGTACTAAGAAAATTTAAGAAAAGAATTATCATGACACGAACAATTACAATTGTAACAATTTTATAGACATTTGGAGCACAAATGTCTATTTTTCACAAAAAAGAAATAAAACAGAAGCTATGAGCTACTAAATAAAGTAAAATTTGTTACACTAATTAATGAATTTTTTTTTTGTCAATTAATTTAAACGCAGTATTATAAAGAGGAAAATTTTGATTTTTTGTTTGTCTATATCTTACAATTAAACTCAAAAACTACCCGACTGATTTAAAAAATTACCCATCATCATTAGAAAGCTACATCTTAACCGAGTAAAATATTTATATTTTAAATTATATCTATATTTTTTTAAAAGTTGGATTATACATAAGCCTAAAATGTAACAATGTAACCCAAGGTGTTAAAATGTTTACTAACTATGAAACTAAACTATGATATACTACGATATATAAAATAGTGTTCTATATATAAATAGTATTCATGTTTATTCACAGATAAGCTATATTTTAATCCCGTCATCTCACAGGAATGGGAAATACGCGGGTAAAATAAATTATATTTATATGTAAATTAGCCAAACTATTACAATATTCGCGGACGAAGTCGCGGACGAAGTGCTAGCGTCTTATATTTTCTAATCTGTAACAGGTGTGCCTTTGCTTAGCTATAAACAACAATTACAATAAATTGATTGCTTTTAATCTCAACATATTTTATCTCCCGCGGCACGGACCACACGCAGTTTCACCCCCGGGGATACTAAACAGATAATTTCAATAGTTCCTTATTTACATTTTCTTGTCTTTTTTATATTTCTTAGTTTAATTTTTTTGCATTTCTTTTTGGATGATATTTCTTTCCTTGTAATAGTTCGTCGACACGTCGTAAACGTAAAATAATTATACTGTTAGGAGCCGGTATAATTTGATTCGATTTAACTTCAATGCGGTTGACATTTTTGGTACATTGGTGAATATTTTTATAAATTAATGACGCGTACTACATGTGTACATCATCATCATCATTTCAGCCTGTTTCAGTCCACTGCTGGGCATAGGCCTTCCCAGCAGGCTGCCATGAAGCACGATCCTGTGTGTAAATACGTACCTTATATTCAAATGCACACTTGTGTGGAGGAGCTGGTAAACAAGTTAATTTTTCAGTGTGGCTCATCGACCCTCGGCATTTTCGTATGCAGTTTTCATATAAATCTCCTAATAGTAGAGTCTACGCATGTAATAGTACAGACTATGATTCGACTATAGCATTATTAAAATATTATACTATAAAAATTATACTATGTTAGGGCCACGCAAAAGTCTTCACTATGGGCAGGTCCATCCAGAGAAGTACTACGACCTCACAGTGGAACTGTTATACTTCTGCGTTACGTCTGTTGATTGTGGTAGCCCGGGCCCACTTTTTTAAAAGATGAATACGCATCTGCAAATCTACGGGTGTTGCAAACATCCATGGGCGGCGGTTAATATATAATTCGCCGCCTTCTCGCGTGGCGAAAATAAATTAAATGACAGAGCAAAATATTATATTTCGGAGTCTATTCGCAATCTTTTCTTTCTAGTGCTCCTACCCCACCTATGGTAGGTGGGGCATAAGTCAATTATGTTGTTAATGGTATTGACTAGGTTTTTTGTTATCGGTTAATGGAATAATACCAGATCTGTGGGTCACACAAATACTTGTGCCGTATGGGAATCGAACCTACGACCCCCGGCGACGAAGCCAATAGTTTAGCAGCTTAACACCAAGGCACTTTTCGCAGTCACATCTAATATTAATACCACGTCAACCGTACGCATGAAATGCATTTACGGCCACTAGCGATAGGTATTTTAGATTAGGTAGTCAAAATTCTATCTCCAGTAACCTAATCTTTATATTAATATATATCAAATTCTTCTGTACGTGTGTAGGTCACTGAACTCCTCCTAAACGCCTGGACCGATTTTAATGAAAATTTGTTTGTGTCTTCACGTCGATTGGACAATGGCTTATATTCACAATTCGGCTCACTACAATATTTTTTTTATTTCCAAGTTGTCGAATTTAAGTCAACAACGTCCGGTAAATGTAGATATACTATTGAAACCGGCTGTTAAATATTGTATCATTGTCAATTGTTAATCACAGAACGGAACGCCACTTGAATTATATTATTATTGCCGTGGTAGAGGGAAGCATTGGTTTCTGCTGCTGAAAGAACGGAAGGTGGAACTGGTCGCGATATATAAATGTTTATCATTTTTCGTTATTCCCACTGAGCGAGGACCAGGGCTCAGATCCTGAAGTTTGGAAACGTGTAGTCCCACGGGATATATCGGTAGACGGCGGTGATCACTAACCATAGTTTAAGCGCTAATTAACCTTAACTAGACGTTCCAACTGCTTGTTAAGCGCTTCTTTAATGTCACCGTAGCGAAAGAGACACCGAACGGTGATCATTTCCCAAGAACCGGTAATGGGCCGGTTAAATAAACCGACATAACGATTTACGGAAGCGATTATAATTTTTGATAACGAGTAAGGTTAATTGTACCACTTTAAGTAATAAGGCATTTAAAATACCGATCGATATTTCGTATGACGTTCCCAACTTTGATTCACGTAAATCGCGAGTCAGAGTTTCCGTCGTATTAAGTTCATAAATTAGTAATTTAATAGAATTTTACTAAACTGTAGCATTTACCACATAATTCATCGTTTGCCATCATTTCACATTTAACGCAATTTATAGATATAGTACAATAGGATTCGACCGAGTGATCTCAACATCGCAATCCCAACGACCACTAGGTTACGTATGTCTAAAAATGAATAAAACTGAACCAACAGTGGCCCTACAAATTAAGTTTATCCTGGAAAATTCTCAATGCTCAAGCACAATTTTGTCCAAATTAAGTGTACCAAATACGAAAGTAAAAAAGTAAAAAAAAAAAAATTACAGCCAATATATTATAAATCCCACCGCTGGGCAAAGGCCTTCTCTGTACAGTAGGTTTGGGGTCCACCACACGACCCCATCGCGAATTAGCAGACTTCAGTTATCTTCACTAATATTTCTTTTTGTTAGTCCTTCGAAAATATGCAGGTTTCCTTACGATGTACACATCTGCGTTGAGTACGTGATAAGTCCGGACTTAAAACCGCAATGGACATATCATTGGTTTCTACACCGAAATTTGAACGGACGTTGAGCATAGTGAATTAGAAGACGTTGCTTTCTTCTGAGAGTTTCTTTGTATAATTGATGTTAAGCTTTCAGTCCGTAGACTATTGAAGCTTAATTGAACGCAGAACCCTCCTCAGTTGGTAGGGCGGCGCATGTGTTAGCTAAGGAGTGTCGCTTACGGGCTATCGAGGTTCGGCGCGGACCATGACCCCGATGGCCGTTGATTGTGCTCGGTTAATCGGTGGCTGGGGGCGGTGAGAACCGCCCTGGGACGCGGGTGTGCCTAGTGTAGCCGCTGAGCGAGTTGTTTTTATTATGAATCAAAAATAAATCTTGCATGATTGTGCATCGAGCTTTCTTAAATCGCACACTCGGAGTATTTTGAATCAATGTAAAATTGAATAAAAATTGATCTTTCGTTGTTTCTCCTCTACGCAATTCCAGATCAATCTACGAATTGTGATTGAACCTTGGTGAGTTAACCTACACGTAGAAAAACAAAAACCAATTGTTGTAACTGTGGTGGGGCCACGCAAAGACATCACTGGTGCATGAGTAGGCAGGTCGGTCCGGATGAGTACCACGACCTCACAGAAGGCTTGAAGTGGAAGTGTAACACTTCTGCGTTTCGCCTGGTGAGTGAGGTAGCCGGGGCCCACTTTATTAAAAGGTAGCAACGCGTCTTCAACCCTATGGGTGTTGCGAATGTCCATGGGCGGCGGTTATCAATTAACATCAGGTGAACCGTTTTCCAGATTTTCACACATTAAAAAAAACTTTTCTTTTAATGGCATTGTATCGCATGCTGGTTAATAATAGTATCGAAAATAACATTATATGGTAATATTACTGTCTGCTGATTTTTCCTTCAGCATTACGTGCATATATTTCTTTTTTACATTTCCCAAAATGGTTCTCAACCGTATCACCGAGGATGCCAATTTCTGCTTCACAACCAACGCCGTCGCTTAAAAGGCAACACGCGCAAAACAGCACGGTCGTGTCCGCCATTTTAGAAAGTAATCTACACCGACCGGGCGGACCCGGAAAGGGAAAACTTACGAATTGATTTCGCATTTCGTATATTGTTCAAAAAAACACCGTGAGAGAGAAGCCTTACGGGAATTACGATAATATCTTCGGGCTTTACCACTTCCATGGATTTTTTGTCACTCCTTGAAATCCCCACGAGGCTCGTAAAAACTTGACGACGTATAAAATTACGTAAAGCCAAATAAATGCCGCCAATGATCGCCTCGCGGGTTTTTCTGTCAATCACCGAGCCGAGATTTTACAACGTATTTAGAAAAAAGTATTAGTGGCAAGTATCAATAATCATCAAATGTTAAGTGGAATTCCGGCACAAAGATTGCATGCGAATTGTAGATGTAGTATCTTTTACTTAATCTAAACGCAGCTCGAGCTAACCTTCAAAGTCTAACACAGTCAAAATTTCTTTATTCAATATAGTCTTGTTTTAAGCTCTTATTAAATGTCAACAAGTTCTTTTTATAACGAAGAACAAAACTCGCTCTGTATTCATTTTATAATTGATTTTCAGGATTTCTCTAAGTATCTCCGGAGCCCAAAATCCAAAATCAATGAAATTAATATGGGACCACATGGGAAGCACCGGCTTTTAAATAAATAAAGAATCATCAAAATCGGTTCATCCAGTCTAAAGTTATGAGGTAACAAACATGAAAAAAAAATACAGTCAAATTGAGAAACATTCTTTTGAAATCGGTTGAAGAAACTAACACCTATTTGGACCTGTCCAGAGATGGACAACAAATATTTGTTTTCTTTCTTTCATTTTCAAAAACACGATATGCCTTATAGTTGCGGTGAATACTGAGTATTCGTCCAGTTTTGTTTCGCCAGTTTTGTTACGCTTGATTGGCGAAGAGATTTGCAAAAGGCGAGCGCTTTATTAGGGAACACGTGGGCTATAAAAAGAACGGGGGGAGATCGTGGGAATCACGCTCCCTCCAGAGATCTTACCGTCCGCGATCGGGATATTGTTTCTTGAGCACATGCCGGTGGGACGTTGGAATATGGATGATACACCCGTTACACTGTTAGTATTATTTTATATACTATAAAATGGGTCAGTTTGTGTCCAGTCCTTAAATCTATACTATGGGCACTATAACACTTAAAGAAAAAAAAATCTTGCCTTTGTATTTTTTACCCAATACATATATATAATAGAGATTCGGTATGTTTCTCTACCTTGAAAACAAATAAATCATTCAAGAATGTAAGGAAATGTATATGAAATATATATATTTTTTCTTAGTTAACATTTTAACAATTCTAAGCAACGAGACTGTACGCAGTTATAACCATTAAGTATATTATAATAAAGTGAAAACGAAAATCTTTCCAGTAAGTATAATAATTTCAAACACGCCAGATTACATTAACGGTAAATTTCAACACGCTCTTTTTGCTTAAATATTACATTCTATTTTACTATAAAATATAGAAACCTTGCCCACGTATTTCCCTATGTCGGCAACATATTACTACAGCTATTACTATATTTCTACAATATACGGTGGTAGGGCCACAGCCAAGGCTGCTGCACGAATGGGCAGGCTCGTCCGGGTAAGTACCACGACTTCACAGAAGACCGGCGTAAAGTAGAAGTATAATACTTTCGCGTTTCGTCTGGTAAGTGAGCCGGCCGGAGCCCAATTTTCAATAGGTTGTCAACGCATCCGGAGCCCTTGGGTGTAGCAGATATCCATGGGCGGCGATATTCACTTAACATCAGGTGCACCGTCCGCTCGCTTGGCAACTTTTCACATAAATAAAAATTATGCACTGATACGTTGACTACGCACGATTATTCCGCGATACGAGCGCATCCATTTTATTCCAGCGCTCCTGTTAGACTGAATACGCGCCCCGCATAAAGGGAAGAGCCGCCATCTGCCGCGCATCGCAACTCCAATACACCAAATCGTAAATTACACGCGATTGTGACTTTGTAAACACATTTCGATGTCCGACGACGTTTGACGACCTAATTCACAAGTCCCGACTCTGATTGCGATAAATGATAAATCATTTCGTACGAGTTTTTTAATTGTTGTAATATCTTTGATTGAAATAATGATTACTTACCTATACTTTAATTACTCGAAAACTACATTATTTCATGACACTACATATTTTTACTGACTGAACACTGCAATGTATACGGAAAGTACCATATTACCGAAATTATATTAAATTCTAAATACCAAAACATTTACATATAAAGCAATGACCCCATTTTTTCAAATTCATGTTTAAGTTTCTCACATAATAATGCAAGTCCTGCCAATATTAAGTTGCGTAAAGTTCTCAATTAACGATGCATGTCAGTTACATGTTACATATGACTCGTCCGATAAGAAAAACAGGCCCTCAATAAACATCCGAGAACCTTACATTTTCATTAATACCAAAGTAATAGAAAAAGTTTTGATTTGAAGTTTCCACTCTTGTCGCAAAAACAAATGAATCAATAAAATAAAGCTTTATAATTTTCCAAATTGATATTGAAAAAAGTTAACATCTAATATCCGTTATTTACAACCTACGCAGATAATACCCAAATAAATCGGTCAATACCCGATATGATAATTAGTCCCGCCAAGTATGTGTATCAAAACTGTAAAAACCTTTCCAGTAACCAACTCCGAACGACCACGCGTCCTTTACAAAGAGCTATTATTATCAAGTTGAGTAGGTAGCGGCGTGCGCGGTCATAATTGTATTAATCATTCGGCGCGACCGGCAGACGTCGATTTTCTTCAACAGAGTGCTCTTGTTTGTTTTTTTCGTAAGGAAGTCGGCCGAAGGTGAACCGTGGGAACGTCGGGCGGGTGCACTTCCCAAAACATCGACGCACGGCAGCAATACGACGTGCGCCGGAGCGAAAGGGACGCGAGATAGCAATCGCGCCTTGGCGGGACTAGGACGGTGGCCGTGACGTGTGCGCGCCGAGCGACAGCTCACAATCGCGTGATCATCTACAAGAAATAATAAAACGGCAATAAAAGAAACACGAGACAACGGTAACAGTGGCGCGCGCGTGTGAAAGAGACGGGAATCGGTGGCCGAGGGCGCGCGCGCCGCTCGAGTTACCGCATTCGAATTTCAAAGATCAATGATCGATGCGATAAGAAAGAGACGCACGACAGCATTTCAGTAGATCCACGGGTATGAGGCTCGTGTACACACCAGCACAAGAGTAAGAGAGACGGAGATGTTTTGGCTCGTGGCCCTGCCACGAGACATAAAATTAGTCTACTTGTTTTTGCCAATAGATGGCGTTTCAAGAAAAATAATTACAGATCACAATAAAAAAGGATAACATATGTAAATAGTAAAAAAATGTATTAAGTAAATTGAAAAGAAAATACACAAGAAAGTAATAAAATAACATTATTGAGGACTACGACTATAGTCAAAAATATTTTATGTATAAAAGTATTTTGTATTTGTATTTTATATAACTTGTGTATTAAATTTTGTTCTTTTTTGTAAACCGTGGTAAATGACTTTGCATTCTTTTGAAGAAATTCATAAACTGCTTAATGTATCTATTATATTACTCTAAGCTTTTGACAGACATCAGCGCTCGTGGCAAATTAAGAAAACTTTTGTAGTTCGAAGATGGGATGCTAGATGTCATGACGGGTAGCTTTATCAAAATAAAATTTGGATTGACTGTACTTATAACGTAGAGTCCATTCGCTATACAATACTACCTTTTGTACCATATAACAGTATAATATTGTTAAAACAATATGTTTCAATTCTTATGCAGAACTTTGTATGTCAGAAGAAACCTGCTGCATAAAGTGTTAAAAGGACTGGTGGATATGTTATGGCGGGAAAGATTCGACCGTAAACGTGCGTTGACTATGAAATCATTACGTTGTTTAATTAAGCCAATTAAATACGTTGTTGTTTGAGAAAATGCTGATGATAGATAGAGTTTTAATAACAGTCATTGTATAAACTTCACGGTAGAACGTGAGCGAACCGTATAATCGTAACGCCGGTTTAATTGCAGATAATAAAACGTTTAAAATATTTGAGCAGCCTTAAAGAGTTAACTCACTTCGCCGACACACGCTAAGTACAATAATTGCGGTGCCCACGATCGTCATTGAGACGATAATTTAGGAGTAGTAATTACTACTAAATTATCGATAACTACCTCGAATCTCTAACATGTTGTGAAGATGATTTCCGCTTTATAATTAATCTCTTTCTACATGTGGATAAACATTTAGCATCAATTAATAATAATAATAACGGATTTTACGGCTGGGTCATGCCAGTCCTCATGTATACCTTTGGCATACTCAGGTGGACTCAAACTGAGCTCAATGCCCAGGACCGAAAAGTCCGCACAACTATGACGTCCCACAGGATGCATCATCCGAGGTCGTCAGTGATGAGGCTGTACCTGCCGCGGAAGCATGGCGGGAGGGGCTTTTTGAGCGCCCTTACCATGCACAATCGCGAGGTGTACAGCCTCCGCAACTACTTCCTGGCGAGATCGGATGAGTCAATCTACACGGATGTCATTAGTTGTGATAAAGGACTTACCCCTCTGTCCTTAGCCAACGAGCAATGCCAGGACCCGGGAGTACTGAGCGTTTCCGACCGGGAGGCCGTATGGAAGGAGAAAGAGCTCCACGGGAGGTTCTACAAGGCCCTACACGAGCCTTTCGTAGATACTACTGCCTCCCTCAACTGGCTACGTTTCGGTGACCTCTTTGGGGAAACCGAAGGTTTTGTCTGTGCGATACAGGATCAGGTTATTAAGACGAACAACTATCGGAAATACATCCTAAAGGATGGCACCGTCGACATCTGTCGAGCTTGTCGCCATCCCGGGGAGTCGCTTCGGCATGTTATTTCCGGTTGTTCCATGCTTTCTAACTCTGAGTATCTGCATAGACACAACCTAGTAGCCAGAATCCTACACCAGGAGCTCGCTCTGAAATACGGCCTCGTGGATCGGAAACTGCCGTACTATAAGTACTCTCCGGAGGCCGTGCTCGAAAATGACCGCGCCAGGCTCTATTGGGACCGGCCCATCATCACGGACAGGACGATTGTCGCGAACAAACCTGACATCGTGGTGATGGACCGGGCACAGTCGCGGGTATTTTTGGTCGACATTACCATTCCATATGACGAGAACCTCGTGAAAGCCGAAACAGATAAGAAGACAAAGTATCTGGACCTGGCTCACGAGGTGACCGACATGTGGGGTGGTGTGTCGGCCGAAATTATCCTGATAGTCGTGTCTGCGAATGGGTTAATCCCAGTCAGCCTCTGCAAACATCTGAGGCGACTGGGACTCAGGGACGGATCGCTCCAAGCTCAAATGCAAAAAACGGTGCTCCTCGATACCGCCCGCATCGTCCGCCGGTTTCTCTCCCTATCGCCCTAACCCTCGGCCGTTTGGTCTCCCCTGCCGAGGGCTTCCGTCTGGTTGGGTCGTATTTCTATATGTATTGTATAAAATATTTTTATAAGTATGTTTATTTTTATCCATAATATTTATTTTATATTTGCAATATGTATCTATATTTTTATTTCTAAACCCAACCAGACGAGGAAACAAATGAATATCCCCCCATAATAATATTAATCTGGTTGGGTCCTATTTATATATGTATTATATACAATATTTATATCTATATGTTTATTTTTTATCTATAAACCCAACCAGACGAGAAAACAAAGAAATATCCCCAATATATAATAATAAAATATCTTTATTCACATAAACGCTTGCGCGTTCTTATGAAACGTCAAAATTTTACAAAGAAATTAACACGTTCGTAAGTTACTATTGCGTGAGTTGGAAGAAATTTTTGCTTATTTATGTTTTCGAAATTATTTATGTAATGTGTTTAGATTATACCATTTGCGAGACTGATGTAGAAACAATTTTATATCAGTTTCTTAAAAATATCTGAAAAAAATGTTATCAAAGTTCTAATCATACATAACAATTAATTTTTACCGGAAGCACCATTAAATGTTTCAAAATTATTATAACATAAAACAACTAATTATAATTTCAATATTTACCTCAACCGATTCGTACCATATAAAAAGGGCCGTTTTGAATTTGGAACAATCGTTGCTTGATAAAAACGAAATCGATTCTAAAAAGAAACCACACTGTACTCGACACAATCGGTTTCAGAACGCAATTGGAATCTATTCAAATACGAAAATAGAAAATTAGGTAGGCGTGCGCGCGCAAATGCGAACGCGCGGACCACCATTGGCTGCGCGACCGCCAATGGCGGCTGGAGGCCGAGCTAACGGCAATGCATTTTCCACCTTCGACGCCGCGGAAAAACGGAATAATCGATTTGTTTAACATGATTTTATTTAAAAAACAATAATGTAAGCCTCTGCTTGAAAGTACATAAGATTTATAGAGTTTTATGGAGTAGATATAAGAAGGGATCAGCCTCTATTCTTGATTTAATTATTACAAATAACGCATTTATTAAATTACGCTTATGATTAATAACATATTGAAATACTTGAGTAGTGAAGAGTTTAAAGATAATGATAAACATGGCAACGAATAACAACCTTTCGACATTTACGTATAAATTTCAAGATATAACCGGTATCAAATTGCATTTAATGTCTTTTTCAGAGGGAAATAATACTTAAGATAAAGGATACTTTGGTGCATAGGATAACATTTTTAGTATATTTTCATTTACGTTACGCTAAGGAAGTACAACTTTTGACGTAGGAGTGAGTACATGAGTACGCACACTGGTTTTTAAATTTATGTATTCGGTAAATATGTAGGTTGTAGTATACTTAAAAAGGGTCTGCAAGCTAAAGTGGCAATGGGTAGCGCACAGAACTGAGGGCTGGTGGGGCAGCAAGGTTCTCGAGACTGCGTGTCGGAAAGGGCTACGTGGGGCGGCCACCCGCAATAGACTGATGATCTGACTAAGATCGAGGGCTCTTCGCTGGATTTAGGCCGGTTCCGACCGATCGAAGTGAAAATTTTTAGAGGAGGACTATGTTCAGCAATGTGGTAGGGCCACGCTTCGGCTGTTGCACGAATGGGCAGGTCCGTCCGGGTAAGTACCACGACCTCACAGAAGACTGGCGCGAAGTGGAAGTGTCCATCTTCTGCGTTTCGTCTGATGAGTGAGGTAGCCGACATAGCCGGCCCATTTTATTAAAAGATGGCAATGCATCTGCAACCCTACGGGTTTTACAGCAGAGAAGACTGTTGCGTGGCTGTACCACAGTTGTATGTGGCAACACAGGCCCTACCACTTAATAATATATTTTCAAAATATTATTTTTGCACAGCAATCACAGACAGATTTTTATTTAACAAAAAAATTAAGGAAAATGATCTTCAAAATGTACTTCCAATGTCACTAAATATTATTTTTTCTCATGAATAGATATTAACATTTACACCGTTTAAAACTAATACTGATATTAATATGAACGTAACTATCGTCATCAACTGAATTATTGTATAGAACACATTCCTGAATTTATTGGTCATTTAATGAACAGACATAACTTAACAGAGATATTTCATCGCGTTTTTATTACAAAAAATGAAATCTAAAGCAGTGTTTAATAAATGTAACTGTAACAAATTTATCCTAAGCATCAGTGAAATTTGTAACGAACAACTTATATACATGCGCCTGTCAACTGTTTTTTACAAAAATGTTGAAGACATGTTTAACCGAAACTTTAAAATCACGTTGTTGGTTAATGGAGTTTATATATACTCTAAATTGCAATGGGGAGTTCATGTAGATAAATTAGATAAGAAGTTGAGCGCTGCCGTCTTTAACATACGCAAGATCAGGCTTAACTTACAAACGGGGCAACAGTTTAATTAGTGCAGCTAAATTAGTTATTATGTTTATTTTCATAGTAATATGTCTTATGGTATCTTACTTTAGGGTTCCGCATCCGGTTTAGACACAATATTTGTATTACAAAGGCAGGCTATACGGGCTGACTATGGCTTGGGTCTACGTGAGTCCCTTCGGAATATTTTTTAGCAAATAAACGCTTTACCGCTCCCGTCGCTATACATACTCGAGAACATCATGTATGTACGAACTAACATACCACATCACTCGGGGCCGTGGTTACAGCCTGGAAATATCGAGGTTTAGACTAGCTAAAACCAGGAAATCGTTTCTTGGTATTAACTTAAATAATAAAATAGGTGATATCTACAATAAATAAGTGTAAATAATTTCAAGCATTTTGTAAAAGCTATCTTAAGGGCTTATCGAAAGGGCTTATTATAATGTCGAGTAATACATTGGGGACAAGGATGTGTGGAAATGACTCTTGCTCTGCACTTGCAAGTCCCCTGGCTCCTGCTAATTTTATACCTAACTACTTTTGTGTATATACCTGCATAATTAAAAAAAAGAATTTGGAGTTACTGATAATAGAAACTTATCAAGGATAAATACGAAAAGCATAAATTTAATAAAAGTTTGGGTACCAATGCCTAAGAAAACTTTGACGGTTTTGACTGTCCAACAGCTAATTACTAACAGTTTGTTAGTTGAGTGTCACAACTGACGAGTCTCTGGCCATTATTGATAATTGAATATACGTTTTAGAGAACGGTATGGTATGTTAAATGGTTGTAGCAAAAGAGGCTTTTTTGGCATGAACCGACTAGGATTCGACTGTGGGTCCACCTGAAAGGGACTTGAGATGCAGTCGTTAATCGTAGCCTAGCCCAGCAGAAACCTATTGAATTTTACATTGACCTATCAATATAAGTTAGAATTTATCGGTTGGAAAGGTACACAACCCACTAAACGAAAGTATTTTCACGGATATATCTTATCCTTTAAACGAGCAATTCTTGTGTATATTTATAATCGGAATCTCGGAAACGGCTCCAGTGTTTTACATGAAATTTAGTATGTGCGTAGATTCGGGGGCAAGAAATTGATCTAGCTAGGTTTCATTTTTAGAAAATGTCCTTTTATCCCTGTTTTCAGGGAATGAAAAATATCATTCGAATATGGCAGTAAATTTCGTCGCAAAAAAAATATTATAATAGCTCGGTCGGTAATCGAGCGACCCCAAAACAGACAGCCGCGGTTCGTATCACGATCATTTGCACACTTATTTTTTTTTCTATACCAGATCATTTTCTTTATTTTTTATTTTTTTATTTCCAAAATACATGATTTACCAAAAGGTATTACCTAAAGGTTTTTCCTCCAGGTACATTTATTTTTAGTTTTAATTACACCTTTCGAAATCTTATATATCTGTCCCGAGACAATTTAAAATAAACGTGATAAATTTATAAAAAGAATAGTGTCATTTAGTAATGAATTGCTTTAATTCAATATACGTATGAATAGCAGCAAAGGAAATACAAAAACGACATTGTCAAATGTAAAAATGGATCTGACCATAGGATTTTTTATCAAGTTAAGGTGCTTTAGTTTTTGCATTACCGAATAAATTTCACGCGCGGGAATTAGAGGCATGGAATAGAAAGAAGTGACACAATGCCCCTAGCCAAAATCCGAATAGAGGCCTGCCCTAATGCCCTCACGACACAATGGCTTATAAAAATTTGATACCAATGCATATATCACAAGTAACAATAGAACACCTGTGTGGAACTTTTTTCAACGAACGCTACTCTAAGTTTTTTGTGCTCCTGGACTCAATGCCCTTATTGTATCTCCTGACGGTGAGGAATAAATCAGCAATAAAAAAATCCAAGCACACTACCCCTTTTGTTATTCAATATATATCAAACGATAATATGAAAAGTATACTCTATATGAACGTTATAAAATTGAAGAATTTGTGTTTTGTTTGTTAGTTTTGGATATGCTCAAAATATTTGAGAAATCTTTTTGTATAGTGCCTAATTATTGACAAAGTTTATAACCTGCTTAATTGTCATTTTTTCAATTGGGTACTCCCCCCTCCTTCCCCACCAAATAGACCAACGATTGGGGCAAGAATGTTACATACTTTAGGCGAGGCCTTTATCTGATAGTAGACTACCGTAAGTTGGAATATTTCATGTAAAATAAATATGATGACAGGCATATCTGACTGACGCCTTTTAGTAGATGGTGATAAACACGTATAAGTAGTTGTGATTTCAGCGACTAGTGCCTGGAAGAACCAATAAGTGAACACCTTTTACAAATAGTCATATCGCAGTAAACCCATATTACCTACTCAGATGTTGAATGTGATTAATGCTCCATTGTTCTATTATGTATCCTATCGCAAGTATGTTTTATATTGATTTTAAAGAAAATCTCAAACACACAAAGTTTGGCTTTTTTTGTCCACTTTTTTTTCGCCTCCAACTGTACTTTACACTTTTTTACTTTTAACTGATATTCTTGTTTTCAGTCCGTAGTCTATCGAAGTTTCATCGGACGTAGAACTCGAGGGATAGCCAGCCCAATCCTGTAATAAGATTCATGCATATGATTAATAAAGTTTCAAAAATTATTTCGTGTCTTAACTGTTAAGGACTATTTTTTTTTTCAACTTGTCAACAAGAAGGAGAAACACTACAGTGCGCAAAAATTATTTTACAGAAGAGGTTTCGTTTAATCGCCCTTTGAACAGTTGTGTAGATTGTATGTACACTCGGATGGGTCGGCTATAATAATGGCTTTTTAAGGATACAAAAGTGTTAACATATCATAGAAAAAAATGCATAATGTTGCAAAAAAATTCGCGTATCATTCCATTTGGTTCAAAAATAAAATTTGTGCTGCCATTTAAAAAAAAATGAAAAGGCCATGCGGGCCGTTTCATTTCCGAAAACCAATTAAAAAAGAATCGCTTACGTCGTGAATACTCGTGAATACTCGTGACGAAAGACAGCACTGGAGTTACGCGGGTCGAGTCGGCGGCGCGGCGGCGGTCGAAAATTGCGAAATTGGAAGGAAAGTGGTTGGTTAAAATGCAAAACAGTTGCAAAAAATGCAATGGAGGATAAAAAAAAAACAGAGTTACACCGTGGGAGAAGTGAGCAGGTGGACGCGCTCGATTCGCTGCGGTAGGGTGAACGTGTTTTAGAAATTTCGCGGATATTCCCAATGCAACATTGTAACAGATAAGACCTCTTACTGTCATTCAAATGCCTGCTTAAATTTTCCAGTTATAGCGAAGCTATAGCTCTGCTATGGTAGGGCAACGCAACAGTCTTCAATGAGGTACTAATGGGCAAGTCCGTCCGGGGAAGTACCACGACCCCATAGAAAACCGGGCTGAAGTGCCTCACTTATTTAAAAGGTGGCAATGCACCTGCGAACCTATAAGTATTGCAAATGTCCATGGGCTGCGGTTATCACTTAACATCAGGTAAACCGCTAGCTCACTTGCCACCTTCTCACATAAAAAAAGCTCCGGGGACTTTAAACTAAATAAAAATAGTTTTTCAAGCAGTTTCCTTCTAGCCATTTTCTATTTAGGTGTCAATACAAATTTCACAATTGTAGAGCAACAGCAAGTTACGCAACGCTTACACTTAACGAATAGACCATCTCTACTGGGGAATACAGAATCTCATAAACGGTGTGAAGAAAAGGTATTCATACTTTCAATATGCGTCCACCGAGTGAAGTAACCGGAGTCCACCCGATTCTGCTGTCTCTCCTCACTTACCATCAGAGAACCACCAGGCACCGTCCTTACAATGTAGAAAACAGGAAATATCCAGGCGAAGCCGGACACACAGCCACCCTACCAGTGCGGGAACCGCCGCGGCGCGACGTACAAGACACGACAAAGAGCGGTTTTTGCACATACATACATACATACACACGCTCGTATTGATTTTTAATTAACGCCGGCCGACGTAAATTGCAAAAAACGAGCGTCGTAGGAAGCGTAGTAACTGTCGTTGATCACGAAACGCAATTTATAACGCGCGGGAGTCGCTCTATCGTAGTCCCCTGTTTTATTTATGAAACTCCCGGACGAGCCTTTTTCGGTGTGGCGTTGATAAATGATAAAATTGCAGTGTTGAGTTGGTACACTTGGAGATTGATATTTATTTAACAGCACTACGCCACGTTGCCGTCGGAATATATAAATAAAAAAGTGAATTTAACAATAAATCGATTGTGTCTAGTATCGATAAACAGCGGTTCTGTAAGAAAAGCCTTTGATAAAATATTACATTACCTGAGTGCGGTTAAGCCGAAATAAGAGGGTTATGTGTTTGACCTGAATGTACCTACGTACTAAAGAGATGAAATAATTCTGAAGATTTAATTGAAATAATAAAAAATCAGCAGAGAATTACGGATTTTTGTCGCCAAATATAAGTTTTCAAAAAAAGTCGTCCCGCTGTCAGGTAGTTATTAAATACCAGCTTTTCAGCCCTTAAATAAATATATATATATACATATTTTAAAGTGTTTTTGTCCTTTCTTAGGCTCTAGACTATCTGTGTACCAATCATTTAAATCGGTTTTGTAGTTTTGGCGTGAAAGCGAGACAGACAGACAGAGTTACTTTCACATTTATAATATTAGTATGGATTGATTTATTTTGGCTTTTAGATTTGGCACTACAATGTTATTGTGTGTTAGAGACATATCGTACACTTAGCAAAAAATTATACTCTACAAACCGTGGCACTGTAGGTTTCTACTGAGCTCGCGCGCTTACCATCAACGGCTGCATCGCTACTTACCATCAGGTGGGATGGCAGTCAAGTGCTAGCCAGTTTATAAATTAAAAAAAAAGGAAATTCAGATCTCGAAGAAATGTTGTTTCAAATTAAAAACGTAAATATAAGTCTTGTTTTCGAAATTATGAATTACTTCATCCTTACAGAATATCAGTTCATATTCAAAAACTTAATTCAAAAATTTTATTATAAATGAATAAGAACTCATAAATGACATAAAGATATAACATGCTATAAAAAAACGTTTTTAAAGAAGTTAATAACATAGAGAAGGGATAAAATGCAGTTAAACTAAATGACATGCCACAATACAATACTTTTCTATAGACTATTTATATATTTAAATAAGTAATGTAAATGTCATCGCCCACGCGATATAACAAGAGCGCGCGGTCCATAGACAATCCCGCTACTTCTCATAGTCACAACACACGGGCAGACGGTGGGCCTATGTTATCGCGACAAGTTCCACTAACGGTAGACACTCTTTTTAATTGTTTATGTTCCCGACTAAAATACAGTACAATCAACGTAACTAGCGGTTAGGCCTGTTCCCGGCCAATTATATCGGCCTTTTTCTTTTAGCTGCAGTGTCGTTCGTAAACACATGCCTCTTCTTCTTTTTGGTATAGCGGAGACGGTTTATAAATAGGATAAAGCTGTCGTATTCCTCTTTTTGGCGCGAAGAAAGAGTAAGGCTGCGCACAACTTTAGTCTTGTCAAATTAAATGTTTTATCTTTTTACTGTAGAAACGTATATATACGTATTTAATGACTTTAGATAAAAAAATCAACGTCAATTTCTAATAAGTTTTGAAATCAATTAAATCTCAATACAGAAATGAATGGGTAAGGCTAGTACTTATATTTACATAATGCAATCGAATCATTTGAATAACAAGTTAAGTTTGTTTTATGCTTTCCGGTAATATATCGAAGTGTATTTAATAAATTTCAAACGGAAATAGATGTTTCCTAACTATCAATTACACAAACTAGATATTCTATCGTGACAACATAGAAAATCTCATCTCGACTCGAGAAATAGAATCTAAAATCTGAATATTTATTTCGCCTACTAATAAAAAGACGGATCGGAATAAATTAATAGTAAAACCAAACATTTTATACGTCACGTAGAGTAAAAAGCGTTAGGGTCGCGCCACGCTATGCGCGTCACACAGATAAGGGAATGTATTCCTATCTGTCATTTTGTAAGTAATTTGTATGCGGGGGACGCACGGCCGAGCGTTGCCGACCGATGCCGAAGCTTCTCGAACTCCGGCGTGGGAAAACGCGGCAGGTGTTGCCCATCGCAGCACTTCTTACTGAGTAAACACTCGGCGTATACAAAATTATAACCGCTCCGGAGCGTTTGTGTAAATGGAAAACATATTTTGTGTGCTTAATGATTCCGCTTACCGGTTTCCTTTGGCGCGTTTATCACGCGACCGTGTTGTTGTGTGCACGGGTTTTTTGCAGCGCTTTAGTGGGAGTTGATTCGCTTCATTTTAGCTGTTATTGAGTCATCCTTTATTGGTGTCGCTTAATAAAGAGGTATCGTTAGCGCGTGACCTTTCTGATGCTTCGAACATTGAGTATGCACGCGTTTAATGACCCAAATGTTGTTAGCATGCGTCGGCCAGTCTTGTTGGTTTGTGAATATATTGTAGACATAATATACAATTATCTGTGGAATTTGAAACTCAGATTATTTGAATAACGATGTATAAGTACGCGTAAATAGTCGTTGATACGGAATAGTTATTCCCGGTTAAGGGTTTGATTTTATTAATTATTGCTAACGAATTTAATTATTACTTTATTCTTGCATTTATAATAAATTTTATACATTATATTTATTAAATTGTATTCTTTTAATTGGAACATAGTAAGTGTAAATAGAACATAAGCTCATAGAACAACTTAAAACAGAATTATATGTAAGCTATAAAATGAAGAAAGTTAAGTCATGTCTTAATCTTAACTTATGAAATTTAATAAGTAATTGATGATATTATACGATTACAGTATTGGATAAATTCAGATGTTAAATAATTCTACAAAACAAAACAAGCAAATACATTCTTTAAAATTTCTGAATTACGGGGGGAGGACTCAGTCTCAAACAAATCTCCAAACGCTTTTCAATTGCTTTACTTAAATCGTACTGAAATTTTGACTCTACCTTATTCTATCTAATGTAATAAATAAAGAATAAATAATATAAGTGAATGTAACTTTTATTATATCTTATGTATAAAAATGGATTGCTGTTCGTTAGTCTCGCTAAAACTCGAGAACGGCTGGACCGATTTGGCTAATTTTGGTTTTGAAATATTTGTGGCAGTCCAGGGAAGGTTTAAACGATGAGAAGTTATGGAAGAATTGCATGGAAAATCGAAATAGCAACAATTTTATTTTCCCATACAAACTTTACATATATATTTTTTTGTTTTAATTTTTAAGCATGCTGTGTTTGTGTCTATTTGTGTTTCTTAATTAGATGTACATTTAGTTGTAACATTAACTCATGTACATGTAATATTGTTTTTAATGTAACATCTACTGGCAGACCTAATAAATAAATAAATAAATATCCCATACAAATTGTGCGTTGGTAAGTCCCATACAAATTGTTTGACAGGTTACACAGGTTGACAGGTATAGTTTGTATGGAAAAATAAAATTGATGCTATTTCGATTTTCCATGCAATTTTCCCATTGTTTAAATTTTCCAATTACAAAATAGCCTATGTCTTTTCTCGGGCTCTAGACTATCTGTGTACCAAATTTCATTATATCGGTTCGTATTTTTGGCGTGAAAGCGAGACAGACGGACAGAGTTACTTTCGCATTTATAATATTAGTATGGAAGTATGGATTACTGTATTTTCTAATAAAACTCACGGCGTTAAAACTTTTTTTTTCATCAAAATAAAACACACATTTAATGAATCGTCTGTAAAAATATGAATGCTTGGAAGAAACATAACAAAAACGCTATTTAATCTACTCCTCCGTACACAAACCGGTAATTTAGATCGTATTCTTTCTGTTGTCTCAGCGAAACTATAGGATGGCAAAAAACAGCAAATTATGTTGTAAATACCCATTTCGCGTTCGCGGACGATGTTTACAAACCATTATTTTTTATTGCTCGCCCTTTAATAGACCTAAAAAACTCTCTGTCATCTTCGACCACGATACAGTTTTCTATTTGTGTTATACTTACGTATTGCGAAATTAACATGAGATATACGACAGCAGATTGTGCACAATAAAAGGGATATTAAATATTATGATACATAAAAGTAAAGAAGCAAATTATGTTATTATGTTATTGTCGTTGTTATTTTCTGCTTTTATCATCATGGTCTACTAGTATTAAAAGCATTAACTATATTAAATATAAATAACATGGACTGGTAATGTAAAGTTCGCGCTGACAATACCGACACAATTTCTGTACTGTAAAACTTAGTCTATACAAGATCTCTATGCCCATCGAATCTTTGTGTAGTCTAAAAGGTTCTTGTAACTTAGATTTACTATTATCTTAGCTAAACGAATTCTAATACTGGTAATAAATTAAAACCTGCCTCATTTATTATGGCCATAGTAGAGATTTCACACGTCGTAGTTTATTTATGTATGTCATTCAGTCAGTTAACCTTACCAACACACGTATTCATTTTAACTATTACTTAATTGCTTCCTAAGCCCATAAATTTCCTAATATAAGAGATAGTAACCAAACTCAATACAAAATGAATTCTTACTGGATACAGTAGTATGGCATAACTTTAGTATATAATAATGGATAATACAAAAGTGTTATTATCTGTGTTTTATGTAAGAAATATAAACTCACTTGTATTTGTGTCACCAAAACATCTACTCCCAGCATGAATTGGATCGTGAAACAATATATATCACGTTTCATAGATCACAGATCCTGCCATGAATGATTCCCAAGGCCATTGAAATTAAAAAAAACACCCTAATTTCAATAGAGAGCTTGAATGGAGAGGAGAGGAACATCGGCTTAGGATCCTCTCAATAATAAAATTAAATCTGGGCCCAAACGAGCCACTACTGCAATGATTGCCTTGTAGTAGTGGCTCGTAGTCGGTAAATTGAATCTGTTAGCAAGTCTATGTCTAGACCATGAACGCTGTAAAAAGTATGAAAAGTTGTAAATTAAAAATCGAAATAAACGCGATAAAACCCCAATAAAGGTTCCATTTTGTATTAGTCGTGAAGCCTTTGAATGTGTTCAGATCACTTCAAACATTGCACCTAAATCATAATTTAAATCTGAATCCTTTAATGTCACAATATATTTTCGCGAACGCGCCATAAAATCGTGAGAGTATCATCCGATACTTTTACCACTAGCTGAGGCGTTAGTAAGGCGACCGCCTGGATAATTCTTTATCATTACAAGGAACACCTGGAGAGATGTGCGGTTAGCGAAAAAAAATTATTACAGTCCACTGCAGTCAATTTTTTCAGTAGTTATTCCGACGCCAGAAATAAACATTTCTATAGTTGCTAAGAATTAATGAAGAAGTTTATTAATTTTCCTTTCATTAAGAGAGAACCAGTACCCAAGACGTTGTTTCATGAATGAAACGAATTTTACTCACTTTATAGGTTATATTTTAAACAATAGGTATATGCAATTACAAAACCCTTTGTTATTTTCATGGTAAATTTTAATTCTATTAATCTTAAAATTACTTATCCATCCAGTGTTTGTGAATGCGGCAAATAAAGATATTAGAAAATGGATTCTCAAGTCCTAAATTAAATGATTATTTTAATTTATTTACTTCATTATCATCGTCATTTCAGCCTGTTTGAGTCCACTGCTGAACATAGGCGTCCCCCATTTATTTACTTAATTACACATAATGAAACGAAATTATTTACGGATATATCGCGTTTGTTTTTAATTTTAATTTCCTATGTTTTGAACCCTTTACAGCGTTCATACTCGATAGACTGACGCGTTGGACGTGTGAATGTAATTGTCAGTCAGTGATAAGATCTTAAAGATTAATTTATAATAAAATTATTATTTATGTATTTTATTTCCTTGAATTGTGGTCTAAATCTGACCATGGACTCCAAAATGTTAGAAACACATCAAATGCACGTAAAATCAAAAACACTATTAACTCCTGTTATAATTAAAATATACATCCTATATACTTAAAATGTATATTAAAAGTTTGCTGAAAATATTCAATTTATAAACATGCTTACGACTCTAGGCATGTTACATACATCCGTAGTTGGTTTTACTTACGCTAACTCTTCCGCCAAGAACAAGTTTGCATTAACATAATTATCAACCGACAAAATCGTATATTAATTTTTTATTAATGTATAAGATGTGTTATAATTAAACGAGCTCAGAAACGGTTGTTAACGAGTCAGTGATAGAAAAGAAATCACACATATAACGCATATGTCATCGTAGTAATATAATTATTAATACATGTATTTATAAAAGGTGCAAGAGTCTATTATGGTTTCTTAAAACTGCAAATGTTTCTAAAACGGATGTATTTTTCCTTCTTTAGGGTCGTCATTGGATTAATATTAATTTATCTATATCAGTCCGGGATACATATAATTAAGTAAGTAAAGTAAAATTAACAGCCTATACATGTCCCACTGCTGGGCAAAGGCCTCCTCTATACAGAGGGTATCAGGGCATAGTCCACCACGCGGCCCCACTGCGGATTGGCGGACTTCCACATATCTTCGAAAAATATATATTTTTTTTTTTTATTTCGAAAATATGCAGGTCTCACGATGTTTTCCTTCACCGCGGAGCACGTGATAAGTCAGCACTTAAAGTTAAAAACTTCATTGGTGCCGGCACCTGGGATCGAACTCAGGTTGCTCGAGTATATTGAATTAAAGGCGAGCGCCCGGACACTGAGCTATCACGGCTCTTTATTTCTTATTAAGTAAGTCCATAGTTCAAATTAATAACCTTATGTTGAGTCAAATATCATAACATACATCTCATTTAGGTTATGTTATTTGACGGACCATATAAATCCTGGCAAACGAGTTATGCAAAAACTGTGGTAGGGGCACGCAACAGTCTATGCTGTTGCACGAATGGGCAGGTCCGTCCGGAAAAGTACCACGACCTCACAGAAGACCGGCGTGAAGGGGAAGCATGCACTTCATTAAATGGTGGCAAATATCCAAGGTCGGTGGTTAGCACTTCGATGGAACCGCCAGTTCATGTCAGAAGGTGGCTAGCTTTCTCACATTTAAAAAAACTTCATACTGAGGCAGATGTCCACGCATGTTAACTGGTAACTGTATGGTAGAACAGAGAGAGAGACGCGATCTGACAAGTCTTAAATAATTGTAAAACCCTATATCACAATACATTCTTATGTTAGTGTTCCACAACGTTTTATTTGGACCCTAACATTTGCCTGCTAAACTGGTATTAGAACTTAACCATCTTGAAAGGTTGTAAAATACACATTTCAACAGCCTTACCAATTATGCTTGACGGGTACTGGTGTTCTATTGAACGAAATTGTGATCTGTAACCCTTGGAGACCTAAAAAATATTTTTCAGTTTATCCGCTGAGACCTATACCGTACACCATAAGCAAACAAAACAACGCATTGTTATCTTGACCGTTTGGTTAGTATAAATTTAGCCGCTTACAGTTATTGCGCACGCGCCATAACTCAACCCCCCACTCTATGTATGAGAGGGTTCTAACTACGGGAACAATTGAGAGTCAATACCGGAACGATTTGTAGGTCAGCGTATAATTTCTTGATTAGGGTGTAAAGGGAACAGAACATGGGGTCGTTATGGTTAATAAATATCTCTATATGGTACATTGGGTATAATGTTACAGGATTTTTCACCCTCATGATACAAGGAAGGTAATTGGTATTTGATGATTCGGTGTTTGAAAAACAATAAGTTAATAATCTATGTATTGTCGTTTTGTATTGTCTATGATCGTTCTATTTTTAATAGTCTATAGTTATACGATTTATAATTACGTAAATCATACAATTCCTTGCCGCTGAGTGATAAGCTACAATCAAAAACATAATTAATCAATCCTATAATTATAAATACAAGATAATAAATAAATACAAGATCGGTTCACAATAGTACTTTACGTTTCGCTTTTTTGGATTTTATATAAGGCAAGTGCTCATTCGTTTTTTTTTAAAAAAAAACAAGCTGATAATCTCGGGACAGTTATCAAATGTATAAATTATAAAGTACATAACACCGTATTTAATTATTGGAGCTCGAAGCATTAGAAATTGGCATAATTCGCTTTTGTAAATTAATTCTGACATCTCATGTGAACCATTATAATTTGTTTTACAACTAGCGACCCGTCCCAGCATCGCACGGGTGCAATGCATTATACATATAAACCTTCCGCTTGAATCAATCTATCCAGTGAAAAAACCGCATCAAGATCCGTTCCATAGTTTTAAAGATCTAAGCATACATAGGGCAGACAGATAGCAGGACAACTTTGTTTTATACTATGTAGTGGAACACAAAATAATAGTAAATCGAGGAGACCATCTGTTAGGAAAGTATACCTATGAATGTTCTAAGAAATCGTAACCGTAATCGCGATGTGATCATATCTCTACGTCACGAATCACTCCGCGATATTAAAAAAGGCGTCGTTGATCAACGTTCAGCAAAGCTAACATAGTCATAAAAACAACATCGTTAGACCGCGCCGGGATAATGGAGCGGTCAGTGCTATTCCGTTAGCAATTCTAATAGTCCTCGCGATGATTTTAATCGATTAACGTCGAGAAATCGATCGGGGCACCCTCAATGCATCGCCAATGAGGCGTCGGTGTCATTAAGATAGAATTAATTGGGGCCCACCGGTCTTCCGCGTCGCGAGCGAGCGAGAGGGCAGATCGGCTGGAACACGTGGTCACTACCGTTCATTTACGAGCGCGAATTATGCGTAGTACGGCAGGTGGCAGGTGGCGGCGCTCATGGGAACTCGGCACAACCCCGAGTTCCCACGGCAGCGTCATTCACCAGCCAACACCTGCGCCCCTTAACGGGGATGTTACACACACGACCGCCACGCGGAGGAAAGCGCCGATTAGGCGCGCGCGTGTGTGCGTGCCCCCGCACGCGTCCGTACGCCTGATGCCGGCGCGCTGTGTGCGTGCGCGTCCGTACGTGCGCGTGTGCAGCGTGTGTGCGCGGTTACGCGTGTGTTGCCCATCTCTCGTTACAGGATTTACTCAAGCAAGTGTCCGTAAAAGGGCTGTTTACGTTCTGCTTTACGTTCTCCTCGTTCACATGTCTTAACAGATGTTGTTTGATAGAAAGCACTGACGGATGATTTACGTAAAGAATAGTTTAGGGAATCGCGCGTAAATTATTAGAAAAATTCACAACATTGCATTATAAAGTAATTTGGGTAAACAGAATGTGAAACGTTAGTACAATTAATGTAAAATTATTCGGTTCTCCAACCAATAAATGACGCCTCTGGTCTTTAGATAAGTCTTCCATCGTTACTATAAACAAAATCCCGATGTACTTTTTGTTTTCTCTAAGCACATAGCGGGCAATCAATCAAGTTTGTCCACAGGCCGCATACAAACTAGTGGCACACGTCCAGTGTACACAACGCATTATCCAAATGGGCGGCGCGCGCTGCCCACGAGTATAAAGCCCTAGTGTAATGGCGCCTTAAATAATTAAAACAAAAAGCTTGCTTTTTCTTCTTATGTTTCATTCGATTCACATTAATCATGTTCATTATAAAATATTTGACTTATTAAAATAGCGCGACAAAATTCGTAGCTCATGTCATTATGAAGGTCTATGAAAACAAAAGAATCTTATTCGAACTTTAAAAAGCTTTCCCTGTAAACATCAAATAAACACTGTTATTTAATATTATTTAAAAATCATATTCTTTATTTAGAGACATTACAGATTTAAAATTACATTACAGACAAGTGATAATGTAAATGTCAAGATCATACAGCTTCACTTACTTAGTGTTTTTCACTAGTCGTCAATGTGAAAAATGAATAATTATTATCGTCTCGTTTTTATTTTTACATTTGATTAATGAGTTTATTCTTATCATTATTATTACAAAGAATTACAAGAACGAATAATATAATCGGTAGGTATTAGTGTCAGTTTTAAATCACGCCATGTTAACGTGTGTTTTCCTTAATTTGCTTAGTTGGGGTCTTCAAATAGGGGCCGTGGCCTGCGACCCGCATGTCATACCGTGGCACAGGAATGCATTGTTGTCAAGGGGCGACGCGTGTTGCGCGCGTGATTGTTTTACAGAAGGCCCGCAATGCACATGTTGTTTGATAAATAAACAGCCGGTTAGTGCTTGGGGGCTGGTGATGAGCCAAGCAGAGAAAACGCGTTAATATTTGTGTCCAGTGTTCATTTGATGTGGCGTCTCTTTAGTAACAATTTACAGATTAACTTATATTATTTGCGCGTGTGATAATGTGAAGATAATATTATTCTTCGCTTTATAACCAAAAAAGATATACATTTTCATATCAATAAATTGAAAATTCGCCATTTAAAGCTTAAAAAATAAAAGATATTTAGAATTACTTCCCCCCGTGAATGTTTAGAAGTATTCATTGTAGTTACATCCTGTAAATATTGATACAGTGACATAAATAACATAATTACTTTTTACATTTATGTCCAGGTGAGTCCGCCACTTATCTATCTCAGTATCACTAAATTTACTATAAATTTATAGCCATACTCATAAATAACTCTAAAAAAATCATCGTCATAACACTTTTTACTTTAGTTAAATATTCCCAAATAAAAAATTGCTTTAATTATTCGTCGTTTGCGTTCGAAAAAAGAACGTGTGTCATTCGAAAAATTTCCCGCCGCGGCTTCGGAATACCTGTTGCCGCGGAACAATGGCGTATTGATACACTGCTTTCGACATTCGAACGGGCACAATAAGCCGAAATCGCTGCCATAATGACGGCGTAAATCCTCCACAGAGGTAGACAACGCCGCGCGTCATACGCGCGTAGGGCACACTCCGTGCACACGAACTTGCGGGCACGCACAAACGTTCCTATGATTTCTTTGTGGTGACCCTATTTTATCAAACTGCAGAAAAAATGATGTCCAAATAAATTCATTATCGAAAAATTGTCTAACAGCAGACGAGTTCTTTAGTGTTGTTCTAGAAAAAGAAAGTGTTTTGGCGCCAATTTGTTTTATTTATTTAATATGTCCAATCATATAAGAGTTTTTTTTTTACACATAACCTACACCTTTGGTTAACTTAAACCTTTTCCAGT
The DNA here is from genome assembly GCA_933534255.1 of Iphiclides podalirius. Classification (NCBI taxonomy): domain Eukaryota; kingdom Metazoa; phylum Arthropoda; class Insecta; order Lepidoptera; family Papilionidae; genus Iphiclides; species Iphiclides podalirius. Next base: position 9,488,861 of record OW152827.1, on the reverse strand, counting down.
TTTATATTTTTCATTCTACGTGGTAAAGTCACGCGTAATTATTGGTGTATACTTTGTGATACGTTAAAGTTGAGAATACAATGTTCCATTCGTTGTAACCCTGCCCAGCGTGGGGGACGGGACAAAAAAACTGAAGATTTTATTCCTCTTTTTTCGACAGCCAAAGGCTGCACGTGGTCGGGTTGTGGTCTAGCATTTTTTTTTTCTTTTACCGAAAGTATTATGTTATGATAAATTCTTTGGAGAGTGTGAGGAGATCAATTACGACAACTTTTGATCACGGCGTTGATTAAGTTTCGCTTCATTGAAGTGTTATGAAAATTTGAATATTGAATAACATTTAATATAGACATATTGTACAGGTCCGTTATATAACTGTTAAGAAATATTCAGGAAAATATAACGTTCAATACGTTACGTACTTCTAATAAAAGAAAATTTTGGTTTCTTTGCTCTTGGAAATTTTTCATGAGAAAACCAACTGTTCCACTTAAGATGTCATATAACTAACGTGAAATTAGTACATATCGTAGATTTAAATATAAGATTGAGAAATTATTCGAAAAGTATGATAAACACCTTTTCGGTTTCAAACTAACTCATCTGAAAAATGTTAACTAGTTAACACTGTCATTAAGATAATGCTGAATGAATTTACATGCGGAATTCAATCGGGGCTTATTCAATAATGAGCAACTGTCATAAATCACTCTGACAACTTAAATTTCAAGTTGCGTTGGAATTGTGCCGAATTGAAAAAAAAAACAATTACGACGTAGGGCTGAGTGTTAATTGTGCACGTGTTTTCTTAACCGACATTGGTTAAGAAATGAAAAATAATGACTAGTCGGACAATGCATGTAAACTATAATTAAATCGTACTTTTTCGATAGCTGTAAAGTATAGTATAATATTAGTGACTAGCAACCCGCCCCGGATTTGCACGGGTGTGATGCATATAAAACTTCCTCTTGAATCACTCTATCGAGTAAAGAACCGCATCAAGATCCGTTGGGTAGTTTTAAAGATCTAAGCATACACAGGACAGACAGACAGACAGGGGGATGACTTTGTTTTATACTATGTAGTGATGTCGCTCTTGCTTCAATTCTTTGAAGAAACTCTTATACATGAAACGTACATGTAACTGTCACAACACAACGATCAGCTAACATAAGTAAATTTATGTAAACAAAGTGTAAATCTATGTAAATAAAGTGTAAATAATTATAAACCTTTGACTCTTCAAATAATCGGTTGCGCACTAACGGAAATGAACCAATTTGCTTGTAATCAATTCTGTTTTATTACGACCTTCAAATAATTCATGAATTCAAAAAATATTTAAACGAAAGATGCTTACTGACAAGAGTGACTTGGACTAAATTAAAATGTAACGTAAGGGTCAATGACCTTTTAATTATAGGTATCATATGGTAAATTATTTGACACTGACAATTCGAAAATCTGATTTGATTGCGTGTGAAAATTGTATTATTTCATCATCATGTCAGCCTGTTTGAGTCCACTGCTGAGCGTAGGCCTCTCCCATATAGTGAAACTATTATTATTGTATTATTTGGATTTATTTAAATTGTATATTTATAAAGCTCGTACAAAGGTTAAAATTCTAGTAAGATTTAAAAACAGACGTTAAAAAATATATACCTCTGCTAAGGTAATCTAAATAATCTGATAAAAAAACGACTCAGTTATGAATCAAGCTTTGCATAAATTAGATTTTAATTCATTGTCGACTATTCTTATTAGAAATAAGTTTCATTGTAACAATTACAGTGAAAGTTATTTCTAAGTTAATATCATTCAGTTACATTTTTTTATTGTTTATCTTTATGTATATAATTCTTCTGTACGTGTATATGTCACTGAACTCCCCCTAAACGGCTGGACCGATTTTAATGAAATTTTTTGTGTGAATTCAGGTTGACTCGAGAATGGTTTGGAATTTAGATTAACAATTCGGTCCACTGCATTTTTTTATTTATAAGTTGTTGTCAGATTTAAGTCGCGTGTACAGGACAACGTCTCTTGGGTCCGCTAGTAATGTATAAAATATTTAAAATAGATTTTGTAAAAAAAGCCTAGGATATCTTGTTAGACGATTATTAAACATTTTTAAGATGCTTTTTTATGTACTTTTACGTTGAAAATAAACCTCATCGGGCGATAACTGGAGGCACGGATTTAGTGCTTTATCTTAGCAATTTTATGAATACCTATTATAGAATAAATAATAGATTATTTTTCAAAAATGATGTTTATTCAAATTTATCCAGTGACTTATTTCAATATTAAATATTCAAACAAAATAACGAATAGCACTAAAATTGTTCTGTCATAGTAATACTATTTATTCAATACTAAAATTTCGATTATTTACTTCTACGACATGTCTACGAGCGTAGCGTTCTCGGCCGTTCATCGCATTCTAATCAATCCTTACTAATATATAAAGGCGAAAGTTTATATGTATGGATGCAAATAATACAAAACTGATTTTAATGAAACTTTACAATAATATAGCTTATACATCAGAATAACACATAGGCCATAATTTATATACATATTTTTATGTATATGTGTCTTTCTATCTGAATGTTACGCCTTCAGCCTATTCTACGCAGACGTAGTTGTGGGCAGCAGCTAGTACGAAGTTCCGAATCCTTTACAGCTTTCATGGTCACGGGTCTGGCTGAGGCCTTGAATGAAACGTCGCGAATTAAAACTAAAAATAAACGAGATAAACCCGATTAACATAGTTTCATTTAGTAATGTTTAATCTCGTAAATACACGAAATTATTATGCTATGAGATATCGTCGAACGGACCAATTTAATACAAGTTACGCTGTGATTGAGTACGCAAGAGATTAATATGCAAAAAGTGATGTTGTCCCCGCGTGCATATTAAAATAATTGTCCGTGCATCCTCGCGGTGATCGGAGGAAATGATTTATCAGTACGCCGCGCGTGGTTTGCGAGCGACCGAATCCGGTTCAAAGGCGCTTTAATCGCAGGAAACGACGCGGCCGCGCTATGATAAATCTGCGAAGGAACCTATCTCTCCGAACAGCTGGACGGCTCATGACCGCTTAGAATTTGCAAGGCGGCCGACGGCGGAAGGCAGTACACGCTCGGCAGTTATGCAAGCCGCATACCAACGACTTAGATTATACCGGCACAACTGTGCAATTAATACGCAGCTTCAAGCGCTTTCAAGCGAACTCTATCTAATAATAACCGATTAAGCCATTTCCGCAAGCGACGATAGCCTGCTGGTAGCTATTGCGTATAGCTACTCAGAGGGAGAGCCTTAGGATAGGCCAGCAGTGGAGTACCATTGGTTGGTAATATTGATGTTGCCTTATCAATATTTAGTTAACAAACATTTTGTCAGGATTTAGTGTGGAGATCATGAAAAATCCTCAGCTGTAGTTATTGTTAATTAATAACAAGTCAAGTACGCTCTACCTAATTTTCTCATACGCCATTTGTTGATTGTGTGTGTATGTTTGTTGTAGATAAAGTTTGAATTAAGTAGTGCATAGGTACTAGGACGTCATGAACAAGGGCTAGCCGAAGTGATGTGATGATGATTCTAAGTCGCGGCACGTCAAAGCCTATTCGTAGAGTTCTCGGTAAAAACCGGTCGTCGCGCGCGCGCCAACGCTCGCGTGCTGAGCGCGCGCTGCCCCTGTCGCACGCGCCTCATAGGCACCCACTATATAAGCCCCGCGCCCTTCCTGTCCCAATCATTCCCGGCCGACGCTCCGCGCGTGCACGTCGCTCCTTAGCCCTCTGTAAATACGTAGTCGTAATCTGTTACACTAAGTTTACTTAAGAGTTAGTTGTAAATTTTTTAACAATGTGTCTCGCTAAAGACGGGTCGCCATCGCCGCAAAAGGAGGCCGTTTCGCCCCGCTCACCCTGGATGAAGCTCTTAAACCGTCAGGTAAATAGAAACCTCTGATTTGCTAACATTAACCCTTATTAAAAAAGTTTTTGATAAATGATTTCGTATTAAATGAAAAGAATGAATTAAATTTTACTTTGCTTATTGTTGTGCACTAAAGATTTGCCATAAGTAATCCTGTTTCTCCCATTGCAGAGCTCTAAGCCGAAGCTCCCGCGGAGAGTGGCGACCTCGACGCGAGTTAATCTTAACAAGTGCTGGTCGAAACTTGGAGAGCTGATCTCCAACACATCGGCCCGCGCTGACCTGCCATCGCAGAAGACTGCTTATCCCGAAGAACCTGTCTTGATACCGTTCTCCGAATACTTCTATCCAATAAGCCCGGTTAAACCGGTTCCCGTCGAGGAGAACGACAACGCTGAAAACCAGAACATCCTCAACAGCAACCGCTACGAGCTCGTCGCCGAGGAAGCCAGCGACAATATGGCGAACGAAGTCCGCGAAATCTGCTACACGGCGACCAAGACCAGCTGTTTCGTATGTAAACTTTGTCAATAACGGCGTACAATTAGCGTGGATCGCAACCATCGCTCCTCCGATTCCCGTCTTCGATGATCACAAAATTTAAGTACGATACTATTAGCGCAGTGAAAACAAAATCGTGTCTTCCAACGTGTAGATTAAGCGCGTGCTCGCATCGCATAGTACGTTGACGTCTTCCATTAGACTTAGTGTTGGGTCGATGGTGCAGAATGCCGAATGCAGTCGCATAGTTGTGATTTTTGTTTTCAATACGTCTGTGATCCTTAGCTTTATCCGATTGAAGAGGTACATAGCGCACCATCGATCCATTTAAATTAATGTTTTGATTTAATTTAACAGTGTAAATTTCGACAGCATGTTTTGGTAGACAGCTTTAAAGCCCCCACTGCACTGTAATTATCAACGCACCAATAACCGGATAGCTACTTGTTTTCAACACTACTTACTCCATTGTAATCTTTGTTTAGTATCGTTTTAATCATCAAAGTCTTCCATTAGTCTGTAGGTTTGTCTGTGATTTTAAAAATATTCACATGAATGAAAGCTTTAATTAGTTTTAAGAGATTTTAATGTTGTAACAATTGAATTGTTTTATCTAAGATATAGTAATCTGATTTATTTCTAGTTCGCTCGGTATGTGCATTTGTTTTACTAGTTGTTAAGAATACGTACATTTTATTGGCCACGGTGATTTAAAATAGAAAATATCTTTTATTCTTTATAAATGCATATACCGAGCTAATAAGTTACATGTAATACACGTATAAATACATACGTTTCAAGAGAAGCTTTAATAGTTGATAAGTATAGCTTTTAACTATAATTGATTGTTCTTTTGCTTTTTTGTGTTTGTACTTCCTTCGAATTACGAACATTCTTAGTAAAATTAGGCCGAGCGTGCCAATCTTAATTGTTAGAAATATTATTTTCTATCTAGTAGTTTAGTACCTAGATATCTTCCATTGCATGCGATTCTTAGCTGTTAAGTTTTTATTACAAATATAGTTGCTTAAGTTAAGTTACTTTTGTAAACTTCCAACTATTTAGAATAAGTTGAACTTTTATTGTATCTTATAATTTTTTATCATTAGATTACTAAGCCATTTTTGTAGACTGATATTGAATAAGTACTTGAAAGACTTTCATTTGATCTCCGAGTCTAAATAAAAGTTAATTAATAATATTTCATTGTTTTTTCTTCCCATTTTAAACCACATTCCTACAATACCGACATGATTATTATGACAGTGAAATTATTAACTATTATATTATAGTCTCTACAGCAATTGACACATAAAATTTTTATCATGTACTTTTCTATACTTTATATCTAAATATAAATAAGTTATTTGGGTTATATTTTTTTCATAATAATTCTTACATTGACAAATTTTTAAGTTTACAATTTGTGAATTATTTTTATTTCAAACCTTTTGGTAATATGTTACTGAATGCCGCTAAATTTCACTAAAACATTTTCCATATTACGAATGAAGTTAACTCGCAATGATGAATATTGAATATTGTTGAATTTACAAAATTGATGTTGCGTAGAAAAAGAACAAAAATATCTGTATATCGTATATACAGTTAGGGACGGACTCATCGGTTTTAATAATGGAAGTTTAATAAGGGTTTAAAGGAAACCAGCCCCTATTAGAAGAAAAATTTAAATTTTAATTGAAGTATGCTTCACTTACAAATTAAAGTACATTTTCAACGTCTTACACAATAATAAATGTCGCGTCTCATCCTTGATGATCTTTACTGATATTATAAACGCGAAAGTTTGTATGTATGGATGGATGTTTGTTACTCTTTCACGCAAATACTACAGAACGGATTTTAATGAAACTTTACAATAACATAGCTTTTACATCAGAATAAGACATAGGCTATAATTTATATTCATATTTTATGTATATCTGTCCTTCTGTCTGAAACTTACGCCTTCAGCCTATTCTACGCAGACGTAGTCGCGGGCAGCAGCTAGTTTAATCATATAACTAAATGCCTTCCCTTTCCCAGCGGTATGATTATATCGACCATCAGTAACTCTGGTGTTAAGTTTAACTATCATAAATTAATTATCACAAAAGATGTGTTCCCGCAACAAGTCTCCGTGACAGTTTCAGGTAAGATGCTTATCAAATATAACCCTGTTACTCATCGCCAAAATCCTACCGTACGGTTAGCTGGCCAGTACCCATCGCTTCTTACTAAGTGCGTGTGTGCTTAAATATATTGTAAAATTATTAATTTCACTTTTAATCTCGTACACTTGAGAAACCTGAGTTCAAATATTAATAGTCGTCAAATATTAATAAAAATTTGTAATTATTAATTGTAATTTTCAGTACTGGTTGATCAAGTGCTTGGCGGTAAACGAAAAAATCGTACCAGGGAAAAGTGAATAATTTCGAAATAATAATTTTAAAAAAAACGTTCCGAAGATGTGTAGAGTTTTCCAATCCGCATTAGGGCCGCATGGTAGACTACTGTAACATATATGTTAGGCTGTTCATTTACTTTAAAATTGAGCGAAAACAGTTTTAACCGTGGAAACTCACAGTTACATTGTTAGAACTAAATATTGATGAAATTTTTATCGACTTAATTTTAAGTTCCTATTGTAGGTTCATTCAACAGCCTTCGCTGTTGCACAAATGGCAGGTCCGTCCGGGGAAATACCACGACCTCACAGGTAACGCATGTGCAACACTACGGGTGTTGCAAATGTGCATGAGCGACGGTTATCACTTAACATGAAGTGAACACCTAGCTAACTGAAACGTTCTGACATAAAAAATGTCCAGTGATGAACGGAAAAGTGAAAATAATGTTATTAACTATGAGTGAAATTTCAGAAGATGCCAAGTTCAAAGCATGTTAAATATTCTTTTCTTAATCTGTTGCGTCCTTTAAGACCTACTATAAAGTCATGGCATATCTTTAGTCGAGCCATTCTTGACATTTTTTACATTTGAGAGTCTACCACGTAAGTGGTTTCTGTCTTTATTGTAGCTAGTCCGTCAAGACCGTCAGTAAAGTCTTGGCATATATCTAGTTGAGCCATCCTTGACATTGAGAGTCTTTACCGCATAAATGGTTACTGTCTCTACTGTAGCATTATCATATCTACCCTGCCCTTATCCTTCTTAGGGTGGGTGGGCACACATGTGAATCATGTATTGATGGCTGGGTTTTGATGACCAACAGTCAGTGACAAAGTGATCTTCTTCGCATTAACATCCAGATCCGGAACAATTGTCTATGGGTCACATAAATACTTGTCTGTATGGGAATCGAACCCACGCCCACCGCTGCCTAGGCCAATAACTACTGCGCCACCACGATATCTACAAACGTAGAGAATCGTACATAAAGTATAGCGGACGAGTCGGCGTGCAACAAAATTCATCATCGGCTTCAGCTCTTACCGACTAGGCCGTTTCTCGGGCCATTAAATACACGAGAAGTACAAGCCAAAATCCTCCGGAGTCACCGCGCAAAATCAATAACGAGCAGCTGTGACGGAAGGTAAGTCAACATCAATGTAACGCGTCGCGCACCGTGAAATCACCCGCGAACGCGCCACCTACAATCAATGGCCACATGTATGTGACGCCGACGCCAGTTCGGCGGGACGAATCGGCGAAGAAAGCCCGTACAAATTCCGAAGAAACGACCGAAAAACCGTGATTTTTCTGCGATTCGTCGCGGTCGTGATTTCACGGTACCCTATTGCCGTGTCCCAATGTGGAGACGAGGGCGAACCCGGTAAGCCTTTGTGCCGTACCAGATCGCGCGATCGGAACGAATCGCCCTTAGAAACTACCGAGGATTTATCATTCTCAAACGTTCGCCCGCGCTTTGCATTATCCCCGTTAAATGGACGTCCAGCACTTTTGTGATATGTCACGTTTCCCGCTCCGTTTTATGACACGTAGAGATTGATATTCGTTTTTGCCCGACGTACGTAAGTCGGCATTATTTATATCAGTTACACAGTCAGTTACTGTGTTGCCTTCAAAAAAACTAATAATAAATAAATAACTTTAAAGGAGTAATGTCCAATTAAAAGAAAATATAGTTTCAACTACATATATATACACATATAATACAGTCAATCACACATTATGATTAAATGTGTTATTGACTGTATTGTAGCATTTTTTGGTTCATTTTCGGACTGTACATGTGCGTACAGCCTACAAAATATAATCATCAGATTTGAGGTGTATGTCAAAATATAAACAGTATTGCTAGTAAAATATATTTATATATAACCATTCAGGCAAGAAGTAACAGATGTTTGTGTCAATGTAAAGTATAAAAAAAAGAATATCTTGATGGAAGTGTCCATATTTTTTTTTAAAGAAACATTGCCCTTACTTTAGGATAATATTATCCTGTGTTGTAAGCACGTTTTACAAACATAAATTTCACGCGGACTAACACCCAGATTCGGAACAATTATCTGAGGGTGACATCAATAGTTGTCCCGTGTGGGAATCAAACCCACGACCCTCGACGCCGAAGCCAATACCTTGGCAACTACGCCACGGAGTCATTAAAAAATTGACGCCTATAACAGATAATAGCTTGGTCTGTATAGTGACTGCCTTTTTACCAAGCACTGAATAAACCACTGCTACGAAATAGATGGAAAAATTGTGTTAAAACGCTGATAAGGGACAGTTGCACTTAATTTTGTTTTAAATTTTAACAGATTTCTCAACACCAACCCAAAGTACATTTATTACAATGGTATAGTATCCATATTTTATATTTACAAATAATAAAGAGGCAATTGATTAAGTCTCATGGTAAATGTTAATACTTGATATAAATTATATTTCCATAGACATCGCAGCCCTTGGATCATCGAGTAGCAGTGTTGGTTTCATCAGGAATCAAAAAATAAAATAAAATAACACAATTAATAGCCTAATTATCCAAAAGTGTGCGAATTTAGTGTTCATACAAATTACACATTGAAATAATTAACCATGACAAAATTTGACAAACCGGGTGGGAGATCATTTACTTTATTGATTGATTAATTTTCATTACCTTCGAATGGCATACAATAAAACAACCCCTTCCTGATAAACAAACACTTACTGATGAACAAAACTATCAGTACCTACTCGGCTTAGTGGAAAATTACGACACCTCCTATATGCAAGCATAAAACCTTGTTTTTTCACCGATTAGCTAATTGCACAGTCGACGGCCATCGAGGTTTCGGTCCGAACCACGACCTCGATGGCCCTTAGATGACACACCATAGTTAAACGCACGCATGAGCACATGCGTGCCCTACCCACAGCGGAGGGCCCAAACCCGTGGGTTCTGGCTAGCCCACCGGTTCTGCGTCAGATGAAGCTTTAATAGTCTCGGGACTGAAAGCAAAAACATCAGTTAATACAAGATACCTTGTTTTTTATGTAAGAAGATGGCAAGCGATCTCGCGGTTCTCCTGATGCTAAGTGGTAATGGCCGTCTATGGAAATTTGCAAAACGTAGGGTTACAGATGCATTGCCACCTTGTAATAAAGTCGAACCCGGCGACCTTACTCACCAGACGAATTGCAAAATTTCCACTTCACGCCCTTCTTCTGTGAGCTCACACGTACCAGGGAAGTACCATGACCTTATACCCTGGATTGACCTACCCATTCGTATAACAGCGAACTGTTTGTTGGCCCTACCACAGTCAGAATTAATTTGTCATAACATATTTCTTATTTTAATGATACTAATTTCTATAGTGCAATTCTCAGCATTTCTGGTCTGAGAACTGGCCGTTTGCTTGTTAAATATTAATAGCGTTTACTAGCATTTCTTAAAATAACAAAGTAGATAAATACATTGAGATCTCGTCAGAAACTCAGTGGCTAGATTCGGGCGTGTAACATGGACGATGCAGTTTCAAATCTTCACAGCGGCGAAAAACTTTGTTAATTTTTGACTAAAGAAATAGTTAAGTCCACAAGAATAACCGCTATATGCAAAGACACTAAGTAACGTATTTTTATTTTAAATTTGATTGTATATGCAAATTTCTTACTTTTATTGTATTTGCATAATAGGTGTGATGCCTCCGTGGCACAGTTGCCAAAGTATTGGATTCGGCGTCGGAGATCGTGGGTTCGATGCCCACACGGAGCAACTGTTTGTGTGACCCAGAGATAGTCGTTTTGCATTTGGGTGTTTGGTCCTTATAACACAAGATAATATAATCCTAAAGTAAGGGCAATGTTTTGCCATAACAAACCCCAAGAAAAACCCTAAAATATACTCTTCTTATTTCTACTTACTTTTGTTGTCTCATATTCTTAAATACGAATGCAAAGTCATCTGTAACACGTATTTACACACTCAATCAGCATCACGGTGTGGTCGATTGGCCTAACAACTGCAGACTTAGGACTCTTCAAGAAGAGTGCATGATTTACTCTTAGTGGTTTACAACCCTAATACAAATCTTCTGGTTTTATAATTGTCTATGGAATCCAGTGATCATTTACCATCAGGAGTGCCTCTTGCCGTTTGTTTCTTCTTCAATAAAAAAATCCCTCTTTCCATGACCCTATACTACACGAAACGTCGAAACTTTATAAAGAAATTAATACGTTCGTAAGTTATCATATTCACATATTTAACATATTCATTTCATCCAATCAATAAGACAAATTTGTATTTTCCACAAGCTAATTAAAAAGTATCACTACGTGTATAATAACACCTATTGAAAATAACATTATGTTAATAACGTATATAAGTCATTTTATCGAGAAACGTTTACGTTACAGTTAAAGAACAGGCATAAATTTCCTGAGACCGAGCTGCAGTTGTGATATTATTACGAAAGTCATAAGACATCGATAACTTTAATTTATTATATCGCTACTGGAAACTGCAGCTTTATCTCTTATAATAATCTCAAACTGTTCTGTCATTTAAGTTATTGAAAACTTCCGTTCTAATACCCGTTAGGAACATACATCGAATAAAGATGCCGTTACATAGTTATACGCATCATTATGATTAATAATTTTAATTAAATTGCTTAAATTTTGTGCAATATGTTAGGGAAAGTTAAAAACACGATAGATTCATAGACATAGGATGATGTAAGTTGATCGCAATGTATTATTGAATGAAAAGTATATACGGACACGCCAGAGAGTTACAAAATAATTACGTCAAATCATGGAGCATTGTAGCTGGACGTGTAGATAATTAAAACATTCAAAATAACGATCCAAAGCGCTTTAACTTTAAGCTTACACGCAAAAATTGACACGTGAACACAATGAGAAAATATAGATTTACGTAGACATTGATATTATATACAAATACGAGGTAAATATGACACTAGCGCACCGAATTTGAGGTACTCAAATTACGCCAATTAGTGTAATTATATTGCCATTCTATGGGCTGCTATCCCTTTCAGTATCATGCGTTCTACACCATCTTAATGTAATATTATGTAAACCACGTCATATAATGTAAAGCGGAACAGTATTAAAACGCCGCGCAGTATGGATATGCGTCAACTTTATTAAAACATCATTGTACGTAGGTACAAAAAGATATAGCATCTTAAACCTATGTGGCAACCCTAAGTGATAAAAGATTTTTTATCTTGTTACTTATATATATGTGCGGGGAAAATAAATAAGTTTTGCACTAAGCTTCTCTCAGGTGCACAGTTAACCAGGCCTGATAGTGCCAAGAGATTTAACAAACGTTGTAGAATCGCAAAAAAATAAAAATAATTAAGTAGGTAATTTGTAGCAAGTTTGTGATCGAACTTCCAGCTATTCAAGAGCAAGACCAAGATATCAAATAGACTTAATGATGTAGAAATAAATGGAATTCATTACAGTTGTATTTGTTAGAGTTATAGTATAACTGCGAAATACTAGAGGAGGCCTTTGCCAAAAGGCACACTGAGTTGAGAGACATCCTATAGCCCAACGAACTAAACAATACCGCCATAAATGTTTAATCTCTCACCGAATTCAACGGGTTAAATAAAAAAATAATAAATAATAATATTTTCAAGTGCTTTTAAGATAACTGAGCACTGTCTCACTCTTCATATGAACGAGTCTGGATTTTTATTTTTCTTATTTCAAACGTATTTGTTCATTGTATAATATATCTGAATTAATAACTTGAAGTAAGCTCGAATCCAGCTAATTATTTTGAAATTCATTAATGATTATACTTTTAAACTTGTTTGAGACATATATTCTGAATTCTAAACTGTATTTTGTAAAAACAGCTATTACAATTGATTGACAGGCACGACATTGTTCTATGTAAATTTTAAATATTTGCAGCGCTACATAAAGCTACACTTTCTTTGACGACACAATTATGAAGGAATCTCAATGATGCTTTATTATTAAAGTGAGTTGACAACTCAGCAAGCCATGATAAGTACATAGACACAGAACTAATGATGCTGCAGGCTTGTTAGCAATTAGGATTGTGGTTACCTCATGCAAAGGACGAAACGCAAAACTATAATGTAAATTTACGCTGGTATTCTATGAGGCCTTGGTAGCTGATCGCTGGAAGCTGGTGTAAATAATAATTACCCTAACACACAACATGATTATTACTGTCCACCTGTTTCCAGTCCTGAGTATACCTTTTAGAAGCAGGCCTCAATAATTTCACATCGGCATCAGCACGCGAACAAACAAATCCGTCGGCTTATCAACGTCACATAAAAAAAGGTCTACGTGTCGCATTATAATCCAAGAACCTGTGAAAATTGTGGCGAGCCGCCTCGTTAAAATTCACAGCCAAACGCGTTTTGTGCAAAACATCGCGCCCGTGAAACAAACAAGTCTCCCGTGAAATTCGGCGTTATTGTGACGCCGAAACTCGTAAGAAATAACACCAGTTTTTGTGCGTATTGCATTAATCCACATTCATTTCGCCATTTCCCTTCGGCAACTTGTCGCTTGAAATGATCTTAACAAGCGGTAACGCTCCATGTAGTGTAAGGATAACAAGTAACGTGTTTGGATAAGTTTACGCTTCAGGCTTTGGCGACGGTAATTTCCTGGTTCCTGATATAAAAAAGCTACACACCAAATGCATTATTTTCATAATGGCTTTAATTACTAGTAATAAAATGGAACGTATACAGAAGAAGTTCTTTAATGCCGAATTATTGGTTAACGCTTAATAATAGTAGGACAGTACAAGCCTCTTGCCTAGATTTACCTTTTTTAAATACAATTTTTAAAAATATTTTGAAATGTGCAACGCGTTACGGCAAGTTCATGTTATTTCTTAAACGTATCTTGTTTATCTCTTCTTTTCCCTTTAAGAATCATTAATGTTAGGCGTAGTGAGACGGAGATGATATAGACATTAACAGAAACAAGTCTGTAGGTAATAAAGGCAGTAAAAATCTCAAATACAAATGTACGCTAAATATTGTATGTTAAAAAACAACCTAAATTATATCATAAAAGTCATCAACTATTCATTGAATTATTAATTTTATTTTATAACCAACGCTCCGTAAATTTCTTTTATTTTAACCAGGTTAAATTATGTTCCATAGGAGCGCGTATTTAGTGCGTAACAAAAATAACTGTCGATGGAACTTTAAAGTTTTCTTTTAAACTGATATTTTGCTTTCAGGCCGTTGATGAAAGAGCTTCATAGGGCGCTAAGTCCGTCTATTGACTAAATTTCCGTGAGCTATATAATTACTTAACACACGAGTCCGTATGCTCGCATTTGGACACGATTGCATTATCATAACCAGGGTTTGTAGGCTATTTAGTTCTGTGGCGGTTTTTAAGTGTTCAATAAGTGCATACACGAAAAACACATTTCGTCCTAAAGGATTTTGTCGGTGTCACGGCCATACTTGAGCATACCAACCTTCATGGTGCGAATTGTACAGGAAGTCGTCACTATCACATAATTAGGTGCGGCTGTGGGGCACTTAGCGGCTTCCGAATTGTCTTAGGGTGCGCATGATGAATGATTTCAGTGGACACTTAATAAAAGCTGTTTGCATTTTAGCATTTCATCAAGGTAGCATTCTCTCCGTTTTACGGCTATTCGTTAGCCACAAACCTTGAAATCGAGCGAACTTTCCTTTTAGGAATAATAGAGATTTTTAACCGACTTCAAAGAAGGAGGAAGTTTCTCAATTCAACCCGAATATATTTTTATTTTTTTTTATGTGTGTTCGGGTACAACTTCATCATTTATGAACCGATTTTGATGATTCTTTTTTTGTTGGAAAGGAGATATTCCAAAGGTGGCATCCCAGAGAAATCGAGAGTCAATCCTCAAATGTTATAGGCGTTGACAATGTTTTATTAGTTTCCTGTTTGAAGTCGGTTTTTTTTTTGTTGAAAATTATTACTTTTAAGATATATCAGAAAACTGGATGGACAATTCAATATTATCTTAAATTTTGATTAATTATAAAAGTTCTTCTTTCTTTAGTTTTCCTTTCATCAAAAAACTGTGCCAATGATATCATAAATGCAAAAGATATAATATAAAATTTATATAGATTTAAAATGTATTCATCAGTAAACATGCCATCTAATTGCCATAATTTAAATACATATGTTATTTTAACACAATATTTCGATTCAAATAGACCGACTATTGAATTAATGTACATAAAGTCCCTGTCTTTGTTCCATTTCATGTCAAGTACACATCTGCTCGTAAATACAATGATTTTGTTTTCTAACAGGAGTTGCCATTTCAATAATTTCTTTTTTTAATTTGCGAAAGTGGCAAACGAGCTGGCAGTTCACCTGATGTTGTGAGAAGCGCCGCCCATGGGCATTTGCAACAACCGTGGGGTTGCAGACGCGTTGCCACCTTTTAATAAAGTGGGCCCCATATGTATCCATATCCCATTAGAGCCGTGGTCACCGCAGCTTGAGCGCAAATCCGCGGCGCCTGCCAACCTGTAACATTTGCCGCAATCGGCCAAAGCGTTACAACGCATCCATTAGCGAACGGCACAAATCACAAACACGTGGCAATTACGTGAACATAAATCTTTAGTTGGAGTCAAACCCCTTAGGGTGGCGTCACACGCAATTATTTTCGGCTTGAAAACCTTGAGTACTCACCTTCACGTATGATTTCAGGATAATCCCAAAACTGAACTGAACTGTTATGACTTTTCTTTTAATGTTACTAACACGAAAATACTGAATGTATTTAATATTTTTTTCCTAGTTTTACTTTAACTTTAGTACTGTAACTTCAAAAACTTTCAAATGAAGTTGTACAAATTATTTACAAATACAGCGAATCGCATCGTACCGAAGTAGTCGCCAGAAAAATACATAATAGCAAACAATCGGACAAAAATAATAGTTTCCCGCCATTTTAGGCACCACGCGTGCAGCGTGCCGGCTTCCTTAGATTCCCGTTTTGTTTTTACAAAACACGCTTGGTTACACACAGCGAAAAAGCACATTTGGCTGCATGTGTGTAGCGGGTGCAATTTCGTGCGGTCTTAAATTACGACCTCGCATTCCTTTTTTAAGCGGAAACGGAGGATTTTTCGGGTGTTCACAAAAACGAGGGACGTGTGGCTGCCAGTTAGATGCGTTCGCGAAAATACTTTTTTCTATTTTTACTAATTTCTGTGCGAAAAAAATGGTTACCTGCTTTTTACAGTATTCTTATTTTTGGTTCTGTTAATAAAACAAGTCTTAAGAGCTTGAGCTGTTTTAAAATTGTGGTTAAATTGTTTTATAAATTTAATTATATAATATTTAAAATATATATCAAGAACAGTCGTGTAGGTAATGAAACACAAATTGATTAACGAGAAGAGAGTAGATTAAACCATTGGAATTAGAAGGAATTAGAAGGTTTCTTATCCGCTTTAAAAGTAAATAGTTGACCGGTAGCCAAAAAACATTAAACTTAAAAATATTAAGCTTTTCACGTGATATAGAAAGAAATAAAATACCTTTTTGTACCAAAATATCTAATAAGTTTGATGATTGTATGCGCAATATCATAATTAGAAACACACTGCGTCGTATTCAAACATTATTTTTACATTTTCAGTCGTTGTCACTAACTGCACAAAAGCTCTAACGTGTATACTTAATAAGGCGACGCGCTTGATACGTTACGTTGAAAATAGAGCGGCAAAATTAAGATTGTTGTTTCTTTGCTACCACTGCTATAAACCTATTTAAAAATTTCCCAATTTCGGGTATAAAACGAGGTCTTTTCAAATCTCCCGAAAACAGTTAATTATAACCCAACCGATAGCTTGCCGTTTTTTCTAATCCCCGAATCGTTCCCGCAAAAGAATCGTAAAAAATTGCCAACGAAATCATAACGCGCCGACCGTAAACCCGTAATATAACGATCTAATCGAAAGTTATAAAAAAATGGCACAATTTTTTTCAAAAACCTTCCGCAAAAAACGAACCAACTGACCGAAAAGAGAAAAAAATTAAAAAAAATCTAATTGTGCCCGCGCAAAAATCGTTCCGAACAGCCCAATGGGACAGGAAATGACGGCGCGGCAAAAAAGCTATACTGAAGCCTACGAAACGTCTACGATTTGATGGATCGCCGTAACACAATCATTCGCTACAAGACTGCCTTAAAGTGCCCTTAAAAATCAAGTGATATTCTTCAATTTTGTGCCGTAACATGGCTCGAGTATCCATTGCGGCTGTGACGTACAATTATCTACATTAACCTACGTTAATACGACTGAAACTTGAATGAACGGTTAGGGAAATCTCTGAAGCTTTTACAAATTTGTCCATCAGAATCGACTCATTAAATTAGACCTTAACGGATAACTGTTAGAGCCCAAGTTGCATTAACTAAAAGTGGAGCCGTGTTACGTTTTCGTTTCAAAGTTCAACTGTAACCATATAGTCTGAACACGTGTTAGACGGCCACTAGAGGGTCATTCGAGCTTGTTTACGAGTATCTGCGATAATGGTGGCTTTATACTCGATAAGGTAGCGCTGGGATTCCTATATGTTATTTTTTTATTTTATTGTCAACATATAATATTCTAAACTTCAAACATAACATTCTAAAAACATGACTGTTTTCAATAATTTTCCTTGTTTACTTCCTTGTTTCAAGTTCTGACAGCAATTATCGTTTAGTTTGAAAATAATCTTCACTTTCATATTTCGATGACTCCGTGGCGCCGTTGCCAAGGTATTGCCTGGCGTCGGGGGTCGTGGCTTCGATTCCCACACGGGACAACTATTTGTGCGACCCACAGATAGTTGTTTGTCCATGTGCATTTATGTTTGTAAAAAAATCGTCCTTACAACACAGGACAATGTTATCCTAAAGTGAGGGCAACGTTTTTAAAGAAAAATAAAAAAACTTCGACTTGATTTTTAGGCTTTTACGATTTTAAAAGAGGTGTCGAAAACTAAATCCTAACGCAGCCAACCACTCACACGTGAGCTGGCCGAAGCGAGCACCTTTATTCGCCCACCTTATTCTATAATCTTTAAAAACTTTTGAAGACGCGGACAAAAAGATTTAAAAAAGTGGGCGTTACTCTTACTGTCGTCCGGGTTCAATCATAATGGCCGGCGGCATCGCATCGCGCCGAACTATTATCTGTTCGGAAAAAATTAGAAAAAAGCCTCAGCCCGCCTAACAATCGAACTCTCAAAAGGAAGCGTAGCCTTTGCGAATATGGGCAATAAATATCCATTGATTGTGTTTCGGACTCACGCTGCGCTATAGGGGCACATTATAGGCCCAATAATTTTTGAGTTTTTGCTGCGGAATACTTCTCATTTCACCGCAGAAAATTGGTACGAATTATATTTCAACGGTCGTATTATCAATTATGTCAAATGTTTATCATCAGATGACATATTATTACGCGTGCCGAAATTTAATTTTGATGTAGAAGTTTTAACAGCAGTCTAGAAAAAAAAATGTTGTTGTTAACTGATAGCAAGAGGTTTAGACACAATCGGTTAATATTTAAAAATAAACTGAAATTAAACACAGAACATATAGAAAATATCGTTATGAGCACCGATGTAAAATATTTTTCTCTTCTTAAATGCCGATTAAACTCGAAGATATGACGCAGATGTACCGTACTATTTTCAGTACGGAAGCATACAGTTTACCTTGGAAAAGCTGATATAAAAGACAGATTAAATTCTATAAATAGACCATAGAACACAGCAGACTTTAAATTAAAACCACTTTCAAACATAATGTCGGTTTTGTCTATGGTAGAGCCATTCAGGTATAAACCTAATCCGATTAATGAAGTGTGTATAGTGATTAGGGAACCTGTCTCCGCGTCAGACGGTGTGGGTTCGACCTCCTACTGAAAAAATATTGTGTGATAAACATGATGTTTTCCTAAGACTTGAATATACCAAGTCAAAAAGAAAATTATGTTCATGAATGATTTTCAGGCATATCACAGTAAAAACTTTGTTTAGTATGGGCCTTTATAAAAACCGATTTTTGTTTATTCATATTTATGTTTGTGTTCTAACATAAGAATCATAAAAATTAAATTTAAATGTACGAAAAAAAATGGGTTGTTATAATATATATATATTATATAAATGAATACATTAATGACAATAACAGAGAGAACGGGAATGAGTTGATCGCTACTAAGCTATTTCTAAAAGAAAAAAACAGTTGTATAATATTTTAATTATATTAAGAAAACGAATACAAAAAAGAGGATACCTACGGAGTTTCTTTTGCCATTTTCTTCTTCGGTAGAGAAACCTCATTACGAAACGGTAGATAGAAAAAAAAGATTATCGATGAATTAATGTCGATGAATAAATGTTTTTTTAAAGACAGGAATTTATTCTGTAGACGTTTTTCGACATCTTAACTTTGAAATTACTTTCGCTGTATACCTTAACCGCATCTCCAACAGCATTCCTTTCAAGTATGTAGCGGCCTCTTGTGAATGAGCCGACGCAGTTAATTTCACAACCGGGAACGGGTATGAATGGACAGAGTGGGGTTTCCTTAACTTGCGTAAACTATGCATAATCGCTTCAACATGGCCTGCTCAATTCTAAGTCGACTGTATAATTTTTACTTCCTTATTATCCGAAGACTGTAGAGTCTTTAGTGGGCCTAGTTTTGTGCGAAACCCGCGATTAGCCACGCACTATGGTTTGTATCGAGTGCACTGCGAGTGAAGTCCCTTTGTTGAACGAAAATCAAGTGTAGTAGTGAATCGCTTAACTGCCCTTATGATTCCTGTTCTATGGATGTTCACTTGAATAAATTCTATAGATACGTAATTTATTAGCGGTTGACGTATCGCGTATTATCAGAAAAAAAAATATAATCAACCCTGAAAATAAGTCATTATTTTAGAATATGCCAAATGGCAAATGAAAATTCCCAAACTTATTTGTCATCAACCAATTCGTCAACATAGAGAAAACTCTATCATAGACTTTCAAGTGCATTAATTATTATGAATTGTATGATTGAATCTTTTCCACAAACCCTAAAACATATTTATTGATTACTAGCTACCGCCCGCGACTACGTCTGCGTAGAATAGGCTGAAGGTGTAACATTAAGCAGACAGACAGATATATAAAAATATGTATATAAATTATAGCTTATGTCTTATTCTGATGTATAAGCTATATTATTGTAAAGTTTCATTGAAATCCATTCAGTAGTATTTGCGTGAAAGAGTAACAAACATCTATCCATACATACAAACTTTCACCTTTATAATATTAGTACAGAAAGCAATCCCACCTGATTCTAAGCATATAAAATAAAATAATATAAAATAAAATAAAATAATATAAAAATAAAATAGTATAAAAGCATACTTATTCATTTCATGTCATTATATGAAGATACTTTCTTACTAACCAGATGGGAATAAAGACGCGGGAAGTTTGCACCTCTTTATGAACGATCGAACGATTTGAAAACCTACGAACGATAGCGGGAAATATCGAAAACTAAAGTGTGGCTTGACTTATATACTACCATTAAATTTTAATTATTAATATAGATAAATATATAAATCAATAAATACTTTAGAGATAAAACATAGCGAAGTATATTTAACAAATAAATATATTCTGATTCGGATTCTGATTCATCAGAACATTTAGTCTTTATATGCGAGGAGCGAGGAATTAGAGGGTCTTGAAGAATTTCGAATTGTTGGTCAATGTCGTCTAAATCATTATTTCCCTACACAATGTTTACCAAACTTAGTTGTTGTACCAGCTAATAAACCAAAAGAGTGATAATTAAGCACAATTAAAAAAAAATATACCGCAAAGGCACGACGATAAGTATTTCTTTTTTTATAAAAATTCCCTTACTGTAGCTTAATATCGTCGTTGTAAGAGAGTTTTACAAGCATACATTTCAAGCGGACTACACCCAGATCCGCAACAATTAGGTATCTGTTGGTCGAACAAATTGTTGTCCCTCGTGGGAATTGCACCCACCACCCCCGGCTCAGTTTATTTCGCACAAATATCCGAAACGTAGAAATAAAGTCTGTTATGTTCGAAAAGACATTAAAAAGGGCCCATTCAAAAGAAGCCAATAACACTCGAACCAGAATTCGCCCCGACAACGGCAGCGACGTCAGGTTTTATTTATTTTCAATATCCCAAAATCCGGGTAATCTAAAACAAACATGCCGACGGTGCGCGTCATTATTTGCCAACTTGGCGGCCATTTTATGCCCCGATGGATAAACAGGGCGCGCTCTTGTTTGCAAAGATAACAGCCGAGTCAATCCCTGAAGCTTGGTAAAAACAAATATATGCGTTGCCCTCAAGGACGCCACGGTGTTTGCGTTGAACGTTGCGATATACCAGCGTAACCATAGCGGTGCATGTGCGACGTTTAATAATTATAACGTTTATTAATATAATAAGCATTTCGATTTTTTTTTAAGTTATTATTCACATTTATATTAATATTCATTAATTTTATTTTGTTTATCTAATATTTACAAGATTAAATCTATCTAAAATTACATACATAATATTATATAATTAACCTAATCCACGCAGCATGATGCCAAGAACGTTAACTGCATTTCCTCGTTGAACTATTTTTAAATTAGATATCTAAACAAATTAAGCTGTGATAACTCATTGTCTGGGCGTTCGCTTTTAGTTCAATATACTCGTGCAACTTTAGTTCTATCTCCGGTGCCGGAACCATTGAAATTGTTCTTTTGATTACCACTGATCACGTGATAAGTCAGCACTTATCAGTGGTGAAGAAAAACTGTGTACTTTTCACATTTTTTAAATAATAACAAAAAAATATTTCGGAGATATGTGAAGTCCGCCAATCCGCAGTGGGGTCGCGTGATGGACTATGCACTAACCTTCTCAACAGAGGAGGCCTTTGCCCAGCAGTGGGACATTTATAGGCCATTACTTTACTATAATTATTATTTTAAACAAATTAATCTTGTGTCAGCTTTATACTATGCCACATAGCGGTTTTAGGCCTTGGTCGATTGCACACTAATAGACGATACTAAAGTCGTGGTTAATAGCAAATGTTACCAGTGTAAAAAGCGACAAGCCTCGTACTACCATCGACACCATCTTTATAGCTGTCAATTTATAACCATGAAGCTTACTGGTTTACCAGAAGAGGCCTTGATCTTACATAATAAGTAATCTGGTGATACTACCGCTGCTGGTGCTGCCAATTTTTTGGGTGCTTTTTATGTGAGATGGTGACAAGCTAGCAAACAAGAACAACAAACAAAGATAAATAATTAATTAAGTATGATATAAAAACACACAAGAGCCGTGACAGCTCAGTGTCCGGGCGCCCACCTTTAATTTACTCGAGCAACCTGAGTTCGATCCCCGGTGATTTTAAGTGCTGTCTTATCACGTGCTAAACGGTGAAGGACAAAAACATCGTGAGGAAACCTGCATATTTTCAATATAATAACAAAAGAAAATATTTCGAAAATATGTGAAGTCCGTCAATCCGTAGTGGGGCGGCGTGATGGACTATGCCCTGATACCCTCTGTACAGAGAAGGCGTTTGCCCTGCAGTGGGACATTTATAGACTGTTACTTTACTTTTTTAAAAACATAATAATAAGAGAAATTATTTAATTAAGAACGTGAAATAGAAAATATTAGAAACATAAAAGAAGAAACATTATTTCTGCTTCCCCTACCACCACGTACATACTCATACTTATACAAAGATCATACATAATTGTATGAAACCAAAACAGATAAATTAAATCGACAATCCTACGCGCCCTGGATCCCGTATAGCCAGTAATTCAATTAGACCGCCATAAATAGCGTTGTCAATTCCCCGACGTCGTGAGGGCTCATTCAGAACGCACGTGTGCCAACAATGGACTGGGCAACATCTCTGCGGGTCACCGAGATCTTTGACGACCGAGTATTGAGTAGGTGTGACGGTATAAGACGAATAATGGCTACACTGATATAATTGCTCGTTTTATCTCGAACCCCGTTCAAAAGATCTTTGTCGAGAGACCTTTATGTTATAACGATACGCACACTAATTAAACTATGCGCGACGGAACGCCATTTTTCCCGCCATTTTACGATACAAATTTCGTCTCCACTGGTTGTGTTTAGAATGTAATGAAAACGTAAGTTTTACTCTTAAGGTACCGTAGCTAAGGTTTTATGTGTTGAAGCCATTCACAGCATATGTGATTATGATAATTCAGTAAATTAATAACTCAAATTAATCATAACCTCCAAATTACATACCAATAACTCTTTATTCGCTTAACAACATCACATAAATTAAAAGTGAATATGTATGATTATTTAACTTATAAAAATATTAACTGTCCACTCGACAGATTCGTTACAACCAACGCAATAGTGTTGCCAAAATAGATGGCCACTAATTATTTACCACAAAAAACATTTTAAAAACACCGCTACAAATACACGCAGGTCACATACAAAAATAGCCAAATAAAAGTCAAATAGAAAGAGGGTTAATTTAGGTAATTTATTCCAAAGTACGTACTCCATGTGACATCGACATTCCTGTCCTACCTCAACTCGCTGGAGAGTGGGCCTTATCTACACAGGATGCCACGCGTTATCTGCACCCTCTAAGTAGCTCGTGAGCTTAGCTTTTTTATCGGCCTTAAGGATTCAACGTTAGTTAGTCAAGAGTTCCTTTTTTTAACTCCATCTCCTTTTTGTCTTTTATCGATACCCCTTAATTGGCTTAAATTATACGGACGATCTATGAAAGCTCGGAAGTTGTACATGTTAGATTGTTGGGGACTGCATTTTTAAGTTTTTTAAGGTTTGAGATAAGACGACGTACAGAATCTTATTCATATAAACTTATACATTAATTTCGATAAGTCTTAAAATGAGCTTTTAAATTAAGTTATAGGTACGATTTTATCCTTAAGATCCTTATTTTCATAATTTTTTCCTTTTTCAATTACATTATTGATGACTCCGTGGCGCAGTCGCCAAGGTATCGGCTTCGACGTCGGGGGTCGTGGGTTCGATTCCCACACGGGACAACTATTTGTGTGACCCACATATAGTTGTTGCGCATCTGGCTGTTTGACCGTGTGAAATTTATGTTCGTAAAACGTCCTTACAACACAGGATAATGTTATCCTAAAGTAAGGGCAATGATTAAAAAAAATATATGGAGAAACGTTCTAACAAGCGTTGAAATATTAATAAGTGGCCTACATTTAATCCGCAATTGATCATTGAAATCCTCTTATTGAGAGAAGAGTATAATCCAAAATAATGTTATAGCAATAGCCATAGCAGTCTTATTTCTCTTTTAAGAAATCTCATTCGGCATTTAAATACACACGTCCAACACATCAATTACCTCACAGCAACACAGATGTCATTGCTATTGTTTGGATCCAAGGCACCTTAATAATAGCGATCACCTTAAGTGAGCACGCTTTCGTAAGAATTATAATTTTGAGAGCAATGTATGTTTAACAATGCATACGGCGGGCGCCTCCCGCGGAGACCGCGCGGACGTGCCAACATCGAAGCCAACATAACCGCCAAAATCGCCAATAAGGTGGAGTTCCATTGTACCGAATTCAAACTAATAACAAAAGATCTTCAAGCAATCAAGGCAAACATGCTTATAATACTAATAACCTAGAAATTATATATAAAATCTTTTACAGACTACCTTATACTCGAAACTGAACAAATTAATAAGAGAAATGAGATGGTTTTCGATATTTGCTTACGATAAAGATTCGGTTTCGAGAAACGTTTGGACTAATGGAAGCGCACCTTAACATTGTCCCGGTGACTCGCAAGAAAACGCTAACTGTCCCAACGGGGGCATTGTTTTGTTCGTTCGTAGAGCAAATATTGGGGCAGGAGTATTGGGCCGTTTGCAAACACTGCCCTACTGGGTGGCGGCCAACAATGCGCTTCTCGGAAGAATCGTGACAGCTCTCCAAACGTGGTGATTATACACTAATTGTCCCCTCGCACCTGGGCCTTTATTTAGTTTTTAACCAGAACGTCATATTTTAGGGAGTCGCGAATAGAGCTGTAGGTAGTTGATCAGAGCCTCTCGCCTCGCTTGTTATACACGACGCGAACAATTACGCGAAAATCCTTTGCTAGCGACAGATGTCCTGGTGACTGCGCGTTTGTCTGCTCGCCTTCTTACTGTTTGAAAACTATATGCGAACCCTAGAATCTTTTTAACAAACGTCAATCCTAAAAAAACTTGTTAACAGTGTTTATACTGTTTGCTTCCCCGTTCAAGTCAATTCACGTGCCTGCCCACTCTGAATTTTTTTTAAGATCGAGAAGTGATCGCAAAAAGCGTCATACCAAAACGATCGAAGAATTACTGTTTCATGTTCGTAAACGCCAGTCTATCAGTACTTCAAGAGAGAATCTGACCTGTCTCGATTTTTAATAATTTTCT
Organism: Iphiclides podalirius; assembly: GCA_933534255.1. Classification (NCBI taxonomy): domain Eukaryota; kingdom Metazoa; phylum Arthropoda; class Insecta; order Lepidoptera; family Papilionidae; genus Iphiclides; species Iphiclides podalirius. The sequence goes on along the minus strand of OW152827.1, from coordinate 9,463,370 downwards.
GATGATTCGTTCTTGAGTACATTTCAACTGGTTATTCAATTTATAGTACATATATACATGTAGACAGATATCTTCCTTTTGTTAAGATGAGTTTGTTTCCTATGTATTTTTAGAACATTAATAACTTATTATTTGTGGCTTTATCTCGAGTAATAATAATCCCTTTACCGGTACTACCAAAATTTATAAATGCAATTTCAAATGCTAATTCACCACATGTTTGGTGATGAAGGAAAACATCAGGAAGACACCTCCATATGTTGGAAATAAAAAGATATTTGAAATCTGAAAATCTGCAAGAGGCCCGCGTAGCGAGCTGTACCCTAACACACCCTGTACAGTCGAGTACATATATGTATGTATATGCAAGGCTGTATGTATATGCAAGGCCTCGACTATAGATGACTCCGTGGGGCAATTGCTAAGGTATTGGCTTCAGCGTCGGGGGTCGTGGGTTCGATTCCCACTCGGGACAACTATTTGTGTGACCCACAGATAGTTGTTTCGCATCTGGGTGTTTGTCCGCGTGATATTTATGTTTGTAAAACGTCCTTACAACACAGGTTATATATAATGTTATACCAAAGTAAGGGCAATGTTTTTTTTAAAAACCAAAAAAATGTGTATGTTATTTTTAACGATCCTTTTTCTAAAAAGTTGATTCCCGATTCGATTAATTTATTGTTTAGTCTGTTGAACTAGAACTTTCTTTAATGAAAACGATTGATTCACTCTGATTGAACTTACATATATAGTAAAGTGTAAATAACAACTGCTAAGTTTCCGGGATAGGCTGCTGGGGTTATACCTTCTGGTTGTTTACCATCAAACTAATAAAAATCAGCTATTTCCTGTAAAAGATAAAGAACGTGATCTCACCATGCTTGCAAAGCCAATTGATATATATCAAGTCGCTGTACGAGCCTAGAAAATATGTTGACACTCATTAACTTTAAAGGCTAAAGTTAAATTTTGAAACAAAAATAACTTATTTATTTTAACGTCACACAATGCCTGACGTAAGTACAATAGTAGGCAAAGAGGTTTTACCTACTTTAATCAGGCATTGTTTTTTCTTGCTTCGTACTTGAAATCATTGTTACGTGCCCACTGAATGGTTAGTGATGTTTAGGACGACGACAGACAATGTTAGGCTCTTCACAGTCCCCTATAATTGCGGTTTCCATTGATAACGTCCTTATAGACAAACGTACATTTGAATTCACTTACTGGCTCTGATTTCAAGCACTTTGCTGAACCAATAAAACACACTATATTATATTCAAAATTAATTTATTACTTAACTATATAAAAATTATTTAATTTTCTATCAATTTGCTACCATAGGTACTTAGTGATTGAAATATTATTGACAACGTATTTTTTTTAGAAATACATTTAAAATAGCGCAGTATGATAAGATAAATTTGTTAAAATCTTCTGTAAGGCAACTACATATACCATGGTTTTGATTAAAAGTAAAGTAAAGTAACACCGTATAAATGTCCCACTGCTGGGCAAATGCCTCCTCCCAGTGCGGATTGGGGACTTCACATATCTTCAAAATATTTTGTTTGTTGTTATTTCCGAAATATGCAGGTTTCCCTATGACGTTTTCCTTCACCGCTGAGCACGTGATAATTCATATCTTTAAATTAACAATTTCATTGGTGCGGGCACCGGGGATCGAACCCAGGTTGCTCGAGTAAATTGAATTCAAAGCGAGTGCCCATACACTGAGCTATCATGACCCTTAAAATGGTTTGATCAAAACTGCACGGAGCAGCCAGTATATTTATTTTCATGTACTTAAAACATCGCAACGCATTTTGTTATTTTCGCCCATCGACTGCGGAAACACAACAAACTGGTTACACAATGACGTTTCGAATAACAGAAATATCATGAACATACATATTTTTTGGGGTACCTAGAGCACGATGAATACAAACCGTCCACGTCTTCCATAGCGTTTGAGCGTGGATGTCTTTTGTCGAGTCGAACATTCCAACAATGACATCGGACGATCCCTTCGGCCAATGTTTGGTTAGCTGCGCCGGTGCATTGTCGGCGCGGAAATCAATTTACGATAATTGTCGTTTATTATGGAATAAATATGACGCTCCATCCAGGCCCCTTTGTCCCGCACTCGCCTATAAGGAACAATCCCGTTCTAAGTCCTGCCCATTCATTTCGGCGCACGGTGCGTGAACAATTCCGCATTACCGCGACGAAATGCAATCGTGCGAACACGAATATGTATTAGGTAGACATTTGACAATAATTATATCAAAGGACGCCATAACTCGAAGGATATTAGCCGTAAGGAGAATGATTTCGATGTGAAGCGATGTCGAAGGATGTTTTCTCGGCCTTTAGGCAGCTGGCTAAGACGCGCCTTTTTATGTTGTGTAATATACTGTGGAGAAAATTATGTTTATTGCTGTAACATTGCATTGATTTCGAGAGGATGTTCTTTTTTGGTACAAAATTCAGACTTCTATAGATTATTCATATTTTTATTTCTTTGAAAACAAGTCTCAGTTCTCAGAAAAAACTAATTTAAATCATTAATTTTCATCATTATCTTTCTTAATTTGGCATATACTGTAGAATTTTTTTTTTTGTGTAAGCAAACTAACCTTTATATTCATATATCTAATAGCTATATACACTGTATGTATACACTATAGAATATGTTATACTTATTTAACATATTCTATAGTGTATAAACTAAACGATCAAAACGAAAATTAATAATTAACACTAAAGGCGACATTAAAATTTGTCTACACTCTTACTTAATGGTCCATTAGAGGTGCTGTTCCTGCAAAGTGAGATGTATACAGCTGTTCTTCGTTAATATACGAAAGTAATACTAAGGAGAGCTATGGGACCAACTGAAAGCTGAAATTTCTATAGCTGGGAAAAAAAAGAAGCACAGAGCTATTACAAGTTGAGATTTGTAATCATTTGTAAATTTGAAAGGTGTAAATTGATAAAATACTTTAATATTTTATAATATAATATATATCGCCGCGGCTGGTGACAAGAGAGCTGGTTCTTTTCTCGTTCAAAAGTTAATATAGCTATTCAATAATAAGCATAACTATTCAGCGAGAAAATATGCAATTTTAGATACATTTAATCTTGTAAATATTAGATAAATAAAGGTTTTAGGATAAAAAAAATATATAATCCAGTGTAATAGTGATAGTCTTGACTATTTTACATTTGTCATGGAAATGATTTAAGTCCTTGCTTAGTTAATAAAAGAACTGGTTACGTGATGCATTAAGCCAACATGATACTTTATTATACAATAAAATAAAATCATTTTTCATAAGGAAATTAATCAAAAGAATGTCCTACGTGTCCTACGTGCCTTTTAATTGAAATAAGTATTCAACACACTTCAAAGAAGTAGTAGGGTAGGTTTTCAATTCTTCGGAGTTTATTATGATATTTAATTTCCTTTTATTATATTTATTAAAAATCTACCTGTGTGACTTTGTGTTTAAAGGTAATAAAATATATTGTACATTTGTTAGTCCTCAACGGACGAAAAAAAAACTAAACGTTACTTTGAGAAAGAATGTGACGTAAGAATCCAATTTGAAATTTTGCAAACGTCCTCTCGCCGTGGTTTTATATACATAATTATGGCGCCATCTGCAATTTTCGCTCCATACACGCACCACCCCGGACGCGTAACAACCGCGTGCCTGCATGAAATAAAACCAGTTTTTCCCTTTACAGATTCAATTAAACGGAGGATGTTTACCGCAGTTTCTGAATTCCACGTCCACTCGTCGGGACACGTTTAAATTGGACATAAAATTAAATCTGCCGATTACTGTGGAATCTCTTAGCGGGGTTGCTGAAAGCAGTAGACTTGAAGTAAAAGAAAACTCACACGCAAACACATAGTTTAGTAAAGGAAAACTCATACGCAAACTAGATCCAGTAACTTAAGCGCCACATTTGTTTTTATAACAATGAATATATATAAATATATGTAAAGAAAAATATTATTTTCTTTTATTTAAATATTTTCTTTAATTTAAATATTTTCGCGCACCGGCCGTTGATAAAATTTATTTTAAAAACTATGTTTGTACGCCGGATTATAACAGAAAAAGATTAAGCTGTCATATGAAGCAATTCATGAAAATAATCTGATTACAAAGATATTTAATAAGTAAAATAGTGATTTAGGAATCGACATTGTGATTATTAACATTAAATGTCGTTTCTTTAATTACAGGTAAAGTTTTAATAGTAAAATCTTTTATTTTTGTTATTTTAATTATTATTTGTTATAGTTTCAAAATCTTACAATAAATCTTTAATTACAGAGAAACTCAATTGTGTTTTGATTGCTGTGTCATCCTAAACACTGAAAAATATTCTTATATATATATATATATATATGTAAATAAATTATTATAGTTATATTACGTTTTTTCTTCATTTAACAAACGATAAATATAGATTAGCTTGTATATAACAATTTCAGATGAGTGAGAAAGAGAATATTTTATTTTTGTCATACTTTTTGAGCGCAATGTTTCAATATTTACACATTTTTAAGCTTTCTTCATTGATTTATGTACTATATCTACCGTCAAATAATTTCATATATCTACTATTTAAAAACGATATTGGTGATCATGGTACACTGATGGTTTCTGATTTGATCTAACGATTCGGATATTACAATAAAAAATATATTTATAACTCTTATAGAAACTTTGTGTCCCCGTACATCGAAATTGTTGAAAGGTGTCCCAGGCTTAACGTCGCAGCTGGTGACAAGAGAGCTGGTTCTTTTCTCGCTCCAAAGTTAAGAATAACTCTTCATCGAGGAAATGCAGCTAGTGTTCTTGGCACCATGCCGTGTGGATCAGGTTTATTAGATAATATGTAATTTTAGATAGATATAATGTTGTGAATGTCGGATAAATAAATTGTATTGAAAAAAAAAAACAACATAAATCGCCTAAAAGCATTTTAGGACAGCCTGTATAATTGAGCGATATGAAAGTACAAAAGGACCTATTATCAGTTTCGTGACGTCTTACGCATCGACGAATCCTTTTCATGCGTGATATTTAGCGTGAATGCAACGCTTTGATTTCTTTACTATTAGCGAATAATGACTTTGCCATCTTGAGAACACCTTTCGCCCACACAATAGCCTCTATTGAAATGTTTAATTGAATTCATTGAGTGTGATAATATTCTTGACACCTATACATTTAATAAACCCATTATTCCCTAAGAAAACGTCTCTTTAACGAATCCGTTCTGAAAACGTATCTATTTCGATCTCGCAATGTAATTTTAGAATAAAACAGAATAAAAAATAAAATTATTCCGCATTATTCCTGCGTCAACGTAGCACGGTTGCCAAGCTATTGGATTTAATGTCGGAGGACGTGGGTTCTATTCCCACACGGGACAACAATGTGTATGACCAATAGATAGTTGTTCCACATCTGGGTGGTTTGTCCGCGAGAGATTTATGTTTGTATGACGTCCTTACAACACAGGATAATGTTATCCTAAAGTAAGGGCAATATTTTGAAAAAATCCTTAAAAGAAGATCCTTAAGAAATTTTATGATAGTAATATTATGTGCCTATTTTCCGGCTTGTCTATGGCCTCACAAACTGAAGTAAAAATAAGGTACATCAACTCTTCGATCGAAAGAAAACTTAAGTAAGTAAGTAAGAATCAGCCTATACATGTCCCACTGCTGGGCAAAGGCCTCCTTTGTACAGAGGGTATCAGGGCATAGCCTACCACGCGGCCTCACTGCGGATTGGCGGACTTCACATATCTTCGAAATATATTTTTGTTTTGTTATTGTTTGGAAAATATGCAGGTTTCCTTACGATGTTTTTCCTTCTCGCGAGCTGAGCACGCAATAATTCGACACTTAAAATTAACAATTTCATTGGTGCCGGCACCGAGGATCGAACTCAGGTTGCTCGAGCATATTGAAATAATTGACAGCACTTAAAACCTGTTAAAAATTTCATATGTGGCAAATACCTAGTTTTTGGACTATATGTTTAAATGTTCAATTATCTAGTACCCATAGTCGGTGTTACTGTATAGAGGTAGGTCCTTAAAAAAAAATGCCCAGCAGGATGATTTGGACATGTATACCGGCTGTTTACTTATACTTTTTAATAATAGCTTTAGTTTAAAATTCAATTTACTAGGCGGTAGTAAGGATTAATGGCTTGCAAGCATAATGTCATAGAATTGTTGTTATTAACAATAAAGTAACCAAATATTCGATTTTTTTATGTGAAAATTTGGCAAACGAGCTGACGGTTAACCGTATATTAAATGATTACTGCCGCCCATGGACATACATAACACCTTAGGGATCACAAGTGTGTTGCCAACCCTCTCTCGTTAGATGGAGTGTCAATTGTGATAAGAATTTTTTTAATCTGTTTTCTGCCTGCCACCATCTATATATTTGCCCAGTTTTTACAATTTTGTGATAAGATTTTGTTTGTCCTCTATTTAGAAGATTAGTTAAGAAGGATAGAAAGGGGGATAAATATTAACAATTACAAATATACTGTCTAACAAGATAACCAATATTGTAGAAGTTGATCAAATTATTCGATATAGAAATAAAAACATCTTGAAAGGAAATATAAACATACTTTTGAACAGATTTGTCTATAAAATAGAAGATGATTTGTCTATATGATAGATGTGTGGCGCAAAGTACATAATATGTAAGTAAGTGAGGCGAACCTAATAACTTATTTTAAAAAAGTTCCTAATTGCCATCCGTCGGGCATGATAACAACGTCATTTAAAAATGATTTATAGTTGATGTAATTTACAGCACGTTCTTACATTTTCAAAGAATTAATTTTGTCACAAATAACACATTATATGAAACACACAGTGGACCTAATGAATTTAATAAATATTTAACTTTTGACTCGTTATATTTTAGAAAAATCATAAAAATATTTTTAAGATTGCGTTCTGGACATATTCCATCAAACACATTTGCATACATTAGGAAAAAAACAAACTCTCCTAATTGTAATCTGTGTGGAATTGAGGAGGATGTACAACATGTTTTGATGGAATGTGTCAAGAACAAAAAGGAGAGAGAGGAAATGATGGGAGCCTTGAACATAAACTCTTTCAACATAGGAATTGCGCAGTCAATCTTGTCTCTGCCAATTTCAGATGGTGCAAAAAATTATGTTGTGCAGCTTCTGTGTTCTCACAATAACTTAGATATAGTGTATTTCTAAAGTATAGAAATGAGATGGTCACAATGGGGTTGACATATCCAAAAAGGATAAAAACTTGTTATATTATTCGACATATGGCGGTTGAATTGTAATGTAGGCTTGTGTCAAAATATTTCGTTTTCTATTTGTGTAAAACTTGCAAGTACTCAATATCGTAATCCTTTCATACAGACGTAAACTAATATGAACATGGTTCGAATCTGCGAGTTGTCGTATGCTTTATATTTCATTGTTAAATAAAAAAAACGTGGCCACTAGGACAAAATCAATTGTTTACAAGTTTTTCCTCCGAAACTAGGTCCACGTCTCTCTACGGCTTGCTTTCATTGTCCGTGGCCCGCATGAAAACGGCCGTAGCGCTCGAGATTGTGCCCCGATAACATCTCGAACCTTTTAGATCGCGGCTTAAGATCACGGAGATAAGAGCGCCATTGTTGAGGGAGCCGGGAGCGAATTTCGAAAATATGTGAGACTGCGCGGCGAAAAAATTCGACTGATTGAGAGTCGAAATGTCAATCAACGGTTTTTGTGTAACGGTAACACCGGCTCCGTGCTTATTTGTAATAATGAATAGGTGTAAGGCACCCCGTCGGGCTTCTTAGGGTATTTTTAATGGATGAATGGTAGTTTCGTGAAACAGAATAAGTTTCCGTTCGTGATAGCTCTTTGCTAGAGTTAGACCGCAAAAGTAAGTAAATTGGGCCCATAAGTCTGAAATCGAAAAAAGAGAACGATTATAAAAGATACAAAGATACTTACCGTTTAGCGTATTTACTTACCATCAGGTGATCAAAATAACTGGCCGGTTCTGGGTAAAAAAACGTCAAACGTCACGTCAATTTACTTTTTTAAAAAGCTCAGAATAGCTCTAGGTTTTTGGTTATAAATTAACTAAGTACTTATTACTAGTCATGACCCAACAAGCTGTTTCAATTTGTCAAAATTCACTGTAATACGCTATTTTATAGGAAAACTTTCATTAGTCTCGGAACAATACAACAATTGTATCAGTTATACAATAGATAACTAGATATAGATATCAAAGATACATATAGATTTATATATGTATACCGTCTTAAAAATAAACGCGAATGAACTCACGAAACCTTAACCGGTTTAAGTTAACATTATTTTCCCTCCAGACATTTATCTAATTAAAACCTTTAACTTTAACAGCTCTCCACTCAAGCATCAGACCATTATTCACTTCCTAGTCCTTTAGAAAAAGCAGCGGCAGTTGCAACAATGGCGCGCAATCTTGACCAAACAATTTACATGTCAGACACTTAATTGTGCCCTTGAGAGATTTTTACACTCCGGGCGTGATGAGGCGGGGTGCTCAAACCCTGGGCGTTGCTCTACAACTATTTGACTAGCGCTGCGCCGTGGCACCGCCAATTTGTTTAGAATTGAACGCGTGGGCGGACATCTTGGATTTCGGGTCGTGATATTTCCCGCCTAATTGTTGCCGTACGGTCTAATTTTCAATTTACCATAATGAATCTCGCATCGGTGCATGACATAGCGATTTTTTTTAATAAACAACGATCATTTCAATATAAAAACAGGAAATTAAGAATATTATTGCCAATATTTTATTTACGAATTTATTTTAGGAATTGCATACATGAAGTATATACATATACTCTACTTGAAATGATCGAATAAATAATTCTGAAGCACTTTAGTTTTTATTACATCACATGCTAACGAATCGGAATAAAATAATTAAATTGCAAGGAACTCAATTTTGGGCAACGCGCCACAAAAAACCATTTAATAACCACGATACTAATCGCGTTTCTTATGAAGTAAAACAGAATCTAAGCATGCGGCAATATTGCTTGGGCGGAATCGGTTTTGGGCGGGAACAAATCTTATTTTTAATCTGTCCGTATATTGGGGCAGGTGATACAGTCTGTCTTAAACAGTCATTAACTCCTAGAAGGCGTGGTCCACGCAGCTGAAGCTTTAATAATAGTGTAAAATAAGCTTATTGATTATTTTTTCCTCGCCACCAACTCGTTCCCTCGTAATGAGATAAACTGAGTGTAAAATAAAATTCCACATCTACATTAATCATCTTCTTGTAAAGCTGCATGACAAAACAGAAATTACTAGACAACGATTCAATTACACGTTGAGGATTTTTTTAATACCAATACGTAACTGTAATATTATGTTTTTTTAATAATAACCCTTTAGGTTGACAGTTATTCAATGAAATTTTAAACGAATATATAGATAAAAATCTAAAAATCCTAAACTAATTTTGTCGGGTAAAGTACTTTTTTAATAATCCAAGAAATCATTATGAATCGTATAAATGTCTAATTGCTGTACGTGTTTGTAGTTAACTCGAAAGTATAATAAATATCTTAAGCCCATGATAAATATACACAAAACTATACATACAACTTTAAATCAATTTAAGCAAATACTTAACAAGCTGACTCAACGCAAGTGCAATCATAACTTATCGCCCAAATATTGAAATAGAATTAAAGGAATTATTTTCATTCAATAAGCCCGACACAAAATACGAAACTCCAGGCACAATGGCACCTATTTATCGTAACTCACATTATAAATGTGTAAAACCATTTAAACGGCGTGCTATCAATAGATGAATGTTTCTTTATGTTATGGTGAACCAACTTGGCCGTGATGCTTCACGCACATTTTATTTTACGGCGAAATGTTGAACGTGTTCCGTCGATTTGCAAATTAAACTTAACCCGCCTACGATTTAAGTTTAAAGTTCTACGTCGAACCGCCGCTGCGCCAACATGAAGCTTCACGCTAAATGTAACCCTAACTGAATACGGTAAGATTTGTATTCGCTTGGCTGTTGAGAAGCGACAGTACGTTTCACTTCCGGGAGGCGAGGAGGCTTTTATAAGACAGCCAAAGGTTGCCATTGTCGATAATCATTGAAGCAAACACTTGTTATTTTAAGAGATCATCCATCCATAAGCTTTGCAGCGGCATCGGTAACAATGAGGTGTGTAATGTATTATTTATATGGCACACTCGGAAGGCGCATACGGGGCCAATGGATTCGCATTGTTGCCACGAACGGCATAATGCCAGGAATGGCATAATACCACGGCACCAAATTGTACTGCCACGGACTTTCCATCGGTTAGAATTGATCCCCATACAGACACGGCAGGTTTACAGGCCGTTGTCACTAAAAGATGTAACCCGAAATACAAAAGGCAAAGTCTTAAGCCACCGATGTATTTGAATTCGGTTAACAACTATATAATCTTTCCATGCATAATCTAATTGCTTCGAGCTGCGACTGGAGTTAGCAAAATACTTCGTCCGACTCAAAACGCTTAACTTACTTTCCGTCACCACGTGTTTAGTCTCATAAAAATATAAAAATTACTCATAAATAAATCCATATTCCAGAAATAATAAAAAAAACAGGCACCTTGAGATGTCATAATTATTTATCTTATTATCTCACCCAGATATACTTATTGGTACTTAAATTAAATGTATCCATCAACAAAATAACACAGCCCGCTTTGAACTTTCTAATAAAATACTTTTTATTGAAGCTGTGATGCTGAGAGGCAAGAGCAAAAAACTTTTTCGTGTCTAAAAAAGGATTTAAATGATTGCACTTAAATGCATTCAACCTATTAGTTCCGCAGCCCTTTCTGACAACCCTTAAAGCGTCTATTCTTAAACATAGTAACCATTGAATAAATTAAAAAAACACGAGGTTTTTGTTTAGATAGTGACAAAAAAATGTCCGCAGGCACATAACATCGCCTAATATTTTTGTGCGCATATGGTTTCCGGCTACTTCGAGGGGGCCACGCCAAAATGCTAAATAGGGAAACCCTTTTTTTATTAAGTTCGCGATACAATTCGAAATAAAATAAAATCTGATTGATGATATTGCCGATGGAATAACCTGACGAAGTTTTTGTGCGTTTCGATGTTCAATAATATTATTTCTGTGAAGCAGGAATAAAACCTTATACTGGTTTTTAACGCTTCAACACTCGGATGTTAGTTTTTTTAATCTGTCCACTCTAAAACCATGTGTGTCCACTTCACGGAGTAAAAGGATAAAGTCTCACGGTAAACAAATAAAATATACGCACTGCAATGGACCTGTTAATATCGTTATGCACGTATAGACAAATTTTTCTTTGTTAATAAAAGATTAATATAATATAATAATTTCAACACTTTATTAGTGAAGCTATCATGAAAAACTTTTTGATAAAAAATAACAGTTTTACAATGCAAAACAAATAAGCCTTTAAAAGCCTCAAGTTGATTACATTTTGGTGCTTTCACGAATGTTTGTCCATTTAATCCTCAGCAGGCGCTCATTCATGGCTTTGACATTACTAGATCAATGTGATTATTCCAAAAGAGACGTTTGCTTAAATTTAAAAAAAAATGAATAACCAAACGGAATAATAAACATATATTACTTTTTTTCTACAAATTTTAATGTGTAATCAATCAAATGATGTTTAATCAGATGTGCAGAGATTGGCACTACAAAAATTAAAATTTGTTAAAACACAAATCCCTAATATGAAGTTAAGAAGAATAGCACGAAACTGGTAAAAACGGTATTCATCACGTTCCCGCCAAATTTCAAGAGCGTTCGCTAAACATGAGCCAATGTTGTTTGCAATGTTTTATTGTACGCTACCGCATTGGCGATGTTTTAATGAAGCGTTCAAAGGGCGGCGAAAAATATAACGTGCACCCGCGAAACCGGTAGCAAACAGACTGTCAGACCGGTCGCAATAGTTTCGTTTCTTAAGTCAATATTACAGTTGAACCTTTCTTAAAAAGTTCCTGGAGAAACTACGGTTCCTAACCGGCATATCTTTATACCGACCAAAATCTCAACGTATACACTTTCTTTTTTAAATCTAATACGTTTCGCTCAGTGGCTAAAGCATCGGTTGCATATCCCAGACGACACAGGTTCAACTCCTTCCAGCTCCGAAAAACTTTTCGTCCATGTTTCGACAAATTTTTATTTTCACCTTAAATGCAGAAAATAGCACTACAACGGCCAAAAAAAATGGATGCTATCTAGGTAACGGACAGTCTGCAACCGTGGGCTTTTTTTGCAATTACGCCGCGCAACATTTTCACTATTGCAGGGCAGAATGGGCAGGTCTGTCCGTGTAAATACCACGACCTCACCGGGTAAGAACCCGCAAATTGGGTGGGACCGTACATATGCTCATGCGTGCGTTATTTACGGGGAGGAATGGCAATTACCATTATCGAGGCCACCGAGGTTCGTTCGGAACATGACCCTGATGGTGGTCGATCGGTGGCCCATAATTAACGCACGCATGAGTACATTCGCGGCCCTACCCACTGAGGAGGGCCTCAAACCCGTGGGTTCTGGCTAGCTCACCGGTCCTGCGTTCGATGAAGCTTTGATAGTCTAAGGACTGAAAGCGTAAAATCAGTTATACAAAAACAAAAATCGGTGAATGAGGGCGGTGAAGGTCGCCCTTGAAGAATGTTCCCCGTGCGAGGAGAACAGATGCGTTCGGCGCACTCAAAGAGTTACACAATGCCTCACTCAAGAATAGAAGCACCGTCTAATGCTCTCCCACTCTATTGACAACGAGCATGAAACAGAAATGTGTCCATTCAGTGCCACGTAGCGCCATTCAGCGCCCAACCAGAATGGGGCCTTTGAAAGCGCTTCATTTATCCCGTTTCCACAGTCGCAGCGTTTCGCGAAACCGACAAAGGGTTCTAGTAAGCTGTAAAAACAATCCGCTAGAAGGCACCTCGAGATCCCGAACTAATCCCACTCAAAGAACGCCGCCCGAGCGCGAGCGATATTTTGAAAACAGGAGGAAATCCTTTTCGATATCAATTTAACGCCCGACCGGCTTCGTATAATAGACCCTATTTTAACAATCGCTCGTGTCTTAAAACACGTCTTTTTTTTGTTTCATACAATTTCAGTGTGTTCGGAAGATAAAAAAATTATTAATTTATTAGTGAATTTTGCCTCTAATATTATAAAATAATAATAATCTAAAGTATTTTCGGATAAAATCTTACTTTTAAAGACAACCGCGTAATTAATAGGTGTTCAATAATCACACCACATTCGTTGACATTCAATTAAAAAATAAGAGACAATATCAATTTAACCGAGATTATAACATTTCAGATACTTTCCAATATTTCTCTTTCAGTTCCACAAATAACGCCGTCACTGAGCTTAAACTGGGCTCAATGCCTATATACCTCCACTATCACTGCATAGTATAAAACCAAAGTCGTCCCGCTATCTGTCTAACCTATATAAACTACGCAACGGATCTTAATGCGGTTTTTTTACTAGATAAAGTGATTGAAGAGGAAATTTTGTACGTTTAAAACATTGCACCCGCGCGAAGCCGGGGCGGGTCGCTAGTTTATTACTAATTCAATACATAGAAATACCGTCTAAACAGCAGAACCGATGTATATAATGAAAGTCAGTAGTCAGAAGTGACAGAGGTTTACACCCGTCATTAAAATTTAATTACGCGTCGACCCATTGTATAATAACATTCATCCGCTCGTAAAACAAAGATAAAATCACGTCACAGGAGCACATGTTTAGAATTCAATATCGGCAAGAAATTGATTTTGAGGTGTTAAAATTTTGTCAGTAAATCTGTAAGAGTCAACTATGTACTATGGTCGCGGTTAGATATTTTTGGGTAAATGATTATATTTTGTGAGACATTCTTCCGGGTGGCTTAGTGGCGTAATTGCAAAGCAATCAATTGGATTCGGCAAAGAGAATCGTGCGCTCGATTATCACACGGTATAAGTATGTGTGTCCAACGGAAGATTGTTCCGGATCTGATTTTTTGTTCCCAAGGAAGTTCGACGTCAGGCAGGCGACCGGTCGTAAAAAACCTAACCGATACCATTCACTTGTTGTACCGACCCTGCGTAAGTATAAGAAAGAAGTAGTTCCCGTAGACCACAACTGGGCAACACCAGAAGGGTTACATGTGCCAAATTTCATCGGAACCAAAAAAACTCAAAAAAAAAAGGGAAAATCGAATTGCCAGGAAAAATATACATACACTTAAGCAGACACTTTCTTGATGCATATTGATTCAACATTATTAGATGTTGACTCAGCGTTACGAAAAAATTATAATATCACACCCCGCATTAGTTGCAATTAGATATTCCGTTCCGTTTTATTGCAATGTGTAAAGCGTTGCGCTCAACCCTCCAAAGTTTTATCGTCACCTGATAAATTTATAGGAAATTGACCATACGCGTACTGCCGTCATATGGAAAAAACAGGTATAAATATATTTTTCCAAAAATGACTTAATTACATCAGATTAATCAGTACAGAAAACCCAATATGTAAATACAATAACAAATTTTTTGGAAAAGGTGCCATGTACGTTTTTTATCCGTATAACGGCAGCATAGTCTTAACGGACCCGTAGCAACATACCCTATTTACGGGCTAAGCGGGAAGAGTGAAGTTTTATATAATTTAAGACATCAGAAGGAATATCCCAGAAAGACGAAGGCAGGACAAGCGGAGACACATTTTATATACGTAGATGATGTGCCGCAAGTTTCGCTCCAAACGCAAGGAAAAGCGTCGGGCCAACAAAGGCACTAGCCTTAGAACGTTAGATCTAACAGAACAGCCAAACGTAATGCACAACAATACCGCCACGCCCACACACCATTCAGTAGCGAACAATCGAGTGGTACAACGGTGTCGGGAATTTCGCATCTGGCGGATCTACAATGAGCTTCCTGTCCGGATTACGAGATACGCATCTAGTCCTCGACGGTATTCGATTCGATCCGATTCGTGAGTGTCGCGGATTCCGATTGATGTCACTGAATTGTGTGAAAGTGACAATATTTGCGAGGTTCAAACGCTCGGTGTCAGATTCGATTTACTTACTTTTGCGAATGTATTGTCGAAATATGATTCCTATTTTAAACTTAAGCGTAGAGAATTGAAGTTTTGTAATAACTACCAAAGTTTGCCTAAGATTTTGGATGACGTTTCGCAATGAATTATTGTACTAAATCATGCTAATAAATCCGATCTTCCTAATCAGCAACTCCGACCAACCATAGAAGTTTGTGCCACACTCCAATATGTTCGTACCAAAGCTTCGGGTAAGAACATAAATAATGCATTTTATTGCCTAAAAGCAATCAAAACATATAAATTACAACTCGTATATCTTGGGTTTGTGTTTGATCCTTGGTTGTTTTTTACGCTATGGGGTTATGTCATCTCCTCTATACTCATATTATAACACAGCATTTAATACTTTTAAGAAGTTTACGAAGCATAAAATTATATATAAGCAGAAGTTGGTTGGGAATATCACAGACGGGAATATCGTTAAACCGTAGCATAGCGGCATTTTTTTAGATATAGAATGGCAAGAGATGGTTAAAGATGTTTTTAGGCAGTGAATCATTAGTTGCGCCTTATTACAAATATAGCTTTCTCGAATATGCGAAATTATAAAATATACCTATATATACCTTAAAATTTTAACTATGAGCACAAATATGCGGTAATTCTATGTTGAGAGTGAAATTAATTAGTTGAAAATTATTTATCTAAGTGCAGTATGATGTAGACGAAATTATATACATACTATTTTACTGTTGCACGAATGTATATAAATATAGTAGCGCTCTTTGCTGTTGCACGAATGGGTAGGTCCGTCCGGGGAAGTACCACTACGGGTGTTGCAAACGTCCACGGGTTGTTATCACTTAACGTCAGGTGAACCCAGCTCGCTCGCATTCTTATATAAAAAAAAATATTAAATACCAAATTCCTTCCTTCGTCATCTCCCCGTCAGTCACAACTCAAATGCCGCTTCACGGACTAATTATGAAAAATAAGACATTGCCGACGGCAAAAAAAAACCAGCCCGACTGCATTCAACACGTGCTGTAGCGTTTACCGAAAATATAAATTCCTGCAAATATTAATTCCGAACGAAATGGTCGCGCAAAAAAGCCCTAATTGCTTTTTCTATAGCGCTTACGGTTTTTGCCTCACTCCGTAGGTCTGTCTGTCTGTCGAGTAAATGTGGGCTTTGTCAGCGGAAAGTGTCAAATTACGTGGCACGAGATGGCAGATAAGGTTTTAGGGCTGGCACTTCTGCGTAATACTTTTTTTTAAACAGAAATGATGGAGTAAAAAGATACAAATTAATAAAAATAAATATTACATACTATCCTATAATAAAGATAAAAATCGTAGATTAAAACCTAGTTAGCTAGGCAAGGTACATTAGTATTATGTTAAAAGCATATCAAAAAAAATTAATTTCTATAAGTTATTTTACAATTAAAATTCCCTTGATTAAAAAATTAAATAACTTAACCTTTTCTACAAGATAACCATATGATACAACTTAACTAGGTATTTATCTAAGTACTTTAAATATTGAACTTAATTTATAATGCACATAATTGACTCTAATCATTTATGAATTCTTGAATTTAGTTTTCTTCTAAAGTATAAATTATGCATTTTTTTAATTCCCCAAAAGTTATATCACTTCCTAACATTATTTTCCTCGGTTATTGCTCGGTACCACTTAACTTAATAAGCATTGATTGTATAATCGAATTAAATTTAATTAGACACCCCTAGTCCTCAGTCGGGGGTCGTGCTTTTTTGCGCGCAACCATTTTTAGTTTCTCGTAAAGATTTTGCTGTTAGATAACAATCCATATGGCACAGTTTAAGGCTTAAGGTGACGTTTGTTATTCAAGAAAACTATACCATATTACCTAAACGATATGGTTAAAAATCAAGTGATACTGACGGAGAGATACGTGAGGTATGTTTGAGGCACACGGAACGATGCAATAGACAGCCAAAACGGAAAGAAGCGGTAGATGAAAGGCCGACAAGTTGGAGAAATATTTCCAAAATATTTGTTAGTGAGGCCGCGACGCAGCCCCTAGGGCGGGCGCGGTAGGTACTTGTCAGAATTCTCTTTATAGATACGATGAACTTGATGCCATTCGGATGCCAAACGTAGCTAAGTACAAAAAACAAGTGTAACTTTTTGCATTTTATTTCTTATTAACTTCTTTTATCGTCAATTTACAGTTTATGCCATCTATACTAAGCTATGGACTCCGCTGTGCAAGTCATTATTTTGAATCTCCTTAAAAGAAAACAAACCTTACAAGTAATACCTCAGCATCTGGATGTATGCATTTATTCGATTTGTAGGCGCAAACATTTTTCTTCATCTGTTATATTTAAATAACAATAACTAGTAAACGACAAATAAATAGTTTTAGATATGTCGTGGTTAAAATATAAAATAAAAAGGATTCTATCTTCTATCGGAACTAAATTTGGATGCTAATATCGAACAATTTACACCATTCAATTCCTTTTTTAATCTTACTTTATTATGGCTTCAAAATTAACTCTTGTCATCTTTTCTATTTTCCTTGTATATCTTATTTTTAATTCTAAATGACATGGTCTTACGTCAATAAAGCTTTTGTAGAAGAAAGAATCTCGCCTCGCAGATTGCCTCAGCGTAAGCTCAGAAGAATGCAATTCGCCTAGACGGATCATAAAACAAAATCATCCGGCCGTGAATTTCGCACACAAGGGTCAAATAGATTGTTAAGGTTGCACATTGAATTCGTCTTCTCGGTAGTTTTGTGTCGCATTGTAACTCTACACCGCCTCTGGTGGAGATTTCGTCTACGAGATAAGAAAGGATTTAGGGCTCGCTCCATTTTGACACTGCGCCAATGCCGCACTTTAATAGGGCATTATTTCTTATAAATGTTTGTGTTATTCATTGTGTGTGATAACAATGAGTTTTTTTTCCATCCTCCGCAGTAAGTTGCTATCGCGATATTTCACTTGCAAAAATAACTTTATACGACCATCGTTTTTTCATTTTACAATTGAAGTTTCGTAACATAATTGAATCGTGCACCCGCTGATGTGAGACTGCCTCCGTTTAATTATAACGAGCGCACGTGTAGCGAAGTCAAAAGAATTTTAAAAACTTTTATTAAGCAAATGTTACTAATAGATTGGTGTTCTCGTGACTATGACGTTTACCTTATCGCTTATTACGGTCAATTCAAGAAGCTTACGTAACAGCTTCTGCTGCTCTATGAGAATGGAATTCCAGCTTAACCAGAAAAGTACCAGTAAGGACATCAGAAGACCGTCGTGGAATAGAGATGTTCAAACATTTGCGTTTCCTCTAGTGGTTGAAGTAGCCAGAGTCCAGATTGAGGCGTTGTGTGTATCGATTGTGTCGCAAGCGAGAACACTAAAATAATCGTCCCAGCTTTTAAGCACATTAATTTTATTCTGTCCGAATAAGTTTCTCTTCTTATTTACATAGAGTATAAAAGTAAAGTTATAATTCCTATTTCCAATTATACCTGTACAAATTGTTGAACGAAAATATTTACTCTAAACATTAACTGAACGGTCGATCAGATAATAAATATTTGCATCAAATCCGGAACTGTATAATGGCGCGATCCCTTGCTGCATTGTGCACAACAACGCAAAATATTGTGTCGTCATTGTCACTAGCATCGCAGCTTGAATTTTCTTATGGATATCGATAAACATCACATCCCTAGTAATCCCTGAATACCAACATATTGGTGTCAAGTGTGGCGTGAACAGATTATAATGTTGCACAAATGTTTATGTGCAAATGCGAACATAGGTACCTACAGTTTTTTGCGGGAATTCGAAAATGGTGTGTTGATCGAAAATCGTGGAATGGTTTGATTTAGTTGTCCTCTTTTAACAGCACATATAATTGAAGGTTTTTTTCAGGTGTTACCTGGAACGAACTTAGGTTTTATATAATCGTTTCACGTGCGAAATAGATGTTCGCAAAGTTTTATTTATATATAAAAATTTGTCATCATATGAAATTATTTTTATGGATTTATCGCGCTAAATCCGTAAAACAATTCATATCAATATGTCATATTCACGGAGATATAAGACAGTATCAAATAAAATGTTTGTTGTATCACTTTGGTAATAAGATAAAAACCACCTTCAGGATCGCGAGTATCAGTACAAGCTACATTTATATCATAATTTATACCGAATCATTAACTTCACTAAGGAGAGTAAAAGAAATTGTGTATCGTTTACTTAATAACCGTAACTAGACAAATGTCTTCGTCTTGAAAAAATTCACCAATGACTTAATGAAACTAAACTCTGTTAATTCACGCAAACAAGCCGAAATAATACGATTAAACGACAACGGGATAGAACTGGACACTGACAGTAGAGTTGCCCCAAAAAAGCAATATCAGATACTGTCTGTAACTATAAGTTGTCGACAAACCGACTCGTGATCAGATAACTGGCGATAGATATCTCCGACCCATCTTCATATCCCATTGCCTCCTTCTCGTCTCGAATGTAACCAACACCACAGAATAAGAACTCAGATTCGAGATAAAGGGAAAAAAGTGAAACGCGTATATCCCATTTGTTACGTTTAACAATTTACGAGGCCATTTTGACGCGGCTAAGAATTCACTTTCTGTAATGATTCGATAAGAATCTATTTGTGATTAGACTAGGCACGAAGAAATATACCACAGATTGCATTGAGGGCTTTGCTAACTCCTTGGAAGCGTGTTAAAGTATTATTTCCTTGATGCTACTAAAAGTTCAGGATTTGTGTAGAATTTGTTCTACTTAAAGCTAAGAATACCATATGTTTTCATATTGTTATTACCATAACAAGGACAAGAACAATTGTTATTAGTGTACTCTGAAGCCTATGGCTTGATATTAAGATTTATTATCATCTTCCTATCAAAATTATCGAGATAGCTCAACCATAGCAAAGGACCACTTTTAAGAACTTACCATCAATCATCAGAGTCCTTTGGTTCGCATATCAGCCATTCAGTCCTTTGACGAGTAAGTACTTAATTTACAATTACCACATAATTTTGCACGTATACGTTATTTACGTTATCATTCGTTATTTGCCTATAGTAAAGTTCATGAGCAATCTCAGCTTTAAAGCTGTCCATTGGTCCCATCCACTGTCTCCTACCATGACTGAACATTACGAAAGGATTCGTAACATGGGCAACTAAAGCATGGTTATATTTAAGCATAAACAAACCTACCCCGATAAACTTTATTTACAAAGACCGTTGAAAAAAGTGCTCATTCGTGAGGAATCTCTCGTTCGTCCCACGTCCCGGGCGGTGATCAAATAAAACTCGGCAGTCTGCTGTATCTGTCAACGTTTAACATCTCGCCCGCGCCGCGTGATATATCGCCGAGTGGGAACAGGAAGTAGGGGATTCAAAACAGCTCGCAGTTAACTGCCTCGAACATTTGTGATATTTCTCAATGTGAGGTTATGTTAATTATTTTTTTGGTTTAAGAATATTGCAAACGAGCAAGCGGCTCACTTAATGATATCTGGTGTTAATACAGCATTTACTAACGCTGTTGCAAGAGTGTTACTCCAAAAAATTGGGCAGCAATATGCCTTACTCACCTAACACGAAAATGATAATGTGTACCATAGAAATCGTATTTAAATTATTTTACTTAATTGATTGCGTAGCTTAGTCGTCATAACAAGGTCTTAAAAAATCCTATGTTCATCCGTCTGGGTTTAAATTTCAAACTGGACATAAAAACTATAAATTATGAAATGTTAAGCTCTCTACTAATATTAATTGTATTGCATACATCAGTTGTTTTGTTTTAAAATAATGTTTTATTATCTAATAGTTAATTTAATGTTTCATACAGAAATGTTGTACATATCTTTAAGTTAAATATATATATAGTATAATTCTGTTGGTAACTGTAAATGTATATTAATAATATTCGGTATGTGTTTACTTGGAAAGCCTAAAGAAATAAATTTCATCTGTCGCGCAGTTTAGCCTACCTAACAGTGACCCAATAATCCCTCAAAAACAATATAATGGTTAACGTCAATCTTTTTATTGTACGACTTCGTAGCCATGCAAACAAAAAACAAAGTCAACATCCTCGCCATCTAACACATAAGTAATGACTGACACAGCTTTCTCAACATCAAACATGCCAGCAGACGTAAATGGAAATAAAAATGGTTGATTGCGTACGACGCACGCGCCGATGGGAAGATAACATTGTTATTTGATAGTTCCCGGAGGAGTACGCCGCTTTAAATTCAATCCCGTACAGGCTCAGCACCCCAAAGAAGTTGATTAATATTGGTGCGGCGTTTATACGTGCTTTTTAAGCGTCGGAGGGAGAGTCCCGAAGACATTCTAAACATTTGACGTTGATCGTAATAAATGATGTTTTCTTAAATCCTCGGGAATGTGCGCGTGGGATTAAAATCTAATTAAGTAGGAGGAAAAAAAAGGAAAAAAAACTAGTTTGCTGTAAATTATTTTCAAAATATGATTATCTATTTGCAAAAGTGTTCTGAGAGCCCAATTAAAGGGTAGCAATCTTAATTTGGCATTAATTCATCTTACACAAATATTGTTGTCGGGGTTTACAAATTCCTTGAGGTTACTTTGATCTTACTTTGAGTATCAATAATAAAAAACTACAACACAGTTTACCGAGAAATACGTTTTTATTAACAAATAAAACGCTATATTATCCGTTCAATACTTTTGACTACAAAACATTCTCATCTCTCTTTTTATTTAATCTGGATAGCGAATACATATATGTCAAAGTTGTTTTCAAATACCTTATTTGTGACCATCCTAATTCCTTTCATCTTCTCTCCTCATTTTGATTACTGGTTAGGGACCTTAAATTATAACGACCAATCTTATATGTTTTATATCATTTCAAAGGCAAAACTCCATATTGTCACCGAATAAAAGATAGACATGGGTAAATATAACCATAAGGATCATATAAATTTCACATCTACGACTCTGATTTAACTCGTCATCGCCTATTAGTTCCTTCCAAAGTGTTTTGTACGAAGCCATCTCGGAATCAAATCGACTAACACGCAATATCTAAGGCAGCGTTATCTCGAACCGTTTGAAAAAGTCCGGATAAAAAATGGTGGTGAGGTACCCCCGCACGGCTATTATCTTGGAACACCGAAGTCATTTTAGCCATAATAAGATAACATTAGGGGAGGTGATTCCACCGGCACTCAATCTGTGCGTTCGCCATGTCGTGATTTTTTTAATTTTTATTGTATAAATAACACCTTAGATATATACGTTAAATCTATGTATACAATACTAAATATTTCCTATATTTTAAATTGATATTATACTATTGCTAAGACGTATTCTTTTAAATTGAATTGTTTGTACCACACAAGTCATTTTGTTTTTCCAGAAATAAGTATTCTAACAAAATTGGAACAAATCTCAATGCATATTTTTCAACAGTTCAAAAGTTTTTAATTATATCATTTAATGAATTATTTTATCCCATGATATGGGGTCATGGGTCATCTAAATTCCGCTACGTCATTGAACTAGTATTCCTCAACTGACCTAGCCCATCGGTTGAACTAATATAGTATAAGTTTAAACGATCACTAGTTTGATTACATCTCCTTTTAATGCCACAAACACGTCACGCATTAAAACCTCCGCCTTCTTGAAAAGTTCGTATACAAAGGTTTAACTGTCAGAAGTTTGAGAAGTGCATATATGAAGAGCGTGTCAGCGGACCTGTCGCACTGCCGAAGGGAACAGGTATGGCCTTTTTCCTCAGGCCCGTTTTTGCGCTCGCGCACGTGTGCCGGCCGCCCCTTAATTACCGACGCATACCATAAACAGATCTTTACGCTCCCTTAAATAAATCTTCTGACTGATTCTTTTTTTTTTTCTCGCTTTTTGCTTGTTTTCTTAGGCCAGAGATCTCGGAGCGGCTCCCCGGCTCGACGCGGCACGGACGATGATTCGTGGCGATGATTGATAATGACTCTTTGTTTTCACAGGCGGACTGTCGGCAGTATCGGTATGTTCGCGACGTCGTTAATTATGATAGGAATTATGCCCCGTTCGAATTTCGAAAGCGTTTAAGATTGCATTTTTTTTTTGTTTCAGAACTTATTCCGTGTTTGGATGATGATGTCAGATTGCGTAAAAAATTTAACAATGGTAGGGCCGCGCAGCAGTCTTCGCTGTTGCACGAATGGGCAGTTCCGTCCGGGGAAGTACGGCGGCTTCGGGCACACTTTAAATCGCTCAAGTGTAAAGTATGTCACAAAAGTCTTACTGCACAATTAAATTAGGACTCTTTCGTGGTCTCCTTGAGATGGTAAGGAGTTTCGAAACTCCTTATCGGCAGGGTCAGGAGCGGCGATAAGGGCCGGCCTCCCTCGACGCGAGATAGCGTGCCCGTTTTATTGTACTGCTAAGCGATGTTTTATTATCGAAGCGATAAAAATCCTCCGTGACGCTTTATATTTATATGTGCCCTCGTATCGGTATTTTTTCCTTTATTCGACACTTTATCACCATTATTTAGGGACGCGATAAGGAATTTACGCGTGTTCACCTTTATTCCACCCTTTCATTAAGGCTTTCGAGGTTTTCGATTTAATCAGAGGCCCCTTTTGCCTTTTTATTACAATCGTATGGTCAAATGGGCTTCGATGTAATATTTGATTGTGTTTACGTTGAACAAAGATACGTAATATGTTTTGATTATTTTATATTTGTATTTCGTGTGGAAGGGATTGGGTAATGAGTCATAACGACCACTGCGACCAACAAAATCTATTGTAGTCTTCTCTTTGAAAACAATGACAACTTAATATAAGATAATATTATCCTGTATATTAAGGACATACATAAATTTCACGAAACAATTATCCATCAATTATTGCGTGAACCACACAAATAGGTGTCTCGTGCCGGAATCGAACCCACGATCCGCGGCGCCGAAGCCGATGTCTTGGCAACTGCTCCACGGAGTCATCAACAATAATGCACTAAATAGTGTTCAATTATAAATGAAGGCCAATTGAGCCAAACAATTAATTAAGCAATGGCGGGAACGTGAATCTACAACGATAAGAACCAAAATGAAAAAAAAGCCTACTGCACTTAAACTTTTCCTCTATTTTTTTCCCGGCCACTACATTGAAATAATATATCCTATGTAACTTTGAAATAATTTATCCACACAACTGAGAAGAATCTAATTCCTCTATTTGAAAACCGTAAAAAGGTTTAAGGTATAGCGCGAATGTATATATATAATTATATAGATGTGATTGAAAAATATTACCTTTTCTTTACTTACTATTTTAAAGCTAATGTTGGGACGATCATCCGTAGAACTTTACGATTAC
The DNA here is from genome assembly GCA_933534255.1 of Iphiclides podalirius. Taxonomy (NCBI): domain Eukaryota; kingdom Metazoa; phylum Arthropoda; class Insecta; order Lepidoptera; family Papilionidae; genus Iphiclides; species Iphiclides podalirius. The sequence continues at coordinate 9,438,679 of OW152827.1, read as the reverse complement.
GGGTACTAAACTCCATTACTATTTAATATTAGATTAAAATAGTAATCAGCGTGACTGTAAAAATAAATCTACTTATTATGTTGTACATGTAAGCATAATCAATGGATGTTTGTGTAAGATTATATCTTTAATAGTCATAACCGCCACTTCCTATAAATAGCCGGAAGCTGTTCGCGCTATAAATTGTTTTGTAGAGTCAACACGCGTCCGATGCCATAGAGCTGTCGGAACCGGAAGCCGTTCCGAAAAACTATTAAGTTGTCGTTGTAAACGTTCTTAACCGAATAGTAGCGTCTTCCTCATCGTACGCAAAATTTAGTGTTTATTTGATACTGTGTGGAAAAAATGCGTTTTTTACACTTATGAAATTCACTGGAGTGAGTGTTGAATAATCATCTTTCAAATTTTTTTTTAAATTAAATTCTGGTGTTTTACTTTAATTTTTGTATAATTACTTTTCATTACTTTGTTTCTATTAATATGTACAAGCTATTTAATTGTGTATTAAAAGATTCCAAAGGGTGGTGACCTGGGGAACTGTGCCTCACGGGTTTTTCAATACCTACTGGGATCAGGGATCCACAACTAAGCATGTTTTAAAAATTTTTCAAAAATTGTTTATAGTTAAATTTAAATATATTTGTGGTATTAAATAAATCATTTACTATTATTATTATTTATACATAAGTAGTATATAGGTACTTTTAGTACATACACATATAATCTATACGTAGCATATAATCATTGTTTTAATGATATTTTCAGACTAAAAATTGAACACATGCCACCTTTAACATAGCCCGTGTGCACAGACAACTCTTAGTACGTTGTCTGTAATTATATAGATTTAAACTGTCATGACAAAAAAAATTAAAATTAAAAAAGGCAAATATCGGCGACACGGAACGTCGTGCTGAACGCAGTGGTACCAGGAGAGCATGAAATTAAATCGGCATGCATGACTATTTAATGCCGGCGTCGCTTGCGACGTCGCGCAATTACCGTCAGGCTGTTCTAGAAATGGCGGTGGCGGGAACACAACAACGCACAAGCAAAGGCCTGAGGCAATTTTCGGCCGTTATGGCGAGGCGACCGCGCGTGGCCAATCTTCGATAATTAGGCGCTCGCTCGCATTACTCCAAAAAGGTGTTACGATGAACGTGTCGGCGTCTGGCCTCGCATTATGGTCGTATGCGCGGTCTCACGAAAGCCAGACGTGTTATTTGCGACGCTAAAGTGGAATTAAGTACCGCAATGCCCCATACTTGGGTACGGGCTGGGACGAGCCACGGACATGGACCGATGTTTAATATTTGCTGAATATGGGAGCTTATTAAAGCCGTATTTAAATATTCTTATTATGAGAAAGCAAAACAGCATATTCTGCTGTTCCATCAATAAGCCAGCTCGTACGCGAAGCTAATTATTAAGGAAATATCATATTTACAACAGAGAAATTGGTTGGTTTTTTACTAACTCTAAAATTAACAAAACTAAACCTAATTTCACCTATACTAACCAGTGTTTTGACTGTTAGATTATAATGCCTAAGACATGGAGTCCGCCTTGTTTTCGTTTCAAGGGGAAAATCTTCAAAAGTATCCAGTCTTGGGGGTTATGTTGGGCTCCTACCCACTAAAACCCCCTTGGACACCTCCAGTACGTTGAGAGGGGCTCCGGAATCTACAATGGTAGGTACCGGTGTAACTATTACTGCACATGCACTTGCCTCGAGGAAGACTGCCTCCCCAACACCCACGACGCTTAGCGGCAACGCCTCGTGAAACGCATCTTGCGACCCTGTCAGGTTCACAGAAAGGGACGACCAGGCCCCATCTCCGTTGTCCATGAACCCAGTGTCCCCTTCCAGGCGGATTTTACGATAGGCAGGGGATACCCTATTCTATGAGCCCGAGAGTACATGGCTGAAGTCCGCCTTTACAAAAATTGTCTGTTAAAGTTAAATAAATAATAAACATAAATGAATATTTCGGGACGTTATTTTACACAACGTTATCTAGCCCAAAACTAAGCGAAGCTTGTACTATGGATACGAGAAAACTGATAAACATGCTTTTCTTTTGTGGATGAATACATATTATACATATAAACAAATAATCGAGACTTCGAGATACTGGGACTCATTAGTTAGCACAGTTGCTAAGCTATTGGCTAGTCGATGGGTTCGATTCCCACACGGGAAAAATATTTGTATGACCCACAGACAGTTGTGACAATTGTGGGATAAGGGCTAAGAAAATCACTTCAAGACACTAAGAGCTCGGTATGGAGAAAGCGTAGCAGAACGAAATATCTTAAAGTTAATAGCAAATTATAACATTTCGTAAAATTTCTCAGTGTGCACCGTGAGCGTGAATGTTACATTGTTCAAGCCATCGTCGGGAGATGAAAAGAATAATTGAATGCGATAAAATCCGTATCGTATCGCTATTTAACAGTATATAATATATTATTAATTAATATTTAACAGTATATATATAGTATATAACCTTCCTTTCTTACCCTGTTTTTTAAGAAGACTTGTATATATCTTCCTCCAGAATGTAAATACAAAAAACATACGAGACCTCTTACTGATATTTTCCAGTAGGCCCAATTACTAATAATCAGTGGGCCCTCTCCGCCTGATTGATTGCGGGTTAAGGCGCTCGTGTAGGGTTAAATTGCTGTTTTGCTACAACAAAAGGGTTGATTTTTAACGCACTAACTGCAGCCCCTGACTGACGTGTTAATTTCGTGTTTAATAATTTCGTATTATTAGCATTTCGTAGCGAGTTGGGCTGTGGTTACTCAAATTACGCGTGATGGACGCGGATATGGCAGCTAAAATAAATTGACTGCATCGGAAATTATGATGTTGCCCTGTACTCTTTTCTGTATATTAGGATACCAAAGAAGTTCCGCTAGATTTTACCAGAGACTTTGTTTGATACGATATCTAATTTATAAAATTCTCGTGTCACGGTGTTTGTAATTGAACTCCTCCGAAACGGCTCAACCGATTTTCGTGAAATTTTGTGTGGATATTGGCCAGGGTGGAGAATCAGACAACATCTATTTTCCATCCCCCTAAATGTTAAGGGTGGTCCACCCTAAACAGCTTTTTCTACCCTACAAATTCCCTAGTAATAATTCATATGGCAGGACAATGTTTGCCGGGACAGGTAGTCTAATATATAAAATTCTCGTGTCACGATGTTTGTAATTGAACTCCTCTGAAACGGCTCAACCGATTTTGATCGGAAACTAACTCCTAATAAATAATTGTTGGCAACACTAAAGGAAGTTATTCCTTGAGGTTGTTGGCAATACTGAAAGAAGTGTCATTCTGTGGGGTATAAATGAAGCTGCAAAAAGCATTTCGAGGTCTTCGTCATCTTCGTCTTTTCTCTGGCTGTCATCAAGAAGTGTACGCGATAGTGCTGTCCAATCGGTATCTAGAGTGGTGTTTCATTAGTTATCTGAAAGTGATAAAATAAGTAATTATACCAGTGTTATTGTTGTGCAAAGTGAAACTACGGTGATTTGCTAAAAGTATTTATATTTATACCTTCTTAGCTCGATAAAACAAAGTAAAGCTAACATAATGTATCGTTGAAATTCTAAAGGTATGATAAAAGGAGAAACCAATAAATTTTGTCTTCTAAGCAACAAATTGAGGATGTTACTTTTTCTAATACCGCAATTAACTCGGCTAAACATACAAAGATCTAAAATCAACAGTAGATACGTCATTCTCAAAATTTTTATAATCCGATATTTTAAGTTTATCGCTCCCTGATTATCGACATGTATATCATTTATTTGTTTATTTTTTATGCACAAATAATACAAAAGAGGACTACCCCGTTCATCATCTTATAACTCTACTAGTAATTGTCACGTCTTGAATTTTTTAGAGCAGGAGGAAACTTGCATACTCTACTACTCTTGAAGGTAAGTGATAACAGAGATTCATGGATATCCAAAAAGCAGGGACTTTGATCGGCAACGTCCCTGTTAAAATCCTTGAAAATGAGCCTTCGATGACCTCACTCACCAGACGAACAGTCTGTTTTCGACGAATGTATCGTAGTGGCTCCCCCATAACGAAATATGTTACAGGTTTTTGCTAGAAATGCTTTGACAACTGTAAGGAAAATATTCTTAACAAAAATATTATATCTGTTATAGTACTTCAAGCCAATAAATAATGTGTGAACGATTTCTTCCATTACATAAACCCAGTTCATGTGTATAATCTGTATTTTTTGCACCTTGCAAACAAAGACACTTCAAATAGTTTTACATCAATGGTCCTACATAAGCGATGCGATTATTAACTGCCTCCACGCACTACATTTATCTAACTCATCCAGGTAAAAATGAAATAGATGTCCTGCTCTCCGGCCTAATGGTGGACCATTAGTTCTAATTCATCCGGGCCGTAACAAGCTTTGTTTTTTTTTTAAATTGCCTCTAAATGAAGTTTCATTGTTCGGACGAGAACTCGTAGTTTAGCTTCGCCTATATATGACGGGATATACTCTGTCCACTCTATCATGTAGTTCTGTATTGCCAATCATCATGACGTTCAAATGTGGAATCATAATGATGGTTCATGCTAACATGGCCTAAGTATTTATGCCACATACGGGTAATTGTTCCGTATCTGGGTATTTGTATATGTGAAATTTGTGGATGTAAAAATTCTCTTCAGAGCAGGAAAATTATTCTATATTGAGGCCTATGTTCCTTGAATAAAACCAAAACAAAAAACTGACTTTGTTTATTAGCTTAAAAATATTCTATAGTGACTCACGTAAACCCAAGCCATAGAGAGCAATAAACTGAGTTATATGTAAGACCTGACAAACAAGATTGATTGTACCAATAGCATGAATTCTTTAGAATTTACTTTATATAAATATTGAGCTATCAAATTGCCATTTATCAAATAATACATAAACGAAACAATTCTTATAAGAATGGTCACAAAACGTTATATAATTATTTAGTACTAATTAGGTCCGCATATGATCCTTTTCAAAAATAAATAGTATAGAAATACTATTGTACTATTTATTTCTTTATACTATTTATTTTGTTGAAAATGTTAACTTTCATTCTATTTTTTTTTAAATTCTGACAGCTCAATTGAAGTGGTGGACAGTGAACCTGTCTTTTCTCTGGAGGTTGTAGGTTCGATCTATGCTACTGGAGAATTATTGTGTATTCACAAATACATGTGCTTATATATATCCATCACTTACTTAGTTCTCAAAGCTAAGTTTTGGGACTCTAGTCCCAAACAAAGCAATTATTATCTATAATATTATGTACTGAAATATTTATTTATTTCAAATAGTTTCGCTTTACGTATATTCCTTTGGTCGGGCCCAACCATTCATTGGTAGAAAAAGCTCTGTATCCGCATCGCAGTAAAACGTAAGAAAATCAAATGTCAATAATCTTTCAGTTTTTACTGCCTCTACAGACCATAGTCTATTAAAAAGAGCCCAAATTACTTTCCTCTGCCCATTTCAAATCAAATCTACATATCATAAAAACGGTGTATCAGGGAGCAAGTCGGATAAGCTGTTATATTTTTATTACACCTCTTGAAGCAAGACGAATCCTTAATTAAAATCTTTGAAGTTTAGAAAACGATCCTTATCGTCCCTAGCTAGCAATCGCTGATGACTTCATCTGTATTTTTCCACGTATTTAATTGTAAGTATTACAATTATTATTTTAATCGTTGCAATTTTTTCAACAAAACCTCTGTTTAAACGATAAGAGGTTTGTTCCGAGTTCTGAGTTTAGATTCAGAGAATGGTGATATATTTACGATTTTTTTTATTTTTCATATAAAGGATATAAGATTAGGTAAGAACACGTTTTAATTATTTACTTAGACGGAATAGTTTACATCAAAACAAAAGAACATACACACAAATTGCGTATTTATATGAAGGACGATAGATGATACACATTCGGATGGAACCTATTTGAAACTTCTACAATTAACTCCCGAAACTTCCATGTAAGTTATCCAAAATAAAACACAACTGAGAGATCCAGAAACAGGGGTAATTATCACTTCTTCGTTCTGTCGACCTTGAAGACGCCTATGTAATTAATAAGACTAAAAGTTTTTTTAACATATATAATCACGTAAATCAGTGATTATTAAATTAAAGAAGCCTTGCACTATTTGAATAGTTTTTTCTTTTATTTACATACAATGTTACATCAACCATAAGTTTCCCGCCATTTTGTACATAGACGATAGAGTTCAGGTCGTGCTAAACCCTAGCGGTTTTGGGGGTTTGTTATAAGCGAAGCTTTAATATTCTTTGGTTATGAAAGCAAACGTAAATATATCATATCCGAAAAGTGTAAAGATATTGTAATAGTAAAGAGATGATAGAAAATTGAAATTGAGAAACGACAAACATTTTTGTGAAACAAAAATATTGCTATAAACATAAAATGAGGAAGATGGTGATTTCTAAATAAAAAACTTATAATACTTAATTTTATATTAATAAACTATCACTATTGCTTATTTTATTCTTATTCGATGAGAAGTATAATACGTAGAGATTTCTTATTCCATTTGAAATAAGTTTACCTGTGATTCAATTAATTGTTCAACAACCCCTAAAATTATATCCCCAGTTTAAATGGTCTATCCGCAAAGATAAGAATGGACTTCAAACTGAGCGCTCATTCGAATACAATATTGTTTGCTAAGGAATAAGGTACAATATCCACAGATAAAAATTGAGGGCTGCATTACGTTGTTGTAGCACAATGGCATATCGTGTGGGTGACGCAACAAGTGTACGAGGCAAAAAATAAACGATTAGGGGGTGATTTATACATCACCCTTGATTTTCCACCCCCGATTTTATTCTCTCGAAGCCCGTAACCGACATTCCCACACTCTGAACACAATAAAGCATTTGAAAGGAACACGTTTACTTTTTCTGATTGTCTAAACATTTTTTTCATGTTAAATCTCCAGTATATTACTTAACGACTTTTCGCAAACAACAAAGAAATGATTTCGTATAATCGAAAATCGAGTAAACCTTTTTTAATTTTATTTACCATTGATAAGGTATAAAATGTTTTAAACGAAACAGCATTAAAAAGAGTTTTCGTTATACGGAGATAACAAGAAAAGAACATAACTTTATAAATAATAAGATAACATAAAGACAACCTACAGACATAAGATGACTAAGGTAATTACAACTAGTGAATGTGATATTTATTGGGCTGTAGTAATGTTTATTGGGGTCTAAATAATGACGTTTTGTTACGCTATATAGAGCGCTTCTTTTGTTAACCTTACCAATATAAATCAACCGAACCGTAGCAATACGTTTTAAGGAGTTTTTCGTTGATTAGAAGTTTACTATATAAGGTTTACACTGTATACATTAATAAAAAAAACTAACTTAGTTATAATAATGCGAAAGTGTTACTATTGCTTTCTTAACCAACAAAATCAAACAGATAGATCATCATAATAACATCATATTTATTAAATACATTTGTTTCAAAACCATTGCCTTGTTCACGTTTATATTAATCTACGCTCTAAATGAATAGCTCTACTTATTACCTATTTCTATGAATGTTTAGCCAATATTCAATAATGTCAACCAATCCAAATTGTTATATAAGAACGCAACAAATATAAATACTTCTTTTTTTCAAATGAACAAACTGTGTTTAACTTATATTCAACGTTGAATCCCCATAATAACTTCACCCCAAAACTCCCCTAGCGTAACGCGACAAGTGTAATCCCAAACAATACGCGTATACGAGGGATGGGTATTTTTAAAAACGAACCAACGATCTCGGAGACAAGTGAACACTTGTCAAGGGGCGAGATTTGCGTATTTTCTATTACTCCTTCGTAACCTAAGCATCGTCAAAGCTAACTTTTTTCTTGAAAAAATTTAAAAAAACGGCACGGTGTCATGATATAAAATTAAAGACATTACGTAACACGATTAGATATCAACGATATTAAAATTATGAGAGCCGAAGCGTTTCTCACACCGAATTCTAAAAACAACTCCTCAAAACGCGATTAAGCAACTCAACTTCACCTTAAGGCACGTAAAATCGTATCATAACACATTAATCGGCGTAATCATCCTAAAGGAGGGAAACGGCCCCAAAATCAAAATTCCGGCCGACAACACTCCCGCCCAATAATCTTAAAAGGCCCCTAATAGACATTTAATTACAGCCCGGCCGAGTCCCACTGACCCCTTTACACTTGTTTACGTCTTCATCCCCCCGCCCCGGGGCGCGGTGAGGCATCAAAACGGAATGTTTAATTCCGATACCCCATCCAGAAACCGGGACCGAATCCGCCGCCTGCCATCTGTCGTGGCGAAACTCGCGGCGTGCGGCGAAAAAAACGCCTCAATGTGCGATCAACCCTGGGAACCTACTAGCGGAGAGCATTCCCACGAACCACCCCTCAATTTTCAATAACCAAATTAGCCTTTGCGTTACCCCATTTCGGATATGGGGGAGTAGTGGATGCGTTCGCGGTGAAAAAATCACGCGTCTCCCTCTCGCACTGCCCGCGTGGCGCTATCCGCGTCCTTTTCGGATGCACGTGTTCGGCGGCAGTTCCAACCGGGCTTCGAATGTGTGCGCTCGATGTCTCGCACCTGCCGCCATCCGCGCGCCCCATTGGGCCGCCGAGCCATCGCCGCTACACTGATTTCTTCTCTACACGCGCGTTTTTTTCTGGAGACAGGGAAAAAATTTCGGACACGTTCGAACCGGTACGGGAAGGTTTACGCGTAGGTGGCATCCCATTCTCGATGTTTCTTTTTGTAAACGAAATAATGCTAATGAACGGCCCACTAGAATGCCCGATCCGGAGATAGAGTCAGGTTACGATGTACATTCTTGAGATGACAGTCAGCACAGTGACTCTAACGCCCGGTTTCTAAAACACTGATCATCGTAGAAGTCAACTAATCAGCTGTCTAATAGATTTTCAAATGTTATTTGAGTTGCCAAAAGCTTGACTCTAATACTCTCTGAATTGATCAGAATGATCTTCTTAATGATCAGAAGTTATAAATGTACGTATGCAAATAAGACCCATTTTGTAATTGAATCACGCGAATTGTCATGGGGCATTCAAGTGGCGTAATAAATAACGCACGCGCCAAACGCGTGAGCTAGTTGGGGTCAAAATAATGGGGTTGCTCACCCCGTGACTTGACTTGGTGACCCATTGGGGTGCGACCGATCACAATCGCTTCAAATGAACTCACCACTCTAACATAGTTGGGGGAACTATTATGAACATGTGCTTTTACGCACGCTTTGGCGTGTCGACAGCTCGTGGATACTGAAGACTCTACCCTCAGGGGCTGAATGAAAATCTTATCTGTATTATAAATATATACAATGATATGACACTTATCGAGAGTAAGAAGCTATATCTGGCAATACCGGCTATAGGTACAATAAGAATCGTACTTGAATCTTACATAACAGCAAAAAGGTTTTCTTCAAATTTGAAACCCATTAAAGTTGTATACAATAAATTTATTAACATACAAAAACATTTAATTCCTCTATACAGAAATATTCACCAAATGTGTTAATCATATCAAACATAAAAACAACACCTGTTAAATGTAATAAATTTCTAATTAATATCAGTTCACGGTTTCCGTAGACCACAACGAAACGATGTATCCAATTAAACGGACAATAATTTAACGCCATGCACTAACACAACACTTACAGATTATTATGGAGACGATAATGTTTATGAAACGCATAATAGAGTATCAAATTTACCACTTGAGGCGCACACACACACATGCGCGGGGCGAGCTTTTCACGTATACGAAGCTTTTGTGCCGGGGGCGGCGGGCGCACTATAAAAAGGCGGGCCGACTGTGCAGCCCCACATTCCCGCATCCACTCTCCAAAGCGACACACGCTCCATCGCAAACACCTCCAACTGACAACATGTCTTACTACGCGAACAACGAATACATCATCTCCACGAACAACTCGATCAACGAGAACAAATACAACAGCGAGAAGATGAAGAACAGCGGCCTCAAGGCGCTACTGAAGCCTCTGATGAGGATCATTAAGAAGACGACCAAACGCGCGCCAGTGAAGGCGTGCGACACGTGCTACGAGAGCGAGCAGAACTCTGAAAACGAGCTACTCGAAAAGAAGATCTACGAGGAAATGGCCGCCGGCTCAAGCGCCGCCTTCCTCGTGTGCAATCAGGACGAGAGCTACGACCTGGTGCCCGTACCACGGGAGGACTTCTACATACCTGTCCACTTCGCTCGCACAGACGCGGGCACGTTCTTCTGGACGACTGTCACCAAGAATGATGGCGACTTCGCAGCGGCATCGTGCTACACCGCGTGCCAGACGGCGGAACAACAGCACCCCGTTCTCCAAGACCGCTGGGTACAAGCCTAATCGCCGAGAACCCACAAAACCAATCAGTGTCTTCCGTGAAACCAGTGCCTGCTCCGTTGGTTTCCACACCCGTCTGTGATGTTAGCTTTAATATAGTTCTATGGTGCCATATATATAGTTTAGGTTAGGAATTGTCCATTCGGAACTCGTGATAACTCCCGTAAAGCTTTAACTGTTCTCTCGATAGTTGTGATATTTTTCGTTTTTTGTATTGTATAAACTAATGATAGGTCTAGGCTTATTGTGATCCGATACTGAGCTTTAATTTACTCTAATTGTAATAATTTATTTTACGTGTTTAACTTTTTTTATAATCGAGTTACAAATAAAATTCGATTAAGCATACTTCCTATCTTTCACTTGCGAAACCCGAGACAAAGCAATGGCCTTTTTGGGCGTTTGGAATGTTATAAAAATTTAAATGACCAACGTCCGTTACATTGGCGGCGGTTGATCCTGGCCGGCGTAAAAGTCGACTCTCGCTCTGGAACCAGTATCGAGAAGTTGTCAAACGGGATGTTGAGTTGGCGCGAGCTACACTTATCCCCGCCTTGGTGCGGCGGGCCGGCTACCATAAGCGGTGCACCGCATTTCAAGCGCCCTAGCACGTGCACGGCTCGAGGCAAATCACGCCACTGAATAATAAAATACTTTCCGTTAATTGCCGCGCTTTTCGTTTGATGTTTGTTTTTTTTAAATACTTCTTAACAGAATTGAGCACGATAATCGATTTAGAACCATTACCATCAAAATATGTCCAGCTAATATAAAAGTATGTAGGTTTCAATTTGGAATTAAATATTTTAAAATACTGAATAAAAATCTCTCTAAATGGCGAGAAGTTTATTCTGTGGTATTGAAAATATCACCAATACCAAGTGGAAATTAATTTCGCGCCAAAGAATTTTGGCGGGAAATTCATTTCCTACTCAAAAAATTTGCGTTTGCCTTACTCTACCAAAATAACTTTTTGGCTAAGAACATTAATTTCATTTATTCAATGATGATATGAATACTTATTTAATCAGTACCAAAGAGTTGTCATCAAGTTGTTTACTTCCGTATTGTGACCATTACATTAATTTCCTAAAATATAACAAGATACTAAGCATAGCAAACAAATGTTTAGTCCATATCTGCTTATAAATCGTACTAAAGTGTAAATGTTTTCAAGATAATTTAAGTAATAAACAATTTGGTGCCAAACATAAGACTTAAATTAAGTGAGTAAACGTGTGGCTCATTTCACATCGCTATTTCCTGTTATTTGAAAATACACTCTTCGCTTCCAACGTCACTCTATTAATGACTCTAATTTTATTTATATGGATAATTATTTATCTCCTGATGAATTATAACAACAACGGTTCTATCTATTTTTAATTCTAGCTGTTAATTACAATACACAAACTAAAGTAAAAGAGAGTAAAAGTTGAATTTCTCTAAAATTAATGATATACTTTTTTAATAAGTCTGATCACTTTTAACTTTTAATATTTATTACTACCAAAGTTAAGCAAAACGAATTTTCTAAAATCTTAATGCCGTAAAAGAATCGAATACAACTTTTTGCACCGAAGCCCTAATACCTAAATTATAATGTCTAATTTGTAAAAAAAAATCTGTTAAAAAGATTTTTCTGTTAAATATGTATAAAGGACTGAAACGTTTTTACTTAAATACGTACATAATAAACACCCCTCAAGTAAAACACGTTCTTGCTTTAACATATCTGTCGAATTTATACAATTTTATGTGTTACTAACTGCTGCCCGCGACTACGTCTGCGTAGAATAGGGTGAAGGCGTAACATTCAGACAAAAATACATAAAAATATGTATATAAATTATAGCCCATGTGTTATTCTGAGGTATAGGCTATATTATTGTAAAGTTTCATTAGAATCCAATCAGTAGTATTTGCGTGAAAGAGTAACAAACATCCATCCCTAAATACAAACTTTCGCGTTTATAATATTAGCAAGGATGTGTAAGTAAGTTAAAAAGCTAAAGAACTAAAATCCTCTCAATAATGCATGTTTCAACCTGTTCGAAAGGGAATCGAACATGTTCGAACAGGCTTCCATTGACATTCAGTATGAATGCAGATACTTTTGTGCAATTCGTGTATCGGAATGAAATGCGTTTTCTCTATGCATCCGTAACAATACGTTTAAGCCTAATTTATTGACGCACGTGTACTGGTCGACCATTGCTCTATTGGCCATTTATCTAACAACGTTAGATATACTCAGTAGTATTAACTTGACAGCAATGCTATTATAAAGCGTTTTATAAAATAACGGCAATGACTTTATAAATAAACAGATCGTTATTAACTGTTTCGTAATTAGCCGGCCGTTGAGAAAGATGGTGCGAAAACTGGATATGCTAATTAGACGCAATTGATTGAGACCGCTAGATCGGCCAGTTGTCATAACCACTGTTACCCACGGCCCCGAGTTCTATACGTGGGCCGATAGCGAAGTGGTCCGGAATAATAATACAGCGCGCGGTCGGAGCCGTGAGAAATTTCGGCAGATGTACAATTCCTTGACGCGGTGCGACGACTGAGCGCTTATCTCGTTTTTTTTCTCTCTCTCCACTCTCTTAATAATACGCGTAGCTTCGGCGTCGACGTATAGGCCCTCGCCTCGTACGTGAGTCATCGGCGCATTGTTGACTCGCACGTGTGCCGGGCTCGGACGCTCGGGTTGGGACGGACGGCTTTTTGCCCGGGCAACCCTTATCTCTAATTCCGTAACTCTTGCGAAATTTGGGTTAATTTTTTTTTTTCAGAGCGAGAGAAATCCTCGATGTCGAACACGTGCATCGCAATTGTTACGTTGGAATGTTCCGATGTTATTATTACGTGAGTTAAATTGTGCGATCGGATCGGAATCGATTTAATTGGACCATATACTCTGTTATATGCGGCTTATTAAGATGGTGTAGCCATCGCTTTTCATTGCTCGCGATTTAATTTAATAGCCATTATGAGCGGCAAATATGGCGAACACCATAAACGCAATTAGTGTCGAATTATGGCAATACACCGTTTCAAGTAACTTAATATCGAACACAAACCCCTTATTTAAGTGGTTATAATCTTTCAATTTGTAATTTGTTCGATTTAGGGCGTTCGTGTTGTAGTTTAAAACCTTTATTGTTTTTGTTTCTGTGTTGTTCCAACAAATTCTTTGCACTCTAAACTTGTATTCATTTCTAAATTGCTAGCATAGCCATTAACATTTTTTACCGTACACTAATTTGCGAAAATGTAACGCACAACATTCACGCATATAATGCAGAGCGAGTTGATTATTACGCCGAATGCAAGTCTCGGCCAAACAACGGTTAACGACTTGACAACTTTTAATTAAGCGTCATCCTTTTTAATCTGCGTGTTTACAGACTGCCGCCAAGGATTAATTGACGTGGAAGTGATGTCAAGCCGCTTACAACCGTACTAAACGCTGACGCATTTAAGGAGTGTGCTCTGAAATTAGATCCCGGCCCCGAAACTTTACGCGATTAGTGTTGCGTAAACGGTTTCATTGTGTAACTACTCATTCGGTGAATAACACAGGGAAATCTTGACAGATATACGCGCGAAGATGTGCCATAGGTGTGTCATAACACGACGCCAAATTTTTGTCTAAATAAACGGCCGTAATGTTTAAAATTTTCAAATCGGTTTGAATAAGTACTTTGGTCTTATTTCGTTTTAGTCTAGTTATCCATTATTAAATAAAAATAAAATTACATATTTATATCAACAAATTCATTCGTGACGAAGTATTTGAATAAGGAGTACTTTTATCTGAAATTCGGATCAAACGACATAGTTTTCCATATAACTGCTGAGCACGTGATAATTCAGCACTTAAAATTAACAATTTTATTTGTGCTGACACCCGGGATCGAACTCAGCTTGCTCGAGTATGCTGAATTAGAAGCGAGCGACCGAATAATGAGCTATCACGTCTATACACTGAATTATACTAACAAGTAATTCTTTTGGAAGTTTATAAAATATTTTCTATAAGTATTTAAATTTTAATTTTTAACGTGTACGATCACTCAGCTGCATACATATGGATTTGAAGGATGCTTGCAATAGCATACGCCTTTGTACACACTGTATTCCGATCTCAGCTTACAAAGTGCTAAGCCAAACAGAATATATGTTTTGATTATCCTAGACCTAACTATCACGACCACCCCGAAAGCAATGGCAACACTACCTTAACTTCAGGAAAGTTTAGTCTATGGGCTCGCTGATACGGCTTCGAGTGGAGTACGTGCCCTGCTTATCAGAAACATAACAAACAATTGCGGCAATTAACACCTGTGCAATGCCCGCGGCTTTAGCGGTGAGATCATCCCGTGTTTGTTCAGATGTCGGTAGATCGTAATGGAGTCAACGCGTTCTGCGTCAAGTGCTACGAGCAGGCACACTTTCTGTTAAGGTCAAAGCGGTGTTTTAAGAAAAATAGCAGATGAGCGTGCGCTAATTGTGATGTTTTTTTTTTATATAATAAAGATTTTATGGCCTGCACATATCATAATTGTAATTCTTAACCATGGACAAACGTAGCACGAGAGATGTTGTAGATGCAGTGGCAGCTAATGAAAATGTTGACATCTATTTGTCTTACTCGTCTTACGAAATCTTCGTTTGAACGCAATGGTCTTCGCGCCTTTTTCGTGATTTAAATTTCCTGCAGACCGTCTTCCAATAAGAACTCCTTTGTGTTGGTTCTTTCATGTTGCCTAAATTGTCAATTCAAAAAAGCTTGTAATTTTTTTAATATCCGATCTAACCTCGTAACGAAATTTTTAATAAGAATTAATAGAAAACTTATTTATCCCACGCTTATGTATTTGATTCCATTAAAAAAACAAAATTTTTTATAAAACAATGAAAAAAATCACTTTAATTGAATTACTTTTCTGCGGTAAATGGCCTTAGCACTGGCCCTTAAGAAACGCAAACTAAAACATGAATCACCATAGACAAATATGTTGACAATTGCCGCTCATTATACAACTGCTATAGTTTCACTTCATATAATATCAACAAAAATGAAATTTCTTTAGGATGACTGTTACAAGCACTACAGTAACCAGGCAATTAATTTTTTTGTTCAATTCTTTCTTATAATTTTTATGATGACCTCAAGAATAGGACATTATTTGGCGTCTTTTTTAAATTATATTAGTAAGCGCAAATTAAAACGATCAATAGGTACAGTCGGTTCTATATTTGCCCAGACCTCACAAACGAACTTCTCCAATCCAACCCACAGTTAAGATTCAGAAATTGTCTGATATTGAAAACAAGCACTTAACAAAAAATAACTATCAGAGACAATACGCATAAATTACGAGATAGCACAGCAGTGTTTAATGAGTTCCTTGATTAAACAGAATAATTAACAACGCGGAAGATCATTGAGCATCACACTGGAATTATGTAAATATAAACACTGATAACCATTTACAATCAACCGATAAATAACAACATGTTTATTGAAAATTTATTTCCTGGGCGTAAGTGTCACATCAAGTAATATCTATTAAATACACCACGAATCACTCGCACTTTATCACGCTAAGAATAAAAAATAAGTGTAACGCAATAAAAATAAATAAAACAACAATTATTTCGCAATCAAACACGGAACCAAAGCCACGGCAACGACGCAATCATCCTAATACCGTTACTTCCAGGTTGGAATCACGAAAATGACTAAACATGAAATCTTTACGTGTACAAATTATATACGTGAATCACCCTCTTGTTGTGAGTTTCTCACGTGTCTTCTTACACTTTGACCCTGGCAGTGATTCTATTGTTTGCAAAATTATTGTTTTGCAGTCTCCCCTTAGCAAAAACGGGAGCAGTCTCTAAGTTACTATCAGTAGTCCCTCATAGATGACGCTGATATACAGTAGCTTTATTGATTACGTATTGAATAAGGGACGTAATCAAATGTAATAATTATCGTTTAACTATCAATAAATTATACATTTATTAAAGTAAGGCGTTTTCACCTTTAAAATTGTAATTCTTAACTTCAAATTCATAATTCGTACATTCAAAACGTCAACGTTGAGTGCCAATAATATTAAATATATTGATTTGTACATAGTGACTAAAAACACTTTATTATTAGCCTACTATGAACGTAGACATAAAATTTGTCGGTAACATTGCGCAATCAAAACAGAAGCGAGCGATGCCGCGTGTCCGCCGTGCGCCGACATTTCTGCAACAATTACAGCAATGGCTTAATTGGCCATTGTTTCTATTCATCTTCAGCCCGACGGTTGATGTTGGAAGGGGAACGGATTATTGCTCAAAACATTACTCTGAACTTCGCCTTCTTGTATCTTGTATTAACTGATGTTTTTGCTTTCAGTCCCGAGACTATTAAAGCTTCATCTGACGCAGAAAACTTCGCCTTGTAACCTTAGTCGAACGCTTTTGCGATACAACAATTTAAATACACAATTTTTTTATTGCCAAAGCTTTACAATAAACTACATAATTATAAAACTTTGGCAATAAAAATTACTCCGTTCCATTGGTCGTACTACGAATAAAATCAAATTTAAACGTTCATACCAATATTGTGACAAAACAAGTAAATTTGTTTTGCATTGGGCACTCTTTGAATTAGATCGAGGCCATGTTAATCACTTAATAGACTTAATTGCGATTTAAAAAATAAATGAAACTACAAACAATTTTTTCGCCAAATCTTAAATCGAAGCAAAATGTAAGTAAAGTTTTCTTCCTGATTTCATAATAACACACGGGCTTACCCGTATTACTAATTGAGGCCATTTCTAACATGAATTATTTAATCTTCATCGATATATTCTACAAAATTAAAAAAAATGTTTCATAATATGTTTTGATGAAAACTTAACAATCATTGGCAATTGACACAGTTGCATACGAGCCACGCTAGGTGCGTATAGAGGGAGCCCGGTGTTCGGGCCGTGGGAAACGCGACAGTTGTTCGAACTTCGAACGATCCTCGCGCCACCTGCCTCGTACTATAAAACACTACCCATTCGATTCGAGACTACAATTCGGAGCAATTCGTTTGACCTTTATTTGTTTACTGTTGTATTGTAATCGTATATTTAATGAAATGGCAATTTTTTTTGCTTTTTTTAATATAAAATAACAACTTTAGCTTCACATTAATTCGTCAATGTTTTTGAGTTATATATATTTATATTACACATAAATCCAAAAAAAAACGTTAAGTACCATACTTATGAAAAGTTCATTTTTAAATTACAGATCTTAGAAAAGGATAAAAGACGATTTCTTTCTTTATCGGTCGTGTTGTTATCCAAAAATACACAAAACCACATTTGCCTAAACGCAATGCATTAATACAGGAGCGCATTCCATTTTACAAACCTTAATACGATGCATTTTAACTAATGTCTATTCCGGTTTAATAAGAATATTCGAGAGCGTCACCCAAAGATCCGCTAAGTGCGCGAGGTTTTTTGTCCACGCGTCACCGTTGATCGCGCGCAAGCACGCCCCGCGCTCGCGCCATATGTCGCGTGGATCGTGGGAACGCGTCCCGCCACGTAATGGCGACCTTTTAACTGTCAACACTGCCCGCTGCATTGAAATACAAATCAAAATACCAGGCGTTAAAGTCTATAATCGATGGTCATCTTTTTTTGGAAGATAGAATAAACATAATCCTATTTTGATAGAGACGAGAACGCAAATTGCTTACGCATAAAATTTTACGAATTATTACCATAAAACGATGTGTGGCAATTTGATCTCAAAGTATTCTTAAATATCTTTAAAAGCCTAATGAAGTAAAAATGTTAATTAAAAATCAATGATAAGCCATCCACTCTTTGAATTCCGCTTTTTTTACTCTACATTATACGTGAAATATAACCTCTTAGTTGTGTTGTTGAATAAAAAAAGAAGACATTGTTTATTTATCAAGCGTTATAATGGTATTGCCTATAAATATAATAGTAAGAAAAAAAGCGTAGGGGCAGACGCGCAACTGGCGCAAGCGATCGTGGGAACTCGACGAGCTTTCAAATATAGAGTGACGCCTTAGAAAAGGTGCAATTCCTTTTTTTGGTGTGGATAAGTTTTTATCTCACTAACGCGCGCCCGCGGCTTCGCCGGTTCGGAAATATGTTTCTAAAGAGTTGCTCGAGTTTATTTTTTGTTTTAACAAGTATTTTAAAAAAAAACTATATATTTGAATTCATTATAGACAGGGGATGGGCGTACAAATTAATGTTTTAAGATTACGCATGGATATAAAATTATAAAATAGTAAATACTGAGTGATCTAAAAACTATTCATATGATTACTTGAGTAAAAACATGACAACAATAAATATGAGTAATATTAAAAGTACCTACATACATTAATAATTATTAAAAATGCTTCATAACAAAAATCCGATAAGATTTCAACAATATCGCATCAATCAATACAATTTCACAATTCCACGCGTAACCCTAGATTTGGCGTGCATCTGCCGCGGCTAAAGAAACCCCCGCATTATGCCGGCACGTATTTTTTCTTGACCCCGATCGGCCTTTATGCCCATGGGGAGTACCGTGGGAACGATCTTGCACAATCCACCGTTTCCTTGGCCATATGCGACAGAAAAAAGTGCAATTATTTATTCCCCCTCGAAGAATAAGGGGAGTTGTGAGAACGTGACCTAACAATGTGCTTCCTGGCTTTCGATATACAATCTCACTTCGGCGCCGTATCAGAACTATGACCCTTAAAAGTAGAGACGATAAACCACATATTCCTATAACAGACGATGGGCCTTACAAAAAGCTACAATGAATATTGATATTCGACTTTATCGCATTTCGTTTAGACATACATCTTTGGCCGACGTCGAACGGAACTAATGCGTAGTTTTGTGTAGCGTACAATTTTGTGTAGTGAATAAGCATTAACGGTGACCTTTCGGTAATGGCGAGGCGAGTGAAATGATTCATTCTTTGACTGTCATTCTATTCTCTTCATAATAGTGCACGTGTCGCACTTCTTTATGGGAATTTATCAACATCTTGCATTAAATAGTTCAGTTACGAAAATTCACAATCAACACCAAACCTATATATTAAACTTTCGGGCGTACCCAGTGCAGACGTTTACCTATAATTTGGTTAATTTACGTGTCAATTGCGAGTCTTATTGATGTCTATAGAAAACTTTTTTAACAATGTAAAATTACCAATGAAGAAGCTTACCTTAAAGTATCCTAAACAGTTATTGGTGTCTATAAATGCTTCATTTACAAGCACAATTATAAATTCGTTTTAAAATTTTTTAAAGTTTTAAAACGAATTTTAAATGTTGAAATAGCAGAGTAGCTTAAACTTTAACCCTCTTTTATGTACGCGGAAGAGAAATGTAAGCCCCAGTCGATGTAAGATACGGCGTGGTGGGTTAGGACACTATGAACATGGCTGCGTAAGGTTATAAGACCTTATCAATAAATCTCCGTATACAAAATTTATCGAGCTTCGAAGATAAATCAGTTACGTTACGCAACCTCCCTTGAACTTAATTACCTTCAGAAAATAATTTAAGCTTTTTTATTTTGTGTTAAGATTAAAGGAGACGAGTTTAATATTTTGATAATGGTAAGTAGAGATAATCCCGTATAATCTATTTACTTTTTCATAATAACTAAATCGGTTATCGCATTAGCTACTTTATTAACTGTTCTTCAATGATCCTCGGAGTCTTACTGGAAAAACAGCTAATGCCTTCTGGCCTTCTATTTCATTTGATTGAATTTATCATTTTTTCAACCACCAAGGTGGTAAAGGATGTATTTATATCGGTATTTATTCATGAGGTATTCCTTTTTATGCTACAAATGCTGGCGAAATTGTCGAAGCTCTGATTCCTTATCGCAACTTCTTGCAGCGATTACCCAATTCGGAAAATCGTCCGTCACTTTCATTGCAGTCGAAACCGACGAATGGCATTTTGCAATCGGAACGCGCGGTGAGGGCACTTTGTTTCGCTGGCACGAGTGTCCGAATCACGCCCGCAGGCGACCGCGGGGTGAGCGCCGGACGCGGGGAGGGGCGGGCGTCTGGCTCGAGCCCGCGACCGTGGGAACGCTCTGCCTTTAACGCGTCGCACGTGCTCGAGACGCTACTAACGCGCGCGCCACGCCACGGGTGCGAAAGAGACGGAGCACGCAGAAACAAGCCGAGAGATAAGGAAACACGATCCGAATAAAAGAGAAAAAAATCGTAATGACAATAAAAGAACGCGGGGCAACAGTAATTTGTGAACGTTCGAATTTCGAATACAGTTGCAAACACCGTGAAAAGGGCGCGTGAAAAAATTATATTTATTCTGTTGCCGTTATTATAGCTTTTAAAACAAAACATAATATAATGATTAATCTAATCACTTACAAAAATGTCTTTACGTTTAATTTTGTAAACCGGTGAAAGATCGTCGAACACTTTATAAAGTTGTCATATTGCTGTTGATTTATAATCAAGGTAGGGTGCATTGCTTCTGTATGTTAAAGTGCTGCTCGTTATGTCGCAATTTCCGGCGACTCGAGACCCGTGATTACAATTAAATAAATTGGAGACGGCACATTCATTGACGTTTTGGCGTGCTATAATCTCGATGCGTTATTACTACGAGTTAATGTCGTAAATTTTTATGACTTATAACATAACACCATTTAATGAGCCTGTTTATTTGTTTAGTTGGCACTTTTATGATAAATATCACGAAAAAATATTTTGTTTCATCATGAACCATATTAGGTAATTTTTCGTGATAGTGACATTTTTGGAACGTTATGTAAAAAATAACTTGCACAAGATTTAAATTACGCAGTATCCGGTGTTTTATGAACCGGTTTATTTTTTTATAAATCACCACCTATCAGGCCGACCTTTGGCTTGCCATGTGCGGTGGCATATGATGTGAATCTCGGCGAAAGATATCGACTTTCGTGGATCGAGTTACTTGGCCAGTGGACACATTTGGCGGCCACACCGACCGTATTCCTGGCCAAATGTCGCAAAAACCTTGTCATTGAGGGCCCAACGCTAATGAGCCGTAAGGCAAACGCGGATCATTTCATTTTAAACTTTTATTAAAATTTGAGAGGACGAGACAGCTTATCAAAGAACATTTTGTTGTTTCGATATATCACGAAACTTCCTAGTTACTTAAATATTAAACGTACTTAGTAATATGCAACTAATAAACGAAAATTTTAACCATGCTGTTTTTAATAAGCCGTTTTAATTTTCTAAAAGCGATATAAGTGGCCAAAATACACTTTATAATTCCCATAGGGCACAATTCATTGTTTTCAGTACCGGAACGGACACTTTCGTACTTAGAAAATTTAGATAAAATAATCACAAGAATTTTAAATATATTCCATGCATTTTTTTATTCAAGAAATAATTATTTAATAATACTGTTGCATAAATAAAACGCACCAAGCTCGTGTTGCAATTTTTTTGCAACGCTTTGTAGAAATCTGTGAAACATTATCAGCCCATCCGGTTTTTGACAACCCGATTTAATAAACTGACCTACATGGTAGGCGATGTCCAGGAGAAAATGAACTGTTCGCCGATCCCTGGAATATAGCTTTTGCTGCATATGTGGCAAGGGCGAAAATCGATTTACTCGACGAAAATCGGGTTATCTTAAAAGTTGGACGCACGGGATGAGCAATTTTTATTGTTAATTCAACTATGGTTGCATTCATTGGTTTGAACGAAACTAAATTGCGAACATCCGGGGTGCCTATAGACGCAGTGGCCATTTCAATGCAATATCTTCAGTGTGCTGATGGCATGAACCGTAAGAGGAAGATTGTCCCGTCTTCTATGTTTACTTGCATAAGGATGTGTGCTTTACTAAGTATTCGAGCAAACCGGTGAAATTTGATATCGAGTGTTCCTTATACCCTAATGTAATTCTTCTTTTGCTCCCAAAACACATTTGTATTAGTAAAGTGTAATAGACAAACTTCATCTTTACTATTCTATCATTTATTATGAGACAGCTAATATATAAGTGATTTAGTTTAATTATACTATAAGTATATCTGTAAAAAGCACGCCAACGAACATTATATTGACATTTCATGTGTATCATAAAACCGAACGAAAAAGTTCAATATATCAATATTAATTACTCCTCTATTTGATCCTTAACATTTTATTTCAGTCTATAAAACATAGTGTCACAAAAATAAACATGGCGAAAATGTTATCAAAACCTATTTTATTGATCTATCCGTTGAATTATTTATCAAATTTGCACACCGGCCTACATTAATTTGGCACATAAATTAATATGCGTATGATATTTTACTCGTGCTTGTAATAAGTTGATCTGTCTTTAATGAGGTAGGTCGCCTTTTGCAATTCCCGCGATGGTTTTAATTAAGACTAATTTGTCCAATCCCCGACATAAAATCTGTTGTCTTAGCGAAGCTACGAAGCTACGAACTACGAAACAAACTGCCTACATAATATTATGTACGTATAAGAAAAGCTTAAAAGCTATACCCCATTCGACCACATTAAATGACATCACTTAGCGGTGCACGATATTTATCTGGCCTTCTTATTTTGACGAAAATGATTTTAAAAAAAGAACGCACTTAATCAACCTATAAGCTATCTATCCTGTTCGTCGTCTCGCTCGCACGCGCCAGCGTGTCGGCCTCCGCGCGTGTACTGCACGCGAGCGTTGCGTCTCTCTCGCTCTCGCACTTCCTGCGCGCGTCTCGCCCGAGCTCGACTGTGGGAAAAGACGGCAGGTGTTATGCGGGATCGTGAACAACCACGCATTACCATTCACATTATTCAACGATAAATAATAATAATAAGAAGCCGTGGAGCGAGTGGCGAGCACGCGTAGTGTCCTCGCCTCACATACTAATGGGCGCTGCGCTTGTGTGAGTGACGCTTCAGTCTTGTTTTGTGTGCGTGTCTCTTACAAGATATAGTGGCTAGTGGACGTGTTTTTTTTTTTCTTTGCCTGTTTCGTGTGGGCGGGCGCGCGTCACGGATTAACTTACGTTAATTGTTCTTTCGGATATTCTTCACGTTTTAACGGTTAATTGATTTTATATATTTGGTAATTTATGGCGGAGTTATTTCATTAAAACATGTTTATGTAATAAGTTGAATTTTGACAGTTGAAAACAAATTTTGTATTTTTTGTTTTTTGTAACAAAATTTAAGAATGGCGCTGAAACTATATTTTTTTTACATTGTCTTGTGAGTAAAAGGCCTACACTTGATTGGCCTGGTAGTAGAGATTCAGAATACTTACTAATGCAAAGAAATTTCCGTTATCTTCATTGCTCCCGGCTTTTATAAAATAAATAATACATACTGAACAATATAAGCAATATATATTAAATGTATTTGTTTAAAAAAAATTCCGAAGGTGGGTAAAAATTAATAAGGAAAACTTTTTTCGTTCATCTTTAAGTCCTTTCATTAAATTATATTGCAAAGCTTGGCAGTTTATAAATAAGAAGGAGAAAAATGCTTTTGACATAGATAGATATCTATAAAACGAATAGTTTAATACGTATGTGTATTAATAACTACATTTTTCACAATATGTTTCGTAAGTGCAGTATTATAGTATTAGTAGATGATTTATTTTTCTATTCATCATATTTTCTATTCAATACGGGAGGAAATAAGAAAAATAATACCAATGACACTGTTCTGCGTCGCAATCGACGAGCTGATGGGCAAAAGCGTTGTTCCTTTTTGCGCTATTTTTTGCCTTGAACATGATGAGTTATAAATATAAGTTATTACGATATCGATAAATACGAGACGTTGGATAATGTTGTATGCAACTGGTTTGTGGCGCATATTAAATTTGGTGTAAAACCCTTAAATGCCAAACACAATGAATATAAGATAACTGAACTCAAGCCCGGTAATTACTGAAATTGTACTGTTTAAGTTTTTTTTTATTTTAAGTTTTGGTCGTCGCAGTGGTGTTGTTTTAAGTAATTATCTGAAATATTATATTATTATTATTATTAATAATTATAAATAAAAAATAAACAATATAGTATATATATATAAAATAAATATTATTATTATTATATCAACAGTTAGCAATCGAGCAGGTGGTTCAAACGCCGTTAAGTGATTACTGCCACCCTTGGAAATCTACAACAACTGAGGGGCTGCAGATAAATCCTCAATTCCTAAGGTCATCTTTGGAATGCTGATCACCTCACTAACCAGACAAAACGCAAAGATACAAAACTTCTTTTTCACACTGTTTCTTCTTCTTTACGCTGCTCTTCTGTGAGGCCGTGATATTTCCAATTCGCGCAATAGCAGTTGTTGCATGGCCCTACCATATTAGTATTTATGTATTTGCTACGATTATTTTTTTTCCGTGGGAAAAAATCCTTTATGGATCCCCTGCCACTGTGTATGTGGGAGGCGGCTACCCACTAAAAACCCCACGTAGCACCTGTCTCTGTCGCATCGGCCGGGGACACGGGAACATGTAGACGCAATCTTCCGCAACCCCGGCACGACTATGACCTTCTTAGGCCTCCTGTTCACTGGTGCTAGGCCACCCAGTCCGGCTAAATGGTGCTGTGCCGCAGCAACTAGACCCCTGTCTGCAGCTCAGGGTCTCACTATCAGCTTTTGTGAGGACCTGCCCATTCGTGCATCAGCGAAGATTGTTGCGTGGCCCTACCATATTTACATATTTATACATACATATTTATATAAACACACACATTTTTATTTCAAGTGGGGATCGAACAAGCAACAATATCGGCGTGGTGACAACCAGAAACCTTTGCAGCATCCGTGCAATTAAAACGAAAGAAGATACCTGATCTTCCTTATAGGCGTTTCTTGGGATTTTCTGTTAATTTTCCTCGTTACTCAGACTACACTACAGTGTTATATTAGAATTTAATAAAGAAAAAGATTAAAATAACAAATTTTCAGATATTTACGTAAATATGTAAATTAATGAATAATGTTGTATTTAATGAAATCTATGAAGTGATAACGCGCGAATAATAAAGTGAAAGGTTTTTGGGTCATGCTATAACTATTAAATTTTAAACGAATTTCAAATATTATAAATCGATTCATTGCAAGTTTAAGCATAATTAAAATTCTACAACAAACCAAATGGACTAACTTTTGAATATTATTTAATTTAATTTTTTTTTTAATTAAAATCTCCGCATTTGTTGAAGGTGATGAAACAATAAAAT
Organism: Iphiclides podalirius; assembly: GCA_933534255.1. Classification (NCBI taxonomy): domain Eukaryota; kingdom Metazoa; phylum Arthropoda; class Insecta; order Lepidoptera; family Papilionidae; genus Iphiclides; species Iphiclides podalirius. The sequence continues at coordinate 9,412,826 of OW152827.1, read as the reverse complement.
TGTCTGAAAAAAACGGATGTTGGGTCGTGAACACAGACCAAGTAAAAGGATGTTTTTCCCATTGGGAAAAAAGAAAAATTAAGCGTGATTTTTTGGAGCCAAAATAAAGTTAAATGAGATTGGAACTTGACAAGAACCAATCTCCTCCCTGCGGGTAACTAATGAAAGACTAATTATTACATTTCGCCTATTAAAGAAGAAACCTAATTCATTAAGAGCTAAGACTCAAATCCGCGATAGTCCAATCCACACTCCCACCAAAACCATAAACGTGTTTGTATTAAAGAGCATAAAATTTTAATAACTGTAGAGTTACTCTAAATTTGTAACTGAATTTAAATGAACACGATTAAGCGATAACTTACTCTTATTAAAATTCTAATAAACGTAACGCCACTGCTACTGTATTAATTGATTTCCAAGAAAGCGACTCCATATATTATATTAATTAATTAACAATTTTTGGGTAACGGCTTACGAGAAGTAGAGTTGTAAAATCAATTTATTTCAAACTGTGTTATGAATAATGTTGTTTTCAAAATTAAATATTAAATGCAACCGTGTAGTGAACGTGAATAATAATTTAGTATCGGCTATAATTCAAGTTAGCCGACTTAACGTCTTCTGTTGACTTGATCGTTCTCATTATTACAGATAGCTGGTTTTCCAGGCCAACTACCTTGTTGGTATATTCTGATGACACTGGCAAGAGTGTACATATATTTATTTAATGAAAGGTTTGAAAAGACAATCTTTATTGATCTAATATTTACAAGATTAAATCTATCTAAAATTACATATTATCTAATAAACCTAATCCACGCGGCATGGTGCCAAGAACGCTAGCTGCATTTCCTCGCTGAATAGTTATGCTTAACCTTTGCGCGAGAGAAAAAGAACCAGCTCTCTTGTCACCAGTCGCGGCGTTAAGCCTAGGACATAAACTTTTAAAAAAATTTGATGTGCGGGGACCCCACGGACCTAATGTTTCAACAGCAAATGGCACAAATACATAATCTGAACATAAAGACTCATATTATGAATGAAAGGTTTTATAATAATATAAAAAACGAGAAAAATACATCGAAAATTATGGACCGAAAAAAAAAAAGAAATATTTATAATTATATGCTTGTGCGTACTACCTGCGAGTTAAATTAGCGGTGCAGTCGAAGTATATGCATATAACATACAATTACGAAGACAAACTTGTTTGTATTTTTTAAAAGACGAACTTCAAATATCTTCCAAATGTTTTTTTTTTTTTTGCTGTTATTGCGAAAATTATTATGCAGGTTACGGATATACATTTCTAGGTTAAGAACTAAGGCCCGTGCTAATTAGTTGTTCAGATTATACAAAAGTTAAAATGTATCATATAATGTAACGTTAAATATTTTGTCTGTAGTAAATCCAAATAGTTTCTGTCGTTGGTTCAATGTGCTGACTATAAGTATTATAAGAAAGGACCAACCCACATCTTCACAGAGTAGGCTTAAAGTAATGCTTATGCCTACGGGAATGAGGCACAAGATAGCCCACTATAAGTTAGCGTCACAACCGCAATACTCCTAAATTTTAATGGTCTTTGATATCAGTCGAGCCGCTTTAACGTTTTTCGTCTTCTCTTTAAGAAAACGACTAGTAAAATGAAAGATTAATAATCTACCTACTTCTAAATGACGTCTAATTTTCCACGGTATGTTATCGTACCATACTAAACTCACAAAGCGACGCCGGCCCAGCGGCTAGTCGAAACGAATCTATGCGCGTAGAAAAAAAAGCTTAGAGAAATGAAGAATGCCCGGTAGTCATTAGTTAGATATAAAGATAGTTGGTTAGGCCGTGAGGTTGATTGTACTGAATTAATATAGACGCCATTAATAGACCTGGGCGCCGGTTAACGGGGCTCAATGCTGATTTTAATCTGCCTTACACTCGAACCATTTCGGCTGATTTAAGCTTCAATAGTCTCGTCTTTCTTAATACTTTATTTACAATTGTTGGCACGAAAACCGCTGACGGTATTGTAGGCCAATTCGTTTTTTTCTTAAATCTTTTATAGACAACATTAAGTGTATGTGCTGTGTAATGTTTACCTATGCCACAAACACACTTTGGAAGCTTGGATGAGTAAGGTTTGCGTAGGATGACATTAAAATAGATGAAATATTATTTTTTATAAATTTTTTACTTTTTTCTTTTTTTTTATAAAACATTGCCCTTACTTTAGGATAACATTACCCTGTGTTGTAAGAACGTTTTACAAACATAAATTGCACGAGGACAAACACCCAGATGCGAAACAACTGTCTGTAGGTCGCACAAATAGTTCTCTCGAGTGGGAATCGAACCCACAACCCCTGACGCCGCTTATAATTCCCTAAACTAAAATGTAGATGACTTTATGTACAGACAACGGTTGGTGATTTACCGAATATCTTGCGTATTGCCATTTTATGACTCTACATAGAGTCACAGTTCGCTTAAGAGAACTTTTCTCATATACCCTCCATAATTACCAAGTATGTAATAGCGGTCATATTGTAGCTTTTCTCTATAACTGTGTCATACTAATAAGAAAATTTTATTGTGACTTCAAAAAGAAAGACAATGCACACGGGTGAGTTGGACAAACGTTTACCGCGGGGGAGAGAAACCCGATGATCTTAATACCACTTTGTCAATACGTCGCCCGTATCTGGAGATGGCTTATTAACGACTCTACATCTAGATACAGGATTTTGAAATAACGCGGGGCTGCTAGTGCGGCAATTCGAGATAAGATCTGTAACAAAATAGCAATTTATCAGAGGGCAACTCGGCTTCTGTGCGCCCCGCGGCCGGTGGAATAATAACACCCATTTATCTATACCACCGCGTTGAATCTTCGGAACCATTAATTAGGCGAACATCGATGTAATGGTCAGTTCTTTATGGCTGGCTTCGAGAGAAGCTGGGCACGGTAGAAAAAAAAACCCCGCGTATCTCCATTAAGTTTTATATTCATTATTATAGGTGATTGCTGAATTGACTGCAATAGCATCGATCGTTGTTCTGTTCGTAAATAGTTAACGAAGATAAATTCATAATAAGTAGTATATCATAAACAACAAATTTACATATAGGAACAAGAGGGGGGGGGATAAAATATTAACCAAAAAATGAAGTGTAGTTTTATATGCTGCTAGCCAAATATTTGTCATTAGATATATATTAAAAAAATACTCACTCGCACAATATAGCATGTACTGACAGTCCTAGATAAGGACGATATATGGACTTGCCGATTAGTGCTCACGGCTGACCCTTTTCTGTAATGTTCAAACGTTCAGTAAAGTTACATATATGCAAGTCCATTTTTACTAACGAAAATAAAAGCGACCTCAGATATCATCGCTGTGTATTCATTTCGTAATTGATTTTCAGGAAATCCCTAAGTATCTCCGGTGCCCAAGAACCAATACCAATGATATTAATATGGGACCACATGGGAAGCCACCAGCTTTCAAATAAAAAAAAGAATCATCAAAATCGGCCCTCTGAGTCGAAAATTCTGAGGTAACACACATAAAAAAAATACAGTCGAATTGAGAACCTCCGCCTTTTTAGAAGTCGGTTAAAAAGGAAACTGCCTTAGACAAAGTTCTTTTAACGGCAGTGCAGTCGGCAAATCGTAAATTAGCTAATCAAATTACGAACTGCTTGGCCGACCGTCATACATTAAACGTCCTGTCACAAAACACCCACTGCACGTAAGTAATTCACCGAGATAAAGTATAAAATAAAACTGACTTTAACACCGAAGCCATCCCGCTATCAATAAAAGAACAGTTAAATCACCCATAAAATCGCGCCGACACAACACAAACGTGTCCCAGAAGCGTAGACAACTCCAAAAATTGTTGACAAAAAGCCGTAAAATCTAAGCTTGACCATAATAAAACCTCAGAGTAAAATACGGCTTAAAAGTGGCGTCATTTACTATTCATAGGGCTTTCGGCGCGTTTTATGATTTCTGGCGTCCTTCAAAATAATAAATGGAAAACGGGCAAACCTTCGTTTGTCGGCGGCAGCACGTGGACACGAGCCAGCAATTCAAATTTCGAACTAAAAGGGTTTTAAATTTTTACAGTGTTCCGGGAATTGCCTGCCTACAAAAACCCAGTCCTCGATATAAGTGCCTTTTCGAACGCTTAGAAAAAAAAAACAAAGAGAGCTTTGTGTTGCCACACAAACTGCAAATCTTTATTACATTCAAACCAAACTATTATTTTCGACCACTTTCGCATTAAGTTTCTTTGAAGAATCAATTCGCCTCGCTACACGTATTAAAGTTATTTCGGAAGAATTGAAAACATTAGGTTTCCATACATCCGGATAAATCGCTTCATTGTAAGTTCAGTAGCAAGGTTAAATTCAATATTATTCATACAATGAAGTAAAGCATATTGCTTCGTACAGCCTTCCATTGTGTTTAAATTAAATAGTTAGAGCACTACTAAAATTAAAATAAGTACAATGTAATTAATTTTCTTGCAACATAATCGTACTGTCGGTGTAATACTACCACTAATAGATTTGTGATTTGACGTTAACGCAAGAGGGTACGCATCTATTTATTGTCCCATAAATCTCTTTGCTCTATTAGTATCACACTCGAACAATGTTTTTGCTATCAGTTTAATTTCCTTTATAGCGTCATCGTATTAAAGCTCACAAAAACTTAGTTACTGGAAGTCATTTTTTTTTTGTGTAGGACACTATCCAGCTATAATTTATTTTAAATGTATGGTTTTTATTAGTATATACCCGTATTATATACACACGAATGTTTCAATTTCAAGTTTACCTCCAAAATATTTGGGAACATATTTTATACAATTTAAAATAATTTACAATTTAACAGAAATTTAATCGCTACTTTGACTGTGCTTGTTGTCATCTCCTATATTTGTAGTAGCATAGATAATCTATTTCTATTTATTTAATGTCAAACGCTTGCTAGATGTTACCACTACTACGGAAGTGTATTCTTTAGTGTGATGCCACTACAGTTCCATGGTCGGTAACGGATCTACCACTACTACCACCACGCGGGCTGCATCACCATGACAACGCGCGTGCGCGCTGACGATCAAAACGTAGTAATTCGTGCGTCAAATTCCTTGCCCTAATTGGTGCCGTGTGCCTTCTTGATAGTGCGTGTGACAGCCCGATAATAATACGTTTTTCGTCGCGGAAATTTGTATAACAGCGTTTCAACTGACCGTGCTGGTGTCTTTTGCGGGCTGGACAGAGTTACGAAAGTTCGTTCATACGAATAGAAACTTGATAACTTCTTTAGTTACGATTAGGTGGGTAAAATCTTCAAGATCGTCTTACTAAATATGATAAAATCAGTACATAGTTTATCTTCTAAAAATGGCACACAAAAAGAATAAAAATATTATTGTAATAATAAATGAAGTTCACTGAAGTTTATGAAAATAAAAAATAAAACATATATGTTAATTATCATTTTACCTATTACATTTTTACTGGATTTGCGCAGTTGATCATATCGTTTTACTATTAATTAACCTTTTTTTATGTCGATGAATTACATATAACAATGTATCAATTGTTGCTCGGCGTGGCAATAAAAATGAAAAAGTACCAAGTGAATAATTTTAATTTAAAAATATGAAATTTACTTGTAAAATTAATGTAAAAAAACACGTTTTTCATAGTTTAGGGTTTACGTATAGTAAATTCTATTACAATTTATTATAGCTTTGATACAATATAAATTATTAAATTACTCCGATTAATGTTCCTTATTTGAAATCTACATGATCAGAGAATAAAATTTTGTAATCGTGTTAACCCAATGTCATTAACTGCTTCGTAACAGAGAGATCGTGTTGCTGATAATCAAACTCTCTCTCTCACAGAAACTTTAACGGCCTCAAACCGCAGCCCCCAATTTTCTCCGTGGTTGTTCCACTCGGGGCGTGTCATTAGCATTTGCTCCGATCTCAAGTGCCCCGTCGTCCCCGACACTTGTCAGCTAATACAAAAGCCAGACGTTTCATGTCGTTTGTGCCGACACCTCCCGGCGGCTGTCTAATGTAATCCCTAAAGCAAACGCTGTAAAAAATTGGCGCCACATTGTGTTACCCGAAGCCCCCGGGAGAGGTTTCTGTCTCCAGGACGGGCCCTTTGTTTATCCCGGCTGCACTTGCCCCGGTACCTGTTCGGCTATTGTTTACTGCTTCCAGGAAGAATTAGCTGGACACGTGTTTCGGGGGGCAACCGCTCCGTGCAGTCGGCCTCACAAAGGCAAAGCACAACCGGGCACTCGAACGGCCGCCGCCATTACGATTATTGCTTTATTACGCCATTGCTTAATTACCCGGGGTATACCGTTAACGTGTTTACCAGACCGTTGGGCACAGAAAGGTATGCTGTAAAACAACTGTTACCTTTAACTGGCTGTATAACGCACTTTATTTTAGTTTAAAAGGACAGTATATTGCTCGATAAGCCAAGAGCAAGCGACTGTTATGCTAGCTGAGGACCTCCTCCGGTGCTTTCTAACACCAGATATGTTGCGTGCCAGTGCGGGCCTCCGAAGACTTAATGGCCAAGTTGTAACAATATATTTTTAATTCACAACGGGTTTTTGAGGCCGAGATTTTTCCCCAGGCGGGCCTGCCCATCCGTACAACAGTACAATCTCTTCCGAGATCTTTTCGTCCGATTATAACTATTGAATAGGGACTTTGAGCCAATAAGGTGGTATACGCCTCAGCCCATAACTTTTACCGTCGGCTTCCTAGTCAAGTGGTAGCCGGCTAGCGAAGAAAAAATACCGCACTATCTCAGCTAACACAAGCACAACAAAAACCGAGGCACACATGTACGTCATTAGTAAGAGACGGCGTCCCGCGCCCAAATATTTGGCGACGCTTGCAAATCCGGCGCCACCGCGGAGACATCGCCGCGCCTTTGTGAGGGCCGCCGACCAAAGCCTTTTAAACGGCAGCTATGAAAATATTTGTCGAGACGCGCACTGAACACAAATGACCATGGGATTGGGTATCGACTACACACGTGTTGGTCCGTAGATTATAACGCACATCCCAGAATTCAGAAGTTTTAGCACATGATTCTCAATTCATGCTATTGACCTGTTCCACCGTCAAGTTATCAAAACAATTTATTATTTGTCAAAGGGTGTTTTTGTCGCCACGCCAAAACTTCCATAGTTTTGGTAAATAACATGCCTTTCATTGCTAAATATTTCATTATTAGATCACTGTACTGGGCGACTATTTCGGACCGATCCACTCAACTAGTTATTTATAATTTCAAAGCATTTATTCATTCATGCATTTTAAACATTCATTCATGTGTAAAGAAATTCTCCCGCCACTAGACACTAAATGTTTTAACAAGGCAATATCAAATTTTTAGTTATTATAACAAAAAAATACTATTTTGATACATTCAGACCCGCATCGCTACCGCTTGCAAATGGCAGTAACCAAACACATCATATACCAATGGCGAAATAGTATGTTCTACATCACTACACTAAATTTTATCTTTACGGGCCGTTAAGATTATATCTTATCGTAATTTCGTTTTTTCTTAGTGCGATTTTATGTTACACATAGAACGTCATTTCCTTGTAAAGTAATGATCTTTACCGTTATACTTATTGCAAGATATAAAAAGAAATACAAGATATATTACAGAGAGCTTCGCAAATAAGTAAAGGTATAGTATATTAAGTCTGTTCATAAATAAGCGGTGGATATTTTCTATGTAACAGTCTTGAAGGATTATTGTATATCTTTCAGTATTTCAGATTAACTTTGCCTGATTTTTCTGAGGGAATTAACTTTCTTCAGTTTCCTACATTCTGTGCCGTTTAAGTTTTCAACTTCGATGTCTAGTGTTCTATTTTTAATAGAGCTGTTATGCCATACTAATACTACCGCACATTCATTCATGGTTGTAAACCTGTTTTTAATTGCTCAACGCCTTTATTCATTACAAGTGAAACTTTAACCGTCATTAATGGCGATATTAATGTTTTAATTACCGCACTAAGTAGGTACAAGTGACGATTTAGTAAATCTAGGAAATAGAGAATAATATAACGAAAATAACATGGGCCTGTCTATTGAGCAAGGAACAGGATTGTTTAACCGTGCCAACATTAAAAATGAAGATGTACGCCGATTTCGAATTTCGAACGACTTTAGAATTTAGAACAAAATATCGGCAGTGTCATGACGCGTGACCGTACTTCAGCCAGCCGATAAATGGTTAAGAAAACATTTGATTCCAACAGAGATATAGCGCGGTTATGTGGTCGCAAATAATTTGCACGTTTCGATCAGAGCCAGACGTAATTCCCATAACGACGCTCTGGAATTTTCTATGATCCGAGATAGCCTGTGCAAATACCGCTGCCGGATCCGCTGACGGTTCGGATTCAAAGGAAGCTGAAACCGGTTCCGAACGCGAGGTCGCGAAGGTTGGAGGCGCGTGAGTCATGACGAGGAACCTGACCCCATGGGCGAGCGTACGTGCCACGATGACGTCACCGCGGCTTATCTCGCTCCTACATCGTGACTAAGCCGGCTAACACTTCTTTCTACGTTTTATTCTTGTGCCAACAGTACCAATGTAGAAATGTTTAAGGATTTTAGGTAGTTTTCAATTAATCCTTTATTGTCTGTTTCTCCAAGAATTGTTTACTCTGTACTGTACTCTATTTTGAATGGTCAATTATTACAAGAAAGTTCATTACCGGGCGTTTAATACAATATACTCAACGCGAGTTCACCTCCCAGCGCCGACACTAATGGAATTGTGTCGGTGCGGTTAAGGAAAACATCCTAGTATTTTAGAAATAATTTAAAAAAAAATATTTTTCTATAATAATTTTACACATCTTTACTACATAGTATAAAACAAAGTCGTCCCGCTGTCTGTCTGTCCCTGTGTATGCTTAGATCTTTAAAACTACGCAATGGATTTTGATGTGGTTTTCGCTAGTAGATAGAGTGATTCAAGAGGAAGTTTATATGTATAATACATGCATAATATATTAGAGAAACACTGTTAATTTTAGAGGTTACTAATGCGATGTCGAAAACAAATCCAGCATTGCACCCGTGCGAAGCCGGGGTGGGTTGCTAGTTGTAGATAAAAATTAAAGATTAAATGTACATTAAACAATAAAACAAAACTTTAAAAAGCGCCGATCGCTCAACTGTTATACATTCTATAATTAATTACAAAGTTAACCGGAGGCAGGATTATAAGTTATGATTTCAACGCATCGGAATGCATATTAACTTTCAAACGGCCAGTTAAGCACTTATTAAAAAGTTACAAATTAAAATAAATTCACAGTGAAGCGATCAAGTCTCTACGTCAAAATGTAACTAGGTGTTACATTGGGGGGCACATGCAATGACGGTCGGCACGCGCTCAGTTTTCGTAATACGTACTGTGACCATGAATTACGGAAAAAATTGCGGATTAATATATATAACGCCATAACTTACTAATAACTCGAGCACAAGATTTCGAAAATCAGCGACATTGCAAATTTAAAACAGTAATGATCATAATCAGTTACTTCTAAAAAACAATGTTATGTATATATGGTATAATATAATAAAGGTCTGTTATAATATGAGCACGGTAATATGGTACAATGCATTTGTATAATCACAAATATGTTTAAACGTTATAACAGCACTTTTAATGCAAGATTAAAACTCTTGGAGAGCATATATTGTATCAGATATGGATATTAAGTCCGTCTGATAATGAAGCTGATTTTGATCAACACTTAGAAACCGACCCAATAATATTTCTTAATTTTAATTAATTTATTGTGGTAGCACCACTCAACAGTCTTCGCTGTTGCACGAATGGGCAGGTCCGTCCATTTAAGTACCACGACCTGACAGAAGACCAGTGTGAAGTGGAGATGTTATGCTGCTATATTTCGTCTGGTGGGTGTTGTAGCCGGGGCCCACTTTATTAAAAGGTTGCAACGCATTTGCAACAATGCAGGCTTTGAAAATGTCCATGGGCAGCGTTTATCACTCATCATTAGGTGAACCCCTAGCTTGTCACCTTCTAACATAAAAAAAATCGGCGTCAGTCAATTTTAATTAACGAAAAACTTTAAAACACGATACGTTTGATGAAAAAAGTTGGCGACCCCAGACTTTTCGTTTCTAAATACACTTTGAATCACCGCTAAAGAACCACGCAACGTATCCCACTTTTTCCGGAACCCTGGCCACAGTAGCGCCCACTGAAGTCGCGTGGCGGCCGACCTCACCGCGATCACGTACGCAGCCGCCGTTTGGCGACGTGCCTCTAAACCAGCGCTCGCACGAGGAAAACCGCCGTCTGACGCCAATATTCGACATGCATGCAAACTGGCTATAGTAATAAGTAAAGTAAACAACCTATATATGTCCCATAGTTGATCAAAAGTTTCCCCTGTTCAGATATGTAAAATTGTTGAGCAAAGGCTTCCTTTGTACAGAGGGAATTAGGGCACACTCCACCACGTGCTCCAATGCAGATTGGCGGACTTCACGTATCTTCGAAATATGTACATTTTTATTATTAATATTTCGAAAATCTGCAGCTTTCCTCATGCTCTGATCTGATGCTTTTCGCCGCTGAGCACGTGATAAATCATCGCTTAACATTGCAGCTAACAATTTCATTGGTGCCTGCACCGGAGTGAACTCGGGTGGCTCCAGTGAATAGAATTAAAATCGAGCGCAGTGTCCGGCACTGAGCTATCACTACAATATTACGTAGTTGACGCTCTTACTCACTGTAATCGATTCGTCAAATTCGAAATTAAAGTAATGCAACAGTGTCTGCATAGAGGCTCATAGTCCGCCATCGCTGATTGGCAGCTTCTTCGAACCTTCACCGCTGATCAAATGGCAAATGAACGCTTAAATTTGCTTGGCTTGATAGGCTAATTATAATGACGATGAAATGATATTCAGTCACACATTACTTGTAAACACAAGTAACGTCTCTACCTTAGGTTTGATTGCGCACCCAATTATTTTTATTTAATGAAATTTATAATTAAGGTTAAAATTATCATATACTGCATGGATTTCTTTAGATTTTTTATTGTTAGCAACAATTCGGCCACATATGAAGTACTGTTTTGACCTCTAGTTTGGGGCACTAAGGTACCCGCTCTTTCGATTTGACCGCACCTAACGAAGAGCTCGAATCGTCGACAGGTCCTTTCTGATCGACTCGACACTTAGGCCTTGCTAAACGATGTTCCATCCCCTTGCTGTTTCTATCGGACATATCAAGAGGAGTGGTTGGGGAGTTGTTAGGATTGATACCTCCTACCGTCAAACCGCCAATTAGTATCTACACCACCTTGACGGTTGGCGGTCTACCACTTTGTATTACGCAATTATCTGATTCGCTCAGCCACTTTGTGTGACCCGTTGTCATCAACGGTCTTTGGATGCTGGTTCGACCCAGGGAACTTCTGCAAGAGAGACTGCCCCTATTTCAAAGGCCGACAACAACAAAAGTTGTGTCTCCTCTGATGTTGCGAGTGTCCATAGGCAGCGTGCATCCTTATGTATAAAAAAACTAGAAAGACTCAACTCTCCAGTATATTCTCTATGCAGACTCTATTATCAAATAAAAATTGATTTATTATTGTGAATCAAAACGAAACCTTTAAGTATTAATGTAAAAATATTGACCAGCGAACTCCGTCACACGCACATTCGTTATCAGATAACTGCAGTTAATCACGAAGCAATTATGTACGCGTCTAACAAACAAGTGTGGCAAACAAACAAGTGTCATTTCGTATAGGAAAATTCCCATTAGTACCGACAAGTGCGGGCAATTGTGAATTGTACAGACGCCCCGATCGTTAACCCGAATACATTACTGATAAAAACGATAGCAAATTGCGTTTAAATGTCTTCATTCATTAAGATTTAATAATGAAAAGGAAAATTTAGCGTTGCCTTTTTTGATGTTCGTTAAAAATATTCCTAACAGACGACCGATTGCGCGTAACGTAATTGAGCCGTGAATCGATTTAACTTTAGGGAATTCAAACTGAACCACCTAAAAAAAAAGAAACTTGTCAAACTGTGCGTTTTACGTGACATTTTATTATCTATCAACGCAAATTCTTTTTAAGATTCCGTACCCAAACTGTAAAATGGGATTTAATGATTCGTAATAAAAAATGCTAAATAAATATATGGTACCTCATATAAAGTCAAACTCATTTGATAATCTAATCAAAAATTCAGCAGCCGTATTCGACAGACGACAAGATTATTTGTGCCAAAATAATTCAAATTAATCATGTTATAAAATTACTATTTTGTAACATAATTTTGGAGAAAAATAATATAATTCTAAGAAATTGTTAATTCCTAAGAACCCATTTCACGGGCTTCAAATACTCGCGTCTTTTACCACTTTTATGTAGAAAAGTGGGTAATTGTATACAAAATACACCACATATGTGGTTTAAAAGGTGAATACCGTTCAAAAATCTGATAATAAAATCACCCCGAATCCCAACAAACGTACTAAAACTCTTGACGTATACTGGGATTTCAACCAGCGACATAATACCTCAATTCCGGTATCCCAGCGCACAGACCAACTCGACCTAAGCTCTATTTTCAACGAGAATAAAGCGAAACTGCCGCCGTCAATTGTTGTTAATTTCCGGGAAAAATAACCGCAAGCAATTCTAGATAATATAGAATGTCAACAAACTCTGTCGTCATAAAAGTAATGAGTTCTTCTTCGTAGAACCCGAAGTGCAATTAGCATAAAAGACCGATGCAACCGCATAATTAAAAGCTGACTCGCTAGCAAGAGATGCCGCGTGACTCATCTGCGTTTTCGATTAGTCTGTATTCTCAGGTATCTAAGACGTCACGTATTGAACACATAAAAAGTAATGGGGGCTTCGATGACGTCTGCGAAAGAAAATAATGATTACTGTAGTGTTGACGTCATCGCAAGGCCCCAATCTCGCCCGTCATCACTTAAAGCTCTGATTCGGATTTTGTAAAAAATAATATCGACGACTTAGTATCAATTAATTTCACTATTAGACAAAAATTTTAAAGTTAAATGACAACGGATAAATACTACATAATGTACACATAATTTGATCTGTTATATTAATTATTCATTTCTTATAATCGTACAGACTACAATTGAAAATGATTTGGCCGCATTAGTAGTCCAATAATCAATAAATCTAAAAATAACCCGAAAGTATTGAACAACAAAATGGCAATTAGTTACGTAATAAAGGAGCTTCATCAGTATTCCAGAAATATTCCGAACGCCCTCGGCCATTAGAAATGTTTTGATCGTGTCAACTTAAATGTATTAATTATTAGGTGTCGATAAAAATTCCATTGCCCTAATGTGGACGCAGACGGAAAAATGCGGCTCTATGTCATTGGGAGTGCGGCCGACATTTTTTTTTTATTTGACACTAAACCATCGCGTTGATACAAAACTAATTTCATGAAAGAACGCACATTAGTAAAAAGTAATACTTAACATCAATGCATAATAAACCAAACTGTTAATATTTATTCCTCTTGAACCATTTTCTTGTATACTTATGTATTTATGTAATCATAATGAATGAATATTAGGAATTTGGTAGAAAAAGAACCTCAAAACTGACTTCATCACCCATTCATTTATCCCATGATCTTTTTATGCGAATTTGATTACATTAACAAATCATTATCTTCCAAAATATTGTCAATTATCGGCAATACGATAAACAAACATCCTGGAGTTACTTTGCCTCTTTAGTATTTTATACCCATAGATACTTCAAACTAGGTTAGTCATCTTTTCGTACACCACATTTAACTCCCACTAATAATGGATACAGGTAGTTTTACATTTAACAAAACTTATCTGGCGTCTCCTTAGCCTTTTCTTGTTGACATGCGGAAAGAATGACTTTGCCAAAATAAATATTTAACAGACGACGTTCGGCCAACGCGATTTGACCGTTTTTGTGACATGACAAGTGTATATCTACACCTGTTTACTTTATGACTCAGATTTGTCGGAGTCTATCACCAGTACTCTAATTAACCTTGATTTAGATAGCGACTATTGTGGTGAAAAATTTGCTATTTTAATTGCCAGGAATGTTACAATCGACTTTCGTAAAACTCGTTATTACCTTATTATGTTATTAATAAAAACTAATTACTTACCTGCTTCCAGTAAATACCTGACAAATTCAACAAGTTTTTGCAATTGCAAAAAATTGGGCTATTGCCGGATCATAATTATACTTGACGCATAGAATTTTAGAAAAAACGTTAAAGTAATGAAATATTCATGAAAATCATCAAAAATCCGACTTTGAATCTGGTTAGTTAAGTAATTTATGACGTTTACATACCCTCAGTATTTCCTGAACTTCTCTCTCGAAGTCTCTAGATTTTGTTTTTATATCATGTACCTACTTGATCATTAACGTTTACATTTTCGTTTCAATCCCTAAAAATAAATAAGCGCTTTTTAGACAATCTCAAATATTAATTATAATAAAATATGCTCAAATCTTCTATGCCAATACTGGGTAACAAAAAATATAAAATAAATGTAATACTAATTTATTGCTCAGTAATATTTAAAACAATCAAAAGTAATATTTATTTATACTTTAAAACGCACTGTCATTGGAAACGTTGCACTCGGCTGATTTGCGATGAAAATAAAAAAATAAACTCGGCGTCACTCATTATCTGTGCATATACGTCAATCGGGTTTTTTCTGTTCGCGCGCGTGTGAACGCTCCGGCCGACAATGGAGATAAGTTCAGCGGGTGAAAGTAGGCGCACGGTATTCGATTCCAAGAGGCACGGTATTGGCTTCGACGTCGGTCGCTTGCGGTCAACCCAGCGTCGGTGTAGGCGGTCGCCCACACTTCGCCGTCGTGTTGCAGTGCTTACACGCAGGCCGGCTACTGTCAACCCAATAAAAACCGCCAACTCTGAACACGCAAACCGACTCGTGTTAACCTCATTACGTATTTGAAAATCGAACGCTATTCACAATACGTACGAAATTAATCAAATTATCTAGATCGCAAGCCGATATAAATTCGAATGTACGAAAGACGGATTAAAGGGAAAGTCTAATCCGAATTATTATATTGTTTTCTCGAACATTCTTAGCCACCTAGCCACATCGTCAGCCTTTAACTGTAGCCGACCGTAATTCCATCCGTCAGTAATTACGGAACGTGAGCCCTGATTGATGATGGCAAACAGTAGCGGGGTTATAATTGACGGCGACCATTGTGCCCGGCGCCCGGCGCCTGATTGATAGCGCCACGAGCGGACCCGGTTGCAACAGACCATATACAAAGCACCGTCCTCGATTATATCCAACCGTAATTAGACTCCGTGTTTTGCAATAGAGTACCATCGCTGTTGATTAATTACAATCGATAGAGGGCCGATTGAAAATTCAAACGCGGCTCTAATCGACACCGTACATAGCGGACAACTCTACGTATCTAGCCTAAGGTACCGACACTATCGCGTACGTATAATAAAGATCTGTCCTCACCGCTCCAAACTACCGATTAGACAATCGATGCAGGTCTGAGTTCAAACTAATCTGAAACCTAGATACAACTTCAACGTACTTCCGTCATAAAAAATTTCGTCAGCTCGGCCGCTAAAACGCACAGTCCCATAAACTGAAAGCGAAAACGTATTAAGGCGACAGCGCAAGTTAATCCGTCGGTACGCACTATCATCACTCAACAGTCCGCACGCATGACGGTGGAACTTTCTAGGGCACGTTCTAAACGGCGTACTCCTAGATGGCGGGTAGCGGGCGATCGGGTTCCGTAATTAGGGAGCGCGAGCGTCGCGGCGTGCGCCCGCGCCGCGCCGTCCGATTGTTTACGGCGCGCACGCGCGGCGGTCGCGTGGCCCCCCGCGCCCCCCGGGCAGCTGCTCCGCACAGGTGGCGCGTGTGGGAACTCGGCGGCTCCGTGCGTTCCCACGATCGCGCGCCCTCCGCTCCCTATATAAGCCCCCGCCCGGCCGCCGGAGCGCATTCCGCGTTCGACGCTCGGCGCTAACGCACGCTCGCTTAATAACAATCTAAAGGACATGTCTTACGAGATCGCGTACTCGCTAGCGGACGACGGGCCGCAGCCCGTATCGCGCACTTACCAATACCGCAAAGTGATGAAGCCGATGCTGGAGCGCAAGAGGCGCGCCCGCATCAACCGCTGCCTGGACGAGCTGAAGGAGCTGATGGTCAGCGCTCTGCAGTCGGAGGGCGAGAACGTCGCCAAGCTGGAGAAGGCCGACATCCTGGAGTTGACTGTGCGCCACCTGCATAAGCTCCGTCGCCAGCGCCGCCTGTCGCTCAGTCCGACGGCAGACGCGGACCGCTTCCGCGCCGGGTTCACCCACGCCGCCAACGAAGTGTCCAGATGCCTGGCCTCCATCCCCGGCGTGGACGTGAGGCTCGGCACCCAGCTGATGACGCACCTGGGCCACAGACTGAACGACATGCAACGCGCCGCCGCCGGTGCGGACACCCCGCCTGCCAGCCCCCCGAGCCCAGCGCTCTCGACTGTGTCCTCTTCGTCTGGCTACGTGACCCCATCGCCGCCAGCATCCCCGGTGCCCGTACACACCGCCGTACCATTGGACTGCACAACCAACTCCAGCATGAAGTCGCCGGCGGTGTGGCGGCCCTGGTAAACAACGGTGCTAGGAGCTGGCGGACCCGGCTTCACGGTCACATCTGTTCCAGCACCGCTCGGAGTCGCACGCGCCCCCAAGTGTCCGCCTAATCCATAAGTTTAGTGATATCGTGTGCAAACATGAAATGACTCTAAGATCTCACAGCTATTTAGTGGTAGGCATTTAATATCGATAGTTCGTAAGTTAAACTTGAAAGCTTTAATTGAACTTAGTTTTGTAAGTAATAATTTTGTGATATTAAAAGAGTTAATATTATTGTTTAAAATAAGATAGAGATGTATCGAGCCTCGCCCGACTTAGAGCGGGTTCGGATTGTTATGTTTTTTTTTTTATCGTTAATGAAAGAGGTATCACATTTATGTGAACGATTAAGAAAGAGTAAATTAATAAAAACATTATTCTGTAAACATATTTCTGCATTTTATTCCCTATTGAACCTAACACCACGTTAAATAAATTACTACTATGAATGAAATGACAAGTGTAGATGATGACACAGGCCGTTAATTTGCAAGCGGCGCTTAACGCTAAGCGAATGCAGACACGTATTTTCTGTGCGTTCGTGTATACAAACAATAAATACTTTGTAGACAATGTGATAAATATCAAAAGGGGTGAAGGGCGCGGACCTATGACACGGCACGATGTCGCGTGACGTGTCGCGTACTCAGTAACTTTCCTGTTTACACTCAGCTCGCACGTATGCGCCGGAGCCTTGTTTAGAATGTGATTGTTTACGGGGAAACTAGAACAATTAGCCGGAGAACTCTACCTTTCAATGCGAATTCAATTAAACATCGATACCGAAATAGTCTATTACCAATAGACGAGTTCGATGTTATTAACATGATTTAATTTTGTCTCGAGTTTTATCAGAGATTATCAAATGGGAAGGACGAGCGTATCAAAACGGTTGTGCGAAGACACGTCCGGTTCCCGCCTCCAATAACTGCCGTTTAATGTAAACCATAATAAGTTATTACTTCAAAATTAAAAACATATTCAATTCGTGCGGAACCGCCAATGTTGATCGCCGACTCACACTGATTAACTGAAAGAAACCTTACTAATGCCAATGTTACAAATTTAATAAAAATGGATGAATGAGCCGTGATAGCTCAGTGTCCGGGCGCTCGCCTTTAATTCAATATACTCGAGCAACCTGAGTTCGATCATCGGTGCCGGCACCAATGAAATTGTTAATTTTATGTGAATTATCACGAGCTCAGCGTTGAAGGAAAAACATCGCGAGGAAACCTGCATATTTTCGAAATAATATGATAAAAAATATTTCGAAGATATGTGAAGTCCGCCAATCCGCAGTGGGGCCGCGTGCTGGACTGTGCCCTGATACCCTCTGTACAGAGGAGGCTTTTGCCCAACAGTGGGACATCTATAGATTGATACTTTACTTCAATAAAATGACTGAATGCAAACGAAGGCGTTTTAAAAAAAGTTTATTAAATTAGTACGAAATAGACATTTTATTCATTTTAGCGTAGAACTACTAATAAGACTTCATTTCTGAGACCAATGTTGAGACATTTCTTAGCATAGCGTCGTTAAGTTACGGTTTGATAAAATTAACACCTTTACTGTTTTATTGCTATTGGACTATTGAAATTGAAAATAAAACTTATGCAAGTAGACCGCAGTAGTTAAAGTCGTTCATATAAGCTTGAAAGGAAACTACTGCACGTTTTCTCGCGCCATAATAAACGTATGGAAAGCTATAAATAATCATTTGTTTTTAATTTTCGTCTGAATTTAGTGCAAAGGATATATACAACAAAGTAATGACATTTTAATACGTATTTAGATTTATTAATAGTAGTTCACGCATTTTATCGTTTTTTTATTTTACCTGACCTTTCGAATACATGCTCACGGGCTGAACGTAATTAATTATATGTTGCGATAAAATCCTTAAATTATTTTTATTCAATTGTATAATGTTCTTGGAAATAAGAAAAACTAGCTTAGTGAACTGCAAAATACCATGAGATTAATTACAAATGTTAAGTTATTCGGAAAATTATTCGGTTCTGGCGCATATGTTGTAGAATAATTAAATAGTATTTTTAAATAAACAAACCGTAATATAAGTTAGAGTAGCTTCATTTTTGGTGTTATTTACTTACCACCAAAAACGTCTACCCGTAGCGCCCTCTTTCGACGTCATTACCAAATGTAAAGCTCCGAAAAGCGAAAGTTTGAGATACTGACATCTGGCGTAGAGCTTTAGAAACACTGCAAGAGCCTAGCCCAAAAAATTGCGTCGAAGGCCTTCAACCTTCAAGGCCTTTCAACAGAGCTACTTTGTAATCCACTAATGAAATTATACTGTTTATTTTAGGTAAGTTAATATGTAATAATCTACATAAATTAGAAAGTTTTTTGACTGAAGTGGAAAAGATATGTATAGAAATGTCTCATTAAAATCAAACGTAATAATGCAAATCACTTGCACTAATCAAATTTAATAAGCTATCCCCAGACCGGCCACATAAATCACGTGGTAATAAATAATTCACGAAAAAAACAACACTTGTAACATTTTATGGGTTTGATACGCTTTTTATTCGGGCGGTAAATAAACAAATTGATATGTCATTATTTCTATTTCTCAGTCATAGCGCTCCTTACTAGGCATCAGCAAGGTTGCTTAAAACATGTACCTAACTAATCAAAATTAAAAATAATGAAACAATAATTACCTAACTGGCTATCTTATTTTATACAAATACATCTAATATTTCATTTCAAACATTGCAAAACAAATCTACTAAAGCTCTAAATTATTTATCTCTGTATGTGTCCACTCTGTATGTAAACCAGTCAGTGAGCAGACGAACCAGTATTTAAGCATTTTAGTACTAAGTTACAAAGTATGAGTGACGTTTAACTTAGAAGTTCAAGTCAAGTTATGTAATCACTACCACATGACATACGTGCCAGCTCTTCCCTTGACATTTTACGTAATAGAATCAAAAGACACTACTTATCTACTTAAAATTGACAACAAATGTTTGTATGTATTTATATTGTATGTAGCCATGTATTTGTATATATGTATTTGTTTTTATTATGTTTTTATATACATTTATATGTAGATATGTATATGTATATATATATATATATATATATATGTATATATATATATATATATATATATATGTATGTATATATATATATATATATATATATATATATATATATATATATATATAAATATTAATTGTTTACTTCTTGTATATTTTTATAATTACTCTGGTAAAATCTTTAATAATGTACACACCTTCACCTAATTACACATTATTATGGCTACGTGTTCTCAAGGGTCTGCTGGAAGAGAACTCTTTTTAGGGTTAAGCTCGCCTTTGTACATGTTTTTTGTCATTTGTTCCGATTGTCAGTATTGTAATTGTGTACAATAAAGTTTTAAAAAAAGGTTGGCGGAGATGAAGCGATTTCCACCGCTCATGTAGTACATGTACATAACACCTTAAGGTTTGCAAATGCGTTGCTAATATTAAACACGTAGGTCCCGGTTACCACACTCACCAGATGAAACGTAGAAGCAAAATACATACTTCCACTTCGCACCGGTCTTCTGTGAGGCCTTCCCACATTAAAAACAAAATAAAACCGAGCAGTGTTTCCAGTCCGCAAATGGCAACCTCTGCAGCTCGCAATGATACGTAGCGGAAGGATTTTTTTTTCTATTGCATCATCTACGCGGCGTTCTTGATAACGCTTGAAGATATCGCCTAATTATTTTTCACTATCTCAATTCTGTGCTTCAATAATAAGATTATTGGAGAACAGAATTTGTATTGCAGTTTGTTGCTATGACTGTTTAAGAGTGCAAACCATGCCCAAATATGGATTTCGATCTTCCATCTTTTTTTTTCCTTTAAATACTAATGATTATGACCTAAATGATTTCTTGTATTTATGAAAATACAGAAAATTGTTGAATAAAATTGTTTAATAGGTTTTTTATCGTGTTCAATTTACATTTTTATACCTGACGTTTCGACGACCACACATCTGGACTATCCCTTCTCTGGACGCTGCAAAGTATTCGAAAATTCGAGAACAAGAAGCAAAAATAGATATATTTCAACGATTATTAACCTAATTTGCGTATCACATGAAATGCAAATAAAGTTCAACGTCGTTGAAATATTTTGAAGGGTATAGGTACTTGGGAGTGTAATGACGCGCAACGCCGCGATTAAACGCAAATAATCGCCTATTTTTTAATCATGAATCGAGCTGTAGTTTGCTACTCGTTTCTCCCGGTGAATTTAGGGTCTTTGGCTGCATTTAGTGGGGGTTTTAGTCGGTGCGAGTCCGATATAACCCGCTCTTGCCCCCCCCCGAGGGCGGGTATGCGTACGCATTACCCCCACGTAAACAAAAAAAAGGAATTTGCGGAGTGCAGCGTAACGGACGCTATCTTCGTGTCGTCGTCGTTCATCAGCTACGTTATTCCCTTCGGAACAGGCAGACGGACCCTGGCAGAGGACTGGCACAGGGGATAACATTTTTAGTTATTTATCTCTTGTTACCTTAGAGAAGTATACCTTCTTACTACACATAATTTCTTTTACATTTTTCACAAGATCTATAAAATACTTCAACCGATACGTTTCCAGTAGCACATGATTCGTTTGATTCCGTGTGCAGATGACATACAGCCGCGGCAACTACACGCAACTGACGTTTGCCCACTCAAAATATAGACGAGGAAAATGATAAGGGGTTATTTTTAGATCATTCCATTAGACGATAATATGCTCGCTTCAATGGAAACTTTATAGCTGTTATATGTAGTTTACGTTACTTTCGCATATTTAAAGGACATTAATACACGATCAGATTTGTCGTATTTGTGTGTAGCGGGTTGTATCTACATATGTTTTAGTAATTGCTCTGTTTTAATGGAGTAAGTGTTAATAATCATGTACCGTAAAGTGTTCTCATATTATTAGCTGTATATAGCAAAAATATTCACCAAAATTATCAAATCAATGTACTGACATTGATCGAATAATTTTGGTGAATACTTTTTACTGACGTGAATACTTTTGTACTGTCAAATCCATATCGTTAAATAATTTTGCATTTGCATACGTTTCTAAGCTTGTGTGAGCAATTTATGTAACATATACATGTTAAATAAAAATAGATGATCAATAAATTACTGATGCATAGATGTTTTGCGAAGATTGAATAATCATAAACATGCGCATGTCTTTTGGTAATCATATCCTATTTTAGTCTAATTTATTAGTTGTCACTTTATGCCTATCATCTGTAAGGTCTTGGTACGTTCCCAGCCAATTTGTACGAATAGACTGTTTCGACTAAGGCAAATAACAATTGAGGTTATATAACGAAGAAACAACTAATTAAAAATGCAAATAAATGAAACAGTCTAATGAAAAACTAATTTGTGCACCACAATCCGTGCACTCCACTATAAAAGTCATTTCTTTTAATTAACCTTTCTCGCTTGTATAGTCATCACATACGTTATACAGGTACAAACGAGTAGAGTAGCTGCGGTAAAGGTTTTGTTTCATTAAAATTAAACAACGTCACTAACGCTATTGTTTATTTCATCAAGTTTGCATTCAACATTGTTTAAGCAAACTCCACTGTCGAGGAAATGACTGGACAGTATTATAAATAGGTTACAAAATCGCTCAATGGTAAATGTTTCTATTTTAATTGAATTTTGTTCCTAGAATAGTGTAGGTACGAGTCAATATACAAAACGAATTTGCGCTACTTCAAAATATCGAATTATCAATTTTTCATGCTAAATGTTACGCCCCAGTCGATGTGAGATATGCGGCGTACAACGCCATTGTCATTTCATAATATAAAGTACCTTTGCTGTAAACGTATGTATTATGAAAATAAATTCTTCTTTAGTTTCTTGACATCACATTAGCAAGATCAATCGAACTTATAATAAAATCAAATCGAGCTAGAACGTTAATATAAAATATATCGTTCTTATATGTACGAACTAGCTGCTGCCCGCGACTACGACTGCGTAGAATAGGCTGAAAGCGTAACATTCAGACAAAAAGACAGATATACATAAAATATGTATATAAATAATTATAGCCTATGTGTTATTCTGATGTATAAGCTATATTATTGTAAAGTTTCATTCAAATCCATTCAGTATTTGCGTGAAAGAGTAACAAACATCCATCCATACATACAAACTTTCACGTTCATAATATTAGTAAGGATTTTTATTTCTTTTATTTAGTCTGATGTCTTCATGGCTTCATCATCCTTTCTCCTGCTTTTGTCCCACCAAGCTGTGGTCGTCACAACGTGAAAATCCTGTCGTTTGTGAAATCCCGTTAAAACTTAGCCTATTGGCTACGCGACAAACAACCTTATATCGATAAAAATAACCGCCTTAAACATCGTTGTAACTATCATTGGGTCACACAAATACTTGTCCCGTGAGGGAATCGAACCCATGTCACCCAGGACCGAAGCCATTAGCTTAGCATCTGCGCCATCGAATCATCTACGTCATATTTAATCAATTAATTTACGTAATATATAATTGATATTCGTACCGTTCAATTCGTTTCAAATATATTTAAATCAATATTACTTTATCCACGTGTCGCATAATCGGCGCATATCGCCGGTACACATTTCGCAAGTGGCACGTGCATGATCTCTGATTATAATCTTGCGTCAACAAAGGCCCAGTCACACCTATAAATGTAATGTCGGCGCATTACCCGCTTAAGCGCACGTATTTTTGTTTCGTTATCGCAACTTTATAGATGTGAAACACCTTACGAGTAACGTAATAAGATGCAACGATCGAACGTTTTCACGTGGCTAAAGTAATTTTATGCACTCGATGTCAGCTTACACCTTGAGTCGTAAAAAACATTTATTGGTCAGTTAAACCAATAATTATGTGGATAATTTTATCAATTTAACTACAGTCAGCTTGTGTTTGCCAAAATTTGGTGTCGCTGCAATTGTATTCACAACATATTAAATGTGATTTCAATGAGTTTACCTCATACGTGGTAAAGATAAACTGTTAACTTTTACATTACATTACAGTGTATGTATGGTAACTTTTGACCCAAAATTTGTGATAGATCACCTAGGAATTTGTACACATACATTCTTAGTCGTAATAAAATTCATTCAATGGTTTTCATTGAGAGTAACAACAATTTATATTTGAAAAGATACACCTATCGAGATATGGTAACATTATCTAAAAAAAGAATGGAAACTGCCGTACTATCAGATGACGTCACATGCTAAATTTCATTATCCGTACTATTTTTAGATAACCGTTGTTGTGCGAAGTTTACTGCAGTTACGCCCACAGTTTTAATAATAGGTATTGTATGACACTAAAATATCGATAATTTATAAATTCACGTATATTTGCGAAACCTCACTGTATTCGCGACTTAACAAGTTTCTATAAGTGTTTAATTAAGTTACGAGAAACGGTTTCGAGAACCACATATATTACCATTACCATGTTGTGTAAGAAAATAATTTGTGTATATTAATTATGCTCGAATATAAAATGTAATAACTCATCACCGCATTAAAATAACAATAATAGTAATTTATAATTCCTAAATACAGTGTAAACTCTATATAACGACAAATTGTTCAAAACGGCAAAATTATTTGTCTATGGTTGGTTTCCCTCGTTATCTATGCAATAATACATTCTATATAGCTGTATACTGCTATATACTGTAAATAACGAAAACAATGTGGCAATATTTGTACATATTTCTTAATCGCCAAAATTAGTAAGAACTACGGCTGAAAGTTGTTTTGTTTGTTATGTTATTGCTTTATTAGACGTACCGAAGACTAAGAAATTCTGTCTTTTGTTTGTTGTGTGATGAACTTCGCAATTTACCTCGGCCACTCGATTGTCGTTAGGTTGGTATACGTTATCATAATCTTAGTTGCTTAAGAACGTTCAAACTGCAAATAAAAGAAAATCTTTGTGTATTGACGAAAATGTTCTATTTATACGTTCAATAGAAGCGGAAGAAAAGATAAGTGAGTTGGAAGTCACTTTGGATTTAGCCACCCAACCGTGTGAACAATATGGAAAAACGTGGAATAAATCCTGCAAGCAGAGAAGGATGGAATTTTTTTTTTTAATAATTAAAGTAATATCAATGTTATGGCCCTTGAATCGTGTAATTGTTAGTCGATTGTCTATCTTTCGTTAGCAGGGTGTTGCGAGGTGTTTTCATGCTGCGTTGTTCTCCTGAGTCCGTGGGTCATCTGCCTGCGGAGCTCTTCCTCCGAAGCTGTCAAGTCTATCGGGCTACTAGTAAAATACACGTCACAAAAAAAATTCTCTATATCGTCAAAAAATTACACAGTCGTCGTTACATGAGTTTTACATTGTATATATGTGTTTCATGATTTTTAGTGTTTAATATAGTAATATCTTATACTATCACTAACGATAACAAGAGGCGCAATCTAATAAAGCACTCAGAACCTTCATTTTTCAGAAACTAATCCAAAAACGAAACATTCCCACTGTAAAAAAAAGTTTTTAGCTCATTGCACTTTCTGTGCTAATAGGGCTTTCTAGAAGATTTGATTATTCTACACACGGTACGCCTTACTACGTCAACAGTTATGTATCCGCCGTTATCAATTTACGAAAATACCTATTCATAAATAATTGTGGCTAGTAACCTAAGCTCTATCGCTCTCACATCCAACCAAATACCAATACAATGCTCAGCACAATTATAATTTTTAATAACAACAGTAAAAGACCGACTTATGTAAAGTTTTGTTTTCGATAGATTTGCGATTTCTTATCCTTCTTATATAATAGAATTCTTATTAAAAAATTTACCACTAGCTTACTCAATTAATATTTGTTATCATTTCTGTGCGTTATATTAACGTTGAATTAACCCGTTCTTATGGAGTTTAAATTAAGCACCAATTATCCGTTGTCCTGTGTACAGGGAACTATTCTTCGCTTTCCAAATTATCTGGAAATTAATTATGGTCACAAATTAAAACAAATCCAGCGTAATAAGGGCTAAGCAAAACAACCAATTCAGATAATCGCAACCCGGCGCTTGTGTCTCACGAATGTCCTCTATTTGTTTGTTCTTTTCACTGTTTATTTGCCCGCGATATGACGCAACACCGCACCGCGTTGACATGCAGGTCCTTCTGATAATTTACCTACAGCAGTCACGTTACAAACTCTTAACTTACAATTGGGTATTCCCGTATTTCACAATATCACTTCATAGATTATAATTTACCTACAATTATAATTTCCGTCGGAAGCCATGTTGATTGTTGTTTGTTTACAGCAAAGGTTACTGAGATTATCAGAACCGATAGAATATTGTCTCCCGTTAGCCGAGTATTTCTTTTTTACGTCCTAGGCTTTTTCTTTTTCATGTTCTTTTCGAGCTGACGTCTTCATTGATAAATAAAGCTAAAATTTGTTCGCTGTTTTGTATTCGGTAATCGATATCGATTTTTACTAATTTCTGAATCAATTCCAAAAATCATTTCCGATGAAAATTAAGAGTTTTTATCAAAAAAAAATGTATACAAGATAGAAGTACATGTTTTATTGGAACGAAGTTCCTCACGGCAGGCTTGGAGGGGATAGGGATTTTGCTGCGCGACCGAACTGAAAAAAATGTGATAGTAAAACCGTAAGAAAAAATCCGTGGAAAAAAGTGCGTGGAATAAAACCGTTAAATGAGACGTGCGCAGGCGCGACAGTCGCATACACAAGCGAGTAATGTATAATTTTGTTATCTTAGTTGATAATTTGAATTACGATGTTTTTTTATTTTAAGTAATTTATTACTTCCTAAAATACTGAATTTCCTAAATACTTTCTTGTACTTAAATAAAAATTAATCAGCAAAATTTAAGAGAAAAATCAAGAAAACCTACATAAAATTGAGCACGATTCTACATTAGCCGAAGGAACTTCGTTCCTACCTGGTGTCCCACGACACCACATCATTTTTTTGGTAGGGCAGCACAGCTTCTATTGTTGCACGAATCGCAGACTCGTCCGAGCAAGTACCACACAGTAAACCGACGTAAAGAGCAAGCAAGCTTTGTGCTTTAGTTTTTGTCTAATGAATGAGGTAGTCGGGGCCCACTTTTCTGTATCACGTGTTGTAGACGTTCATTATAATCGCTTTGTGTAATTTAAGCAACTAAACGTTAGGCAATGAAACAAAAGTCTTGCAACAAAATTTATCATAGTTCGTAATTACTTTACGATTTCGAATCGAACCCACACTCCACGCAACAGTTTTCACGGGCGTACGATTGACGCCGTCCACTACGTGCTCAATTATAGTAAGCGTATCGTTGTCACGACGCTTGCGTTCGCTCTGATCACATGGCAACAAATTACGACCTCACTCGGCAATTTGACGCGTGTCGGCTGTGTACATGGGCACTAAGCTGCCAGATATATTTAAAAAAAATCAATCATTCAGCCGTTGCCATAGAGTTAGCAACGGTCACCTGCAAAAACATAAATAACAGTAACCTACAAATTTCTATTTGTGGCCATTCGTTCTGATTACGGCATCAAAATCAAAAAGATAACGCGAGATATAAAATACAATATACATCGAGGGAAATATCAAGCACACGCACCATATATAACAAAAGAAAATCAAAAAGTGCACGACTCACTCACATGCATATTATATTACACGTGGAATACATTACTCTTGTATAACTGGACTAACAGTTAAAAAGGACAATAAATAAAAAAAAAAATTTGACAAAAATTTTTATAGAAAATTCAGAGAAGTCGATCGACTTTCTTTCTTCAATAACAAAAATCCGGGTTTAATTATAATGCTTATCATACTGTACAAATTCACAAACCAGGTCATCCGGTAACGACATGCGGGCCACAATTTTGACAGTGGTCGCCTGTCAGTAACAGGAACTACCAAAATAGCTCTGGAACGCACAATACTAGCGAGCCTTGGTCCAAATAACACATACCATTGGCCAAAGCAAGCTGCAGGGACCATTGTCTTTCGATTATGGTCGTTGTCGAACAAATTCTACGACAACGATAATTTATACGGCGTGCAGAGCCGACACGGCAGATATTCGAACTGACACGTTAGACAGCAAACTAGCAAATGTTTGTTACACAATTATCTCGTTCGGGAGATACAACATGCTTCTATGATCGCACAGAAAGTGGTTGAAATACTGCGTTGGTTGCGGACGTGGAGACAACTGGTAATAAAGTGCCGCAGCTCAAAGACGAGAATAGTATTCAATGTGTGGCCGAACGTATCCTTTACGTTGTTGCTAATTCATGCAAATTCTTAATGAATTTCGCCATAGTCCGATGTTTATTCTAATTGGCCGCTCATAATTAGCGCACGCATGAGCACATGTGTGGTCCTACCCACTGAGCAGGGCCTATAACCAATTGGTTCTGTGTTCGATGCCGTTTTAATCGATCGTTGATTGAATCTGTAGGTAACCAGTTAGTGCAATTTTTATATCATACACGGCTGCCGTTGTTCATTGTAGAGTTTTTATTACTTATCATTTATTACAACTAATGTACCATAAAAAGACTTATTACGTTTCCGGTTCTTCCCCAAAGCGAGATTTGACACGGAATATCGGCCAAAAAATCACCTTCAATAATCACGTTATTATTATCTATCTTTACCAATAAAACGACTCATGAGGCGGAAAATCAATGGAAATGATGATATACTTCGGGCCGATGTATCTATTAGATTATTTATTATTAAAGGTACCTTTTACTAGGCTTATGCATTTATCATCAATGTCTGCGTCACTACCAACCAACTGATCCAATATTATTTCGTATCTTATTTATGTGAATAGGTGGCGACTAAGTGGTTCAACTGATATTAAGTGATTACCGATAACTGCAACATGAAAAATTGATAAATTTCACATTTATATTGTGTTAACAAGAAATAGCGTTGTTTTGCGAATATCGAAAATAGCGATAGCGTTTTTTCAGGTATATAAAATGCTTACGCCAATGTGTCAGCATTTTTCGTTGCCAGTCTAAAAAAGTCGTGTGCCTTGCTTCGATCACTCACCATCGGTATTTTTGTGCTGGTTTGCATAAAGATGATTACAGTGAGCCTTTTATTAATAAAATTTGTAATTTTTATGGTGATAGCATGCCTTAGCTTTGACATCAGATCCTTTTGTGGAGCAAGGTGGCATACAACCAAGCTACTCACTTGATCTTAAGCGATTTCCGCCGCCTAGAGATGTCCACAAAAGCCTTGATAGGATTGGCGACCTTTAAAAAGGTGGGCATCGCATACCTCACTCGACAGACGAAATGCAAAAGTATATTACTAATAATTTTACCAGCCTCCTGTGAGGGCACAGCGCTTTCTCGGACAAGCCTGCCCGTTCAAGCCAGAATAGACGCTACTGCGTGGCTAACAACTGTATCATATGCGAAAATAAACCACAAGTAGCGTCATTTACTCTGACTATCGAAAAAAGCAATAGTTTTATATCAGGCATAAAATGGTAAGACATTTTTCGCCACGTGTGGCTGGTATGACCCGAATAACAAATCTGCAATTAGCATATCTACCCGATAAGCAGAACCAAAGCATCAATCATAGCATTGTTATTGCAGCCGAGTCTCGTGATAAAAAATATTTATTTGCTACTTTACAAATACAATGGGCCAACGATCATATCATTTATAAGACAACAATTAAAACATAATTTTTGTTAATAAATGCGTTGACTCACACATTTTGTATGTGCTAAATCGAGAGAGTTTTTCGAGAGGATTGCTGTCACTAATATTCTTAGAAAAAGTTATGATATTAACAGAGGAATATCAGATCAGGAATATATGAAACTCCAAGATCGAGCACCTATATAAATAGATATTAGAATTCTTACTAAAACTATGGTAAAAGTTGGAACAAGGTATGATATTAAAGAAAATCTTACGAATTCTGCAACACAATCGCAAGATGTCATCGTGATACTGAATAAGGTTTTCACATACACCGTTCGAGGGTTATCTAATACCTTTAAACGAGCAACTCTTGTATATATATAATGGAATCTCCGAAACGGCTCCAGCGATTTTCATGAAATTTAGGCTGATACAAAAGGCTGCGGTTCGTGTCACGATCATTTACACATTTTTTTCTATACCATATCATTGCTTTCTTTATTTTTTATTTCCAAAATACACGATTTACCAAAAAAAAACCGAGCAAAGCGGTCCTCCAGGTACTTTGTATATGAATTGGTGAAAAGTCAACACACGATTCATAATGTCAAGTGATCATTAAAGCCCTTGGCCCAAAAAACACCTGCATTAACCCTAGTCAATGCGTTGCCAATCATGAAATTCCAGGTACCGGTAACATCACTCCAGATACCGGACACGAAGAATTGCCTTTATCTTTATCCTTAAGAGAACGTGAAGCTATCTCACTAACGCCCGGTTTCTGAAACACTGCCCATCGTAAAAGTAACTAATCAGCTGTCAATCGATACGGTGATCAGTGTTTCAGAAACCGGGCCTGACTCACACATCTAAAACCTGGTCTACTTCTTCTCCGATCGTACAGAATAATTCGTTCAACGGTTTAAGCTGATAGCCGCTGTGCCAAATTAAAAGAATTTATGTTGCCTAAAACAAATATTTAAAAAAAACTTTTAAGAAGATACTAATCATCGAGCTGCAACGAACATTTAATACCTTATCATAATTAAGATCTTGAAACTGTCTTAATTAAAAAAAAAGACTAAGTAAACAGGTCAGACACGCAGTAAACCTGTCAGTACACAGCCTTGTCCAAAGCAATGAATTCACTTTTCTTTTAAATCCTAAACAATACTTACCTTCGTAGCTATACAATGCTATCGAGCAGTTTTTAATCTTTTGTCTTGATTAAAACACTTTCATGATTAGTTTATAATACGGCGATCAACGACATCAGTTATGCTACCTTAAGTGAATTAAGCAAAGGCACAACTATAAGTGGTTCATTTATCACAGTTCTTCTATCTTTATACTGTTTTAGCCTGTCATACCGCAAATAAATCAAATGAATCTAAAGAACTAGAGATTAAATAGTTTTCAATCGCTGTAAAAGGTTTGATGATCAGGGAGTTAATGAGCAGGAATACTGTTTTTGATGCAGTGAGGGCACCTGAAAATAATGATAAATCTACAAAATCTCAAGATGTAGAATCTTTTTTGTCTGTTTTCGCTTTTCGCTTATTCATAAGGGACTATGTAAGGCTTCATAGGACACAAAAAAATGATGTGGTGTCCTGGGACACCAGGTAGGAACGAAGTTCCTTCGGCTAATGTAGAATCGACACAAATTGCAAAAAAAAATCGTGCTCAATTTTATGTAGGTTTTCTTGATTTTTCTCTTAAATTTTGCTGATTAGTTTTTATTTAAGTACAAGAAAGTATTTAGGAAATTCAGTATTTTAGGAAATAAAAAATTACTTAAAACAAAAAAACATCGTAATTCAAATTATCAACTAAAATAACAAAATATGTCTCTTTATTTTTGTTTGACAACATAAAATTATGCGACTGTCGCGCCTGCGCACGTCTCATTTAACGGTTTTATTCCACGCACTTTTTTCCACGCACTTTTTCTTACGGTTTTACTATCACATTTTTTTCAGTTCGGTCGCGCAGCAAAATCCCTATCCCCTCCAAGCCTGCAGTAAGGAACTTCGTTCCAATATAAGCCACAGCTCAACTCATTTAAAATGTTATCAATAAAAATATATAAAAAAAATGTTATCATCTGTACATCGAAAAATATTTAGGCTTATTAACGCTTACTAATGGGTGCTTATCTGCTAATTTTATCCATGTGTGTTATCGTTCCAGAAAAATCACTATAGATACGGGCGCACGCAAAATTGAACCCTATTAAAATTGCGAATGTCGTTAACGAAGACGCTTAAGAAGTTTTGATACAAGTTCAGAAAGGTGACTTGGTGACAATCGGCACTCTACTATCTTTAATACATAACTAAATAAATATATGAATGCAATATTATTAATATGAATCGAATGACGTAAGAGTTTGATAAATTTAGCAATAAACGTTAA
This sequence comes from Iphiclides podalirius, assembly GCA_933534255.1. Taxonomy (NCBI): domain Eukaryota; kingdom Metazoa; phylum Arthropoda; class Insecta; order Lepidoptera; family Papilionidae; genus Iphiclides; species Iphiclides podalirius. The sequence goes on along the minus strand of OW152827.1, from coordinate 9,380,765 downwards.
AGGTTAAACAACATCTTGCATCTATTAAAGTTTCTTTCATTCGAAGTGGTTGGACACAGGACAGTTTTACTGAAGACATTATAGATAGCATTTACATTATTATCTTTACATCTAAAGAGGAGAGAAGAAAGAAATCCAAGATACGTATAATTTTGACACAGGTATATTAATATATCTCAGCCATCATATATAACATAACATATATACACAAAGTTCATACATATAACTTTGTGTATATATGTTAGTAAAACATCGCAATCAAATATAATGGAAACTATTACCGCAGCATCTAAACGCAATAATTCCTATGCCCAATTACAAGTTTTAACAATAATATTTATCATCGCTCTTAGCTATATTAAAATCGTGGTAAGCTCCTAAATTGCGCGTGAGGACGAATGGAAGGTGATTGGAAGAAATCACTTGACATAGGTTCAACAGTGAGCTCGTAAAGATGATGTAATAAATTAATACACTGTCGTAATTTTTAGCCTTTGCTCTTCTAATATCTCTACTAGTCGTCTTGAGCACGCCAAGGTTCAAAAACAGGAATAACTTTTTAGGAAACATATTGTTTTCAAATATATTACTGACCTTAAAATTTTTATCTTTCACAATATTTAACTGGGAAGCGTTCAACGTCAGACATTTCACACTGATGTATAAACAAATAAAATTTAAACTTTGATACCGTATAACGACGTTTAAGAGTCGCTCCAGTTTCAAATCTATTTAAAGCTGTCATTGGTGATTATATGATTAGTTCATTTGTAACTTGGCTATAAATACTTAACACGAAGAACACGCGTCCGCCTTGGCCCCATTGATAGCCTAAAAGTGAACATAAGGAATAAAACATTCATTGCTACAAATAGGATACATTTTAAATAAGAATCAGACAGGCGCCACAAGATTGACAGCGATAAATGATTATATCAATGAGAATAATATTTTTTATATATGTTATTTAAAGGTGGTATAATAAGTAACTAATTCTATTCAAACACAAATTATAACTAAAATCACATCATCTCTAATATCACATAGTATAAAACAAAGCCGTCCCGCTGTCTGTCTGTCCCTATGTATGCATAGATCTTTTAGAATACGCAACGGATCTTGATGCGATTTTTTTTTACTAGATAGAGTGATTCAAGAGGAAGGTTTATATGTATAATACATTGGACTGCAAAGAATGGTCGCGGGTCACTAGTAGGCTATAAACTTCAAATTCAAAAGTCACTAATATTCCCGAGTTCAGTAATTTTGGGTCCGCCACGTCGTCAAGGGCACAATTCAGTTTCCTAGTAAACAAACGAAAACAGCAAATCGTTAATAAGTCCAGTCGACTCTTGTTTCCTTAATCGACGCGCGGAATAATACATAATGTCAACAGCTATCAGGAGAAACGATTAATTAGCTCGAGTGGAAACGTTCTCAACCACGCAGACGCGCGTGGACGGGCGTTGCATCGGCCCTTGGACAAGTAAGGCGGTGGCAGCCCTGCACGCCGCGGGCAGCCCTGCATCCCCGCTGTTTGCGGTGGAATCTTCCCGCCCAGCGATAACCCCGCGATAGCGCGGCGCCCCGCACGAGACAGCGTTTGCCCGCGCTATTTTTAATCGGGAGGATGCCGCAGCACATAATATTATTGACACTAGCGGCCGCCCGTCCATTGGACACGTGCTCCGAGGCCCCAGTCGGCTTATCTAATTGGAATTCTCCGTTCGTAATGTTATTGTCACGTCGTAACTCTCGCCCATATCTGTTTGTGATTTATTTATAGCCGTTTCAGGGAAAGAGAAATTGAATTCGTTGCGCGAACGTGCTCTATGCACTCGGCACCGCAGACTGATTGCTTTGTTTTTATTTTATCTTAATAGCGTAGTTTATTTTTAAAGGATTTATGTAGTTGTTGAGAGTTTTAATGTTTTATGATATTCAAGTTATATTCATAAGCAAGTACATAGCGGTGTTAGAGTTATTGGAAAGTAGAGTTGTTGCTTATTCAATTTTATGTATCGTAATGATATAATGTTAAATATCATCAGATTAATAATAATATAATAAAGCACATTTGTATTAGTTTATTACACTCGACTAAAATAACTTCATGTGTATTGTGCCGAAATTGATACATGAAACCATGAAAGTAATCAAGATTTTCTTCTCACACATTTTTTTTGTTAGCTTAACCACTTTATTCTGTGACCATTTTTCTTGTACGCCACATACATTCAGATTTTAATGTCATGGAAAACATTTTTTTAAGTCACTTTGTTGTCCCAATTATTCGGTCACATAGTTGACAAAAGGCCGCCATTAATGGAAGTTTGTATTACATTTGCGTTTCCTCTGGTGCATGGTGCATGAGGTAACAGTGACCCATTCTATTATGAATATACAATTCTTCAAAAGCCTCACCTGCAACGGTAGTACATGTCGCGTGAACAAAACTGACAACATGGCCAATAAACCCCTCAGTATTGTTAAAAGTACCTCATTAATCATTACCGATGCCACCACGATGGCTGGTACACTAACAGGTCCCAAGGCCACACATCCACGGCAATAAATCTAAATTCGCCACCGACCTATCACTAATCTACGCCTTATAAAACACAATAGACGTTGGCGAACGTAGCCTTCTGGCTAATAAAATCCGAGCACCAACTGACCCCAACAAAGGATTTGTGATATTGTCAAGTATATGCCTATTGGGCGACTTCTACGTTAGTCGTTACAAGGTCACAAACAAACGTGACGGTGTTAAAAATAATCTCCTGTACTAACCAAGAATTAAATTTTTTAAATCTTTTCTGTTAAAATTTGTATCTTAGCCAAAACGTCCTAAATTTGTCAATTATCTTTATTGAAGTTTTATTACTGCAAATACCTCCTCGAAACTGAGCACATCAAAAACTCACCGTTCACAATATCTATAAAGGAATCTTTAAAAGCTCAATTTGAAATCGAGATACTAATTTCAAATTGTCATTCGCCGACATAAACCATGATGAATAAAATAACACGTTTTTGTAGACTCAACAAATCCCTTACAATGTCAGAGTTAAATCTGCGAGATTATGCTTAGCTGGTATGGATCGGCGGAGCAATGGCTGAGCTATTGACTGTTACACCAGGGTCGTGGGTTCGATTCCCACAACGGGCAAGTATGATAGGTGACCCACAGATAATTTATCCGGATCTGGGTGTTTATTCCCAAGGAGGAAGGTTGGTGGCCGATAGTAAAAAATCTAACCAATCCCATTAAAAATGTGATCCACATACTGTGCCAACCCCACTTTGATAGGATAAGGTCAAGATGATGATGGGCGGAAACTACAACCTAACCTTACAAATCACAAACATGTAAGTTTTTCTTCGAACACCGGTTAAACTTTGAGACAGTGATTTCTGTGCACTTATAAATATTTTAGGAAACATTATTACACTTTTCTAGTGCCAAATTAAACAACGCTTGTACTATTATGAGTACTAGATAACTGATAAACACACTTTTCTTTTGTAAATAAATACATAAACCAGACACTGGAAAAACATTATGTTCATCACAAAATAATTTTCCAGTAGTGGGATCGAACCCACACCCTCTGGCGCAAGAGGAAAGGACCCACTATGCCAATTGGGTCGTCGGTAATTCATTAAGCCGCAGATTCTTTTATTTAAGTTTCATTTTAGAAATTTTATAACTTTGTACTTACGCTTCCATATTTATGATTTAGTGTTCCGTACGGTCGAGCCGACGATATTAATTAAAAACTGGTTGAAATTAGAAATATCCTTTGGAGAAAACTTTAACATAGAAATTTTAGGAATTACTAGTATGAAAATTTTCCACTTTTTTGTAATTCGTAACAGTATTGAGTCGTTAACTAAATATTCAATAACTATTAAATATTTTCATTATATATATTTTAATAATTATTGAATTATATAGTTAAATAAATTTAATTGGGTACAGATTGAAATCGGGGTTAATAAAACATGTGTTCATAATGTATCAATGCTTTTCTTTATTCTTCTGTTACATGAGAAATTCATAATAAAATATTCAATAATGTATAAATAACGGCAAACGGTATAACTATGGGCTGTCTATTACTGTTGGTGTTCTTTCTTACTTATAATATTGGTTTAAAGTTACTATCGTAACAAAAAGTGTCTTCAATACGGACACAAGCGTAATTATGGATTCTTGACTCACTACTCGATATTGTAAAGGGAACTTATGGTCACCGCTCCCATACCGGTCCATACAATAAATGTATACAATAAATATTTCGTCTATGACGTCGAGTGCAAATATTTAAGATAACGCTTGGTAAAAAAATGAGATATTTAAAAAAAAACATATAAATACAAAATGATGACTTTGCACGTTGTTGTTAGGGGAGACCGAGAGTGAATTTGACTGCGACAAGAGCGAGAAGGCAATACACGCCGCCTTCAAAGCTTGTGACGTAATGTCAATTGGGAACAGTACAAAACACATTTTGTCAGTGTTAGCTGAGACAGTACAGTCGATCTCAAAATACATTTTTCAGTGTTAGCTGGGGACCGTACAGTCGATCACAAAATACATTTTGTCAGTGTTAGCTGAGTGTTAGCTGGGGACCGTACAGTCGATCAGAAAATACATCTTGTCAGTGTTAGCTGGGGACAGTACAGTCGATCACAAAATACATTTTGTCAGCATGAGCTGGGGACCATACAGTCGACCAAAAAATTTATTTTGGCGCACAACCATTGCGTGGAACGATGTAGGAGAGGGAGGTGACGATGCGAACGGGCGACTTACAGGAGGCCCGTTCGGTGCCACTAGATGACTTTGTATCGGGCCTTGTTGATCATGTGGTGGGCGGAGCTCTGCAGTTTCAGCAGCTCCTCCTTGATGAGGCGGGTGATCTCCGACTTGGCCTTCGCCACGGCGAGCTCCTGGGAGCTCTCGATCGCGAGGTACAGCTTCCTCTCGCCCTCTGGCGGGGCTTTCCCGGGCGGGACGTAGGTGCCGCGCACGGTTATCCCCGCCTCGGAGTACTCGCTGATGAGAGCTAACGCCTCCTGAAATATCAACGGTCCGCGTGAACGATCAACCAAACCAAAATTCGGCGTCGGGGTCGTGGGTTCGATTCCACTGTGACCCACAGGTAGCTATTTATTTTTGAAAACTCCGTGGCACAGTAATATTATTCCAAGGTAAAAGCAATGTGAAAAAAGCTATAGCGGCGTCGGGACAAATTTTGTGTCGTGGGATACTTTGGTTTGTGGCGTAGAGAGTAAGTAAAATTTTATCGGTCATAATCGATAATTAAATCTATCACGATCTTGATAAAGACCTGGGATGTAAGCGTAGTTAAGTGCTCATTTTTTTCTCAAGAACAGGGGTACTTGAAAATGTTCTAAACTAAAGTATCTCACTTAATCTCACTTATAAGAGACAATATTATAAAAATATAGAAAAATCAAAAACGCTACCTAAGAATTGTATTTAAATTACAAAATACAGGTCAATAAAGGAAAATCAATAAACCTAAATATCAAACTGAATAACTATGGTATTTTTGACAGCCTTGCCAGCTAGAAAAGCCGTTAACAACACACAAGTACGTCGAAAGTTGGTTAGAGATCGCAAACGCAAAATACTAGATTGTAAATTTGCGACAGTCGACAGGATCTGAGTGTTAAATTTAAATATAAAACCAAAACTCGTCAGTACCTTGGACATATCGAACTATCTAATGGCAGAAGTGGCACCGGCGGCGGTTCAGCAGTTTAACGCAGAAGAATATGAACGCTCCGATAATGGCCAGTTTGAGCAACATCTCGACCGATCGCTTAAACGGTGTCGTGCGAACTGGCCGCGCGGTGGAATGTGGATGCAGTTGCATATTAATATACGGGGGTTATCATACTGCGTTAACCGCGACCTCTAGTGATTAACCACAAGGGTATTGGGTTGTGTTGTGTACACCACGGGACTTAACTAACTACCATTAACTTTTTTTTATGTGACAAACTGGCAAACGAGCTGGAGGTTCACCCGATGTTAAGTGATAACCGCCTGCCCGTGAACATTTGCAACACCCGCAGGGTTGCAGATGCGTTGCCACTTATTAATGAAGTGGGCCCCGGCTACCTGACTCACCAGACGAAACGCAGAAGTGTAACACTTCTGCTAGACGCCGGTCTTCTGTGTGGTACTAAGACAGACGGACGTGCCCATTCGTCCAACGGCAAACACTGCGTGGCCCTACCACCGTAGATTTAATTTAGATATTTAGATTTAACCGTTAACTTAAGTTAAAGACCAGTCGGGAAACTGATGATCGTTCTTATGCTCGGTGGACGTTGCTAAGCGGGTTGTGTGTTCCATTCCCACTCAGGGATAGTGTTTATGTGGCTGAGAGATAATTGTTTCTGTTTCATTGCATTCGATAATGCAGTCCTACAGTAAGGCAATTGTTTAAAACGGGACGCGTTCGGTTATATCATTATGGGGTTTCAATAATGCATTAAATTCCAAACCAGATGTCCAGGTCGGAACGGAGCTCCTGTATTAATATTTTTTTTAATAATTAATTCATGCCTTCAATAATACGCACAATGAATTACAGCGGGAGTAGCTACATGATACTATAATATACACACATGTGGGAAAGAGACAGAAAGAGAAATCGTCGAGCATCGTTAGTTTGCAAAGGGCTATAAATTAAAATACATAAAATACAATGCGTTTTAATCAGGTAAATAATGTAATTTACGTGATTAAAAGTGTATAAACTAGTGTTTAAAAATAACTTATCTCGAGTGTCACGTTATACGCAAAGAAATGTGACACGCGGCTATGAACTATTTGCAATTTAGTTGCAATATTGCGAAACAAAGTTCACAGCCCTTCAGGCTGATGCACTATTTTACTATCAAAGAAAAATAAGTTAATGACGCGATAAAACGGTCATCTTAATACATTGTGCATGATTCTTTTTTTATTATATTAGTGCCAGTCTGCACTCGAGATGAAATTTTAATGTGAGTTTAATAGAATTTGTAGATTCTTTTTATTGTATTCGAAGTTAATTTCAATAGCAAGGCATCGCGTCCAAATATTAATTCTAAAATGTTATTTAAAAATGTTAGCATACTGTCAGTTGATATAAGTGGATAGTTGACGAAATTTTGGTGGTCGTTGAAGATATATCGGGCACTTAGTATGGTTGGCTAAAACTTCTGGGCGTGTTAACCAGATGACGTAGTTAGGGTTAATACACGAGTACTGTATATGCTTATATTCTACTGAATCGAAGAACGAAACACACAACAATAGAGTAAGCCATCATAGACTACAGACAGAAGTGAAAACATAAAATTGGAATAACAGACTTTTTTTCTAATTTTTAAATGTATCATCACAAAACACGCGTTTAAGTGCAAAAAGACCTTTTTCATATATGACAAGTTAAATTAGTAAACAATAATTTTGAGAAATTTATTATTTGTAAATATAAAATTCAATTTTAAGATGCGTGACGATTACACAATCGCACAACTTGAAATAAGTTTTACTGAGAATGTTGACTGTAAAATGTTAACAATCAACCGCCACAGTCAATGACAAAACACGTGACACATCTGTGACGCGAACCTATAAACATTTCACTGTCGGAAGTAAAAAAGTAAAAGTAACAGCCTATACATGTCCCACTGCTGGGCAAAGGCCTCCTCTATACAGAGGGTATCAGGGCATAGTCCACCACGCGGCCCCACTGCGGATTGGCGGACTTCACATATTTTCGAAATACATTTTTCGTCGTAATAATTCGTCGGAAGTAGTCCGCGAGAAATTTTCACTTAAATAACTCAATTAATCATTATTATTGTGATTATTTCTTAATAATAATTTTAATTCAATGCTTATATTACTATAATGTTTGTATTTCATATTCACTTCATCAACAATTCTGCTATTGGTTAGTTGGTTGTGTTGCCTGTTAAAAAAGTGTTAAACAAATTTCTATCTATTAAAGAGTAGTGTGTGGGTTAAAGCTTGTACCACCACACCTTAATGTCAATGTGGGATGGATGAGCTTATGTCATTAGGATGGCGGTTAAGAATTTCAAAATAAACCAACCGATGTCACTGAATGCTTTTACTGCAATAAAATATATTAAAATTATAATTACGAACTAAAGTATATTACTACTGAGTGAAGTACTAGGTCTCGGATACGAGCGCGTGCAAGTGTCAATATGCCGTGTGCGCAGTTTTGTTAAACAATAGAAAATGTACGGCTTTGCCTGTACAAGTAGTTTTCACGTATAAATAACACTTATTCAATATTTATAAATAGTATGATAAGTTCGTGTTTCGGTGTGTACTTTGTCGGTGATATATAAATAAATAAATAAAAAGACACTTAAAAGTTGGACGACGAGGGTTACCTTGCTGGTGACCCGCCACCGCGCCTGCTGCGGGAAGTCGTTGATCTCCAGCTCGGTCTCGTATTTGCGGAACACCTCCTCGGCCGGCTCCGTGTTGGTCTCGTCGCGAGGCTGGTAGTTCAGGCGCGTGTTCAGCTTCGCGGCCAGCTGTTCGGCGACGGTCTTCGCCTGCGAACGTTCCAGAAGGGGGCGCGGTTAGCGTTAGTCAGTTCAGCTCGGTCCCATCTCGACCGACGACGCGATGGGAACGATCTATAACGGGGGGGGGGGGGGGGGGGGGGGGGGTGATGTGCGTTTCGTCGCTCAATGGGAACATTTCGAGAGAAATCTAGAGATTTTTAATTATTTTTCGGCCGAGGAACGTTCCAGAAGGGGGCACTGTCAACGAGTTCGTTTCGTGCGATCGTATCTGAACTCAGCGACGCGACGCGATCTCCAAGGGGAACGTTCTAGAAGGGTGGGGGGAGATGTGTGTTTTGCCGCTTAAGACTTTTCCGTAAGGTGTCAGATGAGAGTATCCATGGTGGGATTAGAGGCGGTGTTATTTGTGACGAACCGTGACAAGAGTGTACGTTGAATGGCGAGCTCTTAACGATCACCACGGCGGCCTGCCATCCACAGTGAAACCGGGGGAGGTGTTAGTCTGTAGCTCTTAACGATAGCCTAAACGGCCTGCCATCCACAGTGGGATTGGGGAAGTGCTAGTATGTGACTTATTGCGATAAGGGTGTGCGTGGGTGGTGAGCTCCCGACGACCGCCTAAACGGCCTGCCATCCACAGTGGGATTGCAGGCTTTGTTAGTTTATGACGTACCGTGATGAGCGTGTGCGTGGAGGGCGAGCCCTTGAGGATTGCCTCGGCGGCCTGCTGCGTGGCGCCCTTGTGCTCTGCACCCAGCCCCTTGGCGATGTTGATGCGCGACGCGAGCCGCCGCGCCAGCTCCAGCTTGCCGTCCGTGCTGGCCGCCGCCGCGGCAGCCGCCGCACCGCCCGCCGCCACGCCCGGCTGCGGACACAATTCATTCGTTCACTGCCTCGGCGCTATATAGTCCGTGCGACATTCATACAGTTCATTCACTCGATAGTAGCGCCACGGTACCGCCCCGTCCGCCGCCACGCCCGGCTGCGGACACAATTCATTCGTTCATTGCCTCGGCGCTATATAGTCCGTGCGACATTCATACAGTTCATTCACTCGATAGTAGCGCCACGGTACCGCCCCGTCCGCCGCCACGCCCGGCTGCGGACACAATTCATTCGTTCACTGCCTCGGCGCTATATAGTCCGTGCGACATTCATACAGTTCATTCACTCGATAGAAGCGCCACGGTGCCGTCCAGCCCGCCTACGCTCGGCTGCGGATACAATTCATTCGTTCACTCGTTCAGCGCCATACACATAGAATCGCCATATGAAACTTAAGCAAACTTTATATCTTGTACCTGAGTACACAACTGTCACACTCAATTATAGATTTCGATAATTTGGATCAGACCAAAGGTCAAGGCACCTTGATCTCTTTGACAATCTTCTTGGCAGCCAGCATCGTTTCGATCTGCTGGTCCAGATCCCCCTCTACGTCTTCGTCATCGGAGTCCTGTAGGCCGAGTGCTGCCTTCTGGTACTTCTTCTTCTCAGACGCCGCCTGCGCCTCGGACTCGTCGAATTTGAAGCCTGTACAAAAGTAAACAGACCCAACAATTAAAATCCTCCTTAGGCATACATTAATATTGTAACATAACAACAGTAATAAGACCCAGACGAAAATGTACACTAAATGGCGCCAAGCATTACTAAAAATGAAATAAAAAGAACGTAGATAGATGTCAAGATTTTTGTGCCGCGAGGTCATCGGCCGCTTAGTTTAGTTCGTAAAGTCACACATAGCTGCCGAACAAAGCTAAAAAACAAAGCGGCCGAACAAACCAGCTAGAATACCGTTATATAGATGTATTAATTTACAATATTTGTTTTATGTGCAAAGGTGGTAAGTGAGTTGGATAGTTACCTAATGTTAAGGGATAACCGCCCCCCATTGACATCTTAAACGCCCGTAGGCTTGTGTATATGTTGCCACCTTTTAATACAGTGACCACTGGTTACCACACTCACCAGACGAAACGTAGAAGTATAAAACTTCTATTTTTTCGGTAAGTTTGTGGTACTTACCCGGACGGACCTGGCAATTCGTGCAAAAGCGAAGACCGTTGCGTGGCTCTACCACAGTTAAAATATCTACTTCCAAACTAAGCGAAGCGATAAGGCCGCCAAATTGTGCAATTCATAAATTAGTTTGTCTATTGGTAATTTTGTGTATCCCTTTATATGTGGTGGACAATATATTATTTATTTATTCATTCATTCATTCAAAGCTATTACTAGTCAAAACAAATATTACCTTTGCCGCTGAACCCGCCGCCCGTGTGCACCTTCTTGCCGTCCTTCTCTTGCGCCTCCTTGTACTGCTCCCACAAGCGGCGTAGCTCCGGCGGCGGCGTAGCGCCTGCCACCTCGAAGGCGCGTAGCACGTCGCCCGCGTAGCGGCCCTGCTCCGGCGTGAGGAACGTCCACGCGTAGCCCTTGTTGCCCGCGCGCCCTGTACGACCGCATCTGAGTGCAATCTCCGCTATTAGCAGGCAGCCGGTGGAACACCTCCCCAAGTATGAATCTCCCCTAGGTAGAGGTGCCTTGAATAAAATTTACTACGCCGTGCCGATTTAATACGACCTTGGGGAGATACAGAATTTGGGGAGTCTGTATCTCCCCTTGGTAGAGGTCCATTAAGGGAAATTGGCTAAGCGAGTACTGCGCAAGTACCATCGAGTGTAACATAAGTTTTCAACACACAGTTTTCTTTGAAAAACGATTGTATATTACTTAAGCACAATTGAAAAGGTTTTTGCTCGGCCCCAAAATGAGATTTATGAGATTTTTCCAGAATTTAATTAACGTCGAATTTTAAACGATTAGCTCGTCAAAAATTTACTTAAAAGAAACTCGAATTTTCTCTTTTAACTTATAACATTACCCTCGCTGCCTTTGTAAACACGCAACAATTTGATATTCTTTACCTCTGGCCACGCAAGGTCGTCGCACGAATGGACTGGTCCGTCCTGGTAAGTACCACGTCTAACAGAAAACTCGCGCTAAGTGAAAGTGTTATACTTCTGCTATTCTTCTGGTGAGCGAGTTAATCGGGACCCACTTTGTTAAAAGGTGGCAATGTACCTACAACCCTGCGGGTGTTGCAAATGGGCAGTGGATACAACTTAACATCGGGTGAACCGCCAGCTCGGTTGCCACCGTCTCACATAGAAAAAAATCATCAACTCCACTCAAGCTTGCTTACTAACACTTTAACCCCCACACACCATTTTGTAATTTTCAAATAATTATATAATATACAAGGTGTACAAGCGAGATGTGCGTTGGGTAGTTTTTTACCATATTTTCGTAAAGATGATTTGACGGATAAATACGGATGTCTTATCATATGTTTAATATGAAAAGTGGAAGAGCACTGTTGTAATCATCTTTAAATATGTATAAAGTGCTGGTATTCTCAAGACTCTATGATAGTAAAAATGTCTTAGAAATTATACCGTAGAAGAAGTCGCAATATAATAAAAGCAACAAAATTAAGTATAAATATAATTTCAAACTGTTTTAGATTAAACTAAATATTTTATATAATTCATGCTACGCACGTAACGTCCATAAAAAATTGTAATAGTACCTATTTACATAATTACGACAAGTAGACAATCGCAATTTTCCTAAACGAATTGTTTAATTACAAATTACTTTAGTGAATTTAACTTTTTTCATATCGGTCATTTTATAAATCGCTATGTGTTTGCGTACAAACGTTTAAATTTATGCTCGATTTAAAATAAAACAGGAAATGGTCGGACAAACCTCTTTCATATATTCCTTCTCTAATACTAAATAATACTCGTGGTAGTATTCGTGGGTATACCACGCGAATTTTTCTCACAGTACCATAATCAGTCAGCAAATTGTAATATGTAAAATTATAATAAAGCTTTTCCCGAACATTGTAAATATATGGGACTTTTATTAAATATATGAAGTGAAATATAATGTGAAATCCAACAACTGCATTACAAATTATCTAATTTCGGTGTCTTACGGTAACGACAAAGGCACCTTCCAACACTTCCTATTGCTTTCTGTCTGTCAGCCACCCAAATCCGAAACAATTATCTGTGCGATCGGAATCGAACCCACGACCCTCGACGGCGAAGACGACACCCCGGCCACTGCGCCACGGGGTCACCTGCTAACCTGTGCACGTAGTCCTCGTAGTGGTTGGGGCAGTCGTAGTTCACCACCAGCACCAGTTGCTTCACGTCCAGTCCGCGCGCCGCCACGCTGGTCGCCACCAGCAAACGCACCTTGCCCGACTTGAAGTCCACAATCGTAGAGTCCCTGTCGAACTGATCGATGCCTGCAACATGCCGGTATCGGTGAACTTTTTTTTTTTTGATCCCCCGTGCTTACACCAATGAAATTGTTAATATTATGTGCTGATTTATCACGTGCTCATCGGTGAGAGAACGTCGTGAGGAAGCCTGTAGGTTTTTGAAATAATAACAAAAAAATATTTCGAATAGGTATATGAAAATTTTCACTCACGCCGGTCCTCTGTCAGATCGTGGTACCTACCCTGACGGACCTGCCCATCCGAACTTATTTACATGCGAATTACAACAGCGAACTCATGCATGTTCCTACTACAGTTAGATACAGAACCAACTCTATCCATTGGCAATGTAAATAATAAGGGAGTTCTGACGGAATGTCCACTCACCTCCGTGAAGGCTCATGCAAGAGTATGATGCCTTCATGAGGTCCTTCAACAGGCTGTCAGCATTCTCCTGCTTGTCCACAAACACAATGATGCTGCCCATCTGGCTGTACAGGCCGAGCAGTTCCAGCAGTTTGAAGAACTTTGCGTCTTCCTCCAATATGGCGACGTGCTGTTCGACCTCCTTGCACACGATACTCCTTCCACCGACCTGTAATAAAGACATGGACAGATAATTAAACAGACCTTTTAAAAATCTCTTGAATTATATTTCCATCATCTGTTCCTTTAAAAATTATTTACATTTTGAATTTACAATTACTATATTAAAAAAAAGTTGAGATTTATTAACTTTTTTTTGTGTCTTTGGAGTCTATAGACATTAACAAAAAAAAATAATAAAAAAAATTGTAATATTGTAAACAATAAATTGATAAACGCACTTGTATTTCAATAGGTTTCTGCAGTATGCGCCTCGCAAGGGCCTCCATTTGCCTCGGAAAAGTTGCACTGAACATTACGGTCTGTCGGTCAGGCCGTATGTTGTCTATGATTTTCATAACCTAGAAGTGGAACGGATTTTAAAAACAATATATATGGTTTAATTAGAATACACCTTTCACAAATTTGTTAAAAGAACGGACAATATAATAAGAAGGATGAAAAGAAGTGTGAATGATCATGACGAATGAAAACCCAGATTTTTGCTAACCCGTCTGGTTAATAGACGTGAGTAATTACATTTTATCAACTCTATGCGGACTCCTTTACCAACACAAAGTGAATGGCGGTGTATTAACTGGTATACTAAATTTTGGACAGGCCCCGTGGGTATCACGTTTTGTTCCCGTCCATTCTCGTCGAGCTCATGCACCGACGACCACGAGCTCACCTGCGGCTCGAAACCCATGTCGAACATACGATCCGCCTCATCCAGCACCACATAAGTGACTCGCCGCAAGTTGGTCACTCGACCCGAGTTGGCGGCCAACATGTCGATCATCCGGCCCGGCGTGCAAACTATCATCTCGGCGCCTCTTTTCAGCTCGGCGATCTGCAAATATGAGTACCGGCACGGAATTATATTTTGTGTGGTTCGGTAGTAAGTTAAAATGACCAGTGACTTAGAAAATCTATTGTAGTGTTCCCTTCGAAAACATTACCCCTTACTGTACTAGTAATATTAGCCTGGGTTGTAAGGACGTTTTACAAACAATTATATAGGTCGCTCTAAGAGTCTCGTGAGGGAATCGAACCCAGGACCCCTGGCGCCGAAGACAAAATCAACGTTTGTTAATTTATTCTAGTGAATGTAAAGTATGGTGTAAATGTAAGCAAAAGATATAATGTCACGAAACCATACAATAGACACCAAGGTATACTGTATTGAGCTGGTGATACTGTAACACATTTTAACAATAAGCGTCATATGCAACCTGTTTAAAACTAAGACCAATAATATTAATATACACACCTGCTCTGAAATCCCAGTACCACCGTAAACACAAACAACCCTCAATCCCAAGGACTTTGCGAATTTTTTGATGTCCTTTCCAATTTGCATGCAAAGCTCTCTGGTGGGCGTCATTATAAGGGATATTGGGCCATCAGTGTCCTCCAGTGGTGGCTGATCCAAAACATGTCGGAACATGGGTAAGATGAAAGCTAAGGTTTTGCCTGAGCCAGTCTTGGCAATGCCAATCAAGTCTCTGAAAGTTTTGGTGCACATACATCGCATTGAATTATATTAGTATATTTACAGCAATAGTGGCCATGAGACGACAGGTGATGCTAAACTAAAGGTATAGCATTTATTACCAGCAATATCTTTGTCTTATTGATTATGTTTTTGGTTATATTCAAAAGGATTTGGTAAAGCTTCATCGGACACAGATACTAAACGAAAATTTACCTTCCTGACATGATAGCTGGAATTGCTTGTGCTTGTATAGGTGTAGGCTTCTCAAAGTTCAACTTCTTTAAAATATCCATCTCCTTCTTACTAATCCCACAGTGGGCCCATGTTTTTATCGGCTTTGGACAGCCCTTGCCTTTGACACGGATCCCTTCTAATTCTACCCTGTAAGCTTCAACTTCTTCTGGAGTCATTCTGGACAACTCACTGACCTATAATCGTAAGGATAAAAGGCATCAATCCAGAGGAAAAAATTAAATGGTTATTTGTTGTACAAAACATTTCAATCCCTATGAACAAAATTGCTTAAAAAGATCCTTTTTTCAGTGTTGCTTTGAAACAATTACTTCATTAACCTTTTTGGTGGTTTTCTTATTTACAACTTTCTTTTTTCTTTTCTCACCTCAGTGTAAAAAGCTTTCCGGTAGGGCATATAATGTAAACTTGCATGGTCAACTTTGGCAAGCTCTTTTCTTTGTTTTGATGCAAGATTTGCTGCTGCATCTTTAATATCCTCTGTTTCTTCCTCTGAAGAATATTCTAAGCCATCCTGGTTCTGTTCAATTAATTCACCTAAAGGTAAATAATAAATTAAAATAGCATTTATTGCATTAAACAGCTTTAACAAAAGAATTAGGGAGGAATTGTGAGTATACAGCATGTTGTTACAACCGCGACAATAAATGAACACACATATAGAGGATAAATTTTTAAAATTGTATTAAGCTTTTACATTCTTATAACACAAATATCAATATTTACCCAGTTATTAAATTTTACAAAGCAAACATTTTTAGAACATGTATTATGTAAGGGACATATAAAACTGTAACGTAAAGTTCATTTGTAAAGGTCACAAAGCATATGAATGAATTTAAAAGACATAAAACATACTGTTAGAAGAGATATTTGTTATGCGACGTTGTGGCAACGAATGAAAATGTCCGTAGATGTATGACTCAGTCAGTTGTAGTTATATAGAATGTTACAAATTTTGTTTCTTTTTTATTTAATTAGTTTGTTTGAAAAATATATTTTTTTAATTATGGATTTTTTAACATTTTATATTTTTTTATGATTATTAGCAAGTAGTGTTAGACATGTGTTCATTTATTCTCGCGGTTGAAATGACGTATATATAGTATAACAATTATCATGAATCCAAAAAATATACATGTTTTGTAATCAAACATTTTTTTAGAGCTGTATTTTTCTTGCAAATATATTTCTTTCACTTTACCTTTATTCTTTTGTTCTGCAACTTTCTTTTTAGCTGTTCCAGTTAGTATCACCACACCTGTACCACCACCAGCAGATGGTACACTTATAAGACCTCTGGACTGGTCTATCTGATTTACCTTTCGTACTTCCTGAAATATGCAAATAGAAACGATTGATGAACCAATTAACATGTAAGAACATTCTGTTTATATTTATAACAAATTGATAAAATAATAAAATACAAGTGACATTTGTCATTACAAATCTAAGAAACATACTTGTTGCACTTCCTGCATATAGGCATCTAATGGATCTATTTCATCTTCCTCTTCCTTTTTCGCTTCGGCATTTGCTTTCTCTTTGGCTTCACCATCTTCACCTGTATTCGTAAAACACAAAATAAAAAATACATATAACAATTCAATTAGCTATAGATATGATTTACTTTTCATAGATATCACAGAGAATTTATTTTCATAGTATTGACACAGCAACAACTCGGTGACACAGTTGCTAATAGGATGGTTGGATAAATCGGTTGTAAATAACATAGCTAAAAACCACTTACAACAAGATTAACATTTGCCGACCCCACCTAGATGGGATAAGAGCAGGAGGATGATGACGATAATGAGTTCTTACACACAGCATCAATTAAGCATATACTCAATGGTGTAGACAAAGAATAATTCTATTTACTGATAGCACCAAGAACAAAATCCATCAACTTTTTTATCCAATGCTGTGAAATATTTCTTAAATGCTCAATGAAACTTGAGTAATATCAGGATTAAATACTATTCATGTTTAAGGTCTAGTATATATATGTGTGTATATATATATATATATATATATATATATATATATATATGTAGTGTATATGTATATAGTACATATATGTATATGTATGTATAAATGTATGTATCTGCTTTAATAAAATAATATGTATATTTCTATTGCACCACCTATGTAGTATATGTTTCCTTTAAGCCATTGGTTGCCTGGAAGAGATCGCTATGAAGCGATAAGGCCGCCAAATTGTACATTGCATAAATTTGTTGTTATATTACTTTTATGTATATTCTATTTGTGGTGGACAATAAAAGTGTATAATATAATGAATGAGCATTCAAACTTGAATGTACCCCAGTAGTCACACTGATATTGTTTATCCATGTCACTTTAAATAATATATCCTTTTCCTAAATTCCGAAAATTAAGTGCCCAAATATAAAGTCCAACTTAAGATATTCTTTATAGAGAGGTTTCTTTATGATAGTGACACAAGTGCATTAGTATATTTTTGCTTGCCTTCTTCCCCGGAATCATCTTCTAATGACCATTTTTTGGATGTTGGTGTTTGTATACTGGTTACAATGCTGCCCTTTTGGACTTCCTTCTTTGCTGACTCCAGTTCTTTCCGTTTACGTTCAGCGCGCCAACGTTCAATTCGGTCACGTCTTTTCTGCATCTCAGCTTCCAGACGGCTCTGTTCCTCTTCCTTTGAATGCATCAATTATAAATAGTTAAAAACATGATATGAGACCACAATGGCAATAAATATTGATTTTAACAATATCTACAATATCTTCTAACTGATGTTTTGTTTAAATACTAAGCAATCACAGTAACAGGATGGATTTTATATATGTCAAAGTAATCATTAATTAAGAATATTAATTTATATAAATTAGTATTTTCAATTAATGTGCACATGATTAATTTATTTACCTTATCAACTGAACCTAGATTGTAATCACTTGAGTCTTTTTTATCCTGTTTTTCTTTAGACTTAGATCTTTCTTTCCTATCTTTATCAGGAGATTTTTTTCGTGATGACTTGCTGCTGGATCCATTTCTCTTGTCATCTCTCTTATCACTAATGTAAAAAATTAATAATACTCATTATAATTAAACGCAGGATACCATTATTCTACAGTTCATACAATTCCACAATACACATAATTAGTTTTTTAATAAGTTTATAAAGTAAAATATACCACTAAAAATTATTACGGTTCTGGCATTAATTTACCTTTTTCTATCACGGTCTCTATCCCTGCTTCGATCTCTTTTAGAGTCCCTGTCTCTGCTGCGGCTACGTTTTCTTTTGGAGGACTTGGAACTCCGATCCCTACTGCGAGATCTTGATCGTCTGCGTTTACGATCGGGCGTGGCTGAACGGCTATGAGACCGTCTACGATCACGGTCTCTATCACGGTCTCGTCTGTAATATAAATACAACAAATGTGAATGTGTTAAATTTTTCTTCAAACTTTGACGTAAATAAACGAGACATACCCGCTCCTAACCATTCTCGCAACTACTATTTGTTAAAACTGTTATTACTTCTTGTGAACCCAGTTACTGAAAACTACATAAAAATCTTTTCTTTAATTGAAAAACGTTAAGGTTAAGACAAACAGCGATAGTAAGATGTCTCACTTTAGCTAAGTGTAAGTATATTGTATAACCTATAGACAAAATATGCACAAGCGTTAGGCTTAGTTTACGTATCGGAGTTTTGACATATATGATTCGTTTTACGCAGTCTACTAAGAGAAACATAAAAAAAAAAATAAGTTAAGTAGTATAGTTAACAGGATTTAACGAAAACAAATATAAAGAGTAAAGACGAATACTCAATTGTAAAATCTTTTCACAGAACATAACAGAATCTCTCAATATAATTATATATTCTGGGCAACAACCGAGCTGGTGCGGCTTATGAAGCGGCTGAAAAAGCTAAAGCTTGCAAATTCAGGACTCCGAATATGATTTTGTCCCATTCGGTGTCGAGACCCTTGGTCCGTTTGATCCTAGCGCTATAAGGCTTTTTAAGCAAATAGCAAAAAGGTTAGTCGACATCACAGAAGACCGAAGAGCTTGCAGCTACCTCGGATAAAGAATTAGACTAGCTATTCAAAGGGAGAACGCTGCCAGTATCTTCGAAACCTTGTATATATCAACTCCTTTTAATTATATATTTTAGTTATTATATTATATATTTTATACATATTTTGTATTAGTTTATCATTTGAATGTTATTTAAGTTTGTTATTAGGAAATTTTCTGGGCATAGATACAACACATTAACACATTTCTGACAGACTGAGCCAGTGACATTCATTTCATGCGTTAGCATCTTTACCAAATCTGTGGTGGTGACATTTTGACATTGCTGACACTTGCCAAGAGTGAATGAATGTTGAAATCAAAAGCCGGCGTTTTATGATTTTTATAAAATAACTTGCTTGAGAGAACTTTAAATTTAATACAAGCATAACCTATTTTGAAGTGTCTATTTATTATTCTGGTAGCTTTTTATTTCCAAAATAATACAATGGCTGATGATGGGGAAAATGTAAATAACCAATTAATAAATTTACTTTACAAACATTACTTTTATTATGTTTAAATCGAAGTGTGTCGACTTATAATATACTTGTTTTGTTTTTTTAGGTTGCAGTAATGACTGTTAAAGAACCCTTAGATCTTATAAGACTAAGTCTAGATGAAAGAATTTATGTCAAAATGCGAAATGAACGTGAATTACGAGGAAAACTACATGTAAGTCATGTATTTAAGTGATTTATTCTTGAACTAACCCTATAAATATAGATATAATTATGTTCCTCACTTGTTACTTATTAATAGTACTTATATATATTTATATACTAGCAACCCACCCTGCCTCGCACAGGTGCAAAGTATTATACATATAAATCATCCTCTTGGATCACTATCTAGTAAAAAGAGTAGTTTTAAAGATCTAAGCATACATAGAGACAGACAGATAGCAGGATGACTTTGTTTTATACCATGTAGTGATTATGTATACTTAACAATGAAGTTATTAGTATAGGTGGCAAATGCCTATAGAAAACATCATACAGTGGTAGGGCCACATAAGAGCTGCGGCTGTTGCAAAAATGAGCAGGTCCATCATGCCATCCATGGGCCATCCAAGTAAGTACCTCAACCTCACAGAAGACTCAACTTAAAGTGTAAGTGTTATATCTGCTTTTCATCTGGTGAGTGAGGTAGCCAGGACCCACTTTATTAAAAAGTGGCAATGCATCTGCAACTCTACAGGTATTTGCAAATGTCCATGGGCAGCGATTATCACTTAACATCAGGTGAACCACAAGCTCACTTGCCACCTTCTCCCATAAAAAAAATCATACTTATAAATACCTTTTATATCACATTATTTTGAAATTTATAATAAAAAATTTTGTTTGATTTATTTGGTTGGTGAATAACCTTTATTTTATGGATGTGGTGCTTACTGAGAAAAACAGCTCACCAGATGCCTAGCAATCACTGCTGTCCACTCGAGTTTCTGAAGTATTATTTTTATCAATTCATTACATAAGTTTTGTCAGGGATATTTATTTTAATTTAATATGTAATACTATAGGAATTATAAAATACAATAACAAATTATTAAATCATCATTGCATGATATAGTATAATATTAATATGACACAAAAATGTTTTGTTGCAGGCTTATGATCAACATTTAAATATGGTATTGGGAGATGCAGAGGAAACAATAACAACAGTTGAAATTGATGAAGAAACATATGAAGAGGTTTATAGAACAACTAAAAGAAATATCCCTATGTTATTTGTGCGAGGAGATGGTGTAATACTGGTGTCACCACCTGTTAGAGTAGGTGTGTAATATAGGATATAATAAAAAGTTGCATTAATGCTGAGGCTGTTTTATTTTTTAGCCAATAATTTAATAACAGATTCATTATTAAATGTTCGATTTCGAGGCATCAATAATTCTTCTTCATCCATTGGCTCAATTATTGCACCAGCTTTGGTCTTTACACTTGGTTGAATGAGTTTCTTATGTGCCTTCTCAGGCATAAAGGTATTGCCAAGTGGAACCCTTATAGAAGCTTCATAATCTTTGATACTGTTAAAAGGGAATGGTACATCTGAAACTTTATGTGAAGCAAGTTTAGGATCTTTATATTCTTTTATTATAATATTACCCTTATTTTCATCACGCCTTGGTGCAGCTGTAGGAGCTTTCATTATAAACCTATTTCTTTTTCGTTTAGAAACTTTTACACCTTTGCCTCCCCACTGACCCCAACCAGGTAGAGACAAATCTATATCTTGTGGTTTGTTTTTGTTGATTTCATCCTCTTTTTCTTGTCTAAAACTTGCAACAACATCATCTTCTTCAAATACTTCTTCTATATCTATCTTTGGGACTACTTGTTCATCATCATCTAGGTTATCATATTCATTTACTTCTTTTGGTAAAGGAGTATTTAAATATTTTGGTTTGATTTCAATAAATCTGCTGGGATCAATATTAGTGTTTTCTTGTCTAGGTGATTCTTCAGTCGAATACATTGCCGCAATTACTGTTGACAATGTTTTAGGGTCTACTGTAACATTTGATTTACTGCTTGTTTCTAGTAATGGTTCATCAATTATCGGTTTTTGATTTAGCTTTTTCAACTTTAAGTATTCCAAACCATGTTTTTCTTCATATGATGCATTTAATTTTACTTTACCAGCAGACTTTGATGCATTATCAATTTTATCAATATTTTTTTTCAGTTTTTTAATTTTTTTTTGAACTTTTCCAACAACTTTTTTTTCCAAACAGTCAAACATGTTAGAAATGTCTTCTGAAGGCTTTTTTTTCTCCTCCCCTTGATTTCCATTTACAGGATCAACAATCCAATTTGATGTAGCAACTAATTTACTTTCTTTTTGTTGCTGTTGCTTCTTATCATTTGAAATTTTAATTTTTTTAGTCACTGGCTCTTTAATCTTAAGATTTTTTGTAATTTTAGTATTTGTTTCTCTGCCTGCATTATTTCTTTGACTTAATTTATTAACACTTTTTTTCAGAACATCAATTACATTTTCTGTAATATTAGAGTTGTCTTCCTCTACATTATCATGGTCAGAACCCGAGTCATTAACTTCATTAGTTCTCAACATTTTTGTTTTAAGATACTTTTTGTAGCCAAAATCAAACTCTTCATCTATATTTGATTTATCTGGTCTTTTCATCATCCAAGGGTTTTTGGGGTCTTGTGATAAAGCCAAATCAGAAATGGTTTCATTATTATCAACATCATCATCAGAACTCTCTGCATCCATAGTTTTATGAGTAAGGGATTTACTGACTGCCAACTGCTCCGATAACTGTTGTCTTACCTGAAATTTTTTTAAGTCTTACAAACAATAACAATATAAAGTACAAATCTATGAAACTAAAATAAATTTCAGTATAGAATAAATTGTAGATTTTATATTTTTTTGCATTTATATATGTCAAAAACAAACAATTATTGACTCCTCACTTGTCATATGGCAATCTAAAATACATATAAAATAATTTTGAGAATATGGGAAATGCCCGTAAGATTTAAAGAATAAAATTGAATGAACCAATTTCTTTTTTCATGTATTTTTGGTAGTTACAAATTAAAAAATATACTTTTAAAATATAAACACATAAACACACCTCTGTATCATACTTTGCTCTAATTAGTTTACTTTTAGCCCATTTTCCAGTATTTTTATGACGAAGTGTGTGCCTCTCTAAAGCTCTAGCTTTCTCAAGGGTTTCCAATTTCTTTAGTGCTTCTTCTGGATTCTTACTTTGTAGTTCTTCAAACTCCTTTAATTGTTGTTTTAGTTTGTCTTTCTTTAAAATTCTGTAGATATGAAAGAAAATATCTCAATTTCATTCAAAGTAATAGTTTTCTTATGTATATTTCGAAGTATAGACTGAAATATAACTTGAACAAATGTTTTCTTTTTAATGAGTACACTTCAGATAGTTTGACATTGAATATAGCTCCCATAAGAAAGTACACTCTTTAATCCTTCGAATAATAATCTTGCAATAAAGTTATAATCAGCAAACTTTTCATTTTAACTAACATGTATATTGCATACACATAATTACTTAAAATAAAAATACTTACCGGTGGTACTTTTTACTTTTAATTTTACTTTGCCGTTTAGCTTTTGCTGCTTTATAGGATTCTTGAGCTCTTAATTTAGCTATCTGCTGCCTATGTTCTAACATTTCTTCATATGACATTGGATAAGAAAGTTCTTCTTCTTC
This sequence comes from Iphiclides podalirius, assembly GCA_933534255.1. Classification (NCBI taxonomy): domain Eukaryota; kingdom Metazoa; phylum Arthropoda; class Insecta; order Lepidoptera; family Papilionidae; genus Iphiclides; species Iphiclides podalirius. Next base: position 9,357,215 of record OW152827.1, on the reverse strand, counting down.
TTCTTCTGGTTGTCCAACAACTGGTGGATCTATTTCATCCAACTGTTTTTCAAGAGGTGACTTTAACTTTAACTTAGATAAAAACTCGTGAGTAGGCTGGAGCTTGGTACAAACATTCTTTATAGGGAATTTAACAATATCCACTGTACGATTACGCGCAACAACAGGATCCCATCTCCCAACCTTTTGTTTTGTTTGGTCATACCCAGTAGCTCTCTTAATTCGTTCAGCTTGCGGTTTTTCTAGTGGCTTCGGGAGAATTTTAGATGTCTTCTGGCTTTCTTGCAATTTTCTACCTATCTTGACATGCTGAGCTGTATCCTCCAAAGCTTTAACTACATTATTAAGGTTTAGCCTATTGGTTCTTTTAATTAAATTAAATTCAGAATTTATATTTGTTGGTTCATTGCGAGTTGGTTCAGTTATATGTTGAGTCTTGTCTAGTTTAGAAATCGCATTTACTAAACGATCGTGCTCAGATGAAACAAAGTCAACATCTTCGTCATCTATCATTGTTTCGTCAAAGTAAATCGAAATAATAAAATGTTTAAAAGTATTTCTTATATGATCAGTACTTTTAATCTAAATCTGCTTAATATTTTAGTTGAAATGTAGCGAAATCTAACCTCTATTACACATTTAAGAACAGAGATGTTAAACCTAACCTCTATTACACATTTAAGAACAGAGATGTTGGATCGAAAAAAACCCAGCTGTCAAGTGTCAAGTCACTCTCAAATCAATGCCATTTTTCGTTTAAAAATCACAACAATCAATTTAGTTTTGCTTAATGTGATGACTCCGTGGCGCAATTGTCAAGGTATTGGCTTCGGCGTTGGGGGTCATGTGTTCAATTCCCACACGGGACAACTATTCGTGCGACCCACAGATAGTTGTTCGAATCTAGATGTTTGTCCATGTGGAATTTATATTTGTAAAACGTCCTTACAACACTGGACAATGTTATCCTAAAGTGAGGGCAGTGTTTTTTTAACTATGAAAGGAATTATATTAGCCAGTCGCCTTTGACAGCTTCGTCAGATGAGTTCTGCAGGTAAAAATGCCGTGGACTCAGGAGAGCACCGTAAATAGCGAACCTTGATCTAGACTGTTAATAGTGGAACTTATCCAGAGAAATTAATAAGGTCTAAATTGCCGTTTAATTACGCACTATGACAACGACTAATAATGAACAATTAGGTTCTCATAATCATATATTTATTATTATGAGAATCTCATAAATCTCATATTTATTTATGAAACACCGTATGAGCGTCGTTTAGCGGTACCTTACAACAAACTCATTCGCATTTCGAACGAACATTCTGTCCCAAATAACGGATGAATATTGGGTGTCAACGGATGTTATTCGCGGTCGTGACCTAAGGTCGAACAGAATTTTAATCATTTTCTTATATCTTCGACCTCTTCTGAAACTAGTACAATCAGATTTTGGCCGGCTTGGGGACCACATGCCGACAGCAGTGCAGATAACTTTTCTAATAAACACGAATTCCACTTAGTGTGCATTTGATGTAAATTCTATCTTCATTCATCAAAAAAGAGCTGTGCAAGCAATCTATAACATCGGGCCCCAGAATAAACTCAGAGATCTTTTTAAAGAGATTAATTTACTCACTGTTGCGTCTCAATATATTTATTGTAATATTTTGTATGTAAGACATAATCTTAATTATTACCTTAAGAATAGAGGCAGACAAATTATATACTGTAAATAAGGACAAACTAACTACGCTATTGTTTCGTCTACAAAAACCAACTAGGTCTTTCACGGGGAAAAGTGTACGCATGTATAATCTGCCACTTGATCAATTTAAATGCAAAATTAAAAGTAAACTTATGGCTAAGATACCATTGTCGAATATTTAGACGACGCCAATGTGTGGAGTTAATACTGTTGATACTCACGAAGGCTAAATTAAGACTCGTACATGTACTATTGTATTATAAACTTATTTTTAAAAAAAGTGCATCTTTTGGGTTTCTTGCCGGTTTCTTCTCAACAGAAACTGCTTTCCAAACCGGTGGTAACTTAATAGAGGGGATAGATTATGCTCTGGGTATTGTTATGATCGTGAAGCGTTTAGTGCGTTATAAAAAACAAGGTGGTATAAGTCAAAAACAATATATTTATTGAAATACTAATAACAAAAAAAAAACAAACACCGTATTGAAAGATAAAGATTAGAATTATCTTTAAACTTAATTTTGTTTAATTACATGTTTTTATACTGTAAACAAGAGAAATTCTAACATCATCCATCAATACAAAGGTACAATTTGAAACAAATATTTACAAAGTTTGAAACTATTTCAGTGAGAATTTGAAAGATTTTAATCAGTTTAACCCTATTTTGTAACAATAAAAATTACAAAATCATGCAGAAACTGCTTACATAATAGATGAACGATTAAGTCCGTTCTTTTTTAAAATTTATAGTAAAAGCAGTTTAGAGAAATTAACATTTTTGTAAAAAGTGTTTAGCACGAAAAGAGATGAATATCGATTATCACATTTTTATGTATCTTGAATTCGTCTCTGTTTGGGCCCTCGCTGTAAATTTCTCTTACAACAAAATTAATCTCTGGCATTCGATGAAGTGTTTGACGAAGCAGATGAGGGCGGCACGTTTTCTATATTTTGATTCATTTGGCGCATGCGTTTGAAATGTTGACGATTTCTATACAATTTAGCCTCGTCAGTACACTTAGTGGTGATGCAGCTCCTGAAAGCAATATGGAAGAACTGTTATGTTATTCAGTACACATGAAAGAAATGCAATTACATGAAAAGATTTGTACAAAGGCCCTGTTTATTTTTTTAAGAAATTTCTTCCAGCAGACCTGTGACTGAAAATTGGTCACAAATGGTAGTTAATCGTGTGCATATACAGCGTGTCGTTACCATCGCGACAATAAATGAACACACGTCTAACGTTACGTGCAAATAATCATAAAAAAATATGAACGTTAAACAAAATCCATAATTAAAAAAAATATTTTTCAAACAAACTAATTAAGTAAAAAAGAAACAAAATTTGTAACATCCTATACAACTCGTGCCACAGCGTCGTATTACAAGCCTCTCCTTGTAACAGTATGTTTTGTCTCTTTTAAATTCATTCAACCCATTCATATGCTTTGTGACCTTTACAAATGAACTTTACGTTACGCTTTTATAGGTGAGGGTGTTCTAAAATTCTTTGTTTTGGAAAATTTAATAACTCTGTAAATATTGATGTTTAAAGAATTTAAATGTTTAATACAACTTTAAAAAGTTATCCCTCATATGTGTGTTCATTTATTGTCGCGATGGTAACGACACGCTGTATATTTCTGGGTATTTGTTTCCCAAGAAGGGTTGACATCAGGCAAGCGGCCGTTGTAAAAAACGTAACCAAAATCGGTAGGTTGCACGGAAACATAAATTCACGTGTTTTCGACTCCACCTAAGTGGTATAAGTTCAGGAAGATGATCATCTGATTTTAAGTGATAACCCGTGGGGTTGAACATGCGTTGCCACCTTTTAATAAATCCCTAGTTACCTCACTCACCAGACGAAACGCAAAAGTGTAACATTATACAACGGTCTTCGGTGAGGTCGTGGTACTTCCCTGGACGGACCTGCCCATTCGTACAACAGCGAAACTGCAGCGTGGCCGTACCACAGTTAAACAAGAATAACATTTTTGTTAAATGATAAATGGATGTATATTTAAATAAATACTTCTACTCCTATTTAGGTATTAGTCATAATTAAGTCAATTGGTCATTTCATGAAACAATAACATTTTTAGAAATACGTGCAGGTACGTATTGTGATTATTGTATTAATAGGAAAAAAGTTGTTTTCAACTTCTTATATTTTAGATTTATGTAGAAGGGTCATATTTTCATCAAACATACACTTTGTCTCTATGTATAGTGTTATCGTCGTAATTGAACCAAAAAAATTTGGAGTAATTTACTTTTATCAATAAACTATTTCATTTTACTTTTACGTTCTTCAAATTAAATCAAATAACAGAATCTCCCTTAAAATGTACCAGTTTACATAATGGGTATATAGGAAAATCAAAGGGACGTCATTTTACGAGTGATACTTCCCTGGACGGACCTGCCCATTCGTACAACAGCGAAACTGCAGCGTGGCCGTACCACAGTTAAACAAGAATAACATTTTTGTTAAATGATAAATGGATGTATATTTAAATAAATACTTCTACTCCTATTTAGGTATTAGTCATAATTAAGTCAATTGGTCATTTCATGAAACAATAACATTTTTAGAAATACGTGCAGGACGTAGCTTGAAGAATGTTTAAAAGAATGAAGATTTACATATATTTTAATAAAATAATGCAAGAACAGATACATGGTATGCTTAGTTAAGTGTTATAAAGCGATAGAATAAACATGAAACGTAATTATTACGATTAATATTTAATTATCATTATGTTTTGTGTTTACGTTTTCAGGGAAGTTTTATTTTTATCATGTGGAAATATTTGAATGAATTATAGAATTGAAATTAAAGATTGAATTAGATTGCATAAACGCTTTACTTAATTTATGGAATCTCCTACGAAGCATTTAAGTATGTGATTGCTTCTAAATTATTGTCGGTATTAGTGGTTCTGTTACCTTACGAGTCGTTTATGGACGCCGCATCTTTCAGAGACTGTGTCTATTATGTCATCCACTAATTTCGGATCCAGGCGCTTTTTCGGAGGTTTGTTCGCAAAAGCAGGTGATTGTTTGCCAGAGAGGCAATGAGTCGCTAAAACCCTGCCAATGAAAACGGTCTTTATTATTATAACTTCTTTATAAAATAACAGTACAATTTATTTTACCGTTGTTATACCTGCGTGGAAAAACAGCCTGTAATAGTTGTCTAGTTGCAGTTGTGTACGATGTCCAGTCTAAGTCTGCAAGTAATCTCGTCGGCACCAGCACATTTCCACTACCGATGGGTACCTATTTTTGTACTATATTGTGATTATTGTATTAATAGGGAAAAAGTTGTTTTCAACTTCTTATATTTTCGATTTATGTAGAAGGGTCATATTTTCATCAAACATACACTTTGTCTCTATGTATAGTGTTATCGTCGTAATTGAACCAAAAAAATTTGGAGTAATTTACTAATTTAATAAACTATTTCATTTTACTTTTACGTTCTTCAAATTAAATCAAATAACAGAATCTCCCTTAAAATGTACCAGTTTACATAATGGGTATATAGGAAAATCAAAGGGACGTCATTTTACGAGTGATACGTTACAAATTACTCTTTTAAAAATAAATTTTCTTACCATATCTACATTGTTTTCCACTGGCTCGCCACTAATAGTAGTGTGCGCTGACGCCCGCCTGACATGTAGAACCTTCGGGTGACTCTTTAAAACCAATTTGTCCTCTATTCCTGAATTAGTTGTGTTCACCTTTGGCTCAGTTGGCGTTTCATCCTTCAAAATGGGCGATTCGTTTACGGTATTCTCCGGAACGTATCGTTCCAGCTCGGAGACCTCTGATAATATGGACATGGCGTCATCCACGTGCACCTCGGATATCAACGAGAGGAATTGCCTATAGAGTCGGTGGAGCACAGTCTCCATTTCCTCGATTTTCGGCAACGGTGGTTGCAACATTGCGGCGTCTGTTTGCGTGCTCTGATCGAAGGTTAGCTTACAGCTGTCCTCGACGTGTCGCCCTGGCAACGGTGTGCTGCTGCACATCGATCGTCTGCCATAAAACTTGCTCTGTGTTCCTGACCGATTGTTATACACCGCCATTGAATTTCCCGCGCTTTTGTACTGATTATTCGGTTTTGCCGATTTATTGAAACTGAGTTCGTTGGTCTGGAAACATATTTATTGAGAATCAATAAAGTTCGTTGATATCGATTCAAAAATCTATTGAAATGTATTGATTTATTACAAGTTCATTTTGGAGACCGTCAAAACTTCAAAATAATTATACATAAAAATTAACTTCCGTATGTGTGTATCTACAAAACAAAGTATAAATATTTCAGCTACAAAATATAAGTATTTCAGAATATCCCTAAAATAGGTACTAGTAATTATGAGTCTAAAACTAAGCAAAGCTATCGGCAAAATTATTGGATAAACGTAAATAAACAAAATTTTATTTTGTAAATAAATACATATTGTAGATAAATAGGCATGCACGCACTAAAATACACTGTTCATCACGCAACATTTATCCAGACGCTTGCGCGCTCTTATGAATCGTCAAATTTTACATCAAAGATTATGTATATAGGTTTGTAAGGTACCACTGGGCGACCACTAGTTTAGTTTTAATACCTAACTTAAAGATCTTTTAAGATAAAAATAGCGATAAGTAAATCGGAAAGTATCTTCATCACACATTAAGTATTGGCCGCAAGTACAGTTATTATCAGGTTTTTTTACGCTTTAACCATATTTTATCATTATTTCTAAACCTCACCTCTTGATCGCTTTCCGAGGTAGCATCACTACCGTTACCAGCATGCTGGGGAGTACCGGAGACACTTGGAGTTGGTGCTGATTGTTGAATGGTATTTTGCGCACCTAAATACTATGTAAAAAAAGTATTATTAAAAATTACCGGGTAAATATTCACAGTTATAAACATAAACAACGACATTGAGGGATAGCATATTTGCGAATTTCCACATCTCAATTATGAAAAGGACACCACAATCAATATAAACTACGGTTGGCAGTTTTGTGTAGTGTTCTTAAATTAAAGTTGTACTCAAACTCAGTTTATTTTTCGCGCATGGCATTAAATAAAATACTATCAAGTGGACTCGTATTTAAATAACTGGCAAATGAACGAGTAAATGCTTAAATAGCTTAGCAGCTTCTAAATAATTCAGGGCACGACCTTCAATTTAAGTTACAAACTGTTTGAAGTAGGCATGACTTACACCTTTTCTTTAGAATTTTACTTGAGAATTAAAAAAATAAAAGTCAACAGCTGTCAGGATGTGAACTGGACAGTTTGATACACTCACGCCCGGTTTCTCAAATACTGAAAATCGTAGAAGTCAACTAATCAGCCATCAAATGGATTTTCAAATGTTATTTGAGTTGCCAGAAGGGTTGTTGAACTTTCCGAACGACCTTAATGATCAGAATGACAAAGAGTTTAATAATCCTTTTGACAACTCAAATATAATATTTGGCGTTATTTGAGTGCCTCACTTTCGGTGCAGTAGTGTCTATTTCCTTCGTATTTTTATATAATATCATTGTTTGGTACACTCACCAACGGTCCCGACTTCATCTCCTTGATTGTGTTCATACATAACGAGACAACGTTCTTCACCTGCTGATCTTGCCGCTCTAGCAGTACCTTGAGCTCCTTGACATAGCTCTTGTTATCTTAAAAATAAAAAGTGTTAGAATTATTCGCAATTAGCTCTTCATTCCCGTATAGTTTTAATGACTATTTACTATTCAATGGGAAAAATGAGGACAACAACGGTGATACGGGTTTTTTTTAAATATTATAGTCAAATGTGCGTCATTCAAATTAGCGTTAATGCGTTGTGTCGTAAAATACCTTACGTTTTTTTTCGTTCTCAAATTATGTGTACGTATTATACTAATGTGTGGTACGATACAATCTCATCGCCTACATTTTACATATAGGCGATGAGATTCTATTATTCATTAAAAAAATAACGATTATATTAATATTAATTAAATGCTTTATGCCTAAACCCCTTAGAAGAATTATGTTAGGTACTTTAATTAGAACAATCAATAGCTCACTAACGAGGTTTGAAAATTGAAGTGTGAGCACGTGGTAGTACATTCATACGGTTCGAAGTTTTTACGCACTCATAGTTCTCACCAAAAAAGTTAAATACAATAAGCTACTTGTACTATACAAATGTTAATTTATCCTGTTATAATCTTTAAAAAATGCTCAGAGACTACGACGGGTAACAGATTTTAATTTTTTATTAACATATTAAACTTTTCATTCAGACATTCGTAAATAACATCAACAGGCAATAACATGTACACAAAGTTATAACTTAAAGATATTGCATAGATGCTACGTTGATAATACGGATAAGTACGAACCAGATATCCTCATGATCTGCGCTCTGCGGGCACCGTTTCCATGCTTGTTCCTGATGAACACCAGTTTTCCGGTGTGCAGGTCACTTTCGCTGGTTACCAGGGAGTCGGCGCTCACCACGCCGTAATGCGAGAAGACGCTCCTCTCGTCCACCCACTCCACGAGCAGCCACAGCCGTTGGGACATCGCGATATCGTGCCCAAACTATCTCGGACTGAATTTGAACAGCAACTGAACGGAAAGACGCGATGCCATCCCTCGCAGGTAGAAATGTGCTGGGCCCAACGCCCCGGTATCGGCTTTCGACCCCAAGATTTAAAAAAAAATCAACAATACAATTCGCCGTCTTACGAACAATGCGTAACGGCGTCTATGATCAGCTGGAGTAATATTAACTACTATGACTAGTTATAGATTAAGCTAAAGTGTTTAAGCGTTATGAGTTACCTAATACTGCATATTGTCAAAAATATTATATAGGAAATTTATGTTAGATTCCATATCAGCCAGAGAAGATACCTTTTTTATAATTATACAATAAGAAGCATGTATAAAAAAGTGTAAGAACCGAAAATTTTTAGTTTAAGGCTTTTATATACATTCTACTAGCGACCCGCTTCGGCTTTGCATGGGTGCAATGTATTACACATATAAACCTTTCTCTAGAATCACTGTCTAGTACAAAAACCGCATCTAGATCTGTTGCGTAGTTTTAAAGACCTACCCATACATAGGGACAGACAGACAGTGGGACGACTTTGTTTCATACTATGTAGAGATATGTGTCTTTGATTATACGATTGTCATATATACAGCGTGTCGTTACAACCGCGACAAGAAATGAACACACGTCTAACGCTGCTTGCCAATAATCATAAAAAATATAAAAGGTTAAAAAAATTCATGATTAAAAAAACATATTTTTCAAAAACTAATTAAATAAAAAAGAAACAAAATTTGTAACATCCTGTACAACTACAACTGACTGACTCATACATGCAGAGACTTTTTCATTCATTGCCAAAACGTCGCATTACAAGTCTCTCCTTCTAACAGTATGTTTTATCTCTTTTAAATTCATTCAACCCATTCATACATATGCTTTGTGAACTTTACAAAAAAAACTTTACGTTACAGTTTTATACGTAAGGTTGTTTTTTTTTTTGTAAATTTAATAACTCGGTAAATATTGATGTTTAAAGAATGTAAATGCTTAATACAATTTTAAAAAGTTATCCTGTATATGTTTGTTCATTTATCGTCGCGGTTGTAACGACACGGTGTATAATGAAAGAGCTAATACAGTCATGGCCCGTACCAAATCTCGTAGGCCCATAGCCCACGTTATAGAATGAGTTATGCTCGGTATCTATCTATCTCACGAGTTCTACGTTCGATAAAGCTTTAATAATACTATACGAGCTGAAAGCAAAAACTTCGGTCAAAGTAAACTCTTTGACGGCTTCGTGGCGTATTTGCCAAGGTATTGGCTTCGGTGTCGGGGATCGTAGATTCGAGTCCCACATGGGACAACTTTTTGTGTGACCCAAAGATAATTGTTTCCTATCTGGGTGTTTGTCCACGTGAAAACTTATGTTGTTATCATTATCGTCTTAAGCCGTTGTTAATCGAAAACATGTTAACATATAATATGTCAAATACATACGGAACATCCAGTTATCGATAATCATTCGAATTATTTATAAAAAGTTTTAATTCCATTACAAATTTAAAAATGAGTAATAGCAGCTGGTAATGTATAACTTATCAACTTGATTACTTAGTCCAATAATAGAAAATACGTAATGACTAATCTCTCTCCCCACTCCTCGAATGAGTGTTATTCTACTGTATTCATAAACTGTTCACCATCTGTACATGTAAACAAAAAATGTTATGATATCAAAGTTATGAATTAATCTTGTGCCTTTTATAAGAGCCTTCGTCCCGAAAATCAGCGTTCCTACATCCGAAGTCAATATAGCCATATTATTTTCCTCTGAAGGTATACTTCATATGCAAGGGACTTAATTATAATGTCGCCATAACCAAACAGTCGTTTCAAATGGCACTCTATTGTAGGTTCCTTTAGGGAGTCATATATTTTATTGATGCTCGAAATTAATTACACGCGTACTCGACGCGTGCTATTAGTTTGGAGGTTATTCCTGACAATAAACTGACCTGAGTTACGAGAAACGTTATCATGTACATCATTACCATCATTTCAGCCACTTCTAGACCACTGCTGAACATAGGCCTCCTCCGCAAAGTACCACGAAGTACGGTCCTGAGCCACCTGCGTCTATCCACTTGCACCGCACGCCATGACCGCTACTACGGTAGACGGCCAAGAATATAAGGTTCGCCAGGAACTGGGGCCGCAATTTTTTGCATAAAACATGCATAATTAGGAGAAACACCCAGACTTGGTACATGTAGTGTTATATAATGTAAAGCGGTCCAATTTTTTAATGCGATGCATTATGGTCATGTAAGTTACATCCGCAGCTCGAACCCAGCTATACTTTGCTGATTCGCGAAATAAAAAAGTCTTGATATTGGACGTATTGCTTCCACTAATCCATTCAATTTACCCAATATAAATTATACGTACTTACTTTCAAATATTCTTAGTTTATTTTGCAGATAAGCTTCTTACAGGATTTCGGAAAACGTTAATGACTTACTACGATCTATTTAAACAATGGGGCCAGGTAGTTTGTTTCAACGAATTCTATTGTACTGCCGACTTGTGCTGATAACAAAGCTACGAATTATTTTTACTACATCTCGGGTACAAGACAATCACTCTTAAAGCTTAGTGTTTTACAGCCTATACCCGAAGAAGGTGATTTGACGAAGTAAAATGTGAACGTTGAACCAGTCTGGAACGAATATTTGCATCGAAAACATCTATAAAATAAAGAGTAGTCAGTTCGAATGTAATTGGTCTGCTCCCTAGTATATTACTTTGGACCGAAGTTGTAGTAGAATCTGTGCCCTTAAAATAAGTAAGTAAAAATACTTTTTTTGTTAATATGAAATAATAAAGTCGTGTTTACCAAATTCATTAAAAAATTGCTTACAACTTACAATATTAACCACAACTGAATTATTTCTTTAGAAATTCTACTTGAATGGATTTTTCTAATGTTTATTTTTCAAACATTATTCTAATAGGAAACATAATTTATAAATTAAACGAAATTTTCGCCCACCAAATTTAATGGATTATATGTTATCATTTAGACATCATAGAGATCTAGTTAGTAAATTTCAAATTAGCAGTAAATTTTGCTTGTTAAAGTTATGTCGTCACTGATCATAATAAAATGAATTTCAATTCTTATATGTAAAGTGGACATAATTTTTATTTTAGTTTCAAAACTTGGTACACAGGTCTCCCGGTACGATGCCGATGGTCACTGTTGCTACTTTATTGGAATTAGATGCTGCCGAAGCTCTCTTGGAGTTGCAAGGCGAAATGAGGGAGCGTGAACCAGATAGACGTAAGTAACCTGGACGTAAACCATACAAATACTTTAATAATATTTTTGCATAAGTTTCATTCGTCAAATTAAGTTGCCATAAAGAAAGATGAAGAAAGGAAAGATGGAAAGATGGAAAGAACAGTGTTACCCACAGTCCAATTATGATCAAGTACAGTCTTCAACCCCAAAGAAAACCCCTCCGATTTTTTAATCAATGACAACAAAATTTAGTTAGATAATGATAAATGTACATCTTGTACTAAGTGCTTTATGTATGTATGTATATTTTAATAATTTATTCTGTTTCATAATTTCAGCCTCTAGCCCTGCACAAATTAACGAAGAAATCAAAAGTTCGGCTACAGCGGCGCTCTTCTTAAATAGTCTGTTTCTTAAAAGAGCCGTAAGTTTCTTCCCGTGATTACTTCGTATGAAATTGTAACATTGGTTATATTAAGAGTAATAATTAGTGTAATTTAACGTACTTGGACATTTGCAGTCCAATTTGAAAACACCCGTGCCAGGCCCGAGTGCGCAAAAGCAATCATCAAGCACGACATATTTGAAAAATAACTATCAGGTGAGTGCTGTTCTAGATATAAACATCTGACTTATCTGTGGTAGGGCCACGCAGCAGTTATTGTTGTTGCACGAATGGGCAGGCTCATCTGGAGAAGTGCCACAGCGTGATGTGGAAGTACTGTACTTTCGCGATCCGCCTTGTGAGTAACGTAACCGGACCCAACTTTTAACGTTTTGCAATCCGCCAGGTGTTGTAGAATTCCGCGGTTATCCCTTATGACCAGGTTAACTGCCTGTTGCCAACTATTAACATAAAAATTCATTACATTTATTATCTTTAAGTATTTGTCCCACAGCTGGGTTAAATTATATTAAGGAAAAACCTTACTGGATTCTTTTTCATATAAACGTTTCCGTGATAACTTGACTTAACTCTTCATCGAACATGTAAATTAGCTTTACATGATTAAACAGTTTTCATGATGCCTACATCGATGTGATCTTAATAATAAATTACTTCAGATAACTAGTATAGTCTTGGACATAGAGACATATCGCGGCCTCCTATGTAGTGTACATGACGTGCGCTGAATGTGATCTAGATGAGGGTCTAGATGCATTTGTAATGGATAAAACTATGCTACCATAAAAATAATAACACATACAAAAATAACTCTAAATAACGACTCGATTTAAGGACAAACTCTTAATTACTTGACTTTTCTCTAGTTGTGTGTGTGTGTGTGTGTGTGTGTGTGTGTGTGTGCTAGTAAAATGCAAAATTAAATTATATTAATAATAATTGTTACAGCATAATAGGCACACTAATTACAATGGGATCAATAGCCTAAAATATTCAAGCCAGTTTACATCGAGACGCCAATTTAACGTCCTAAAGCGTTTGGAACCGCCATGTAAAAAACGTTTGCTACAAAAGAGTCAACCGATCAAGCCACAAAAAGCGTGTTGGTCCGAAATCGTAAATAAATCTAGGCCAGAAGACGTTATAGAAACTTGTGACAACAGTACACAAACTGAAGTAGAATATCAGTTGCCTCAAATAGGTAAAATGGAGGCCATTATAAAAGATCTGTGTGAGAAGATCGAAACATTGGAGAAAAAGCTAAAGATGCAATCTTCAGTTTCCTATTCTTCAGCGAGTATTAAGCCAAAGACAACAGACGATACCGCTAGTGATTGCAGCGACGATGTCAATGGGCAATTTTCGGCTCCTCGTACTGTGCCAAAGCGAAAACGCTTTTCAAATCACTATGATAACGATTGGGTGAGTCAAAATTAATTCATAGCTAATGTTACTGAAAAAAAGAGTGTTTATTTAAATAAACCTCAGTTGTAGTTGCATTCGTCCTCATCTAAAAATAACTTTTTAGTTTCTGTAATATTTTTAATCTTTTTAGGTTAGCAAATTTAAACTTACGTCATCGCAAAAACTAAACGGAACAGAAACTTATCACGCCAATTTATTCTTTTATTAAATTTTTAATTTTTAGTGCTAAGTAGACTCTGCATTTGAGATAGAACTTAAAAGTATGTAGATTAGACCTACACATTTTTAAGCTACGTTTAATTATTTTTTAATTATATAATCGTTTTCTTGACATCCCTTCAATCATTCTGTTAATTATTTATAATACATACTCAATATAAAATCGTTATTTATCAATGAAGCCATAACTAGTTTCGATGATTACCATAAACTAAAAAAAAACACTGAAAAGAAAGCTATCAAATCACCATAATCGTCAAATTATAATCAGTGGTCTTTTTTTTAAGGAAACACCAAAAAGTTTGTCAAAGAAAAATGTCGAGGATAATATTGAGTTTATTACCAAGACTCCTTTAAAATCCAAGAATAAAGCCAACATTAATACCGATTTGGTAAGTAATTAAAGTCACTTCATTAAATACAACTCGCGTTAATCATATTATGTTTAGATGTCACAAAAATGCATGTTCCTAAGCAGGTTCCAATTGGTGATGGCAACGCCTTGGTTCCGGGAAGGCTTTTGAAACACATGGACTGGACTTCTTATACTAATGCAACCCGAAAATTATTGAGAGCTGTTTTTCCGCGAAAGTAAGTGGTTTAAGCATATCTTCTAAGATTTTTTTTAATTCTACCGCTAAGTATTTTTTTTACTTTCAGCGTACTGGCAACCCATTCTCTCACGGGCAAACCATCGCCTGCATTTCCAAACAAGCCCGCAAAAAAACAATTAGATCCAGCTCTTGTGAACGATATTGTACAAACGGTTGTTGAAAATTGTTCGGTTCCTGAAAGTGTCGTAAGGTAAAAGTAATATTTTGAGTAAAGTGCACATTTTCTTAGATGGGGCAAAAGAATAATATATTGTTTCGACATATTCTTTTTATTGTTTTAACATTCCTAAATTTCAGAGTTTAACATATAAAACGCCCTTTGAAATTAAATATAACTGATGAAAAACAACACTTAAATATGTTACTTAACCGTAATTCTAGCGTTCTCTTTTGCATTTCTAGCATTACGTTCTCTTTCGGATGACTACTTGGTACTTGCGTCAAAATTGTATGATGCTTTCTAGCGTTAAGAATGATACACCGTAGATAATAATTATGCGATTTCGTATAATCGAATACATTAAGTAATTAATTTTACTTTGACTATTAAGCGAATCCTGATTGGAAGTACATTATATTGAAGCTGTCTGTAAAATAATATGAAATACATAGTTTAACTGCTGCGTACCATAGCAAACCATGTTCAATAAGAATATTTTCTCATAATTTGGTCTACAGATTTGTGTTGCAGTATAATCTGAGTGTTTCTTTTCATTAATTAATTTTGTATTGTTTGGTAGGACTAGTATAACCACTAAATGCGCCGATGAAAGTAAAATGTTTCGCAGTCGCATGAGAAAGAATAAGCGAACGACTGGAAAAATAAATCAAGAGAATATTCCCCCGCTGGCTTGCAGGTCCGATGAATCAGATGAATCTTATCTTTCAACTTGAATAAAAAAAACTGTACAACCGTTGGGACCAACAACGTAGGTGTATCGTCAATGTAAGTAAAGATATATTTAATCTTGTAAATATGTTTCTTTTTCATTTTGTTGGTGATGGAAATCATTACAGGTGTGATTGATATTTTTCAGATGCGAAGATATAACTATAACTCTAAGAATATTTTAGAGGAACTCGAAGAACATTTTCAGAGGTAACTCAAAGACGCAATTGGGGTAATATTAACTTCAAAGATACCGAATAAGACACGAAATAATAAAGGAATCAATAAATAATTATTATCTGTGATAATTAGATTAAGGAATTATCAGAAATAAATAAGTGAAATTATAGGAAATGAAAACTACTTCTTTAGAACTTTATGTAAGCTAATTTTTTGTACGCTGGATAATAGTTTAAAAGACCAATGTAAATATTACTATTATGTGCGTTTAAATTGAAATGAGTACATATAGAATTGATGTTGTTTTATTTTTATCGCTAGCAACATTAACCGAGTAACGAATGACAGTTGTTGATTGCGAATGGTTGACCGATGACCGTTGAATGAATTGAAGACTTGAAGATCAATTGAAAAGAGAATAGACCTAGACGTCAATTGAATCTGACTGACGAAATCGTTAGTGTAAAAAATAGTCAAACGTGAAACGTCAAAAACTAAAACTGTGTTGTGTTGGAATGGAAGAATATTAAAAATAATATTTTTGGAACAAATTATGCAATTACACTGCGATAGTAGTACGTTATTTGACGACGCGAAGAATATTAAATAATGTCAAACGATACGGATCTGTTTATATCAGTGCCGCGCTCGTGTTTAAACGATTTTTATAGCAAATATCTGAATTTAGTTGAAACTTTTTACTATGTAACTTTGTCCGAGGGTAGATCGACTGTGGCGAAAGAGAAACCTGATTACGTGTTTTTCAATGTTATATTTAATTTAAGTCCCGTGGAAGGCAATTTTAATCCACAAGAATTGGTCGCCCGAATTCAGGTAATATTATTTTTGAAAAAATTTTATGAACAATTTATTTTATAAAATGATTTATTGTACTGGTCTCGTATACTTATTGTTTAAATATCAAAGCACATATAAACTTTAATTTATAATCGTAGATTTTATATCCATCGTTCTTATTAAGTAATTTGATATTGTTGTTGACTACATATTGTTTTTAGCATTTAAGTATATTTACAATACTTAGTATACACTTTCATTGATAACATATATAGAAGAATGAATTGTTCATTACTTTTAATTTTATTATTAGTAAACTGACTGAACCATTTAATATGTTAAAAATTCTGTTTCATTTAATTGTCATCTATATGTTAACATAATTATTTATACATTTTTGATTATTTGATTCATTATCTTAACATTAATAATGAAACAACGAAAATATAAATAATCTTCTAAATGAGTTCATAATGTTAACATTGCCAGCATAACATTTCCCAACACATGTGTACTAGCAAGTCAGTTGCAATAACATATGCAACATGCCCTGCAAGCGTTTACACAGTTGAAACACATCTTTAATAATTAGATTTAGTAAAATGATTCAAACAGCTATTTTAAGAGCTATTATGTAATTTATGTGTCTTTTAATTAAAGAAAATTTACAATAAATTAACATACAAAATTACACTGTCCCTTCTGGATATTGTAGTCTATCTAGTAAAGTAACTATTTTACTCTTTAGACAATATCTCTTATCTTGAAAAAACCTTCAAGGACAAATATTTAATGTAGTAAGTAAATTATGAACATTTACTAAGCTCTATAACTGTTTTTTAATGCAACTGTAATCTTTAATTTGATTAAATGAAAAGAGGTCTAAGTTTAGGACAACAAAATGTTAGGGTTGTCAAACATTATAATATATAGATCATTTCTGGTCATTTTCTTTTCGAGACAGTTAGTAAGAGGATGATCTTAAAAAGTATATGGGTTTTCTACTGTTTTCCTGATACATATCTTACACTTCATACAATAATTCTGATTGTAGATGACAATGAGGGGAGACCTCTGTTTTAAAAATGAATATTAAAACAGAGATAATCTACCTCTTTCTAGATAAAAGGTAAAATAATTATTTCTGAAAATTAAATTATAAGGATATGGCTGATATGTTAAGCACAACTATTGCAGTGCTAGGTTTGCCAACTGTTTATTTCGAACCATTCATTTGATAATAAGGGGAGGGTTTACGTAAAGGAAGACCTGAATCCAGTAAACAACCCTTATGGTTGTTTACTGGATCCCACGCGGCATACGATGTCTTCGAGTCGTTTATTTGTTAGTAAGCGCGTTACGGGTGGCCTAAAAAGCACTGGGGCCGCGCACCGTTTCCGGATCTAGCGCGACACACGGATCGGATGCGTCGGAGTGTTGCGCTCGCGGCGGGGGCCGGCCGCGCGCTCGTTTGGGGGCCGCGGCGCGTTGCAGTGGGCGCGCAACCCGGATCTCGCCGCCCCGCTCCCCTTCACTGTGCCGCCGAGCGTACATGCGCCGGCGCAGTACGGCGGCACGGCCGCGCCGCCGCCGCCAGTAACCGCGCGCCCGACGCCGCGTCCGCACACGCGCGATGACAACGCCCCCACACACCGGCGCGCGCAATGTACACGATCGACGGCAGCCAGGTGAGCGCGTCGCATGCGACATGCGACACGATTGGGACCGTGCCCCGGTCACGGATGTCGGGGGCCCTGCTCGTATTGTGCGCACCCGGAAGCGTCGCGCGGCTATGCTATGCTAATCGCAGCTATGCTATGCTCGATAATTTACGTGTAGGACACCGCGCCACTATCCTCCGAATCCGTGCGCGCGGAGTGTGCGAGATATCGGAGTGGTGTGTTGTATTTTTCGTCTCCGCCGCGGTCGAACGTAGAAAAACAAAGCGGCGTATGTTATGTAATTGCATCCTCCTTTTATTTTTTCGTACGAGATCAATAGATCAGTACAATTTTTATAGTCGAATGTTGTATGGAGAAAATTGAACGCGGTATGAACTATGATATAAAGACCATTATTAATGTAAAAATTATATCGTATGCTGGCAAGTTCCTTGACCTGAATACGGTGGTTTTATCGATAAATAGATAAATAGGCCTGTAACGCCAAATGTTCATCCTGTGAATATTTTTATTTACTATTTTAAGTATTATTTATTACGTTGAATTAACATAATCGTTACCTTATCAGAGAGATCGTCATTGAAAAATGTTGCCTTTATGGGCTTATTTAATTAATTCCACTACGTTTGAGAATTCCATCTGTGGAATACATTATTGAACGAACAAGATTTTGCACGTCACAAGCGATAGTATTAACATGTTGGGTCAGGTTTGTGGAACTAATTTTCAAATTAGTGTCAAACAAGGAGGCAAATCCATAAGCAAAAGTCTCTCGGCGACTGAGAATACGATCTGCTAGGCTGAGGCAATTTAATGTTCGAATAGAAAAGATACGAAGGCAACAGTTATATCACATACAACACTAGAAAAAATAATGCCGTCGTCGTGAAATACTTTAACTCATAATCTTAATATTGAAAGAGCAAGACAGGTTATAGCTAGTTTAAACCATAATTTCGTAAAACTCTTTTAAAAAAAATACATACGTCTAACACCTTTACACCATTTTATTACCATACCAGCAATTATTTATATATTTTTTTACTTTTAAGTAAAGCGATACTATGTAATACCACTAGAGTTATTTAAGACTAATTTTGTTTTAAGGTATATATTTGCTTATTTTCAACATCTCCAGGCGTTAGGTAGTCGATTTAATTAGAAACTGACAGATAGCGGTTGTTGAATTAATTATATTGTCGATATAAGGTAGGCGTTATAAAAACTATATATGTCCTTGAATTTTAATAATATAACAGATAATAATGAAAATACAAACCAAAAGCATGCATCCTTGTTATGTGGTGTATTAAGAAAATTGAAATCAGTTATTTGGATTTGTTAAAATAAATGTTATCAATACAGTGAATATGTATGTACTTTTCTCTTGACGTTGTGAACATGAAGCATTAAACAATAAACAAAATATATTACACGTTTTTAATCAATGCATGAGAGAGAAATTGCTTATGAATCGATATATCGATATATTATTTACCCCTAAACAGTATGATCGTATGAATATTTCTTTTCCAGTGCAAAGGCACTGTTTTTGTTAGAGCACGATGTTTTTCCGTTTCTTACGCCCGGTTTCTGAGACACTGATCATCGTAGATGTCAACTAATCAGCTGGTTAAATTTAAGCCAATGATAGTCGTTAAATCGTACTGTTACCTATTGACAGTCCAGTCGTAGTGATAAAAACGTATTTTTAATTATTTACGTTAATTTTAATGTACGCACTTAGTATTCTTTAAGGAACTATCTATGCTTATCTTATGTTTACTCCAGTATGTCCATTTTAATAGGCGGAATGATTTACGATAAAATACACGCTCTACCGGTCCGGTGTGACTCATGAACATTGTGGCAGTAAGAAGATTAGTTTTACGTGTTGATGATCCATATATAAGATTTTTAAAAGTAATCCAATTTAAATGCGCCAAATTTCAATGAAAATTGCACACTGAAATTTGGTGCATATTGCCATCGTTAGCCTCGTAAATTATTTCTACACCACAAACACACCAGGATTGCCACAAACACATCATTGTTTCTCTCATTATAAAGAAGTTTTTTCCATTTATAACAGCTATTCTGTCATACTCTCGTATACATGCTCATGTGCATGCACCTTCCCATTATTTTAATGATGTCTGATTTGACCCCTTGTATTGTCCAAAGTTATTCATCCGTGACATTAAAGATACAATACGTATGATAAATTATGTTTATATGTAAATTGATAGTACGGAATTTAAGTTGATAAAATATTAATTGGAAACACATTTCCAGTTTCACATATTACAAGTATTCCGAGTTTCGAACTGGCATTTCACATACGTAGAAAGACCCAGGTGACCAAACTGTGATCTTTTCCTTTTAAATAATCGAATACAGAACATAAAATTTATAGTCGTTATATAAAAGTTAAATGTTTTCAAGGCACGTTTATTGTAATAAGTTTTATCGAATTACTCCGTTTACCACCTTAACAGTCTTCCACTTTCACTGCCTCTCATCAGTTGTGATTCAGTTAAGCTCTAGCTAGCTAGTTGATGATTGAAAAAAGTAATCAATCTGTACGCAACTACGTTTATTCAGTGACAAATTAAAGAAAAAACAAAAAAAAAACGTCATCGCAAAAACTTCTCAGCCGCCGTTACAATATAACTCAATTTCAATTCGTATCGGGATGATTAAGTTGATCGTCTTCCTGTTGTCGAAATATCTTATATTTCAAACGACTTTATGGCTGATTAATCGATAAGACTGCCTTCCGAGTCAAGGATACCGGATCCAAATTGCTTGGCAGTCTCACATATTTTGTGTTTGCGCGACTCGCGCACGTCAATTGCTTAAAACAACACCTTTGTCTTCGTTTGTTGTATTTTTTTTCTTCTTTTCAATGTTCATGCATGTTTTGTACTTCGGTTCGGCAATGAAATATATTCAGTCATGTTCCTTTTACCTATGTCATTATTTCTCTATATTGTCTCGTCTATGTTAATTTATAACCTCATCGCGAGTTATCAAGCCGCATTTTAATCAGGTGAAGGTGTATTCGTTTTGAGCTTTGCTTATACAAAATCAGTGATACAAGGCGATTCAATAAAAGGCAAAACGTTTAATGGTACCATAAAATAAACTGATCACTTCTTTCTTGGAATATTTACATAATAAATACATTTATTTACATACAAGTTATTCCTATATCGTCTCTGATTTAAAAGGACATTTAGGAAATTTGTAACGTGCAACTCGATGACGATTTCGTGGTTGGATTCATATTGTATAGTCTCAATTGTTAAGCGATGAGCTTATCGCTGTAAGGTAGTTACTATTTGGTATTTGCATTTCATTTAATAAATACGAAACAAACTTCATCAAAATCAAGGATCTCTCTCAGAGCTTACTAAGCCAAAAATTAATACAAAAGCGAAAAATAGTTCAGAGAACTTTCGCAACAATTTAGGTCGCAATATTGGTCCACATAAAGAATAAAAAACAGACTTACCTCGCTGCGATAGTTATGCCTACAGAACCAGTTTCCAATTTTGTAACTGAAATACTGTATACTTACGAATTTTGACATTTATGTAAATTATTCACTTACGTAATACTATTACATTTAATTCTGATTTATTCGCTAGTTTTTTGGCCTTTTTAAATATAAATTGTTTTCTTCTTTACATTATAGTCTTCATATGTTACTTGATAATTTAAGTTATTTAAATTTAATTTCTATTTTGGCTTTATAAAATTCAAGAAAAATAAACACTACTAACCACTAGGTAAAAACCTTTGGCTGCGATTGAAATACTTATTTGTTATGTATTAAATGCCCTAGTTTTTTATTTGTATATATTTTTAGTAATCATGCTAAATTATATTTACAGTTGAGGAGACGAGAGGAATAAAAATAATAAAAAAGACATAGGTTCATATTTATGGCCAGTGTCAATATTCTATATGTCAGTAAATTTGATTTTTTGGAGATAGAATTTCGACGTAAGTAGCTGGTGACCAACTCTACGGATAGTAATAGAATAAAAACCAGCCCTTGTTGATATGTGAATCGTACGTTCGATAAACTTGCGGCCTACGAGTGTAACACAGACGGAATGATATAAAAGGGAAACTCGCGTAATTCCTCCGTCTCGTAGGAACTCGGCGCACGCACTTTCACCCGTTTCGAGCGGTTGCGATTTAAATAAAGCCGTCCGTTCGCGGATTTGAATTTAACAGGTAAACTTACGCACCCGGCGCTTGATAATTGAAGGCTGCGTGTGCGGAATGTCAATCGACCCGGGATCCGCATCTATGACCGTCGTCGATAACTTTCATGTCCGCTTTCATCGCTCTACGTTTGTATCGCGACCGAAGTTGATTCTAATCGCTTAACATTCCTCGCTGTTAATTCGTTTCGCTGCTTGACAAGAACAAATCCGCCGCCATCGTTTTAACCTGCGAAACGCAGTCGATAGTTTTCGATTTTGTAACCTTTGACAGTTATCGGCGTGGGTAAATTTATTAGCCGCAACCCACAAAATAGTGACATTCCAACGGAGTCGGAAAAAAAATTTGAATACTATAAAGAAGTTTTAGAATCTGTCAACAAATGGCGGAGAAATCGGTGAACATACAAAGTAATTCATGCAGTCGAACATAGAAACTCCTCCTTTTTTGAAGTCGGTTAAAAAGCGTAACCCTAAAACTACAAATCGTAGGAAAATGAATGTGAAACCGAAAACATCTGTTGCCCTTCATTCGTTCTACACATACCTTGCTTTACGTTACATCTTATTTGTTTGGTGCTACTCTTTGTGGGGAGTATAGCATGGTAGAGTACAGCATGGTTTTGGGGCGTTCCAATTACCATCGGACGTAAAGGTCCATTCGTCAATTTTTCTGATATGAGAAAACAATACTACTTTTGCTCGCAGTGAATAAATATAATTGCAAAAACTTGCTCATTGTATTGCAATTCATCAAACGGATCTCTTACAGAAGAATAAAATATGTAATTGTCGTAGTTTGACTTTTAACTAGAAACCCACATAATGTATAACCGAGCAAAAGGTTATTATATCCAGCAATTTACGTAATACAGTCGGCTTGCACGATTTTAGCAGAAATGACTTCATTTGCGCATATTACAGGTATTTTTAATTCTGAAGCGGTATGATTATGCACGTGCAAAAAATGAATGGCCACTTCGGTGGCTTATGTTGCAAGCTCAAGTGCATTCAATGTTTTATTCAAGATTAAATTTCAATTAAACACAGCTGAAAGCGTTCACCTAATATTTGTAAGTACAACAAACTGTACTTGTTCCGTTGGCAAAATATAAGTGTAAATAATGCATCCTCCGAACTTCAGATGGTGCATTACAAACATTCCTCTCAATCTGAGCAAGAAAAAACGAAGCTCACCCAAAAAGTTTCCGCACAAACATAGGTACGCGGTATTAGGAAAAATTATACTTTATTTTCATCGTTCTCTGACAACGGTCGACGCGCGCAGTTGGGTGCAGCCTACAAATCATCCGATCGTATGATTTCCAAACTGCGATAGCCGCAAAGATTACATGATATCTACACTGTGGCTTGGCCTAAAGGTCCTTGATACCGGGCCATAAAATCCAAAAAAAAAATCTACACTGTGGCACTTGACACTTACGGGATAAACGCCGATCGGCGAACTAAGCGGATCGGTCCGATAAAAGGAGCGCAACGACACGGCAACCTTCTAATATTCGTTGGAACGTGTATCGAGTGTATCCGGCATGATTATTGCTGTGATGTAATAATGCCAATGCGAGGGGGCCCCACGCTAAAGTGACCGACGCTGTTGAACGTCTGTAGTTTATAATATTTATTAGTGTTTCACGGAGACTGAATAGTCAGTTGGTTTATAATTCGTTCCGTTCGTATTAAGCCTGTATTGTCGTGATGTGTATACGATATATAAGTATATATATACACGACACTTGTTCATATTCCAGGCCTGTATTATCGCCAGGGATGTATAATAAGTATAAAATATTTATATAATTTAATATTAAATACAAAAATCATCATAGACAAGTACAACAGTACAAGTAAAGTTTAATGGCCTAATTTGATCTCGATATAATCGCCATTGTGTTTAATTTATGCAATTTTTAAATCTTCTTAATACACTTTAGTCAAAATCAGTATTAAGTCGTTACAAATGTAAATATATACGTTTTGCTTGCATATTTATTTATATTTATAACGATCCTTTGAGTGCTGCCATTACGTTAATAATGGATGCATATTTTCGTTTATAATCTTCATCACGATCGGCACCGTTTAAAAATACCGTTTATCTTAATTACGCGCGCAATTAATGGTATCCGTATAATATTATCGTTCGGAGAAGCTCTATTAATATAGATTTCCAGATAATTTTTTTTAAATATGTAGAAAATTAAAATATGTTTCTAAATTTCTAAATATTTTTTATTATAAATATGCTTATACCGCTACTGAAATGCGCGTTAGTGTTCACTATCTTCACGAATAATGTTAAATAACTAATACAAGTTTAATAATCAATATCTACTATAGATAGCAAACACTAAAATATTAACGATAAATACCAAATATTTTATACAAATTTAGTTTAACAACCCTATAGCTGGGCGTGACCAATCCTAAGACCGACAGGGAGATGCGTTCCGCTTGTTCGTTCGCACTAACGGCAGGCATTTTCGCGCGGTTTGGATGCCTCCTGAAAAATATCAGCTGCTTATCGCTGGCATCCTAGTCTCAGGTTTTCGTAATTTACCAATCGTGCGACGATGCGCCCGATTTGTTCACAAACACTCCTTCCAGCTTAACTGTCAGTTAAGTTAAAGTATTCACATTCAAATATATCCATCTAAATCCTAAAGCGATATTGGTCCAGTAATAAAGCTCTGCCGTTTCCCAGTATTACAAGCTATTTCCGTTGAGACAAGTCTATATTATATTCGCTGGTACTATTACTTATTGGTAAGTACGCTGCGATGACAATGCCTTCTCTAGAAACGTTTCACTCGCTGCACATTTTTCCCGCAGAAAGTTTATTCTTTACCCATTTGAGTTTCTGAATTTGACTTGCCTTCTAAGATAATATGCATACAATAAATTAAAAGAGAACATCACGACAGATCAATATCGCTACAGGAGTCTATACAAGTACATATTTTTACTAACGAAAAACAAAACCGACTTGAAACATCTCGTTCTGTATTCATTTTATAATTTTCCAGGAGTTCCCTAAGCATCTCCGGAGCCCAATACCAACGAAATTAATATGGGACCGCATGAGTACCGCCAGCTTACAAATAAAAAAAAATCAAAATAGGTTCACTCCCTCGAAAGTTCTGAGGTAACAAACAAACAAAAATACAGTCGAATTGAGTACCTCCTCCGTTTTTGAAGTCGGTTAAAAAGTATGCGTTCTATATGAGAGACAACAACTGTTCAGCAACAGGTTGGAGGTAGAAATTTCATGTTTTTTTTTTATGTTAAAAGTTGCCAAGCAAGTCGGTGGTTCACCTGATGTTAAGTGAATACCACTGCCCATGGACATCTGCTTCACCCGAGGGTTTGCAGATGCGTTGACAACCTTTTGAAAATTGGGCTCCGGCTACCTCACTCACCAGACGAAACGTGAAAGTATTATACTTCCACTTTACGCCGGTCTTCTGTGAGGTCGTGGTACTTACCCGGACGAGCCTGCCCTTTCGTGCAACAGCCGAGGCTGCTGCGTGGCCCTACCACCGTTAAAGTGTTCCTCCGGGAAGTGCCACGGTCTCATGGAATACTAAAGGTTGAGCATCAGGTGAAGAGCCTGTTCCTTATGCATCGATTCAATGACGCTGAGATTAGATTCTGGTGCATCAACGAGACTTGCATATTACCATTATTCGTTACCGTTTTGGTTAATCGATTCGGCCGAAAGTTAATATCCGTGGTTATATCTATATCTACCCCGTGAAAGTTAAAAGCGTGGAAGGTTTTACTGTGGTATTCTCACGCAACAGTCAGCTGTTGCACGAATGGGCAATAGGTCCGGGTAAGTAACCACGACCTCATAGAAGACCGGCGTGATGTAGTGTTACACGTCTGCTTTTCGTCTGGTGAGTAAGGTAGCCGGGGCCCATTTTATTAAAAGTAGACAACGCGTCTGCAACGCTGATGTCGTTTTTGCAACGTTTGCCACCTTCTCAAATAAATAAAAAGCTTGTATTGTATTTCGTATAATACCTTTTCCGTATTTGGCGTCATTACGCTATGATTTGTTCCGACGAACGAAATAATCGATTGTTGTCTGTTACTTCTCAGTTGTGCCGGCCTTTGATAAATCTCCCAAATAATACGCTGGACGCTCGTAAAAAATGCACACTGAATGATTTTAGTGCGTCATTAATTCATTCGCATTACGGAATAACGACTCGTGCAAATCTCTTTCAAAGTCGCTTCTGCGCGGGTACGTTCATAACTCATTAATTAATTACGTAAGAAGTTCCTTTATGAGCTTTTTTGCCAAGTCATTATTTCGCCTCATTATACGCGTTTAGATGCTAGTAACCACAGATAATGGTTACCATTTTTCTGTTCATTGTTTTAGTATAACGTAACAAGATTTTTTTTTTCTAATGTATAGTAAGCTTCTGTAGCGATGCGTTGGTAGTGTTTATCGATGTTTTGAATGTTTTAAAATGTAATCAGGTACTTTATATTTGATGATGGCTTGATGGTAAAAACGGACTATCTTAGTAATGAAAATTCTTATTCGTCAATAAACTGTTGCCAAGTTATTACTTGTGCAACTTTTTATTTAGCAGTGACCCGTGTGTTTGTATTTATGTTGTTAATTATCATGAGTGTTACGGATGTTTACGTCCTTGTGAAGCGATAAAAAGATCTGTAAAGGAAAAGAAACCATTATGATCCTTCAATACTAAGTACATACAAATGTTTTAATTAAACGCTAATTATCTTATATTAATATGTTACGTGCAAGATACATCAACGTTCGTAAATATATATTTAAATCTTATGTTAAACGTATAAAAGCTTATATTGACCTAATATAAAATTAACATTTTTAAACAAAACAGTTAAGTTGATAAAAACTTTTAAATAGTTTTAATAAAACAACATTTTGCCTAAAGAAAATTTTAATTAATATGACGTTAAAAGTGTCTACCGATCGTCTTTTTCTTCTACAAGATGTAACACAATGAAACAAAACATCTCGATGGCTTATAAATATTTATTAATTCTACATATTATGGTAACTGGGGTAAAGATGTAAGTTGTCGCGTTTAACTTAAAGAGCATTCGTCGCGGATGTGGTTTATACAAATTTTATTCCGAAGTCCTGATTGGAATACACAACGCGTATGAATAATATAGAAGTTAACTAGATCTGGTGGGCACCGCTTGCCAAAATAAAGAATGTCAAGGTGATAAGTGTACCCATTCACTTCCAACATTGGTCTCATGATATTGACAATTTTACATTTGTTATATCGTGAAAAGATAATATGTCAAAAGTTGATACAATAAAGTCGAAGAATAATTTCGAAACGCTGATCTCTTAAGCTTAAACCAACCTTCTTTATTCCATTCATAACAATATAATGGTTATTTAATAATGAACAGATTTCTTGTGCTGAGGTTTGTATGCCGATATTCATGTTCACAAGCTAATAGCGGTGTTATGACTTTTGTTGAATCGTAGAAAACGGCCTCGCAACGGATGTGGCATTCAACAGAGAATCCGTGTCGTAACAAACGAGCGCCGCATTATATTACGACTGAACTAAGGTCGTGAAGGACAGCTGTGCTGTCGTAATCGGCCTAACAAAAAAAAAGGGAAACTAATTTTAACACCGCCTCGATTGAACTAAGAGTCCTTCTCAATCGCGACCCGCCACATTCCGGGTCAATATTGCTCTATTGACATCGGTGCTGTTGAAAGATCGCATTTTCCCGTGTTACACCGCGGCCCGTAGTGTGTGTGCGTGCCTGCGCGTTGTGTGTGTGCGTGCAAAGTGTGTCGCTTGCTGGCCGCATCCTGTTGCGCGGTGACGCCGCAACGCACGAGCCGACGTCGGCGGAATACGCCCGCGCTATTGGCCGCGCGTTATCTCGGCGGAACGCGCGATAGAATTTCTCCGGCGTCGTGCAAACGGCACCACGAAAAGAGAGAGATAGATAGAGAGAGAGGGAGAGAAGCCACGCGCCGAACCTAAATCCCCCTCGCCGGTTGTCCAACGCATAACGTCAAGGCTAAAAGCAAGAACAGCTGAGAGAAAGATCCTAATATAGATCGAGATAAGATCTAATCCAAAGATCCCTCGCTTACTATGCACACGACAGAATCTGTCATAATCTATCCATTTCGGGATAGACATAATTAGATCATGTTTCACATGTCACTGGGAAAACAGGAAAATTTGATAAAGAGGGACTCTCCGTATATTACGACGAAACATTAACATTAACACATTTGAAAATTGTGAAAATTTCGTATTGCTAAGCGTCTCTATAAAAGTTTCACTCTCTGCATAGTTCTTCCTTACATTGAGACTGATTTAACAAAATAACCGTCTTAGCATAACCGTCTTTATACAGCAGAGCACCATACTCGCGGTTTAATTATCAGCCGGACTTTCGACGCTTCGTGAGTAGAAGAGACTATTTATCGCTATACGAGCTCATGCTTGGCCCAGGCTCTTAATGCAGGAATTGTTTCAAGTACTAGGTATTTTTGTGTGTACCATGTTACGCAGTAAGGGGATGAGCCGTTTAAGGAAAGGTTAATATTTCCTATGGAGGTATAAAAGTTAACCATTATAAAACTGTTTTCGCGTCCCGATAACCGGTTAGTACTACGCCTCAGAATTAATAACATCGGTCGTGCTTGTGGCGGGCGGGGTCGCATTGTAATACCATGTGTCCACATAAAAAACAAAAATCAGCCTTAGACGCAGATGATTCATTCATTTATAGAGTTTCTTAAACAGGTCGAAACATTACGGCTAATTGTAAAATTAACCACGAACATATCTATCGAGATTTTAATTGTTTTTGTATATCATTGTATAGATTTTTGCTTTTTATTTGTCGTGTTTATATCTAAATATATGGATTGTGTTCACTACAATGATTAATTAGTTTCTGATTCTGGTGTTACGAGTACATGATATTGATTACTGCCGTCGATGGATATCTATAAGTTGTAGACGCTTCAACAACTATACGTCTTCAGATACGAACACGATCTTTAAAAGAGTGGCCCCACCACAATCGGCGGACGAAACGCGAAAGTATTAAATACCACCTCACACGGTCTTCTGGGGGATCGTGGCACTTAATCTTATTCGATAAACAGATGGAGCTGTTACGTGGCCAATTAACATTTATAAGAATACTGTAGCCCTCTGTGCGGTACTGTGACCCAGGATCTCGTATCGTCAATCGACATCTCACAGTTACGGCAAGCGATTCATCATATAATCTAAGCAAACAAAACTCAAAGCATATATAGTCACCATATTCTATAGAAAACATGTGGAGAAATAATGCTAAAAGAGCTGTTACACGATACGAGTGGGCTTTAGTTCAGTACAGTTCCGTTATTGAACATTACAATCGATCTCTCTAAGCAGCAAAGAAATATTTGTCAGATACGCAAATCATGACTCCGTTCGAAAATTTACGAGGGATCACTCGAAACGTTTGGACGCTGCAGTAACTAAGCGGACGCGAGCTATAATACGAGCTTTTGACAGTTTAATTATTTATCATTAATCGGTCGTAAATCATTGGCATAATTGCTGCGGCTAACGTGGCGTCGCGTCGTATCAAATATACCTATTTGAGATACTTTTAATATATAAAGGATAGCGGAACTCGCGTACCACGCTCGCAAACAGCTGATGCAATACTTAGCCCTCAACTTCTAGATCTCTCGTAGGGTTGTCAAACGGTAGCATTATTAACGCATTTAAAAAAAATATAAATATTTTATTGTTACTAAAAAATGAACCCTAATATATGTCAAGGTATTTGTTAAGTTGGCTCAAATGCGCGTTTTTCAACCATCAAAAATGAATAACTAACTTTTAACAATAAGTGAATACGATAAGGTAATAAAGAAAGTCCTATAAATAAAATCACTTTCATTCGTCGTAAACACCGTAACGTTAAAAACACAGAAGATATAGGTATGATGAAAAGGATAATCAATTGTAACAATTTTATTGACAACGGTGTCGAGTTTTGCAAAAAAAAAAAAACAATTATGATTATCCTATCTATTGAGTTCAGTGCGCGAGCGCCAGTACAAGCTTGCGAATGTTTGAACAATATGTTTTTGATTCGAGCAATAAATCACAATGGCACCTCACGTCCCGGTTTGCAGTTTGGAGGTCGCACGAGCTCGCGTCACTGCCGGTGATAGAAATCTGGGTTAGGGTTGCCACTTTAGCTAGGGTTGCCACTTAAGCTAGGGCTTGGGTTTGGTGGAGCCACGCAGCAGTGGCTGATGGATGGGCTCGTCCCCGGACGAACCGCGGTGCCACGGAAGATCGATTCCATCAGGCGCTATCTTAACTGGTTTATCGCTTACTCAGTTTTATGACTTACATTGTTAGGGAACGAAATGGCTACCACGCCTTTTTAGAAATATACTTAATCAACCAACCTCGAAAAAGGACTATCCCGATACTGAGAACTACGTCATTGAATAAGCGATTTGTCGGGTTCCATACCCAAAGGGTAAAAGGCCTAAAGTCCCGCCCTATTATTAAGACTCCGCTGTCCGTCTGTCACCAAGCTGTATCTCATGAACCGTGATAGTTAAACAGTTGAAAATTTTCTCAGATGATGTATTTCTGTTGCCACTATAACAACAAATACTAAAAAACAGATTAAAAAATATTTAAATGGGGCCATTTTAATAGATAATGGTACGGAACCATTAGTGCGCGAGTCCGACTCGCAATTGGCCCATTTTTTTTGGCTAGCAGGTAAACGCGAGTAAGTAAATGAAAATCATGGCAATATTTCCTTCAATCGCAACGTTGAACCAGTGTTGAATTTATACGTCACTTTTTTTTTAAGCTCAATTCGCATCCTCTTGTAACTTGAAATATCACTACTGCCAATGCCAAACAGCTTAAGGTCGTCGTCACTATTTTGTTTGTATAACGCTTAGGCATAATTCGTCACGTGGCAGATTTTTTTTTAAATCTTAATTCTCTCAACCGGAGTGGCTTTGAGTAGCGGATTTGTTTTGCTGTAAATTTTGTTCCAGTTTTATATCGTTAGTGCACCGTTTTATCGTCTTCATATTAAACTAGTGGACCTGACAGACGTTTTCCTGTAAACACGACGGAAATCCAAAAACAACTTAAAAGAAATTGTGGACTGAATTTGTGATTCTAAACCATTCTCGAATCGACCTGAAGACATACACAGGTACAGAAGAATTGTATATACAGCGTGTCGTTACCATCGCGACAATAAATGAACACACGTGAAACGCTTCTTGCCAATAATCATAAAAAAATATTAACGTTAAACAAAATCCATAATTAAAAAAATATATTTTTCAAACAAACTAATTAAGTAAAAAAGAAACTAAATTTGTAACATCCTATACAACTCGCGCCACAGCGTCGCATTACAAGCCTCTCCTTCTAACAGTATGTTTTGTCTCTTTCAAAATCATTCAACCCATTCATATGCTTTGTGACTTTTACAAATGAACTTTACGTTACAGTTTTATACATAAGGGTATTCTAAAATTGTTTGTTTGGGAAAATTTAATAACTCTGTAAATATTGATATTTGAAGAATGTAAATGTTTAATATAATTTTAAAAAGTTATCCTCTATATGTGTGTTCATTTATTGTCGCGGTGGTAACGACACGCTGTATAAAGATGTAATCTTATTATGTTTAGATATACGCAAAGTAGTAAGAGCGTATTTCCTAATTCCGCTTTGGGTAAACGTCGCTGAATAGAACGCCATATCTACACAGATAGAAACCATTACTACGCCCTCGTAAGTGTTCACGCAACGAGGGACATAAACAACTTTCAACTGGCATTTGCTATTTGCATACAAATCTCGGGGAGCTATTCAAGGTTCGCACCGAGGAAGTGTCCTTTCGTCTCGACTCGCACGTCTCGATTTGCGCTTTGGCGTTCTCAGCCAACGCCTCGGATCCATTCGTGCCTAACAAGCAATGCGACAACGGTACACAATAAAGCTCGTAAACCCCCGCAACGTATAACACCGCATCTGCTTGAATCGATACAGTTTAAATGGACTCCGGTTATCACATAACATCAGGTGAACCGCCGGCTCGCTTGTCACCTTCTGACAAAAAAAGAATGTGTTTCTTCAATACTATATGGCGTAATTATTAGTGGTAATTTCCCCCATTACAAAAAACACCATAAATTTAAAAGTTTTGGCTACTACAGCTGCCTGTTGCTAATTTTTCTTACGCCTAAATATCGTATTTTACCACTGGAAGTTTCAGCTTTCAGCTTCTATGTACATCATACTCGATTATAGATCTATCCATAGTGTTTGACAAACTTTATTGATGATATGTAGAATTTAACAGAACAATTTTAAGAGAAATCAACGCTTGAATATAGATTATTAGTAGTCGAACAGATCTCTGAAACGTTTGACCCACATAGTAGTACTGTAAGATAAAACGAATGTAATGGCACCGCTCCATTTTTAAATCGCGTAGGCATCGCTGCGTAATACTGGGCGGAAGGAAAAAAACGTAAACAGGGCGAACGTAAACCAGAGCGTGTACACGGCGGGGGAATCCATCGGCTGATTTTTTTCAAACGACGGTCTCTCGGCGCGTGGAACGCTTTGTTTTGAACGCGACGGGGCTGTCAGGCTCGCCAATGGCGGCCGAGTTGACGTTGACGTTATAAATTACGTCGCTCACGTAACGCTTCCGCGAAGCCTGTTGCGTTGGTGATTTCGCGTGCGAAAATTAGACGAGGATAACGTGTGTGATCTTGTTGTATAATGTTAAATCTGACCGCGCTAAAGGAAAAACAATGATGATAAATACAATTACATCCTGCCTCTGTCAGAAGGACTAAAACTTATGTTTTCTGTGGACAACTATCGCACTTTCTCATAGATATTTTATCAGGATTTGTATTTATATCTGTTATATTTTTTTCAATGGTATATCTCGTCGATTAGCGTAGACAAGTATCTAATGTTGTCATTTATAGATTACACATGCATTGCAAGAGCCTCGTGTTGCTTAGAATCATTGTCAATTAAAAACTTATTATTTTTGAAATTTTACTATAATAAAGCTATATAAAGCTTTTATTGAGCTTATGTGAGGTTTGCGCCGTTATTCTAGAACTATCTCCGACTTGTTTATTGATTTGCAAGATCGGAGATTACACGAACATTTATTAACATATGGAAATCGGTATGATTTAAAAACATCACCTTCTTCATATTCATATGTAGAAACCTATTTATAGTCTTTAATTACAATTCTATAACTTATTTCGTAAATTTAAAATCAGGAATCATCATGAACCCTTTTTCGATATACCAAAGGTAAATATTGATATGTTTACGATACATATGATATATTATTATTAGTTTAGATTAATATTTTTACGTTAAATTAAATTGTATTTACAATACATGTGCAATTTCAACAACTCATTATTCATTCATACCTTTGCGTATATCTGGCGTATAGTTATCGTCTGGCGAGTGACGTAACCGTGACCTACTTTTTAAATGGTTGTCCGCGAATTTGCAACCCCTCAGGTGGAGCAAATATCAATGGGTGGTGATAATCACTTACTATCAGCCGAGCCGCCTTTTTGCTTGATAACTTATCACATAAAACACAGGGCAGTACAGTACGTACGTGCGTACAGTTCACAGGGCTGTATTAGTGGTGCTGTAATATCCAAACCACATTACCGGTGAAGGTATTACACAGTATATTTGCTTCGTTGAGATGCATGCCACCAACTTTTTGTTTTCATAATGCTGCAGAAAAGTTTACCATGTCCGGCAGAACAGCGTCTGCTGTCCCATTAAGTTAAATCTAAACAAGAGCGAGACAAAATCAAAACTTGACCAATTTCGCTATGCGAAACGAAACGATGAAACGTCCGAACGCAATGAGAAACACTTTCGACTTTATTTGGCGTTGCTAGGTGTTGTAATTTCTGAAAGACATAACCGGTGGAGGTATTAAACAGTGTATTTGCTTCGTCGAGGTGCAACCTACCATCCTTTTGTTTTCACCTTGCTGCAGAAAAGCTTACCGGTTCTTGCAGAACATCGTCTGCTGTTCAATCTAAACGAGGGCGAGCCAAAATCAAAAATGTCGAAAAAATTCGCTATCGAAACGCAACGCTTAAACGTCCGAACGCAATGGGAAACACTTTCGACTTTATTTGGCCCTGCTGGTTTATTCACTCTGTGGCGCGCGTTCTGTTTTTTTAGAAAGTCGCATCCGGCTGCGGGCGCAGAGCGGGCCGCGGAACTTGCGCGTGAACCGAGTGAAGATGCTACGTCATTGCTCCCATCCGATGCGTAATACCAATGAAATAAATAGTGAAATTTATTTTTAATGTGACAGATGAGTTCGACGGTACGACGGCGCGGAACGCGACACTTACGGATTGTGAGTGGTTTTACAAGTAGTGTATGTAGTTTTATAGAAATCTGCCCAAAAAAAATACTAAATATGTGATTACCACGAGCGCTAAAGTTTGAATATAGCGTTAAATTTCAATAGAAAAATTAAAGCGAAGGAACCCCCATATTCAGTTTTTGTTACCCGTATGATTATCTGTCATCATTTGAAGATGAATTATAAAACCACCCGCGTCAGATTGTTTTACCCGTCTTCCAGGATATGTTTCCTTATCATTTTGTCATCGTGTATAAACGTAAAGGCCACATCAACAAACGAGCTTACGCAAATAGGTGTTTGTGAACTCTCGAAAATCGACATTTAATTAATAATTGTATACAACATTCCGATGGTTATTGAAGAATGCAAACGACTAGCTTCGATAAGCCTCTATGTAAATGCAACCTGTCGCCAAAACTCGATTTCGTATGACGTTAGGTAAACAATACACACAGACGAGTATGGCGCTATTCCGCGCGCGAATAGATAACAAACATCCCAAAACGCGGCCTCTATTTTCGCTACAGGTCCGATCACATGTATTTCTATGTCTTGAGTCATTTGCCTAACGCGCGCTTACGTTGACCCCGCCTACGATTTTGTCATTGTACCGTCTCCATTCAGGCACAGTACCTGTTACCGGTACGGCGTGCACATTTCAAACAGGGCATGCACTAAAAAAACTTCATTTTCTCCAAGTGATTGTCAATAACATAAGTGGTCACTTAAATGATATCCAAAGTGTTCTTTAAACATGCTGATTGTTATAACTTAAAACAAGTGATAAATTTACTTTATAACCCGTGGGTTTTAGTGTTTTGGGGTGTACCGTACTGGAACTTCTTTACGACTAGCTTGCAAATCGATTTAATTGGCCATAAACGATCACTTCCGGAAGGCACCGTCTTATAATTCTACTACGATAAACAACGACATCGACCCATGACTGTTAGTTGAATGTGTTTTTCATGACACGCGTTATGGTTTCCACACGTGGATGCGTTTCCGCCAAAGTTAGTCCTTGGTGAGTGTTTGAAACATGAACTATTATTATAGCTGCGAGCTTTGTTTGCAATTAAGCGTTGTAGTAACAGAATGTAACGAAATACATTCAATTTTTCTAATATGTTATTAATTTTCTCTATGAGAGAAGATGGCAACCTAGTAGGCGTTTCTCCCGATTGAAAATTATTATGCATACTGTATATTTATTATCTCAACGTTTTAAAAATGGATCCCGGTTACTTTACTCACCATGAGAATCTAAATCTGGAACTTCAAATATTTCCACTTTCTTCAGCCGTCTCAGATCCAGCCTGCCCATTCGTGCAGCATCAGAAACGGATGCGTGGGTCTTACATGGTTGGAACAATCACCGCATCCATAATACAGTCCACTGAGTAAAAAAATAATCTTTCTAGCAGAAGGAATCAGTCATTTATTTTCATACATCATTGTCTTTATTGCTTTTAGCAACGGTCGTAAATTGCCGCATTGTAATAATAATAACATAACCTCTCAAATCTGTGTCAAGATGGTTAACGGAGCAATTTTTTATGTAAAACATGACGGAAAAAATCGAAAAGGTAGAGCTTTCGCGATTGTTTTCCAAGACCTGATTAATGATCATTATCGTTTAAACTTCAGTCAGTTTAACCCTTTCGCAGTGAATTTAAATGGATTTCTGGGGTGATATACAACAATACGAAGTGAATAATGAAGGCGGAGGAAGGAATAGCGGAGGCAGTCGTATAAATGGCTCCCTTGAGTGATATACAACAATACGAACTGAATAATGAATGTGAACATGGACGGAGGGCGGTGACCGAATTACCTCCGCTGCCCGTTGGCCGACTCCACACTCCGAGCGACACATAATCCGCAATCAGAATTTCGATCTCGGATTCTCGGTCGAGTTGAGCGTACGCCAGTCTCGACGCGGATGTTGCAATGACTAAGAATTAATTTTAGTCTCGCCCGTGCACAGCGATAACTGGTTTTGTGCGGCGTTAGAAACTCAGCATCTGGGCGCGTGGGTCCGTCGAGTGGTTGAACGCAAGTGCTGAGACCAAAGTAAAGGTCAACGATCATGAGGGGACCCGCTTCGACGGCCCGCGACCCTGTGCTATGACAGCGCCGGGGCACTGTTTCAATTATGTTCGCTTATCGATTGTCGCTTGGTCAATATGTGTTCAGTTGACAGATAAGTCGTGGGCAACAGACGTGTTACTCAACTTCAGGGTGGTGCAATGTTCAACAATACAATGAATATAATTTTAAATCACATTTTTAATGTTTAATTTTTTTGTGTCTAAAAATGGACTGTAAAATTGTAAAAGATTGAAGAGACTGCTTAACAGCGAGTTCATATTTATAAGTTTTAGACCTCTTTATCAAGCAGTTGCTAAACAAATTATTCAATCAAATCAAATCAAATCAAATATATATTTATACAAATAGACGCTTGCGCGTTCTTATGAATCGTCAAATTTTACATCAAAAATTATATATATAAGGTCGTAAGGTACCACCGGTTAGGAAAGCAATTTCTGTTGAGAAGAGTACCGGCAAGAAACTCAACAGTTGGTCTTTTTCAAAACTGTCAGTTTACAATAAAACATAAAGATATAATAGTCTTATTTTAGCCTACGTGATGAGTATCAACAGTATTAGCTCCACATATTGGCGTCGTCGAGATATTCCACAATGGTATAATATGCTTTAACCATAAGTTGACTTTTAATTTTACGTTTAATACACTTAGAGAAGTTGATGCTTTATGTGATATGAATGATTTTACGTAAAAAAGTATGCTAGTTTCAAATTCAAATATCTTTATTCAATGTAAGCATTACACTTATTGATTGTTAAAAAGCACTATTACCGTTTCGGAATAAAGCCACTGACCCGAGAAGAACCGGCGAAAGATAATTTGCGTAATTTTAAAGGTGTTAAATGTACATATATATGGCTTAAAGAAGTAATGCTTCCATTTACCATCTAGCCGTACTGATGAACCAAGACTAATAAGAAATCTGATTTAGAATCTGCTCACGTTTATCATTTTCAATCAAGTTATCAAACCCTCCTACCAAACAGTGTTGCAAGGAACAAGTTAAATTCACCTTTGGTATTTTCCATGTCAAGATGATTTCCATTAAATCCTTCA
The DNA here is from genome assembly GCA_933534255.1 of Iphiclides podalirius. Lineage (NCBI taxonomy): Eukaryota > Metazoa > Arthropoda > Insecta > Lepidoptera > Papilionidae > Iphiclides > Iphiclides podalirius. Next base: position 9,319,469 of record OW152827.1, on the reverse strand, counting down.
CTACATCAATAATATTTCTCACAAGCAAGTTATACGATTCGTAATGTATGTCATGACCGGGAACTAACGTCTCCTGATTGAGAAAACAATTAATAACAAGTCATTTAATAGATCCATCGTCGCCTTGAGAGGATCTTGGACTTGCTTAACTTTCAACATACAAACAAACATTTGATTTTCCTACCGAGCAATAAGTTCCAATCAATGAAATGACCATTTCTTCGCTATACTACTACTAGAAAATAAAAAAATAAAATAAAGTGGACCACGGCTACCTCAGTAACCAGACGAAACGCATAAGTATAAAATTTCCACTTTACGCTGGTTCTATGAGGTCATGGTATCTACCCGGGTTGGACCTGACCATTCGTATTCTGAATTTATTGCTTACTCTTCTTTCTGTATTCAGTTAATGTAGGTCAGGTGTATTTGTACTTTTTAATTTCTAAACAACTGAGTAAATAAAAATTATATTATGCTCCAAGCACTAATAACTTCTTAATCTAATTCCTTTTTATGAACTATATAAAGTACTATAATATCCAAAAAAGGAATACATTTAATCATACAATAAATTAACGGCTTATTCCTTGTGAAATTAGTCTTTTCCACACGTCAACGACAACCTAGATGATACTATCAACTTCGGTTTAGACGCAAATCGATAACTTTGAATCGTAACGCAAGATCGTTATATTTAAATTTAAATTATCTTTTACCTGTTTCACGTGAACCTCCGGTTAATTCGCGATCGAATCTGCAGAAGCAGAAAGTTAACTAAGATAGCATACTCACGGATACATTTTTCTTCATTCTTTTATGTTATCATGTCGGTGTTCTGTCTTCTGTGTGGCCGTGGCAAGTCTTACTGTTATTTTGCAACGTATGCTATTGCGTGGTTCTATCGACGTGCCGTGAGTTTTTTTGACATGCCACACGATTTTATTTTAAACTTTGCCCCTACTGTAGAAGGATAACATTATCCTGTGTTATAAGAGCGTTTGACAAACAAACACCCAGATCCGGAACAATTAAGTGTGGGTCACACAAATACTTGTCCCGTGTGGAAATCGAACCCACGACCCCTGGCGCCGAAGCCGATACCTTCACAACTGCTCCACGGAGTCATCTTTTTAAGCTTGTCCTGTCTTTTCCCAGAAATATGTGGAATCGTCGCTGGGCTGGGCTGGTGAGCGCGGCGAGGACTCCAGCTACGACTCGGAGTGCGAGGAGGAGGTTGGCCACAGGGCCGCCTCCCGCACCCCGTCGGACACCCTCGCCGCTGAGTTCGCCGAGTACGTGACGTTAGCACCCCCGCCGCAGCCCAACCAGGTAAGTCACTAGTGCTGTACCCAGTGTAATTATATGCTGCTTAGGACTTGGGGGCACTGTGGTCCCGGGAAATTACGTCTTCGTGTTCCCATGTAGCGCGCGATGGAGGCTTATTAGCTTGTACCAGTTCCGAACCGGACTCCTACATATATCTGTGTCTCTCCGGTGGAATAGGATTTATAAAGGATTCTCCTACGTTACAAAACGGATCTTGAGCTTGTGATGTTCTCGCGTCACTTTATGTTCAAATCACAGCGATGCGCACCGCTAACTTGTTCCGTTTTTCCAATTCCTTATATGCAAATGTAATTTTTTGACCTGTCATGTGTGTGACTAAAACGTGATTAAACATAGCCTTAGGTAAACTCCAATTCATTCCTTCTTTCTGGCAAAGCATGTTAGACAAGTGTGAAGGAAAATGCTGGAAGGTAACGTCCGAAAAGAACATTCATTGAACGGACACCAGTGACGGTGTTAAAGATAACCCATATTAGGAAGAATTACAGGACGTATAAGTTGTTGGAGTTTGAGAGGAATGAGGTGGTCTGCCTCCAGAACAAGACAATAGCTGTATATATATTTTTGTAAACTTTAGAATATTTACTATAAATTCCTATATTCTACAGTTGAAATCTATGGATTTCCTTAGGAACTGAATGTTAAATAAGGTTCAATGCGATAATGCTGCACTCAGAATATTAGTAAACTTATTTTGTTCTAGCGAATTTATTCAGCAGCTTTTAAAATGCTTCCTATCAAATAATATGTAGAAAGGAATTTGCGTTTGTGGACCAGTTATCCGATAATTTCTATACTTTGATGACATTTTATAAAAAACCCGCAAAGGATTCCGAGTAATTATAAATAAATAAGAAATTGAATCAATGAAACGCATTTGTATCTCTTAAAAAGTTTCTGTATTCATTCAACATTCCGTAAAGGAATATTATAAGTTGTATTAACGTTTGTTTCTTCGTCTGCCACCCAAAATATGCTAATGGGCGTGCCCATTATCTCGATACTGTTAAAATTTATTGACACAATTCATTCGGTCGATGCTTTTTTTAATTGCCCGTATCGGACACGCGAATGATATGGTTCCCAGGCTATTTCTCGTTTTGACCGGTTCTCCGCGGTTTTGTTGGTTTATGTCTTGATTCATGTGCGTCTACGATCCTATACGTCGAATGCTCTAGTGTCAGATTTAAGAAGTCCTGTACACGATGCACTTTTAAATCCTTCACAGCATAAATATAATTTAGCTTCTATCTAGCCATTAAAACTTGTAGAAAAAGTACGAAAAGATTGTCGCCGCTGTGGGAATCGAACCCACGTCTTCGGCATTCGCGGCCTGACGCTTTAGCCACTAAGCTAAACGGTTGATTGCCACACCGACGAAAATCTTAACGTCTTTTATCTACATTGTTATTTAGCATTTGAAGCAATGCTTGGCGCATCCATTGTTATATCCTTTCCAGCATACAATCAATTCAACTTCGAACGAGAGATGTCGCCATTTTTTTTAGAAATTTAAGGTTTAATCTTAAGTGCAGAGATGCACTATAAAAAAAGTTTTTTATAGTGCACTATAAAAAACTTTAAATTTCTGTCTAGCCAGTCACTTCTGAGTACAGGCCTACTCGTGCACGCCATGCCTTATAGTCGTTTCTTCTAGTATCGTTGGACCACATTCGTTTTGATCTCTAACTCCATTTTCTTCTTCATCATCGTGCAAGCTTTGAAGACTTTTTCACAGCCTTATCTCTAAAATTTATGTCCATTTTATGGTATCGGTACCATATTTTTTCTGTTACTCACACCATCGCGTATACTACAGACATTGTGCTAAGTGTTTCGTTCTAATGATTACGCAGTTAAACGTATTAAGACTGCATCGCTAAATGAAGTGTGCCCGATACCGCGGCGAACGATGCGATGCTTACTATTTTGATGTAATTTTTTTTTTAACTTTTTACCTTTGATTTAGATTTCGGTAAATATCAGTTAAATATTATTGTGTATTTTTGTAAAACATCCTCGACCTTGGGAAACTTAACGAGTTAGAAATGAAAAACGGAATTGTTCACCCGTCGATTTAACACTGATTTTTCTTGTAAGCGTTCGGTTAGAGCGAAAGAAAGCCTTTATTAAAGTAAATTAAATAATGCTTATTGAATTATCATATAAAATATTAGTAATTGAAGACCCAAAGTGGTGTTCTCGTAATTGTGTCGTAGTGCAAATTAGGAACGGACGCTAGAGTATAAAAGACGTGGAATTAGAAATTTGTCTGTTCCTTATACTGTGATAGGGCCACGCAAGTGCTTTTGCTGTTGCTTAAATGTGCAGAATCGACTAGGGAAATGACCTCACAAAACACCGACGTGAAGCGAAAGTATTATAATTTAGGGAACGTCTGATGAGTGATGTAATCGGGGCCCCTTTTTTTAATGGTTGGCAATGCATTTTCAATCTACTTCGGCGGTGGTTAAAATAATGAAAATTTATAGTTCATAATATGTATACTTATATATACGTGAGGAATTCAAAAAACAAAGCGAAATACAGTAAAATCCTTAAAATACTTTTATTTAGAAATATTGTGTACTATCTGTTTAAATATGTACATGAAATCATAAGGTATACGTAACTGTTTATAAATCCTTTCGGATAAATTTTAATACATTAGGGTTTGTCTTGGAAAATACCTATGTGTTAGTAGGTATAACATCGTGGACTGAATTCTAGTAAAGATGCAAAGTCAAACGAAAGAAATAGAAAGAAAGAATAGAAAGTCTCTAAGCGCGGAGCTTATCAGTGGCGTTCCCGGCATCCGCATGCGGAGGGACATTTGAAAATGGTGCTTTCGTCTTATCATCATCGTAACTCCGAGTACCTATACGTTGCTAAGTACAGTCGATGACAGATTATACGTGCGGACGGATTCGTTGTCTGTGTTCTACATTTGATTTTTTCTTAATTTAACTGGCTGTAGTTTGACTGTTTCTCTCAGTGTGAGAAGGTCTTAAACGAGCACTCGCTTCGCGTGGTTTTAAGTGAGTACCCCCTCATGTAGATTGTAGTTTGGCTGTTCCAACTGTATGACCATAGCGCTGTATGTTCGTAGGTGTTAAACGCTCAGGCTAATTGATATATTCACTCTTGCCTTGAAATCGCCCACTTTGAGTGTCGAAAAATTTGTAATGCTTTTAATTTAATGCGGATTGAATTCGAGTCAGTCTTTTAAAATGAGGGCGCGTAAAAAAATCTGCGTGTACCGCATTAACTGAGAAAATTTTAAATAATGTGGTCACATCCTTCTTTATTATTTTATGTTTGTGTATTCTTTCTGAATTTCGTTTATAACCTTGAAAAATTGTCTTCTACATCTACCGACAAATCTCATAATGTGTTGTGCAACAAAATAGATCAGTTCGCTTTCGCATTTTAAGATAGACAGATGTAAAATAGAGTTATCGTGTTATTTACGACATCACAGAATTGACGCAATCCAATATCAACAGCATACGTAGCGTGCGTCACTGAACGTCAACGATCTCAGAGTAAAGAGGTCACCACAGCGATAGAAATTGAGATAACAGAGTACCTGGGCAAAAGAGATTTACTTGCCGAAGCAACGAAATATTTATTGCTTTCTTACGTATAGTATGTACAGTCATGTGACAGTCGATATACATATATATACATATATATACATATATATACATATATATATCCCGCTGCTGGGCGATGGCTTGATGAATAGATAATATTGTACACAGACACAGATTAGTGTAAAGCGATGAATGGCGAATCAAATTATACATGTTGAAGCACGTTTACCCTTTTATAATTATGAAGCTATCTTCGATAATGTTATAAAATTTTAATATGGATAGAAATAAAAACAAGAAATTCTCTTTTCTTCTTTCACCCTTTCAACATGTTGTTAATGAAACACATCAAACAGATCCGAAACAATTATGTATGGGTCACACACCCGTTGGGAATCGAACCCACGACCCCCGGTGACATGGCCAGTGGCTTAGGCTATCGTGTCATCCGAAAAAAATATAAAATAGATAGTAAGACGTTATTTTGTGTGTATTTGCCTGCACACGAATATTAATTTGGTGTCTAACAATTTTTTCCTCAATTTCCCTAGTCTAGCGTTTGAGTAGTCTAATATAATCAAATATACCAATTACCACCTACTTACGTAACGCACATTTAGCATTGCCGACACTTATTACGTAACGATAGTCGAGTACTGTGATATAACTGCTGCTAAATGTTGCATTAAGCACAGATTACGTTAATGATTCTTGTAGTTTTCGGGTTTCATACGTATTAAATCCATTTTCACATTTGGGCTATTTTTGTGGGAAAGTACATTACTGTATGTGTCGGGGCATAACAAAGCTCGGTAGGTCTATATCGACCATAGACCTATCTATTCTGTTTGGTTTTATTTATTTGGCGTTATAAAACACAATGATAATTGTAAATTGCACAACGCGCGATACCTCAGCTGTTCATAGCGTCTGACGCGCATATCTGAAAAGCGTGCAACGCTAAGCTATCTTCGTTTTGTATTTGCTAAAATGTCGCCCTCTCCTTCTACGTTATATCTTTTCGCTCGTAAAGAAACGTAAATGTAAATTCACCTTCAACTCTCGTCCAATTATCGAATCACTTCAATGAAGCTTGTATTTGTTTTTAAACAGGCGAAAATCGATTTCGCCGTCAAGCTGGGCTACTCGGAGCGTTTGGCGCGCATCGCTTTGCAGCGTCTCGGGCCCGACCCGCCGCGGAACGAGCTGCTAGCGGAGCTGATAAAGCTCGCGGCGAAACAACCGCCCAGGGCGCGCTCCCCGCCGCCGCCGGCGGAGCCTGACCTACCGCCGGAGCGCGCGCCCTTACGGCACATCGTCATCGACGGCAGCAACGTCGCTATGAGGTAAGGTTGGATTGAAGAACCGTTTTTCTAAACTGTTCCTCAACGAACAACGGCACATTTTCGGTCGCGTTTACGAGTTCATTCGGTGAACTTTTCTCCGACCGATATGGTAGAGGGCGCGGTAGTGCTAGACGCATGGTGTTACATGGTCATCGTTATGCCAAAATGCTCGCTATAACCATACATATACGATACATTTAAGTGATAGGACGATGCACTATTTGAAAATTAACTGTTTTGAATGGCATGACCGATATTATAAAATAACCGACCACAACATACTTTGCGTGCCTCGCGGTATGAGTTTATCTGAGACACATATAATTTATGTTTCTTATTTTCTTGTAATAACCGTTTTCCTTGCAATTTACAGCCATGGAAACAAAGAAGTTTTCTCGTGCCGCGGCATCGAGATATGCGTGGACTGGTTCCGCAGTCGGGGCCACAAGGAGATCACGGTGTTCGTGCCGAAATGGCGAAAAGAGGCCTCCCGGCCCGACAACCCAGTGGCCGACCGGGACGCGCTCGACCGCCTCGAAAGGGAAAGGGTGCTCGTGTACACGCCCAGCCGGTTGCTCGGCGGCAAACGGCTCATCTGCTACGACGACAGGTACATCCTCCGCCTCGCCGCCGAGACGGACGGGATCGTCGTCTCCAACGACAACTACCGGGACCTCGCCGCCGAGAGCCCAGAGTTCCGCAAGGTGGTCGAGGGGCGGCTGCTCATGTTCTCGTTCGTGAACGACCGCTTCATGCCGCCGGACGACCCGCTCGGCAGGTCGGGGCCCACGCTGGACGCGTTCCTGCGCGCGCCCCCCGCCAGGGCGGAGCCGCCGCCCGCCTGCCCCTACGGCCGCAAGTGCACGTACGGCAACAAGTGCAAGTTCCACCACCCCGAGCGCGCGGGCCGCCCGCACAAGCCGGTGGCCGAGAGGCTCTCCGAGCGCGCCGCCCGGGCGCTCAGGGCGCGCGACCTGCACACGCTGAGCCTGCCGGCGGGCGGCCGGCCGGCGGACAACAAGCGGCCGCTGGCGCGCGCGCACTCGGCCGCCCCGCGCCTCGCCGACGCCGCGCTCGCGACGCACTTCGAGCGCGCCCAGGTGCTGCCCGGGCCCTCGCAGCCGCCGCCGGACGCGAACCCGCACAGGAAGCTGGCGCGGCAGCTGACCCTGAACCCCTCGTGCGACCCGCGCCTGCACGCGGCCGCCTCGAGGGTGGCCTCCGCGCCGGTGGGCGCCGCGGCGGCCGTGGGCCGCGCCCTCCCGCTCTCCCCCTGCGCCTCCGAGGGCGCGCTGCAGCACTGGGAGGCGCGCCGCCGCATGCACTTCCACCTGGCGGGCATCTTCCCGGAGGCGCAGGTCGCCGAGGCGATGGCCGCCCACCCGCAGGAGACCGACGCCCAGACAATGTGCGCGATCATCTTGGACCGGTACAGGCCGAGCGAGGCGCCGCCGCCCCCCCGCCCCCCGCACCTATAAGTCGCGCCCGGCACGGAATTATGCCCCGTTTCCACAGGAAATAGCGGTTATACATTCACCGTACCGGTCGCCTTCTAGGATACCTCAATCGCCAGATTGAATTCAAATTTGTAAATACGAACACATTTTTGTATTGGATAATTTCGAGGCGTGAAATTAAAAGATTTTCAAATTAACACTATTTGGATGTGGAAATGAATGAAAATTTACACTTGCAATATACAATCTCGATAATTTTTAACACGCAGCTGATGCTACAAAATTACAAGTGAAGCGTTTGCTATGTACATTTCGATTTATTGTTTTATCATACGCTTCTAAGAAGTGTATGTCTTAATGAATAATTTCTTTTTAAGTTTAGTGCATAAGGATGTACAAATTCGTAATGACATTCATTATTAAAATTATCCTGAATCCTTTCTATATTATATGAATAGTTTTATATATTTGTATAGTTTATATCATACTGTTGAACCAGTTAATGGTATGTATAATATTTAGCTGAAATTTTCACAAAAATAATGATTTCTTCATTTTTAATTATAGTTAAAATTGATCCATCAAAATCAACGAAAGTAATATATTATAAAGTTAATCAACTTGAACTAAAATGACATCATTTACATATAGTATGTGAATTTACTTGAGTATAAAGAAATTTATTAACATTTATTAATACATACATAAATATTGTTAGGTAAATATACATTATTATATTCACAAGTCTAACATACTATTATAGTAATACAAAACTTGTGTGATGGTATAATTCCTTATTGGTACTATGTACTAAAATGTTTAAAATCAATTTTTATGATAAATTACTACAAAACTGTTTAGTGGAGGCAGACTTACTTTACATTAAATTTATTATTAGAAATTGCTTATCAACTTGACCATGACTGAATATTATTAATAAAACGATTGATTGGCAGGATACATTTGTAATACTTGATTATTTTAATTAAGTTTCAAATAACAAACATATTCATAAATTATGATCCAATTTATAGATGAACATGGTTAGTGTACCTCCAGTAAACAAATATGATTTAAGTTAATCCTTTTCTACTTTTTGCTGAAGCAATATATCTTCATAGAAAGTAGAAAGCATCTAAGGTGTGCTTTATAAGAAATGACTAATCAACCTTATTGTTAAATTCATGTCATTTCTGCTCAGCACATTTTAGGTGGCAATTAAGGCCAGATATATAATGGAGTTATAGTCATTATTATTATTATTATTATTATAGATATATCAAGAACACTATTTGTTGTTTGATTTATATTGAATTGAACTGTTATTAAACCATAAATGCAATGCATCAAATGAAAATGTAAGATAAATGTTATCTACTTGCTTCTTTTACTTCATACATCAATCTTGTTACGATTGATGTTGTATGGAGCAATGTTACATAGTCTAATTTAAGTGTTTTGATTTTTCTCAACAACCATGGCTTACAATTTGACAGGTCAGCTTTGGCGGGTATGATCATAGAATCGCATTATACATGTAACAAAATGAAAATTGTGAAATATTATGCAAAATATGGATGTCATATTATCTACCTTTAAAGTTAAGGAACTGGTGAGCATTCCAGTGTATGATTTGTACATGTTTCACATTGATATGGATTGAATAATGAATTTCAATAAAAAGTAAGGTACTAAATCATTTGCACATAAAGGCAGACTTTAGGGCTGATGATCACAATCACTCTGAAATAAAATTGAAGAGGCAAAGATTAAAGGCTCTGCTCTATCACAATATATATTTATATATTATAAATTTTGCTTGCCAATTCCCTAACTATTGAGCAAACGACACATTTAATGTAGCCATGGTTCTTGATTGAATGTGAATAGTTTGTACTTGAAAATGTGATAGGATAATTCTATATATATAGGTGTAGAACAAATCCTGAAACAATTTTTGAGTACTGTGAAAGTTAACATTCCTTAGTAAAGGAATGACTAATACATATTATTATGTCTTTTTTGACATTATACTTATAAATCTAAATTTAATTTGAAATAAATCATCTTTCTTATTTGTAAATTGACTTTTATTTGAGATATTACAAAGAGACTACTTTTTTTTCTTTGGTCTGTTAGGATTATTAGATATTCTTTTGACTAACATTTTCTTGTATGCTGTACTATCTTTCACCTGTTCAAGCTTCTTAGGAAGCTCAATAAAGTTTTGTCCAACAAACTGCTTTTTAACAATAGTTTCTTCACCAGGCTTTTCTTCATCAGGCACAAATACCCGTTTTTTGTTAGTTCTATACAAATATGTATAACATGATACACTGCTAGATATCTCAGGTGAATCTTTATCATCTACATTGTTGTTTTGTGTATCTTGCTTTACGTTTTGGAGATGCAAATCGTTACTCCCAGACGGTTTACAATGACTTGATATTTGCTTTATTTCTTCTATTAGATCTGTTAATAAATCAGATCTTTTAAGACCCAAACAACTTGTAGTTATTCCAAAGTTAGCAGCGCTAATTTGTCTTAGCCCAGCTAAACAAACTACTGGCACTTGGTTCTTATCACAAACTCGTAACAATGTTTGTGCTATAGTTCTAGGATTAATTGCAGCCTCCAAAATTAAAGCAGCAACTTGATTATTTTCCAATAAACTGCTACATTCTGATATTCCAAATATAAATCCTTCAGCTTTTCTGTGAACCACAAATGTACATTAAAATAAAGTCATTATGACAAGAGTAGAGAAAGAATTAATGTAAGAGAACAAAACAAATGCCACCTATTTGTGATGGAAATCAGGAAAAATTTTAAAGAGTTCTGGCTGGCTGAGGGCCTATTGCTATCATTAATGCAGGCAATGATTTAGAAATGCCTCTCATGTTTGAAAACAGGTACTTCTATTTTGGTTTTAGACTGCAAACTGAAAGAGACCACTGAAAAAATTTCTTCAATATCAGATGTAATATTTTGATGATATAGTTGGAAGAACTTACTTAACTGATGGTGGTTTGGGCCTTTGATTCTTGGGAATATTCTTTAATTCATTCCAATGCAGTTTTTTAAAATGTGGGATATCAATACGATACTTAATTAGCATGGCTTCTAATTCTTTTTCTTCCTTTTCTGATAATGTTGGCCTTAAATAAAATAAGAAATTTGGGTTCAGAACTGTATTTTTTACATTTACCGTATTCTTCATTGTGTAAAAGTAACTTAGCAGCACCTAATATGATGTAGTATCTGATTTTAATTGTAGTTTTCCATTATAAAAGCAACCACTTTTACAGTTACAAAATATATACATAGCATTAATAAATAATGTGCCACTATGACTTACTAAGATATTAAGGACGTAATGTATGTAATTAATAAAAAAATATGAAATCTAACCTGAACTTACCAATATAAGGTATCTGGTTTACAAATTACATTTTTGATTGTTTTTTTAATAATGCCTTTACTAATAGTTGTCTTTCTTTTTTTTAAAACCGTTGCTTCCATTATTTAAATTTATGTATTTATCATTAAATTCCTTTTATATCTTTAGAAGAATTTCTTGATTGATTCATGCTTGACTTGCAATTGACATTGACAGTTGACAATTGATAATAGCCAAAGAGTACTTTTATAATCTACTAGCTGCTGCCCGCGACTACGTCTGCGTAGAGGGGTGAAAATTTAGGGTTGTATGTATTTTTGTATGCTGTGTCATAAAAAATAGAAACAAAAAGTTTTATATAAAAAATTAGGGGTGGACTACCCCCTTAACATTTAGGGGGACGAAAAATAGATAGTAGCCGATTCTCAGACCTACTGAATACGCACAAAAAATTTCATCAAAATCGGTCAAGCCGTTTCGGAGCAGTATGGCAACGAAAACTGTGACACGAGAATTTTATATATTAGATTAATGACATAATTCTGAACAATAAAAAAATAGGTATTGTTTGTATGTATTTATTTCAACATCTTCGGATACAAATCCGAAGACATTGAAATAAATGCATACAAATGGACAACCATACAAACAATTCATAAATAGTTACGGCTATTCGATTCCAAAGAAACGCTTGAATACTTTTTGGTATTCATGAGTTTATTATTCTCCCTCTAACACCAAAGCTGTCACACAGTAACAAGAAAAGTGTTTATTATTTTTAATTCCATACTTTCTATTTGCATTATTTAAAAGTAAATGTCTGTTATTTTACATTCAAATTATTCTTTCTATACTTACGCAATTTTGATGATGGTTACTGCGGTCGTTCCAAAAATATATTTAATCAATGATAATTATTTTAAAAATAAGATGAGGCATGTCCATACAGCGCGGCGTTTTTAAAATTGTTCCGCTTTACATTTAAATGACATATTTAGGTGAATGTAACAGATGAAAGAGAACATAATTATGATACCTCTATGAATGCTTCAGACAGTAAGCTACATGAGTTTTTTTAGGTGATAAAGTTGGATGTTGATGATCGAAGCTTAACCTACAATATATATGTCAATGACATTATATACAAATAACAAATGACACTAGCACACCGAAACTGAGACGCCAAAATGACATCAATTGGTGTAATTAGATTGAAATTCAATAGACTGCTATCTCTTGCCCTATTATAGGTTGTATATCAACTTTCATATTCACTTATATATGTCGTATAATGTAAAGCAGAACAATTTTTAAACACCCCACAGTCTGGACATGCGTCATCTATATTATTAAACATTATTTCCCCCGAAGCAGATTTGTTTGTTGTAAATAAATGGTTTCAATTTTTAAATGCTTTTTTGACATTGCCTTCCAGATTTTAATAATTTAAATTTTTCTGGAAAATGTATCTAAAGTTTATTTTCTACGAATTCTAAATCGGAAGCGTAAATAAAATATTCACGTTCAGGTTTTGAAACATAGATAAATATAAATGATTGTGTTTTTAAAAGTTTTGTCCCAATAGAATATCGAGAGGCGATTTAACATAACTGTGGTAGGGCCACGCTACATTGTTCACTGTTGCACGAATGGGCAGGTCCGTCCGAATACGTGACACGACCAAACAGAAGATCGGCGTATAGTGGAAGTGTTACACTTCTGCGTTTCGTTTCGTGAGTGGAGGAGACGGGGCCCACTTTATTTAAAGGTGGCAACGCATTTGCAACTCTACGGGTGTTGCAAATGTCTATTGGCCGCGCTTATCACATAACATCAGGAGAATCGCCAGCTCGTTTGCCACTTACATAAAAAATAACAAAGGACGCCAATATTCGCCAATATTCCAAATCTTAGACTACGATACTTCAAAGACATTTGAGATGTCTGTTCGAGACCTGGACATGCCTATGGCTTATTCATTTAATTTGTGAAAAATCCAGTAAAAACCATTACATACGTAAAATTATAACTAAATTGTCTTAGGAAATTGGACTTACCTAACCGGAACAACAACTTCGACGCATGTGCGTCAACAACTACAGGCGTGACATGGACATTAAATCGGCGAATTCAATGTATGTGTCGGCTAAGAGTCTTATTTCAAATCCAGCCCTAAATATTAACACATTATTAGGTACCGCTCAAGGTACTTTCTTGGATCGATAATATCTGTAGGTGCATCATTGATCAACGTACGCGTAATAATTATATTACAAACGCATACTGTCGCAAACTAAGCTTTACAAAAGGGTTCAAATTATTTAGACGCATTGATCCCTCTGTATCTTATAGTATTGATAGCTTAGTTTTAAATCAAACCTCAGGTAATTTACACCATTTCCTGTTCCTGATGAAGTATTTTCAAAACGGTCACAGGTCGAAATGCTTCTCGCTGTAAAATTATTCATTGGATTAAAGCTATTGTAAGGTCACGGGACTCCGGCAACAACTTTTCGTATTTTGCACTAAACTAGGTAACGTGGTCATGGGTGATGATCATATCGACGCTAACCCTGACATAATCCACTTTTGTGTCAACCTCATTATCTCCGCAGCAGTCTACTTAAATATTTACGAACGTTCTATGAAATGGATGACCATAATTATGTTTCGATTATCTCTGAAATGATTTTTTGTATATTATTTCAAAAATATGTAGTAGTATCCCTCAAGATTTTTATCAAACGGACTATTATCACTCCAGTTGTGTACGATACTATCTTCAGAGTTGCGAACATCATTCTCCCGCCTTTATGATTACAGATTACAAGTATTCAAAGATAAGACAAACGGAAGCCAGGCTGCGTATATCGAGCATAGTGCTTTTACCCGAGTGCTAAAGAAGGGTAATGTTTTTGAGCGTATGTGGATGTATGTACATCTAATTCATTGGCACGCTCTACAATCAAAACTTTTCATCATTAGATTCGTCTCCATTATATGAATGACAAAGGCAATATTATTAGGGTTCCGTACCCAAAGCGTAAAACGGGAGCCTATTACTAAGACTCCACTGTCTGTCTATCCGTCGGTCCATTCGTCCGTCCGTCCTGTTGTCTCTATAACAACAAATATTATAAAACAGAATAAAAAATATTTAAGTGGGGCTCATACAACAGACATTTTTTTTGCCGTTTTGGCGCGTTCGAGTCGCATTTAGCCGGTTTTTCCAATATAGTGTCCCCGAAAAACAATAAAATTTTTAATGCATTCGGTTATTTGTTTCGTTTAATTATTTAAGCTATTAATAATCTGAGAAAAATAATTGTTACGGGTATAAAGAATCCGAAACTTACGATAATGTTATATGATGAAAAGGTATAATCCCAGAGAGAATCCACATCGTTAGCAATTAGTCCCTCAACCTTGCAATAAAAAATGTTACTTCTTTTTAAAGTGTAGCCTTTAGGCTTTTAATGTAAATTTTAAAAAGTCCCAATTGGAAGATATTCACCTTAAAGATGTTTAGTCTGCTTTTTTTCTCTGACAAATTTTTATATATGTCACATACTTTACCGTTATTATTAATCGTTCATTTCATATCACTATTTTCCAATTAGATGACAAAAAAATTGTCGAAAGGAATAAAACATCAAATAGATATGAACATTGCGAGCCGTTTTACGAACCTCTAATGCTTCAATAGACAAAGTGGGTTTCGGCTCGGTACAATAAAATAAATCTCCGCTTAGAAACTTACTTAGAAATGCCTTTGCAGAAAAAAAAAAGACAAGTTTTTGTTAGCACCCGAGCCGTTGGCGAAACTCATTGTTCCGACCGGGCTTGGGGCGGGGGATGCAATAATAATGCAGTAAGGGTGCGTAATGAAACTTTTACCTGAGACCGATGTAATGCACTTTGAGGAAGGGTCTCATTCAGTCGGAACTAGTCGGAGTGATATGATATATTAGTGATGGCGTCTAGGGGGAAAATTGAGAAGTGGCTGTTTGCGGAGTGGAGTAGCGGTCGCGTTGTGAACTCCAGGTCCATGGTGAAAGTGGAACACGAAGTGTCCAAGGTGGGGCCGGCGACAAGCGGAGACGCCAATCAGGTCAGAGATAGTAACGAGAATGTATCTAGTGAGTACATCGTTTTTGTTTAGTTATTTTTCAATTATTTATACTATAGACTAGCATATACTCAGATTTTCAATAGTCTTATACGAATCCGTTCTCTTTAATATCTTCAAATAAAGTTAAAAAAAGAAAGAGTGGTAAGATTGTACAGTTATTTTTCCATTTATTTACGAATAGATAATTTCTTATTATTTAATATCCAAAGAAAGAAGGTCTTAAACATATTTTAAATATAATAGAGAAAACTTCTCTAAAATAGCTTACCGAAACTATGTATGTACCAATGATGATAATAGTCACCCAATCGACCTAACGGTTTCACTTCCGTGACGGTGGTTTTAACTTACAGCTGTTTTATCTTTAACCAAACAAGTAATAAAGTAACTTTTCACTATCGTGGTTTTGCCATGTGATGGTACATTATATTTTGATATTTTTTGAAACACATAATTTATATCCAAATATGTGTGATATAAATATGTAATGACGTATATTGTGTTATAATACTTATATAATCTTTGAATTATTTAGTATTTATGATGTGAATTATTCTTTGTCTTTGCTATTAATTTATCCGTAGGTAGTAACGTGACCCGTGGTCATAATAATCCCTCCCGGGTTCGATCCTTTGCTGGAAACAAATTCTGATTAGTTTTAGAAATATCATGTGCTCAATATAGGTGCTTTAACATAAAGACGATATCAGGCTTGCCAAATGGATGTGGTTTACGTCAAAAGCTAAGAAGTACATTCCTAAAAATCACAGATATCAATATGTTGTACGTAATCGGGTAGAAATACTATAGTATATTGTAGTTTCTGACATACAAAAGACAGTTTGAGCCAAATAGATGTGAACATGATATTTCAAAGCAAATTTCTCATAACAGCGTAATTAAAATAAAACCGTTTAAAAAGTTTTAAGTTAAACGGTTTTATTTTCTGTTTTTTTTTTGTGCACTGAAAACTACAATATTGTATTGTCATCTAAATTAAATGTGTGTACCAAATTTCAGATCAATCTGACAACGGAAAGGTGCTTAAATTTCAATTTCTAATTTTGACCCAAATAAACAAATAAATTCCGTACGTGTCGAGCTAAATAAAACCGTTTAAAAACGACAATAAGTTTCTAATAATATAAAAATAATTGTTGTTAATTATAATAATATATAATAATATTGTTTGTATATGATTTGTAACATATTTTCATTTAAAAGAGTAATCGTAATTATCGCTTTAATTCAACAAACGTTTTTGAGTCTTTAAGTTATAACTTTTAATACATGGTAAAGTTCAAATTAAAGTAGGTAAATATTTATTAAGCTATAACAGTACTAAGCTACATAAGCAAAAATTAATTTCAAACAACAAAAAAGACGTTTTTAAATACGTACATTAACGTTCGTGAAAAACTGATCATCGTAATTGTTAACTAATCAGTTGTCAAATGGCTTTTTGGCGTTAATTTCGCAATAATCGAACAGATGGGCGATGTTTACCCGAAGAGGTCCAAAGAGTGGAACAGAACGAGGAGGGGGGGCCGAGTATCCAACAGGAAAACATGGATTTCTCATCAAGTGCGTCATCTTGGGAGCCGAGTGATGACAATGAATCCTCTGAAGAGTCTGAGGTATATAAGTCCACATTGTAATTGTTACTACGGGCATACGCCGCCCTTATTTGGAACTTGATTCAAATTATGGCGAAAATTTAAAAAGCTGACTTACCGTCATAAAAAAATATTATATGTATTAGGAACAAGAGTGCTAATATTTGTTCCGCGTTTGAAATGATACCTTTTTGAGATATTAACGATTTAACTTCTAACAAAAGGGAAGTTAAACTACAATATCTCAACAAATATCGAATCTGTAAATAACTTAATCTGAAAATAAAAATAAACTTTTTTTAACATTAATTTCCCATTAGAAATACCAGAAACGCTTTCAAATATTGAATAACACGAAACATAATACTATTAAAAACTTTTTAGTTACGTAAAATACCAAGTATTACTGTGATGACTTTAATTGATAATAATTTTAGTACCTACTTTTTGTACATTACTACTCAAAGGAAAAAGTATTTTGCAGTTTTTAATAGTAACTGTTATGAAATGAAAATGTATGTATAATTTAATCAAATTATATCACGCAAAAATAAGATATTAGGATATTACCACATCCCTTTAATTTGTCTGACTACGTTCACGCTGTTTCGCAGAATTCCATGCTCAAAATAAATCACATCTAATAAGCGCTTATTAGTCTAAATTAAACCAAATAGAACGCTTTGGGTCTTTCTTTTTTATGCTTTCACAAATCACGGGGCTCGCAGGTAAGGATAGCAGGTAATTTGGACGGTTGTAAACGACGTCCGACAATTATTCCCGTCGGCGGCGAATGTCAATACATCTTTAAATCAACAGGAGGAAGACAAGAGGGCCAAACTGAACGCGAGCACGAGGCAGTACTGCAACAAAAGGGGCGGCAAAAAAGGTCCCGTTCCGGCGCACAGGCCTAACGCGATAATACCGAACGTGCTCCAGGCGAGGCAGACGAATTCACTGAACGGCAAAAGACGGTACAAATACATCGACGCGCACAGGAACGATAAGCGGGAGTCGGTCAAGTCGTTGCCGGACTCTACCAGGAAGGGAACGCCGCCCAACGACTCGGGCAAGGGCGGGCGCGTCGAAAGCGTCAGTGTGAACGTAAAGGACATTCTCGAGATAAAGGCCAGCTTCAGGGAGCTGTTCCAGCTGCTCAACGACCTCAAACCGCAGACGGCTAAGCGTGCAAGCGAACTAAATAGGATCCAGCTCGCGTCGAACAACGACACGGCAGGAGTCTCCGACGGCGAGAGCGACAGAAGCCACAGCGTCGAGTCCAACCGCTCCGACGACAACGTACTCATCACGAATAAGTACGACAAGGCCGTCGTGCGACGTCAGGAATCTGGCGGCGGGGACGAGGAGGAATGGGTAATATAGCATCGTAGATCTTGTTTGATTAATAAATCAAGTCGTTCATAGGGCTCATGTCGGAACTATCAACGTTTAAATTCATGTTTTTCTGTATCGCAAGTTGGTTTTTTGCCAGATGACAAAATACATGCATACCCATTTAACATCATGTGAACCACCAGCCTTCTTGCCACCTCACATTAAGAAATTTTTGTATAAGAATTGATCACCTCGGGCTTGATACACTTATGTTAATAGCGAAGGTATGCCCGGTATTAACCGCTTAATTAAATTATACCAACGCTGTACCAACCATAGCATACCGATTATACTAACATTACATATGAAATTAAGTAGATAATAGTCTGTACCAGAGCTGATCTCCTTAATTTACCATTCTCATGTTGATATTATTGCATTACTTCTGTTAAAGTGGATTCGTCGACATTTCAGATACCGATAGGCAGCGGGAAAACATTAATACACAAAGACAAATACAGAAAAGTTAATTGGCGGTCTTATACGATTGCAACACGAACCTTATTGTTAGCAACTTTCCCCAGGAGGTACGTATTTGAAGTATACCTTGACAGTACGTAAGACTTTGCTTCTTATGAGGATTTAAAGCCATACTCTGAAACGGCAAGATTGAGGAGCCGCTAGGATCTTCAATGAAGCAAAAATTGCTCCTTAATAAAATTGGTGTAGATTGGGAATCGATAATTACACATGGTACAAAAATACTAACAGGACAGTACAATTTATCTTAACATTTGGAATAATGTCATGTATTCCTTTTTTTATTTAGAGCCATAGCATGTCTGTATATAAAATAATAAAAATACCTCTAATGCGTTAAATAGACGTGCAATTTAATGCAAATAAGTCTGAGTGGAACTATTTTACAATATGTTACTGATGAGGCGATGCAACGTTTAGTCGCAGTCCCTTTGGCCATGAATTCTGTAAAGTACTCGAAAAGTCATCACTATATAATCACTAAACAAATATTTAATTAAAACTTAAATACTACTTTTACTAATTACACAAACTTAAATATAAGACGATTTTATGAGTCTGACTTTAATTGGAGGTATTAATAAATCCATGAATAAAGAAAATTTGTGATGTCATTCCTTTTGCAGGATTCTGGCCACTCACTCCCTCACCGGGAAACGGTCGCCAGCCTTCCAAGATAAGCCGGCGAAAATGTGCCTCGATCCCAAAATTGTTTCGGACGTTATCATAGAAATCACGTCTAGATTTAAAGTAAAGGAAAATCTGGTGAGGTGAGTTTCGTCTCAATAAATTTATTTTATTTATTTACCTTTCAACATCATCCACCTGCCCTTAATCCACTTAGGTGGGTTAGACACAACATGTGAATCGTATTGTAACAGGTTTTGGAATGTTTTTCCGACCGGCCGCTAGATGCAAACCATACTTGATAAACAACCACCCAGATCCGGAACAATTATCTATGGGTCACACAAGTGCCGTGTGGGAATCGAACCCAAGACCCCCGACGCCGAAGTCAATAGCTCAACAACGGCGCCACCGAGTCCTCTTTTTATCAAAGTTAAATTATAATATTTATCTCAAACAAAGTTAAATGCAATTGATTAAAATCCTCCCATATGAATACCGTTGCATTTCTACGTGCTATATTTTATTAAGTATAGTCAAGTGATACAGCAAAAGATGTCATATCTGTTTACAGGAGCATTATTACCACCAAATGCGCGGATGAATGTAAAATGTACAAATTGAGATTGAAACAAAAAGGAAAGCAAGCGAAGGATTCCGAGAACGCCCGATCCAAAGAAGAGGCGGGAGAATGACACGACGCGATTTATTTATATTGTTTTTGTGACCAAAGCCTATTTTTAACGTGTACAATTTTCTGATTAAATTAATGGAAATATTTTTGTTGTTATGATGTTCGAACCATGCAATAATTGCCCTCCTAATTTATTTTTGTATATATTTTTGGTCGTTATTACGTTATACTTTGCGCTGCCATCATAATTAAACTATTATTGACATCTATTCTATTGCTTGCTCGCTATTCACTTGATCGCAGCTGCTTTCTTTTGTAAATTTAACCTTGATAGTTCCTGCAATAGACTTGGTGTCTTTAAGGAAGATAGTCTGTTCCTACTCAAAGGTCTGCAACGAATTTAAGGCGTAAATGTGGTGTTGCGAATGTCGGTGAGTAGCGGTAATTACTTCTCATCAGGTGACCCAATTGCTTGTTTATGTCCTTTTTCATAATAAAGTAAAAAAATACTCACTTAACATTGACCAATTAAATAGAATAATATTATTAAAGATAAGATCAGAGATGTATCCCTAAAAATTTAATTAATAAAAAAGGCCAGAGATTACTTTTATATCAATCTCGCGTCGAACATAAGTAAGATTTGGATACGGGTGGCCTATATCATTAAGTGTAAGTAAATAGAACATTTGTAACAAATTGGAAAAGGATAATAAAGAAGATTTTATATCAACGGTAAAAAAATCTTAAATACATCTTTATTTATATGTTATCAACGAATAAAATGACAACACAAGAGAATTTTGAGACTAATTTCACGTTTGCATTATCCTTACTCTTCTCCCTCCCCAACTCCTGTGCGTCCTGACCTCACACTTTAAATCTCCACGGTCATAAGCTGTATGGACCGCTTGATGCATGCAACCGCGCACCACCAGCCATGCAGGAGGTACTCTACGTCCAGACGAGCACAACTTAAAAATCTACGTCTCCCGATCACTCTTATTTAATATATGTCGATTTACGCTTGCGAACAGTAATGTGAGCGTTTTAGGATTGTTTTCCGTAATTTGACAAGTCATTCGGCGAAAAACTTTATTTACTTGATTATAACTTTTTCTTTCTTGGTTTTTAAAAACATTGCCCTTACTTTAGGATAACATTATCCTGTGTTGTAAGTTTTACAAAAATATATTACACGTAGACAAATACCCAGATGCGAAACAACTATCTGTGGGTCGCACAAATAGCTGTCCCTTATGGGTATCGCACCCACGACCCCCGACGCCGAAGCTAATACTGGCAACTGCGCAACGGAGTCATCAATTATTATTTTGAATTAAATTTTGGAAATTTCGATTAAATTGGTTCCATTCGATTAAAAATATAAAAATAAAGTAGTGTTTATCAATGAAATGTAAGCTAAATGACTCGTCAAAGTATTCACTTTTCACGGGTAGTATTGGATTAACTTCCCTGTTGGAATATACCGAGGGGGGACAGTATGATGTCGGTGTTTGTGCTCGCGTAGATAGCCCTCATGAGCATCATCTCATCCGGTGTGAACCTCCAGCCGCTGAGCTGGCCTAGGCTCTGCAGTTTGGGGCAGGTCTCAATCAACAGTTCCACCGAATTGCAAGTCAACCGCGGCGCGTTTGGGAACCACAGCGCTTCCAGATTGTCGAATTTGTAGCGGCGCAACATTCTGCAAATTCAAAAACGGAAATGTTTAACAAAACAATAAAGAAGTCATATTAGTCATAGGATGACGAATTAATAACGTATTATAAAGTAAACTTAAAAATAACAACGTGGGAAAATACGCCACCTCATTTCCTTGTTTAAGTATGAAATGGCAAATTAAAAAGTAATTCAAAAGCAATGAACTAAATATGAGTAGATTAGTACAAGATAATTTAATTTCGCCCATTTATGAAACTTTATTTGAAAGTTTAATAAGGCGAACGGTTCGAGTAAGTTGGGCCCTTGCGACCATAAACTAAATGTTGACACCGCTTTTAAAAAAAATATTAATAGATTTCTAGTAAGGGCCACAATACATGATTATTGCCCTAAATATTTAGTAACAATTTTAAACCAATAAATAGGGCACTCGTTAAGAGATTATGATTATGTGATACAAAAACATGCGCTTACCGTGATATATCATTGTCGTCTAGTAGGATTTCATCCCCAATGATTAACTTCTTAAGTTTCGGTGAGGACGTCATTAAATACTTCAAACACGGCGTCGAAAGGTTACCGTGTATTATTTCTATGTGCTCCAATTTATTAAACGGTACCTCCTCTTCGTGCGTCGCCGTCTGTATCTGGTAGAACTCTAAGCTCTCTAAATTTGAACACGTCTCCGCTATCCTTGTAAAGTTGAACGAACCCAACGATGCCGACAGCATAAGCGTCACGATTCTGTAGCCAATTTTGTCCAACAGCTGATGAAGCTCGTGACACTGGAACTTGTTCAGTTTGATTTTGTTCACGAAGCTCAAGTCCTTTAGAAGCTGAAGCACCGATTGCTCGGGCTCCTCCAGATATATTGTCTCCAACATGGGGCACAGTGCGACTATCGCCTTCATCGTCCTCAAATTGGTCCGGGTGTCGTGCATGTACTGTAGTTTAGTTTTGAAATCTGGCGGGCAGCCGTTGCTTTGGATGTGGTAGATGGATTTCCCCACGAACGAATAGCTGCCGAGGTTCGTCAGGTTGGGCAGCATTCGAATGAGCAGTGCCACGTCGGTATGGTCGACATTTTCCTCGCCGTACATACCAATGTTCACCACAGTCAGGCTCCGAGTCAGCTGAGGGTTGCTAGTGAGCATAGCGTCGATGCCGATCTCCGTTATATCCGTCTCACCTGACACGTCGAGTAACTTGAGCACTTTGTTGTGTTCGCCGATGAACTTGAGCACTTCGTCGTTGGCCATGTAAGGTATATTGAGGGTGGTCAAGTTTGTCAGGTTCTTTATCAGCTCGTAGAAGAGCGGCAGATGTTCGTCTTTCACCCACACACCTTTCAAATTGAGCGCTGTCAAATGTCGCCCCTGTTCCGCGATCAACTCGAGGACCTTCCTGTAATACGGACATGGGAAGACGCCCGTAACCAGGCTCTTCACGTTCTCTTTCAGCAGCAGCTTCATTGACAAGTATCGGACGGACGGCTCAAGGTAATCCGAGCTGAGTATCAGATTGAGGAGGTCCTGAAATATGTCATTCGTGGCGCCCATGATCTCGTAGTAAGAGGACACCATAGCGAAGGGCAGGGCGACATCCTCCTCGGAAGTAACACGAGACAGCGCGTGTATCAATTGTCTGCCGACCAAAGAGAGCGTTATGTCTTGCAGATGCGGCACTGGGCACTTTGGGGACATTGTCACGGCACAACACAAACTACACTAAAAGACGGTTGGAAATAGGCTACAGGTTGTGCATAACTATCGCAGATGCTGCGTCTTTTCGCACACGGAATTGGGAAGAAATGAAAAATTCGTGTAATCTATTTATCGCAGGCGCGCGTCGAGCTTGGCACGCGGCCAGCTCACTCGCACTCCCGCAACTAAGACGCACAAATACGAGATTTATTTATAGATTTTTTTATGTGTGAACGCCGTTTGTGTTTCTTGTGCGCGTACGATGTTACTCCATTGATTTAACGAAAAATGCAATAACAAATACATTCTGATTTTAATGCTATGATATTTATAGTTTTAAATAAAAATGCAACAACGCTATTAATCGATTGCGTATTTTGTAAAATTGTTTTAATAATTCTTATTATAATTATTGAATAAGCTAATCAAAATGCATAATGCATAAATGCAAAATGAATAACGCAATCTAAATTCCGAACGATATGTGATATTAGTTTTTTAAAGAGGCCGAAGTTAAATTTGCGCAAAAATTCAACAAGTGTAACAAGAGTAAGTACCAGGTTATGGTTGTTCAAAAGAAAGCGTTAAGGCCAAATAACATAGTATTGATTCGCATCCTATTACTTAAATCGGTAAGAAAGTGTAGCATTTTTTTGTTTCGGACTATGCGTGTTGCGTTATTAAGGGATTTTATGTTTGGTTCGGAGTTGTTCCCAAAATTGGAATTAAAAATGTCCCATAAGAGAACTGGTACATTATTAGGTCAGTCATGTAAAAAAAGTCAGTGTAAATATAAAAATTTTCTACAAAGAAATAATTCCTGTAATGTACACTATGGTTTACATTACTACCTTAAAAATTCTTAAATTAAATTACTGTTTAAATTTTGTTTCTGTAAGGCATTATACATTTTATTAACATATATGTTTATGATAAAAAATAAAATTTTAATCGGATGGGAATAAAAAAAACGTCAAGGCAAGATAAGGGGATTTTACGAAATAATAACAACATAAAAAATAGTTTACATTTAGGTTTAATAATTATGTTTATTTCCTTTTTGTACCTTATATTAACTGTGGTAGGTGCAGGTGGATAGTGTTATACTTCTGCGTTTCGTCTGTTGGGTGAGATAGCAGGGGCCCACTCTAATAATCTGCAACTGTACGGGTGTTGCAAATGTCAATAAGCGGCGGTTATCACGCAACATCTGGTGAACCGTCAGCTCGTTTGCCACCGCCTCACATAAAGAGAATCATATTTTTTTATAAGTTTAATAGCCAAAGGGAGTACTCGGTCGGAGTAAATTTACTTAAGAGTATAAATTGTATCTATGTAAAATGAAAATTGAATACGATACACAAAATCGTTTTTTTTTATGTGAAAAGTTGCCAAGCGAGCAGACGGTTCACGTGATGTTAAGTAAATACCGCCGCCCATGGACATCTGCTACACCCAAGGATTTGCAGATGCGTTGACAACCTTTTGAAAATTGGGCTCCGGCTAAAAATCGTTGTAAATTAGGGCGAAAGCTACCAAAATCAGTTATAGTATAGTATAGTAGTTATAGTATAATATAGTATAGTATAAGTATAGACTTAAATATTTCTACGGGATAAAGACATTGGACAGAAATAAACACACAATGCAATTCAATACTTTCATTTACCAAGAATATAACTTTATAAGGATAATTACATAAATACATCTATTTCTGCTGTCACTCCATTTATACAATGCAAAAATATTTCAGTTGACATAGTCTTGAAGGAGTCTAGGTTGAATTTTTTAATAAAGGTCATAGAAATATACACACGGTGTAGTATATAATAACATGCAGATATATTAGTAATGAAGGACATAAAACGCAAGTTTGTACTGAATCGGGATTAAAGTTAGGCTTAAAATGACTTAACCTAGCCTATTAACTATATATTATTAAAAGATTTTAAGTCATATGTAATTATTGAATCTGCAAGTTCAACGAAAACAGAAAAAAAACTATCTAATGATTTAAAAAAAAAAAAAACATCTCTCCAGCCGTCTGTGTGATTGTTGATTTCTTTATTTTCCTTATAACTGCTAAGATACAATCAAATCTGCCAATGAAAGAACTGAAACATTTGTCCAGCGTTCAAGGTTGGGTTACAAATTTCTTCTGTTCTTACTATTATCAGTAGATTAAACTGCAGAAAAAATTAACCAAGAACCACTGTTAATGTCTATCTTTATATATTAGAGTGAGGTGTAACATTAAATAGTCTTCACCGTCGTCTGTATTACTAGAAAAGTTGAGTGGCTGCATACCGCTTTTAGTACCGGTGGTAACTTACGAACATATTAATTTCCTTGTAAAATTTCGACGTTTCATAAGAACGCGCAAGCGTCTATGTGAATAAAGATATTTTATTATTATAGTAACGTCTGCCTACCCGTTTTGTTATTAAATGTATACCTCTTGCTATTTTGACTTCATAAACCCTACCTTCATTAACAGCTGGCTGCACTTCCCTTTTTTACTAACGCACTAGTTATGGGGAAATTCACATTTTTTATTATTATACTCAACTAGCGACCCGCCCGGCTTCTTAGGGGTGCAATGTATTATACGTATAAACCTTCCTCTTGTATCACTCTATCTAGTAAAAAAACCGCATCAAGATTCGTTGCGTTTTAAAGATCTAAGCATACATAAGGACAGACAGACAGCGAGACGACTTTGTTTTATACTATTTGGTGATGCTCAGCAAAGAGACGTTTACATTTCACGTGACATTTTACCACTTGTCTTGCGGAACCCCTCCAGTAACACTTAAAATTTTTGGTATCGTATTAAAGTTCAAATTGACTTTTAAGTATTATTACGAATCTTTTGTACGGAAATACAGAAAAGTGTTGTTTTTAAATTTTTCAGGCAATTTTTTAAAATTTTCTCTCCGTAAAAACCATCCTCGTACTTCAAGGAATATTATAAAAAAAAAGAATTAACGAAATCGGATCAGCTGTTCTCGAGATTTGCGCTTAGCCGACACATTCAGCGATTCAGTTTTATATATAGAGATTTATACCATTCAATCTTTGTCCCTACCTGGCTTTAACCTAATCAACAGGGTAGATCAAATTATTAAATGAAACTACTTTTAAGGATTTATCACGTTTATTTTTATACTGAATATCTCCCGTGACCATTAATGCTGCATAGTTATCGAAACGTATGGAATTTTTATTAAAAATAAACGCGATAAATCGGTAATTTTATTCAATTAAATGGTTTACATTTGTAGTTCTCGCGTAAAAATAATAGGTTGTTAGGCTAGATTACAGTTGATGCTTACCCGTAGGCTAGTTTTATAACGGCTTGATTGGCACAGAAGGTACCGTATAGAACTTGTATCTTATACCAGAGATTGAGAGTTCGATCCACTACAGGAAAAATATTGTGTGATGTACAATGTTTTTAGTGTTTGTAGTGCCTGAGTTTTCATATATCACTAATATGTATTAAAAAAAAAGTATGTTTATCAGTTGCCTAGTGTACCCATAGTACAGGATTGTATTTACTTTTTTAAAAGTATGTTTAATTATACATGTGCCATATACCTAGCATATTATAGCATTTGCTTTTTGTGGCACTAGATAACGTTGTGTAAAAGCATGTCCCGTAATATTTATATTTATAACCTGTATTTAAGGTTTTTGTTGTAGCATATACCGACTTGTCGATGAAACTGTCACGACGGAGGATAGGAATAAATCATTTAAACTGTTGCATTTCCTGACCACTTGTGTTGTGATTGCCTAAGGTTATTCCTTAAGATTCTTGTCTGTTTCTCCATCCGAATATAATGTCTTCAATGCAAGGTTAAGTTAAAGGTAAGGTTTATGTCTTCAAGACAAGAGGTAGAGTTTTTCAGAGGTCGTGCGTTATTCATCGACGGCTTTATGGCCACATATAAGTATAACAGTCACGTACCAAGCAGTCCCATGAAAGGTCCCCTAATAAAACACTGACAAGCATCAGATGTGGTCGAGCACTGGTCGTTTTGGCTGGTGGTGTTGTTGCCCTACGTCGAGATGTGGTCTAGCACTGGTCGTTTCGGCCTCTAAAGGTCCATAAAACACTGACAAGCATCAGATGTCTAAGGTCCATAAAACACTTACAAGCATCAGACGCGGTCTAGCGCTGGTCGGCTAGTGGTGGTGGTGGCCTACGTGGGCACGGGCAGGTCCTTGGCCACGAGGAGCAGCACCTGCTCGGTGCTGAAGCACCAGTTGGCGATGTCCTTGGCGTGCCGGCACCAGTTCTCGCCGTGGTGGGGCTCGGCCGCTTTGCAGCGCGCCCTCACGTCCTCCTGCTGCTGCTCGGTGCCGTGCAACAGCTCGAACTTGTAGAAGAACGCCCACGCGTCACCCAGGTCCGGGTCGATCTTCACCTGTAGGTTATACCGCACGGTCATAATAGTAACGCCTACGCGTCTCCAAATCCGGGTCGATCTTAACCTGTAGGTTATATTGCACGGTAATAACAGTGTCAATAATATTAAGAACGTGTAGAAGAACGCCCACGCGTCACCCAGGTCCGGGTCGATCTTCACCTGTAGGTTATACCGCACGGTCATAATAGTAACGCCTACGCGTCTCCAAATCCGGGTCGATCTTAACCTGTAGGTTATATTGCACGGTATATATAACTTCAAAAATTATAAGTCAAAACCCACCGTCCGGTTGAACCACTCGCGACACTTGTTCAGTTTCCTCTCGCTCCAGAACAGCTGAGAGACGGCGAGCAGCACGTGGGCGTCGTGCTCGCACTTTTTCAACGCGTCCACCTAAGGAAAAAAGGGTGGGGTTAGCCACAGCTGGACCACGACCACAATGGTCGACAGGTGAGGTTAGCCTCGGTTCGACCACGCCCACGGCCGTCGAAGATCATGAAAATTGCAGTAACAGGGGTTCACGCTTCCCGCGTTTTATATAAACACTCACGCTCTTTGTCTTCCTCTGCGGCCGAGACTCCATGAATATGGCTTCCGCCCAAAGACGACCTGCGTTCGGACACTCTTGTAGGGCTTTCGCCATCACGGCGTTAGCAATTTCCGCGCTGCCGTTTCTCCTCTCCAGTCTTACACTTTCCAGCCTGTTGACAATTAATGGACAATTAAAAAGGATCTTTAATCCATAGGATTTAAAAAAAACTAATAGAGGGACAAATACCTTTATTTCTGTCATATTCAAACACGATGATTACGAGGTTTAAACAATATTCAAGTAAGCATAAGCATCGGCAATTTAATAATAATTCATTCCATAAACGGTTTCAAGAGATTTTCGCTCACTAAATGTATAAACGATTTGTACTGTCTCATTATCTATCTATCGCGTCATTAAATGTGTAACTAAGTGTTCAATATATCACATTTATTATTACAGTACTCACTAAAGCCGTTTTACTCTTGCCTTCCACATCGTCAAAACTGATCGAAAGGCGAAAGTGGGTACATCAGGGCCTTACCACAGTTCCGGATTCTTTGGGTTCCTGAGGCGCGCCTTCTCCAGCACAGACCTCGCCTTGGTCACGTGCTTCAACTTCTCCTCCAGCCTCGACAACAGTATCCACATGGGCACGCTAGTCGCGCATTTCTTCAACTGCAATAAGTAAAAGCGCTGTAATATATCCTAAGCTTAAAGCACTTTAATATATACTCAATGGATCAGTTGTGTTTACTTCCGTTTAACGGGCGATAGGTTCAAATCAGATAAAGATCGAGTGTTTACGTAAACAAAGGTTATTTTCAGAGTCTTGATTCTGAAATTCTGATTTTGTCTATATCAATTTTTTGTGGATTAAACTATTTTATAAGAAAAGGGTGTAATTTAAACATATATGCACATATAACATATGATGTTAACTCGGTGCCTTAGTTGCTAAGCTATATTAGCTTCGGTCATGGGTTCGCTTGCCACAGGGGGCAACTGTTTTTATGGATACTCGATAATTGTTCAGGATTTGGTGTTTACTCCCAATGCGGGTTCACATTAGGCAAGCGGACAGCGTCCTTACAACACAGGATAACGTTTTCATACTGTAAGAGCGAATTTTTATAATAAAAAAATAACAGCAGATTTAGAACGAAGGTATAATAACTCACCCCTTGCGTGTAGGTGTTGTGAGCGTCATCATCTCTATTCATCTGCTCCTCGATCTGACCCTTCATCATGTGCAGCTTGGCGTAGTCTCCAAACACCTTTATCGCCTCGTCCAGCAAGTTAAGCGCTTCGTCCAGGTTGTTCAGCGCCCACTCCAGTTTGGCCGATTTTATCATCACCTGAATAATAAACGAGAATACGTTGTACACTTTTTGGCAGGATCAAATACATAGTTAAAAGTTATTTGGTTGGTTGAAAATTATTATATCGAATGTTTTATTATGAAATATGTCCATTGACATCAAGGATGGAAGGTACGGAATTACATCAAACAGTTCTAAGTAAGCCAACGTGTGATATGAAGAGACAGAGACGGGAAAGTCGAATGAAGTGAAAAAATACATATATTTGGAGATAATATATGTGAAAAATACATATATTTGGAGTGAAAAAATACATATATTTGGATATAATATAGGTATTTTTAAACTCTAACGGCATAGAATATCATCGGTATGTATTATAGTAATATGTTTAATGATACTATATTTATTGTATATTTGTATGTGTTGTAGTCTGTTTATGCTTTGTTTACTTGTATCAAATCATAATTTTTTATAGTACATACTTATTTTAAAATAAAAGCATATTTAGTTTATACCTATCATTAGTTGTCTGTAGTCTTATGTCAGGGGTTTGCTGATAGATAACTCTTTTTAGTTAAGCTCGCTTTTATACGTTCATCTTAAATCCTAAAATTTTTTTGAGTTTATTTTTGTGTACAATAAATAATAAAGAAAAACACACCCTGGGCGTTGGGGCGGAGGCTCGTGCTTTAGCGAGCAGCCGTCTCGCCCTATCGTACTCTTTGTTCTCACTCTCCAGTTTGACGGCCGCCAACCAGATCTCCTCCGAGTTGGGGTTGGCTTGGAAGGCTAGCGACAGGATGCCTCTTGCGGCTGGCACGTCACCTAAAAGAGAAATTGTTAGAAATGTAATAGAAACAGTAGACAGTTGACGAGATTATCGACAATTTAATTTATCTATTGAAATTAGCATTGATGTGTTACCTTCAGTGATTTAAATTTTATCATTTAAAATTTAAAAAAAGCAATGCTAGACTTGGCACCCATGAGTTGGGGTGCGAGAGGGGAGGGACTCACCCGCGAGCCATTTGGACTTGGCGCCCATGAGTTGGGGTGCGAGAGGGGGGGACTCGCCCGCGAGCCATTTGGACGTGCGCCCATGAGTTGAGGGCGAGAGGGGAGGGGCTTACCCGCAGCCACTTGGACGTGCGCCCATGAGTTGAGGGCGAGAGGGGAGGGGCTTACCCGCAGCCACTGGGACTTGGCGACCATGAGTTGGGGTGGAAGAGGGGAGGGACTCGCCCGCGAGCCACTTGGACGTGCGCCCATGAGTTGAGGGCGAGAGGTAGGGGCTTACCCGCAGCCACTTGGACTTGGCGCCCATGAGTTGGGGTGCGAGAGGGGAGGGACTCGCCCGCGAGCCACTTGGACGTGCGCCCATGAGTTGAGGGCGAGAGGGGAGGGGCTTACCCGCAGCCACTTGGACTTGGTGCCCATGAGTTGGGGTACGAGCGGGAGAGACTCACCCGCGAGCCACTTGGACTTGGCGCCCATGAGCCAGAGCACCTCGGACTTGGGGCAGTGGGCCACGGCGCGCTGCAGCAGCGCCTCCAGGCTGGCCCTGGTGCCGCGCTGCTTCTCCAGGTAGGCGGCGCGCAGCCAGATCGACTTCTTCGACGGGAACACCGACAGCGCGTAGCCGTAAACGGCACGCGCGCACTCGTACGCGCCCTCGTTGGCGCACTGCGTTGCACCAACGTATTGTTAAGCCGACAAAGTAATGTCAATCATATCTTCTTGTTAACCGACAGAGTAATATCAACCATATCTTCTCCACGAATAAAATAATGGTCTGTGACGCGCATCACGTAAAAGTTACTGGATCAATCAGATGTTTTTATTGTTAAGTTTTATTTCTATTTATTATTAAAGTTTATAATCTATCATATAATTTCTTTACATAAAGGCCAAGTGTTTAGCTTTATAATATAAGCTTTAAAAATATGTGATATCGCCATATAATATAAATTATATAGATATTAATATGAATTATATAGAAATATACAAATATTCCACAAAATGTTATGATTACTCGTTTTATGTCATCAATCCAACGCCTTGTCTAGAGAATTTAGTCCAGTAGAAGGAAGAGGAAGAAATAGAAGTACCTAAAAGAAAAGTGTAAAATATAAAGTGTGTTTAGAAAATTTGGTCCTTCATTGTATAATATCGGCGATAAGCTACTAGATGACGAAGTGTCGACACTTAACAAAATAAAACAAATAGACGCAATCTAACTAGAATCTGTCTAGAAGTAAACAAAATTACAGAAGGTCACAACATGTGAAACTCCAACTGCCCGTAAGCAGTCGACTATTCGGATTATGTGACGAAAATCTGATCGCAGAATGGAATAATAATATCAGCTACTTACGGCGTCAGCGTCCTCCATCCACGTGTGTTTCTGGTCTTCGGGATCGATGCCGTGGCCGATCACTGCGCGAATGATCGCCTGTAGAAATATTAGAAAACATTTAACAAATTTCGTACTGTTCCCAATCCGCAGTGGGGCCGCGTGGTGAACTAGGTATGCCCTAATACCCTGTGCACATTCCTTGTGAAGAGCCCTTTCTTTACCCAATAATGAGACTTGTATAGGCTGTTACTTTATTTAACTATTAATTAACCTTTACTTCTATTTTACACTACCGGATGCTGTGTTAGGAAAGATCCTTTTTTTTTTTTCTATTATTTTAAATTTATCAAAGGATGATTCATTATTATGAAAATTCAGAATTTGTAAAATTTATTGATTCCCTACATTGTTGCATAAAACAAATTTAATGGTTTAATTCTGAACTTCCGACGCTTCGATCACTTTACAGAGAACAAAATGTAAACTTGAAAACGCGTTCAAAAGTATTAAATATCGACTAGTCATAAAGATTATATACGGGTTATAGTTATCATAGACAACAATACTATATTGATACCTGGCAAGTATGAACCGCTCCTGATTTCTCAGCCTCCATGGCCTCCTTGAACCAATGCTCTCTGTTGATTTCCACTCCGTTGGCGCTCAGTGAGGTAATTGCGCGGTCTATTATCTTCTCCACCATGTGAGTGTTGCCTACAACAAGAATAAAATAAAATGCGTTCGTAAATATAACACCTCCTTTGTTAAAAATTTATCTAATATTGTAATAAAATCTGTTTTTGTATAAATATAAACAGGCTGTTATAATGACTAAGCTACTTGACCCGTGTAAAATTTCGCACGGTACCTTGATCTGTCAGTGAATGTGTAAAATATGAGTATTTATCAATGATAGGTTTGGTTTTGAAAAGTAACATGTTTCCATCTACTTCACTATCCTTCATTTAAACAAATTGTCATTAGATGGCGTTATTATACATTCTCTGTGAGAATCTTTTTATGAAAATATTTACCTACTTTATTCTACTTGTCCATTATAAGCAAACAAAACAAGCTTTAAAATTGTGTTGAATCATTAAATTTGATGAAGAACTGTGGGTATATTATGACAAACTTGACTGGTATAAACCCCCAAAAAACACCTTTGAGAAATAACATAATAACTTACCGTGCGCCTCTTCCAGTTTGGCGGCCGTGACCCAAATCTGTCTGTCCGTCGGTATGTTCTCGCGGGCCTTGTTGAGCACCTTCCTGGCGTTCTCGTATGTCTCGAGCCTGGCCAGCGCCAGCCAGAGCTCCACGCTGGTGGGGCAGCACTCCACGGCCCTGGACAGCAGGATGCGGGCGTCCTCCGGGTTCTCCAGCTCCACGGCCGCCTTCCACAAGCGCACCGAGTTGGGAATGTGCTCCAGTGCCTTGCGGTACACGCGACGCTTCGACTGTGTTCAACGGATATATAAGATATTTTAAAGACTCAACGACGACAATAAACATTTTCGCTTGTTCGATGATTATTGAAAAGTTATGAAGTTTAAAAATTTGTAGACAAATGGACGAGATGTTTTTCGCCGCTGCGTGGATTTCTTTCAAACTGCGTTTCCGGCAATACGCGCTTTCCGGAAAATCAAAGGGTTTTATTAACTTTGTTTTTTTTTTATTTTAAGTATTTTACTGTACGTTTAATCAATTTTTGAACAAATTTTTAAATTTCGTCTTGAGTGAAGAGAATCATTCTTTAAAGATTTCGGCAAGCGTCGTTTAATCAAAAAAATTTAAAAACATTGCTCTAATACATACGCACGCACGCACTCACTCACGCACGCACGCAGACACGCACGCAAGCCCACCGAGCGGCCTACCTTAGTCTCTTGCTCCAGCTCGGCAGCCTTGACCCAGATCCTCACACTGTGCGGGAGGTTCCTGGCGGCGTGGGCGATCACCGCTCGAGCCGTGTCAGGCGGCTGCAGTCGAGCCGCTTCCAGCCACAGCTCCTCGCTGCTCGGGTTCACCTCGCACCCCTTCATTATCAGGTTGCGGGCTGATTGCACTTTGCCTGGCAATTACGAACATCTTATGAAATGCAATAATATAAACACTGTTATTCCACATCGGTTTGCCGCGTGACCGCAGTTTGGTGTGCCCCAGATCAAGCCATCCAATGTGTGATTCCACAATAGTAATAACAAATGTATAACAAATAACATGAAAGAAATCATATGTATCTTCGACAGAAGATCACAAGAGAAAAGCTGATTATGTTAGTTGGCATAATTATTATTCTTTTATGCCTTCATATA
The DNA here is from genome assembly GCA_933534255.1 of Iphiclides podalirius. NCBI lineage: Eukaryota > Metazoa > Arthropoda > Insecta > Lepidoptera > Papilionidae > Iphiclides > Iphiclides podalirius. The sequence goes on along the minus strand of OW152827.1, from coordinate 9,285,083 downwards.
ATTTTATACAGCTATTAGTTAAAAAACTAATAGAAAGAGCCAGCTGAGCCTTTGTCATCATTAGAATTTATATTTATACATACATCTTACATTTTGTATTGAAGCATAATAATAGTTTCCTTTACCTGTAAAATAGGTTAATCATTTACCTGTCACTTCCTCCAGTCGCGCACTAGCTATCCATGCTGGGGGATGGTTAGGGTTTGTTTCCCTGACAGATTTCAGCAACAGACGTGCCTTCTTAATATCATTTATGTCCCCACCATATGTTGGTATCATCGATTGCAAGTCTGTTAGATATCCTTTGGGATCGACAACTGTCTGCCCAGTAACCGAGTCTGATACTTGAGATAGTTTAACAGTCATAAGAGTATTTCTAGCTTGACCAATCTTTCTTAAATCTAAATCACCTAGAAAGAGAAGAAATGAAACGAATCAATACATACCAAATTATAATGTTTATAAAGAAAATTAAGTTTTCTCCATTTCACAAGAAATATTGATCCAAAATGTAATTATGGTGTCTTATTTTCATACCTGATGGTGTTAACATTCCTGGAGTTGTAACACCTGGCATCATTGAAGCCAGACCAGATCCGGGGTCAATGGAGGATGAAGATTCCCCTCCAAGATTCCTTGAGAGAACACTATCAGGTAATGGAGTGAATTTCTCAGCCCGTGGATTACGCTGTTTTCGGTTTCTAGCATCACCTACCTCCGGAATTGCTGCCCACTCTTCTTCTGTGACAACTTTTAGTTCTCGTTTCAAATCAGAAAATTGTTGTTGAATTTTGGGCCTAAAAAAAAAGTTGTAAAATTTAAGACTACTAAATATTTTTTTTTATTTTTAAAACATTGCCCTTAGTTTAGGAAGTTGTAGAGACGTTTTACAAACATAAATTTCAAGTGGACAAACACTCAGACGCGAAACAACTATCTGTGGGTCACACAAATAATTGTCCCATGTGGGAATCGAACCAACGACCCCCGACGCCGGAGCCAATACCTTGACAACTGCGCCACGGAGTCATCAAGTATGCAACAACTGCGCAACGGAATCTAATGACATGTTCCACAAGAGAAACAATGTGAGAAACCAACATTTTAATCAGCTAACTATAAAGAATTGCTATACTACATAACAAACAGTGAAACACTGTCACATTAACATAAGTTTATTTGATTACAGTGACTTACCTTTCTTGACGGTATCTCTCTAAATCTTCTTTTAGTCTTTTTTCTCTGTATTCTTTTCGTTTTTCATCCATCCGTTTGTCAATTGATTCATATATTGCATCAGCTTCAGCATCATCTTTATCATAAGGATCCTATAATATATGGATTTTCAATTACAAATTAATGCTCAAATTTAATTGACTGTTATCCCTACTTTATTTATTTATTTAATCTTTATTGCACGAAAAATTGTACAAAGGCAAGCTTTATGCTAAATTGCATTCTCTACCAGCTAACCCTAGGTAGAACAGAGACATAATGACAAGGGCAGTAAAGTACTTGTAATCGCTACATAAAAAAAAAATATTTAAAAAATTTTTCTTACTTTGTTAACTTATCATTTCTATCTTGTATATGTGATTCTGGTTATGAATATAGGTAATGTCCTTGCCAAGAATCTACATTTATCAAAGTTTAGTTTTTACTTCTTACAATGTGTTCACAACAACGCCTGCAGATACTAATATGGAATAGTTTTCCAATATATTTTTCCCATTTATATTACCGATATATGATTACCTTTGAAAACAATGAGCCGCTATATCCAGAAAACTCATCATAATTGGAATCATTCAAGTCTTCATCATCATCCTCTTCTTCTGTTTTTTTACGTTTAGCGGCTGGAGGAGCATGTCGATCATCACTAAAAATTTTAAACGAACAGTGTTTTAATAATGCATATTTTTATTAGTTTCGATAAACTGCAATACAAAAATCTACTCACGAAACATCGTTTGCATCCCGAGCTGGCCCAATATCAGATCGAGTAGTGAAACCTGTCGCACTGAAACATTAATTATTAAATTAGATAATAATACAGAAATTAAAACTTGGTATCAAATCAGTTTATAAAAGATTTACCCTCGACCGACTCCAGCTACATAACCTAAAGGTGCAGGGATACCCAAGAAGTGCTTTTTATTTTTATTTACAAATGCCTGTGGTGGCACTGACATCTCGGTTTAAATGGTGAGCTGGTGTTTGAGAAATAAATAAAATAATTGACACGACTTGTAACACCTAATGACCTAAGTAACAAGAAGTTATTTTTTGATAAATACACAATCACACAATAATAATAATACAATTCTGTCAAATTGACATAATGACATTACTACTGCACAGATTGCAAAACTTTGTTATAGCAGTTTTTTTGCAAAGATTATTAATTGTTAGCCCAGCGACTTTGACGAAAAAGGTCCACGGGACGGGTAGACAAGCCATGCATTTAGGAGAGAACAAGCAGCGCTGGCGCAAGGGCAAGTGCATCAGTCGTTCTAGGCGCTGGATATCAAGGGGCGCTAAAAATCAAATGCGAAAAAAATGTTCACACAATAATGATGACGCCTTTTGAAAGTTAAATACTAGTAGAATAATTAGGGACTTTATTTTTTCAAACACGCTAAGTACGTTGGCACATTGCCAGTCATTATTAGTCATATTGTAGATCTTCGGAATTGGAGCGGAAAGCATCATGGTGTCGTCGTCGTACACTAGGTACGTTGCGTTGGTTTCTTGAGTCGATGGACCATTACTAGGATATTACTACTACTAGAACTAATGCATTTACCTACTGAATATAACAAGATCACTTCTTGCCACCGATTAAACACTGGGACCTAATCACTAGTAACTCTACTGAGTTACTAGTGATTAGGTCCCAGTTATATTAAATTATTTAATAAATTAACATTATAAAAGAATTCTCGGTTTGTGTTTTTTTGTATAATAAATTTAAAGTATGTACACACAAAAATGGTTTAATAGTGGTATGCACATAATGTTTTAGATATTTAAGCTTTTTAGTATTGCCTTTTTAAAAAAGAACTTAGTTTTATAAACGTAACGAAAACAATGCGGTTGCTTAGCAACCATGTTTGATTAAATTTTCTTTTGGACAAGTTTAATTTAGTTAATGACTTTTTAGTTATTAATATAAATTAAAGAGAATGGCTAACAATTCTTTGGCTAGTAATGTAGATACTAGCGAAGATTTACTCCAAAAGGAATTTTTGCTTATCGAGAAATCTTGTGAATCGTACAAGGATAGTGATGAAGAGATCAAAATCATATTTAACGAAATTAAAAAGCTGTCTTCGCTTAAAACCAGAGATAGTGAAATTGGAGAGGAGGTCGAGGATGTAGAGTTAATTTTAAAAAGAGCGGAAAATATTGCACAAGAGACTGAAAATTTATTGAACAGTAGTCCGTCAGTAGGAATAACAAATGGTGGTTTACCCAGTTTCGAAGATAAAGTTCCCCAAATAAAAGTTACAAAAGCCACCAATTTAAAAGACACTAAATCGAATGGCAAAATCGCTACGCTGCAGAAGGTACGTAACTATAAATTTTTCCGTTTGAGCAAGTTCATAAAAGTCTCTCTATCTAAGTGACTCATATTTTATAATTTAAATTTAATTGAATTTTACTGTAAAGTATAAAATTATGATATCTTAATTTTTCTCTTATTAAAATTTATTCATTAATTATTATCATATAAAACAGTAGGTATATTACATTAACTTTCTTTGTAATTCTTTAAAAGTTTTTGAATGACGCTCTTAATGTTTTTTTAGAATTTGTATAAAATTGAAAGTTTTCTGTTATATCTTGTGTAATACTGGTATAAAAAGCTATGCTAATTTACTAAATAAATAAAACAACAATTCATGTAATTATTTTTTTTGTTTAATAGTGCTATTCAGACAATGTTTATTGATTAAATATTTAAAACATATTGTTACATTACCATAATAAATAAAATAACCTAAATTAATAAATGCAGTTTACATTGCAATAAATAGTTTTATGCTTTAGCCACTTGTGCAGCAAGCACTCTCAAACCATTCAATGACTCTCTGGCAACAGGTTCAATAAAGGATGTGGGTAGTATGAAACCATATCGTCCAGTGTCACTAAGTTCAATTGTAAAGGAATATTTGATGCCTTCACCCTTTGCCCAGTCATCTGAACCTCCTGAGGCTGGATATAGTAGTCCACTGGATGACCCTACTTGATATGATGAGCCACGAGTTTGCTTTATAGCCTAAAACATAAAAAATAATTCATTGTTTTACATAGAATAATTTGTTAAAAAAATCAACAGTAAAATTAACAGTAAAATAAGATTTTTTCATAATTTTTTTAATTTATAATTTTAATTGTAAAGTTAGATTAGTGATAATCCATTCAAATCTGTCCCATTGGTAGTGAAAGTAACAAACTTAGAATCCCATATACAGTAATTTTGTTATTAACTACTTTGATACTTTTTAAATATAATTTCTTATGTTTCTCTTATAACATATTTTAAATGATACCATACAATCATACAATAAATGATTAAGACAAAATATATTAGAAAATTACCACCTTGCATCCATTACTTACCGCAGCCATCCTATTTCCAACTTCATTCAAATCTTTGTGATCTGGGGGTACAGCATTGTCGTAACCCCATGGGTAAAGCAGATACTGACCATAGCTATGATATGTCAAATATGCTATGAACTTAGACGCACTGTTCTTGATGAAGTCCTGTGTAAGAAAGCAGTGAAAATTATTGAAATTTACTAAGGTATTGACTTGATGGCGCAGTTGTTAAGCTATTGGCTTCGGCGCTGGAGATTGTGGGTTAGATTCCCAATTGGTGATACCAATCATTATAATCATTTGTGTGACCAACACATAATTCTTCCGGATCTGCATGTTTTTCCAAGGGAGGGTTGACGTCATGTAGGCGGCTTGTCGTAAAAATTTAGCTAAACCTTTTACAACATGTGAAATTAAGCCAAAATATATATATAGAGAATTTGTGCTTCATTTTAATGTTAGCATTTTATAACTGAAATTAATTGGGAGAAATGATTCATTATGAGTTTATTATAATAGCTAACTACTAGAATTAATTATCTCTGAGTGCGGCGAATATGTTGCGTTGCTAACCTATTTAATAGTGGATTATAAATCGACAGTCACTTCATCACCGGTCACGTTTAAGAATGAATATGCTTATACCCTCTGAGGAGATCTTTGCCGGCTGTTAATTTACTTTTCCTTTAGGCTCTAAAAGGTGGGCATGATTAGGAATACTTATCTACCCTTATTATAGCTTTTAATATGCTGGTGTTACGTAACGTAGGCCGCTAAAGACAACAGCTCTGATTAGCGTTCAACAGGATACACTTACGATAAGTTGTTACCTTACCAATAACTGACATTTAATGAGCAGCGTAATACCTTCTTAAGTACCGTCTCGGTATTTGTTGATAATTCTCTTAACACTCTTACGACTTAAGGTAATAACATAAGTACGTGATATCTTTATCAGCCTCAATTTTGAAACGTATTAAGAAAGGTACTCGTGGCAAACTCTTCAGATATTTCCGGGCATTACTTAAAAACAATAGTCTTTTACAATGTTACTGTTATAGACGACAAATTATTTGGTTACATATTTAACGTATTGTGTCGTGGTAACATAAAAAAGTTTTATAATCATGAAACATTTTACGTTTCTAGTCTATTCACATCATAGAAAGTCAATAAAAATATGTTTGAAATACCAAAAAACAATCAGGGATCCGCAAAAACAAATGTGTTTACCGATAGTGCCTTCGATTCGGGCTCTGAAAACGCTCTGCTGCCACGGTAAATTTCACTGCACGGGTTGCCCGATGAACCTTTTCCGCCCCAGCGATATCTAGACAGCAGAAAATTAGATAAAACATCGCCTTAACGTAAAATCGACTTGAACTATAATATAATTAAAATTTGTTAAATGACTATTAAAGTTGGCGGTGAAGAATATTATCAACAGATTCTTTGTAATTTGGAATCTAATCGAATAAATGTACACTACAAGTAAATTTATTCAGTTCGTAGTCAGTTTCACTTCCACGTCACCTACTCATACTTCACCCAATGAATATTCACCCAAAGTTCCTGTTAAGGTCTGTCCCAACGCAACCTCGTGAGCCCACGCTCGGCTTCTTGTTCTTCCGCCATAGGCGATCAGATTGATGAGTGTGCTCATAGCCGTCTGGGTTCACCACCGGCAAGAAGTACCTGCAAATAAGAGCGTCAATTCTAGATAGACTATGAGATCTTATTCTTCATTAGCAAGCGCACAAAGTAAATTTTGATTTGTAGTTGGTTAAAATACCCATATTGTACGATTTTACGAAATAGACAAACTTAGACAATAGACTTCGCTAGTCTTAGTATTTTATTATATGTGACTGCCTAACGCTTAACTATCCCGCTTTGCGCAAGCTCAGCTCAATACAGTTCACTCTAAGTAAAGTAACAGTCTATAAATGTCCCACTAAATGGCAAAGGCCTCTTCTGTACAGAGGATATCAGGGCATAGTCCACCACGCGGCGTATATATCTTCGAAATATTTTTTCTTGTTATTGTTTCAAAAAGATGCAGGTTTCCTCACGATGTTTTCCGTTACCGCTGAGCACGTGATAAGACAGCACTTAACGATAACAATTTCATTGATGCCGACACCGGGGATAGAACTCAGGTTGCTCGAGTATATGGGATTAAAAGCGAGCGCCCGGACAATGACCTATCTCGGCGTAGTATAGTCGTTCACTCTTGCCCTGTAGTATTAATTAGTAAACTTCCAAACCAGCTTGGATTTATAATGCATACGCACCAATCGATGTTTTTAATGTCGTCGGTTTCAACGTCGAAATTCTCCGCAAACTGGTTAATGAAGTAGGTGACTGTAGCGGGACTAATCCATTCGCGGGCGTGGATCCCGCCGTCTATGAAAACGGCCTTGTTGGTCGGTTTTCCGTCTGATATACGCAAAACCTGTAAGAGTTGCAGTTGAGTATATAACATAGATATGAAGCTATAGAATAATATAAGTATGGTTTATAACAAATTATTCTGACAAACCTTTAAGTCTCTTCCTTCGTAAGATTTCCCAATTGAATTTACGCTGACGATTTTCGGATACGTTTTCGCCAAGTAGTCCATGAAACCGTGAATATCCTCGACTCTATGATATTGTTTCCAAGTCATACGGTGACCTGAGAATGAAATTTGTTACATATTAACCTGGGTCATTGACCATATTATGACATTACACCGCTTCTCGAAAATTATCAAAGAACGTTTTCGCATATATGGAAAAAAGTCCGTACGTTAGGAAACCGACCAGTTAGGAGATTTCCACTGTCACCATATAATATACTCGGTGAGAAACACATACAGTAGATGTGCCCTCAGTTAGTTACGAAGTAGTAAAACACATATTAACACTCCACTAACCGAAACAGGTATTAAACATTAATATTAGTTAAGGTTGATAAAATCAGTCAGTTAGGGCACACGTGAGAAATCTTTTGATGTCGTGGAACGAACCCCAATTCGCATACGGCCAGTACTCCATAGGCAGATCGATAGAATTGTAGCCCAAGTAGGCACCTACCAAACTATTACGACGAGGTGAAGCCCTGTAACGCCAAAAATTGTAAGCTCTTGCTGCAACAAAACCACACGAGCCCTTGGAATATTCAACTTGCGCCGTTCTTACATTTCAACGGTGTCTGTATTTAAGGAAAAAATATACGCATACAAACCTCTTCTATCTTGTAGTTCTATTTCATTGGCATCTAGAGGTGGATTCTCTTCGTTAATTCTCTGCTGCAAATCCTCTATGAGCACTTCGATGGGTATTCTTTCCCTCTTAAACACCCGTGTAACGTTCGTTACTGCATTGGACTTTACAAGAATGTCAATTGACGTTTGGTTTCCTCCCCACGTAGAAATCACTAAAAATTATACCAATCTGAATATGCTCTTATATCATGTGAAAAAAATTGAACATCATAATAAAATCTTACAATTCCTTCTGGTTAATCGAGTAATAACGCCCCGGACACTTATTCGCTCTGTAGAAACCTTCCACACTTGTGCTCCTGTGTAGTCCACTTTGCCTTCTCCACCAATTCTAAGAATTGGCGGGGAAGCATCGATGACAACCTCCTCTGGACCCTCGACTTTACCGGTTGGGTCTTCGGTTTGTGTTGCTGCCTCCCCCTCTGTTAAAGGTAAAACTGTTGTCTCTTTCTCATCGTCCAGCGGTTGCTTCACAGAGTTTCTTTGCGGCCATTCTGAAAAGTTATTCACGTTAGGGCCGAAATTTTAAAGAGATACATGATGATATATTATTGTACTTTAGGGGCCATTACATGAACCATACTTTTGGTGTAAACGCGTTGTTTAAATAGTATGTAGTGCAACCTTTTGTAGACAGCAGAAAGGATATATGCCCAATGAATTTACATAATGCACATTAGATTGGTTTGATAGCGTCCAGAGCCATTGTTTAGTACCTACAATATCTAAGGCCATATTCAAATACAAAAAGCTTGCGTGAATTTTAGTCAGCGTTTTATTATATTCAAATTCTATACAATTTTATTAAATTTTAAAATGCTAGTTGTAGATGTAAGTTTTGGTGGTGATAAACATCGGTCTGAGTGATATATAATATACATAATCAATCAATTTGTAGTAAACAAATATTAAACTAAATGTATACAATTTTTTTTTGCAATTTATTTATTAAACACATTTAAGTTTAATTTTGAATGCATACTAGTATTAAAAATAAAAATAATCGTAAATTTCAATAGCATAAGCAAAAATATTACACAGTCTTTGTGAAAATTTGTTTGAAATTGTCGGTTTACTGTAAAAATGGTCATTAGATGGTGCCAAAGGTTTCTAAAAAGTCGCAAATATACATTGTTGGTCGATGTTGAGATTCTTGCGCCGTAAGGTTATCGGGTGCTTAGCTGAGTTGGTTAGATGGCTCGAGAGTCTGTAAGCTTTACCCCGAAGAAGCATGTTCGAATCCTGGCTGCGCCGGATTAAAAATATTCAACAATTTATCTCATAAAGTCGTAAAAGTTTATATTAATTTCGATCACAGGTCACTGGCAACAAGCGATTTGCCTTAGTATAAGAAAAAGTATCCAATAACGGTATATTTTCGCGAAATTTTACTATTTTATTGTTACCTATAAATCATTATGACCTAATATTCGGTCTTCGCAACGATGTGAAATGACAACGAAGTGAAACTAGTTCAAAACGTTTCTTTCGATTGATTTATTACCATGGTCATCGATCGGCTACAGTTTATTTACGACCGGGAACATGTGGTGCATGAGAAATGGAATAATATAATTGAAATTCACTACTCGTTCAGCGCGTCACACGTTCCTAATGACTTTCTCCGATCAACGTATGTTTTCCAATGGCGGTCTGATCTTAGCCTTCCTAACGGTGTATTTTTTTTATTAACTTATATTGGAACAACAAAAATCCAGCCTAGTCCATAATTATACATATATTTTTTATAAAAAAAAAATGGTTCTGCGTTAGCTCTATCTCAGGCTAGGCTACGCTCTGATAGTTTAACGACATATCATGTTCCTAATATCTCGTCCATATATGGGCTGTTACAAATAACATAAGTAAAACTTAAAGAAGCTGACATTTTCTCGGTTTAGATTTAATTTAAGCACATAGGCAGTAATTTTAATAGTATTGAAAAGAAGCTTCATTTCTATGTTATCAAATTGCAAATAGAAAAATCCTTAGAAATTAATTTCGAATATCACATTATTTACTAGCGACGATATTCGTGTACTACAACTACAAACCATGGGACCAGTTATTAGCGTATTGCCTGAACAATTAATAGACAGAAAGTGTGTTTTAAGACCGACGACTCTGTGGCCCCGTGTCTAAGCTATTAGCTTCGGCGTCGGGGGTCGTAGGGTCGATTCTCACACGGGACAAGTACATGTTTGACGCACAGATAATTGTTCCGGAGCTGGGTGCTCGTTTCCCAAGGCTTTCCGGTCGTTAAAAACATAACCTAAACGGCTTACAACATGATTTACATGTTGTCCCGACCCCACCTAGGTTGGATAAGGGCAGGATGATGATGACGTGTTTTAAGACCACACTTTCCGCCTATAATTTGTTCTGTGACACGAAATTGGCAGAATTCCACTAAGAGAGGCTAGAGAGAGAGAGAGAGAATCAAAGAAGAAGAAGAAGTGTGTTCTCAAGAATGTAGTTTTGAAATCGCGCTCTCACCCCTCACGCTTACGACTTTGGTACACCGAAATCCATTTTCGTCTTGCCCATGTTCATTTTAAGACCCACCTGTTGGGAAACGTTACTAAGGGCCCTGAGCATAGTGTTAAGGTCCTCCAGCGACTATATCGACGGCAAAACGAAGGTGAGGTGTGGGATTCGCCGTTGATATTGATGCCGAATCCGTTGCAAGTTCCGGATCTGCAAGTTGAAGTGGCAGTAGGCAGGCCACATCGCTCGAAGAACTGATGACCGATGGGGAGTAAAGGTTCTCGAGTGGCGAACCGGAAGACGTAGCGTTGGAAGGCCTCCCTCTAGGTGGTAAGAGTCGCGGGGAACCGGTGGACGTAAATGGCAAAGTGTAGTTCTATATGGCGTTCTAAGGGGGAGGCCTATGTAGGACGTCTTGCGGCTGATGATGATGATGATGATGAATAGTACCATTGATTACGTTCTAATAATTTGTAATTTATGGCGGTAAAAAAGTATTAATACGTACATATTATGTATGTAATATTTTTACTGTTACTATAATTGTAAAAAGCTAGGTAATATTGCCAAAAGACAAATTTTATTTCAAAATCTTATTACTGTTAGAAGTGATTTCATCCTATCTTTCATTTCCACGCCCGCTTGATATGCAAATTCTATGTCTGCGCAATATGAAATATTCTGTTTGGAAGAAAACTACTTTACGGTCTTCTTCCTATAATGATTGTCATAATGCGGAGATGAAGTATATTTAACTTAATAACGGCTAAAAATACAGGCAACAAAATCCGAAAGAAAATTACCGAAATCAATTTTTTGAATTCTTGAGAAGAAATAAAAAAAAACATTTCCATACAAATCCACTATTCGTTTTCCTTACATAAAAATTGAAATACATATTTACATAAAAAAGATAATATAAACCACAATGATATTTTTTGTACGCTCAGCTTGTGTCGCGTATACCTTATTCGCTTTAAAAACGGGACAACCGTAAGTTATACAGGTAAAACGGTACAGCGGTAAACTTAAGATTTCTTGTTTTAATCAAACTGTGCGCGCGAAATGGAACAGCTAAAGAGAGAATAAAATTATAGGCTGTTTCCCTAATTTGCTTATTTTTATCTGACATGAGAAAAAAAAAAGGTCGTAGCATAATCTTACCTTTGCCGGGCGCGAGCTCGTTTATTAGCGGAGTGCTGGTCACCGTCGAGGTCACCAGCAAAAGCACGGCCGTCCGCGTCCACAAGTCCATGGCTACTGACGCAGGACTTACGGTCAACGCGTCGGAGACGGCATTGATGCTCGTGACCAGCCCGCACTTGACTTATAAGCTCTACTCCGACGACAAAGTCTTGTATACATCAGATATCGGCTGCATAATGGCTTTTAAATTACGCGACAAGTTGATAATTCTGCCCCTTTTTACGAAGTACTCTAAACATATTGTCTTTGTAAAACCGGGCCACTTGTGTATGTGTGAATTCAAAACGATCCCGTTAGATAATCCGGAATATTTACTCTGTTTTGTATTGTTGAAAAAGCAATTATAGCTTGGATTTTAATGTTGTTTAAACTTTGTATGAGGAATATAGACATTCTAGTGCGCAATTGATTGGCAAAATAAACTCGATATTGCCCATATATATAAAGTTTAAATTAGCATAATACAATCATTAATTTCAATAATCTTTAAACTTTCTAATAAAATATTATAAGTTAAGTACACTCCCCCGATTATGAGTCATCATGTCTTTTACGTTTGTTTTCAAACCAGAATGACAACCTTCTTTCTTGACGTAGCAGAGGCGCCATGACCGGTCATTGCCTCCAAGTTGCAGTTATTTCGTAAGAAGAGGAAAATCAGTTGTGATTCTCAAATACTTCTGATAATCTTTAACAGCTATTCCATATGTTTTCCTAATATGTGAGTGTATCGAAGTGAAATATGATTGCTTCTTTTAAAAACTCCTACTTATATTGATATCTATTTTCATGACGAAAGTCAACGCCCTGTGTTGAAAAATCCAAATAAGGTTTTTGCCTTTTGAAATGAGAATATTTACACTTGTAATTTTTTCTCGTGTGCATTTTGTCAATAGACCTCAATACTTTCTTAAAGTCATCCTCTGACATGTATCTGTAAATAAATCCTGATAAATAATTACAGATTAATGAATCGGTAAAGGCACATATTAAAGACAATGGCGTAAATCGCCGTAACGCAAAGTCAAGACCTTATTCCGCTGGAGTTATTGAGTCCAGGAAAAAGGACGTGGGCAAATTAAAATTTACATCTAATTCACCAAAAAAGGTAACATGCAAACATGAAAATGTATTAGAAGAACTCAAGGACACAAATGAACGCGTTAAGTCTCTTGAGCTAATAAATGTACAGCTTACCGATGACAATAAACTATTGCGACGAAAATTGGATCAAATTAATAATGACAAACATGTTGTGGATTTAAAATTATCAGAATGTGAAAAATTTATAAGTAAGCTTTCTAGAGAATATGAAAACAGATATTCGGAATTGAAAACAATCAAGGAAAATGAAAATGGCTTGAAATCCGAGTTGTATAAGGAAAGAAACGAAAGAAGAAATTTAACAAGTCAACACGAAAAAGATGTTATAGTTATCCAGGATCTCCAAAGGCAGGTTAAAGAAATGGAGATGATTTTAAAGAGGAAACATCCCGATTCTGTTTCTGCTCTGATTGGTAAGTTTTATGCTTGCTCTTTTATTCTTATTATAATGAAAAATTGTACAAAATCACAATTTGTTTTAGTTGCCTCAAAGTCTTCGACAGTTGAAGATAACAAAAAGAAATTATTAGAAGAACGAATTGCTCGATTGGAACAGGAATTAAGAGATAAGGAAAATCACTTTCAAAGTATACTTCTTACTTTACAAGAAAAGTTTACTGATATGAAGCAAAAATACGAGAATCACATTATTGATGTTGAGAGACAATTGATGGAAGATCGAAAAATGCATACTGACCTTAAGAATAGATCTAATAAAACAGATTTAAAAGATGTCGCAGTTCAAACTGTGACTGGAGCTAGCCATACTGTAGGGACACAAACGCTATGGAAAGCGGAGAGAGCTTCGTCCGCAGTAAGCAGATTATCGCAAAATTCTGCCTTGTTTATGAACAAATTGAAAGAGGACAGTTATCTTGTTGCTACTATAAAAGGACTACAATCCGAATTAACGATAAAGCAACGCACTATATCCAAAATCAACAGAGAGACTGAAGAATTACGAAAAAATCTTCGTAATTTGCAGCGAGAAAAGGAAGGTTAGATGTTTTGAGTCTCATATTTAGCTAAGCAACGATATTAAGTTCTTTTTTTTATTTATTTATTTTTAAACTTCATGCACAAAACACAGTACATAGGCGGACTTAACGCTGACAGCATTTTCTACCAGTCAACCTTAGGGTGGTACTGAGAAGTTTTGGTAGATGCACAAACATATAAAAGAAAAAAAATAATAAGTAATTATTAAATATAAATATATAATACATAATACAATTCTATCACGCAATACTTTTAAACTATAAAATTAACTATAACTACATATATGTATATACTTTAATATACATATATACAGACATATAAATAAACACAAATATTAAATATACATATACATAATATAAAAATACATTTATATAAAAAAAGCAAAAAGTTTTAAGTGAAATTTGAATTTACAAAACTTATCTGCAGTTTTTAAACATTTCTCATGTTCCAGTTTTACTTAATTTGCACCCACAAAAGAAGACACCGAGCAAACAGACGAAATCGGTTGAAAATATACTGGCTAAAGTAACTAATGAGTGGGAAGCCGAACTTTCAGACACCAAAAAGCAGAAAGAAATGCTTATTCAGGAAAGGGCAAGTTTGCTGGAGTCACTCAAGCGAACTAATGAAGAGTATATATTATTGAAAAAGAAACGAATACAAGATGTAAGTTGTCATTAGGTTTTGTTGTTGTCATTGTTTTGCCATATGTATAACATTTCTTACGATTGCGAACAAATTGGCAAACCAGTAATCTCTTAACTGATATGACCAGATTGTCAATAGTTCTACACGTGATGAGGCATTATAGCGAGGTTACATTCACACGACACATTGCCCTATGCTCCCTCGGTGGTAAGGTATTGTTATATTGGAACTTTTCATTTCATTGGATCCAAAAAGTTGTTCTTAAAAAAGTTTAATTTGATTCGATACCGATAACCGCATTAGAAATTAATTGTCTACCTTCCATACGGATCGACTTGATATTTATTCACAACTTATTATATTGAAGATTGAATGTATGTAAGAATGTTTTTATATACTTTTTATTCTGAAGTTCCAATAGAAAGAAAAAAAAATGCCACAGCGAAGCCTAGTTGGTTTCAGCTCCTTACAAATAAACAAACAAACCACAACTGTGGTTTTTTTAACACCTGAATATCACCTATATATTATTTACACTTTTAAGAATCCGGTCACACGCTGATTGTTATTAATTATAGCATACGGTTATTTTATCATTTGTTGTGTATCTTTCAAGTCCATTGCAACTTGATTGTTTTCCACTTTAACGTTTCTATTCTTTATTTTTCTTTGGTCATCTTGATCTCTTTTTGAAACATTAAAATGGAATTGACACACGCTTTGCACAGCTACACACGTTGCAATTGGCGCACGAAAAGGAACTAATGCAGATGAATATACAGCTCTACCCCCTTCAAGAGGAGATCAAGCTGTTGAATCGCACGGTAGAGATATTGCAGGAGCGACTTCGGGTTGCAGATGAGAAGCTAAGGTGTAATGCTGGGCACAGAGACCATGACACACGCGGTGGGGGTGATAACGGAAATTCTAATAATAGCCGTTGAAATATTATTCCCTTTCGTGATCATGACTTTCTTGTACATCATTTTCATTGTTTTCATATAAATTATGTGAAGTTTTGATTCATCTATAATGTGCTAAACTCTGTATGAGAATCTAGTTTCAATGGCGGGGTTCCTTATTTAAATGTTTGTTTTCTTTAGGATGGTTCTTTTACCATCTTCGTCCGTTTTGCGTTCCCCGTCTACTGCGAACGTGAATGTATTGCATTTTTCTCTTCCTAGAAAAAAATAACACCACATGTTACAAAGTTGTTGCAGAGTGTGTTGTTATTGTTACAAGTAATAAGTAGAAGTACTAACGCCCGGTTCTGAAACACTGATCATCGTAGATGTCAACTAATCAGCCGTCCAATGGCTTTTCAAATTTCATTTTAAAAAAGGACGGTTAAACTCTCTGAATTGACCAGAATGATCTTCTAATGATCAGAACGATCAATCCAAAGAGTTTAACCATCCTTTTGACAACTAAAATGAAATTTGAAAACCATTTGACAGCTGATTAGTTGACATCTACGATGATCAGTTTTTCAGAAACCGGGCGTAAGAGTACGGACTAGTTATATTGCTAGATTTGTCGAAGAAGCTTATTGGGACCACTGTTTGAGAACGATGGCGTTTGATATCAAAGATATATAAAGACTGTAGTCATTCGTTTGCTAGACTGTGATGTTTCGGTATAAATAACGCACAAAGTTGTCATTCAATTTCTATTTCATTAATCGGCTTAGTTGCTTTCAACGAACTAGATTAGAGTTTAATTACTAGTCAAGTATTTAAAGTGATTTATTTTTTAATTCGAATTAAGTAACTATTGTGGTGCCTTTATTATGTATTAAATAAAATATCTTTTTGTAACTTGTATATTATTCACACATATCATTCAATCTGTGACGTCACGTTAAACTGAATATGGCACCCACTAAAGGACGTAATGGACTAAAATAGGGCTTCATTAACATTTGAAAAATGTTTTATAAGCTGCTTTGTTTCCTGTATTCACCCCATAGATGCGAATAATTTCTGAAATCACGCCTCAGATATAAAGGACATATAATCAATCCTTATTTTCCTGGTTGTGTGTTCGCGTGGGATAATTAAAACCCACTCGGGCCAAAGTATATAAATAACATGTATAATAATAATAATAATAATAATGACTTAAGCTGGGAATACGTACTCATACCGCCCCGCGTCGAAGGCGTTAACAGTAACGTTACTTAGTGAAAGTCCCATTTAATGTCCATATTTTTTTCTTCCTTTTGCTATATTATGACAAAATAATCTTAATAGGCTCTGCAGATTGAAAAAAAAAATCTGAAAAATAAACTTTGAGTGCATGAAACCAGGAAATATTAATTGTTATATACTAATAATACTATTCAATATTTATCGACTATTAAATATAATATATTTCAATGTATTCAATCATTGTGATGTTCTGAGGACAGCCTTGGTTGTAAGCCACTTTGTCCGATTTCATGTACGCATTTTAGCTTAACAAATAATAAATATGTTTTCTACTAAATATAATATAAAACAGCTGCATGTCTTACCTGAAGGAGATGGTTGATAAGGCAGTTCCCCGCTTTATTCGCGTTTCAGTTGGTGCGAGGCCGACCTCTAGGGTTAGTCTCCGGGGGTAGAGACATCGAACGGATATCAAATAATGTATTCTTGCCCGTACCACCTTTCAGCTTCGAACACTGTACTTTAAGAATGCGAGTGTTCACTGAACCCCAATTGAGAAGAGGCAGCCGGAAGGCTGTCTGAGTTCTTCCATCACTAGTCACAGCGTACGTCTGCCACGGGAGACCCCGCCGCCTAAAATATGGCGTTGAGATCCCCAGCTGGTAATCCTCGAACTCGGCCATTGTTCTTTTAGATTCTCACTAGATCGCCTCGGCGACAACATCTCCCAAAATATCCGCCACGAAACCGATGATAATGTAAAACAAAATAAATAACACCATCATCATTTCGGCCTGTTTGAGTCCACTGCTGAACATAGGCCTCCCCCATAGACTGCCACGGAATACGTTCCTGAGCCACCTGCATCCTAAATAACACATATAGGCATACACAGATTATTCCGACTACTTTCGTCGATCCTGATGTGTTGTTTGCTCCGTCGTCAACATCGTCGGAGGGGACGCACTATGGCTCTGATACCGCCCATTTGTTTCAACCAGTGCACCATGTTTTAAACATATCATCAGCAGCAGCGCAGTGTTTGCTTGCACAAAATGCTATGATGGATAATTACCACTGAATGTCCTCAGATCCTCCTCTTCCCAGACCTCACTAGCGTTAGAGCGAGATGGCAGCTTTTGGGCGGTAGTAGTAGCTTTCCGTTCACTATTATTTTGCGGGCAGCTGGAATGTTCGACGCGGCCCACACCCGGTGTGACCCCAGTAAGGTGTCATGGAACGCTGTCCAGAAATGACCCACACGGTGTGTGTGTTCAGGCATGAGTCCCAGCTGCCCGCACCGGCATAATACGCTGCTGCAGTTGGCCACAGCAGTGGTACTGTTACCCGGATGGACGCTAGAAACAATGCACGAGTTGAATGAGTTGTGCTTTAGAGAATCCGTGGAACTTTCTAGCCTGTTTTCATTAGTAACGTGATGTTACTAATTTTATTTTTTGATTAATAATTTTGGCAAATATATTAATAATCAAGGAACCAACAAAAAATAATTTTTAAATATTGAAAAGTGTAATCTAAATCACTATATTGAAGTGCAACCTGTTAAATCAGAGTTTTATGCGTCGCTTATAAGCTGAACAAAGTTCAACAACCTCCGTTTAAATTTAAACGGTGCCAATGCTTTTTCTTGATTGATTCCAATTTAGTGATGAAACTGCAGCGAACTGCTAGAATAATGTACTGAACGCGTTAAAAATAAGAATTCATTTCAAATAAAAAAAACTGTTTCTTTTATCATAAATATGTACATACCTAGATGTGATCAAAAATACACCTGTATTATTCATATGAGAGTGAATAGTTTTCTTTTATGATAAAAAAGTGGCACATGCAATCACTTCTAGAAAATTCTATGACACGATAAGTGTACCTGCGTTAATATCTTACAGATTTCTTGTTCGTCCCAATTTCTCTGGGCTTAAGATATAAACTTATCGAACAGGTTACGGTAAAAGCTAGTTAAACTAGTCTTGTATTCATCTAGAAATGAAGTTTTATTATCATTTTGATGGAGGCACAGGTCTAATGATTCACCACTATTGCAAATGCAGTGTGATAACATAATCAAAAAAAATATTGTTTTATTGCCGGCAAAAAAAGTATGAACGCAGATTTCTCTTTCCATATCTTAATTGATTGTTATTAGATATAAATGGAGAAACTTATGAATTACAATATTTACCGAGGTAAATCATAAGGTAGTAAGTTTTAAAATATAAAATTAGTATATGAGGAGTAAACAAGTGTACTTACTTGAAAATACCTTAATCGGCCGACTATCGTTTTTTGAATGAATATTATACAGGCATTGACTCAGGTAAGTAAAAAGTTCATTATGTCCGTAAAATCGTTCATCCACTTCGATTCCGTTACATTTTGGTAAATGATTATGCACGTTCCGGTTAATTTTTAAAAGTTGACTTGATTTTGTAAAATTAATATATAATATAAAACTACCACTCGACAAGTAACATATCATAGTGTCATGGTGTGTGGAGGGTGTATCAACTGTGTAAGGTCCAAAAAGAAACGAAATTCAAATTACAATGTTAGGTTGGTTTGGTGTTGGCTATCAGTTTCGGTGGACTTGGAGCTAATATAAGTCGTGATATGTAGACAAAACCGAAGGGAAACAAATAGAGCAGCAATTTTATAATTTGTTCTACAACAAGCCTTCACGTCGGAAATGTATAGGTTAAGTATAATTATCATAATATAACTAACTTACTTAGCTTCTAAAAACAGCGATAAAATCTGTGACCGGTTTTTCAGATCATTAATACTAAAATATCAATTAAATATGTTCAAATTTAATTTAAGTCAGTAATGTGCAGAGACTAGCACTAATAATTAAACAAATAATTGGCATAATCTATACATATAATAAAAATGTAACTGATCGTTGTCTGTACATGGAAGATATTTAAGAAAAACTGTTATTGGGGACTTTTATCAACACCATAGAACCCAAAACAATGATTGTTAAAATTTTTGTCTGTTTATCCGTTTGTCTGTAAGCGCTAGTCTCAGAAGCGGTTTAACAGATTTGGATGCATTCTAGTAGTTACTAATGCATTCTAGTAAGGTTCAGGTCTGCGTCAGATGAAGCTTTAATAGTCTCGGGACTGAAAGCACAAACATCAGTTAATACAAGACACAAGAGTAAACTTCATTTAAAATTTAGTGTTAATTTTATTTTGGTAAATCGGTTCATAAATAAAGAAGTTGTAACTTAAAGAACCACATTGAAGATTTGTGGCGATAAAATGCTATATAATAGCTACAGTTCAATGGGATGGAACTGTACTTAACTATATATTATGGTTTGTAAAATGATGATGATTGTAAGTTTATATAAAGTTAAAAAAAATCCCGGCCAAGTGCGAGTCAGAAGAATATTACAAAACTGAAGTTAGTTTGTTTGAACTCGCTAATCTCAGGGACAATCAGATTTGGAAAATTCTTGCGCTGTTTGACAGGCCGTTTATTGAGGAAGTTTATAGGCTACATTTAAGCACGATATAAATGTAATACACGCGGGCGGAGCCGCGGGCGAAAAGCTAGTTTATTAATAAAAACGTTGCATCAATAACCAAAAAAAAAAACTAAAATTATTATACTCTACAATTTGTATATTTGGCTATTTGTTACAACACTGTTAACATTGAATTGTTAAACTGCACGTTTAAGCATGTGGTGCTGGTATCCTAGTATAGCCATGATATTATGGCAATATAAAATAACCGATAACAGCCTACTCCTTTGTTAGTATTATGCTTTCACTTGTAATTTTAGGACTTAACCTGAAAATTGTCATCGCGTACAGCATATTCATAAGAACTTTTTTCTCAAGGATTTTGTGATATTAAAAAGTCAGTCAGACGTAAAATGTATCTTTCGAACCCTGAAGGCTCACAGATGTGAGACTTCTCACGATCGTGTGTGGAGTACTGTTGCCATATCTGGGGTGGGGCTGCAAAATGCCATCTGGCTGCCTTGGACTCAATGGAGAGGCGTGCGGAAAGGCTCATTGGTGACCATAACTTGGTTAAAACCAATCTCACTAGCCTTGAGCACGGGCGAAGAGTCGCCAGCCTCTCGGTTTTCTAAAGGATACATTTTGGAGAGTGTGCGTTGGAGTTACATGATCTTATTCCTCCCGCCCCTTTCCATCATCGGACGACCAGGCGTTCGGCGGGGCTCCACACTTATGGTGTCGACGTCCCACGTACAAGAACAAAGCGATTCGCTTCTTCATTTATCATCCGTACAGCTAAGGAATGGAATAGCCTACCGGCGTCCGTCTTTCCGTCCGAATACAACGTTGGCATCTTCAGGGCAAAGAGTGAATAGGTTTCTACTGAGCTAGCGCGCTTACCATCAACGGCTGTATCGCCACTTACCATCAGGTGGGATGGCAGTCAAGTGCTAGCCAGTTTTTGAATTAAAAAAAAAAAGATTCCCATTCCCAAGAAGTTGAAGTTGGTCTAAAAGTGTTACTTGCCCTAATTTCCTGTTCGAGCAAGCTGAAATAATTTCGGGTAATGTGTTGTGATCGATTCTAGTGTAAACCCGTGTAAAGTATATTGCTATACTTTTATTATGGTTCACGTTTATTCTCCATTAGCTTTTCGCCAGCGCCTCGCCAGCTTCACGCTTAAATATCTTTCTTTAAAAAAAAATCCAATTAAAAATAGCCTATGTCCTTTCGTAGACTATCTGTGTACCAAATCGATTCAGTTGTTTTGGCGTGAAAGCGAGACAGACAGAAAGACAGAGTTACTTTCGCATTTATAATATTAGTATGGATTAGCGACACGAATCAGCGGTGCTTTGGTAGCTAGTGGTTGTAATTTGTCTGTTAGAACTTAGAAGCGGGCAGTGCTGGCTGCAAAAAAACAGGAAGGGTTTTACAGACTATTCAGAACCGTTTTGTAAAATAGCGCCATCTGTTCCAAAAGGAAATTGTTTTCTACGAGATCAAAGTAATTTAAAAAAAATAATAGAAATATATTAGAATAAATAGAGGAATATTCAACGAAAAATAATTCAATCAGACGTTTTTTGTTCTAATTCTGTTATAGTATAGCCCATATTATGTGTAAACATATCTAAGTGTGCATTCCTAAGATAAAAAGAATGAAAAAAAAAATTAACAATGTTTATACATTGATTTTATGGTTTCGCGCGAATATTATACATATCAAATGAATTTATTTTATGGATTTTATCGCGTGATATTCATAAACTTTTTTAGATAAATTTTAGATTCAATTATATTTGAGCAATGGCGACATCTCTTGTTACAAATGTTCATCGTTTAATGTTATTTGTAATGTGTTTTCTGCTGTAAAGGACACACTAAATAGCGCAAAGCATTACTAAAAATACAATAGAACGAACTTAGCTGGTAAAGCGTCTTGATGACGCCAGAAACCAGAAGACGCAGGTTCGAATTCCGCAGCCCCAAAAGGTTTTGTTCAATTTATCCACAAAAATGTACAATTCACATTTTTAGTGCTTTTACCGCTCCCAATTACAAAATCAGAGATCCGAAAGTACTAAAGAGAAATGTAAAGAAAAAAAATTGTTTTAATATAAATAATAAACCGAATCAGTTGCCAGTAATATGTTTATTAACATAGCTCTATATACATTTATCGTAATTTAAAATAGAAACATTTCCTGTAGAAATTTACAATAATTAAAAAAAAATAATGTGGCAATTATAATGTTAAACATATTAGGCTTCTTATTGCTACAACTGTTTCCAGAATCTCTTTCACCAATTAAGGCGCATAAATAAAAACATGTTATAACAAAGTAATTTGGCAACCCAATATAAATTTTTCATTGCTTATACATTATAGGATACCTCCAATATATATCACAATTAAGTAATGCACTTTACATAAATAAATTATAAAATTGTCAACTCAGTGTCTGTCTCAATATTTACTATCATATTATAAAAACAATGTCAAAACAATTCACTATTATATCTGATCACATGGTCCACTGTTGTGCTTTAAACGCAAACAATATAGTTTAACCATATATTTTGCCTCATTTCCACACAATCCTCACAAATTCATTGTCAATCTTAGTGTCACATGTGTGCCTGTATAATTTTGTCTTCTAATAAAAGTACATAGATTGTTTAAACATGATACACTTCAATGTGCTAACGCATGGAGCATTCACAAGTTTATGTGACAAACACCGAACCATTATTTCACCTCGACAATTGATACAAATCACTCACAGTTGTAATTCATTGATAAAATTTTCGATTGAACGAAATTGCCGTTATAAGAATAAAAGATGCAACAACGCTTCACAATTTTTTCCACTAGTTCGTAATAATGACATGTGTTCGGTATGAGAACACAGTGGTCCTGGGCTAGTCCGCATCGCCGTTCGTCACTGTTAACGGTTCCTCTTCTTCATTATAGTCTAGAGAGAGGACGGAGGCACGTCTCCTTTTCCCGACCGGCGTGTCGCTACACTCACTGCCCGAGTAAGTCCGTTTATCTGCTGGGGATGAAGTCCGATTCCCGTTAACTGTTGAATGTGTTGCACGCAATTCACGTTGCAGGAATAACACTGTACTCTGCATGCCTTCAACATCCTCGTCCAACTCTTGCATCAGTTCATCCATCTCTGAAGAAAAAAAAAATATTTGTGTTAAAATTTGCATGGCTTTTAATTTTTATAAAAGATATCATCACCATGTGCATACCCGATTGTGATTTCTTTACTTCCTCACTGAAACTTTTTTGCAGCGCTAAATCACCCTCCAGTTTTGCTATTCTACCACTTGATGTCATCCGGCCAAGGTCTTCATTTTCTTGGTGCAGCAGTCTGCATTTAGCCATGAGCTTTTTCCCTGTATTAGAATCGGGAGTAAATTTCCATGCTGAGAGTTCATTTTGTGTTTCCTCTAATCTCGCCTTTGTTGATGTAAGTTCTTGTTTTAACCTCAGGATAAGCACATTCACAGCTGGGTCTAATAGCGTTGGCCGTCCTTGAAGGCTGGCATGTGAGGATTTCAATTCATTTATTTGACTCTGGAAATTAAAATAAGGACAGTAATTTGTTGTTTAGTTGTCATTTTCAAATTTTATTATACCACAGTTTTTTTTACTTTGTTCTGTAGAAGTTATTTATATTAATACAAAACACACCATTACCAAAATATCCTACTATAATACTCATAAGCTTGCTAAAAAGTGCTTTCATCCTCTAAATGAGCACTAAAATTAAAGGGAGCACTTAAAGTAAATCATATCTATCAGACAGATTCTCTACAAGTTTCAAAAGTCATAAGTTGAACTCATGTTAGTTATAGCATTTCATAATTTATACTATAAATATTAGTGGTGAACATTTATGTATGTATCAAAACTAGAAAATACAGTTGAAACCAATATAAAAGAAACCAAAACGATAATATTTCAGTACAGCAAAATATAAAATGGTATAATCAGTAGCCACAAACAATGCCTCATAAGGTCACCAGTTTAAACTTAACATAAAAACATGTGAGATGGGTGCCAACCTTTATTACAGAAAAATAATTATTTGGCATGTTGCACTTACTACATAATCTTGAATTTCCTGTTCTTTAGCAGCAAGGCGTCTAACAAGTACTTTCTCCCTATGTTGTGATTCCGCATATTGTTGTTTATTCCTATCTTCTATCTCTTTCGCTTTTTCCAAGCTGCCTGCACAGATCAATATTTTTGTTTTAGCAATAGCTTGGAAATCATCTGGTTGACTAATAAATAATATTATTAAGACCAATATGAAAATTAATTATCTACTTTCATTGCATGTTTTAAACACTCGCTAGAAGAAAAAATAACTGAGATATCTTACATATAAAGAATTTACATAATTTTTATTTCTCAAGATAAGAAATTTAGAAAATTTAAATCTGTAATTTAGAATCTCAGTTAATTTTTGTTATATCACATATTATGTTAACATGTTGACTAAATAATTTAAACAATTAAAATTGTTGACTACTTAATTACACTTTGATTGATGCTTAAATACAAATTTAAAATCGACAACACCTTAACTAAAGAATATATTTAGATTTGAAAGTATAATATGAGCCCATAAAACAAATCTACTTACTTTTCAGTTAAAAGTTTTTATCGCCTTTAGTAAAAACTTAGAATAAGATTATTTCGAATGTCAACATTAAATATTTGGCCGAGATATGTTTTGTGAACCATATTGTTTAAATTTCCAATATTTTACAACATTAAATTAAATATGTTTCAATTACATTTAAATGTAGTAAAATTAATAAAAATTTATTAATTATATAGAGAATTGAATAGTGTCACAACCTAATTGTACACTATGAAATGTGAGAACTTTTTATCAAAGGAAATAAATATGGAAATGTATATTTAAATTTGTTCAAAATAAAATAACTTTAGTGATTATAAAATAGTGCTTAATGCTTATTTAGAATAAACATTAAAATTGTGCATTTGCACACAATAACTTCATATTTAACTAGTTATTGAAATCAAGATTTGTAGACATTTTAAAACTAGTCTGATTTAGTATATTACACAGAAAGCATTTCAATAATTTTTTGCAATGATTTAAAAATTGTATTTACTATTAAAAATTATTACACATAATTAATTGATTTATCAAAGGTTTTATCTTAAGAAAAATGTTTCATGTTATCTCCTACATTTTGTATAAGTAATTCTAATCTTGTCAATATAAATTCTACCATTCACCTTTAGTGCAGCTTAGAATATTATTTTATTATAATATGATTAATTTTTTGTATTAAAAGTCTGTACAACTATGTTTATGACATAAATATATGTCTTGAGCAGCAATCAAATAAAAATCTAATGAATAGACAATTTCTAGCTTGTTGTAACATCAAATTAAATTGCTACTGTCACTTTACTATATTTCATAGGTACATTCTTACTACATACAATAAACACTCGGTTCCTCACATTTATATATTTTTTTGATAAAGAAAGTCTAAGCATTAATTGATTTAAGCCTAAGTATATATATTGAAAATCTCAAGAGAAAGGTTACCCTTTCTCTAGAGAAATCTATTACATTTTAATCATGGGGTTTGTGTTATTAAATAGCTTATACAGATAATTCCCTCTGCTGGGTAAAGACCCCACCAGGGCAGATTTGAAGACCTCATGCAGTAGCTTTAGCCGTAGTATAAATAGGCAAGCTAGTTCAGGAAACCAAGACCCATATGAAGTTTAAATATTTTGCTTATGCATTTGATATCATGAGTAAAGTAACCGGGGACAATTCTTTTAAACAAACACATCTGCAAACCAACAGGTGTCATTGGATCATGGGTGTTGAAAAATCAATTTCCACCAACGGCTTGCTTGTTATCACCCTATATAAAAAAATCGGAATTAAAAACAATCACTAAATCACTTCTCTTGTTGTTCTCTGTTTTTTACACTCTTGTTTATTGCTTGTATTGACGTCTAATGAAGTAGAATTAACATAATTACCAACACAGAGCATTGTCAGTCTTTAACTTATGAATCTATGGATGAGAAAGCAGGTTGCTGTACTGGCTATCCCAAAGCCATTAATAATTGCTATTGTAGCCACACAATAGCATCAGCTGTTACACGAACGGCAAGCTCATCTAGTGAAGTACCATGGCCTAACAGAAGACTTGCATGAAGTTGTATTGAAGATGTATTCTACTTCTGCCTTGCATCTAGTGGGTGAAGGTGTCAGAAACCATTCTTTTTAATGTTTGATATTACATCTTCAAACCCACAAAGGAGTTGTTGATGGTCTTATAGTGGTGGTAATCACTTACCATCAGGTGAACTACTTACCTGCTAGCCAACTTTTCACAAATAGAAAAACGGATTAATACAATTTCTAGTAAAAGTAAGTTATCAAAAAGTAATTTCTTATTCATTTAATGTGTGTCATTCACAAACCAAGGCTTTAAAAATAGTTATAAAAAATCTTTTTTGCTTTAAAAAAAATTACCCTTAAAATTTCTATAACACCCTTTCCAAATGCTTCATAAATAAAAAGATAAAAATTCATTAAACTACTTATAACGCTAAAGTGCAATTGGATCCATCAACAGATTGTTTAAAGAACCAAAGATTTATATACATTTTGTAAATAATTTGCACATATAATGACTAAGTTTATGCAAAGTTATATCAAGCATTTATAAATTTGTAAGACAACTTTCACCATATTTCCTAAAATATTAATTATTATTCAGTTAGATAATATATTTAAATAACATAAGATATAACCATGTTAGTTGCACTAGTCTCCATAGAACAATTTAAGCTTATAAATATATAACATCAGTAAACATACATGCAATGAAGCATAAAATATATAAGTAACTAAAAACATTTGTTTCATAATATTCAATATCTATTCCTTAAAACTTTTCTTCTTCTTTTTTAATTAATTTTGTCTAAAATATATCCATACCTTTGACCATGTTTTAACAAAACTTCATCATGCCACATGGGCGTTTACAAATTCTTCAGCAGTATTCATACAATTTACATATCATAGAACAATATTTTAAGAACATACAAAGTGAAAAATCTTATAAATAGAAAGTAATAAAATATATTTACTTTGTCATGCCTGTAACTTGGAGCAACATTTTTTTTATTTCTGAAGAACATATAGAAGTCTCCCACACCACTGTTGTCACAACTCCAGAAAAAACTAGAGCTTACACTTGACCCCATGCCGTAATGATATAATGCACTTCCACTGATCACTCCACTTGCACAGCTCTGACACAGCATAACACCTTGCTTCTGTGGTTTGAACTATCACCTAGATACACCCCGCTTCACATGTTTTTTTTTGTTAAACTAACAATTCAATATCACAGTAACAATTCATACATATTGGCAACAGTATCACTAGGTATTTTAGTTAAAGCATTGTCGATATAAGAAACTAAAATAGTTTGCACAGATGAGGTCGCGGGTCGAACAGACGCCGACCACGGCGCTACCAAGCCGATGTAACCTTTTCGTAAATACCTTCCAGCTGTTTGTTCAAAGTTTCGAGATGATCTATGTACAAATCTTGATTTCTCCACGCGGTGCGGAGCGACTCAATGCTACCAGTCTCCAGTAGGTGAGAGGTCAACAACACCCGCGTTGGGTTTGTGACGCCATCACTCGTTTCACCATGACGATCTGTCTCTTCGGACATTGCACTCTCACAACTACGATAAGATGGTTTTTCAACTGTAAGCAAATGACTGCGATTAATTCTGTTACAGGTATGGTATTTGCATTTGTCCGTTATCAGAAACCTGCAACAACGACGCAAGTAAAATTGTCAAGATATTTGATATACTCACAGGGTTGATTACTTGATAAATAAGGTTAATAAAACCAGTTTTTAGTAAAACTAAATCACTTAGATCTGTCACTTTAATTTATATTTGTATGGAAAGGCAAGCAACTCCTACACGATCGACGCCATTTTATCACGTAGCACTTGTGATAGTGTTGCTAACTTGTCAGCATGTTAAAATGATTATTTAAATTTGTTAACGACAAAATTATAAATTCAAATCGCATATTTATAAAAAAGCTTAATTTAAAATCGTATTTTATGTCAAGGCACTTTAAATTAAAATTATTTTTCTTCATTTAGAAATTCTTTATTTAAAGTACGTGACTATTTATAGTAGTACTATGGAACAGAGATGGCTGATGGCCTAATGATATTCGGCCATCCCTAGTGGTAGTTTCTTTTTCTAGCTCTTTTCTTCGTAGAGAAAAAAAGCGAGCAATAATATATTTTACAAAGATTTTGACTAGTGTTGGACAACCATCGATAGTTTAACTATCGATAGTTGACCTCGAAAACTATTCAGGATATCGATTGTAGTATCGATAATATCGTCTAAGTCAATACTGTCGATACTACCGATAGTATCGATGGTTCTCCAAGTGCCAATACTATTGATAACAGCAATACTATCGATAATATCGATAATTTTGTACTACCAATAGCCTTTAACTAGCTATCGATAGTATCGATAGTCTTTGTCAAAAACTAATGACAATTGCAATACTATCGATACCATCGATACTATCGCATACATTACTATCGATACTATCGATAGTATTGCTCTTATCAATAGTATTGGCACTTAGAGAGCCATCGATACTATCGGTACTATCGACACTATTGACACGTGAGAATACTTTCGATAGACTATCTTGCTATATTGCTTTTACCTTAACTATCGATAGATAATCGATTGCCTATCGATAGCAGACTATCGATATGCAACACTAATTTTGACTTTAATCTAATCCTCCTTATGATGCATAGATGTTATGATGATTCCAAATTCCAAATCTTTCCGGAGACTCAACGTTTCCATGTCTATTCACACAATGGAAGAACTTTTGTTTTTTATTTTATGCTTCGCATACGTGCAATGGATTGCATTGGGTAGTTTTAGAGATATAAGTAAACATAGGGACAATAGACAGCAAGACGACTTTGTTTTATACTATGTAGTAATAAGTCTTTATTAAACCTGCTTTTACGAATTTGAATTATGTGAGAAAGTGGCAAATGAGTGGCGGTTCACCTAATGTTATGTGATAACCGCCACCCATGGACATTTGTAACACCCGTAGGATTGCAAATGCGTTGCCACCTTTAAATAAAATGGGCCCCGGCTACCTCACTCACCAAACGAAATGCAGAAGTCTAACACTTCTACTTCACGCAGGTCTTCCGTGAGGTCGTGGTACTTACCGGCACGGACATGCCCATTCGTCCAACAGTCATACTATATAACTCATACTACATAACTACCACCGTCATGATATAATTTAAAGTATGCGAATCGATTCAGTTATTTGTTTCTTTCTCAAGTGAAGTTGTTCCGTTTGTTAATACAATAGTGCCATCTATAGGACTGTCGTGACTACCGGCAAGTAAGTTTAAGGTGCGTTCTGTTTCAGTTTCTTTACAATTTCGTTTATATTTCTCAGATGGCAGTATAACGGTGGTGTATTTATTAAAGCAGTTTTTTGGTCCTTATTAAAATATCATCTGTTCGTTAAAAATGGTGTTTTTGAATGGTGAAGAATTTACCGATAACATTTTAATTATACACGTTTATGAAGGAGTCAGTAATTTGGGTCCAAACTGACCCAGTTTGGACCCAAATTACTGACTCCTTCATAAACGTGCTATTTAACGAGTGAAAAGAATTTCCTGTAGTCCGTATTTATTTAGTTCACTGATGGACCATTTCCTCTCCCAGATGAGCCGTTTGGCCTCGGCTTTCTGCATCCAACCCTTGCAGACTTCTTTGTGAATCGGCATCTGTTTTATTCGATGAACATAATAATCTGCGTCATCAGTTCCGTAAAGAACACAGCAGTGCCATAGTCGGTTTCTTTTAGAGACGGTATCAGCGTAAATAGCATTATCTCGAAAATACTATAACTACTTTATTAGGGAGAAAAATCAATAAGAAAATTCCGAAAAAGCCGGCGTGAAATAGAATATTCATTGTTTTTAAGGATAAGTACAGTTTAGTACCCATAGACAATTACTTTTTTTTATCATTAAGTTCTTTTTCAATAACAGGCTCATAATGATTCTTTGTTTTTACGCGAATACTATAAATGGTTAAATGAAATTCTTGTATGGATTTTATCGCCATTTACTTTGATTTTATACCCTCGATATGTGAGGGGCACAGCGGTGTAAGACCTTTCATCCATTGTTTTTAAAATTTTTTTGTTATAAAAATTAATATTATCAAATATCATTTAAATATTAAAGATGCTGTTAATTTCGATGCTAATACGAAAATTAGGGATATCAATACATATATTATATTTTTTTTTTTTTTTTTTTTTTTTTTTTTTTTTTTTTTTTTTTTTTTTTTTTTTTTGGGCTTGGCTGGATGAGCCACTGTTGGCCTTAGGGGCCTTTACAGATCCGACGGACTTGAGGTGGCCTGGCGCACGAGGCGCCTAGCCTGAACCTCGGCGTACTATTATTACGCGTTATGGTGACTAAGCTCGAGGGCTCCCGGGGGAGCCTCGGCTCGGGCCGTCACGCTATTACTGTTACCGGTTTGGGAGGCCGCCAAGCTCTTAGGGCGCTTTGGCGGACGCTCCATGGAGTGATCAGGCTCAAGGGTCCCCGAGAGGGGGACCTCGGCTTGGGCTGTCACTCAGCACGCGTTTAGCATTCCGATTCGAGGGTGCCCGAGAGGGCCGGACCTCGGCTCGATCGGTAGCTATTATCTGACTGGGGGAATTACTAGTGCTAACATTACTACCACTTCGGAGAGCGTTGGCGCTGGGAAAAGAAGTGGCGGAAGAAACTCCAGCAACGCTTCTATCATTAATAGGGGAAAACCTGCCAGGTACGTGGCGGAACCTAGTATATGTTTGCCGCACTCGCCGGTGAGTGCGGTGTGTGTTGGTGTAGGGCAATTCTAGATCGACATGTAGGTCGATATTGCGCATGAACCAGGGTGCTCCCGTGGCTCTGCGCAAGAATCGATTTTGGATCACCTGAAGCCGGTGTATTTGCTTCGGAGCAATGTGAGCGAAGACGGGACTCGCGTACGTCATGATAGGGCGAACTACTGCCTTATATAGGGTCACCTTGTTCCGAAGGGACATTTTTGACGTTTTATTGAGGAGCGGGTAGAGGCGACCGAGTACGAAGGCCGCCCGTTTCCTGACCTGAGTCACGTGCTGGGTGAATTTGAGCTGGGAGTCGAGGACGACGCCTAGATATTTGACTTTAGTAACCCATGGTACTGGGCTGTCCAAGAGTTTAACGGGGGGTGGTATTGGTATGTTCTTTTTGTGCGCGAAAAGGACTGCCGCGCTTTTGGCGGGATTGATTTCGATCCTCCATTGCCGAAACCAGTCACCGATGGTGATGGCCGCAGCTTGGAGGCGTCGATGGATCAATTCGGGTGTTCTGCCTGTGGTATAAATACAGGTGTCGTCGGCAAAAAGAGCAAGTTCTACATCTTTGACACGCGGCATGTCATTGGTGTAGAGAGTGAACAAGACTGGTCCCAACACCGACCCTTGGGGCACCCCGGCTCGAACGGGATGCGTAGTCGAACACACGCCCTCGACGCGATAGCGAAAGGTTCGATCACTTAGGAAGTCTCGTATTATGCATACGAGACGGTCGGACACTCCGTACCCGTATAGCTTGTATACGAGCCCGTTGTGCCAGACTTTGTCGAACGCTTTTGCCACGTCCAGGAAGAGCGCACCGGTGTTGAGTCCACGTTGACGTTTAGTTAAAATGTGCTCCGTGATGCGGTGCACTTGATGGGTACATGAGTGTTTGGCTCTAAATCCAAACTGCTCTGGGATGGGGAGCCCTTTGGTGTCCATAAGGGATCTTAAGCGGGCTAACATATATTATAAATTGTATCTTCCTTTATACAGTCGTTAGCGGTTGCGCTAGTAGATACCTTACCAAGGACCGTGGATTAAGTTGTTTACGAAGAATGAGATTTACGGATATTTTACTCCCAGTGGCAGAATTTTAAGAGTTTGTAAATGTAAAAAAACATAAAATAATACAATACTACGGCTACTACTACGGCTTTCATTGGTTGTCATTGCGCTCGTGCTAGTCTTTTTTATCTAAAAAAATATTTTTAAGGCCTATATTTGCATGACAAAAACATCTCTTAATTTTTACACGAAAAATTTTATGGAAATGCATTATAATACCTGGATTATCCTGGATCCTGGGTACGTTCTGGAGGGCAATTTTCGGCTCCCGCTTTTCGGAATGTACCGTTAAAATATTCCGACCGGCATCAAATGCTTGAGATCTCCTCAAATTTCAGCTTTGGCCAGATGACCTGGTAAGAAACAATCTGCCCAGTCAGAAACAGAGCAACCAGTCTCTCGATGGGAGTTTTACTCTGAGAGTTACTAAGGCAACAGTGAGTAGGCAAGACTGCTTTACCATCTAAGATTACATCTGACTTACTATGAAGTGAGATATTAGTCAATCATCAGTTAATTTTGTTGGTTCAAAAAATATACTTTTATGACGAAGAATACTTGCTGTAAATCGCAGAAAATGGGCTGCTTTTAAATTGGCCTGCTTGATTGGTAAGTATGTTCTCATGAAATTGTTGCATTTTTACTTTTGAGTTTCTTCTGAAGAGTGAAGCGAGTTGAGGTCCATTTTCAGTGGTTGCCAACTTGCTCAGTAGATGAAATTTTAAATTCTATACGCAAAAAGAAGGTCATCAACGGAATAATTTTTATATAAAACTAGCAGAACCAACGTACGTTGTTCTGTACACGCGACTTAAATCCGACAACCACTTAAAAGTAAAAAATAATAACGAATTGTGAATCTAAACCATTCTCGAATCGACCTGAAAATACACAAAAAAATCATTGAAATCGATCGAGCCGTTTAGGAGGATTTCAGTGACATACACGTACAGAAGAATTATATATGTATATAAAGATATATCTTTCACATTTCGTTGCATGTGGCACTAATTGCACTATTTAGATCTGCATTTTAAATATTTAAAAAAAAAGGTAACAGCCTTCATAATTATGTCTCACTCCAGGCCTTCTCTGTTTAGAGGGTATTAGATTAGGGCGTACCACCACGCGATCATACTGCGGATTGGCACACTTTACAAATCATCTATTTTTTTATTATTATTTCGAAAACATGTAGGATCACGATGTCTTCTTCACCGCTGTAACGGTAAAAAGATCCCGTAAATTGAGGTAGGATAGTAAAAACTATAAATAATTTGTAGGTTTTTATTATTTTTCGCTTATCATAAAGAAATTATCAACACTTAACTAATTAATGTTTAACATTAATCCTTTTCATAATAATTACTATTATACATTTAATACTCTATTATGGATTGCAATTGAATTAACTATATCACAATATGTACAACGGAATGTTTATCGTTATAATTATAATTGAATTGTCAATAAGGACGCCATACTTCTTGGTTGGCGGCACCGTAGAGTCCGTGTTTCACGTCATCGCCCCCTTCACAAGTCTGGACCAACCCGCTTCCCTCCCCGGCGCCTTGGAGCTCGGTCGTTATCGATATGCCGCCATCGATGTCGCTTATTTTTATCTCGCTAGGGATGTACTGCTCGATATGTTTGTCGGTAGAGCTGTGCAGGTGCACGTGGATTTGGTTTTGGTTTACCGTCGAGTACAGGTTAGGCAGGATCATTTGGGGGTTCGGGTTTATGTACGGCGTGTGCGACTGCAGGCACGTGGGATTGTTGTTGATGTTATTGTATTGGTAATTGTTGTAGTTGTAGGTGTTCGTAGGCCACGAGTTGTAGTAGTTGGGCTCGCAGCGGGCTTGGGTGGGCATCGCCGTCGTGTGGCCAGTCAGCGAGGGCGTGTTCAGGTCGGTCAGCGCGGGCCCGGATGTGCCCGGGCTGCCTTTGAAGCCCGCACTACCGGTCTGGAAGCCGCCGTAGTCCGTGTGACACAGCGGCATTTCCGGCAATACTGAAATGGACGAACCATCGGCTTAGATTTTATTTTAAAGATAGTAATTAGAAGCAGATTTGAACTGTTCATTTTAATTATAAACGTGAAATATAAAGCAAATGATTTGCTAGAGAAAGTTCGTGACCAGACACGATTTTTTTTATGGTTCAATGGATTATCATTGATAGATAATGTATGGACGTCTTACAATAATTCTCAAATTTTCTTTAAGAAAAAGAAAACAAAAAGGCTGACAATAAAAAGCATTAGTATGTAATTAAATAGCATTTTAAATTCGCAAGTATACTTTTTTTATACTTGTTACTAATACTTGTTGTAATGTTGTCAGAAATATTACGTTTACTTAAAACTTCCACTTTAAACTTAGTCTGGATAATATACATCTATACTTCTATACTATAATAAAAGAGTAGAATCGGCGTGTTTGTACATTATTCAATGTACAGACACGCCGATTCTACTCTTTTTATGAAATAATGAAAAAGGGTATCATAAAAACATAAAAACCATTTTTGGAATTTTTGTCTGTCTGTCTGTCTGTTAGCGATAAACTTGAAAACTACTTATCGGATTTTGATGCAGTTTTCACTGGTTACTTAAGCAAAGGTTGGGGCTGGATCTAGGCTTTGTTTCATCTCAATCGGTTCACTCAAATAGGAGATATGGGAGTTTTAAGATTAAAGGTGTGCAGTCGCAAACAGTTATCACAGTTATCCTACTACTGGACTAATTTGTATGGTGTTTTTGAAAGTATTTTTGTAAGTATTCAAGATTAATTCTGTGCAACATTAAAGCTTTGTTTTATTGCAATTGGTTCACTAAAAAAAAGCTAAGTAAAAAGATAAGGAATTAGTTCCCATGCAAAAACTAGATGGCGTTGTCTTCATAAAATGCGCTGTATACATATTTTCACAAGTTAATTAAGGGACAAGTGCCGTCCATTTGCATTTTAATAATAATAATGCGAATTTCTTCAATTGAGATTTATACGATAGGTATGATTTTAGTTTTGCTCGGTATAGGGATATTCTTGATTTTGGTTTACGATTTAGTTAGTTGTTAGGAACAGTAGTGGATTTCTCTATAGGCCGCGTACTCGGCGGTCCAAATGTAGGGGGCTGCAAATTAGTGGGGTCTTTTAGTAGCGTTGCTTGCATTTCGCCTTTCGCTTCTTTGCGTAGGCGATATTCCATGAAAATTATAACAAATCAAGCGGGCCTGATAAGTAGGTACCATTCGTCGGGTCCATAATATCATGTACTAACTTTCTTTGTTTAATTTTTTGTGACTTCCAGCTCTCTTAAGAGTCTTTTCTCTTAATCTTTAATAAGCCTAGGGCGAGCAACGGACAAATCTGTCACTGTTTAGGAATATAGATTTGGTTAGGCTAGGATATTCGGATATTATTTTGCTTTGTCGTTTGGAAATTATGTTTGTTTTTTTATCACTGACTCACAAATTGTATCTGATATTTTTTTTTTGTAATTAAGATACTTATTTTGTAGTATTTTCTAAATCATTGAATTTACCTTTTAGTATTTATTACAAATATGCCTGGATAGAATTTAAAAAAATGAGAACGATTTGATCTCAAAAATCTAATAAAAACCAAACACGACTTAGTGCTGATACCCATTTCGCCATAGACACCATTCATTATCTCGCACATTGGAGTCAGTTATATGTTAATTCGCTAGATCACTGACCATTGCGCAGTTGTAAAGACATTGCCTTCGGCGTGGGTTCGGTTCTCACACTGGACAATTATTTGTGTGACCCATAGTAATTGTTTCCCAGAAGGCAAAACTATGAATGTGGTATTTAAAGTGATATTTTATTGTACACTAGCTTTTCGCCCGCGGTTCGGGCCGTATGTACCACATTTTATATCGTGCTTAAAAAGTAGCCTTCCTCAATAAATTGGCCATCTAACAGTGCAAGAATTTTTCTAATCGGACCAGTAATAGCTGAGATTAGTGAGTTCAAACAAACTGATGCTAGCTAGACTGCTAGCATCTGTTTGATACATGTATCTCATAAACTGTGATATTCAGACAGTTGAAATTTTCACTGTTGACGCTATAACAACAAATAAAATAAAGCAGAATATTTTTTTTAAGTGGGGCTCTCATACAACGGACGTAATTTTATTGCCTTTTTTATTATAGATTATGGTATGGAACTCTTCGTTCACGATTGAGACTCGTATTTGGCTTGTTTTTAAATTTATATATCATTTTGCAGACCATAATATAATTGTCGTTAACTACAGTTTCGTCCAATTCAGCTGTAGCGATTACTTTTTTTTAAGTTGATATAATTTTTTTATTTATGAACCGATTTGAATAAAACTAACACTAAATGTTAAGTGAAGTACTACAATGCATAAGTGAAAGTTGCACCCAAATCGGTTAAGCCGTTTCCGAGATTACGCGCACAAACGCACATACACACGGACAAAAATTTTAATAACCATTGTTTTGGGTTCTATTGTGTTGATAAAGGAGGATCTTTAATAATCGTTTTTCTCAAATATCTTCCGTGTACCGACAAACACAAGTAACATTTTTATTATATGTATAGACATCTGTCTGTATCTGTCTGAATTTTTCGCTTTCATCCTATTCCACGCGGACGTAGTCGCGGGCAATAGCTAGTATATAATATAGATTTAAATTGAAAGCTTATTGTTAAGTAGTGTATTAACTTATTAAGTCTATGGGCGGCGATAATCATTTAACATCTGGTGAACGAACCGTCTGCTCGCTTGCCAACTTTTCACATGTAAAAATAGCGTACAATAGAATAGAATAACAAATGATAGAGATGAATAGAAATTACCTGTTGGTATGTGAATAGCCGGATCCGACTTGTAGTAAGGAGGTTGTAAAGGCATGCTGCTGTACGTTGGGTAAACCCCCGCCGTTGAAGGGTAGCCAGTGTTCCATTCGCTCGCGCCGAGGATATTGCCACTGCTCTCTGCAATTCAACATGGTCAGTTTTAAATAACATATATGAATAACATACACTTGATTAAAAGTCCCGAAATATTCAATTTTTTCGCGTATTAATTGAACAAAACAATGTTTGAATTAGTCTTGAAGTCAAAGGTCTAATGTAAAAATATCTTTAATATAGGCTTATTTTAAACTATGATTTAACCTTAAAAATCCCACTAGTTCACTAATTTAGACCTGTTCTGAGAAGAACCGGCAAGAAAATGTACAGTATGGTTTTCTTTTTATTTAAATAATATGAAAAGTATAAATTGGTAGCATCTTCGTTTAAAATTGAATGTATCCCAGGCTCACATTTAATAGTTCATTTACCGTGTCTATGGTAAAAGGTAAGTAAAGGGGACACTGTGTTCACGGGCGACCGAGAAAGAGAACCTGATCATCGTCTATAGTGGTTCTGATGACACGAAGTGGTCTTATTGACTGAAATCAGTGAATTGGGGAAGGTTTTGCATTTTCGGGGGCGTGCTTTTGTACAATGCGGAGAGGTATTAACATTTTCTGAAGGAGATCTCGGACTCCTACCCAACGTACTGAAGGTGAAGAAGTGGTTTTACCGGGTAAGAATCCAACATTACCCAAAAGACAAACCCAGAAGAATCTTTTCTAGATTTCCCCCTCCAATAACAAAAAAGTATTTCAATGCGCGTTATATATTATATATCTTTTTGTTAACTAATAATTTCTTAAATCAAAAATTCATCCCGACATTCAGAAGTTGAGATATGAGCTTTTTGCTATTTCTTTAAGGTTCAACTTTCACTACCAGATGTAGATTGTATCAAAGCATAATTATAATGTTTATTTAAAGCAATAATTTTTATTAACAACGTTAGATTGTCATATAAGTTGGAGCTAATGATCGGCCATTGTCAATTCTTTTAAAATGGAGGTCACGCGTACGGAAATCGCGTCGCGTACACCTCGGGATTGCCAGCTGATTCACACTTAAACGGTCGTCAGTCAACGAAAGTTGGGTCAAGTATACGAATAATTATGATTGCGTACATAATTATTCAAGTTTTTTGGCTCCTTCATTGTGTCAATGCATATTGAGCATAGTTTTCGACCTTCCGTGGAGGATATGGTTGTATATCAGCTAGTGCAAGGTTTTATTCCGGAATTTTGATCAGCTGATCATTAAGAGTCGTGCTCATAGACGCAAATTACTAATTAGTAATGAAATTTTTAAATCGGCGGGATTAAGTTTTACTTCTTGATGATCGACTGTTGGCGGTTATATTTAGTATTTATATATGTTATAATTATATAAATATATCGTTATATAATAAACAAATATTAAGGAAATATACCAGTGTAGCTTTATTAATGTTGTTGTGTATGTAATTTGAAATTTTTATTTCCATGTAAAATAAGCTGATATTTTACGTTTATTATTGAACCAAAACCAAAGCTATACAAGAATTATAAAATTTTCACTGCATACAATAATAACAACTAATAAGTTTCTCTGAGTATGTTATCAAAATATTCTATTGGAATGAGAAATAAATTATATTCATAAACATGGTTATACATGCACGAAATTGTATATAAATTTTGTTAAATTAAATTGTTTTTACGGATTTTATCACGTCTCATTTTATTTCAATATCCGACGTTTTGGCTACTTTTCAGCATTCATGGTCACGGGACTGACGTCATTAAATTTAAGGTAGATTAAACGTAATGAAGCCCTTCAAATTAGTTTCATTCAGAATTTGCGTTCGCAAAAACATAAGAAACAGTATAAAACAAAGTCGTCCCGCCGTCTATCTGTCTCTATGTATGCTTAGATCTTTAAAACTACGCAACGTATCTTGATGCGGTCTTTTTTACTAGATAGAGTGATTCAAGAGGAAGGTTTATAGGTATAATATATTGTACCCGTGCGGGCTGGTGCTAGTAAGAAAGAAATAATTCTCTTATATTGAATAGCCAAATACATGGTGTCAATCCATAACCCGTTATGTCAAATTAGTGACAGCGATAAGTGAGTTTGTTTATTTCATTCAGATCAGAGTTTGTTCATCTGTGATGTAAATTGAAGACCAATCCAGTATGTCACATGAGTATAAATATTTTGACTTCACTGGGGTCCTTACTTACCCGGTCGGTCTGGCTTTTTCGCGCAAGAGCTGATATATCAACTATTTATTATATTTTGCCTTACCAGAGTGAAGTTTAATTATCTATATTTTCAATGTCATGTCAAAATTTTAATGTATGTAATTATTATTTATTTTATATAATTATTGTTCATCGTTTTAAAATGTTTTATTTTGCATTCTAGTTTTAAGCGTTATAATTTATTTTTATCGTCACAGAAAAATTTGAAGAAACATGTACATGTTTGAAGAGGCACGATTACTAGTTTGTATTAGTTCCCGTTTTATTGTACCATTGTTCGTTGAAACAATAAATAAATAAATCATTTTAATAACAAATTTCCTTAAGGGGTTTTTGACACGTAGTTGGACATTAAGTAGGCCGTAATAAATTTTTGCGAATGATTTATCCTGTGTTTTGGCGACAACCTCATTTAATTTTGCTCACGTAACTTGTATACTTAAGAAGGGGCTAATGTCCTGTCGCACTTTTACGATTGTCGCAGACATGTCCATGTTTGCTTATTTAAGGAATGTTTATGGCTAAGGATGGTAACCAAGTTCCAACGTGTGAAGTTATACCTTAATACAATGTACAAAGGAAGCTCGTCAGTTAGTTATAAAAATATAATTATAAAATTCTGCGCTACGGTAGGCAGTGTACGTTGTTGCACGAATGTGCAGGTCCGTCCGGGGAAGTACCACGACCTCACAGAGGACCGGCGTGATCTAGAAGTTTTTGAGTTTTGCGTTTCTTCTAGTGAATGAGTTAACCTGGGCCCGCAACGCATTTACAACCCTACGGGTGTTCTATATTTCCATGGCGGTTGTTATCACTTAATATCAGGTAAATCGCCAGCACGCTTGTCACCTTCTCACATAATTATAATAACTATCGTTTCAATCTAAAATACGGTTCAAGTAAGGTAACCTCATGAAGAATGACTAGGCGTTTCTTTCAATGAATTGCCGCAAACAATTTCTTTGATTGTTCAACAATTGAGTGACTCATTGACAATGGAGTCAATCACAAGTGACGTTTCAGGCCCTAGGGCGCGTACGGTGTACGTGCCACACCTCGCGTGGACCCCAAATATACATACAAAGCTCACAATTTACAACTACAGAAATTTGCATAACGATTTGTTTTATCAGCATTGACTCGACAGCAGACTGCATATTAACACGGTGGTCGACGGATGTTGTTGGCCTTTATGCCGAGAACAATAAAGATTAATTTTAAAATGTACATTTGGTAAATATTTTTATTATTATTTATAACGGTGGTAGGGCCACGCAGCAGCCTCGACTGTTGCACGAATGGGCAGGCCCGTCCGGGTAAGTACCACGACCTCACAGAAGACCAGCGTAAAGTGGAAGTACCACAAATACTTTCGCGTTTCGTCTGGTGAGTGAGGTAGCCGGAGCCCAATTTTCAAAAGGTTGTCAACGCATCTAACCCTCGGGTATAGCAGATGTCCATGGGCTGCGGAATTCACTTACCATCAGGTGAACCGTCTGCTCGTTTGGCAACTTTTCACATAAAAATAAAAAATAAAAATTATTCGATTCAGAGGATCCATGTTTAATGGCATTGGTTTTTGTAATCAAACAATCGATCTCTGCAGAAGTGTCTCCTACCTAGCGTTAAATTCGTTCTCTTGCCCCGAGAACCATACACTCTATTTATCACATAAACAAATTAGTTCACTAATAGGTTGGATTGGTCAATAGTTGGATATATATTATTATTTCATATAATTAGTGTAGGGTTCTATCCAACTGATGTTTTCAAGTGTCTATTAAGCAATTTAAATTTTCCTCCTGTTGTAATGTTTGGTTCTTGTTCTTTCAAAAATATTAATTCGCTTCGATTAGTTGCACCTGCTTGGAACAGTGTTTGTTGGTTACAATAAAGAAATCAAACAAACATTTGATTTCTTTATTGTAACCACCTTTAATGGTACATTAAAACAGGAACTAATACAAACAAACAAAATACCACAATATAAAATAAATAGTTGGAACAATTGACAAAAAAACATGTACAAAGGCGAGCTTAACTCTAAAGAAAGTTCTCTTCCAGCAGATTCTTGAAAACAGGAAATTAAAATAGTGTGCGTTAACAAGTGTGAATCTATGAATGCGATACATTCATTTAATTTTTTTAATTGGGCTAATATTTCGATAGTAATCATTACTTAAAGTAGCCTGATCACGTATATAATATGTAATTAAGGGACTTTAAAAATTATATACCATTCTTAGAAGACATTGCCAGCTCAAGATATAAGTGTGACTTTAAAAGTTAATCGATTTAAAACTCAGTAAGCAAAGTAGTTTATCAACAGTGGGCAAAGGGTATCTCGTTCGCGGTACTAGAGATTCTCATTCGGGCTGGTAATATTGCTAACTGAGATTACGTAATTTGCAAGAAGTCGTGATTATGATAATTGAACGTGAAACTGTATTGGAATTGTTTTATTTGCGTACACCGATTGGAACTTTATTCTGACTTAAGCGCATTAGTTTTGGATAAGTAACCCGAGGTCTAAGGAGTCTGACGATACCATAAACTAACTATCGGAAATATTTTAGGCTTTATAATAAATCACGAATTATTACATGTGCAAATCTGATTTTAGTATGAAATTTAAAATGTGTAGATGAATTGTCAAATTTTTGTGTAAAATCAATAGCGAAGGCGACATCTCTAGTTTTCAAATGATTATTGTAAAAATGTAATTTCAGAAACACTGTTTGCCGTAAAGGAAACATTGTTAAAAATTCAATAAAAGCAATGAAATAAAATAAATAGTTAAGGCGGCGAGATTTTCGTGCGGTAATGATATCGACCGCCTTGCTTAGTGGTTACCGCTTCCGACTCGTAATCCTGAGGGCACATGTTTGAATTTGTTAACACATTTTACGAACCACGGATCGTTTGAAACTAGTTGCATTTACTAAAAAATTGTCCAACCATCAGCCAATCGCGTAACGCTCCGTATTGCTTGTACGGATTTAATTAAGGGAATTAACACTGTTGTCATTTATCCGTTTCCACGCTGACGCAAACGAAAGGCACCGGTATTTCCTGCATTTTAATGAATCGCCCGTTCTCGTAATGTAAAATGTCACTGACATAGAGTTATAATTGCAGTAAAACGACACGTTTACGCTCATTTAAGGCGAATTTACGCAAAGGGTTTTTCACTGCTAATCTGAAATTGGTAATTCTTAATTGGAATCCATGATTCGTGGTGTTTTGCAGTAATATTAATGCTGACGTACTCTATGATATATACACAAATATTTACATTTGAATACAGATGTTCTACAGTGGACGGATGATAAATGTAAATTGTGTCTACCATGATGATAAACATATTGTATGAACAGAGAGTCTTCCCGGCTATCGATATTATAAAATGTGCGTCGGATATGAATTTAAAGAAGAAGTTAAATCTTCGCGTTTCAATTCTGGTCCTATTTCCCAACGTTTCGAAAAATTTAATGATGTGATATTAAAATCTTAAATGGCTCGTTCTAAGAATAATAAACATTGGATTATCCAGTAATCCCTGAACTGTTGACCGATTGGAGAAGATAGAAGAGAG
Source organism: Iphiclides podalirius (assembly GCA_933534255.1). NCBI lineage: Eukaryota > Metazoa > Arthropoda > Insecta > Lepidoptera > Papilionidae > Iphiclides > Iphiclides podalirius. Next base: position 9,242,252 of record OW152827.1, on the reverse strand, counting down.
TAGTTTGCTTTTTATTCTGCCATAAAAGAGCATAATATCCTCTTCCCCGTGTCCGTCAGTTTCAATGCGGCTGTGTCACGAAAGAAGTAAATATGTTTACCCACAATTTTTGAAACAAAAAAAAAAACATTCTGACTTCCCTGCTTAACTAAGCTGTAGAGCAGCCGTACCCAACTCCACGTGAGTGCGTCATAAGCTTTCGAAACTGTTTTCTGTGTAATAAATTGCATTATAAAAATCCAAGTTTCCTATTTGAATCAGCGCGTTATGTCGTAGTCATATGAGTCACACGGACTATGTTTCAAGCTAATATTATGTATGTAGGTACCTGTAATGTTTTCTACATTATTAAGTTTGCTGTTTAACGCTACACAAAATCATCCTTTCTGTACTTATATTTCTCTTAAAGGAGTTATTTGTACTTATTAAGTATTACAGTCGGTTGTAGACTTTATTGCACATCAGAAAATAAAGCTGAAATATTTATTCCCTGCTCTTACAATAATTCAATACCGTAAATACTGTACGGTGGAAGAAGCTGTGAATTAATAAATAATAGTCTAAAGCTTTCGAGTACAGAGTGTATATCCTGGAGTTCAGTTATTTTTGGGATAATAAGAACTTCGCGAAGGTTATTTACTTTATTTTTAATTTAAGCTTTATTGCCAATTTTAAATAAAAAAAGGGGTCCCAATTTAATGTTCAAGAGCAGTCAATCTAATATATAAAATTCTCGTGTCACGGTTTTTGTAATTGAACTCCTCCGAAACGGCTTGACCGATTTTCATGAAATTTTGTGTAGAATCCGTCCAGGGTAGAGAATCGGACAAACTTTATTTTTCATCCCCCTAAATATTAAGTGAGGTCTACCCTTATCCCAACCCCAATATCTTATGCCTTGAGTAAGGGTTGCCTTCAACAATTATTTTTTCTTCGACCCAGTAATTTGAAAGAAGAATCATTGTATTTCTAACGTAACCGGAGAAGGCGCTCCAAAGTTGGATAGGTCTATTTTTAGAAAAAATTATTTTGTTTTGTTCAGTGATGTGTATTTTCTTGCCGTGTAGAGGTGGGGCAAGCCTTGTACTCAGTGTAATAAGCCACGCAGACTAAGTCGCGGGTACCAGCTAGTTCCAAATAGGCTTTGCCCAGCCGGAACCGCGTTTAGTCCCACCCGAATGACTCTATTAATTATTTCACGTGCGCTCGAAATAGCTCGAACTCTGCAAACGCTAATTGAACAAAGCACAAGTTCGAGGATCGTGAACGGGTAGAACTATCCGCCGCCGGCCGTTCGCAATGCAAAAGTGTACTCGCTAATGATTTTCACCAGCGGCCGATTGCGCGCGAGGGCGCCACTCCATTCTGCGGTGCGGCCGCTCGCCGTTCCTAATTTAGTGCGCTCGTACATGAAATTAAAATCGGGTTAATGCATAAACGAGATGCGCACTTAATAAATATTTAATTAAGTGCCTAAATAAAAGCGCTATCCGCGCAGGCCGCTGTGGTCCGTGACGCGATTTTGTCACGCGAAATTATTTCGAGCCCGTAGCAGGAAAATCCCCGCCGCGCTATATGCGACGGGAAAATTGGGCTAATATCGGATATTTTAGGATAGAATCATCTGCTTGTTTACATGCTTATGTAATTAAAATGGTGTCACCTTTTGATAGAATCATCAGCTTGTTTACATTACATATGGATATGTTATCATAAGCAGCTTTTATGACGTGATGAGGCAAATGACTTGATGGGTATTATTAGGATGAATATTAACGTTAATGTATTTAAACTATAGTGAAAAAGAGCGCACAATAATTTAGTCTTCATAGTAATCAATCATGAACTGTACCTAATTTGCGAACGAAAATACAACTCTTTGCGAGTGACACGGTCTTTTATAAAGGACGGTCTGAATTTTTTTTAAATGTTTGCTTAATCATAATTGCCTCCCGCGCTGCGCTTGCTTACTTCCGTTATGAAAGCCGCTACGAGTGGCTACATACAGGCACAGACAGGGCGCCTAGGCCTGCGGGTGACGTGGGATAATTACCGCCCCTCCCCCCCGCGCCCGCGCCCTCCCCTGCCGCCGCCACTCCGCGTAGGTACCTAATGTCATATTAACATCCACACCTAGCCCGTCAAAACGTCGCACGGGGGCCTGGCTCAACGAAATCGCAACGAGTGAGAACAACACGCGGTAAATGGAAACCACGATCACGAAACTGACGATGCGCGTTGATATTTCGGATTGTTCGAACCTGTCAAGAATTTCTTTCAATTATCCTCTTTCGAGAAAAAGTATAGTAACAGCCTACGCCTGGCCCTACCGCTGAGCAAAGGTCTACCCTGTATTAGGACATAGTCGACATCATGCAGATTCTTCTCATATCTTGGAAATATTTGTTTTGTTGCTATTTATAAATTATGCAAGTCACGATGTTTACTTTCACCGTTGAAAGCGTGATGAGCTGGCATAATTTTTTTTTTTGGATTTTATGGCCCAGTATCGAGGACCTTTAGGCGAAACTGGCATTTAAAATTGCAATTAACAACTTCATTGGTGCCGGCACAGGGATTAGAACTAGTCGCTCGAGTATATTAAATAAAAAGCACACCCGGGCGCTGAACGGCCTTGTCGTAACTTGACCAATGGAATTATGAAATTTGCGCTGATAGAGCCAAGATTATGGTTGAGCTTGAAGGGCTTCCAGTGAATTATTTCTTCGCTTCAGTGATCAAAGTTTGAAACAAACAACACGGAGTCAGAACAAAAGCGAGCTATCTCGGCGAGCGGACGCTGAGCTATCGCGGCTATGGGAGTAGGTGAAATTGAACGAATGCAGCAAAACCTCCACAAAAGCTCCGTTAAAAGCTTAGCCATCAAAACGAAACTACATGTTTTCAAAACCTACGAATAAAGCCATTTAAAGTGAATCTTATGGGCCCCAAAAACAAGTTCTTGGCTTGGCTGTTCAACTTGGCTATTTAACTATCCTCAAACTTAGGTAGCTTTTTTGTTAGTCCTACATTGGCCTTAAATATTGTTCGATCCAAAGTATTAACATGGTTTTGTTTAATGACTCTACTATTATGTGCGATTAAAGAAAGCTTTGTGAGAGCATTTTGTTAAAAATACATTTTTAGATATTTTTGATTAAAAAAAAGCAAGCACTAGGTAGTAATGGGAGTAATTCCTGTATCACGGAGCAACTATTTATGGATCACACAATTTTTTCCCTGCGCGGGGACTAAACACGCGATACGATAAGCAACGGTCATTTGGCAAGGTTACTCTAACCGTTGAGCTACTCGTAACCCCGAAGTGAAATGATTTTTTTGATCGTGAGATTTTCAGAAATTTTAAATAGTGATGTGTACGCTAAAATAACATTAGCCCGCCAATTGAGCTTGACGAGCTCAAATACGTCTCTCGGCCAATCAAAGGCGTTGATTAGAGGGGTGGGGGGGAGTAATTAGCCTCCTTTGATCACGCCGCGCCTGTTCTTGTTACACACATTTCATGTACGCAAACCTTGTGGTAAACAATTACCCTTGCCGCTATTACATTTGCTACTGTACGGTTTAACGAAGTAATTATCGATGAATATAATATATTTATAAAAAAAGTTATGTACGAAAAAACTAAAAACCGGCCAAGTGCGAGTCGGACTCGCGCATGAAAGGTTCCGTACCATTACGGCAAAAATTTTGTCCGTTGTACGGGAGCGCCCTCCTTAAATTTTTTTTTGTTAGTACTTATTATTATAGCGGCAACAGAAATGGATCATCTCACATCTGTAAAAATTTCAACTGTCTAACTATCACGGTTCATGAGATACAGCCTGGTGATAGACGGACAGACAGATAGACAGTGGTGTCTTAGTAATAGGGTCGGTTTTACACTTTAGGAATTATGGATTTCTTCACGGCGGAGATCAAGATTTGATTTTTTTAATTAAATAAAGTCCAAATCCATCTTACAAATAATATAACAGAATTTTATTGCGGTATTTTCATAGTCTCTTTAGCTTATTTTTAAATCAAAATTATATTAAATTTGCTCGGCGGTACCAACTTGAAACAATATCCAATATAAAAAAAAAAGATTCGAAAGCCCGCGCATATTTCACCGAAGCTTTATAAATCTCATTTGGCTCCCATAAGAATATTCTCACCCCTCGGCCGTCGGGTCCATCTCGTCGTTTTGTTAGGTTTTTGTAGCTGATCGCTTACATCGTAACTTGACGTAATTCAATACATCCTGTGCCCGACGCCCGCCGTCGGAGGCTCGACGGACGGTTAAAATCGGAATAACTACCGATTAACGGGGGATTATTTTACACAATGCCGTGGAAATTAATTGGCTTTTCTCTATAGGTAATTTTCGTCGAAACGCCAACCGTTTTTTACGCGTCACTTCCGCGAGTCGTTTTGACGGCAGAACGTTGTTAACTGCTCTAAATTTTTCCTTTTCCTTTTTCTTTTTCTTAAATAAATAAAACTTATGTGCTCTTTTGTGGATAATCATATAAATTCGACTTAAATAAATTGTGTACTTTTCGTGAAATGGTTATGTACCAATAATGTACGTTAGGCCCTCTAGAAAGAGATTGGTTTCTGTTGTTCTGTATTGATGCTTTACTATCATATTAGTACGCCACGATATGTGGCAAGCGCAAGCACGAATACTGTCAGCGATGACAATTTTTTCGAAAATTTATCTACACACCTTTTTCATCGCAAGTGCAGAGTACTAATATTAAAAATGAAATCTATATATATATATATATATATATATATATATATATAAATATATAAAAATGAATCCCTATTTCCCTTGGTCACGCCATCACGCGTGAACGGCGGGACCGTTTACGCTAATTCTTTTTTTATAATATTCCTTGAAGTAGGAAGATGGTTCTTACAAAGAGAAAAAATTGAAAAATTGCCTGAAAAAGTCTACAAACAACACTTTTCTATATTTCCGTACAAAAGATTCGTAGTAATATTTAAAAGTTAATTTGAACTTTAATACTATGGTGGTTAAGTTTAAGTGTTAGTGGAGGGGTTCCGGGAAGCCAAAACAAGTGAGTTACTGTGGTAAAATGTCACTTGAAATGTAAACGTCTCTTTGCTGTGCATCACTACATAGTATAAAACAAAGTCGTCCCGCTGTCTGTCTGTCCCTATGTACGCTTAGATCTTCAAAACTACGCAACGGATCTTGATGCGGTTTTTTTTCCTAAATAGAGTGATTCAAGAGGAAGGTTTGAATGTATAATTCATTGCACCCGTGCGAAGCCGGGGCGGGTCGATAGTTAATTATAAATATGATATACGTCAAAAAATCAATCTTTTCGTACTTGTTCTACATGTTTTAATGTTCAATCTTAAGTGCAGAGATTAGCACTTTAAAAAACTTTAAAATTTATAAAAATAGCAATGGCGACATCTCTCGTTCGAATTATCGTTGTAAAACGATATTGGAAATTGTTTGTATGCTGGAAAGGATATAACAATAGATGCGCCAAGCATTGCTTAAAATGCTAAATAGCAATGTAGAAAGAAGGCGTTAAGATTTTCGTCGCTGTGGCTATCAGCCGTTTAGCTCAGTGGCTAGAACGTCAGGCCGCGAATGCGAAGACGTGGGTTCGATTCCCACAGCGGCGACAATCTTTTCGTACTTTTTCTACATGTTTTAATGTTCAATCTTAAAATCTAATCTCTGCATTAGCATTTTACAAAACTTTAAAATTTATGATATACGTCGTTTTTCCGCAAGCGAAGTTGCGGTAATGGTTACATATTAGACACGAAAATCAGATATCTATTTTCTTTGTATTTGCGGAAACATAACACATTGTCAGTATGAGGTCCGTTGAGTTATCTAATAATGCTGCAGTGTATGATACTTCGGAAATTTAAATTCAATCAAAATGCGATAAAATCCATAAAAATCTTTTCGTTAAACAAGGAAATTTTAATTGCACCGATTCTATTTCAAGTTAATTTTTCATTCAGTTATTTTCGTTCATTTAAGTAAATGTTAACTATGACCTATATTTTTGCAATAAAGGTTGTTTTATTTGTTTTAAATGTCTGTGGTCGGATAAAGAGTAAAGGTGATCTAAGAAGTTTCCTCCGAGTTTGTGCTAAAAATTTAATTCGCAACGATGAACTCGAAATTTACCACGATTTTTTCCATATCCTGGATTTAGAGAAAATAAATCTGCAATCATTGTACTACGTCATAGTAATTATAATTGTTCTGTAGTTAGTGATAACTTAATGCTAAGCCAATATTACACTAATGCCACAGTTTTTTAATACTGTCTTAGTTTTTAAAAATCGTGATACATTCACGGTCATGCCACCAGTAATACACAATACACATTACTGTACACAATATACATACTACTAAAACAGACTTTATGACTGCAATTGCGTTATCAACAGTAGTAAATCGAAATTCGATTTTCACGATTCGTAAATATTGAAACAATTTTTGATCTCAAACGGTAATGTTGTCTAGTTCAGTGCGTCAGATTCTTAAGACACGTTCACCGTGGATAATATAACTCGGCGAGATTAGACGTGTGGCCACTAAGTTTAACATATCACAATTTCGATACGTCGTTTCGTTGATCTTTAATATTCTGTACAGAAATATTGCAAATTATGACACAAATTTTATACAAGTTTTATTTACCCAAAGTAAAATAATTGATTTTTAAGGGTCCGTACAAAAGCAAGGTCTGAGAGCACAAATAAAGGAAAAATTCCAAAAGATAAAAAAAATAGTTGAAAATTATTATTGACGCCAATGAAGATAGTCCTCCGAGTTGTATGGGCGCTCATACAAATACAAATTACACACAAAATAATGGTACGGAACCCTTCGTGCGCGAGTCCGACTTGCACTTGGCCGGTTTTTTTCTCTTAAATCGTGGCAGGCGTAAGATTGAGAATTGCAAATTGTGTATCGTTCAGTCATTTATTCCAAATGCGGACGTGCGTTTCGCGTTCAGCGCATATCCGCCATATTGAGGGCCCCAACGGAGCTATTGTTACACGCAATGGATACAGGCGATTGACGATCGTTGATACAGCCCGCCGAACGCGTAATATTATACTCTGTACACGCGATACGCGGGCTAGCGTTACCTATAACATCTCGTACTCACCCGCACATCTACTCGCAGCCCGTAAAAACGCCCAAGATATTGTTTTTCACGCGTAATCTTGCGGAACTGGAGTCGATGTCAGACCGTTGAGACCGTTCCGTTTGTGCGCGTCGATTCGTGTAACTTCGCATTTATCCGATTCACCCAATAAGCGGTCATTCGTAATATTATATTGCAGATGGCAACTGCTGTGTATGCTAATATTAGCTAATGAAGCTTTTATGTGAGAAGGTAGCAAGCGAGCCGGCGATTCACTTGTGACAACCGCGGCCTTAGGACATTTTCAACGACCGAAGGGTTGCAGATGCGTTGCCGCTGTGTAATAAAGTGGGCTCCGGCTACCTCACTCACCAGACGAAACGCAGAAGTATGACACTTCAATTTCACGCCGGTCTTCTGTGAGGTCGTGGTGCTTACCCGGATGGACCTGCCTATTAGTGCAACAGACAAAGCTGTTGCGTGGCCCTAATACACTTGCCCAGCTCACTTAAATATTGTATCACATAAACTTTTCACTAAATGAGCGCGCAACTATTGTCGGTCCTAATCTAATAATAGAACGTAGTGCCGTAAAGAAGAAGCTCTCTAATACTTAAATAGTTGAAGCATCAGATACCAACTGAAGTATGACGGCTGGGGCTGATGAAGCAGGCGAGTAACTCCACCAGTTCGTGTGTTAAGAGCACTCGTGCCCCTTCACGAGGATAATTAAATCAGCGTTGCATCATAGGATACGCGTGCACATATTGAAACCAAAGCTATATCATTTCTTCGCCATGATGGATATGGAATGGGTTTTATTAATTCAAAACAGTATTTTTACCATAAAAATAAGTCATGTTAGAGAGACAAAGTTAAGATTGACAGTAGCCGGACAATAATGTATATGCGGGAATTGCATTGAAACGCAGTTATAGTTTGCTTATTGTGTAACGCGAGGAATGGTAATTGTGCTGAAAGAGGACTTATTGAGCTTATTATAGCATGAAGTTGATTTATTTAGACAATCAAATAACACCACAAAAGTAACCTTTTACCCTGTACAATAAACTACAAAGTAAACTAATATTGTAATGACTGTCAATTTTTTGAGCTTCCACCGCTTAGAAAATTAATTTTTCATCATTTGAAATATACGTTTTGCCGAGGCTATATACTATGTGTATACTGTATATGTGTACATTACACTTATATATTATTGTTAAATAAGTCGTAAAAAATCTGTACTCTTTAGTTTCCTTAGCTGAGATCTTTGAAAAGTGTTCAGCTATTAAATATATTTCAGTATGACCTTTAATCTTGAATTGCCATGAACCAAGAATCTGGTGCAATCAGTAGGTGTTTAATAAATTAGGTTATTATAATACCATCACAGTAAATTGCAACTTACCGGAAAAAAACAGTATTTTTTTCGCAAACCTTAACCCATCGCCGACAGAAGGGTTTCGTGTTGCACGTTCAATTGTAATTGATTGTATTGAGCGTTGCACATCGTAAGTGCGGAATCGAGGCGCATTAGCGTTTTTGCGTCTCGCTCGTTCGCGCGGGGGGGTCGGCGCGTGCGAGAGGGAAGGAGTCGCGACGGTGCTATCCGATACGCGTTTTCCTCCAAAGGATACTAGTACGTGATTCGGTGTTTTTTTCGTGGGTAGAGTTATTTGTGGGGTTTCGTTATGTGCCTCTCATTACGGTACAAGCGTATCCTGTGGGCGACCGCAACAGCGCATTACTCCGCACCACTCGATCTGGAGATGGTGCGATCGGCTACTATAATGCTCCCATTTGAGATACGTGCTCGCCATCGTAGAAGCTCGTACACAGCTTTAGGGTTCCGTTCGCAAGGACGACGCGACCTAATTGATTTATACAACGCTGATTGTGTTGGTATTTATATACTATATAATATGTTAACGGTGTCGTTACAATCTTTACATATATAATTCTTTTCGTGTGTGTGACTGTGTATGTCATTGAACTCCTAAACAGCTGGACCGATTTTAATGAAATGTTTTGTTTGTTTTCAAGTGGATTCGAGAATCGTTTAGATTTACTACAAAATTTTAGATAGACCACAACATTCTATCCTAATTATTGAAATTATAACGTCTACATACGGTATTTTTAACTCATTCACGGGAGTTTTTTTTCCCATTAACTATACAAACAAGCTAAGACCTTGCTTTGTCTAGATTGCTCTAAATAAGACTAATAAATAAGAAATAATCATTATTACTCCGTCGCGCTTGGTTTAAAAGCGGTCGCTTCCTACAGGTCATCAATGTCTGCGATCGCGCGTACGTGGACGCAGAGTTTTGCGGTTGCCGCATTTACGAGTGCACTTACGAATTTATCGTGACCGTAGCGGGGAAATAGACGACGGAAAATAGTGGACGATTCTAATGATTGGGCGGGAGATGTTGAGCTGAATAAAATAGAGAACAGTGTCGGAACGCGACCGTCGGCGTCTCCATAATCTATTATGTACGCGGACGTTCGAATGAGTCGTTTGTCAACTCGGAGAGAACTACGTGGTCTGAATACTGAATTATTCGCGATACTGATTATTTAACAGACTGTGCTAGAATAATACCGAAGAAAGAAGTTCAAATGTGCACGTGAAAATGGGAACAATCGTTGCTTTAAACTTTTTAACCGACTTCAAAAAGGAGGAGGTTTCTCAAATCGACCGTATATATTTTTTTTATGTGCGTTCGTGGATAACTTCGTTGTTTCTGACCCGATTTTTTAAAAATGTAAACTTCGTCTTTGTTTTTTTGTAACGACATAAAATATAAAAACAAATGAAGCAAAAGAGAAGTCAAACCCGTTCCAGTTTCAAGGGCGTTCGGTTGGTAGAATAGAAAAGATTATATAATTGACGCAGTAGTAAGTACGGTGGGCAAGCCTAAATGTCCAGCTCATCCAGGAGCTGTGGTTTTGCGGCCACGAAGTTTAATTCCACCCGCAGTGCCCCGCCCTACATTTTAATAGTTTTAATACAAGAAACTTGTCTATGGCCCGTCATCGGTGTAAGTCATTCCAGAGACACAATTTTGTTTTTTTGTTGCTCACTCTATCGCGGCATCCCTTTTATACATGAAGACATTCTGTGTTGTTCTAAATGGGATGATTACGAATGTGAAGATTGATTTATTCGTTTGAAGTGAAATTTAAAAACTTGAATGTCGAAATTTTGGAGATACTCATGGGCAATGATTATGGATGTCGTGTCAAGGCCAAATTGGGTGGAAGAAGATACTTTTAATTGAAGATACGTTTCCCCAAACTTATAAAGTCGATACAATAATGTTGACCCTTTTAGATTTCTCGCGCATTATGCAAGCATTTATCCATAAATGTTATTTAAGTTTGGATGAGTAGTGAAGAATGTAATCATCGCATTTAGAACAACTCAGAAATGTAAGGCGTAATAGATAAATATAGTACGTTTAATTACATTGTAAAAAGTAGACGTATAAATAAAATAATATCTTACATTGTCAGATGTATTTTTTTTAATGGTCATTATTGTGTATTTTGTTACCCTATATCTTTTCAAAACAAAAATTTTCATTGCATCTGGCACAGATATTTTTCAGATGGGACTTGCAAAATGTTTTTAAAGAAAATATTAATTTTAAGCTTATCTTTTCGGAGTACGTTATCGTTAAAGTGGTGGCTCTTTTCAATTTTGATATAGTATTAATGGAAACATAGCGTAGGTACTGAATAATACCTACGGAGAATTTATATGATACTTTTTATTTATTATATAATTTAAAAATTAACGCTAACTTCTAGTCAAAGCTCACGAACTCGGTTCGTAACATATACAATAGTTTTACTATAACATGATGTAGTATACGGAATTTACATGGAAAAGCTTTATCTTATCTTATATCAGTTAAATATATATCCTTATCTGGTTAAATTCCGCTTTAAGCGAAGTCCGGTAGTAAACCAGTAGTTGGTTTTCGCGTTGGCAATCAGGTGAATTCTGTGTTTATTGCCTCAGGAGATGTGAATGAAGCGCGCTGGCGAGGCGTCGGTCACGCGTGTGCATACCACATTCTCGGCAAATATTGGATAATATCATAACAATAAAATACAATTGGAAAAATAATGGAGGATATTAATTTTCCGTAACAGCTTATCATTTACATACAACATTCATATAAAACATTATCATATTAAAATTACCGAACTAAAAACGGCGTCTCATACTGCTATTTGGTTATATACTTAAGCTGAGTATAAATAACCTCCACAATTTATCGCGCAAATCATGGGACAGTCTTGTTATGTAATACCTGTAATCTCAATACGCGAATCCATTTAATCAGTATAAGTAATGTTTAGTTACGAAAATATAAATATTACTTTACGAAATTTCAAGTCTCTTTTGTCGGACTGTCCGGCGATAATAACGGGGATCTGGTGACACGGACCACGTTCGTTGTGCGAAGGCGGCTAATCCACGCCCGCTTATTACATCCCACAGTAGCATACGGATTGTAACCGCAGCCATTGCCCCTCGATTTCTGCAGCCCCATCGATCTATGGATTCGTTATCAAATTTTCACACGGACACCAGCTCCCGCGCCAAGATCGGCTATATTTGTGTAAGTCAAACCGCAGCTCCGCGCCCCGACGCCGCTGCGAAAACGACTACAGACGCCTACCTTACTTGTCGTCGTACATAGCTCGCTCTGACGGATTTTTGGTCGTTACTCCGTAACGGCTACGCATTGTAGTAAGAAACTGAGATAGTATCGGATGATCGCGTTCGATCTCTGTAGGTAGCCGGCCGGTAGCCAATCATGGCGCCCGAGATCTTATTGATCATCGAAATTGATCAATCAAATCGAAAATGCTGCACCGGAAATAAGGTGCGATGTAATATTACGCTGTCCATTGAACTAACCGTTTTTTTAGAACAGATATCTTCTTCAAATCGATACCGTTCATTCATGATTTGTGACGAGCTAGCTACATTAAATTTAGATTTAAAACCTACTAATATTACTATAAACTATTATTAATGTAAATTCCTTTACAGTAACTATACAAAAATAATTTTGTACTTTAAACTTAGCTAACAAAAAATCTTATTTTGTTGTACATTTTAGGCCAAATACTTTATTTAAAAAAGAAGATGCAGCCATCACTATCTGTAGTGCCGTAAACGTTTTCCTTAACAAACGGAAATTGCAATTGCATGCATAGAAATTGACGCATCTGTGAGCTTCATTAGTCTATGGTACCTGCTGATACACCGCTGCCGTAATGACATTGTGCCGGCGTCGGCTTTTTTCCCGGGATCGCATTTGAAGTTATTGTTATTATTTTCTCTCGTAGTCCATCCCGAGGTTGACGACCCGATTCTCAATTCGATTCGTCTCCCGATTTCTTTTATAGACTACATGGAAATATTTTATATATGTGTACCATTCTCGCGAAGACAATATGTATTAATAATCTATGATGATTATGAATCTGATTTAGAGTTAAGTGTTCCTTACGCTTATTTCAAACGGCGTTAAGATAAGGATTTTTTTTTGACTTTTGCCCACTTTAGTTTCGAAATAGACTATATTGCAACTAAAAAACTTTATAGATCGGGTAAGCAGATTAAATATTGTCAAGGTTGATTTTATTAATATAACAAACCTTTTGTATTAACTTATTAAATTAAACAATATTTACGGATTTATCGCGTTTATTTTTGTATTTTATTTCCGTAATAATCTAAAAGTAATCGCTTAAATACAAGAAATCATTACGTAACCTAATTTGATAGTGTTTATGGTCGGATATAACAGTTTTGTATATAATAGACAGTTATCCAATCGTTTGCTGTAGGAGCAACAAGGAGTTCCATCAAACCAAATAATAGCATAGTTCCGATTGTCCGGGGGCCCTCCGTGATTACCTCCCCAGTATTGCTTCGCACTTCGATGTTTTAAAGGTCATGTTACACTAGCGTGTTTCGAATCATGTTTAAAATAATTGGATTTATGAAATTTATGTTTGACTGTTTCGCTCTTTAATTGACTTGGGATGTGATGTTGCGCGTTTGATTTCTGTATAATACGCGATTTTCCCACTGTTTATACAAGATTAAAGCTCATGAAATGGATAGTGTAACATCGAATTAAATAACTTTTATCAGTAAAATGAACGAAAAATTATATTAGTCCTAGTTAAGACTGCTGGAATAGACATATAGACTGGATGATATTTAGGACGTAATAAACCGAGAATGCCTTCATCACTTGTAGCACTCATTACGGCACGCGCTTGTTTTAAGGCATCTTTAGCTTTGTTTTTTTATCTCAAATTGCCATACGAAACACAAAAAATTTTTACGCAATTGTTTTTATGTCACAATCTGCATGAATTTACATTATTATTCCAGGTATTCCAACTTTGTGAGGTCGATGACGATGCCATCTGAACGCGATCTTTTCACACCGATAATTGTGTAATAATTGACAAGGAAAAATATGCGTGTTAAACAAAAATCTTACCAAATTTATTAAACGTTGTGACAATTATGTCACAGGTCGATGGAATTTGTGATGAAAATATTTCTAAGGTTCTTCTTTTTATATAACACGTGAATCTTGTTGTTAATTGGTCTGACATCAACCCTCCTTGGGAATAAATAACTAGATCAGGAACAATGGTTTGTGGGGCACACAAATACTAGTCCCCTGTGGGAATCGAATCCATGTCCCCTAGAGCCTAAGCCTTAACAACTGCACCACCAACCTATCTAAACATAACATATTATTTTGCTTAAGTGTCTACCTTATTAAGTTATTATTATTATATTCTTTTTTGAACACCAAAAAAACATAAAAGGAAATGTTACAGAACTATAAACTTAAGAGGTATAAACAATAAGGCGGTCTTATTGCTAAGGAGCGATCTCTTCCAGACAACCTTGTAGTTACTGAAGTCAATCGTCACAAGTAAGGTCTGTTTAAATGTTATCCAAAAATGATAACTCAAATAATAATTGAATATTTCTGAACGGGTCTATTTTGAAATTGGATTTTTAACACCTGCTTACTCAATTTTGGTAATGTGACCAACCTAGCGATGACTTTATCCGTTTCAAATCGAATATAATAATGATAACTATATGTTTTGTATTCGGACAAGGGACGGAAAAATAGTCTTTAAGTTCAAATGATCGATGTCTCAGTTAGGCAAATTGCAGGGATATTGGCGTCCGTGTCAAGGGTGGTGTATCGATTACGTTTACAAGTTACGAATGGGACATTTGCTAGATCTGATTTGGATTGGTTCCATTATTGGAGTTTGTCCACTTAAACCTTTTTACAACGTGGGATTATGTTATGATAGATATAGTTAGTATTGTATTACAAGAATTTCCATTATCCTTAACAAAAGGAGAATTTTCTAGACTTAGTTATAAACGTTCAAGTGTTTTAATTCTCCCAAATTATTTCCAGATGTTCCATTTAGTTTTAATTTTATTAACTATCAGAAGTCATGTTTGAACGATGTTTTATAAGTCGTTTTGCAATAAATTGCATGGGCGGCGGCTATCACCTAACATCAACTGAACCACCAGATCGCTTGTCACCTTGTCACATAAAAAAAAAAAAATAACCGGCCAAGTGCGAGTCGAACTCGCGCATGAAGGGTTTTGTATTTTCTTTCTATAAAAATGGCAAAAATGTCATGTATGTTGGATGGGAGCCCCACTAAACTTTTTTTTATTCTGTTTTTTATGTTTGTTATTATAGCGGCAACAGAAATTCATCATCTGTGAAAATTTCAACTGTCTAACTATCACGGTTCATGATATACAGCATGGCGACAGACGGACAGACAAACGGACAGACACACGGACAGACAGACAAAAAGCGGAGTCTTGGTAATATAATTGGCGGTGGTAGGGCCACGAACGGTGGTAGGGCCACGCAGCAGCCTCGGCTGTTGCACGAATGGGCAGGCCCGTCCGGGTAAGTACCACGATCTCACAGAGGAGCGGCGTAAAGTGGCAGTACGACTTATACTTTCGCGTTTCGTCTGGTGAGTGAGGTAGCCGGAGCCCAATTTTCAAAAGGTTGTCAACGCATCTGTAACCCTCGGGTGTAGCAGATGTCCATGGGCGGCGGTATTCACTTACCATCAGGTGAACCGTCTGCTAGTTTGGCAACTTTTCATATAAAAAAAATATGGTAATTTTACCCATTGGGTACGGAACCCTAAAAATAACAGAAACAAAATAGCCCGTTGCAACCGAGAGACGCGTCAGCTCTGCGAGATTGCGTAGCGATAGTAATTCGAAGTGGTCGGTAAATAAGCTCTCAGTCGGTTACACGGTCGTGATTGCGAGTGAGGTAATAATGAGCTTGGATGTTAATATGTATAGCGTCTTCGTCCCAGGGACACTGCGTTTGGGACATTACCACGTAGAAACATTCGGCACTTTTGAATTGGATATGTAATGAAAATTGCGATTCTTAACATATCGTTGTTTTATACAGCGTGTCGTTACCATCGCGACAATAAATGAACACACGTCTAACGCTACTTGCCAATAATCAACAAAAATATTAACGTTAAACAAAATCCATAATTAAAAAAATAAATTTTTCAAACAAACTAATTAAGTAAAAAAGAAACAAAATTTGTAACATCCTATACAACTCGCGCCACATTGCGTATTATAAGCCTCTCCTTCTAACAGTATGTTTTGTCTCTTTTAAATTCATTCAACCCATTCATATGCTTTGTGACCTTTACAAATGAACTTTACGTTACGCTTTTATAGGTAAGGGTGTTCTAAAATTCTTTGTTTTGGAAAATTTATTAACTCTGTAAATATTGATGTTTAAAGAATTTAAATGTTTAATACAACTATAAAAAGTTATCCCCTATATGTGTGTTCATTTATTGTCGCGATGGTAAAGACACGCTGTATACGACCGATGAAATTCTATTGGATTATTAAAGCTGCCGTTTCTTATTCATTATCTCTACATAGTATAAAACAAAGTCGTCCCGCTGTCTGTCTGTCCCTATGCATGCTTAGAACTTTAAAACTACGCAACGGATCTTGATGCGGTTTTTTTTACTAGATAGAGTGATTCAAAAGGAAGGTTTATATGTATAATAAATTGTACCCGTGCGAAGCCGGGGCGGATCGCTAGTTTACTTTTAAACGAAAAGTACAAGTACCTACGTATGAAAAAGATTTTTTTGCTAAATGATACTTATGGCTCTGTGGATAACAAAGCTATTGGATTATTATTATCGAGTAGACGGTGGTGGTGTTTGAGCGACAAGTAATTCTTCTCATTCCAACAATGTTATTCTAATGTAACGACTTTTTTGTTACATTATATCAAAATAAAATATTTTGTCAATCAAATTAATAATAATAATTAAGTCTACATTGGTGGAACTATAGTCACCAAATTCAAGTTACCCTTGTTAGTGTCTAACTCGAAGTACTAACTAGGCCCTTAAACAAGCTCTGCTACCGTACCTAATTATTTACAACTGACTAACCGTGTCCGTACTCTATTGACATCTATGTTGCTATATCGTTGTTTATTTCTTTCACAAATAAAGATTCATATTTACAATTCTGTAACATGAACGTAACTCCAATTTTCGTCTGAAAATTTTGTTACCCCATATCTATTATTATTATGGATTACAACATAACAAATTTCAAATTTAACTATGAGGTAAAATTTACTAAAAATAATTTACGCTCAACGTTAGGAAACAACAAAACTATATGTTATAATTTACACACCATGGAAATACCATATTTAAAATTTTGCTGTTTTCATCAAGCGTTAAATGCGAAGGCGAATAACATACTGTACTCGTATATTATGAATTATTGATACAGAGTCGACTTTTCTTTTTGTTAACCGACTTCAAAAAAGGAGGAGGTTTTCAATTCGACTGTATTTTTTATTTTTATATACCATGTTGTTCACTAACATTTATAGTATATATTTTTATAGTATACATTATAGATAGTATAACGAACGTATTACTTGTGCATCGAGTCCATGAGACTTGAGGCTTTGTTTGATGAATTAAATTGTTCACGTACCTCCAATGGGTATGCTGGCGTTGGTTTTGTACTCCCGCTCTTCGTGCGATAGCGTTCTTAGACTCCTCGTGGTTGGTGTCTTGTACTCTTCGCGTAATGGGAGCGGCGGGCACGAGATGAACTGCCGCGGAAAGTCTATGGTCCTGTGGGTCGGCACGTTGGTACCTGGGTTGGGTGAAAAAGGATCGATCGTATCACTAAATATAAATATACTGCTTGTTTTAAAATGTTACATCGATGCGACGGCATTTTTAGATGTAAAAATAATAAATAGCAGTCCATGACATTCTGTTTTTTCTGTGAATGTTTTCTAGGATATTGATCCCACAAAAAATATTCTTGGTGAGATTATATCTGCTGTCGATGATAATGTTCTAATTATAAAGACGTAGTAGACGTAGGAGCTACATATAGTAAGGAACGATGAGAACACTATGTCGACATACGAAAGGAATGGTTATACATTTGAGTGAAAGGAATTATAAAAACTAATGTTGTGTGAAAAATACTAACATATCTGTGTATAAACATGAATACTAAACTGTTTTAGTGTTACCTATTGGTAAATTATCGCGAGCATTTTAAAAGTTATTGAGGCTCAATTATTTAAGTATTATAAAGTAGTTGGAATGATATTGCGAGTCAACGGTTTAATTTGAAAATTCCACTTCCTGCTCCAATAAATAGAATTGTGTCAATCACCTTATTAGGGGGATGGATTTTTTTTTTACAGAAAGGCCAAAATGGTTGGAGGTACGGCCCTTGCTCAAAAGGCACCGCCACAATTATTTTCGTCCCCGCACCAGTTGAAAAAGTGTGCACATAATTAGCCTATGAGTTTATACAATGCAACGAAATGTATCGATACCGCAATTATGTTGGGAAATCGACGCAAACAAATGCAGCCGGTTAATTATCGACGTGTAGCAAAGTAGGGATGTGTATGCGTGTCGACAAATACTTGTGTATGCCTATCGATATAGGTCTATGAAGGTTTCTTGCATTACTGCTTATATTTGTATTTTCTAACCGTTTTGATGGCGTTAAATTTGGTTTTTCACTCCCAATTTGGAATTCTATGTAGCTTTATTGTAAGTCCTTACTGTTTCGTATTTGTTTCAACATTTGAATTTCCCCGTATTGGATTCACGCACGACACTTAATTATTTACACGATTATGTTTAACTATTTATACGTACGTCGATATTTTTCATTATCGAACAGCGCAACCCAATTAGCGAGGGTCACTGCGAAGCGGCTTACACTGGGCACCTACAAATTAAGTCTATTAAGTCAAACTTTTAAGTCCCTTGTGCACGCGAGATCTTTCCTTCTTGTCCACCGGGAGAGTTCGGAGCTTACGGGCTAAGTACTCGCCTTTTGTCTGGCCCCATCCGCGTTTTGTTTTGTACCCTAAGCGGGATTTTCGATGTGATGCTATTACCGCCCTTTGAACATTATCTTGATTTGTTTACGTCGCGTCTGGTATTAATCATAAACAGATTTGAATGCTGTAGGTCCCTTTAATATCAAGTGGTAATGAAGTGATTATATAAACCAATTTGTTCACGATGCAATACGATTTGTATAGTGCTGGATATGTCTAGATTTCATCGTTATTCTTCGGGAATGCTGTTTTTTTGAAGACGTACATCATACGGTTTTAATGATTAACTGAATATTGTTCTCCTTAGCTCATGATGTTCGGAGCTAAAATCTTAGGTGGTAATTTAAAACACACAAGCTCTATAAGTATTATTTGGATAACACAGTCACAGTCGAGGTTTATCTTACTATATGTTATCTCAATCAAGTCGTCTATTTAAAATTTGTGAACAAATAAAACAACACACTATCAATTTACATTGAATGTTTTTAATACACGCTCCTATTTAATGACTGTCGTTGTTTTATTTTTAAGGCAGATTGTATACGCAACGGCGCGGGTAGCAGCGGTGATGGTGTAAAAAACATCCAAACTTGCGCCGCGGGTTGTACCGCGTATCCTTCGAGGACCGGGCCTCACAAAGGTCCCGGGAGCAGTTGCGCGGTGCGTGTCCCGGACTTATTATTGATAATTTCGCTATTGTCCGCCACCGGCACTGCCGCTCCATATGGTGTAACGTAAATTTCTCTCCTCCCTTCGGCCAATTTCGATAGCTCGAGCTCCTTTGGAACGGGGCCTTAGTTTCGCGTGACTGGTCGGATGTCGGAAGGAATGAATTACGATATTCACCCGCCGCGCCACCTCGCTTGTTACCGACGTTACGAACTCTTTGACACTTTTTTGTTAATTAAACATCGTCGGATCGCAGTAGTAATTTTACATGATGTATAATGCACTAGCTGTTAACCGCGGCTTCACCCGCGCGGCCAAAATGAATTATCAATGAGTTTTTTATTATACACCAAAATATCTGGTAGATGGCTGAATTTTTTCCTACTTAGTTGACACTTATCATTACCTATATTTGGAATTCACACAATATCTTTATAAATATAGCCTACGTGTTATTCTAATGTATAAGCTATATTAATGTAAAGTTTCATTACCATCTATACCGAGCAACCGATTGGCGCAGTGGGTACTGACCCTGCCTCTTGCGCCAGAAGGTGTTGTTCGAACCCCACTACTGGTAAAATTTCGGTGACGAACATTGTATTTTTCCAGTGTCTGGGTGCTTATATATTTATAATATGTATTTATTTACTAAGGAAAAAAAAAAGGTTAAAGTATGTTTATCAGGTATCTAGTAGCCATAGTCAAGTGTTTCTTAGTTTGGGACAATAAAACGTTGTGTAAAAATGTGTCCTGAAATATTTATGTATTTATTTAACCTGAGTTCAAATTCCGGTGCCGGTACCTATTAAATTGTTAATTTTAAGTGATAAATTATCAAGTGCTCCGCTGTGAACGAGAACATTGTGAGGAAACCTGCAAATTTCGAAATAATAACAAAAAAATGTATTTCGAAGGTATTTGGTCTGCCAACCTGCAGTGTGGTTGCGTGGTGGATTATGCCCAAATACTCTTTGTATAGAGATTTTGGCTCAGCTGTGGGATGTATACAGGCTTTTACTTTACTTTTTTAGCTAAGGACTGCAGGCTAGAGGAATTGGGAAACACACTGACCATGTATACAATATAGAATGGTTGTCAAGAATGGGTCAGTTTCTCACAACTATTGGTTTATTACTTACATGGGTCCTTTTATGTTATATTTATATTGACTAGCGGACTTGACAGACTTTGTCCCGTACACACGTCTTAATTCCTAAATTTCCAAACTTTTTGAATAAGCTTGTGAATCTAAACTATTTTCAAATCCACCTGAAGTCCCACAAAAAATTTCATTAAAATCGGTCTAGCCGTTTAGTAGAAGTTTAGTAACATACACACGTAAAGAACAATTATATATATATATATATATATATATATATATATATATATATATATATATATATAATATATAATATATAAATATATATATATATATAAAGAAGATAAGTAAAAACCCCCTTAGATATCTACGAAATATTTTACTCTTGACAAACTTATACCACTGTTTCAGAAATACCAGTCAAGAGTAACAAAATTTAAATGTACCGACTTATTACATGATAGAGCCGTGATAGCTCAGTGTCCGGGCGCTCGCCTTTAATTCTCCCTTAACTCGAGCAACCTGAGTTCGATCCCCGGTGCCGGCAACAATGAAGTTTTTAACTTTAAGTGCTGACTTATCACGTGCTCCGCGGTGAAGGAAAACATCGTGAGGAAACCTGCATATTTTCGAAATAATAACAAAAAAAAAAAAATATTTCGAAGATATGTGAAGTCCGCCAATCCGCAGTGGGGCCGCGTGGTGGACTATGCCCTGATACCCTCTGTATAGAGGAGGCCTTTGCCCAACAGTGGGACATGTATAGGCTGTTACTTTACTTTTTTTTTACTTATTACATTATTATCCATGAAACATGTTTTGGGAAATATAAACATATATGCTGTTGACAGTGTTACAAGTGATATATTTAATTCATATCGCAGATGGAATTCCCTGTAGATAACATAACATGTCAAAAACCTTTATTGTGTCATTGAATTCATCCCTTGTTTGTACATATGCTCGTAATATTCATTAAATGTGTTTAGTTAGTAAATAATGAACTATAAAATCACTGTAGTCTTGTAAGATCGATGACTAATAATATAATATAATTATAGTATTCAATGACCTTCAAACGGCGACGCTATCAAGCGCACTCTCGTGGGAAGAAAACCACTATCTACTAGCAATGATAAGAGCTTGCGGCGCACCGCCGTATCCTTTATAGAAGTATTGATATGATAGACACACTGTTATCGATATAAATAAATTGTGTTTGTTATTTCCTTTTAGAAAATTGTTTGATACACGCCTATTTGCGATTTAGAAGAAGCCCGTGTTAATTTTTTTTGTTGGTTTTGTAAGAACTTAAAGTAAAAATGTAAGTTTGTGATGATAACCGTTTTTGATGAGAAAGCTGCAAATATTGCGGTTGTTGTATATGTAATGTTAATACTAAGATTATAAATAGGTAAAACAAAACTTGTTTATTTTTTTGTCAATAATATTAAGATAAATTTTTACACTAATGTCTTACATTGTTTTATAGGTAGTTCTTTTAATTAGAATCCAGTGTTTTCTTTATTTGAAATATGAATATTTTTTTTACATATTATGTTAAGTCTGAAAAGCTATATTATTAAAGACATTATTTGACAGTTGCTATGCAATTTATTATGTTAAGATGTGAGCTTGTTAATTTTTATTATACACATTTAGTAAATTCAATGTACACGCAACACTATTGCTAGGTGGGTGTCCGTGTTACCTAAATGTTGACTAGTTTTCCTTGTTCTTCGCACTAGGCTCATTTAAATACCTACCTCTTTTTATAAAACCAAAAACAAAAATTGTCAATCTTTACTAGTAAGTAGATATTTATACAGCTTATTCCTAGATACATCGAAAATATTGTAGTACGTACATATGCATAAGCTGAAATGAGAGTTCAGCATGCATCATTGCTACCTTTGACGACAGGGCAATTCAAATGAGCACAAAAACTGTTGTTAGGTCTAGGATTTGTTCATTTTACATCTAGTTCCTTAAACGTCAAAAGACTTAAAAATTGAAAACTTAACAGGAGTTAACCTGTCGGTGAAGCTTGGCTTCCCCTACCACTGGTACCACATGGTATCAGTGGTAGTTTATTCACCTCGCTTGTTTTCATATGAACCGCAAAGACCTATTAAACCGACTGTAATAAAATCTTCAACTGCATTTATAAATGATAATTAAATCATATAAGACCATCAAGGTGCAATCGTATGACGTATGGATAAGTATTTAGGTGGAGGTTGTAAATCAAACTATATTCGTGTTCCAAACTTCAAGCAGATGATGATTATGGTATTTTTAATGCATATATTTTGCTTATATAGTATGCCAATCAATAGGTTTACCTCATAATAATGATTATCGATACAAAGAGATCGCATTTTGTATGTGCGAAGCCACGGAGTGAAATATAGAATATTTTAATTGTTTACGTCTCTTCTGCGGTTTTTGCAACAGTGCATCGGATAATAACAAATTGGGTGCCGGCTCGTGACACGTCCAATCAAATTAGTTTTTCATTTAACGTTGATAATTATTATCATGCATTAGTAATAGTGGCGTAAATGAACAAAATAAATATATTTTAAATCAGCGTTTGTTTGCTCTGCCGTGTGGTTACGATATGCGGCATGGGTCATGTGTTATTATTTTAAAGAAATGTATATTCTATTCGTTTATTGTGTTTGATAGTGCGAGGAATAGTAAATGATTGTGAAAACAACTATGTAAAGAATCCTAGTCACAAGTTAGCTTACAAGCAATTAGGTTGTCTTGTCAATGTCTTCTTTATAATGTATTAAAAGCATAGTCACCCGTAAGAAGAATAGTTAATAGTATCTTTATATCCACTTTATTTTCTTCCATTTTTTATTTTAAATCAGTGGCATAGAATGCAGTGGCAATTTTTTCTATCGATCGGCCATCCTGTTTTACGACCACTTGTGGATATTATGTTTTAAATGTGTATTAAAAGGATGATATATTAGTGGTATATGTGTTTATCATAATTTAATTAGCAAGCCTACCGTGCTTAGTCATTATCGGTACCATAACTTTATGTTTACATGTATTCCACTTTTATTATTAAAATGTTAATTTCACCCTCCGTAATCGATTTCTGCATAGAATATGATCAAATTGTGGGATATAATTATTATCAGCTGGACGATGGAGACTTACTGGTTTTGGAACGAGGTTCCCGGGGACCGTCGACTGTTACTTTGATCGCCTTTTGGTACGTAGCCACTTGAGGTGGCGAAGTCGATATTGTTATCGTCAACGAGAAACTCTTCCCTGCAACAAACATTAGGTTCGCATTAGTATTGAAGTTCTAATTTGACTGTCTTAAGCGCTCTTTCAAAAACTAGGCTAGACAAACAGTACATTTTTGTTCGGTATGAAAGCAATTAGGTAGATTATTAGAACATGTTACAAAATATCTGTTGAAAAAGTGTTTTATATTAATATCATAAAAGGTTTTTTGTTCATATATTTCCTTATTAAATTTGATCCAGTGCAAATTTAGTATATTGAATACAGGAATTACATTAAAAAATGTATATTAAGCATATTATTAGATAGTTTTGTGTTATACCATTTATTTATGGCTCGGAAAAAGTACGTCAAATTAATTATTATTCACAGATTAAATCGTTGAACTTCACACAGAGCTGTAGCTAAAAATACATTTTTTAACTAATAACCTACTTTATATTGTGCTCATTATAAGAGTTAGCGTCACACGCTAAATTGCAACACTAAATGATGTGCGCTTTCAAATATTTAGACGTGTCTTTGTTAGACCTCACTAACAAAGACATTTCTTTTACACACTGTCACAATTAAAAACTTTGCAACTACAACTTATTATAAATTTATTGTTTAAACTGGTGTTTCTGATACACTGTTTATTTAGTGTATGCGAAAGAAAGTTCGATTATGATTTAAAGAAATTTATTTTTCTATATATTCATGACGCCACATAGAACGGCGTTTTCCCGCGCAAAGCGCTACGCACGGACTGGCTCGGCGCGGACGTTGGAAAATAGAGTGCTTTTTGGGCGTCCGATTTGCGGTCAGCAGTAATGAATGCACCGATAAATACGGAATAAAATTACAGTTAAAATGAGTGGATTAACATGTCTAATGCAGATAATTCGCGTGTAGCGCGCTCTCGATTTAGCGCAAATGATTGATTTCGGAGCACCGTCTAGTCTAGTCGATTGCGTTAACATATTCCTTTTCTATTGCATTCCGATCGTTTCGATTGTTCCGCTTGTTGGTGCGCATTCAATAATAAAATCTGTAATATCCTTTTGACGTTTAGTGTTTTTTCCATCTTATGTACTTACGTTTATACTTTTTAAATATATGAATAAAAGACAAGACCATTTAGTTTTGTCTTTTAAAAAAAGAATTCTAAATGTATTCATAAGTTTCTGGAAAAAATAATTCGTCTAAAAGACCTTTGCTGAATGAAATAAGAATTTGATATAGGATAAGTTTATCTATGTTCTCAATAATTTTTGTCTGTTCAGAGCAAATGCTAGTTTTTAGTTGCAAATGACTAATAAAATAAGTCTACTGTACAATGCCGTCGCGGGTACACAGAAAAGTTGATGTATGTACATATATGCCGAAATGACACATAAACCTCATGCTCCATTGACATTGTTTGCCTTAATTATGGGTTGTCATTTTTAACAAATAGATATGGACAGAACGAAATTTCAGTAGCGGTTCCCACCGATACCGATAGCCTATCGTGCGGCCGGTATTTCCTGAACAAGTCAAGACTGGTACGTAAATATATCACTGGTACGGCCGTGATAATTGTTTCCCTGCTGCTTTTATTATATATTTATTTCATGTGCAATTATTTCTAAGTTAATTGGGAACACTCCCACGCGCTAATTAATATCCTCAAAATAAAATTCAACCGTAAAAGTTGATTGCTTTTTTGTTTAATTTCGCCTATACTAAAGCTAAAAAGCGGAATCAATATCCAGTATTAGAATGACGCGATGAATTGTTTACATTTTGTTAAAGCTTTTTTTTTGAAATACTATTTCATTTAAATTACCTACATTGACCAGGCAATTAGCGGTAGATGCTGCGATTTTTAGAGATAATAAACAAACGAATATTCACTAAGAAACTTAATAACGTAAGTCTGTATGGAAGGTGGTCCACCTTATGTTAATTTTAGACCGCCGCCTTTGAAAACACCCCACACAAGAGGTGATTTAGACGTGTTATCAACCACTGAGCGGGTAGGGCTTCAGTTACCACAGTCACCGGACGAAACGCAAAATATAATGCTCTTAATTCTCGCCACTAGATGGAAAGACGACCGATTGGCATTTGCAGAGACCGTCATTCCAGCTAGTGTGAAAAGTCAATTGATGCAAGTGGCTCCGGTTCGTGTTTTATGTGAGGAAGATCTATGTTCGGCAGTGGATTCGAAAAAGGTAAAAAGGTGATGATGATTATGAATTAATACCAGTCTACTGTAAGTCAATGGCACTTCACCTTCAAAGCTAGGCAATTTGTGCAGCATAACCTATTCTGTCAATTATGTTTGATATATTATAGATTTTTTTTCTTAAAAACATTGCCCTTACTTTGGGATAACATTGTCCTGTGTTGTAACGATGTTTTAAAAACATAAATTTCAAGTGGACAAACACCCAGATGCGAAACAACTATTTGTGGGTCATACAAATAGCTGTCCCGAGTGGGAATCGAACCCACGACCCCCAACGACTGCGACACGGGGTCATCATTTAATTACGATGCTTCAGTATTTTAAAGGATATACATGTCTATGATACATTTTTATATAAATCAAACAAAGGCACTAAAAATCTGTAATTTAGTGAAGCATTTATTAGTTAATCTCGACACAAATCTCGCAACAATATGCAATCCGTAACAAACTATACATGTTTCCACTCATTACAAAGCAACGCGAGCGTCGCGGGAACATTTCAATACGGAAACAAATCATCATAAACCGTTTGCCGCTAAACACCAAAGGCGTGCCAGAACGATGTGAAATATTGCGTTTAAAGTCGCTGCGAAACTTAATGCACGCCGCATGATCAGTCATCAACAGTTTAGGGCCTAACACAATACGAGCGCAGCGATAAAAATAACATTGTATCCGAACGGCCGTCTTCGGGAGGTGTTGAGAGAGGCGCGTGAAATATTCAATTATAAAACGCGGGCGCAGGTGGCCGCGGGGGGAGGTGGACGGGGTAGCGGCGGCCATCTTGATTTACGATCGAGCGTAAATATCCCGAGTGACGTTTGCGACTTGAGCCGATACGTGCGCAGACGCTCCTTAGGTATTCAGCTATGAGACGATTTTCACGAAAATCGTTTGCGGTCTAGCATGCGTGTTGCAGATGAGGAGACTGTAGTATCAATGACATTGTCACTTCTCCTTGTCCAAATCCAAATGCTTTTCCCGACCCATAACATGTTTGTAATATTAAATACACCTAAACGTATTGTAACACTGTCTATAATTGGTTACATCGTGAAAGTTTTCTGTAAAATATTCGTTTCCAAATAAATGTATTAAAATTATACTATAGAGGAGAAACATGTTCTTTAAAATGTCTTACAAAAATCACTATATATAATAAAGATTATGTGTAATACAACAAAATACTTAATTTTAAGAAATTTTATAGAAACCAAATCTCTTTTACTGGAAAGCCGATGACAAATTTTAATCAAATTCAAAGTTTTTTTTTTAAATTAATTTAGTTGACATATAAAGTTGGCAAAAATAGATAGATCTTAAGAGATCTTAAAAGCAAAAAATAGGCCATCGCTCTGGAACTTAATATTGTCTAGAGTAAACATTGTTTGGCAAGATAATTGATAGACTATGTCTTATCATAAAGAAAGATATATCACTCATCTAAATTTCAAAACTGAAGTATAGAACAGTTAAGTTGACAATCAAGGGGGAACACCATTCAAACACATGCTAATGAATGATAAACGCTAAACATTTATTATTGTTATTTTGCTTTTAACACAATTTGATACACACGAACTAGATACGTACCGGCGTGTATTCAATGAGACGGTGGGTTTTCCTCAAATATGACAAACTATAAACATGTCATTACGTGAAACCATTTCATTTTAGACAATGATTTCTTATATAACGGCTTTTGTAAGTTAAATATCTGGCTATCCCTCAAACACCAGGAGTTGAATCCACAATAAAATCGGCAAATAAATGATATTTTATAGATTTAAAAATACAGAATAAGAGAATGTTTAATTTATTTGATGTCAGAATAATACATATAATACTAAAGTATACATAAAAAATAAAGTATATACCAAGGTAAATAACTTTAAACTAAAGTCATATAAAATTGCATTATTTTATAAACGTGAAATGTAAAAACAGATATGAAATTAAAGTCATAGCTGATATATAATACCAACCAAAATAGGAATTCATAAAGAAAGGAAGGCTCGGTTGTAAGAATATTTCAAAACGAATTTGAGTACTAAAACACTCAAGAAGAGATTTGCGTCCGATCGTGTTACGAAAGATTATGAATGTCCAAAAGAAATATTTTTGTGATACTTTGTTGTGTTACGTGTTTAAATTTTATTAAAATATATACTTACTTTTACTTTCAAGCTTACTTATAATTTCCCTCAAATTAATTTTACATTAGACGAATATTACAAATTTTAATAAATTACCACCGGTGAGAGATCCGGCTTATCCTTACTAATATTATAAAGGCGAAAGTTTGTATGTGGGTAATTCTACGATAAGAGGTTTCAAGTCCATAGAGAATAGGGCCACGGAGAAAACTTGCTGTTTTTTCATTAAACACTTATATTACGTTTTTTGTCCTCTTTATTTATCTTTTCACGTACGGACAAGTCACTTTAGCCATATTTAATTACTTTTTACAAGGCCAGGGTAAATACATTGGCGAGGGTAGAGACACCAAGATCCGGGTGTATACTTATTTGGCCAGGGAAGAGAATTTGTCGCAATAAAAATAACAAAATTAGTAAAATCGGCTTTAATTAAACATTGTCTTTAAATAGAATCAGACTATTATTTTTACCAATCATAATATTAAACTTTAACAGACTGTATTATTTCAGCCTTCTGTGAAATTGAAAAAAAGAAGTAACTTTAGTGTCATTACACAATAATATATGAAATTAAGATGGCATTGTACATACAGCAAATAATAAAATATTCTTTTATTAATAAGACAATAAATGAACACACATATAGAAGATAACTTTTTAAAATTGTATTAAATATTTACTTTCTTTAAACATCAATATTTACAGTTATTAAATTTTCCAAAACAAAGAATTTTAGAACATCCTTACGTATAAAACTGTAACGTAAAGTTCATTTGTAAAGGTCACAAAGCATATGAATGGGTTGAATGAATTTAAAAGAGACAAAACATACTGTTAGAAGGAGAGGCTTGTAATGCGACGCTGTGGCAACGAATGAATAAGTCTCTGAATGTATGAATCAGTTAGTTGTAGTTGTATAGGATGTTACAAATTTTGTTTCTTTTTTACTTAATTAGTTTGTTTGAAAAATATTTTTTTTTTAATTATGGATTTTATTTAACGTTAATATTTTTTTATGATTATTGGCAAGTAGCGTTAGACGTGTGTTCATTTATTGTCGCGATGGTAACGACACGCTGTATATAGCTAGAGGCGAATGTAACAAATTTTGTGCCATCGAACAAATAGCAAGTAGTTTTTACTTCACATGATGCTTGTTCCTTCGAGTAAGTGACGACCGTGTGCAGACTTATCTGTTGACGCGAACCTCCAAAATGGAAAGCCTGGATCTCTTCTGCGTATTTATTTAAGTAACAATATTAGGCAATAATATAATAACAATATGAACTGAGAACCTCCTTAATCTTCTGTTTTAAGAATTTACCATAATTATTTAAAACTGTTTGTTGATAAAAATGCTATATCTACTAACTAACTAGCTCTAACATTATCTCCCCTGGTCAACAAGTCTCTCCCATGACAGTTATGTTGCCAGGGTAAATATGGCAGGGAAGAGACGTTTTCATGATAAATTTTATTGTTTTATTTGTCATACGAAATGTTTCGGTACATTATGTATCACATTTTAACTATTGCATTATTATTAAATTAGACCAGTAAATGCAAATTAATTAAATGAATAATATAACTTTTATGACTTACCAGTGGAGAGATACCATGACCTCGCGAATCCACCACTTTGAACCAACGCGTCGCAATAACTAACAAATGACGGTGCTCTTAAGGGCTCACGTGATTTGCATTGCTAAATTCGCGTCTATAGATGAACTTGAGGCTTATTTGGAACATGACCGTTTTATATTTTTGTCTGTAGTAGCGAAATGAATTTGCCACGGTAGATACCCAAAAACTTCGGGACAAAAGTTAAGATTAAAAAATATTGCAAATAAATAAATATTGTTCTATTTTTCCTTACTCAAATATGTTTACTGAGATTTGTATTTAACATACTTTAATTTAATAACTGATACAAAGAAGGTATGTATCGTTTGTAAATAAAAGTGAAACCGACAAGGGGACAGGCCAGGGTAGAGACTTTTTTAGAACTTTATTATAAACGCGAAGTTTACGCGACGACTTTATTATATAACGCGTTTGTATATATGGATGGATGTTTGTTACTCTTTCACGCAAAAACTAATGAATATAGCTTATACATAAAATATGTATATAAATTATAGCCTAACTCCCGGTTTCTGAAACACTGATCATCGTAGATGTCAACTTTTTCAATCATTCTGATCATAAAGAAGATCATTCTGGTCAATTCAGAGAATTTAACCATCCTTTTGGTACCTAAACTGTAATCGTTGAAATCATTTGACAGCTGATTAGTTGACATCTACGGTGATCGGTGTTTCAGAAATCGGGCGTATGTCTTATTTTGATGTATAAGGTATATCATTGAAAAGTTTTATTAAAATCCATTCAGTAGTTTTTGCGTGAAAGAGTAACAAACATCCATTCATACATACAAACTTTCGCCTTTTTAATATTAGTAAGGAAGTAAGGATACATCAGAATATAACATAGACTATAGTTTATAAAGATATTGTGTGAATTGCCCAAAATATAAGTAATGATGAATAAAAAATAAGTGTAAACTAAGTAGGAAAAAATTCAGCCATCTGCGACATATTCTGGTGTATAATAAAAATAAATTTTTAATTCCCTTTGGTTGCTCGGGCGAAGCCGCGGTTAATAGCTAGTTATGAATAAAATTAAGTCCAGGCCAAAGCACAATATCACTGCAAGAGTTGACACTGTGTACTGCGCGTATCGGACTAAATATTTTCAATATCAACTCACTATAATTTTCAACTCACTCAAAATATTTTCAACCTAGTCCGATTTAACAGTGACATCAGGATGTCAAACATCTCAGTCTATCTCGCGACCATGAACGCCTTAAAGTATTCGAGGCGTATGAAGTTTAAAATAAATATATATTGCGATAAGAGCCGTGAATTAGTTTTACCAAAAATGTAATAATTTTTTCCGCCAATTAGTTCGATTTTTAAATCTGTTCCGTGCCCAAATACAAACGCATACAACAGTGACACAAGCGGCGACAGACAAAAACCACGACGATGGGAAACAAAAAAAAAATGTATAAAGATTGAGACTAGAGCGTAATACGACAATGACCGCTACAGAAAACGATTTGGTCGCATTCTGGTAATGCCGTTTACGAGTGACCACTCGTGCCTAATTATATCTTCAACTTAACGACAGCCGGTGGCGCGCTTTCTTTTATCGTTTTAAATTAAGATGACATGGTGTGGTTATTTTCTTTTTCACACTATAAATTCACTGTAGGATAGTATTACCCTGCGTTGTAAGGACATCTTCCATATACAGATTTCCCATGGACAATCACAGGCTTTTAATCTGCGGGTCACAATAATAGCAGTCCCGTGTGGGAATCGAACCCGCTGCCCTTGGTGCCGAATTCAATAGCTTAGCAACTGCGGTAACGGAGCCAACAAATGTCTGTAGTGTGAAAGGTTCAATGCAAGAAAAACAATGCGAAAAGGTTTATAAAAATAATTCTGACATCACAAAATTTGTACAAGCTCACTAGGAAGTACAGCTTTCGGAATATATCTACGGACAACTCCTGAATATTGCTTATTTTTCTCTCTCTATAGTAATTACACGGAAACCTGTAATTCTGTACTCCTAGGCTGTCTTCTTTCTTGAATGTAGCCTTCATTCCGAAGGCTTACATTTTTTGTTATTTTTAAAAACTGATCTGAGTAAATTTGTTAAGAAATTATTGCTCTTTAAAAACAAGGTACGAGTTTTCTTTAGACTTCAACTTCGGTTTTATTTTATAAGACTCTGTAAATATCACAACTTTAAATATTCTTATCATTATTTCCATATACATAAAATTTCTTACATAAACTTAGTTTAATAGATACGTTATAACGCTATATTGACAAAATTAGTTAAGAAACTGTTTTTTTTTTTCAGAAGACTTTCATCCTACAATTTGATACGTACCATGAGAACGTGTCCTGGACTGGACCGATTTTAATATGTAACAATATCGATATCGATAACTTGGTACGCCCCACCGAGTCCCGGCTCGCCGCTGTCCGATCAAATCACGTCGCATTAGCGGCGCAGTGTTGTGATGACTACGTCACAAACTTCACGTATTACGGGTATTATAGTTACACACCTAATTATAATTATCGACATTTGAATTGAGGATGTCTCTACATAATAGTATACCCCACTATTGATTGCCGGATTTACATATCTTCGAAATAATTTTTAATTATTATTTTGAAAATACGCAGGTTTCTCACGGTGGTTAGGTGATACATTCACGGGTGAGCATGACATAAATTAGCACTTAAAATATCGTTGGTGTTGGCATCGAGATTTGATTGAGTTAAAAGCTAGCGTTTCAACATTGAGCTATAAAGTTTAGTTGTAAACGTTGCAGCCAAGCCTCAGTAAACGCTCGGATGGTCAGTTCCTTACAGGTTTTAATTATTTGAAGATTGAAGTACTTTTTGTAACACCAGTAATTATTATGTTACTGTAGGCTACTTATTAGGCTAGGCAATTTTACGCTTTATTTCGCACGTGGTGTTTACTTTCAATCGGTTAAATTCATTTCTTCGCTATTTTTGTAAAATTATATTCTATTTAATATTGTAGTCAACATGTTATAACAAGGCTAAAAAATGATATCTCCGAGAGATCCTGAGGTTACCTGGCCGAAGTTGAAGAATACACAACAATGACGGAAAGCCTTGACATATAAGCGTTTAGAAATATCGTACACGTTTGGTCCGCCAGCCATGGAATTTTATATGGGCTTGTAGGAGATGACCAGTTATAAGACGGAATGCTCCGCGACTTTACATCAGTTTTACACGTGCATGTGGGTTCGTAATATCGTGGATATGCGCGAACGCACGGTAACACAATGGAACTGTAAAGTACGAACGTCGTTTACTGCCGACTGCGGTTTGGAAATTAAAATCCGACCTCTCTGATACAGAGATGCATCGGGGGAAAGTTTCGCGTTGCCAGCGTACATTGTTCGCAGTTTGAATTTGGAATAAAGGACGAAATTATTACCGATAAACATGTTACAATACAATATTATGCAATAATGTATGAATAATATGATAATTGCATCCTAAGTTTAACAGCTTTTTATGGAAAAAGGGGGCAAACGGGCAGGAGGTTCGCCTGATGGAAAGTGATCACCACTGTAGGGCTTGCAAATGGGCTGACGTCCTTTCAGGAAATAATTTGTTCTTTTATAGAAAGTCACGTTTACTAACTACACTACTAAAGTTTGGAAAGATCGCTGGTGACAGCTGGTTCCACAGGGTGCATGTGCGAGGCGGAAAATGTCTTAAAAACCGCGCTATTGTGATAAGCTGGACATCGAGTTTACTATACCGTGGTGCCCATCCCGGATTTTTACTCATTCACAGTTGTTCTATGGTGTAAATGTTCTACTGTGCTGGAGCAACAGCAGCTTACAAAGTTGAAAGGTAGGAGAAACGACATCGCAGAAAACCGACGTGAAACTTAACTATTTACACTATTGAGTGAGGTAGGCAGTGGCTGTCAGTGGTTGACAACACATTTCCACATCTGTTGTATTTATCAATTACCATCAGATGAACCACTTCGTGTGTTGCCAAGTTTGAAATTGAAAAGAGCTCATAAGGTTTTTTAAAAAATAACTGGTTCCTATCTGGTTGTAGTAATGTATCATTGCATAGAACTAGTGGAACTTATTACTTTTCAAATATATTCAGATTTTAGAATAACTCAATATTTTACATATATTTCTCTCCTCATTTATTTTCGGTTAACGTTTCATAGAAACCCAATTACTTAGTAACATAGAGAGTTAAAATGTTTTCGGCTACTATACAATATACTATATTATTGTATAGTAGCCGACCCATTGTTACAAACAGACCATCTGATGTAACATGTTTTATTTTTTAATTTTGAATCGGATAATGGGTTTTGAGGAAACTTGAAACTATAAAGACGTATTTCTCCATGTCATGAGTCGGTTGAGACTATATATAAAGTAGAGATTAGTCTCTAAATAAAGTTTAAGTTTTTCAAAGTCGTGATTACATTACCGGTAACTGTTCTAACCGCAAACGATTATTTTGTTTTCAAGCGTGTTCGTGCTTCATACGTTGCAACGTACCCTACGTTTTCAACATACGACACGGTCATGTAGGTGTTAAAAAAGAAAATTTATATACTTTAGTTTCCTAAATACTGAAAGAAACTTTCTAAATTGTAATATTCAGAAGAACTGTATTTTATTTCTGTCTATAAAAAAGAGTAAAATTTTCTTGTGGTAACTCGCGTACGGAGATGGCTGAAATTTTGATATTGCAAAATTTAGCAGGGACAGTAGATTTCATTTATTTATATCACATACCTACATTTAACATCATATAGTTAACAACATGAATCACTTGTTGTGCCGACTCTACTCTGTCGGGAGAGTGGCAGGAGAAAGAAAAACTAATATTTTGTCGAGTTTAGATAGGATTTTTAGGGATCCGTACCCAAAGGTTAAAACGGGACCCTATTACTAAGACTCCGCTGTCTGTCTGTCTGTCCGTCCGTCCGTCTGTCAGCAGGCTGTATCTCATGAACCGTGATTGTTAGACAGTTGAAATTTGATTATCTATTTCTGTTGTCGTTAATACTAAAAAACAGAATAAAAAAAATAAGTGGGGTTTCCATACAACAAACATGATTTTTTTGCCGTTTTTGTAGATAATGGTACCGTTTTTGTTTGTTGATAGGATAGAATATTTTATGTGTGAGAGGCAAATGGTTAGTCTGATGTTAACTGATTACCGCCGCTCTTGAACATATTATACATCATCTGTAGGGTTGCTGTTGTCAATCCTTATAAGTTGTGATAGCTCAGTTTCTGGGCGCTCGCTTCTAATTCGATATACTCGAACAACTTAAGTTCAATTACCGGTGCCGTAACCAATAAAATCGTTAATTAGAAATTTAATTTCGCGCGGTGAAGTGAAACATCGTGATGAAACATGCATATACTCGTTTAATAATAGAACAAAATATTTCGAAGATATGTGAAGTCCATCAATCTACAGTGGGATCGCGTGGTGGAATATGTTATAACAGAGGAGGCCTTTGCTCAGCAATACGAAATGTATAGACTGTTACTTTATAAGAGTCGATCTCATTTCCCTACGTCACCAGAGTTCATAGAAAACTGTAATACTTCCATTTCAGATTGTTGTTTTTTGAGGCTTACTTAATACTGGGACCAGCCTATGCATTCATCAGCGGAATAAGTACGTCGTGTAAGAATAAATAAGTGACTTAAACCTTTACACACACATGAATCTAATTAATGCTTTGAGACGTTTTATATCAATAAGAAAGACAATATATTATACATATAAAGTTAAGGATTGGCTGTCACCTCTCGTGCACCGAATATTGCACCTGAAACCGGATCGCCGTGCGATCGATTACGTCACGTCTGATATTTGTCAGCCCATTGGTTTGCTAGGACATTCTTGCATTAGCTTCTTGATCTATATTTGACGTATATCGGTATTGATAGCCTGAATTTCTGTTGGTGTTATTTATTTTGCGATTTTACCTAATGTAACGCGTAGCCGACGTAATTTTCCTGTCGTTATTGGGTATGTGAAATAATTTTTATTCTTTTGTATTGGAAATGACTTTATCGTATACCTGTTTTCTAATGAAGCAACGGTTTATTTAAAGTGGACGATAAGTATGACTCGTTAAATGTTTGTCATATAAAAATAAATGATATGTAAGATAAAATGTTTCCACAGACTTACCTCTTCCACTTCTGCCAACGAACCTCAGGTCATTGAATTTCGCTACCCTGTTCTTCATGACGGCCGTGTTGTTCCTTAGTTCTGCGGTTATGTTCTCGTCGTTGCCAGCCCTGACGGTCACGAGGGTGCCGTCTAGCACCTCGCCAAGGGCTACCACCTTAAAACCGCCAGGCAGGGTCTTGTTGGACCGCCAATGTTGCGGCAACATTGAACACATGTAGTCAGGGCTGCCGGTTCTTACTGTCAACAAAGAAATAAAAGGCGATTTGATAAATAGACAAGAATTGAGCGTTAAATTTCAAGGACGCTTTACGTCTAGGAATACTTCGTTACACGAGAGAGAAGAAAGATATAACAACATATAACACAAAGAAAGAGCGACGTATACGCGCAATACAAATGGTCAGATGGGGTATACGCGCGTTGTAGATGTTCCCAGATGCTGCATATGAAGAGTTGAGGTATGACGTGATGTGTAATTATATATGTATAGTTGTGATTTGAAACAGGTTTTAAGGTGTTTCAATCCTATCACGCATACAGTGCTTTACGCGTAATATTTTTATTACTTGGAAATATTTTGTAACTTGTAATTACTAAGGGCGATAAAGTTGTAACTGAATTTAGTAAAGCATAATATATAACCAAATTTGGACATTCATATTTAACGGTGTGGCAATATATTGATTATTCATATAGCAGGAAAACCATATTATAAATATGAAAATGTATATTATACATATGTACTATTATAATGAACATTTTTGAAATGCGCATTTATACAGGCTAATAATCGTTAATCTTTGGGAGTAGCGTTGTTTACGACATAAAAAAGGTATGTTTATTATTAAAAAAATCTTGCAATTTTTCTGGATCCCCCTTTTCGATGTATGACATATCTCTATTTATTATTTCTCAAAGGTGTTTTATCCGAGCGCCATAACTTTTATAATTTTTCAACAAATTTAACGATTCAGACATTATTTAAGATATCATGTTTCCCGCTATTGATGAAAAAAAGAAATAGAATAAAGTTAATGTTTGCATTAAAGACGTTCGTTCAATAACTTCTTATAATAATTGCATGATAACGCCATCTATTGACAATTTGTTTTAATAAAAGATAGCGAAATTTTACCGATATTCTTAGAGATTAGATAACTTTACTAATAAAACTTATTAGTTATTTGCATGTTATTATGTTACCATTATGTTACTGATCACGAGAATGTGCAAATATTTCGCCTGGGTCAACTATTCGATAGGTGTATTATATAATATTTTCATATTTATTATGCAAAGTCTTTCATTTCAAAGTATGGAAGACTTTCATTTTCGATATATTATGTTATATCGATATATATATTTTCTTGGTATTGTGGGGGATCTCGTTTACTTCACTCAAAAAGACGAATTATTTTTCTTCACGCCGACACATTTTTTATCGGTAGTTTGCTAGACCGTTGTTTCCCAGCCCAATTCATTCGCATCAGGATCAGAAAAGCAACTCTAACAAAGAGGCTATTTCTAATCTTTTGTGTACTTTGCCATAAATGAAATGTGACATTTGAGTTTGCAATAACTGAATAGAAAATGTAGCTGCATTTTTAAGGATTATCTTTTTAAGGGTATTTTTTTTAGTTGACAGCTAAAAATGGTATCCGAAATGATAAAGATGTCAACTATATGTAAACTTGTTTTATATTTAATTTAGTCATAAATATTCAATTAAAACATGCAAAAAAGCTAAAAAAACTACGATCACGCAGTCGGTAGGATTCGAACCTACGCTCCCAGAGGGAATCTGATTTCTAGTCAGACGCCTTAACCGCTCGGCCACGACTGCTTGTCTGTTTAATCTGAATTTTACTTTTCTATTCACGGTAGCATCTTTGTTTACAATTAATTCATTTAGACTTTTACAGAATTCATTTTGCAACGTCCATGCAATATTAAAATTGTTTATAAACGTAAATATTTTATTTTAGAACTATTTGTATGATTAATAATACATATTTATATATTAGTAAGTAACATATTCTAAATTCAATGTTTTTCATGTTTTTATCGCCATTGTAGAGTTAAGAACAAGTGCTATAAAAACTATAAATGATTAAATAAAAACTAAAATATAAAAGAATTATAATTGTCTATTTACAAATAATTTATTAAAAACATGTAAAATATATATTTACACGTCATTTAGTCAAACTGTTGAAGAACGTTTTTATTTGAATGGTTTTGTACTACATTTTTGGCATCCATAAAGATGATTCAGAAACATGTTTTTACCCGCGTGACGTCGTGGTCAAGGCAGCGCCTCCTGTTACGTAGTCACGTGTGTAATTTTTGTAACATACTTTTAATTAAATCATTGTTGATGACCAACTCTAGATTATCAATTATTTTTTTGAAAAATCATCAGTCCTCATTTGTTGTAAACTATAACGGGTGTTGCCACGATAATTATATTTCATAATGTTTAAATAAAACTTACACTAAACAGTTCTTAAAAACAAAAATATAAACGGCAACATTAAAATTTTCATAACTTAAACATATCATAAATTTCTTCATTCATTCTTTTAATTCATTCTTTACATATTAATTGTCTTCCATGTCATCGTTGGTCATAAGAGAATTCATAAGCAGCTTTGGTTATTGCACGCCTGAAGCGAGTCAAATAAACAATCTTTTCAATTTATTTTTTACCCAAAAACCGACCAGTGTTTGACTACGGTTTCATCTGATAAGTAAGATATTATATAACGGACTGTTCACTCTTGCCTTGAAATTAATCACATTATAATCAATCGGTAAAATGACGCTGACAAACTGTTCCAGTCCTTTACCGTACCCATTACTAAAGAGGAGCACTTCTTTATTCGAAGGCGTTGAATGTCAATAATAAAAGGATGGAAGTATTTAATGTTGTGGTAGGGCTACATATAAGCTTCGGCTGTTGCACGACTAGGCAGTCTCGTCCAGGGAAGTTTCGGTCAAGGCCTCACAGAAGACCAGAGTTAAATGTTACACTTCCGCGTGACTACCCGTGATATGTGTCCTGGCGGTCGTTTTTAATGTAATATGCTCGAGCAACCTGAATTGAAAAGTCGCATCACTTAAATTGTTAATTTTAAGTGCTGACTCGTCACGTTTTCAGCGGTGCAGGAAAATATATTCAGGATAAAATCCATTGAGCCTTGAAAAAAATGAACGCGAGCTTTGGAATCCCAAGCGGTATTAAAGTTATATCATTAGTTATGGGTTTTCCTCTGTTTACAAGCGCGATAACGATTCTCGGAGCTGGTTTCGCTTGTAAAGGGAATTCTGAAACTATACAAAAAGGTCTCACAGTAAATTTTAAAATGTGTATTTGTACTAAGAGATATTTTTATTTTATTTATTTATTTATGGTATTTTTGTTATTTCCTTTACATTGTAATGGCATAAAGATATCGGTAGATAGTAACGAACAGCATAGCCCACTTTAATAATTTCACAACGCACAAATTCAAAATAAATGATGAATTCGTCATTGTCTTAGGTGTGAACAGGTTGGCTTGTAATGTGGTATAAATAGTTATTAAATTAGTGGTGTCCTCCTAATTGGAACCTAGCCCACTAAATCACTTGGCTATTGTGATTTAACCTTTTTCTAAATGTCTTATTCTTCCTCTAAATCTAAATCTAATCTAAATCTGTTGGAACGAATATATGGCTTTTATATTGCTTTTGGTTTGATATTTTCTCGAGCCATGAAGCGGAAAATTTTAAAGAAAAGAGAAAAAGAAATATTTTTATAAAAATCATTTATAATAAATAATCATATGTCTATGATATGGATAAAGAGACATATTTGTAATAGTCCAGTAATGTATTGGATTAGTTTTGACGCTATTGTCATGTAGCGATTTATCTCTGACCAAAACGGTCAGAGATAAATCGCTACATAAGATAAATATTTAAAAGGAAATGTCTTTTTGACCTTTTCTCTAGTTTAGTTGTGAGAAAATGAATAATATAAGGAAACGTATCGGGAAACAAAAAAAAAACTGCTAATAGTATAGCTGTGGTTTCTCTATTTACGGAAGCGATGCATATATATAAATTATATAGCCGCAAACTGCGGGCTTGGAATGCGGTTAAACCGTGATAAAGGTTTAGATGTGACGAGTTCAAGGGAGCGAAGCTTTCTTTACCAACTTAACTACGTTCAGTTATTTAAGATTCAAAACTCTTATTGGTAAAAGGAGACACGTATCATTCACATTTATTTTTAAATCCAGAAAGAACATGGATTATTATAAAGGTAGAGTCAACATTTTGCAGGTTTAAACGTTTGTGCGAAAAAATAGTTTTATTACTGTGTAGAGTACACGTCAATATTCCGGTCAGTGTTATATTTATTTGTTCTATTATATTTTATTGGAAACGCCTTCACTAAGGATTAAATAAATACTGCCTTAATGCTATTCCGCACGTTCTCTGGACCACATGGCTGAGATGGCTCCTTTGTTTAAGGTATCTAACAACTAATGATCCTGAACTAATGAATGCAGTATCTGCATTCATTGCAGGAGCGAGCTTTGCTCGGTTTTTTTTGGTAAATCATGTATTATGGATATAAAAAAAATAAAAAATAAAGAAAGCTCTAAAAAAATCTGGTATAGGAAAAAAGTTTAAAAAAAAATAAGTGTGTAAATGATCGTGATATGAACCGCGGCCGTCTGTTTTGGGGCCTGTCTGTTTTGGATTACCGACCGAGTTATTATAACACTTTTTTTTGTGGCGAAATTTACCATCATATTAGAATGATATTTTTTCATTCCCTGAAAACAGGGCTAAAAGGACATTTTCTACAAGAAAGGACTGAAACCTAGCTAGATCGATTTTTCGCCCCCGAATCTATTGCACGTACTAAATTTCATGATATATATCATGAAATATATATACATATTGCTCGTTTAAAGGATAAGAGATAAAGAAACAGAATAAATGAATGAACGATAAACAGTGATTTAGACGCGAAGTAATAGGTTATATTGATAAATTAAGGGCGAGTTATTTTTTCCAATAACTATTAAAAAGCTGTAATAATTTTTTTATCACATGTGCGATGTAATTTTTATAAGAAGTCAATGGGGCATAAAAAAGGAAAGTAACAGCCAATATATATACACTACTGGGCTTTTCTGTATAGAGTTTATAAGGTTGCAGTCCACAATGCGATCTCACTGTGGGTTGGCGAACTTTACGTATGTTGGAAATAGTTTTTTATTATTATTTTGAAAACTTGCCGGTTTCCCCATGATGCTTTTTTTTACCGCAGCGCACGTGATAAGTTAGCCCTTAAAATTATCAAATTCATTGGTGCCGGCGCTGGGATTTGAACTGCGATTGTTCGAGTATATGGAATTAAAAGCGAAGGCCCACTGAGCTATCACGGCTCCGAAAATAGTTTGATCTTTTTACATTACACACATGTAACGTTTTATACTAAATTTATAAATAGGTCAACTTCTTGGAATATTAAAGTCTTTTACCCGCATATTCACCAGAGTAATTCCTTTCAAAATAAAATAGTATATGGTCTACGGTATAAAAGCGTCGTATGACACAGATATGCATATAAGGCGCCACTCCAAATTTCAATATAATTTAGGCAACATGTATAGGAAACAGACGCCTTACGTATCTTACGAGCATATATATAAATTTTCGTATCACTGTCACACAACAGTATTTCTGCAAAGAGCTATATATTAATTAATATTCATAGGTACTTAAGGCTAGTTTTTTTGTAAGAATCGCTAGCTTGAGTTTATTCTTGTCTTGGAATGTAATAATAAGCAATAGGAATTGTAAATCAAATTATACTAATAATAGATGTTGGATATAAACCGTACAATATATAGTCTAATAAAGTATAAGTATTCGGCGAGAAAATGAAGCTCGCGTTCTTAGTCATAAATGTGTATGGATTGAAATGAATGTTGTTAGATGTTATAATGATTATGTACGGAACCCTTCGTCCGCGAGTCCAACTCGCATTTGGCCGGTTCTTTTGACATACAATTGTTTGAAAAAGGGAACTAAAAACTTAATATTGTCATTGTTGTGACATTGATTTTTAGTCCTAAGTACGAAAAGTTTTTTATTGCATGCATTTAAAAATCTATTCGACACCTTTTGTTTAAATATTAGACTTAATATAATCGTAAATTCATATAAAAACTTGTTTTAATTGTCGCTTCTTTCAAAGCTTGAAAAGTAACTATAATACCCGCATTAACTGCTCTTGCAACCCTTAACTTTGTACGGCTTCCGGACAACGGTTAAAAATGTCTGAGCTTATAAAATTTCACTTTATTTCTTTATTACTCCATAATTCTATAATATTTACAGCATTATGATCAAAACTATTGCCGAATCTATAATATAATTAATAAATGAAAAACTTTCTACTTTTTCTTTTACGAAAATTGCCCGGACGGAGGAGTACGTAATTTCCCACAATTATAGTTTATGTAGAGAAGGGGTGCAGAATGCTAATATTTTTTTTAATTATGCGTTAAAAATAGATTAAATCAATGAAAACATTCTACACTCTACCATTTATAATCAAATATAATTACGGTCGAATATCGACCACTAGTAACTGTACTTATACAGTAATCTTCAAGTAATGATAAGTAAAGTAATTCGGACAGAGAGTTAAGGAAATTATCTTTCCCGCAATATATTATCAAAGAGAAGATTTTCTCTTATATATGTGATTATTTTTGTTCAATTTGTGTGGTTGCTTTTTGGTTTTCAAAAACATTGTCGCACTACAATTAATTGCTGCAGAGGTCAGAGTGACTTATATGCCTTGTCTAAAATCACCTTATATAAAATCACTTGTGTAATGTTCCATGTACAAAATAACTTCAGAAACATTTTGAAAGCTTTATAACCAACAAAAGGCATAGTCAATATTTTAAGGCTCAATTTTTCTAATTTTTTTTCTCTATACATGTTTTAAAATTTTAATTAATTTAAATGCCATGTCAAGTATGTTATTTAAGTTTTAAATTTTCTTATTTTTAAAATTTTTATAAATTTTTTTGTATTTAACAATCTGTAGACATAAGTAAATTTAATTTCATTATTAAATTCGAACTGTAAGCTCCACTACGCAGGAGATTGTGCGTTGTAAATCTCCACTATTTAATCATGATAATTGGCCGAGTATAGTGGTCACTTTGCCCACTGTCATTTTGTGGTGTGATATGGATTCAATTCCCACACATGTCGTGTCGCAATGTTAGTTGCCATACTCATCCGAAATGGCCTGATTGATTTTTATGACATTTTATATATATATATTTTGTAGGTCTGAGAATTATTGAATAATAATTTTGGAAAGGACTGATAAGAGAAAATTAAAAAAAAATGTGACATCCATGTGCTGTAATTGAGAGGACGTATTTTGATGAAGTAACAGCAGTTATTAACATGTGTTACAGTAGTTATCTATAGAATACAGAATCTAGAATATGGAATATAGAATCTAGAATATGGAGTATAATCTATATTATATAGAATCTAGAGATCTATGCATACCGAAACGCGATATGCATAGATCTCTAGATCGGTGCCGGTAGCCTGTGACCTCATTAAGGCACATTCAATGAGCTCATTACAATGAGTGCTTTTAGAGGCGCCTGTGCTACGAATTCCGCGTGCGGTGTTGACTGTACGTGATTGTACGTAATTGTTATACATTTATTTGCATACGAAAACACGCCGTTATAATGCCCAGTGTGATGATAACGACTGTACTTTAACAAGTTCTGAGCCTTTTCTGCCAGTCCTAAATAGAGTCTCCGCACGGAAGTGTTTAGATGGATCGCTTATAAAAGAATAGAACTTATGACTAAAGCATTTTATGGAAGTTTATAAAAATATGTTTAAGGAAATTTCGTAATTAAAAAAGTCTCTATTTATTATTACATAATACGCAATTTTCTCATCATTAGCAGCACAAAGTTTTTTTACATTTCGAAAAGACATATTGGTTTGGTAAAATCAAATGATTTGAAAAGAATGTCGTATCGATGAATAAATACTATGCTTGGTTACTCATTACAGTCAGTCTGTGGAAGTTATTAATATTTTTTTATGGTTGATTAAAAAGAATTCACTTAAATGAAAGTTTGATCTGCGTTGAAGTCTTTTACTCTGCATTGATTTTGTTTCAGATAAAGAAAAGTTCATTATTTTATTCAAACTTTTTTCGCATCCTGTCCTGTCATGACACACTTCCATTTTAACACTCAACTTCAAAAGAAACTCGGGCCTTATTAAGGTATCTTGCAAATTGAATATGACCATATACTTATTTTTGAAAATTACAGGTAAAATTTTATTAAAAGGGAAAATAAAACATAATTTTTGTTAAACATAATTCTTGTAAGAAACATATCGTAAGTTTGTAAATAAATTTCGAACCAAAAAAAAATCTTCAGATGTAAATTAAAGAATTAAATTAAATCATCAGATGTAATTAATAAAAAGATTTTCCTCGTAAAGTTTCACTCAACGATGTCAAAGTTAAATAAACATCTTGTAATTATCATGTAAACTAAATGTTACTTTTTTGGGTTG
The DNA here is from genome assembly GCA_933534255.1 of Iphiclides podalirius. Lineage (NCBI taxonomy): Eukaryota > Metazoa > Arthropoda > Insecta > Lepidoptera > Papilionidae > Iphiclides > Iphiclides podalirius. The sequence continues at coordinate 9,197,656 of OW152827.1, read as the reverse complement.
AGCATCTGTGGGGAACCCCGGAAATATGATTAGCATAGTTTACTCAACTCGGATATGCTTGCGAAGCGCCGATGTAACATGATTTTTAACGGGCTTAATCGATCGGTTTTACCGGCTGTTATATTGAACTTACTTGTCTATACTTACACAGTTAAGTGGAGAACTTGTAGGTGTGTTTCAGTGACGTTGGGAACTCATCCGTGTAATGGCTCACGATTGAAATTCGTAGTATAGCATGACTAAGATCTGATTCGTGTAATAGCAATAAACGCGTGATTTGTACCGTATTTCTTGCATTCATGTTTTAAAGTTATTTTAACGAGAAATATATAAACAATTTGTTCTTGGTCTTCAACTATTAAACATGTATTGTTAACTGTATGTCAATGGTGTCTCTCAATTCTTGTTTCATAAAATCATAATTCAATATAAAAATTTGCAGCCGCTGCGAGAATCAAACCCGCACTTCCGGATTCACGGCCAGACGCTTTAAGCACCAAGCTAAACAACTAATTGTCACATCATCGAAAATCTCAACGTATTTTAACTACATTCTTTTTTTAGCTGAACTTTTTAACAAATTTTAATGTGTCATCGTAATTGCGGAGATTAGCGCTATAAAAATTTAAATGACAAATTCAAAATTCATAATTAATAGTGTTTCCATTAAGCGCCTGCACAGGCAACTGAATAATTGTAGTATTTGCCAGCGGCCGTGTTTAAGTGCACTAAGATCTATCGTGAACAACTCATAACCATAGACAAGAAAATTCACTTCAACAATCCGTTTCATAATGATGGCCAAGGATATTTTTGTTCGACATTAAAATATGCGATAAGTATGCGATACATCAGGACTTGGCGCACGAGGTGACGGATATGAGGTGTTATTTCAATGGTCGTTTCTGCGATCTGATAAAATTATCTCAATTCCATCAGGATTCGATTCCCACACAGGACAACTGTGACACACAGATAAATGTTTCAGATCTGGGTGTTTTTCCGCTTAAAATTTACGTGCTTGAATTGTCCTTCCAACAAATGATATTGTTATGCTACAGTAAGGGAAATGTTTTTTAAAAACCCAATTCATCACCGAGTCCAAGAAGAACCGCTTTTAACTCAAGTTAAAACATCTTTCCTTTATTATCGTATTATTTTTCTCTTATTATTCACTTAACATTTTTTGTAAACGTTTATTAACGTGTAACACTATTTTGATACGAAATAATGTTAATAATAATAATTTTGTAGAGCAGTATAGGTCTATTTAAGTCATGACACGATATATATATATATCTATATATATATATTTAAAATGTTTATGTACCATATATTTCAATAGAATGCACCAGAAAAGTAATTGTAACTTTAATTTAAAGCCGTTTTTTTTTCGAACACAGCAATAAACCTCCAGCTGATAGCTGGAAAGCTCTTCGCTAAGCTACTTTAAGCAAATCGAGATTTTGTTACATAATTCAATAGTTTGTCAAACATAGCTGTTCAGTTTTTTATTAAATTAAAAAACATATATTGTTTGGTTTATACGTTTCTGCCTTAAAGGGCATAAAATATATTTTGCGACATTTTATTTATCGGAATGCACTTGGAATGGGAAATAAATGACATATTTACTAATTGGACTTTTTAAGAAGTTGCAAAAGACATCATTAGACGCTAATTTTATCGTTATGACTATAATTATATGCAATTCCTTAAAATTTTAGGTAGTTAACTGTTTTACAATAAATTGATTGTATTACTTATGTCAATGAGAGAATGTTTCGGAGTTTATTATTTAACATAGGTTCCTATGGATGGGTCTAAAGTTTTGTGAATTTAGCACAACGCATTCGGCACAAGAATTTCCGGTATTACGTAATCTAACCAGAAATGATACCTTTTAGAGAAGAGTCACTGCGCCGTCTCTTATTGATTCTATTGAAGTAGGAATGTTTAGTGTTCCTTTTCATAATGAGTTACTCTGAATTCGCATGCCGAACGCACTATGAACATGAGTGAAACAATTAATATCTCACCAAGGTCGGGGTGCTCCACTAGCGTCTCCTCGACGATGGATTGCAGCCACCAGGGCTCCAGATCGTTCATCTCGCGGCGCCGTCGGCCCCTCGACTCATACGGAAGATGCATCGTTCACAGCATCACACCCCGCTTCACAACCACCGGTTTATCGGGTCGGCTATCTCTTTTGCTTGATACAAAACAATCTTCGAAACAAGTGCCCAAATAAACAATGAAATCAACTAGGGAGCGCAACTGCAAGCTTCTTAAGCTAAACTGGCGATTATTGCACGCGCTTTCTCCACATTAAAGCAATGATGAGTAATTGTCTTTATTCAAACGTCTCTCCATAAATGTTCCTGGCACCGGGCCAGCGTTATTTCCCCTTTATTGTTCGACGAATTATCACTTTTTTTGTTCACACCAAGTGGCGTCCCCTTATCACGAAACTATAGTAATGAGTGATTTATGAGATCTTTGTAACTTAACGTTTGTACTAAATTAATCAGTCGATAATTGTGGAGTATTTTGTACGTCAACAAATTAACAGTACGTTCGGCACGTGCGGCGGCGGGCGTAAACAAATGTTTGTGTAACACCTTTCCTCAATGCGTACACACTGTCGGCGCGGACCTTGCGGATGTCTGTTTCAACTTGACTTTCGTCATTTTAAATGAGTCACATCGCTAGTTTTTTGGCGGGACCGTCGGAAAGCGAGAGCATCGCGGCGCGCGCGCCGTTCCGTGTGTCCCGCCTGCGTCGACGCAATCCGCGTCGGTGTCAGCTGATGGGCTTTCCGAGATATTTTCCCGCGCGTTGCGTCACCGTTGATGCGATAAGCGGCCCGTTTTTTCGCGGCCCGCCGCAGGTATTCACCGCGCCCGTAAGGTCTCGTCGCGTCGGATGAGTCACGGCGCGGAGGCTGCACGCGTGTGCTCCGCTCGCGCGACTCTCCACTACTGAGCCGCCGCCATTCTGTCACTCGCTGCCTCCATTCTCTGCGGTCAATCTGCGGTCTGGCCACGCTTCATTTGCCGGGAAAATGCGCGCCGCTCGCCTCCCGCTCGCGCGTACGCCGCGTACGGTGTGTGCGAGCGGGACGCGCGAAAGTTTTGTGCCATTAAATATTTTCGTTTTGTCCCACCGTCGCAAAGGAAATATAACGAGCTTTTTCATTTCGGCACACTATTGGGCGTCTCGCTCTTTTCTTTAATCGCGCGCGGGACGAGCCATAGAAGTCGTTTTGTAAAACTTCGCTGATAAACTTTTCGGGATGTTTACGGTAAATCATACAAAATATTTCAGAATTGCCCCACTGGTAATTATTACTAATGGATTCGAAGTAATTAACTGCATAATATAGTGACACAATTCTGTCGGGAATCGTGTTCACTTCGATAGACTACGCGAGTTCACTCTGTTGTCCGTCGTCTCTACCGCCGTGTGTTCCTCTCAAGTGGGATGGTTATTCTAGTAGATGTTGTGCGTAGAAGCAGGTCTAAGATTGGGGGGCGTACGCTCGACTGGGCGGGGCGCCCCGCCCGCCGCTAAGACGCGCCAACTCGCCGGGAAAAATTCGCGGCGTCGCGGCGCGTCGAAACACTTGTTGCGTCGTGCACTACGTTGGACGTTCTTCCTCTATCAGACGCCTGACGAGCTGCCAACGGTACCGATAGACTGCTCAATCTGTTAATTTACGACGCTTCATGCTATATACACTTCGTATATAATAAAACTTATATTGCATAGTACATATGTCTCGGAATGCAATTTGCATTCAAACTAGTTTTCTAAGATCTTCAAAGTTACAGATTTTGAGATAAAATTTGTTACTGTAATTTTTTCAGTAATGTAGACAAATAATTTAATCTAATCTCTTTGGTGCCTTGTGTTTGTGGTGTCTGTTTTATTACATATGTTTGTAATTGTATTTTATGAAGTTAAAAATAGAGCCGTGATAGCTTAGTGTCCGGGCGCTCGCCTTAATTCAATATACTCTATAGCAACCTGAGTTCGATCCCCGGTGCCGGCACCAATGAAGTTTTTAATTTTAAGTGCTGAATTATCACGTGCTCCGCGGTGAAGGAAAACATCGTGAGGAAACCTGCATATTTTCGAAATAATAACAAAAAAAAAAAGATATTTCGAATATATGTGAAGTCCGCCAATCCGCAGTGGGGCCGCGTGGTGGACTATGCCCTGATACCCTCTGTATAGAGGAGGCCTTTGCCCAGCAGTGGGACATGTATAGGCTGTTACTTTTTTTTGAAGTTAAAAATATTATACTAAAGATACTATCAATTATGTCTCAGATTTATACCACAAGCATTAATTTGTTTAATTCGGTGAATTTTGTGTGAAATTACGGCGTCTTTACAAAAAAGCTGAATGACAACCAAATAAAATCACTTCTGCGTTCATAGTATAGTATCATGATATATTTACTAATATTATATATATACTATACATTAGGTCCGTGGGGTCCCCGCACATCAAAATTTTTTAAAAGTTTATGTCCTAGGCTTAGCGCCGCGGCTTGTTACAAGAGAGATGGTTCTTTTCTCGCTCAAAGGTTAAGCATAACTATTCAGCGAGGAAATTCAGCTAGCGTTCTTGGCACCATTCCACGTAGGATTAGGTTTATTTAAAAAATTGATGTGTGGGGACCTCACGGACATAAAGTTTCAACAAAAAATGACACAAATACATAATCTATAAATAAAGACTGATATTTGCGCCATTTACTTACTTCAGCTGCCTCCGATGCCGCCCCGGCCCTGGCCGAAGTACCTCTCAGATGAGAGGCAGCCAAAGTGTCTACACAAGTAGCGACCCAAACAAGGGCTTTGCCTCACTCCCAAGGGATCAAAGATAAACCATCGGGTATCTTAGCATCGCCGCGAAAAATGGTACAGGGATCTAAAATAGATGGAATATTGATGGAAACAAGAGCCCTACGGATGATGTCGTTCAGGGAACTGTGGCGGCTAGCACTTTTTATAGATTACTAAGAATTTATTAGATTTCATTTTTGTAAATATTAGACAAATAAATATTAATTGGAGTTTTACATTTTTACACTATTTTGAGTTGGCACCATATAGTTGGTTCAAACCGTCGATTGACGGGAATAATTGCGTTTTATTTTACGTGTAAAGCTGAACAATGTAAAGTGTACGAAACGTATAATAGTTTAATTAAAACATTTGATTGTACACAATGAGTACATAGCTTTCCGGGCTCTTGTGTGGGTAGAGTCGGCGTAGAAGCCACGTGCCATAATTACCGTAAGAGCCAGTCCTGACCGAGGACCACAGCGCTTCGATTTTTGCGGTGGAGCGGCTGAGAGCGGCCACACAAGCCGAGCACGGGTCTCCCCTCAATTAGCTTGTCTCGGGGACGATAAGCCCACCGCTACAGAATCGAAGCGCTTAAACGGTTTCAGTGGTGGATAATGCGCATTCTACCAATTTACAACGCAGTTAAATATCCGCCTATATACGTACCACTGCTGGGCAAAAGATCGCTTTGCACAGACGGTCTTAGGACATAGTCCACCACGAGACTCCACCGCGAATTGGAATTTACTTCACGTACTTTCGAAACTTTCTTTTTTTGTTACATCGAAAATATGCAGGTTTCCTCTCGATGTTTTCCTTCACCGATGTGCACAATTTCTTTGGTGTCGGCACTAGGATGAACTCAGCTTGCTTGAGTATACTGAAATAAAGACAAGCGCTGGGACAAAGAGCTATCGCAGATCTACAAATCATTATACAATGATAATAAAATAGACATTCATTACTAAGCTCATAATTCACACGGTGGCTAAAATAATAACATTTTCGAAGTATGTGGAGAATTGAACTCAGTATATGAAAGTTATTTTTAATATTTTAACTGTTAATGTATATTATTATAAATAATCCAGACACAAGATTAACGTGGATTACATTTGTTAAATTGATTATTTTACATTTATTTTTAACAAGTTTTTTGTCATCTTTCCATCTCTCAAAACGTTTTCATAATTCCTGTGTCGCCTGAGGCTCCAAAAAATATGAAATCACATACGGGGCAACAAATTATTCTACCGTGTATAGATCGAACCCACAACACTGCACATAACAGACGACAACTTGATAACACAACCACTACCATCCATATAGTCCAATTAGCTTAAGAGTTTTGAAGAGAAAGATTGAATCGTCGACTGATTGATAAGTAGTCTACTTAATAGTAAAGTCTGTCTATTTACTGTAAGGGATATACAATTAATGGTGTAATGGAATACACTCGACTTATTTTCTTTGGGCCTTATATTGATATTGCTTTCACAAACAAACTGAATGGGATCGGGGAGAACATTAGTTCAATTGCACGTTGCACTCATAATCCCGCTTCTGACGTAAATTATAATGTTGACTTTAATCATCATCATCATCATCGTCAGCCCGTATCAGCCCACTGCTGGGCATAGGCCTCCTCCCTCTTGCCATAAGGGGAGGAGGCCTATCTTGGCGAGTCTTCCTGTCACGTTGGCCTCCTATGCACAAACATTCGAAGATTTTTCTAATGGTTTTGCACAGGAGTTACCGAGGGGCACCACTAGGAGGTGTGGGTTCGGAATTTGAGTCACTGACCATATGCAGTTCTCATACAGAGTTTGTCCATTGATTTTAATAGTCTGGGCCATCTTGGGATCAGTCTTACCGACTCATATGGTGTTATGGCAATCGTTATGTCATGCGCAACACTATTATAAAAAAAATATGCGTTATGAATTTACAGGCGATATTTGTACTTATATGATTTGATATATATATTTGAATGGGCGTTGTCCATTCTAATAATATATCCTGGTTTACGGGTTATGTTTAACCAACTGTTCATTGTAAATTTAAAGACACGATGTTTAGAATTTCTAAAAATATAATATTTGCCTATATTTACCTATTATTTTTTTTATTTTAACACACGTATAAAGTAATCTACTTTCGTAGCTCGTTGATTTTGTGATAATTTAAGAATCTTGTTTTATTCATTAATTGAAATTTATAAATATTTCTATTACAGTTTGGCTGTTAATGGATTAACATATATTATAGTTTCAGATTAACGTCCATTATGTACAAGACCTGTGTTCCGCGGGTGTATAATTATGGAAATGTCGGCTATGATTGTGTTACAGTGTCCCGTCTAACAAGCCAGCTTGTTTGCAAACCTTCGTTGCAAATCGGACTTGGAGTATTGTTATTACGTGTTTGTAAGTGACGTTGGTACTGTTAATTTTATTCATGTTTAAGTTGAGACCATAGCCTGACCCTAATATATACATTTTAGTCTGATTTTAGTACATATTTAAAGAACTATCTTGTTTCTTAACTACAAATGTTTTTCTTATTAATTTAAGCAAAGAAATTTCGCCTTCTTTATCTTCGATGACTCGGTAGCGCAGTTGCTTCGGCGCCGGGGTCGTGGGTTCGATGACCGCACGGGATAAGTAATTGTGTGACCCACAGATAATTGTTTCGGATCTGTTTGTGATTATTCCCAAGGAGGGTTGACATCAGGTGACCGGTTGTATGAAATCTGGCTAAAACCACTTACCTACATAATGATTTCCATGTTATGCTGACCCCATTTTCGTGGGATAAGGGCAGGAGGATGATGATGATTTTGCCTTCTTTAATAACGCACTTCTCTAAGTTCGGATGGGTAATGGGGATCTGGCAATATGGCGAAGTGTCTGCTCGGTTAATTAGGCTACGAAGAATACAGTATGGAGGGGATTCGGTCGCAAAATACCGCTCTTCATTCCATGCTTGAGGCCGGTATGGCAGCAAACATGTATTGAGCACGCAAAGGCACCCCCTGGAAGGGGTTTGTGGGAGTCCCGGAAACGAGTACCCACTAAAAACCCACGTTGTACCTGTCTCTGTCGCATCGGCCGGCAACACGTAAACGTAACCTTACCACGTTTTTACGTTCTTGATCTCTAGAAAATTTTAGCAACCGTTTAACAAACCGTTTAGCTCTGAGTCCGATTGCTCGCATTTATTTCAATATACTCGAGCAACCTGAGTTCAAATCCCGATGCCGGCAACAACGAAGTTGTTGATTGAATTTTTAAGTGCTGATTTATATGTTTATCAGGTGCTTAGCGGTGAAGGAAAACACCGTGCGGGATTCTGCGTATTTTCGTGAAGAGTATGAATTTTATGTGAAGTCCGCCAATCCCCAGTTGAGTTGGTTAGTGAGCTATGCCCTGTGTACAGAGGGGATTTTTTGGGACATATATAGTCTGCTCCTTTTTTTACTTCACTTTAAAGGTAATTTGGACACACAGAGATGGAAAACGCAGCCCAGTTATCGAGACTCAGTATCCACCCGAAGATAATGTGTGATATTACCTAACCCTGAGGATAATCACACTTTTTTCCGCTTGAGGGAAACTCCTATTCGAGGCACTTTAGCGCCTCCTGAGCTCAGGAGCTGGCTGAACGTCAGTTGTTCAGCCAGCTCCTTCAATAACTGCATCGGCAAGAATAACGGCATCTTCAATAACTGTTATTTGTAGTCCACGTAGCGGGATACACAGCTGAATGCCACCATTGTGACCTTTATGCTGAGGAAACATACCCAGCAAGAGCTAGTGGTGTACCCAGCCTGAACGGAGCAGCACTGAGAGCTGTTCGCTATCGTGGGGCGCGACCTCCTGTTATCTGCCGTGGTTCGCGCCATAATGGACATAGAGAGGGCGCTGGGTGCTTTCCCCGGAGAATAAGGGAGGCAATTGCTGCTCCGGAGCTCTCCGCATTTTTTGTTGAGTTGAGACCATTTTTGACATCATCACACAGCACAATACATTTCTTATTACATGCACCATTATTGTTTTTATAACTCTTAAATATTCTATTGTATTTGTTTCTTTATTGATAAGTCTTAAATTTGTTTTTTTTTTGTAATAACATGTGTGTGCTTTTAATTTGTTTTTTTTTTGGAAAGGATATTTAGATATTATTTTGCAATTTGTTATATTCATCACATTTCGATGTTAGTTATAAGCCCTGTTTGTTTTTGGTCAAAATAATGTGTATGGCTATGGCTATGGATATTCACCACCGGAGATCTGGGTGCACGAGGCTTGGCTAAGCATGTTGGCGTGAGGTGTCTGCTGCTCAATATGGGTGTCGTGAGGGTTCCTGTGCACTGGCACAGTACCAAATGGCTAGGCCGAGTGCCTTAGCAGAAAGCTTATAGAGAGGACGCCTGAAGAAATTGATAGAGAGAGATAGGCCAGCCTTTCGTGTGACAGAGACAGGTGCAACGTAGGTTTTTGGTAGATATTTTATCTATTGCCACGCCGTATTGCTTATACAGGAATTTGACGTTGAAATATTGTGTGACGTTGAATTTTATGATTACTTTCACTTTCACTTTCAGTTTAAGATCAACTTCATTTCGCTATAGCCATGCACTGGCTTGTTTTGCATAAATGAGCCGGCTAGTCTAAGAGGTAAAACGACTTTATATGAGACAGGGTAAATTAGTTGCATAAACAGTTTTACATTTTGCCGTCCATTGCAGGGTGAGGTAACGGATCAGTTATTATCATATATTATATAATGTAACAAAATGATGACTTTTTTATTTTTTTTTTATTTTGTCTTGTATTAACTTACACTAACGTTACCTTATATATATGCTTTCAGTCCCGAGACTATGAAAGCTTCATCGAAAGCAGAACTGGTGGGCTAGAACCCACGCGTTTGAGGCCCTCCACAGTGGGTAGGGCCATTACATTTTATTTTTATTTAGAGGTGGAATAAAATTGGTGTTGTTTCTATTTCCTTAAGATTATACAACATAAAGAAGTAACCTTGAATAAAAATTCTTAACCGGAAATATCTCTCTGTGAGTCAACTGAGCATCGGTTGTATAATATGACAATAAGCACTGTCAAAGACTACATAATTAGACAGTATTGCATTCTTGTTACACTTTTATATCGGGCATTAAGCATTAAAAATCGCATTAAAAATAGGCCTGTAGAAACTTGTTTCGTAAATAGCAGTACTTAGTTAATTTCATATTAATGAAGAGGTAATAATTAATACGGAACTGCGTTTCAATATAATACGGAATGACTGTCTGTTTAAATCAATATTGTACTTATGAAGAACACATCACAATGAAATATAACTTATGATATCGAGAAAAGAAAGATAATTCAAAATTGGGACCACTTCACAGACTAACTACACACTTTTTCTATGCAATATCTCCACAATGAATGTAAGTCAATAAACCTAATACGATTATTATGTAACAGAATACCAACATTTTAATTACACTAAATGTCATGTTAATTCAAACAATAAATGTAAATAAAGATCAGGGTAAATTAAATTGTTTTATGGTTTTATCGCGTTAAATATGTTTATAGAATTCCCGACGCTTCGAATACTTTCCAGTATTCATGGTTACAGACACGTCTGAATATTTCATTTTCAATGTGCCGTATTCGTGTAAACCCAAGGAATCATTACCGATCAGTATAAAATAATAATATAAGACAGGTTTTGTCAAGCATTGATTTATACAAAGATAAAATATTACGTAATTCTATACTTACATATTTAAACCGGCAAATCGCGAGTCGGACTCTCACGATCGAAGGGTTCCATACCATTATCTATAATAAAAATCGGTAAAAAAACTTTTAAGTTAAACGGTAAAAACGGTTTTATGTTTTTTTTTGTTAAACTTTTTTTTTGTTAATATTGTATTGTCATCTAAATTAAATGTGTGTACCAGAGTTCAGATTAATCTGACAACGGCAAGGTGCTTAAATTTCAATTTCTAATTTTGACCCAATCAACAAATTCCGTACGGGTCGAGCTAAATAAAACCGTTTGAAAATTGGGAAAACATCATGTCTATTGTACGGGAGCCCGGCTTTAATATTTTTTTATTTTGTTGTTTAGTATATTTGTTGTTATAGTGATAACAGAAATACATTATCTATGAAAATTTCAGGTGACTAACTATCACGGTTCATGAGGTAAAGACAGACAGACAGATAGATAGCGGAGTCTTAGTAATAGGGTCCCGTTTTGTCTTTGGGTACGGAACCCTAAAAACAAAGTAGGTAAAGTTACGTATTAATTTCAACCCAAACTTGCATGAAATTTGTAAGCATACCAACCGTTCATCCGATCGATCTTTTACAATGATGGAAATTGTTATAAATTATTGGATGATATTGCAATAGGTAAAATGTATCGGAATAGTGATGTGTTGACCGAATTAACCTTGTATTATGACGCATTTGGATGTCGATTTTCCTGATGACTCCTCGATTAATCTATTACGTGCATATTAAGGCCCATTTACATGGTGCCAGTTTCTTACCTGTTGTATACAATTAAATTGAAGCAATAAATGAGTTGCATGGTCTAAACAACAAATGGTCTTACCAATTATTGCGCGCAATTTATTGCATTCAATTATTGCTCTTGCATGTACAAGAAAATGGCATCGTGTAAATGGGCCTTTACTGTAGTGACGTGTGGTCTGTTTGCGCATTCGTCAATGTATCTTTTGTTTATTATTGCAATGTTTCATGTAGTTTATGTTATTTCATACTGTGCACTGTTCAAACTTCGGAGTTTTATTCTACAAATAATATTTAATTCACATCGCAGCCTATAAATTAAATCGCAAGATAGCTATTTGAATAAATAATAACTAAACTGTGCACTAAGCGTAAACGAGCTTCTATCATGAATACGCAATTTCGGACCAATCTGTTCTAGTAGATGTTTATAAAAAATGTCGGCGTTGAGAGCGCTCTATAATTAGAAGGGTCCAAGTTAATGCCACACACGCGTTCAACTATTGTTCACGTCCGTTGTCTAAAAATGATTTGTGAATGTTTAAATTAGCGGAAATCGTTTGATCTTGTTTAGACATATTTGAATTGTTAAATAATCGGCTTAACCATATGAGCCTATTAAACTCCTTCACTTATAAGTCTCAGCTTTGAAAATGACTTATCATAATTATATATACCAAGTGCAATTGGCACGCATATGTAAAACCATGTAAGTGTTTAAACAGATAAAAGGGATACTCCAAATTAAAAACACTTAAAAATTGTCCATGTCTTGAAATTATAATTTTTGTTTTCCTTCTTCTTTTAAAATTTTTCTTGTAGTTTAAACTATTGTACTTATGAATCTATGGTCTGAAATAAGAAATGTTACTAATTTCTAATTATGTTGAATATTAATTACCTGGGGTTTATGTAATTATAAATACCAACGGTTTATGTAATTACAAATACAATGCATGTGCATAACACATTAAACCCCAACTAGACGGGTGTTCTCTGCCAGTCAATCTCAATATTATATTTATTTATCGATTTTTTATCGTATAAATTTATTATTGTTTGTTGATAAAAAAACTTAGTTTAATCCCCCACTAGATGGAGTGACGACTTGAGCAAGTGTGCGGGAATTCGAAGGATGTAGGTGGCTCAGGATCGTGTTTGGTTGCAGTCTGTGGGGGAGGCCTATGTTCAGCAGTGGACTTAAACAGGCTGAAATGATGATGATGATGATGATAGTTTAATAAGACGTAATCTATTATTAATTTATTTGAACTGGTTTAATAACTAAATGCATAAAAAAATATTATTATTCTGATGTGATGCACAAATTATGTTGTATACATGCATTTAAATTAAAGGTAAACTCAACATCGAATAAAATACTTCATTTAAGGAGAACAATAATCTACAAAGTAATATTACTATTAAATATGAAAATTAGATAAACAAAAAATTTAACATAACTTATATAATGTACGAAACGAAAAAAAAATTAAATATTAATGAATACAAAGTTTATTAATTTTTGGAATATACAGAACAATGATCATTTATTTTTCTTGTATAACTGTAATTTTGATTCAGTTATTGAAATATACCAAATAGACCATATCAAATTTCATATGGTGTAATAAAAATGCGTTAGTATGTTAAATGTTCTCAGAAAATGAATTACATGTAGTATGATTACATAAATATTTATAACATTATATGTAAAATTTCATCGAATATATTATGTATGTAATATATATGTAAATCGTATTATTGAATGCAGATACTTTATAATGATTACGTTCTTCATGTTTGAATTTTCTGAGAACATTTACCATAGTAACGTATATGTTTTTATATCATATGAAAGTTGTTGAGATTTGAACGAACAAATAGCCCACCGACTTATTTTAAAAAAGCTAATATTTTCGATTGAAAATTAGGGTGCTTTTTCGATATTGAGTCAAAATAAACTGAAAAAATAAAAATTTCATATAAAATTAATTACAGTGTATTTGGGACATAAAAAGGAAAGTTATCCCCAATTTTCGTGAAAAATAAAAACATTTTTGTAAAAGATAAAAATAAAAAACCAAAAACTTGGTTATTTGAATTTTTCACATAAATTTTGAGTTTATGTGAAAAAACTGTAAATCCAAAAGTTGTATCTTTTTATTATCTAGAACTTTGCCATTGAACTTTTTTTCTATAGGCCTTGTAGTTTTGCCGAAAATCGAGATGAACCGTGTTTACCCTATTAAAAATTGACTCCCCGCCCACTTCCCGAAGTCAGATCGCCCGTAATTTATTTTTACTTTCATTTTTATCATATACCCCTCATTTTTCTATGAGTTTTTTTCACTTCTTACCATTTTTAAAGGCTTTATTCAGCCCCAGTCTAAAAAGCATCCTAGCTAATTGCTACTTGAATTTCAATATTTACTAAAACGACATCTATTGTAAATCACTTTAAACATTTCGATCTTCATTTCATTTTTGTAGTTTTAGAATGTTTTAAAGATGCCACTTATTACGTAGACACAAGAAGAAATTCAGAGTTTAAAGAGGTAAATAACACACTGTATAAAATATATACTTATAAAGAAATAAGTTATATACCACTGGTTTAGTTGTAAGCTTTAATTTTAATTTTTATAGATATATTAAACTTTTGTATACTCTCGACATCTATCATTTAGAAGATGTATCTCAAGTGTTTACGCGGCGTGTTCGTTGTTTGCACTCATCACTAGATGGCGCTTTTCACTATTACTTGAAAGACATTAGAAGCATTGAAAAAGAAATAAAGTATGTGTATGAAACGAATTAACTATGCCCTTTTGGTAAAGCAACAACTATTATTTAAGGTGTTAAGTCCATTTCCAATACAAAATAACAAACTTATTTGTGAATTAATAAAATGAATTTGATTTTTAAGATTGAATGAATTTTTGTAGTAAATTGTTACAAAACTTACATTACATTTTTAAAATCTGTTACTAGATGGCAGTTTATTTAATCGATCTAAAAGAAAAAAAATGTCTTTTAATTACGCTCGAATAATTCTAACTTGCAATGTTTATCTGAATTTTATATATACTTTTTAATTATTAACAGGCAGTATGTGGAGGAGGCTTATATATGCTATTCACTGCATTACGGTGCAATATTTAAAATGCATTTATGTTTTGGACCATCCCACAATCCTCATCACAGGACTATTTTTTATATTTGTTATGATTTAAAAAAAAAAAACATTCACGTATTCTAATCATTTTAAACCATTATTAACGACAAGCGCGAAATCATTGATAACAAATTTAGTACTTCAACCACAAAATTTGTATCAATCTGGTTAATTGTTTGATATGAATCAAAGGACAAACTATAATGAATTAAAATAATTACAAGTTATAGACTGAGGCTTGTCGAGAGTTCGTGGGTATACTTATTTAAAATTTGTCATAAATTGCGAATTACCGGGTATGTGTTTTGCGAAACATCTTTTATATATTAATATTTAGAACTGTCAAATTATTTTAACTTTAACTAAAATAAATAATGTCGATATTCTTTAATTGAAGCAATGAAACTTGTCTTTCATAAAACGTTTTGTTCCTATCGAAACAAGACCAAATTAATGCAATAAAATTATGGTCAAAACTGGCTTACCTGTTGAAATGTTTGATGTTTAAGTTTATTAAGTATGGACCACATAATAAAGTAAGCTAACTACAAGTAAAGAAAACTAATTGTACAATTTTATACGAGTGACACCTAGGTAAATTATATGCGAACAATAAAATATAAGAAAGCGAGAGACGGTGACCAACAAAAGTACTTTTTTTAACAAACCTCGATAAACATGTTCTGTTGAAGGCGGCATCCATAAATAAGATTTCGGCAAAAGTAAATATTTGGATATAATATCAAAACATTACTAGGGTCCGAACGCGGTCACGCCCACCCTACGACACAATGGTATCTGCGAGCTCTACCGAACTGCAAATTGCCATTTCCACGCCATAAAGTTTTCTAAAAGTTCACCCGTCTGAATGCAACGGATCACGAAGTGAACTATTAATCTTGCTTCGGTGAAAGAAAGGACGTTCGCGGAATGGATTTGTGTAAAGAGACACATCTTTACGTCTCACATTCCATATAGGGAAAAGGTGCACCAACAATATGTATTCAGGTGTTACTTCTTTACGCGTATTGTATACTTGATCTGTTTCAAAGTTTGTAGCAAGTTTATACTTTTTACCATAGATGAAATGGCAATCAGATAATTTTCAAGTTTGTATTAATATTATTTTACATTTCCGTGAATCAATTAAAATATCTTAACCAATCACTGTCAGATACTTTCATGCAAAAGAATATGAAAAGTAGTCTGCTATATTGTTTCTTCAAGGAAATTACTTTTATAATTTACTTTTATCAATAATTATGAAGAATAAACAGAAAAAGAAGCAGATTTAAAAAGAAATAAAGTCATTATGTATCAAAAGTACTATTTAGGCCTGTGCTGTATAGTTAGAGCATTGTCGTAATTAACATTCGGCTTTTTAACAGAAGAACTTTTTACCATAAACCTAATAAAGTAACTTAATACATTTATAACTATTAAATATAAATTTTTAAGAAACTTATGATTTTTTCACGCTATAAAGGGTTTTTGTAGTATGAAGGGCTATTTATACTATAAAAGAGGCTTTAGAGGCTTTAGGCTATAAAAAACCCATTTACAGGTAGTAATTTAATTTATCGGTAACGTTGTTTGCAGCTCATAAGTGGAAACTCTAGCTTAAAATAATATTTACCAACTATGCTCTGTTTAAATAACTACTTCCGCATTACATTGCGGTTAATTTAATCTAATCTTGATCTTAATGCCCTTTTAAATAATGAAATAACCATTCATCTTTGCAACCGTTAAATGAAGCATTCATGTAAATAAAAGAAGACGATGAGGAAGGATTCTGACTCCCTGGTACTACTATAAATCTGGGCTATTGTTACCATTAGCGGCAAAAATCTATCTTGGCCCGATAAATAAATAATTTTCTAACCTTCAGAGCATCTAGACTTATATTATGTATATTTAGTTTCATATAAGTGTAACTGCGTTTCGCGTAAATTTAGAAAAAGTATGTTTTACATAGATTTATCGTGAGTTAGTAGAAAAAACGTTTATTATTAGACGTCCCACTAGCGAAATCGGTTAGGTGATAATATATCATTGTATCGATGCGAGGCCCGCTTTTTAAGAATGAAACACGACCGACGAAGGCGAAATAGTCGCGTTTCCCAAACGCCTCTGCATAGACGTCATCCAGGGCACATTGTTCACCGCCAGGGGTTTCCTATCAACGCTACACCATTTATTATCTGATAACTGAATGGCTTGTCGCATCGCGCCCAAACAAAGCTTTCTGAGGTGTAACGCGGCCAGTGCAACTTGACCCCCGAGTTTGTATGCAGCGGCAGTGTTTGTACGTCAGCGCGGGCGCACGCGGCGCGGGGAGGATCATCGTTGCGCGGTGGACGCGTTATAATACGTTTAATGGCCTGTAATGAATGGCATAACATCTATAAAGCGACAATACGGCCACTCGAACATGCCCCCGTATAATAATGCGTGATTTATCGACCTTCGCCGCGTAATCGGGATTGTTTTGCACGTGTTGTGAATGCTACGCCCCTGATCTTGATCGGACCCTTGAGAGGTCTTGCCTCCCGAATATTATCGGCCTGAGACACACCCGCACGCTTGACTTGGAGAGTAAGCTGGTGAAAGCGTGATGATGGCGTTACGAAAAGTGTGATCGGCGTTACGAACAGTTGGATATGACAAAATTAGCCGACGTATTCCCATCCTCGAATGCCATCTTCCTGTATACCCATATCATTAATTTCTCCCTGGATACTGAGTCCTTTCATTCCCAATGGCTTAAAGCTGTTGTCCATCCACTCCCAAAGTGCCTAAATCCTTCACTTCCTGCTCATCATAGAACTATCTGTATGCTGCCCTTACTCTCTAAGGCACTAGAATTGTGCGTCCTTAAACAACTTTCTCACTTTGAACATAGTAATAACCTTAATAATAACCTGTTGTACCCGTGTGTTTTTTTTATTATTAATAATGTAATGTTTCTTCGTGTACAATAAAGTATATTTTACTTTTACTTTGCTTTGCTTATAAGTCTACTACAATCTGGTTTTAACTCTGGACACAGTACCACAATCACACTCTTAAAAGTGACTGGCAATATTATGCTAGCTGGCATGGATAATAATACCAAAATGAAAGTCATGATATTAATTGAGTTTTCAAACGCATTATGGTTTCCCATGAAGTGTTGGAATAGTTTCAAAGGAATACTGTGAAGCACAATCCTCACTTGCAATTACGAGAGCCACTGGATCTAGCCAGTTCGCTCCAGTACTAGGTATTTTTCTTTATAAGGAGCACAGAATAAATTTTTGAAAGAGTCCCACTGCTAAATTTGATGCGCTTAGCGACCTTCATCTTGAACGCCCAATATTCTAAGAGAAAAGATGTCGTCTATCAATAAAAAGGTTCGTCTCTCCTCCGTTCAGCGGTACAAAAGCTCCGCTAGGATCGCGCGGATTCTACAAAGCGTTGAGACAGATGTCTGAATTTTATCTCACTTCCAAAAGCCTCCTTAAGACTGTCGGATAAAAGGTTTAGGCCCTCATTCGTATCGTGCTTACGTAACAAGAGGTATTGTCGTTAGACAAAGCCGGCATTAATGCGAAGCGAGATCACTTCAATGGAATAATCCACTTAGGGGCATGTCGCCGCTTTTTGTCAAAATACGACGATACGGTTCATTGGATGTTAAAAAAAAACGCCGCGGGATACCTTCTGTGTGCAAACACATTTTTGAGGGTAGCTGCCTAAAAAGATTCGTCAGGCAGATGGCGTTGCTACGTTTTTGACGGTATGAAACGCTTTGACTAACGATAAAGAACTTCGTTACAATCGACACTTGGTTTATCCATTGGTTTTTTTATGTGTTCGATCGTTAGTATTCCCTTGTTTATCATGTTGTAAGTTATAAGAATATTTTCCTATTAACTTCTTATATAAATAGTCTTGATTTGAATTTTGTTTCCTTTTCAGCTTTTGCAATAAAATGTCAAAGTGGCATTTATCTACATTATTTATACATTATTATCTATATTATTTCTTTTACTACATATTTTATTAAATTCATCTTATATTCTGATTGCACTCTCTCATTTCATCTTCAGCGTCAAAAAGAGATTTCCGTTAATTGTTCCTTCATGGCTAAATTTTAATTTAAATGAAATTAGTTTTGACATAAGCAGTTTCGTTTATTAATCTGTAAAAATTTTGCGAAAACTTTGTTGCACTTATTTAGAACATTACTAGGGTCATCTTAGATAATAAAAATTCGAAAAGTACGCAATGTTTACGGGTGCGAACGAGGAGTTTTAGATATTAGTGAGAAGTAATGGAAAAAGTCACTTTTGAACGATACTATTTAACCACAATCTATGTAGGTAGAACACAATTATCCCGATTAAACAAATATTATATAGTTTATAGTTCTGTAACGTTTCCTTTTATGTTTTTTTGATGTTCAATAAAGAATATATAATATAATAATATTCCGCTTACAAAAGACATTAATCAGCAACTAAAATATTGGTAACATATTATACATGTCCGGGCAGGCCGAATTTGATTATGGAAGCGTGTCGAAACTCATATTTTGTTTGCATATTAACACGTCACGTACGCGCGTATACCGATGCGTGGATTGAGCGCATTCAAACGGCGGGTCACCCAAGCTAATCCCCACGGCTGGTCACGGATGAATTGAATGTCAGCGCGATATACACTATGGGCTCGCGTCGCCGCGCAAAGAGCATTCGACCACAGCCCATATCCTTTCAATGGCTTTCGCTTTTTGTCGCAAACGTCGCTCGCCGGTTTCGACTTTAATATCTTGTTAGTTTGATTTATGCGTTGGAATAGTTAAGGTGTGACGTTCAGCGCAGGGCTGCCGCTAGCTTCAATGCACATATTTCATTGTAGGTCAAACATAATTTTTGAAGCACCACAATATATTGCTTGTCTATGTAATTAACTGTAATATATTTGTTATTAAAATATAGAATGTTAATGTTTTATAACTAGGAAGAAATTATTTGTAAAGAAAAAATAAGAAGAATTTTTCTAGAAATAAAGTATTGTTCGTTGAGATTGTGGAAACTTTGGATATATATGTAAATAACACGGGTAACTCATATTACTTGATATATCATAATAGGCCTTAGCATCTATGACAGATGATCTAAGTAGCGTCGCGGTGACATTTACGCTCGTGGCTGAAGAGGCCGATCCTAGAGGTGATCCCTCGGCCGCACCCTCGGCAAGTAAAGCCCCCTCGTTGTTCGGGGTTGGCGGCTCTTTCTTTAAAAGATCGAACCAGGATTCGTCGTGCTTAGATTGGCCTTCTCGAACAAGTTTGCGCCACTTGCCTCGGTCTGCCGACAGCTCTTCCCATTGCTGCGTTGGAATGTTAAATGCGATCATATCACGCTTGCCGCAATCTTTAAAGCGCAATATAGGTCGCCCAATGGGTCTTTTTGCATCTGCGAGCTCTCCTAGTAAGATTTGCCTTGGCAAACGAGCCTGTTCCATGCGATGCACATGCCCGAGCCACCTGAGCCTTCTCTGTTTGAGGGTGGCGGTGATACTGGGTAGTTGCGCAGCGCCTAGCACAGACTCGTTTGTCATGCGGTCTCTCCAGGTGACGCCTAGTATGCTTCGAAGACAGCGCATGTGGAAACTGTTCAGCCGACGTTCTTGCTTTGCATATGTCGTCCAGGATTCCGCTTCGTATGGTAGTGCACTAAGAACGCACGCTTCGTAAACAAGCATCTTTGTTTTTAACGTTAGATGCTTGTTGTCCCAAGCCCTAGAACGGAGCTTCCCGAACGTGGTGGCCGCTTTGCCGATGCGGGAATCGATCTCTGCATCAAGCGAGAGATTGCTCGACACTTGCGAACCCAGGTAGCAGAACTTGCTGACCACCTCCAGTGGAGTGCCGTGTAGCAGAATTACTGGAGACTCTGAGTTTCCTTGCGCTAAAATTACGGTCTTCTTAGCGTTGATAGACATGGAGAATAGGTCACATGCTCTGGCAAATTTGTCCACTAGTTTCTGGAGCTCAGCTTGATCGTGGGCGACGAAGGCAGCGTCATCAGCAAAGAGAAGGCTGTCAACAAAGAGGTCCTCTCTGTGACGCTTGGACTTGAGCAGGGAGATATTGTACAGCCTACCATCGGATCGTGTGTGAAGGTGGACGCCCTGATTCTCATTACCGAAAGCAACATTAAGAAGTACAGAAAAGAATATTCCAAACAGGGTTGGAGCCAAAACACAGCCTTGAAGAACGCCTCTGCGAACGTGAAACGGCTCTGACGATTCGCCATTGTGCAAAACTGTGGCCTCCATGTTCTCGTGGAATGACTGTACTATCTTTAGAAGTTTTGGCGGGCATCCAATCCTAGTAAGAACTGAATACAGCCCCTCCCTGCTCTCAGTATCGAATGCCTTGTTCAAGTCCACGAACGCAACGACTAGTGGAGTCTGCTGCTCTCTACACTTCTCTTGTAGTTGACGAAGAGAAAATATCATGTCAACGGTTGAGCGCTGACACCTAAAGCCGCATTGTGTCTCGGGATACACGCGGTCAGCAAGTTTCTGCAGTTTGCCTAGGATTGTTCTAGCAAAAGCTTTACCGACGATACTGAGAAGGGATATTCCGCGGTATCAGTGACACTTTGGATGACACGAGGCTGTGATCAGTGTCGCAGTCAGCGCTATGAAAAGCCCGCGTATGGAGAGTTTCCCGTAGGTCCCTCACTTTGGTAAGGACAAGGTCCAGTTGGTGCCAGTGTTTTCGATCGGGGGTGCCTCCAGGAGACTTTCCGCATGAATTTGCCCTTGAAAAAAGTGTTGGTTACACACAACTGGTGCCTGGAGCAAAACTCCAGCAATCGCTGACCATTCTCGTTTTGCTTACCTACACCATGTGCACCAAGGCATTCAGGCCAAGCGGTGGTATCCTGGCCGACGCGAGCGTTAAAGTCACCTAAGATGTAAAGTCTGTCTGTTGAGTGTACCCCACGAATTGTTTCCTCGAGCCAGTCGTAGAATTGATCTTTGCTCTCAGGTGTGGAATTGAGCGTCGGAGCATAAGCGGAAACAAGCGTGACAAAGCCGCACTTTGTATTAAGACGCAAGATCATAATACGCTCAGACACCCCAATAGGTGTCTCTGTAGCGTTTAGTAGGTGATTACGGATCGCAAATCCTACACCATGCTCACGGTTCTCTGTCGAACTCTTGCCCTTCCAGAAAAAAGTGTAGTGCGCCTCGCGTATAGACCCCTCGTCTTCGATTCTGGTCTCTTGTAAGGCCGCGATATCGACGTTGAGCCTTTTGAGTTCGATGTCGATATTATAAGTTTTGCGCAGGTCTTGGGCGCAATCGAAACTCCCACAGGTGTTCGGAAAGCCTGTCCTCATTGTTCGGACATTCCATGACGCGAAGCGCATGTAAGTAGCATTGATGTTGGGTTTGGGTTTTTGTGTATTTGTTTGAGCAGGTGTTTGTAGTTATAGCAACAACATCTAGCTGTGAGGCTTGTGTTCTGTTCACCCAGGCAGAACACGTTGGTGCTGAGGCGGATCAGTACCTTATTGGTCGAGGGCTGCCCGACTTAGAGCAGGCGGTAACTGATCAGTGGACCTACAAAGGATCCTCCTACTGTCGGAAGTGACCCCTGGCGCCCGCACTTACGCCTATTGGTGCTGACTTACAACCGGTAACTGCCACTTCACGTGTTGTTTTCCACCTGTAAGGCAGGTGGGCGAAGTGACCTCTCCGCGGATGCTACTACGCCTGGGTCAGACGACTATATGTCAGCACGGGCTTGCCCAGAACCCGTGCCACCCTCTCCTCCTCCCCGGCAGGTTCCACAGGAATGACAAGTCAATACGTGTGGTGCCGGTTCGGCCGCAGGTGCCTGGCTCTCGCCTGAACGGAAGCACCGTTCCGGGTTTATAGCTAGTTTTCCTTCTTTTTGGGGAACTAGATAATGGTGTCCCTGGAGAGGTAGGTTAGTGGGAGTGAAGGTGGGAAGGGAAGGAGGGGGGGTGTGATACTACTGTCACGGGATGCATGTGGAATGTGCCAGTAGTAGCTAGAGCAGTCCGGGGTCGCGTACCCGTAGTGGTTCCAGCCAGTTATCGGACAGGTAGCTGGTAGCCCCACCCTCTGGACTAACTTGATATATCATATCGTAAATAATCAAATAGAATTCTCTTTAATGCGTATAAAAAGTTACTTTGAATGGCGGTGGCAGCCCTAGCCTTGTATGGGCCTTTGTTGAAAGCAAGGTTTTGTTGGAATTCGAGAAATATTGTGCGAACAAAATGTTTCTTAAACATTTTGAGTGAAACGATTTCACGGGCTCTTATTAAACGTACGTAAATGAATTGTGGGCATTTATACTCCATTTGAGTCAAGTGGAGATGATAAACGATTCCCTTTCCTTCTGTTAAGCGGTGATCATTATGACGAAGTTTTTACGAAATTCGCATAATTAAATTGTCAAATTCGTATTCATCAAAGCGGCATTTGTGGGTAAATTAACAAAAGTTATGGCTTAATGGTTGGATTATCGGAATTGTAAATGTTAAGGTTCTTACATTGACTTCTTGATTTTACGCGAATATAATACATATTAATGAAACTAGTCTACGGATTTTATCGCGTTTTTCTTTTGATTCTGTAATTCACGACGTTTCCAGCTTTCATGGTCCCGTGACCGAGATTTGCGACTGAAATATTCAAGGCCAATTCATGTTTAGACAAATTTGCGCAAGATGTAAGGTATAATCAATGACATATGTGTATAAATACGAAGTAGATACGACACTGGCGCTCCGAAACTGAGGCACTCAAATTATTCCACTTTGTGTAATTAGATTGCAATTATATATAGACTACTATCTCTTTCCGTATCATACAGTTTTTAAACTATCATACACTATAGATGTCACAATCATAAAGTCAATATACATTTCGGATATCAAATCCTCCCATAAAGAAATTTGCCTCTTGGCTTAGATTGTTTTCAATCGACTCCAAAAAAGGAGGAGATGTATAGTTCAGTTGTATTTTTTATGTATAACTTATAACCTTGGAACATTTATAAAATGATTTAAATTTTTAATTTTCACATTGGATTCGGGCTGGTTGCTATATTATCACATATTAATTTTATCGGTTTTTGACATTGAACTTCGGAGAATCATGAGGGAAGTCTCACAATTACATAGAAAATATATACAGAGTGAGTACAATATTTAAAATCAGTTTTGTTTTTGTTAGTAAAAATGCTCTGAATTAATTGAAGAAAAACGTTTATTGAAAACAAGAACTTTCGGCTCGATCTCTCGCTTTAAAAGCAGACGTTATAAACACTGCTTAAAAGCCAGCAAGTCAGTGAAAAAAAGCACGAAACAAAATTTAAAAAATAAACGCCACCCGCCAAGTGAGTCAGGCGCGGATCTTGCCGCGGATAATTCGGCAGCGGCTTTATGTCGTGGAATATCACTTTTCCGTATTTACCCAATAAAGGGTAGCCCGTGATCCGTCGGGTAAACAAAAAAAGGAGCGGCGGAAGGTTCGCGTGGGCCGCGGGGCGACGTAACGAGTAAATCACTGGTAAGCCCCAATACGCGGCGCGCCGCCCGACTCCGCTCGCCTAAGCCCCGTAACCCCTTTAAGTTCACCTTCCGATATCCCGAATAAAGGCGACGTGTGCTTTATCGCTCCTTTTAGGGTTCCGCTGTGAAATGCTGTATAGTTTGCAGTATTCTCTCCCGTATTTCGTGCTAATATGTGTGATTTATGACTAGTACATCATGTAGTCGTGACAAATATAAATACCGGTATAACATACAGTTATCGATTTTGTCGTAATTTATTTGATTTTGGGCAATGCCAAAGTACAAATTTTTTTAATTTAAAATAGGCTTATTTAAAGTTCTTATGGAACGTTGAAAAACTACTAAACTTTCACTAAACTGGACCTGTCGGAAAAACCGGCAAGAAACTCTACGGTCTTGTTATATTGTTTTTAGGCAACATTGAACTATAGTGAATTTTAAGTGGAATATGTGATATTATTAATATTTATGTTTTAATGTTTGCAAACACTTTATTCCAAGACGTATATAACATCCTTATCTTCCTCTTTACAATTTTGATATAGCATCTAATTTTGATTAGCGTTATTATGCTCGGAAACAACGATATCCAAAATAAATCAAAGTATGAGCTATCACGGTTTTTAATTTATAGATGGGAAAATTAAGCGTTAACGTCAATATAAATCATAAAACAACTTGTATAGAGCTTAATATAAACTCAAGAAATTCGCCGAAACATAAGTCTTTTGCGAAATAGCAAAAATCTAAAAACTCTTTCCATTCTAAGACGCTTGTAAAAGGGCCTCAATTTCGAAAACTCACGCATCACTATTTTATTTATAAAAGCTATTATTTCTTCTTATTAAATGCTATATATACTGTGCTTTGTTTATTAGCCGTGAATACCACGGTATTGCTATGCTTTGTTTATTAGCCACGGCGACAACATCGACAATTCACCCACAAAAGGTAGCGGAGGCGAAACGAAGTGAAACAGTCAAAAGTAAGGGTGCCCATTCACGCACTGACCCGCGTCACCCAACTACTTTTCGGAGCAGCCTTTACACAAATTGATTTTAAATGGCGATTTATTTCCGCCCCATATCGCCGATCCGATCTTCCTATGAGTTTTATGGGCGGCTTAACGTGGGGTTAAGGAAGTCTGAGTTATAAAACGGTCTATTTCTTTTTCGGGACGTCGGCAAACCGTCCCCTAATTATGTCGGATCAAATGCCACCAAGACCTTCATTACGCGCAATGGAAGGGTTTCCGAAATTAGTCCGGACGTTTGAAATATACCGGGGGACAATCGGAACGGCCGAGGAAAGTTACAAGCTTTTATATTCATTACGGTTAATAACTTAATAGCAACAAATTCCTGTTATTATAGTACATATGTTACGGCAATGTCATATCTATAAATTAAAACGACTGGACTGTATAGCCTAATGCGTGAAAATTTAAGAATTTTTTAAGCATTTAAGTATTTTTTCACCTTTTATTTTTATTTTTTTAAAGTGACAAAGTGGCAAACGACCTGGCGGTTCACCTGTAGTTAAGTGATAAACGCCGCCCATTGACACCTGTAACACCTGTAGGGCTGCAGAAACGTTCAAATAAAGTGGGCCCCGGCTACCTCACTCACCAGACGAAACGCAGAAGTGTAACACTTTTACTTTACGCCGGTCACACACACAAGGGGCTCTTCTACATTGCCCTAGGAGTCGGACGGGTGCAGGTACGGGTATCGGGGAATCGAACCCCATGACCCGGGCTTTGTCTCAAGGGGCGCATACGCCGGTCTTCTCGTGGTCGTGGTACTTACCCGGTCGGACCTGCCCATCCGTGCAACAGTGAACATCATTGCGTGGCCCTACCACAGTTAAAGTTTTGTTTTAAGTATTTAAGTATTTTTCACCGTATGATGAGATAAATATATTGAGAAGAGTAAGAGAGGGAGGTAATTGGAAGTTTTACAAATATCTCGCCGGCCATGTTTAGTATCGATTATTGTAGGGGAATGTAATTTATGTAGTTTCATATGCTAATATTGTACAGTATCATTGAAATATCATGCGTACATCTATTTTTATTAATATATTTTGCACATACTTATGAAATGAATAAATAACTATAATATTAATAAATAGAATACGCCGCTTGCGCTGGAAAATAGAAAAAATAAACATAAATTCATTCCATAAGGGAATTTATATTTACCTGGTATTAACTGCCTTGTCCAAAAGAAGTCAATTAGCACTTAATTGGCATTAAATCCCTTCTTTCGAAGTGGTCATTAAGATGAATTCTTAAGTATCCATTTATGAAATTGACAGCTAACCGCTAATTATCGAGCTTGAGTATTTCTATTTGTCTTTGATTTTGTTATCTCCCCAAACAACATAATTGGATTCAGATCTTATAGGAGATGTTATAGAATCTATGTCGTCAACAATGGATACTTATAAAATACTCCAAATATTTAAATTACAAAATCGTACTAAGAAGAACCATGCAGTACCATCTGCGCCTGCAAAAGGCATGGCAATTAAGAAGGAGACTCCTACTTCTAGAAGTTAAACTATTAATATACGCTTCGTGAGGTGAACTACCTTTTAAAAGAAGGTTGACAATTGCAATTTCTCTGCTATTCAATATAGTAGACCGCAGAATCAATAATGGTCAATAAATGAGTTATAAAAATTCTGGATAACGGTTAGTGCAAATATTTCGCACTTTTCCCGTAACGGGTTTCAGAAATAAAAGTTCTGGTCTTTTGTAGAATTTCACCCTTTTGCGAATTTGCGCAAATTACTTTATGAGCGCGCATTCAATGGCGAGTTGGGAGTTTTTTGTCGATGTCGTTTACAACTGCAGCGAGATGAAGCGTCTGTTAAAAAGGCAACTTTATCCGGCCATTTCGAAATGCTGCTGAGGTTATACGCGGCTCGTTGTTGGCATTGTAGTTTTTGAAAGTGGTCGGCTAATAGAAATAAATAGTAACCCTTCGGTGGCGGCGCGTTTGCCGCTGAAAGGTTTAATTTTATTGCCGTCGACTTTCTTTTACTGACTACCCTTTCTAAATTGTTCAGGTTTGAGAAAAAAAATGGCGAAATCAATGTTTTACGCCAAAACATCTATTGTCTACTTTTTAGCAATTTGCACATTATTCGCCGTACAGTTATTTTTGCAATAACCGTTAAAGCTTAAAACTATTTGTTGTCATTCCTATATAATGAAGGGTTGCTTACGGTGCTTTATTGCGAAACTCTTTAAATGAAAAAAAAAAAAAAAAAGTGCCTTACGGACATTTTACAGGTCAAATTGTGTAAGAACGGTAAAATATTAAATGAACATTTTCCCGCACTCTATATTTGCGAAATCCGAAAGACCGCAAATACATTGTATTAAATATGGATTCTCTCAATTCTCTCAGACGTTCATATCAACAAAATATGATCGTTATAATTATACGAGTAATTATAGGTCGGGCGTGTGTGTCTCTATCAATATTATATTTTTTGAGTATATAATAAATTAACAAATGCTTGATGTAAATGTCAATAAGATGATACTGTAGACAATAAGTATGACGTTAGAACATGAACTTTATTTATTTACGAGTGTTTAATCTTCATGCATACACTGTACAAAGGCGGACTTAATGCCCGTGGCATTTTCTACCAGTCAACCTTAGGGTGGTGTAGAGAAAAGTGAGGTAGGTGCACAGATATTGCGTGTTGAAGGATAAAATATTATTCATAAACGAAATAAAAATATATTATATATATATATATATATATACATATATACATTGATACAATGTAATATGTACTATTTTCTAAATCATTGTACATTCTTAATCCATGTGGAAAAAAATCTGTCTGTCTGTTCCTATATATGCTTAGATCTTTAAAACTACGCAACGGATTTTGATGTAATTTTCTTTAACATATAAAGTGATTCAAGAGGAATATTTATATGTATGATTCGTGCATAATTTAGTAGAGAAATACTGATAATTTTAGAGGTTTCTAATGCGATGTCGAAAACAAACATTCAGCATTGCACCCGTGCGAAGCCGATCGCTAGTAAGTAATATATTTTAACGGAAACATGGTAAGGCCACGAAAGAGGCCGCTATTTGTAAGAATGGACAGCCTCATCCGGGGAAGTACCAAGCCTCAAAGGCCGTTAAGTGAAACTATTATACTTTCATGTTACTGTGGTAGGGCCACGCACTCTTCGCTGTTGCACGAATGGGCAGGTCCGTCCGGGTAGGTACCACGACCTCACAGAAGACCGGCGTAATGTAGAAGTGTTACATTTCTGCGTGCTAGTGAGTGAGGTAGCTGGGGCCCACTTTATTTAAAGGTGGCAACGTATATGCAACCCTAATGTCCATGGGCGGCGGTTATCACTTAACATTAGGTGAACCGCCGGCTCGTTTGCAACTTTCTCACATAAACATCCTGATTTCGTCCGGTGAGTGAGTTAACTAGTGAGCACTTTTTTAATGTTTGGCAACGCATCTTCGGCATATCAAATGTTGTGGATATCCTTGGGAGCTGGTAATCATTCTGCATAAGGTGCACCGTATTATTGTGTATAACAGGTTTATAGGTTTGTTTTCGTGTTTGTATGGTGGTAGGGCCACGCAGCAGCCTCGGCTGTTGTGCGAATGGGCAGGATCGTCCGGATAAGTACCAAGACCTCACAGAACACCGGCGTTTCGGCTGGTGAGTGAGGTGGCCGGAGCCTAACTTTCAAGAGGTTGTCAACGCATCTGGAACCCTCAGGCGTAGCTGATGTCCATGGGCTGCGGTATTCACTAAACCTCAGGTGAACCGTCTGCTCGCTTGTCAACTTTCCACATAAAAAAATACATATTCGAAAAGCGATCGATAAGCCTGTTCCTAACAGTTAATAGCAAATAAAACCGGTAGCGCTCACGAACGTTGCTACCGCCGTCCATTAAAAAATGATATGAACACGAGACACAATCGAGGTCTCGATTTGGTGACAGCGTGAACTCGCAATAAATTCGTCGGCGCAGTGGGCACCGTGCCTGTCGTTCTGGCGTTAAGTGAGTTCCACTAGTTCTGTTCGGTTTTTTGCCACAGGTAGCATAGATCGATACATCTGCGACCGCAAAGGCTCTCCGGCGGGGGGTAAGGCCGACTGACGCGCCTTTTTTCGCCTTCCCGGTAACCTGTCGATTGAGATGTCAACGTACGCTAAGTGCGCCGATGGCTGGGAGTAATAAAGATAACGCACCTCGTTGTGTCGGTGCGATGTGAACGGTTCCAACAATAGTATGCCTTGAAAAGGTCTGCGGTCGTAATTTACCTTGCGTAGGCGTTGGCTTAAAAGTGATTAAATTAAAACCGGTTCTGTGCAGTTTTTAGACAGATAGCAGAAATTGGAGACAAATTTTTTACCCATTGTTTCATCTTTAAACGGTTTTTTTCATATTTAAGAGTTCCAACGTTTGCTACGCTTATACGAAATTTTAAATTAGAAAGCAAATAATTGAACCACGGATTTCTAGGTTCTCACGGTTAAATCTTTTTTTTTTAATTAGCATCTTACGACGTCTTGAATTTTGCAAAAGGCTACATTGTGAAATTACACTAGTTCATTCTTCTTTTATGGTAGGTGTAAGTAGTCTTCTGAGTAGGTGGTAAGTGGAATGGCGGTTCACCTGATGTTAAGACGTAACCACCGCCCACGGACATTTGCAATGCCCGTAGGGTTACAGATGCGTTGCCACCTTTTAATAAAATAGGCTCCAGTTACATCACTCACCAGACGAAACCGTGAAGATTTGAGCTCTATCTAAAAAATACCGTGATATCTGCATTTCGTGTAAAGTTATGAGAGTTTTAATAAATAATGATTTTTTGAGCACTGATAGCTGAGAGCCGTGATAGCTCAGTGTCCGGCCGCTCGCTTTTAATTCAATATACTCTAGCAATCTGAGTTCGATCCCCGGTTCCGGCACCATTGGAATGGTTCATTTTAAGTGCTTTCTTATCACGTGCTCTGCGGTGAAGGAAAACATCGTGAGGAAACCTGTATATTATCGAAATAATAACAAGAAATACATATATTTCGAAGAAATGTGAAGTCCGCCAATCCGCAGTGGTGCCGCGTGGTGTGGACTATGCCCTGATCCCCCTCCCTACAGGGGAGACTTTTGCCCAGCTGTGGGACATGTATATTTTTATGAGCACTACATGTTCAGTGTTTACTTTCCATGGTGAAGTGGAGAAAGCGGTGTAGTTGTTAATATATTACGCAAAGCAAATAGAGCCGGATATCGGCTAGTAGGTTAATAAGATCATATCGTGTGATCATCGAACATTGTCATTTGTTTAATGACAATGTTCGACTTATATTATAATCACTGGAATCCGCCCACGAATGGGCCACCGATGAACTATTTTTGTGTGTATTAACATTTAACTGCATTCAAATGGTTGTCTATTTCGTTGAGTGGGTGAACAAGGGGTAATTAAGTGCATAGCTACGGTGATTCCCGAAACAATCGCCGGCTAAATGTAGTCTAAAATTAGTGTGACGAAGTGTTGAAATATAAGGTAGGTTCACATACCGGTGAGAATTCGTTAATTTATAAAATGTTTGTATATGCGGGTACTTTTATAGTTGGTACTCGTGTTTTTAAGGTTTCGTACCCAAAGGGTAAAACGGGACCCTATTACTAAGACTTCGCTGTCTGTCTGTCTGTATCATGAACCGTGATAGTTAGACAGTTGAAATTGTCACAGATGATGTATTTCTGTCTCTCTGTGTTTGTCTGTCACAGTTGCCGCTATAACAACAAATACTAAAATGGAAAAATATTTAAGTGGGCCTCCCATACAACAGACATGATTTTTTTGCTGTTTATATAGATTATGGTGTGGAGCCGGGCGCCAGTCAAACAATCGATGGGAACTCAGTGAGAAATATAATTGACCTTCATTTCAAATGTAATGTAAAACCTTATTCACCTTGATAGTGTTCCAAAGAATAGTGTTGAACGTGTAATAAAATTAAATATGTTTTATCCGTGTCCAATCCGCGGTAGGGTTGTATGGTAGACTATGTCCTAACATCCGTCGTTCACTTTAGTGAATTCAGAAGGCAGGGAAACATGACTTAGTCTCGTGTTGTTGTAAAGTTGTGTTTGCATTTGGAAAGTTTCATCTAAATTCCCGAAGTAATCTCAGAGAAGCAAGATGCGTTACTTAGAAGATTTCTTCGAAACGGACTATAGGTGGATTTCAGTGGGTACTCCACTATGTCAACGAGAAG